>OU342972.1:3807500-5057500 GCA_910592155.1 Ypsolopha scabrella | reverse complement strand
GCTACAACAATTTTAATAACAACCAAACCAGTCTAAACTTAGCAGTAAACAGTCTAAACTTAACAATAAACATTAAAAAACAAAACAACAATAAAGCGAAAATATCAAAATTATCGGGACGTGTAGCGGCAACGAAGATGCTAACCGTACTGTCGCACCGGGGAGTGCGCGGAGAGGTGACAGGGGAAGCGGGAGAGGCGCCACATTCCAGCGAGGTGCACAGATACTGGGACCGGGTTATAGAGAGGGGCATCTGTAGTCTATTTTGAGGTCTAAGGTTTAAAGGGCGAGAATATTCTGGGAAGAGATGTATATTCTTCTTAACAAATAAACTTACCTCTAATATATATATATAGATATCAGGGTTAGTATATTTAATTCTTGAAAATAAGGTTTGCAACTTGTCTCTATATCAATGTTCTCTATTATACGCATCTAGCACATCTCTAAAATGAGATCGAAATTGGCCAAATAGCACTATAGTATTTATTAATATAATCATTATATACATTAAGTCATCAACTTTTGCAAATAAAGAGCTTATCAAAAACCGTTCCATTTCACGCAAAATAATTGGCAAAGACAAATTATCAAAAACAATTCCAGAATCTCATTAGTTTTTTTTTAAACGGTTAATATTCCATTTGTCTCCGTCACACGTTCTTAATAGCTCATTTAAAGAGGGAGATGGTGAAAATTTTGCAATTCAAAATTAAATGAGCTTATTACATACAATGGGTGATGATAATAATGAATTATGAGTGAAACCTATTGTCTTTTATTCTGAATGGACACTTTTCTTTCAATGTGGATATTTTTTATATGATGTAGCAGGAATATTTCGATCATGACAACTTGATATTGTTCCAGTAGGACGTATGCCTTTTGCGACATACTGAAGATATGCAGAGTTTAAAGCGCCCGGAATAGAAGAGCTTGAAAGAGGTGCGTAAGGATGGTAGCAGGTAGAAATCTACACTCTGCCTACATCCCTACCGTTAGTATGTGTATGTATTTAAATATTGCATGATGTCGGTGATAATATTGTTTTAATAACTAGTCATTTTAAAATCAAGTCGTTGCCTCAGATCCAACTCATATATTAATTCTGTGAAAATCGCTGGTTTTGCACACAATATTAATAATTGTACAAACTTATAGAAATGCGAGCAATTTAATGTTGATTTACGAGTATCAGGCCCTTTAAATGTATGACCGTAAAATACAGAAATACCCTAGGGCCTGACAACCTAACACTTACAATTCATAAATTTTCAAATCGCATCTTTATACCGAAACTTTGATTCCATATTCGCCCGATCATTAATTTCTCTAGGTTAATCATAAAAATCTTAAGTTCCCGTTATTGCTACCATACCACATACATATTTATCAGTTGGTCCGTCCGTCTTTCTATAACACGAGTCGCGTCACAGTTTGCGCTGGACGACATTCCGTCGGCAAAACGCAAAAAACATAACTTTGTCGTGTCTGAATACGATGAGGTATTAAATATTTGAATTTCTTTAGTTTTTCTGCTGAACCAGCCGCACTGCCAACTCGCACCTTCGTTGAAAGTCAATTGCGCCATGACGGGTTTCTATTTTAAATACTTGATGTGTTTTTTTCAAAAATTAAGGTGCAGTTTTATCTAATATTTTTTGGCATTAGTATGATGATGTATATTGACATCCTTGTGACCAAATACTGGGATCCAAATCAACATACTGTATTATCGAGCGATACATTTTTCACTGTAGATAGTTTTCGCCATGCTTGCCTCGGATGCGTATTCTTTCATTTGTCGGTACAATATGACTATCCTTCCTTCCACCTTCTTATTCAGCTATGGACTAAGTGGAAGGAAGGATAATCATTTTGTACCGGCAACTGAAAGAATACCCATTAAACAGGACTTCATCTTTTTAGTATTCCTTGTCCTCTTCTACCTTATATTTTTTCTCCGTCAATAAAACCGTCGCGTCTAAAGTGTCCGACCATGATACCTCTTCTCTATAAGTGTTACTATTATCCTTTACTATTCTCCCACCTTTCTTGAGTCTTCATATATAATTCTATGTCTAGCTTTTTCTTTCCATTCACAAACAGCACCAACGCCTATATTCTCTTTTTCCTCTGTGTCAGTGTCTAACATGTCTGAAATGAAGCGCTGT
This sequence comes from Ypsolopha scabrella, assembly GCA_910592155.1. Lineage (NCBI taxonomy): Eukaryota > Metazoa > Arthropoda > Insecta > Lepidoptera > Ypsolophidae > Ypsolopha > Ypsolopha scabrella. The sequence goes on along the minus strand of OU342972.1, from coordinate 5,055,326 downwards.
GATTGGCCAATTCGTCGCCTAAGTATAACTTAACGAGATGTCCTAAGAAAATCGATTTTTGAGCAGAATAAAAATCGTAGTTTACCAATACCATTTATATCCATATGCTAATTTAATTGTTTTAAGATGAAATTAATTTTATTTCTTACAGAAAATATGAGCTACATACAAGTAAGAAATTTTTTTTTTATCATTATGCTTTAAATTTTCTTTTGTGCCTCTAAATAATGCTGAAAATTATATCTACCGGACAGATATCCTTCAATGAAACTACATAATCTTCTGAACAACTTACACGTTTAAAAAATCGACATTTCTACAGGTATCTTTTCCTGGGAAAGTAATTCTGTATGATCATCAAATTATGTAGTTACATTCGAATATAGCTGCCTATTTACACGCGGTATATTGTGCATATATTTTCTAAGCAATCCTTATACTTTGTTTTGAGACTTGAAAAATATAATCCCTTATTTTCTTAAATCTAGAATATTCCGCCGGCTTTTCTTTACCATATTTGATGTACTGCGTGCCGCTCGCTCATTAATTCAGCTCGTCCAAAAACCAAAGTGCATTTTAAACACCATCTCCTACAAGAAACTACTGAATCGTTTTCGTAAATTTTCCTTCTTGTAATCTCGTTAGACAAAAACGGTTAGGACACGACGACGCGCTGCGTCCAATCATCATAACATGTGTAAGGATACGTCATGTTTTAAACATGGCGGCCTGCGATGCGTACGCGCCGAAAAAGTACGACTTTAGATTTGACATCTCGTCGGTTGTGTAAACATGGTATTTTAAAATCCAAAACCCCAATTCTCAGGAGTGTATGGGCCTTTTCAATTGAAAAAATTCATTTTAACAGTCAGATCCTATTAATTTACAGCTCGACATAAAAAAACGCGTTGCAACGTCTTGTTTCGTCCAAGACCTCAACTCCTCGTATGTCAAGATAGCCCTTTGAATCGTTTTATCTCTATTTGTCTGTCAATCAATTCACCAGAATCATCCCCCAGAACCTAAAAAGCTAGTTTTTGGTTCTGGATAAAGGACAAACCGAGATCTAATAAAAAAACGTTACTAATTTGGGATTCATTGACTTTTAAATTTATTTGGTGGTACATATTTGTTTTTCAACATCAGCTCATCAATTTGTTTAAGAATTCTTGTATCTACGTATTTTCTTCGTGGACATTTTCCCGCTCTCAAGTATTTGTTCTACACTGGGCTCAATAAAAAATCTACAGTGGCTTAATTTATTTAAACAGAAAAACATTAAAATCTCCCATCTCGAGATACGCATATAGGCTATGAAATTTAACGGCCAGTCGTTTGAATTCCACAGCCTGTGAAAAAAAAGTTCAAAAATATTTATCAAGACGCTACATCTTGAGAACAGTGTTGCCCGTTTTTCTTTGAAGACCTATATTATTACAACCTAGGGACGTAGTAATTGTCGGTGAAAAGTGGGTGTACCAAGTGTAGACTGATAGTTGCATTTCACAGTTCACACTTGGGAACACCCTTGACACCCCCTCGGGGACTTACGTCGTGACGATAATGTATGTATGTGTGTTTTTGAATTAAATCAACAGTTTAAATTGACAAATATTTTTTCACTCTTCTTCTGATGCAGTTTTTAATTACATGAAATTGCAGAAAATGAAAAAACAAGCAAGAACTGAAGAGAACTCAAATGTCTGCAGATAAAAATCCAGGGAAAAACGAATCCGCCTCTTCAAGGTACCCAAAAAATAAATGTTGCACACAAAATCTATGAAGGTTAGGTTTTAGTTATTGGCTTGTTGGTTGGCAACAATGCCCAGAGTTTCTCCGCTATCTTCGGAATCATGAAGGCTGGCTGGAATTAAAACATTGCATTTTTGGTATCGGAATGAACGCCGATCCTATCTGTGACTCGAGGTATTCAAGATTTATAGTGTCGTGAAGGTATGTCAAGGGCCTTACCCAGTCGTGTTGAAAACTCAAGGAGAAAAATTGAATCATTGATTTTATTTATTGTTGTCATTTACATTATTCTTTGATGCAACAGATAACCTGAAGATTATCTTGATTCATTTAATAGCTTTGACTACTAGTTTTGTTTTTGTATTATTGAACGTATCTTAGGCTTTACATAGATATCCGATTTCATAAACTTCGATTTAATCTTTGCTTCTTTAGCGGTATTTTCGTCGCAGACCAATTTTATCACAGCGTATTGAATAAAAATTGCACTTTCTTTGTTAAGGTCTTGATTGTACTTCTGTTTACATTTGATCAAAGCATCACAAAACTTTGTTGTGATATTATTATCATATCTTTCCTCGTCTACATCTTACATTTCAATCATCTCTTACTGGCTTTGGTTAAGTATGTCAAATATTTATCTTCCTAGTTAGATATTCAATTGAAGGGGTTGATCACTAGGAGAGCAGTGCTCCCGGGCGTTGATTTATCGAAGTATATCTGAACTGAACCTGCGCCGGCTGACTACTATAAATAATAATCGGTAATGATCAATGCGCATGATTTATTATTACGATAAATAAATCGATGCGCCGCCGAATAAAATATTGAGATTTCTTTTTTCTCTGTCAGACCATTTCGCATAGACAGCTTAATGGTGCCGTCGTTTGTATGTTTGTTTGTTTGTATTGCTGCGTTAATTAGCCAGTCTCATTGGTACCGTGTCCTGTGAACATAAGAACAGTATTTAGCGCTATAATGTAATGTTAATACATTTCGATTAATCATTTAGTGACACTGTCGTTATAATGGTAACATTCAATAGACAACATTCTCCTAAGAATTTCTTTCATATTATTCGCGTTAAGCAACGCTAGACAGATACAATTTTTTAAGCAGAAAAGACAAAATGTTTGCAATAATATCCTTGAGTCGGAATTTGAATCTGTGAACTCCTGCTTACAAAACAAGTGCTCTCTCAAGTGATCTACCGAGGTTCTCATCTGGATCGTTGAATTTTTCCATCGAATATTTGTCTTTTTTGTTCGTCTACCTCGGTAGCTCAGTTGAAAAAGCACTTGCCTTGTGTTCGCAATCTCCTGTAGTGATTATTTAGATGAGTAAACTTACTCTTAAGCAAAATACCTATATATGTTTTACTATATATATTTAAGAAAGTAGGATATAAAATATGGATGTTATATAAAAAATATATTGTATAAAATTGTAACATTAAAGTAACAAAATAAATAGCCTTTAACATGTAGAGTTATTTGATGTGATTAATCTTGTAGTGATTCATGAACATCCAAATTTTAAATTCTTAAAAGTTAATATATAAGAAAATTCTATAGTTGTTATCTCTATTTTAGTTTTGTTAATTAGTTAACAAAAATCTATAGTGGCGGAGAATGTGAGAACGCACCCATATTCTAATATTCCTGAACGCAGCTAGTGTGGCACCTGTCTCGCTCACACAATCTCTCTGTCGCTTTCTCCTCAGGCATAGCTTTTGGCTGGAGGTTGTGTAGCTAAATAAAACAGTATTAATGTAATTACGGGGTTTTATTTAAGGGTACTACACCTTGCAAGCAAGAGGTCGCCAGTTCAAATCGTAACCCAAAGAACATTTTCACAAAATATTTGTCTTTCCTACTTGCAAATCAGATTGTGTTGGCCTCACTTTCTGATTCTTCCAACAAAATTGAGTTTCACCGATAAATGAGATAATGCCATTCTAACAATCCTGACATATTTTGCACTTGATAGAACCCAATTAGTGCGTTGGTTTTTTGCTAAGAAACTCCTTTGCGGTTGAACCGAAAACTATATTGCAGTCTCTAGTTTTTCTTGGCACCAATTTGGGCGCCTTTCCCATAGCTTTGAAAGCTAAAGCATTCAAGGTTCGAGAGAGGAGTGTAGGCATTCGAACACCTCAAATGGCGCGAAACGCTACAGGATGAAGCTATTACAGTCCACACCAAGTTTTTGTGAAGAACCTTGAAGGTGACGTGATGAAATGTACCAATAATTGTCATCTAAAGGAATGACAGGTGGACGAAAAAGGGAAAGTGATTATTGGTGCGGTTTTTGTATGGCTGGTTTGTTGGTTACACAGCCTTGAATGATCTATTGTTTTTCTTTTATATGTCAACCTGCATCTAACCTCTTCCAATAATCGTTGTATTTTTATTTTTGAACTTAATATTTATACTAACGCTAATGTGTGTGATACTTTATTAGTTATTTAGATTTTTTTCTCGCTAAGAAGAGCAAGTATTCACTTACGGGTATACCAAGCATAAAGAAAAGTTATAGCAGAGTATGATAAATGATCGGACACCTTCCTATCCTATAACCATAGCTACTACCAAATAAACACTCTACAAGCAGCCAAAACAAACTCTCGCGGCGTGCTCAAAGCGCTCAATCGACGCGCGCGCAGGTTTCAGCATGATTTATCAATCAACCGCCGCAGCGGCCTGCGGCGTCGGCGCCTTTGCGAGCTCGTGACCCTAACTTTTATATTTACTTTAGGATGCTAGCATTTGATCACGGCTTCGCCTGTCTGCATCTCTTTCATATTTTTCTTTCAGGTTCAGAACCGCCGTCATTTCCATCGGCCTCAATTTTTTCTAGGATTTCATTGGACAGAAGACTTTTATCTTTAATGCCTGTCTCTTGGTTAGCATTCCGGCTCAGATTAACTAACTCCTACTTCGTTACCCCGTAAAAAATGCGGTCGTCGTCATTCGAATTGAAGGAGCCGAAATATATTGTAAAATTCTGTAAGTTATATTTTATTATTATTCCCATTTTCCTATAAGTAACAATAAAGTAAAATACACCAATTATTATCAAAGTAACTTTTTTAACGATTTGTATTTCTTACCAGTAATTTTTTTCAATATTCTACAAGCACCAGGGACCTATAACCACTCATGTATGTCACAAATCATCGCTCACATGCTGAAGGGGGTCTTGTAATCACTTTAGAGATGCACTTTCTATCTAATCACATTGTTGCGAGGGGTCTGACCCCCTCGTAATCTAATTCGGATCTCATTAGGGCCCCATCGGATTCTGTTCAGTTTCCTTTGTTGTGTTGTCTGTTTGTTTGTCTTCTGGGAGTTTGCAGTGTGTTCATTATTGGGGTTATCGAATTTTGAGTCATTATGCAGAGGAAGTGAATGTATCTCTACCAACATTAATGTTTTAAATATGATACATTACATACCCTACTTGTTTTTGGTTTCTTTATCCTAGCTTACCTTTCGATATTTCCTCCACACTACAACCATGTCTTGATTTTTTGCGAATACATGTTCAAAAGCTGTTTGTAGGTAAATGCACACACCATCTTAGAAGGTTTTTACAAGTCTATATTCTTTGCTTATAGTAAACTAGCTTTTGCCCCCGGCTTCATCCGCGTGGAATTAATTTTTGTGTACTCCTATAAATTCTGTCAATATTTTTCGGACTGTTACCTACAGTAAACAAAACTGGTGAAATGTGTGTGTTATGCGCCTCTGTGTTTCCCATTTTGTATGTCTATTATAACAACTTTTCGATGGGGACTGACTTATGGAATAAAAAATAGTTTTTGTCCTATTCTAGATCTAGAACTTTATTTGTGCAAAGTTTCAGCCCGATCGGTTCTGTAGCTACGGCGTGAAAGAGTAACAAACATCCATCCATCCATCCAAACTTTCGCATTTATAATATTAGTGGGATGGGATTTCAAATTCTTTTTTGAATTGTTAGCCAGTTTGATTTAAGTTTGTAATAAATAATAATAATATCTACGAGTACAGATTCTTCTGAAAGGCCATTCCCACCTTGGACCTGAGAGTAAGGGTACAAATTAGATTGTATTCCGATTAGTTTCCGACTCATATACCTCAACCCTCTGCGCCAGGATGTAGGGGAAACCAGTGCAAAACCGGGACACGGGGTAAAACCAGGACCTATGTGTTTCTAAGCAAATAGTTTTCGAAACCTACCGCACTTGCAGTCACGTGACAACGCTGTGTGGCCGCCAGTTGTCAGCGAGACTCGTTGAAACCAGTACACTTGTGCGCGCTTTTAGCAAGAAATATTGTTTTTTGTGTGTTTTCATGTAATTTAGACCGATTTGCGAAAGTTTCTACAGCTGGCTAATGCTTACCCCGTGAGTATTAACATTAATTTTATACATTCTTGGTGTTTTATTAATGATACGAGAAAAACGTATCTCAATGATTTTGTTCAGTTTTGTGTGGGTGTCTTTAACATTTCTTAGTGTGCGTGGGGGCAAAACCATTCGGGGTAATCACGGGTACTACCCGATTTAACCCCGGGGTACCCGCATTTTACCCAGAAATATAAAAAAATAAGAATGTGTCGGTAATTATAAAAAAATATATTATTTTGTTACAGAAACAATAAAAATGCCACCTAAATATGTTAGAAAAACTACGAGACAATCGTGGGATAGCGGTGATATGGCGAAAGCTATAAAGAACGTCGTGGAAGGGAAGATGGGCTATAGACTCGCATCGCGAAACTATAGTGTACCACAACCACGCGTCAAGAAATACAGATCATGCTTGGATATCCAAAAAGCTTCAGAAAAGGGTTTGGGCCATTTCAAGCCAGTTTTTAAGCCTGAACTTGAAGAACTTATCGTAGAGCATATTTTTTTGATGGAAAGTAGCTTGTTTGGCTTGACCTATTGTGACATACGAAGACTCTCCTTCCTGATGGCAGAAAGAAATGGTTTAAAACACAATTTTAATACTGAAACCCAAATAGCAGGTGAAGACTGGCTCTATGGTTTTTTGCCACGCCATCCAAATCTCTCTTTGTGCCATGCCGAATCTACATCTGTGGCACGAGCGATGGGTTTCAACCGTGCAAGTGTTGACAAATTTTTCACTTTGCTGAAAGAACAGATTGATAAATATAAATTCCCACCGACAGGAATTTTTAACGTTGACGAAACGGGGATCACCACTGTTCCAAAGAAGAGGTCAAAAATAGTTGCGCTGAAAGGTCGGAAACAAATTGGCATAATTAGTTCAACTGAAAGAGGATAGTTAGTGACAGCTGAAATGCTGCGGGAATGTTTATACCGCCGATGCTCATATTTCCTCGTATGCGAATGAAGCCGGAATTACTCGATGGTGCACCTCCAGGAACAATAGCAGTCTGTCATCCTAGTGGATGGATCCAAAGTGATCTGTTTGTTCATTGGTTTGAACACTTTGTTCATCACGTTAAACCAAGTAAAGAAGAAACAGTCTTGTTACTTTTAGATGGACACTCGACCCATACTAAGAACATAACTCTTATAGAGAAGGCCAGGGACAGCAACGTGATAATTTTAAGCTTACCTCCTCATTGCACTCTTCGCCTACAACCTCTTGACGTTAGCTTAATGGGTCCTTTGAGCACGTTCTATGCTCAAGGGGTTAACACCTGGCTCCGTAACCACCCTGGACGGTGTGTCACACAATTTCAGGTAGCACAACTTCGCTTAAATGATGGTTGGGTACAGTGCACAGAATGTTTATCATGGGCTCATGATAGCTGCACAGGTTGGGAAACTGAGGAATTAGTGGATTTCCACTGTTACAAATGTTAATAAAACCATGTGGTAAAAATGGGTACAATACCCGTTTGTGCCCCACCCACTACCCGGATTTACCCATGGGTCGGGGTAAAATCGTAATTAGTAGAGGTTTAGAAATTTCAATTTTAAATTGAGTAATGTACGAGGAAGAACGATAATTTTCTGTTATTTTGTTTATTAAAAGATTGCCAGATAATGGTTATTTTAATTTTATTTATTTTTCACCTTTTTAACGAAATACAGGGCTCTACTGTTAGGGTCCCGGTCTTACCCCAAGCTCCCCTACATTAGTTTTCATTATAATATAATACTTTATTTATATTTTAAATGCTTTACTTATTCCTTTATTGCGTTTTTATGGATTTCGCGAGTAGTCATCAAAACATAAATTAGTTCTTCTAATATATCGTTCTGAGTTTTCTAATACCTTTGCATGTATAATGTACGCAGTGATCGTATACGGGATTTCTACTTAAGCCAGCCTTGGACAGTTTTTGTAAGCTCTAGCTACCTCAGTTTGCAGCGTTTCGCGTTTTTGGTGACCAACCAACGCTTCTCTTAAGTTTGCTTGGGACCGTTTTGGATTGATCAGTTTTCATTATTCCACTTGGTGCCTGCTTCTGTGGGTTTGCGAGCTTCGTAATGCACTTTAAGCTGTAAGTCTATATTTGTATGCGGTGACAGGGCTCACCATCAATCACGATAGGACGTAATAATCGTGAAAAGTGAGTGTACGAGAGTGGACTGTGATTTTATTTATAGGTCTCATTTCGCACTCTCAGCAGCAATATTTAAGCTGGTGTCTATCAGTGCATGTAATGTGACGTCACAGGAGCCACGTGCCACGTCACCATGGAGTTTGAAGACACGCGCCCTGATTGGTCACACTCGTGTCGGATTGTGGACGGTGTCTGCTCTCCTGGTGCGTGAAATTGACGGTTAGAAGTAGAAGTAAAATATTCAGACTTTGGAGGAAAAGTTAGTTAACTAAAAACTGTTTTTTTTTATGATGAAATAAGTAAAGTGTAATTTTCATAATGAAGCTGGCGACCATTTTCTGTATTTTACCGGCACATATGTATAAAAGCCTGCATTAAGATTAATAACTTTCAAATACCTAAATTATGGAGAATCGTTTCTCTGAAAAACGCATTTAACCTTTGCTCGTCGCAACCACAAATTGTCACACGGATTTGTTAAGCCTCACACTAATCCTGCGGCTTAGTTTCTTAGTGGAACTTAGTGGATGATTTAGTACCGGCAGCTGTCATCGACTCAAGTATAACGAAAAAAAAAAGATTTCGTCAAAACATCTGCGTCCACTTCCTCCATTTGTTTCTATTAAAAAGAATTATTTGATGACTGCGTTGGGACCATCAATTTTGTTTCCTTAATTAATATAAATTTTATGTAAGTTTTTGGTATAAAACACATGGGAAGTGTCCGAAATTTGGACGTAAATTATGATGTAATTATGTGGCATTAATTAGCTTTCTTACTGTGGGAGAGAGATAAGCAGTTATACGCAAGTGCGTGTACAAAATGGGCGTGGCTTATTTGTAGCTGTTTTAGTGATGTCACTTGAAATAAAGCACCGTAATGTATGTCGATGATCCGAATCGGTTAAGGATTTTATCGACTTTGCGTAGATAAATGGTAAAAGGGCTCTTGTCTTGTCCACTATCATAAAAATCTCCACGGGTCGCCTTTTTATTGCCGAAATTAACGTAAAATTTTATTTTCTTACAATTTTAATATGTGTCTCGCATGACATTTTTTACACAAACGTTACTGCATCGTTATTCCGATCAAACTGCAAATAAGCCAATTAAGAAAATACCCGTAAGTTAAATTCGAGTTCTTGTTTGAGGAATGGAATGAAATATGATATTTCTTTCGATTAGTAACAAATCATCTGGTTAATTTATTCCGATGTTAGTAATTTGATACTTTTTATCTCCAGCTATTTAAAATAAAACATTTTTTTGAAATGCCTGCTCTACAAAAAACGTATCAAGTTATTTGTGAATATATAAAAAGATGTCGCAATTTTTTTTGGAGTCTGTACTTGAACGTTATTTTTTATAAATAAAAAATTTCGTCGTATCATCTTCAGGTTTTATAAAAGTGTCTCTTTTAAAATAACCTGTCAAATTTTTTACGACATCGATTTAGCATATATTCGCGAGTTAACGTTGATTGTACGACAAATGTAATATTTCCATAAAATGGCGCAACGGTTTAATTATAAAGACCACCTGTGGTCACGTCACTGGCCGCGTCAGCACTTGTTATGGAAATGAAAGTAGAAAAGGTTGATGCATGCACTTTAATTGTGTACTCGACTGCAGAAAACTGTCGTTTTTTATATTATTTCCACCTTATTATCTAAGTTACATATTTCTTTAATTCCTGATACTATTCATTGGTAGGCTTAGTTCGTTATTTTAGCTGCTTACCTACCTTACGGCATACTGTTGTATTTATTGATGATAAGTTATGTTGACTTGGTTGTTTTAACTTTATTGTTAATTAACACTGTCTTATACTTGGTTATTGCTTAACGTAAAAGGACTAGGATCTCTACTCATATGTATATTCAGACTTGCCTTCAAGAAAGATGAGTACAGATGGATCTCCATCTGCTACGAACCTATCACACCACTTGTTTGGATTTAATATCAATAAAAAATAATGCGTGGTAGACATAATACTGTGCAGCCAGAATGGTTTGTTAGACCGGCATCACAAACATAGGATCGTGGGGAGATGGGTCCTCAATCTACATGCAAGTTCACGCGCCAGGGAGCGGCTGACGAAGGTCTTCATGGACTCACTCGATACTAATCACTGTGGCCACGGTGCAAGGTGCAAGCTCATGAGCATTTCTGTTTATAATGGATACCCATAAAGAATTTAAGCTTTTTACAGATTCAAAAAAAATATATATAATGGGCTTAAATTTTGTCACCTTCGCCCCTGATGGAAAACGTCGATGATGCCTGGGATAAAGAAAGTGGAAAAATGAAAGCAGGTCCACGGATTTCTGCAAAATCTACGGAAGTCGGTAACGGACGCTAACTATGCAACTGCCTGTAACCACATTACTCGTGACGTCATACCGTCGGACGACGAGTCGCTTGGTGCCATGGTGTCGTCACGAGGGTGGTGCAAGCCACGGCCAAGTTGAAGCAAAGAATTTGTCAGTTAGTTGGGTTTTCGTCTAGCTCTCCAGAAGTGCGTTCATTAAAGAACCCTCTAGGGTAGGTAGGAATACCGGGGTTGCAACACTGAGTTTTTGAACGGGTTTGGCCGAGTTGCTACACTCTAAACGTCATTTCACATATTTTCAATAGATTTCGTATTGATTTACAACTGTCATTTTGACGTCTCTATACGAACCTTGCGAACCCTGCTCAGAGTTGGTGTTGAAAAATTAGACACCGGTGGTGTAGCGACACTGCTATTTTTGAACGGTCGGTGTCGCAACCAGTGTTGATATTTGAAAGGTTTAGTGTTGGAACTCGGGGTACGAACGAACCCAAGCCGGTATTAGTTTTTGAACAACTATCTGGTTGCGCCGTGCGTATTTGAAGTAATTACCTCCTCAAAATCTTGTCATCACCGGCTTGACTTTAGGCTTTATTTTCGGTGTTGTTACCAATCAAAGGTTGCTTACTACTTGAATTGCGTATTGCATCCTTTTTTAGTTTTGACTAAGTCAAGCAGTTAGTTTCCAAATTCGATAAACACAGACAACCAAGATAGTTGATAAGGTTGTGGGCTCATCTAGGTAGGTTTAGCTATGGTATTAAGTCGATAGCTTGCACCAGGAGCGGTGATCCGTTAGGCAGTGGAGCGAGAAGAGCAGCAGACCTGACGTAATGCAGGCGGCGCCTCGACGGTCCACAGAGTGACGTCACTGGACAACTATAGAAGCAGAGAGTACCACCGGGTACACACTTGTATGACGGACCAAATGATAGATGTAAGCTTCATTAATTTCGAATGAATATTGATATCATAAAAAATGTGAAATGTTCAAGCACAAACTTTAATATGAATGAATGAATGAATATATTTATTTATTTCAAGAATAACTTAAATCTAAATACATCCCACAAAACCAAGTAGGAATTTGGTTTGTCTGTGGGGAGGGAGTCGCACTTCTTTTTCGTAGGTAGGTACATTAACAATAAATAATAACATTGTTATTTTAATCTATGTTTACATATTTTGTAGAAGGTAAGTTTTATAATAATAATAATCCTTCTGTTGTGTTGTATTATATTAAGCGAAGAACTTTACAGTATTTTATTACCTTTACACAACAGTTACAAATTACAGCTTGCGACTTTTAGAACAAATGATCCTTAATCCTGTACTTAAATCAGTTTGAAGAAGTATTGCCCAATTTCAAACACTCGTAAAATTAAATAATCCGGCCCTTACAATTGCTATTCATTGGCCAAATAAAGCTGTGCGCGTACGCAATAACAATTGAATCGTACGCAGCAGCGCCGCCTCTTTATCGCGCATCGACAAAAAGTGCCGCCATTTTTGTATTAAATAGCGGACGCCTTTTTCTGCTGGATTACCGAACCGAGGATAAAGGTGTGTCGAGAGATGAAGGGTGTCTTCAATACACTCTTTGTCAGTTTCCTATGAATGGTTAAGTATTTTAATAAAGTTGCTGACAATGATACAGCGCAATGCTTTTTACACACTCTCGTGATGTACCTATAATAAATTAGTACTTAAACTTAATAGATTTTACTATCATTTAGTAAGTGTTTTTGAGGAATTATCACTATAAGTAAATAGTTACAAGTTTACATGATTTATAGCAAAATTCCTCGCTTAATGTCACCTTACCTACCCGCCCTATCTATTACAATGGGTAGTATAGTTTTGGAATAATCTAGTTGATATCGGCGGACAAACTGGATAAGTGGTTGGCCTGCGGTAGGCAGAGATTATGGGTTAGAGTCTTGCACCTCTAACACGAAGCACCATATCGAGCTCGATAGCGCTCGATACAGTGCTCTGTCTCACTCTGTTGATCGACCTAAAGAGGGAAAGAGAGGATGGTCTAGCATGCTAGCTAGGTACCCTGATTGATTTTTCTATCTTGTTACTTCTAATGCAATCTAATAATAATAACAAGCTTTTTTAATTTATTTTACCTATATCATTTTTTTTTTTTTTTTTTGCTTAAAACTAAACATAGTGTGAAATTAAATCAACCGACCAAATTCATACCGGAGACTCGTTTAGTGATGATCAGGAAGTTCAGTAATCCTTTTTTCCAAATTCAAAAAATATATTTTTTGCTCCCTTACTGGTTGGACTTAGCCCAGTCAGTAAGGAAGCAAAAAAAAATGATTTATCGAATTTCACCCAAAGGGTAATTAAAGCTTGTTTCTGATCACTAACCGAGTCTCTAGTATGAATTTGGTCGGTTGATTTAATTTCACCTTGTATACACATAGCTGAATTGCTCTCAATCTCAAAAAAGAACAAAACATAAAGCGTGTTTTTGAGAACCTTTTCAACAAATCCACATTTAAAATCCTCTATTGTGCCGTATATTTGTTTGTACCGTTTTGAAAGATTTTTTCTTTATTTTTTGTCGTAATGTAATATGGGGCATTGTTGGAGTAATCCTTCTGAGATGAGCCGATAGGATCATCTTACGCATCGTCTTCAAACGGTTCGTGTTTTCCGTATTTGTACGTTTAGTATAGAACATTTTTAGAATTTTTGATTTTACCATTTGTATCATCAATTCACAAATCTGCAGCTGCCAGTGATTTTCTTTTATTTTAGATACCAAGTTTAATGATAAATGTGTTTTAGTGTTCTTTTATCATAATAATTATTTTTTATTTCGGCCTAGTATCGATGTACTTTTCACTTTCAACAACATAAATCTAAATTACAAAACCGAGCGCCACAAAAACCGAGCATAACATGCCTCCCATTATGTCCTAAGCGCCGTTGTTCATTTGTCCGTCTATCCGTCGGTCCGTCCGTCATAATCCCCCGCCTCCACACTGACAATGTGGTGACAACTATTGTCAGACACTCTTTGCGTCTGCACCGAATGTTTGGAGCGGTCTCAATCGCGTGGGTTATGGAATTTGGTATGATTTTTATTTACATTTTGTTGCTTACAGTTGTTGATGAAAGTATAATACTAACTTTATTACATTATTAAATTTTAGTAGCCCAACCTTAATATTTTTTGGATGTATTTCCCGTATTTATTTCTCAACTTGTTTGTTCGTTGCATCATTTATATATAATATTTTTATTCCTAGATTTCTCTATTTTATGTAGGTGTATAATTAAATTTTTGTAGCCCAACCTAAATATTTTTTGTATGTATTTCCCTTATTAGTAGATACATATTATATTTTTATATTTTTTTATTCTAAAGATATTTATTGTAAAGATTAACTTTGACTTGTAGAAAGTATACTTTATGTATCTATTTTACAAAATAAATATTTTGATTTGATTTTAATTTGATTAATAGTTGTCATTGTTTTTTATTATTATATTATTTTTATTGGCCATTTTTCATGTTGTACATAGTGTTTAGGAATCTGCACTTTTTTAAAAGATTAATAGTAGACTTATTAGTAGCTTCACTTGAAAATTGTCTATAGCCGAGAATAATAATAATTCAGCAATCTGCTTATAAGACTGCTCTTCAAATCCGAAAATGGTAATTATTTACGTATCCATATAATTATTTGCGTTATTGAACCTATTTTATTTATACTTTCTTATTAAGTAGCTAATAAAGTTTTTACAACTGGAACGAGGGTCTGGTTATGTATGCATTTTGTATAATATACGTATACCTATACATAATCTGACCATATGAGGTGATAAACGAGATGACAGGAGGACAAACAGATGATCTTTTTTTCAACAACATATTATTATCTAAGTAAACGTTAGGCCTGATTATACCAATTCCTCTTGTATTTTTACTTTCTATTTCTTTATTAAAATCAATTGCAGTAAAATTCTGTAACAAACTGTAAATAAAAAACAAGATCAAGTTTCTTGTTCTTCTTCTTAGCAAAACTAACCAATTATTGAGTAATTTTAATAAAATTTAGTTATTTAACTATATTTGCTAGGTATTCTACTTTTATCGTTCCGGGTGTAAATTAGAATTTAAATTGACACATATATTTTATAAGTTGCTGTTGCAAAACTATTCCTCGAAGTCTATCCTTTATAGACAAATAAAACATCAATAGACCAAATAATTTATTGGCCATATTTTTTGCCCGTTCTACCTCATTAATGTAACGATTTCTATCGGGAGATGTCACTTATTGAATAAACTATTTCTCTCGGGCAAGGAGTCGTCGACTCCGGTGCGTGGGCATAAAAATGTCGAGTCGTAGCCAATCAATCTTGCTGCTTTACCTGGACCCAGAGATCGGACCTACCAGATAACCCGTCCTCACCGCATAATGCCATTAAAACAACGGTGACAATCAGACCAAAAAATAATTTTCAACAGCTCTTTATCGATAACCTTGACAACGTAGTCCCATCTCTAATCCTGGAGGATTAAAGTTAGATTTCGATTGAGAGTCACTGGTTTTGTTTTCGATTATTAAAAATGTGAGACGATGATCATTGCCGGTGCACCCACTGGGAGTTTGTTTTAAAGTTTTAACTCATTGTTTTTCTGAATTCCTGGTGGTTGGGGCCCGTTTTAATTAATGCCCATCACGTGTTTTTTCTTATTTTTTTCCTTCTCTTTTTTATACTGTCCCGTATTTTGAAATATGTCTTTTGGGGTCCCTGTACGCGTGATGCGATATCGCGCTGTCCCCTATTGTTTTCCGTTTGAAATATTTATGTGTTGCGCGGGAGTTGGATCCTTGTCTTCTTTTTCCTTCGGTGACTGTCCGCTGACGTTGAGTCATGGATCATCGATTGTTTCTAGTGAACCGGTCGTTGTTTTGAAGTTATTTATGTGTCCAGCTTCACTTTTGTTGTCTATAGACCCGCTAGAATCGCCGGATACGTTGTTTTTGTTGACTTTTTGTGCAAAAACAGAAAGTTTATGTGTTCTTTTCTTTTTGAGGTTTCTATTGGAAGGTTTTGCGACGGATCTTCTTTAGATAAGTTCCCTATTAGGCTCCTGTTTTATCACTTTAAACTATCGATTTATTGGCTTTGTCTGTTACTTTCTCTACGTTTTTAGTTTTTCTGCACCAATTTCAGAATTTACAACAATCCTTATCATTTTGATTAAAAAAAATATTTTATCCTTATTTTATTGTTTGCATTATGGGTTTTTAAGTTTTAACTACATTTATAAATAAGTTTAGTGATCGCTTATCTGATCCTAGAATAATGAAAATAATAAATATTTAAATAATATATATTATATATATGATATATATATAGCAGATGATATTTTGTGAGAAATTCGAACTGAACTGAAGAACTCTTCACTTTAAGATGATACGTAATTTAAATGAAGTGATACGTAATTAAAAATTTAATGTACACTACGATATGTAATTTTGAATTGTTAATAAATAAGTATTATTTGGCGGGTGGCGGTGGCTGGATGAGGAGGACGGAGGACCGCCAAGAGTGGTGAAATATGGGCTCATGTCCAGCAGTGGACGAACACAGGCTGGTAGATGGATGGATGGATACTTTAACTTACTCGCGTCATATCTAATACGAGAAAAGGTTATGGTGCATCGATGTATGAGAGGAGCCCCCCTCTCCCCCTCAAGCGAGCGGCGTAACCTAAGATAGAACCACTCATTACTCCAAATACGCCTTGGACAGTTAAACTAAACCACAACTAAATGACAAATCCTTTCACTTCAACTGGTGTAGCTTTCGGCCCTCGCTTGCCACCACCCTTATGACGAAACCATGCCGCCAAACTAGATGTGATATAACGTTAGTCCCGGACACTTTGTACGACGTTTTTGAAAAGTTTTTCAATTTTATTATCCAGTAGCTCGAGGTTCGGCAGAAACTAGTTCCGTTTCCACGACAATGTGGCTCTAACATCGAATATTACCAAGGCTCGTGTATATTTATGTCGCCCTGTTATCTCGAATCTGTGACTTCGACAAATAAAATATATCTTAATTAGTGCGCCTGTACCACTGTTAGATTCGGGGGCGTTTTCGTTTGGCCTTTCAATTTCGACTCAAATTGTAAATTCAACGAGAGAAACAAACTTAACCTGTAAAATAGATAATTACATTAAAACAATAGATCAAACGTATACTTGTATATGCTATCGTTTTTACTGGTTTACCCAGTTCACTATATTATGCTTTTTGTATGACGTGGCTTTATGGATCGTTATTTTCTTGGAATTTGGAGTGAATTATGTTTTACGTTTAGACCAATAAAGTTGCAGAATTTGATTGGTTAAAGATCATAGGCTATTATGACATGAAATTTTGATTGTAATTATAATTATGCTTTATTCCAACAAAAAAAAAACTTAGTATAATGGCGGAATTAATCGGGAAAATTGACCGAAGTCTTATTTTTAACAAACAATGTGATAATGATAAATAATGAAAAAATCTTTCTTATACATCAGGTTTTCAACAAATATGTCCGATGTTGAAGATTTTTTTTTTAGCAAATTTATTGGAATTTATTGAAGGATCACTACAAAAAAAAACATTAACATTCAATACGAAAGATTGGTCTATGTTTAAGATGTATTCAATAGTGTATAGAAGTCATTCCTTTGATGGCAAGTAAAAAAATATATAAAATTTAATGGAAAAAAATTCCGTCGGGAACCATATCAGGTGACGATAGTTCACGGTAGTAAGGCACCGATTAAGGATTCGTAAAGAAAAATCTACCCACGCGTACTTTCCTTCAGAAATTCTTGGATTTGGCCAATTATTCGTTTAAAATGATTATTTGTTCGATTCTACAAATACTTTACCCTATCAATTTTCATTATCGCTAAAACAATTGTAAAACGAATAGCATCACTTAACAAGAATACAAAAACATGCATAAACTATTCGTAAAAAATTGTATTAGACGGATGGGTCCAAACAGTCGGCCTGACTGGTATCATACTTCTGTTATCTCAACATGTGCTACCTATCGAAGAGTCAGTAAACATTTATTGCGGCTATCTCCGAGTCCAGTTTGGACACACCTTGTTAGAGATAGACTGCTATTAAAACATTTCATTTGATCGCTCGTTTCTGTTTTAGTTTTGTAAGGGGTCAATTCTCGGGATTTGATACGAAAAAAAATTGAGGCATTAAGATCTAGAAGAGTCAAACTTTTCCAATTCACTAACCAATTTTCAAATATCAACCGAATCTTATTATTAATATTTCAATGTATTTCTTGTGATTTTGAAATAAACCGTAAGAATAAGTTATAAAAAACAACAAGTCATCACGATATAAACCCCTGAGGGTGTTTCCAGTGCTCCCGAAGGGATTTTATATGAACTATTTAAGAGGTAGGTACAGGGTGTACGAATAAACCCTCTCAGGTTTTTGTTGCACCTTTGTAAAACAAAAAGTAACTTTTTGTAATATCCCACTAATCCCACTATCCCACTATAATATTATAAATGCGAAAGTTTGGATGTATGGATGGATGGATATTTGTTACTCTTTCCCGCCGTAACTACTGAACCGATTGGGCTGAAATTTTACATGAATGTAGTTCTAGAACTGGAATAGGACATAGGCTACTTTTTATCCCATAAATCAGTTCCTATGGGATAAAAATAAGCTTTCAAGTAGAAAAGTGATGTGTCGCCATGCTTACGAAACCGATTGGGCTGAAATTTTGCATAAATGTAGTTCTAGACCTTGAATAGGAAATGTGCTACTTTTCATCCCATAAATCAGTTCCCATGGGATGAAAATAAGCTTTCAAGTAGAAAAGTGATGTGTCGCCATGCTTACGAAACCGATTGGGCTGAAATTTTGCATAATTGTAGTTCTAGACCTTGAATAGTACATGTGCTACTTTTCATCCCATAAATCAGTTCCCATGGGATGAAAATAAGCTTTCAAGTAGAAAAGTGATGTGTCGCCATGCTTACGAAACCGATTGGGCTGAAATTTTGCATAATTGTAGTTCTAGACCTTGAATAGGACATGTGCTACTTTTTATCCCATAAATCAGTTCCCATGGGATAAAAATAAGCTTTCAAGTAGAAAAGGGATGTGTCGCCATGCTTACGAAACCGATTGGGCTGAAATTTTGCATAATTGTAGTTCTAGACCTTGAATAGGACATGTGCTACTTTTCATCCCATCAATCAGTTCCCATGGGATGAAAATGAGCTTTCAAATTTCTATAGAAAAGTGATGTGTCACCCTTTCACGCCATGCTTAACATTAGGCTAAAATTTTGCATACCTAAATGTAGGTCTAGACTTGGAATAGGACAAAAACTACTTTTTCCCTTTGTTCCCATGGAAAATCTATAAAAGATACGTACAAAATGGGAAACAGAGGCGCATAACACACACATTTCACCAGTTGTGTTTAGTGTAGGTTAGAGTCCGAATAATATTGACTGATTTTATAGGAGTACTTACACAAAAACTAATTCAACGCGGGTGAAACCGCGGGCAAAAGCTAGTAAATAAATAAGGCAAGTCACAGTCCACACTCGGTACCCCGGCTTTTCACCGACAATTATCACGTCCCAAACGTGGTGGATAGGCGGTGAGCCCTAATTAACAACATTCTGCTAAAAAAACTATATTATATTATAGCTTTGAAATAATTTAACGTGGTCGTGATGTTTTTTGAATTGACAATACTCGATTAAATCGACAAACTGAGGTTAAAATGTTTTTTACTAACATCCAGTTTCTTAGACATACGCGCATTTTCTTAGCAGTTTAATTTTTGTATTTTTATGTTTGTTATCGTCTAAAGAGCAACATCTAGAAAAACCAACATGCTAAAAAAATGGGCCTATGTCTAAAAAAACTCGATATATTAGGGATGCTATAAATTATTATATTATAAGAGGCTACAATTTTCCAAATTTTCAAATTTAGAGAAAAGAGGAAATAGGTTTTCTGATTAGATTAGCTAGCTCTAGATTTTGAAAACAATTCACAGCCAAATTCACGATCTCCGAAAATCCATTTATTTTGCAGCAATTTTCGATATCATTCATAATATTTTTGTATATGGTACATTATTTTCATACAATATTAATAGCTATATTTTGGGCATTATAATAATTAATTATTATTTTGGATCAAATCTACAGGCTCGATCCTAAATGTGTGTAGCCTGTTTTCTCCCGACTACGGCTAGGCCAAAAGAGGCAATATTTTTTTATTTTTTATCAAAGCATCTCTGTAACTTTTACTTTTCTCTTTACAGGTAAGTGTTTCTGAAGTTTTATATCTTCAATTCGGACCTCTGCTACCCTGGTAAGTACTCGCTGTCACTTTTTCATCATTCTACATATATGCACATTATTTACCCTTAATATGATGTCTATGATTTTTAAAAACTTTCGGGAATAACTGTACAAGGTTTATTCCTTTTTCCTTAAAACGGGATATTCTACCCACTAAAGTGAACAACTTTAACTTTGCATCCAAAACACCCTGAAAGCCCGCAATCACGAAAAAAATATCTGCTGTTCTACAGAAAAGATAAATATCTACTCGACTAAAATGTTAAAAAAGCTGTTTTTTTTCACGTTTTCCATACAAAAGTTGTTCAATGGGTAGGTTACCCCGCTCTAAGGAGAAAGATCATCATCTAAACTTGCAAAGTTAAAGGCGTTTCATTGTTTGTGAGAAATTTATGTTTTCTCGTCTCGGAGTTTGCGTAGGTGGCAGGTGGGCCAGCTCATGTCGGAATGGAATAATATTAACCGTTTATTTTACATACTTATACAATATATTTTTTATCCCAGTTCAGTAATTTGCTCGTTAATGAACCACAAACGGCGTCATCAAAACCTACGTGTTGTAGGCAGAGTACTTTAATATTCACTATATTCTTCTGCCGAAATCAGTGACGGATCCATCCGAAGCCCCCCCAAATTTACTTTATTGGACTAGCAAATAAAATTTTACTTTTCACATTTCTTTTAAACTACTATACATATCATGATAATTTCCTGCTGATGCTGTACTAAAATATTAAATTTACTTAGGTTGTTGTGATTACAATGATTTCCTGAAAAAGCTCGATGTAAGCCCCTCCAATTCGAACCAGCGTACTCTATTAGTCTTTGCGCCCCTGGTTCCCTGGTGGAGGTACAGAGTGGAGAGGTAATCCTCGGTGAATTACTCCTGGGACTAGAAACCTGACCTGCCCCCAACAAAAATACATAAATTTGTAAGGACATAACAATTTGTCTACAATATGGCGGCAGAAAAGAGGGGTCGGCAAATTTAGCCTGGACTAAGTCAAAACTTCGCTTTTCAAATATCGCATGTAAATGGACAGGTGTCTTTAAATGAAACCACTTGATCTACTGTCATACTGATCAAGTTTTCCAAAGAAACGACCGCGCCGATGAAAAAAAAACTGTGGTACTTTATTTATATCGCTGGTGACACAACAGAAAATCAGCGCGTTGCAGCATAGCACCTACAGCTGCACCCCTAAGTTATCCGTTGTTTTAATTTTGTAATTTGATTTCAGTTATTATTTTCAAAGTGTGCGGTTTAGTGGATTAACATCAGTTATTTCTTGTTTCATTCAAAATGTAGTCAATGCCGAAACTTTGCTATCAATACAAATTATATAATACAATATGAAGATGTAAACACGCCAACAATAGATATTGCACTAAACAAGTTCTTTGTCTGTCTCTCCACACACATGTCGCGATGTTTTGGCAAGGTGGGCGAAATTGGTGACAAAACATGTCATGTATTGAGGGTGGTGATAAAAAGTGATGTTCAATGGGCTCTCCAAATATTTGGTAGCTGTATTTTCTGGAAAGAAATTTTTGTTTGTTTTATACGAGAATGTGCGAGCGACTAAAATGAATTTGGGCGTATGTTTATTAATTGAATAGTCTACTAACAGTCTACTGAAACAATCCGGCATTTGTATGATGTATCTATGTAATGTATGAAAATAGTTCGCCCCGAACTGTGAGCTCGCGCTCGCCCGATTCGCGCTTGACCGATTTGGCTCATGTTCAAACTAAAAATTCTTTTTGCCTCATTTACTCGCCTGCCAAATTTCATGACATTTCCAATCAACGATACTCGAGTTATCGTCGAATAAACATTCATACATACATACATACGTACAAACCCCAGATTGTTCTAGTAGACTCGGAGAACTCGCTCGCTTCGCTCGTTCGTTCAATTAAATTAGATAATTTAGTGCGATTGCCAAGTCAATCCGCCGGCCGTGGTTATGATTATTTATTAGTGTTCTTTTTTTCATGGCAATTTCGGGCGATTTAGACTACTTAATACTTTGCGGGATTTTGGTACAACTTCATAAGATATGTCCCATTCTTGCTTTTTCATTCCGTTGATTGACTATTTTACAAGTTACCTTTGAACATAATCCGTTGACCATTTTTACAAGTTAACTTATGCACTGATCTACACCTATTATTGCATTATACATATACACTGATTCATTCACTGCAAATGTAACTTTGTAATCATATATATTTATTTGGGATTACAATGTTATTTCTGCAGTTGTTGTATCTAGAAAACTGGACCGAAATTGCAAAACATTTTAGTTTTTCATTGATTTATACTTACACCAAAGACAAACTGTATTCCAAATTTGAAGCTTATATGTATGCTAAAAGTGCTTTAAAGTTTTGATGATCTGTCAGTCAGTCAGTGAGTGAGTGAGTGACAAAATTGAGAAACTTTGACTAGTTATAATTCTTAAACTACTAGTTCAAATTGAATGAAATTTGAAATATACCGTGTTTATACAATGCCTGCTTGGTTACTGAAAATTCAGGCTTCTAGTTTTATCCACAACGAAGTTAAACGGGTGTCGAAAATAGGCTGAACTGTTTCGAGAGAAGGATGTTACGGCCGTGCCGCTTTTTAGCTCGACTTGGCCGGGGCACTGCCGTGCCCCCAGATATCCGATTCACAAATTTCGAATGCACGCCAAACTCAAACGCGATGACGCGTAAGTAAAATAATTTGCAACAGCATCAAAACGTGATTTCTCTTGCATCTGCGAACTTTTGTCTTTATGATCCCCTAGTCCGATCAGATAGGGACCACTGGGCTGGAAAATTGAAACAAGGGCTTTGAAAGAAGCCAACCTACACTTTACTTTTGTGTACACTCTTATCACTGTAGTAATATGAAACATTTTCCTTAAAAAATGTGCGAGAATTTACTGATAACATGACAATAAATGCTTTGCAGTTGAAATAACTCTTTATGCGTTGTTATAAGAAATGCTTTAGCTTGCATTTTGTCCCATAATTGCATTTTACGGTCCACAATGATGGTCGTCCCAAGCGATTTTAAGGATTTTGGGATTTATGACTACAAATTATATAGTAATCAAATGTCAGTACTTTTCATTTCCCATTACTGATGTTGGTATTCCAGGAAATATTTACATTAATATAAATATTGCGTAATATGTTATATGTACCCTGTAAAATGTATTTTTATAATAATATAGACTTAATTCAGGAATAATTGCAGTATTTTTTTTTCCAATGTAATCTCTGAAATAAACCACGTTTCGAAGCATTTTTTAATATAAATAAACATTTTAATTTTCAAGTGAAGAAACAAAATAACATAAAAGCTCATAAAAACCTATTTGCAAATTGCATTCAAAAAATGACAATATTTCATGCACACTCCAATATAAAAACAAAACGGAACATCACCCCAAAACCAGGAGAACAAAAATCGCAACATGATCATTCGAAAAATAATGATGTCATCAAACACTAATCCGAAAGCTTTCATGTGGATTACTATTCCTTTCCTATCACTATTCATTTTTACACAACGCATTATGTACCATCTTGCTTTGAGTTAAACTTCAAATTTCATTGGCTGTTCTTTTTGCAAGAATCCACGTCACCATAATCCGGCTATCAAATTGAAAAACAGTGGAATCTGAACTTTAATCAGTTCTAATAAAGTCCATTAAAAAAAATAGAACGTCACATTCTTTTACTCTTTTGGTTTTAAATAGTAAAGAGGGCGCTGGTGTGTCATTTTGGTACATTAGACACGTGATTTATACGCGGGAAGCGGCGGAGTCAAAACAAGGGAAGAGAGAGGCCCTCTTGAACTGTAAAGTGTACTCATTCGCTGCCTATTTTTAGGGCTATTCCCAAGGTTAACTGAAAAAAAAAACTTTCAACGAAAATTGAACTACAATTTCGAACTTACCAATTTTCCAATCAAACAATGCGAATACATAATCAAGTAGCAGACGGCAAAAATGTTGTTAAATTTAATCTCAATATGATATCCCATTTTTTCTATAATCCGTCCCCCTCGCACTGCGGATCTTGCCGCTTGGAGTAACAGTGATTGACGCAAGCGTGACCTATCCTCTTAACTCTGTTCTGAATCTCGGCTGTCCTCGTCAACCTCGTTTATCTCGTAAACCATCTACTGATCATATTGAACAAATTTTGTTTTATGACTGTCTATACTCAATTGAATTTGCGGTAGCGCTACTGGTTTCTCGAATTATATTTAATTTGATTTAATTTATTTATTGAGGATATCAACAGCAATACAGTAATATAATAACAAAAAAAAACATACTACACATAAAGCCAATAACAGATAACCACAGATAATACAAAATACGCAAAACAATAAAAAGAAGAAAAAGACAAAAACATTCAGGAATAAAACAATCATAAGAGCTATCCTAAGACACTCAACACGTGTGTGTTGGTGGGTTGGACCGGGTTTCATTATCATTTTTGTCCTTTATTAAAAAAAAATTAAGCAAACAAAACTTTTATTTGTCGCAGTACTTGCATAATTCATAGTTTAAAAGTATGATCAGTAGAACACACAACTAATACGCTGTAATGTAATATAATATAATGTAATACAGAGAGCCCCAAAGAAACCGACTTTTTTCCGTGATTGTCAATTTGGACTACACCCTAGCTAAAAGCTTGTAACGAGCGCAAATACCTTTTTAAACACCCCTTGCGACTAGTTGCGACATCGGAAAACGTAATGAATAAAACCATTTGATTCAACAGTAGAAAACACCGACGAAGAAGGAACCCTACCTTCGGTTCTGGTAATTTTGACCAGCGATCAATCTATCATGTTTTAGTACAAACAGGGGAGGTACTCTAGGCCCAAAGGGTTGCATTTTATCGAGGTACGAAGGGTTAACTGCCAAATTGTGTTTTACGCTTTTTAATTTGTTTAGAAGGGGTAGTGAATTTTGCTTAAAAGGTTTCTGATCTTGATTTCAGTAGTAGTTTTGTAGCCGAAAATTGAAGTAATGAATTTTCTACATAGGTACGTGGTATAATATAAAAAAGTTCAAATAATATTTTTACAATATCATATATGAACAATTGAACAGTAAAAAAATGAATATGAAATTACACTTAACCATCTTTGGTACTCGTAAATCCATAAAAAAATATTTATCCAAGCGTTTCGCAACTGTTATGTAATTTGGTATACGTAGACAATTTAGCAATAACGATTATGTTTTTATCGCGAAATCCATCGCTTTGGAATATTCTGAATATTATTACTAGAGTACATTACAAACTACTTATAGAAAAGATCAATTAGAAAAATATGTAAAGACAAGAATTAAAAAAAAAACCTCGGGCCAAGATTCGAACCTGCGACCAAAATTCTTGTATTATGTCTTGTATTAACATTTGTTTCTAATTGATATTTTATCATTTGTAATGCACTCTAATAATTAAGCAATTTTCATGTACTATTAAATTAGGCAGCTTATCTATACATATCTATATCTATACATACAAATGTTTTTTTTTTCTATTATTAAATCTATCTAACTAGTGTAGTACTTTATAGTTAGCACTCATGTCAAGTGGGCACAAGGGCACTTAACCATCAAGTGCACTCTATGAGGCCAGGGGTAAAAAAGTACTTCCCGCTATTTAAGTAATTTCTTCGTGGAGGGTTATAGCTTCCGTTTTTTAAGCTTTTTTACAGCACATGTTTTTTTAGCATATTTTATCCTGGAATAAAAGTGGTATCGAGTTTCTTTAGCGGTGCTAAATAAACTTACCAGGATAGTATTTGATGGAAATTTTATTTCCTAAATGTCTCCCCTACCAAATGTGGATGCGACCATTTATACATAAGATCCTACAATAATAAGTGAAAATAATTCTAGGGTAGATTGTGTATCGTAAACTGATACATAAAAGAAGAAAAAATTGTGTTGGTCAAATATTTTTTTTTACTTCCCAGGACAAGGTGGTTCAATCAGCTGACAAAATGTCTATGGAAAAGTTAAAAAAAATTCGCGCAAACAAAAATTCTTTTCTCCAAAAAAATTCCCTTTGAGTTTTTGGATTTTTTGCACAAGCCCAAGGTTTAGAGTTATTTGTTCTAACATCTTATAAGAACAATGACAGTTTGTATTAAGCTGTCTTAACTTAAAAATCATTTTACAATTGCTTGTAGTGTAAGGGACTGCTATTTCGCCAAAATTTTTTTTATATTTATTAAGAAGTCCAATCTCAAATATGGAAACTCGCAGCGAGGGTGACGCCATAATGAAAACAAATGACAGAGCGTCACTTGCGTCGAATAAAAAATTAAATTCATAGTCTCACACAAATAGCACCGGGGAAGACTTAGCGTAGCGCAGGAGGCGGCTATGCTTTCTGTCACTATTGCAGTTGTTCATGGGCTAGGTTATTGTTAGAGGAATTAAACTGAAAATAACCGTAAATCATTTTAGATGCTTTAGAATTGGTACATTTACATATACAATTTGGCTTTGGGCTAAATATGAAAGAGTAATATTGTGATTTTTCTTTTACAGTAGTTACTCGACATTAATCCATCTATGGCATATGGCAACATTTTTGTAGTTTATACAATGTAGCATTCTCCTGTTTTCAGTCATCTTGTGCTCGAGCGATAATTTACTGACCAGTCAAACATATATTTATGCGAATTGGCGACATTGTTCTTTTTAAATAGATACCTTAATATTAATTTCAGAACATGTTCAATTATTTGAACGGTAAGACACCACGATTTATGTGTTTCTTGAAGCCTGAGTGGTAGTTTACCCGCTTTCATGGCGAGTGCAATTTCCTCGAAATATCACTCGTAAAAATAAATCGAACCCGTTATAATACATTTTGTAAATATATTTTGTTATTGTTTCAAAACTCATACTATTTTCAGAATCCGTTGCTGCCTCTTCTAGTATTAGAATATTACTATGATGATAGTATTCCGAGATGTCTTTTTTCCGTCGTTTGCGGTCGCAAGTGGCGGCCGCAGCTTGTGAAATATCACGAGCTCACATCGAAATGACATTAGTTTCTGTTCAGATACTTCGGGCATGACTGTTGAAATTCTTCGACTTTCTCGCACTGATTCGTTTTAACTATTAACTGAGAGTCTTAAATTTCAACATTGATAACTAAAATAGAAGAGTCAGAAACAAAGATTTAAAAAAATGTGCCCTGGAGAATCCGTACCTTAAATAATTAGAACAAATAATATAAACTTATAATAAGGTATAAAATACAATCTATGGTTTTCGGATGTATTCCTTCACTTGTGCCAGAAGGCCAGAAAAAGAAGAAGCCAAAAGACCTAATTTCAAAATTGAATGTCACCGGGAAGTACTTTGATGATCACTCAGTGGGATTTCTGGTTAGAAAATACACTCTGAAACGCCGTATATTTTTTATAAAGCTTGATTTTTTTCCAGCTGTACACAATGCCATAGACATAAGAATTTCAATTTGTTACTTCAAGCCGTGCCTGAGAAAAAGGGTTTTGGCACACCGGCAGAAAGACGGACGGACAACAAAGTGATCCTTTAAGGGTTCCGTTTTTCCATGATAAGATAGGGAAACCTAAAAATTTGTTTTTAACATGGCAATAAATATACGCCTATCCTAGCTATTAAAACTCATAAGGATTAAAACCGTGATAAAAATAACTTAATTATTTAAAAACTGTCACTTTGCAACAGTAGTAAAATTACCAGGCTTCCAGATCTCCCTAAGAGGTTATAATTTACTGCTTTACCTAATGGAAGGCGTCCATTAAACGCATCACTTTACGGTTTATGTCCCATTCTCAACGGATAAGGATGGCCGGGAGCCAGGTGGCACAGAATTAGATAACAACTTAGAGGGATACTCTTTAAATATGCACGATGTTTTATGGCAATAAAAAAAAATATCACACAATATAAGCTTTCGACATCTGATTTGAATTGTACACAATTGTACCACTTTTTTATGATATAGATTCAAAATAATTTGATTTTACATGTCGTCCGTCGAAATTTACGGCTATGGAAAATCTAGTTACTTATTTTGAAACTCCATCAATCCATCCAGTCATCCATCCATCTATCAGCCTGGTTTTTCCACTGCTGGACATGGGCCATTCCAAGATTTCGCCACTCTTGTCGGTCCTACTGAAATAAACACTGGGCAGGTGGGTTGGTGAGCTAGGTGCCGAAACCTTAGCACCAGGGACGCCGCGCCGCTGCCCATCACCGGCCTGTTTTACATAAGGGTAAGCAATTGGTGATGGATATACCGCCATCAATTTATTGGTCCCAGGTAGGCGTTTGCGAGTAAGGTGGTGGTACCTCCACAGTCGAGCCCGGCATCAGATCCACTACCTTTTGATCTACTATAAATACTATAATATAACTAAAAAAACGGCTTTTGCATGTAGTATAAGTAAGCTACATTTTTATTAGTATGTACTACATATTTATTATCTTTAGCTCGAAGCTATTTTGTGGGCGTTATTTCTTGTCACTTTGTTCCAATTCCAGAGAATCGGTCCCTGAGTTACACTGTTGGATATAGGCCTCTCCCCTTATCTTTGACCGTCCTTATACAGCTAACACCGGCGGCCTTTATCAGGTCATCAGTCCACTTTGTTGAAAGTCACTGTCTTGTTCGTGGTGTTAATTCAAGAACAAATTCACTCTATCAAATGTTGTTCGGTTGTTCCGCGGATTTGACCAGCCCACTGGTAATTCAGCCTGCTGGCTTGGTAGTTCGAGTAAATTAGACATGTGTCACATTATAGCTTATTACTGGCTACATAAAAGAGAGTTCAATCATCTAATGGACAGCTATTATGTGTCTCGTTTATATGAGAAACTTTAATATGGCTACCCTGCCGCTAATCTAGAGATCGCGAGTTTTAGAAATTTCTTTAGATTTTTCTCAGTATTCCCAAAATTCTTATTTGAAAAGATGGTCGTAGAAAAAGTATTGTGTCCCACTGTGACATAATAAGCTATTGGGACACTCGAGCAGGCTATGAGACACAATAATTTTATTTGTCTGCGACCATCAAAAATATCTTCGCGTGATATTTAAAGTATAATATTTTCAATGAACAGTTTGATGAAAAATAAAACACGAGATTCTACATATTTTTTTTGAAATTGATGCTTGTAATTGTTGGCACTTGGTGGAGCTTTCGATACATTTCGATAGAAGACTTGTCCACTGTATTTTCAATTTTTTATCGTGGTTCACCCTAATTGTCAATAATAAACTTATTGAAGGTGTTCTTTGGGAGCATTCGAGACTGCATAGCAAAGATAAGATACCTTTGCCTAGTCCAAAGCAAAAAAAAAAAATATAATTTGCTGATTGGTTATCTAAACGGAGTGAATAAATTGGACCAATCACAGCGCAGAGTCGGTTTAATCGCTTTTTAACATCACACAAACAATGTACCTGAATACTTATAAAAACATATTGTAGTATCACCCAACGCGCACAGAATGAGATTGGCAATGGAGCGCCTGTTCTTTGTCTTCCTCCGCCCTGTAAGTGTAGTTTATAATGCTAGTATATGACAAGTGGTGTCGAAATGCAATGGAATTCAAAGCGCGTACACCGGCGCCTACCGCCCGCCGCGACGTACCCATGACGCCCTGGTACCTACCATTAATTTGTACCGGATCAAATAGTGGTTCTGATAATGATTAATTTGATCTAGGGACTTGATATTCCGGATCTTTGAGAATCCGATGGTCGCGGTTATCCAGACAATCGAGAACATTTAGTTGAAGTTCGATTATTCAAATTTAAGTATGCAACAAATATTATTAACTTTGTATTGGGGTCTTACTCGAGATAACTAACAACATACCTTAATAAATATGTGCGAAAATCGCGAAAGTTAATAATGTGGGAAAATCGCGAAAGTTTAAAGTTTACTACAACAAATATGCCTACTATAATAAATCTATTTTTCATGATTTTATAGTAGCTAATAATAAAATAAAACTTAATAAATTACAAAAAGTTATTCATAATTACATTGGTTGAATTTATTATATAGTGTGAGTCTAGTTAAATTGCACATATGAATTTGAGTAAAACTAGACCCAGTTTTATCGACAGAAAAAAAATCCTGTTGTATGAGTTATAGACCTTTATATTTATCTATTAGCAACTGTGGACCTTTTGGAAAGTAAAGGTTGTAATTTTTGAACCAAGCAAGTGCCCTATTGTGTTGAAGCAAAAACGGTAATGATTGTTAATAACGGGCAATGGTGACGCTTAAATTACAATTTACTTTTAAAATTCACAATTAATGAAAATTAAGATAGAATTTACGGAAATTTGTTTCTTTTTCAGTATTATTTTATTTCAGTTCTTAGAATAGTGCCCAGTAAACTGCCAATTTTCATTAGTTTACATTAAACTGTATTAGAATTATAACAGCTTTCATAAAATAAAACTACCACTTTTCTATTCCGTACAGACAGAACATTTTCTATCAGCAGTTAAACAGAGGCACCGTGGCGTTTTCATGTAAAATTAGTGTCTATAGAAAATAAAGGTATATGAAAAAAAAAATGAAACCAGTTTTTTTCTGTCGATAAAATTGGGTCTAGTTTTACCCAAATTCATATGTGCACTTTAACGAGACTCACACTGTATATTGCACAAAAACAAGAATGTTCAAGGGGTGAACTTATTGCTAAAAGCATTTTTCTAAGTTAACCCGAGAGAAGTACAAGAAAGCAACAGATTTTGCTCTTATACTTAATAGGAATAATGGACGATTAAAAAACGCAATACTCCATAATCAGAAATCAAATAACCCTTCGTTAAAAAGTCGTTTGGGAAGTGTAGTACAAGTTCAGACCATACCCCCGTATACGTGATGCGAACATAGTACTATCCACTGCAATAGGTAATCAGCCCCTTTACAAAGTTGTGATAGCTTACAGAAACATGTATTTAAATATATAAGGTCCTACAATTCAAAGTGGAAAAAATTTAACAGATGATAGAGTATCCCTAATAGTCCACATTACACAGAAAAAAATATTTTTTGCACGTCTTTTTTACCTTTCCGTAGAAATTTAATCAGCTGATTGAACCACTTTGTACTTTAGTTGAGCAAAACATTTTTTTTCTTCTGGAATTTGATAATTGAACGATATACGATCCACCCTAGAATTATTTTCACTTATTATTGTAGGACCTTATTTATTTTAGGGAAGATATCTTCCTAAAGAGCGCGTGCAGGTTAAGAGTGCACTACGCATTGCTGAGATCAATACTAATTGAATTTGCAGTCGATCTGCCGAGTGCCGACAGGGGGAGCCTTAACGATGTTACTACTCTGTGATGTTACACAGGATATTTAATAATTACTTAAGTGCGTTATTCTGAGATGAAAAGAGATGCGTTTTAATTAGTAAATTATGTGGAATAATTTTAAAATGTTGAAAATATATTTGGGTACCCATTTTAAAATAGCAGCTCTATCTGGCAGACTACATATATAGTTTTCTTTTTTATATATATTTTCTTTTACATTGTTAATTCATTTAGATAATACTCCAAAAAACAGTTAACAGGTGTCACTTGTTGTACTTTTTTATTTACTTATATTTGTAATTATAATTAAATTTATAGGTGAAATTTATTTATGCAGCCAAATTCATGCTGGAGGCTTGGTAAGTAATCAGTATCAAGGATCGATTTTCCTATTTTGGCAAAATAAAATTTGACGTGATGATGTTTTGAGTAATTAATTGACTCGGGGCTGGGCTTGCGTTTCTAGGGAACACCAAAAAAATAATTTACGATTTTCATAAAAAAGTAATCTAACCTTGATACTGAGCACCAACCGAGTCTTCAATATGAATTTGGCTGCATAAATGTATGCCACCTTCAATATTGATTTTGGTAAGCTTTTTATTTCAGTAAGTATATCAGCGACCCCTTTAGTTTTTACTAATTTCAATTAATATATAGGTATTTGCGCAGATAATGAAATGGTCAATTCTTCAATATGGCCACGACATATACATTGTACTTGGCTAAAAGTTGTTTTTTGGGTGTTACATTTTGTTCCAAATTCTCTTAAAAGCGCCGCCCACACAAAATCGAATCTTACCTACTAGATAGCTAACCGAGATCTACTCTTAAACACACATACTATATACGAGATTATTAAAATTACTTTTTGCTACTTCTACTGACTAGTTCACATTCAATAGAAATACATAAATAGAACCTATTTATATATTAATATTAATTTGTGTTAGATTTGCGCGCTCCATAAGATCATAAGGCACGTAAGCCGTTGGTCCATTTGTGCCCAAAATACGGCGTTAGGGCTCACCCATCACGTTTGGGATGTTATAATCTTAGGTGAAACTGTTGACTGTGATTTATATTCACACCTGGCAACACCTCTGACACCCCCTCGGGTATTCATGTCGTGACGATATGTTATATGTTTCGTTTTAAAACGATACTCACTCATGTTTTGAAATTGTTACACTTTACTACTCATTCACGTACTAAGTAAATGCATTACATAATGCCAGAAGGTTCGCTGTATAAATTTAAAACCAAGATTCATACTATTTATTCAGTAAATAAGTGTGTACAAAACATGCACATATCTACATTTGCGTATCAATCAATAATTTTATATATTTTTTTTAACATATAATGTATCTTACTTCGAAACATACCAACAAATATAATATATTGAAGGAAGCATGCCAACACACACAGATAAAAATAATTTAAAAGAAAACATTTCAAATAAATTAAATAATATTATGAATCAATCAAGTCAAATAATATATCAATAAATATCAAATTTATTAAACGGAAATTTGTCAATTTTTAACAATTTAATTAACAATTTTAAGTAGGTATATTTTAAGTAAATTATGACACCTATTCTCGTGTAGCAAATATTAAATTTAGAGCTGCCATAACCTAAAACTTTTCATTGCAAAATAGGCTTTAACGCAGATGGATGAAAGATTAAATTGATCAACTCTAAATTTAAGGTTTGCTGCACGAGAATAGGTCACATTATTATAATTATTTAGATTACACGATTAAAAACAAAATCCATCGTATTTAAAACTCCAAATGTTATATGAGTGATTACAAGGTAGAAAAATCAATAAGAAACAAATTCTCTGACAAAAATAAATCTCAGGCGGTACTCGATCCCGTATCCCTGTGTATCGGTTAGTAATGCACATAATAAAAGCTCACGAGGGCGTTGTGCGTATTTCACGCCTGGTTTAAAGGAACGCAGATAACACTATATTAGTTCCAGAGTTATTCAATAAAAAAACATTTGATTACTAAAAGGAAAACATTTAAACGGAGGAAAAATGCAAACGAGTGGAATAAATAACATTTTAATGAGTTAATGTTCTATTTTATTTTATCGGCGTGCATCTGTAAGTTAATGTTGCAATATACATAATGTGACTATTTACATTACAGTCGCTATTAAATTATTATAGTAGGTACGATCAAAGCACTGGTGTTCCGTAGGTATGTACAAACTTTGCGTAATATTCTCTTGTTGATGTTTCTTCTCTTTATTATTTCTATTCCCATATATACCTAGTCGGTGCTTAAATTCTGTCACAAACAAAATTGGCTATAAAATGAAAACTAGTCATGATATTCAAAAAAAGTTTTTTTTAAAAAAAAGGTAATTTAATGAGCTTACATTAAACACAAAATTTATTCAAAATGATTGCCACCATTTTTCACACAAGCCTTCAATCTTCGAGGCCAATCACCAATAGCAGCACGGACCATTTTCATGTCGATATCGGCCACTGCTTTAATCAATGATGACTTTAGGCTGCTCAAATTTTTGTGAGGTTTAGAACAGACCTTCTCCTCCAATTCCTGCCAAATTTTGTAATCCAGTGGATTGAGGTCAGGGCTAGATGAGGGCCAATCTTGATGCCTTATTAGCTCGATATTCTGGCGCTCGAACCACTCCTGAGTTGTTTTGGCCTTATGAGCAGGTGCGGAGTCCTGTTGAAACACAAATGGCCGTCCTCCAAAGAGTGTCTGGGGCAGATCTTTTACTATGCGATCTAAAACCGTGTCTTGGTACACTTTTGCACTGGTTTTGACATCTTTTTCACAAAAATGCACTTCAGTAGGGCCATAGTAGGACACTCCCAACCAAATCATGACTGATGATGGATGATGGCCGTGCTGCACTCTAGGAATGGCATTTCCAGCGGTCGCAGAG
This sequence comes from Ypsolopha scabrella, assembly GCA_910592155.1. NCBI lineage: Eukaryota > Metazoa > Arthropoda > Insecta > Lepidoptera > Ypsolophidae > Ypsolopha > Ypsolopha scabrella. Next base: position 5,020,956 of record OU342972.1, on the reverse strand, counting down.
CTGGTAGCGTACACTCTGTCATTTTGTTTGTTGTACTTCTCTTCGATATTAAAAATTTTCTCGTCTGTAAACAAGGATATCGCGGTGTCTGTTTCTTGCGTACCGCTTTAGCAAAACTTTGCATTTTTTGGCTCTCATAGCTATCAGACGCGCGTTCAGAAGATGTCCACTCTTTTTTCGGTAAGCTCGTATTCCCAGGTCTTGATTGAGTACTTTTTTTACGATACTTCTGGTTAATCCCATCTCCAAAGCCATCAGTTTCTGCTTGCGGACGGGATTTCTTGCAATACGCGCCTTGATTGCTTTGATGACCCCTGGAGTCCTAACGGAACGAGGTCTGCCAGTTCTTTTCTCGTCATCGACACTAGAGGTTTCATTGTACCTCTTGATGGTACGGTACACGAACCTCTTCGTGATTTTTAATTTTTGAAGCAAGTTGAATATCGTCTTCGGTGGATGGCCGCAACGATGCAATGCAATTACTGCTACTCGGTCCTCTTTGCGAGTCCACTCCATCGTAAAAAATGAATGAATGTAATTGTGATTTGGCAGATTATTAATCAAAACATATTTGAAAATCGAACACCATTTCATTTTTTTTCTAGGTGTTCTATTTTTAAAATAAATGGCCAGTGACAGTATTTAAGAACCGACTAGGTATACCGTTCATTTTTTTATATGTGATTCCCATTTTTTTTTGGACATTACAAGTTTTTATGTATTATCTTTGTTTTCTCTGTTCAATTAAGTTTAATATGGGTCTGTAATAATTGTTACTGTGCCTGAAGTAAATATCTATTCGTAATAGTACATTACTGCTAAGACCAGGAAATAAGCAACCCTGGACGAGTAAGTTAAAAGTCCGAGCCCGTAGGGCGAGGACTTTTATATATGAGGCCAGGATTGCTAATTAATGGTCGAAGCAAGGATAGTGCTTTTCTCAAAAATAATATGAGACATTTTCATGTTTTTCATGATCAGATAAAATAAACTTACGAGGCAATATTAAAAGTTACTTATTGCTGATATTTGGGCAATTAGTCATGTTTATTGTTATTGATTTCTTCAGCAAAGCATTAGTGGAGTACAATCTATATCAGAGCCCGCTTCTGAACTCATTTTGTAATTTATTTGCACAAAACACTTTCAACTAAAATATAAAGCATCATAAATTCCCGCTTTTACGCAACTTTTTTTATTATTGCCAGCTGGGCAGAGGTATTTAATTTACCGCCATGCAGCCTTCTTCATTGACAACGCTATCTAGAGGAAAGCTAAGAACTAAGAAAAAAAAACAACGAGAAAAACGCTCATTGAGGTTAAATTTTAAGTATTCAGTGGTTTTGAAAATACCTATAAAATTAATATAAATTATATATTTTTGTTATTATTATTGCAATTATAAAATATAGCAAACATTTCTACATTATTAACATCAAATTGTAATTCATTTTATTTTTCTTTGTAAATTGGCCGCTTAAAACCTTTATGATCGCCCAACTCCTTGATCTCTTAAAAACATAGACACGGATAGTTTTAAAAAGAAAACATGAAATGTACTCTGTGAACATATGGTATGTATAGTCTGTCAAAAAAGTGTTGAAATGAATATAGAAGAAACTGTTTTTCTTTCGCATGGTTACACCAAATAAATAAGTACAAAATCTGTTAAATCGAGTTAACCGCGTTGTTATTTCATAAATATATTGCCTAAATTATACTACTTGAACGTTTAAAGTCCAATAAAGTTAATTAAAGTTTCATTTTCATTTCAATACTTTTTTCACAGACTATACTGGATTTTCATACGAATTTCCTGGACAGTTATTCAGATTTCCTGGACACTTTTAAATAACTCGCCAGGATGAAGTATTTTCTGGTAGGTCTTTACCGTATGTAATGGTAATATTACAATGTATTTTTGAGAAAATACATACCTATTCTTATCGTTTCTCCTTTTCTCGTACAGTTTTTTTCCGGGCTATCACCGTATACTCTGAGTCTTAGACCTGTCCCTTTATCCTACTCCTCCTGTACGGGTGAACCTAACACTTTGAAAAAAATACATAATAGGCATCATATAACCAAACACAAATTCCATCCCACTAATATTATAAATGCGAAAGTTTGGATGTATGAATGCATGGATGTTTGTTAATTTTTACCGCCGTAACTACTGAACCGATTGGGCTGAAATTTTGCATAAATGTAGTTCTAGACCTGGAATAGGACATAGGCTACTTTTTATCTCATGAATCTGTTCTCATGGAATGAAAATGATGTATCAAGTTTCTATAGTACCGACTGGGCTGAAACTTTGCAGAGATGAAGTTCTAGGTCTAGCATAGGACAAAAACTATTTTTTATTCCATAAATCAGTTCCCATCGAAAAGCTATTATAAGAGACATAGAAAATGGGAAACACAGAGGCGCATAACACACACATTTCACCAGCTAGGTTTACTGTAAGTAACAGTCCGAAAAATATTGACAGATTTTATAGGAGTACACAAAAACTAATTCAACGCGGATAAAGCTGCGGGCAAAAGCTAGTGTTTAATAAAATAAAATATGTCTTTACTTTTGACGAAAACAAACCGAAAGTTATTGAAAGTTTCGTATCATTTACGCAAGAATTTTCTAACTACTTCCGAATGCTTGAAGCGATTTTAATAACTCTTTCACCATAGTAAAGACAATTTATCGGTCGCAATTTATAGATCTACAAATATTGTTCAAAATTGTTTTCTGTCCATCGTGTCCATGTGAAAACTATTATTTTCTCCTATTTTGCGCTACCCAGAGGCACAGAGATCGTCGTAGTAGCTACTTTGCAATATTATTTATTATTTTAATGTTGTTTCCGTCGATTTTTGTACTGACACATATCGAGTTGCTAATTTAACGAAGGATATTAAATAAAAAAAATACTTAGATAGAGATAGGTAAAACAGGTAAATAAACAACAAAACCGAGGAAAAATAAAAACCTCTGCGCTTGCTTTGCTGTGATGTCATTTTAATAACAAAAATGTATTAAGTATTTCTAGTATTTATAACTCATTCACAGATACATGGGTATCTGTGAATGAGTTATAAATCAATAACGGAGTGGCTGTTGATTGGATAACGCGTTTAATTAGAAACAGAAAGATAACGAAGGTTGTAAAAACTGTTTATTATCCGTTTTATAGGGCATTGTTGTAGTTAATGCCTTATTAATACAATCGCTGATGAAATTATAAGTATATTTAGGACTAGCAACTGTCTTTTTGGGGTTCCGTACCCGAAGAAGGGTCCCAGATGGGACCCTTATTACTAAGCCTGGTTCGCACTAGGCTAGTAATTTAGTCGAGTACCAAGTAATTTAGTAACTAAACGTGTCTGAACCTCGAAAATTAAGTTAAGTAGATTAGCAAGTCATTTAGTCGAGTCAGTCCATTTTGTTCAATTTTTTTCGGCGACTAGAGCAGAGCCCGAAAGTAGAAAACTGCCTGTAATTTTGTGATTGCCGGAATTGCACTTCTTAAATGTGTATCTTTACGTTGAATTTTCGACTGCATTTTTATTTACAGAAAATTTACACATCTTTCAGACATTCTCAAACCATCAAAGTATTCTTTGGGATCTTTTTCCTTATTACACAAATTTCTTCACCCACCTCTTCTAAAATGGCGATTACTAGTAGCTTTATCAGCTTGTTCATCTTGCAAAACACCACTCACTTGTTTACGTACTCGACCGTAGTGCGAACGATTTTTGGACTAATAGCGAGTATTTTAGCTAGTAAATACTCTCCACTTGACTAAATTACTAGCCTAGTGCGAACTAGGCTTAAGTCCGTCCGTCCGTCTGTCCGTCTGTCATAGGGTGTACAGCTTCAGCCGTAATAGGTAGCCATTGCAATTTTCACAGAATATGTGTTACTATGGCTTCTAACACAGCAAATAATACATGCTAAAAAAAGTTGAAACCCAAGGAGTGGTTTATGTCCACATACAATAAACTTCCAGACGGTAATACATACGAGTTTCAAATTTAGGGAGAATATTGAACATACTCTAAAGTAAAATAAGAAATAATAATAATTAGGATTCCGTACTCTGAAGGTCCCGCCCGCTGTGCCTCTGACGATCTGAAGGATGTTGCGAGTAGCGGCTGGATGAGGAGGATGGAGGCCTCCGGACCACTAGTACCATTGAAGAGTACCATCAATTGTACAAGAAGTACAGATTTTTTGAATTTTTAATTTTTAAGGTTTATTTGATCACACTACAACTACAACGATTTTTGACAGATGGAGTGATAATAATTATTTTTAAATTTTGTGACAGTTGTCAAAAATGACAGATGAAATGAAAATGAAAAAAAAATCATCTGTCATTTTTGACATCTGTCAAAAAATAAAAAAAATAATTAAATCATCTGTCATTTTTGACAGGTCAAAAAATCTTTAAAAAAAATCATCTGACACTTTGACATCTGTCAAAAAATCTGTATTGTATTAACCATCTTTCAACGGTACTTTTGCTAATTTTGATATTCGCAGTAAATTCATTACATAAATTGTGCTCCACTTTAGTTGTAGTGTAATAAAATAACCCCTCTAAAAATGAAATTCAAAAAGTCAGTGCCATTTGTACCATTGATGGTACTAGTGGGACAAATCAGTACCAACTAGTGGTCCGGAGGCGGATGGAGGACCGCCAAGAGCGGCGAAATTTGGAAAAGGCTTATGTCCAGCAGTGGACGAACACAGGCTGATGGATGGATGATGGATAGACTCAGAAGGTGCCGAATTGGTTTGTCAGGCACTACCATTTTAGAGCCTTGTTTATTGTCGCTTTGATGTTTGACGCTTTGTCATCTATTATAAAGAATCAAAAGTCAAATCGTGAACTTTACACAACATTCACATCAGATACAAGAAACTAGACATGATTTATTTTTAGTCTGGTTGGAAGGAAATCAGATTATTAACCTCGCGTGACGTGATCTGCCATTTGCCTCGCATTTATAGAGCCTTCGGTAGCGCTCGGCTCGAAAGTAACGCTCGAATAAATCCCTTTCCGCTAGGTATATTAATCTACTATTGTCACTCTTCTCTCATAAATCCTCTCTATGTCCAACCGAAGCATTATTCGTTATTCTAGTCACTACATCTTGATATGTAAATATTAGAAAGTTTGATGGTATACCTGCATACTCGCAAGGGCTATAAAGTAAATGAATAATTCCTCCATCGTCCCCCGTAATGTGCCGTCAAGCCCCGACGAGTCCATTTAGAAATGCCGACAACTTAAGGAATAACTGCGGAAGCCAACTATAACTCCGAATAGCTAATATAAATCATCTCGTACTTAACACTTTTTTACTGGAAAACTGCGCGACGATGTCTAAATATACCGGGGACGCATAAACACTAAATAAAAACTTTTATTTTAACATCCACGTCTGAGAAAGTATGCGCCGCTCGTTGAGGTACGACGTCTGTCACAGCAATGGACGCTAACCGTCCATCATAGTTATTTTATCCCTTTCTCTCTTATCAAAATAAGCCGATTCATCCCACTCCAACATACCATGTGTTATCCGCTCAAAACAATAAACATAAGAAACGACGCGCGCTTTTTAAAAATGGAACTGAAACTTTTTAAAAATAGGGTTGAGAATTCTTTTCGGCCAGTCCGTACTACAAAAAGGTCCTTCTCGATAAAACCACGTCAAAGGTGAAGATAGCGATTCTTATATTCTACTTTATGCGACTACTAATGCCTTTTTGCGGCGATATCGAGAACGTTGGAACGTCACGGTTGCATGTTTGTTTTTTTTGTGCTTTTTTCATTGGGAAAGACACAGAAATGCTTTTTGGCCTGTCACATGTTATCGATCGGATATGCATTTCGGAAATGTTTTGCAAAGGGTCCCTTGAGACTTTTGTATTCAAATTCTTGTTGATATTTTAAACTTACAAAATGAAATAAATACTTGCATATGGAATTGCATTCAAAAACAATGTCTAACGAGATGAGTGATTGAGTAGAAGAGATTGGAAAACGGCAGCAAATTAAAAAAAACTTTGTGTATTTATTCCAGTTGTACAGCAATGGCGAAGGGTCCACATAACACGATTCCCATCGGCTTGTTCAGGAAATGGCATCCATACTACATTTATTTATTTCGTGCTCTTCGCTTTGTCAAACATTTCCATAAATGTCAAAACGACAAATACACTTGGCTGACAGGGAGTTGCAAGGTACAAAAAAAACATGTTTTCCTTGGTTGCTTTCTAAGTAAGGCGATTTTATTGCCCGGCTTCCCTTTTTTAAATTTTCACCCTTCGCCACTATTGTACAGTATGATAAAAGGATGGATGATTTTTACGAATGGCAATTTTCGACATCGGTGTCCACGGAGTGAACTCGCTGTTGTAAGTTGAAGGGTACAACATAATTTTAAAATCTTTTTGCATGAAGTTGACTAGGTCCAGTGAAATAATTTTTGTTGTTGACTGCTCCATAAAAAAACTGAGTCTCATCTTTCAACAGTCCGAATTTAAAATTATTATGTCGGCAGAAACAACCTACCACAAAAAAAAACAAAATGTATAATTATTTCATAGCCGTTTTCAAAACCATTCAGGCCCGAAAAATCCCATGATTACTATTTCATCCTTTGTATGCCGAATTACACGGCCATTCTGAGTGTTCATAAAAGCAAACATGCTAGTGAACAAACAATGCATCATGGCGGGTTTCAAAAGGCGGGTTTGTACTAAAAATACTAAATTTTCCGCATCAGTTCGCTCGGGCTACTCTATTTATTCGACGTATAGCTCGATACACGAATCGTGGTATAGACGAAAAAATTTGCTTATACATTTTGGTGTAAGCATACCTTTTTTATGGAAAAACAGTATTTTTGATTTCATTGTAAAAATTGTTCGAGTACATATAGTTTTCTACTTTTCCACGACTAGTAATCCAGCCTGCATATGAGACACAGGTATCGTTCATTAAAGGAAAATGTTTTCTTTTAGTAGTTTATGAAACTGGTACATGAAGAGGATATTAAAACACGAGTATGAGTTAGGAAAACGTAGGCGAATTTTTAATAGTATCACACAAGTGTTTTCACATACCTAGTTATGTGCAGTTTCATACACTACTTTATCCATTCTCATGCAATAGTTAAGTACTTATTTTTAATCCACAAACTTCTTAAAATTTGTCGTTAACTTTTCTTAATTTTGCTCTTATAAAATTGTTCATCATTTTTGTTGCTCAGTATCACTAGAAAACAGTTGTCAGACATTTTTGTCCAGAATAAAACTTTTAACTTACAGAAACACAGGAAATATTTAATTAATAACCAATCTAAATTATGGCGCAAAACACAGCTGTTCCATAGAAAAGTTACTCGACCAAAATGTATGAAACATTTTTTTTTTCAGATCTTAAGATCCATAGTAAAAGTATGGACGAATACTATTGCCAGTTTCTGGCTTTGCAAATTATGTTAAAATACCCACAAAATTTAAAGTATGTAAATGAATAAGCAAAATAGATGTATCAGGATCGCAGGAGGTGAAGATGAGTGTCTGCCCACTCTCTAGGCGCAGGCTTGGGTATTGCAGGCGAGCTTTTTAAAGTCCTATCAAGTATTGTACCGAGTAGCACGTCGGGGCGCATTTGACGCACGGACGGACAGACGGACCGAGGAATTATTAAATATTAGATAACCTTTCTGACGGAACGGTGTTCTGTTACACGAGGTACATAGTTTTAATAAGGAATAGTTTATTTAGTGCTGGTTTATCCGTCATTTGAGGTCTAGGCAGTCTGAGGTCCAGGTAGTAAGTTTACAATGGAACACATTATGGATGTAGTATTTGAAGATCACACAGTCTGATAGTTATTTCTTATCAGAAACTGAGATGTGTATTTATTATTTATTTATTGTTTTTATTTTATTTTTATTTTAGGGGCCACCATGTTCTTCTGGAATTCTGTGAAAACAGTTTTAACTGGAGAACCACTCAATAGATTTGATCGCAGTGCGCCTGGTCAACATACAGGCTTTACGGGATGTTGATAAAATAAGGGCGAAGCCGAAAACTGTCCAACAACGCCACGCGACCGAAACCCAGGGCAAAGGCTAGTAGATAGTAATTTCGCCTGGAACAATGTTGAACACACACAAGGCCGTCTCGGAACCTTGTCGCACTGAATACATCAGCCTTATTCCAAGACCTAGGTCTCAGCTCGCGACCTCTTTACCTGCAGTCGTTGTATAATAAACACTAGAATACATTTGTGCCGTCTAGACAGACTGATATCAGTGATATGTGGTGACGTCACTTATTTTTATGTACCTATTTCGGCTACTTTTATTCAAAGTTAAATGGCATTTTTAGATATAAGGTTAGAATTTATGCCCATATTTGATAATTTTAAGTTAAGAATTAGACTTCTTTATGCAATATACCTATATTCTAATTCTAATTTATACATTTCTACTAAATAATAATACATAAAAATACAATAGAAAAAAAAACAATGCTTACTTACTAAATTTAACCTGTATCTATTCCTTATTCTACGAGCTGCTTCTACAAAATTACAGATATCTTCTCAAGTCTACGCTATATTGCATTGGAAATATTGTTTTTACTCGCTATTAGAAAAAAAATGTTACCAGATCCAGTAACATATAATCCTGACAAAATCCCAAATAATTCAGTAATTACTGTGACATTTTCGTAAAGGTTTCATGTTAAGGTGATAGCTCCGGGTCTCGTCTCGTTCCCAAACGCACAACTTATAATTGTTTTTCTTATTTTTGAATAAGAAGTATTAAATAAATGTGATTACACTGTGATGTAGTGTGATGCACTACGCGACAATAGTTTAATGTCAGTTAAGCTTTTGTAGTCAAGTTGTTACAAACACAATAAAGTCGATTCTGAAGGCTTTAAATTTAGTTTTAGTGCTTAAATGTTCGCAAAGTATAGCTTCTGGACCTATTTTGGAATGAAGAAAATTTAGTTTTTACAGCACTAAAACTACAATTAAAGCCTTTAGAATCGGCTTAAATGATAAATATAATAATTTGAATGATACTAAATAGACTAATTTTAAGCATAAATGCTTATTATCGCACAACTAACAATTGTTTTTCTAAAACAAATAAATGTGGTTAATGGCACTACGCGACAATAGTTTAATATCTGTTAATCTTTTCTATAGGCTGTCCGAGATATCATGATATGGGTGGCAGTTCAAAGTTGACAGTTACAGTGATGTACCCTAACGAAATATAATCGATTTCTTTTTAGTATCGAGAAAGTTAACTAGGGCTATCAAATGGATTTTTCATTTAATTGATCTTTGATAATCCAAACTATTTTTTGTTATTACTAAATTAATTAAATTAAACGAACCAATGACTCCAGAGCTTGAGAGTTCAAAGATTTTTTTTTGTTTTTCTCGGAATTTCACCAATAACAAAACAAAAAATCAACAAAAACTGTAACAAACGTCAAAACAAATAGCAGGTAAAGCAACCGCAACGAAAACACAAACCATATACAAGATGTACTCATACTAACGCGATCCTATATGATGGCCGCACCGATTCATCGATATATTTTCGATTATGTAGTGTCAGTACTTATGGGTTAGCGTTCCGATCCACGCATCACGTAGCAAAAAGACATTGTTATTTACTGAATCTTTTCTTCGTTAAATTTAACGAATACATCGAGATTTTTGTTCCGATTTATAGATACATTATTTATTGTGTTTTTGCAATAATTATTTACATTATTTCTAAAACCTATTATTTTCTTTTGTGCCCGGGTGTATGTAGTATGGTGTGAGTAGTAAAGGTGAAACGGAAAATTACGAACTGTCACCCATATCATGATATCTCGGACAGCCAATAGTCAAGTTGTGTGTTTGTACGAGTTTATATAAAGTGTGTTTATAATGCTAAACATAAGGTTTCTCAATAAATGTAATAATTTTAATAATAATAATGAATACATTTTAGGCATTTTTTAATTCATTATTAAATACCGGCTTTAACACTCACGTATTAGTATTGTTGACTATATGCCAACTGTTTCACCGAGACAATTTCGGCATGCCACAGTTGACATATAGTCAACAATAGTATTATGTTAGTGTTAAAGCCGGTAATTTATAATAATTTAGTAATAATTTATTCACTCTCTTTAAAAACTTCCTGACAAATCATATTTTCCGTGATTTCCAGACAGGGCCAAAATTGCTGATATGTCAGGAAAATTCCTGTCGTCTGTCAGAGATGTTTCGTACACCATCTTTTGACGGACAATTTTTACGTCCCAACGTAGGTGCCTTATCGCCATTCTTCGGTACAAATACACGCTTTTTAGGGTATATGCAAATTTACCTCGCCGAGTTTTCTTTTACCGTTCAGAACTGTAAGGAACTTATGATCAAAGAAGGTAAAAAACAGTATTATCCATTTGTGCCCGGGACAAATATTATTTTATATTATATTTTATCTATTTGTTGGTTTGCAGATCCAAGCTTATTTTATTGAACAAAACACTAACATTTTCAGAATTACAAATATTGCAAATTACAAAGTATTAGATACTGTGTCCATTTAAGTGATACTGAAAACGCTACACTTTACAAGAAATCACAAATTAAATCTACTAAAACTACTCTATTATTTCTTCTGTTTGAAAACGTACTAGTTGTTTAATTAAAGTCTTCTCCGTGATTCTATACAACTTTCTTATGAGGGTAGGTTGCGCTTGCATTATAGCTTTTAGAGGATTCCTTGATAATGCCGTAAGGCGAAACCGGTTAGAGTCATTAAAGTGATATTGTGAAATAGTACAATAATAGTCTAATAATCTTAAGCGTCGAACATTCCGTGTCGATAAAAGTGTGCATTATATTCTTGGCAGAAGTACTATTTATTTTTGTTGTAGGTAGTTTTGCTAGATTATTCAAACCAGGAAGAATAAATTATCGTTTTGCTAACTATTCGCTTGAGAGCTGCAGCTCTGTAATGTCACTACCAGCACTCATGGTCTCCTGGTCTTGCTAACAAATCAGCTTATTAACTGCATTTTAACCAGCATCCTTCCAAAGCATTCCAATGAGAGAAGGCAGGCGAGGCCAGGGCACTGCATTATGCATGTCGCCATATTCGATTGTATGTTTATTGACTTTCAAGAGTAAAGTTAAGTGAAAATGCTTGCTAGTCAGTTTTTAAAGCTTTCCTTTGAATAAGATTCCAGTAAAATTATGTTTTTATGCATGAAACCCGACCTTAATCTTGGAATCTTGTCCTATAATCAATATTTTCTGCTTCATAGCCCGATTTAATTCAAAATGATAAGAAACAAACGACATGTCACTCGGAATTAGGCCATAAATCTCTCACGTCGATCACCCGTGGCCTGTTTCAATTGCTGCGCGCCGGGTAATCTTAAATTGGTAGTTAATAGCCAATTATGTGCCATAAGAGGTCTAACTACGCTTGAAGTCTTTACGACATACTGGGCGTAGTAGTTAAAGCCTTTTATGGGCTCCTGATATATTAGTTTATGAAACTTTTGTTTAAAATCTATTAACTTTTGTAGATCGATGAGGTCATAGATATTTTTTTCTGGAAACGAGCCCATAGAGAACCATCCGTTGCGAATAATGACGGAACGACGGAACTTTTGACTTTCGACGCAACTTATTAAATCGTGAATAAATTATACACAAATTCTTGTACTTTTATTCCACATATATGTGAATAAAAGTACAAGAACCATCAATCGAATCCATCCAATATTTATTAAATCGTGCTACCGTACGGAATACAATTTTATTTGGTTAAATATTATTAAAGTAATATTTAATGTAATCTTGTATCGAGGCATTGTAGTTTCGCAAATTAATATGTTTGTAAGATAAGTGGTTCATTTATGGATATTAACAGGTTTGAAAACTACAGTTTTTGAGGCAAACAATTATTACAATTACTGTCCATTGGTCAAACGTTTCTGCTAAAGACAAAATGTATCTATTCGTATCATCTATACTACCTATACTGTTATCGTAAAATTAGTTGCCAAACCGAGTGCCTATCGTCGAAAATATACATATCCGCTTATCTAAGGATACGTTTGCACTTGAAATTGCGTCACAATTCGTAAATAGTTCAATACCCATTGAGGGTTATTTTGGGAATCCATTTTTTATCTGACATCTGTGAATATAGTTGGCGACAACCGACGCGACGACGGCTGCTTTACACAAACATTTAAGGAACCACTGTAATTATCAATATTTAGGGTTCCTTAACCACATCGTTAGATGGGCAGATCTTGCAAATTCCGCGAAACTTGTATTTGCCGTCTTTGCAGTAGAATGTCCCAAATCAAAGGTCTTACAAAAATAGGCCAGAAAATAACTGCGATAAAATGTAAATACATATTTCTTGCCAAACACAAATCTTATATGTTATATTTTCAATCGAAATCGAATTCAATCGAAAGTAACCGATATAGCCTGCAGAATCAGTAAGTTGAAGTGGCAGTGGGCAGGCCAATTTGTCGGGGACTTGATGGCCGTTGGGGCCGAAAGGCTTTAGAATGGAGCACACGCAGTGGCGTAGCTAGGTGGTTAAGGGCCCCGGTGCATAGAGAAAGAATCGGGCCCTCACCCCCACTTTCCACGTAGCTTGAACTTATATTGGCTTTCAAAATTAGTGCACCAGGGCCCCCTGAGATCCGGAGCCCTGGTGCACTGCACCATCCGGCCCTGCGATAGCTACGCCACTGAGCACACGTACAGCAAAGCGTAGTGTAGGCTGACCTCGTGCCCGCTGGACCGACGACCTGAAGGATATTGTGGGTGGTGGCTGGATGAGGGGGACGGAGGACCGCCATGAGTGGCGAAATTTGGGAAAAGCTTATGTCCAGCAGTGGACGAACACGGGCTGATGGATGGATATTTTCAATATGTTCGGGTGATTTTAAAAGGGAATGTCTGGACTTGTGTATTGATTTTTTAATTGAAAGCCTGTAGGAAGCGTTCTTATTCCATAGTTTTTATTTTATGAGGCTTACTTAGTCACTCCACTTTACGGTGCATGGTATTTACTATAACTGTAAATAAATATCGAATATCAATATATTGCGAGTGAATAATACGAGTAGTTCCAGAATAGCCGTCCGGATTGGTAATATATTATGTAATATCCAAATATTGATAACCTTATAAAACTGTTTTGATTGACTCGTTTCGTTAATAATAACGTTAAGATTGGATACTATTGACATCATGAAATGTTGTGATATGTAGGATGTATAAGGTCCTACAATTCAAAGTGAAAAAAATTCAACAGATGATAGAGTATCTCTAATAGACCACATTCAACCGAAAAAAATAAAATGTTTTGCGCGTACTTTTTATTTTTCACTTATTATTGTAGGACCTTATATACAGATATGTAGGACTTGTTCAACTGTGTAAGGAGGCACAGGACGAGCTTTCGATGGATGATGATGAGATACGATACGAGTCATAAACTCATCGAAAGGTCGACCTAGGGGCCTATTATATAACTTGGTGTCAGTTGCTATCTGGTTGCTAAACACTAAAAACATAGATAAAAACCGGTCAATTGCTGCTTACTCAATCCGCTATATTTTCCCTGTAATCTTTACGTAATACCAAATCACTGTTTTTTTTCATATTGTTCGGTTCATTTGTTTCGGAAATAAGGGGGGGACACGCATTTTTTGTGGTTTTTCAAAGATTTCCCGAAATCCATGCCAGTAAATATAGGTAGTAAAAGTATATATTTTTATAACCAGCTCTTTAATATCTGGAATTTGATATTTTATATATATATATTTTTATATTACATATATTTTTTTTATTTCTCATTTGTTTTCATTTTTTCTTTAATCGCTTTAGTTTTCCTGTAATTGGCCAGTTATCGCCTATAATCGTTACTTTTTTCATTTTTTTCGGTCCAACAGTTTTGGAAATAAGAAATATTTTTGTGGTTTTTCAAATTCGGTGCCAGTAAATATAATAAAAGTATAAATTTTTGTAATCAGCTCTTTTATATCTACAATTTGATACCAATATTGTATTTTTAAGATATTTTTTTTTACCTTTCTCTCCTTTATATTAGAAATATTTTGAACAATTTCAAACTTTTCAATATTTTTTTATACCGTATTACGTAAGCAAGTGAATGCTATTTTGTGGCAAATTTCAAGTCTTTATCTTTAACCATGCTAAAGTTATGAGGCTGTGACATACGGACGGACGGACTGACAACGGAGTCTCACCATAAAGGTTCCTTTTTAAAAACGGAATTTTTAAAATTGCCTTCAGTGTGTATTGAACTGTTTATTTATTTATTTATTTATTTATTTATTTATTTATTTATTTATTGATCAAGGAGTACAAACAAAAAGAGGTACATAGTTCTTAGATTTGTAGATATAGATTAAGTAAACACTGTACCAAAATCCTTAAACATACTCACTAAGTACAAAAATTATAGAATTAACGCGAACCTGAAACTTAATTTTGCACATTATCTACTTACATAACAAAGCGTTACATACAACATGAATTAAGAAGAAAAAAAAAAGAAAACATACTAAAATTAACATGCAAAGGAATCGAACAATTTACATAGAAGAAAGCGCTCTCTTTACCTGTTTCTTAAAACTAAAGGAAGAACAAATATGGATATTATATAATTTTTGTTATACATATCACACATACGATATAATGGGTTTCTTTTTCCTGAATCAGTTCTTATAAAACTTAAAGCAAAAATATCCTTTGATCTAACACCACGGATGAGCAGTTTTGGCAAACGAAAATCGATTTGGGTCAGGAGACAGGGACAGTCTAACGTACCTGTGCAGATGTTACGCAGTATGACTGCATCTGCATTATACACGACGATTAGGAAGAGTTAAGATGTTGTATTTGTTCACGAACTTTGACTTCACTTTAAGAACGAACGTATTCTATATTCGGAATTCGATAGTATATCTATGTTCTTGACGTTTGGCAACCAGTTGGCAACCGACTCAACGATGCCATAACCTAGGGGCTGTGCTACTTTACAGTTATACAAGTTGAGTCCTACAATCCGTAACCACAACATTTAATAAAGTTAAGATGTCTCGACTCAAGGCACCGATTAGCGATATATTACGTTTTTTCACGTATATTTGTACAAAAATAACGTTCTAATAACGATATTTATAACACTATTTCAAGTTCTAGTAAAATCACACTTCGCCTTTATTTGAAACACTTTATCTCTATGCGGCCGGGTCGGAACGCCCCGTTTTCGCCTCGATTTGTGTAATAATTCCCGGGTGTGTGTGTTTGTTTATATTTTATTGAATTTAACTTGGTGTTCTGTCCGCCCCTCTACGGTGTTTTATTATTTATAGGGTCTATTTGTTATTAGAAACGTGTTTGAGGTGTAGTTTTAGAACTGTTCGGAAATCGTTGTGCAATATTGTTGTTTACCATAAAAACATTGTAAGAGTTCTGTGCCCGTTTGTGGGTGGTACGAAAACGAAACTCTTTGTGCGTGAGTCTGACTCGCACTTGTCCAAATTATTCTAGCTTGTAACAGTGGCCTGGATAGAACTTTTTGCTGGAAAAGAAGGTCAAGTTTGACGATAAAAATAACATCAAAAAAATTAAAAATTAAATTTTTATTTTATTTTATGATATCACTAGCTTTTGCCCGCAGCTCCGCCCGCGTTTTATTCGGTTTAACGACTTGCTTTTTTCCGAGATAAAAAGTAACCTATGTGTTAAGTTGGGGTATAAGCTATATCCATTCTAAATTTCATCCAAATCCGTCCAGCCGTTTCAGCGTGAAAGAGTAACAAACACACACACACACACCACACACACACACACACACACACACACAAACTTTCGCATTTATAATATTAGTAAGATGTAACTCTAGGGCAAGCAGTGCCCACCCTGACGTCATACAAATAATGATTTTTCAAAATGACATTATAATTTTTTCATATTTTTTTTATTGTCAAATGTGACATTCTCATTGCATTTCCATCAAAAAGTTCTATGCATGCCACGCTCGCTACTGGTATATCTACACTAATAATAAAGTAGTGAAAAACTCGTGTCTGTATTATTCTACCTACTCGACCCAAGTGTATGAAACAGCTGATTTTTATTTCACCATTTCATTGTTGGCTTCATAGTAAAAGTTGTTCATATCGACGAGTACTATCACCAGTTTTCGGTAACAAAATTACTTAAATTTCACGTTGTATAATATTGCGAAATTTTAAATTAATCGGGTTATTAACTCCACTAAAAACCACTCAAAGAATTTGGATGCGGTTTTCTTTATTATCATCGTAGTGACTCCGGTCACCTATAAGCTATAAGGATTGTTGAAACAACCACCAAGTCCAAAACAGTCGATAATAGTTTTTATCTTACGCCCAAATAAAGGATACATGACTGAAAGCGAGCGAAGCCGCAGGCAAAGGCTTGTAATAAATAAGTAAAAAATTTAAAACAAAGCATATTCAAGTATCGTTAGCGGTGCGGGGCGGTGCGGGGTGCGGGGCGAGGGCGGCGGGGCGTCCCGCGGCGCGCGCCATCCGGGGTGACGATGAAGCAAGTTATTTATGGAATAGTCTGTATTTTAGCAATTAATTTGATTTTCTTGTTCTTTTGTATGCCGTTTTCGCTAGTAGCCATTAAATGTGAAATTAATTCGAAGTGTACCAAATAAATCTCCTCAAGCTTGTGTTTTGAAAATAAATGTTATATCTTGTTAAATATTGCTGGAAATGTTTATTCGAACTTTTAGTTTGTATATTTCCTCAAGGCAGAATATGGTGGAATACCTATGTTTTACGTAATTCTTTAACCCTCTTAATTCTCATTGTCGCTAAAACAGTAGATCGCAGTCCAGATCGTGGCTCAGTTCCATCTTATAGATAAAATTCGTTGAAAATGACCATTTATATTTTTATTCCTGATAGATATAATTTCAAGTGTTCAAAAATCGGGTTGAAAGTGCCCTTTTTTCAGCACTGGGGCTGAAAATTTAGGTTTAAAACACCAAATCGAAACGAATTTCAAAACGATAATATAAAATTGCGAAGAAAGATATTGTACATATCGTGCGCATTTGGCTTAGAATTTCCATTGACCACCTATGTTTTTTTTGGGACTTTGTCCGGCGTTATCTTTCCTCGCAATCGATATGAAACAGTGTATTCAACTCGAGCAAACTCCAACTTCACCAAAGATCTCGTAGAGTTTTTCTTTTGTTTTTAAAACCCAGTTTAACGATCTACTGAATCTTCTGTTTAAGTTAGCTAAGAATTTACAAGTTTTTGCAAACTAATGTCTACCCTACTCAACGGCTAACTAAAGAGGCCACATTCTAAATATGTATTTTATATTTTCTACTTTTATGAGGCTCGTCTAGTTAAAACGAAGTCTTGCGGAAAAATATATTGTTTAAAATAATATTTGTTTTATTTTAAAAGAAAGTAACAAAATTACTGTTTTCTATCAGGAAGCAGACATATAAACATCCCATTTCTGAACTTCGCAAGGATAATCCGTGGCACGTACTCTTAAGAAAACATTGAGTTTGGTCATTCGTTCCATTCCTGTAAGCCATTACCCAGAAACCTGATACTCTGTGTAGGATGAAACATGAGACCTAGCTCTTGGACAGAATGACAGGCTATTTTATCTGGATTTTAGTGCTTTCTGAACTATTCTCAAGGAGATTTTGAAACAGGATCTAAATTGTTTTGTGATGTAGGAATTCTTATGCAAGTTCGAAATGGTATTGAATATGTTTTTGTTGTTTTTTTGTCTTTTGCACGATTGTAAACTTTTCCATGTTTTGTATGTTTGACTTTTTAACACTTGCTTTATATTATGTTAGACTACGTGGCCTTATAAGTCCTTTATTCAATCCTTTTCTACTTTTGGCGATATAATGTGACCTATTCTCGTGCAGCAAACCTTAAATTTAGAGTTGAAAAACCTAAAATAATACAAGTTCATTTAACTTTTATCCATCTGCGTTAAAGCCTGTTTTGCAATGAACAGTTTCAGGTTATGGCAGCTCTAAATCTAATATTTGCTACACGAGAATAGGTGTCATTGTTTGCCACAGCGTCGTAACAAATTGGTAAGGGATAACAGCATGCACACACGTTCCGCAAGATTTTTCTTTTTTATTTTGTTTAAATATTTGAATTGTAATTACTTAATAGATTTATCTACTCTCATACTACGAGTACAATAACGTAAAATTTAAAACGTTAATGTGATAAAACCCGGTTTTAAGTACCAACATTGTTTGTCAGATGTTAATGTTATAATATAACTATCTTTTGCCCGCGGCTCCGCTCGCGTGTTATTCGGTTTAACTGCATGCTTTTTTACGGGATAAAAAAGTAGCCTATGTGTTAAGTTAGGGTCTAAGCTATATCCATTCTAAATTTCATCCAAATCCGTCCAACCGTTTCAGCGTGAAAGAGTAACAAACATACACACACACACCCACACCCACAAACTTTCGCATTTATAATATAAGTGTGATATATTTCAACACTGCGATTCTGCGCTGTGATTAGCCCAAATTTTTATAATACTCATATCGCTGATATAACAAATCAGCGAATGATAATTCATTCTTCTTTTGCTTTGGCTTAAGCAAAGGTATCTCTCTCTTCCATGCAGCCTCGAATTCACTCACAGAACACCTTCAATAAGTAAATTACTGACAGTTATGATGAACAAAGATCCTTGTCACCAGGACCAACTAAAAACAAGAATACTGCGTTTTTTGTTTCTTATTTTTTAATGTAATTGTTAGTAAATAATGTGATGCGAAGACAGTATTTTTGATGGTCGTAGATTACCTATAGATGATAAAATAACTGAACATAATTTGCCACTAGGACACTCGTGCTGCCTATTACGAAACCCACATTGTTCGTTTCATTAACAAGTACTCGTGTCCCGGCTCTCGTTATGTCACTGTTGAACAAAATACTATTGAGATATTTCGTATATTTTATTATATTTTAAAGATACCTTAATTTTTCGACTTAAAAAATAAAAGCCTTTTGCGGCTACTTAATTAGTAAATAGCCTGTAACAAGTGTAATGATTGTCGTATTTCTGACTTTAGACAAGACAACTTACATCGATTTTTTAGTTTGTTACCGTCATTTGGTAACCGTTTTGTAGACAAAGGCCAAATGGTGAAAAGGAAAATTAAGGCGGGTCTTGTAAATGAATTTCTGAATAGGTATGAAACATGCAAAAACGCACATATTATTATTTGTCATCTTGTTGTTACATAAATCAACAGCCTTTGTGTGATAAACACATCCTTGAGAATGCCGTTTAGGCGAAACTGGTCGGAAATACAATAATTTGTGAAACAGTACCAGTGTTTTCTTCAGGCACATATTATTACTGAATAAATGTTTTCATTTAATTCTAATTTGAAAATTAGATGAGTGAAAACTTCATGGGATCTTTGCCGCTGTATGAGACAAAAAAATAATTAATCAAAGGCCTTTCTTTGGTCGCAGGTTCTTATGGGTAATTTTCCGAAACTTTTTAAATCATGGAATTTTTTCAATTTAATTTTCGAAAAAATAAATAAATGGAGATATATGGAAAAATATTGTTTACTGTAAAATTTTGACAAGAATCATTAAAATCGCACCTTACTTAAAACTGCTAGTTCACTTAAGGAGGATTTACAATATGTACCACCGTGCATGAGAAACTTGCTTTATCGTCATGTTTTAAAACTTGCAGATGGTTTCAAAGGATAACATGTTAATGAGGACGAAATGACAGTGTTGTGTCCTCAACCTCAGCCTAAACAAAAGTAAATACCTACATTGGCGTGTGTGTTTCCTTCAAATTTCATCATTTCCAATTGCACAAGTATTTGCAATCGTTAAAAAATAAATGTTGATTATATTTCAGTGTAATTATCTTACTTTTCTTAGCATAGTGAATTTTTAACATTAGGAAAAATATTTGAAAAATTTGAGAACTAATGGAAAAAGTTCGTTTTTTCTTTTCTTTTCCGAACGAATTTTTCCATTACCCATCACTAGCTCGCAGGCCATGGGTTTTCTGACCCGCTGATCTCGTCGAATTCAAGCGTTGGATTCTATCTCGCTAGTTCGTTAGATATTTAAATAACGTAACTGTCCCAAGTACTCATTAATTACAATTAAACTGTGTCGTTAATGTGGTCGTTAGTCTTACTGATCATTAGGAGTAGGTGTTTAGTTAGAGATATGGCCCCAAGCGGGTCTATTCGTTTTTTTATAATGTAAATAATGCATGAAATCCATTAAGAATGTGGGGTATTGCTGCCGTTTTATTAGGCCTCTACGTACGTGGTCTCTATCTTCGAAAGCAGATACTTTGTGCTTATTTCATCTTCATTGAGAATCAAAAATGTATCTTCAATTGACTTTAACATTTATATTATATATTTAGTATAATATTATCAGTTTCGGATATTCATTGGTACTTGTTAATTCCTTTCTCACTTTAATCGTGAAGATGATATCATGTTACTGTCGCTATCACGACTTTTTCGGGTTTCGTTGTAAAGAAAACTATGAAAATCATTTATAGTTGTTTATTTTAACTCTAGATTATATACTTTCGAAGATCTCAGTCAAATAAATACAAGGTTGATTTTTAAATTAAATATCACTAAAATTGTACATCGACTAAATTATTTACAAGTTTTATTATACATAGGTAACACTAAAAGTTTCCGGAACTGGCCACTTACATAAACAATATTTAAAAATTTATTGCAACATTTGAAAATAGAACTCTTTGGCTGTAGAATGCAGTTTGTTTCATCTGACTGTCTTTTGTTTTTACCTTGTGGCGCCATTAAAAAATTGTGTGTCTGCATCAACATGGATTTAACTCGGGAAAATTTTCGTAGTATGATTTTCTACGATTTTAAGTGTAATTTGACAGCTCAACAGAGCATCGCTCGGCTTGAAACAGCTTTTGGCAATGAAGCACCATGCAAGACGACTGTTTATAGCTGGTTTGCAGAATTCAAGCGTGGTCGTATCAATCTCAGTGACGAATCTCGCGATGGTCGGCCGTCCACCACTGTGACCAACAAAAACATCGATGCTGTGCGCCGTATGATTGAAACAGACAGGCATGTGACCTACCATGAAATTCGCGCATCCTTAGAAATAGGCATGAGTCAAATACAATCAATTCTACACAAACATTTGGGTGTGAGAAAGCTGTGCTCGCGGTGGATCCCACACAACTTGACCGAGGCTCAAAAAACGGACCGCGTCACTTGGTGCAGTGCCATGCTTACCAGATTCAACGAAGGTGCGTCAAATTTGGTGTGGGACATAGTAACAGGTGACGAAACATGGATTTATTGCTACGATCCCAAAACAAAGCAGCAATCGAGCGTATGGGTCTTTCAAGATGAGCCGAAACCAACCAAAGTGGCGCGCGTGAAAAGTGCATCTAAGCGGATGATTGCTTCTTTTTTTAATAAAACTGGACACGTGGCTACTGTTGCTTTAGAGAATGGTCGTACCGTGAATAGTGACTGGTACACGACCATTTGTTTGCCGGAAGTTATTGACGAACTCCGTAAAAATAACCGTAAACGCCGTATCATCCTGCACCACGACAATGCTAGTTCTCACACGGCCAGACAGACAAACGACTTTTTGAAGACGAAAAATGTAGAACTCATGAGTCATCCTGCATACAGTCCCGACCTGGCACCTTGTGACTTTTTTCTGTTCCCAAAAATTAAGAACCAATTACGCGGTCAACGATTTTCATCACCAGAAGAGGCTGTCGAGGAGTATGAAAAACACGTTTCAGAGGTCACCACAGGGGAGTGGCACAAAAGTTTTCAAAACTGGTTTGATCGAATGAAAAAGTGCATAGACGCCAAGGGAGATTATTTTGAAAAACAATAAATTAATTTTGTACCTTTAATAGTATTTTTTCATACTCATTCCGGAAACTTATAGTGCGTCCCACGTATATCACAAAACAACTAGTTAACGAATCCGTTATTTTATAAAAAGCGTTGGATTCAGCAACGTATCCTCTATTACTTACAGTCTCTCCGATGGAATTGAACATATTGACGAAACTTATCACGTATACATATGGAACCACCATCTTTACGTATACATCTTTCAGCACTCAAGTCCCAAAACACTAATCAGAAAAGTCTAAACCTTTTAACTACAGAAGGACCACTGCAGGAAATATACTATAAGCCACTACACTTGGAATCGTTCCGTTCAAGACACAAGGAAGTGTTCACAGTTTTTCGAAGGCTCTGGAATTGGTGAGCATTTCTCTGGTCAGTCTCCAGACTTGCTTCGCAGCATTCTCCAGTGCCGTCGGAGACTTGCCCTTGAACAAGTCCACGTGAGGAAGGAAGTAGTGCGGACATCTTCGACACTGCAGCGAAGATATAAGCTGCAGGAAGATCCCATTTATCCTATCTCCTATCGCCGCTTCGTCCCACTCGTGCTCCCGAGGGTGCTTTTCACACTCATACAGTAATAGCGTCTTCATGTGGTAGCAAGTTACCGGGTTCCCGGGAAGATCTAAATGTCTGTCTCGTATAGTTTTTAAAGTGCTCAAGCATTTCCTCCGACATCCTCCTTGGAGTAATCTGTTCTCAGCCTCGAAAAAACTTAGAACCCACGCGTCGCCCTCCATTGCAGAGTTCTTCCCTTGTAAGGCGAGGCACTCTTTTGAAAGAAGATCGAAGCCTTCGGTCTTGACTTCGGCGACGATGTTTGGATGCGGCCAGGGTATGGCCGGGAGAGGCCAGTGCGCGGCGGATCGAGGCCACAATCCGGCGCATTTGAAGGCGGGGGTGATTTGAACTATATACCGTTCTCGGATCCGTAGCTTCACTTCGGTAGTTTCCGCTATCATTTTGACACAATCCCTGTAGGAACACTTGTCACACGCTTGCGCCACTAACGTTTGGAATCGGGACCGGATCTTCCTGGCTGATAGATATCCTGATGCCGTGATGAATTCCACCCACAGTGACATGGATCGCTTGCGTCCATCGCTCAGCTTGAGGACAGCGCATCCGGGCAGAGATCCGTCATCCACAAAGTTGAGCACACCCATTTGATTCAAGTAGATAACAATTTCAAACTCATGCGGTGACACCACTTCCAAACCATCAAAGCGTCCGTTGTAGTCCGTCAACGAGGAAATAAACCTCGGTTCCTGAAGTTCCACTTCCTTTAGCACGTCCTGGACGATTCTGCAGACCTCGTGTATGGTTTTAGCGATTTGCGCTTTCCGGTTCGCGACGCGCTCGTTGTAATATTTGTTCATTTGGTAGACGAGCTTAGATTGCGCCGCCATCATCTCTGGCGGGACAAGCATCGTGGCGGGTTCGGTCTGTAAGGTTAGTCGGTCATGGTACTGTTTGCGGAGGACGCACGCGCACGGCCCGTCGTCTGCTCTCGACTGAGCCACTTAGCGCAACCTGCTCGCGCTATCAGGGGGACATAACGCCCATGGGGTTCTGCTTGCGACTGAGTATGGTTCACCATCTCGCTCGCACGTTTTCGGAGCTTCGATGGGTGGGAGAGGGATGGGCAGAGGGTGTGCATCAGGGCGTTGATGTTTCTCTCAGTATTGATCGCATTCCAGCCCCGCCTAACTCGAAAGCCCGTAGGTATTCTTGTAGGTGCGTTCATGTAGGCATGTCCTCTTAATTACATGATTGCGTTAGTGTTTAGATCGTTAATTCGGAAGCTTTTTAACAAGATGTGATATTAACGACGCGATTTTTCTATTCTCTCCCAGCTTATTATGTTGTCAATTATTATTTGTTCAGGGGGGCGTAAATAATTACACGCGATTACCAAAGAATGTGGAGGAAAATGTCGCTAGTTCTCAGGTTTTTTGCGAAAAGGTTCACACTGATAAAATCTGTTTCTTGTAGTTTAGCTCAATTATTTATCTTTTTTGTCGACAAAAATTCAAATTAAGAACATTATGCGTATTAAAACATATTGCGTTATGTTAAAATAAGTAGAGAGCAGTGACCGCCCAGTTATATTTTTATTGCCAGTTTATAAATTCTTCAAAAATTCTGCGGGTATTTTATTTTTCTATGTACTCCTAGGTCGAGATACCGAACATTTGAATGTATAGTAATAATAAATTATAATTATTATATTGCTTATGTAATATTGTAACATTTTAAGCCCTCGTTCTTGTCTCATTTCTAAAAACATCCAAGCGCGAGTCGGACTCATGTACAAAGAGTTCCGTATCACGTAATACCTTAAAACATTATGGTAAATAATAATAGTATAGATGCCATAGAAACAGTGAAGCGACAAAAAACAAGGCGCTAAAATGGTAGCGCCTGACAAATTATTCTGTAACCTCCGAGTAACGAAACTCTAAATAATATATATTTATTTGTAAAGAGTATTTATTATAGGTAATCTGACCTTTGAAACTTGTATGTATTGCCGTCTTTTAGATAGAGTTGAATCGAATAACGTAATTTTTTTTTTACAATTTTCTTTGTTAGATGCATTAGATGCCATAGTAAATTAGTAACACGTAGGTACAGTGGAGCCCACATCAAGCTATACACATTGAATATAAGCTGACCTCTCATGGTACGGGAAGACTATACAATGAGAGGTCAGCTTATACTGAAAGTGTTTAGCTTGATGTGGGCTCCACTGTACTTAGTCTGTGAAAGAATAAAAAAATGAACAGTAGGCTTGGCTGTATGGGATTTTTCCCTTTAGTCTATTAAAGTTAAATGTTTGAAAAGCCTTTTCTCCCTCGGGCGGGAATCGATTTTTTCATACATTTATTTTTCCCGTAGCGTAGGACAAAAAGAGACTATTGACGAGCATGCGGAGCATGTTTGAGAAAAATAATTAAAAATACGACAAAATAAACACTAGGGAATAGGTAATGAAAAAAGAACGATAACTACATAATAGCTAAGTTAATACCCGATTAAACCAACAAAATAACTCCAAATACAGTGGAGCTCTCGCTATTTCTGTCGCCCGGATTGATGGCGCGTCGCGGCGTGATGGACGGCCTGGAGGCGCATGATTTACGCGGAGCATCTCCCCCTCACCTTGCCTGCTCTCCTGGTTACAAGGATGAAGTAAAAATAACGCTGGAAAATTCCAGTAATGTCCGATCAATAATGATTGAATTAGAAAACTAGTCGTGAGGATTTTTTATTTAAGTTTACTTGAAATTAATCGGTCAATTCAAAGTAATAGTTTTAACACCATACACGACATGTGCAGACCATTCACTATAAGAAGTCCCCTGGCTTAGGAAATGGTAGCACTGCATATAATGTTACCAATGGCTCACGTAGCATTCACCCTACGACAAATTCATAATATTTACTTAACTGCGCTTTTTAATATATTAATTATACTACTCTTTAATGAAAATAAAATGTACAGAATGAAAAAATCTAAATTATCAATTATTTATTGATTTGTATTTCGCAAACAATACGTATGATCTAATGGTATGAATATCTATACTAAACTCTTTACTATAAAACGGTATTTTTATTTCTTGTTCTAGCTCGACAACGTTTGTTCTAAATAGTCGAGCTCCCGTTTTTTACGTTTTTGGCGATTATTTCCAGGCGACTTAAGGGGTCGGCGAATCATGAATATTTCAAACAAACGAAATACCAAACTAATTTTTAAATTAAACAAATTCTTGAGGTAGGGTGTGTTTATTCCGATTGGATTACGGAATATCTATGTTTCCAAATACATGGTAAATAAGAACACTGATGGATACAGGAAATATGAGTAAAACAATTTTTCTATGGAAATTTTAAATTCCTTATATCTCGTCTTTAAATCAGTCTCCTCTCAAAATATATACCTATTTGAAAACCTAAATATTCTGTAATCCGATCGGATTAATACACTTTACACTAAGAATATCAATGATTTACAAAATGTTTTGGTATTGCGTTTGTATGAACTACAAATGCTTTGCCGGCCCCTCTTTTTTCCGATATGCCTGCAAAAGTAAATGAATAGCTAATTATTATTTGCCCATCAAATTGGCTTTATGTTTAAACCCGTCTTGGCACTGTCACGAGATCGACCCTGATCGAGAGGAATCACGGTGCATTGTTTGCATTTTCTCTTTTACAAAAGGCGTACCTCAAACATCGCTTTTGCGCTATTTTTCAACGGCTTTGGCAATAATAATACATAATTTATCAAATCATTTTGAAAAATCTGACTGACAAACAAAATGACAGGACACGTTTGACAAGCAGTGATGCCAACATAACTGCAAGGGACAAGTTATGATGAATGGTATGTACCTCCCGAGTGCCAGCACTCGTACACCCTCTTTACACCATGTAAACATCCCATGTGATAAAGGCGTGAGCATAGTCGCCGCACTTGCACAAATACAAAGATTTTGTATGTACCGTGCGGCCGACGTTAATTTCACAAAAATATTCATTCTACACATACGACTTGTAATTTACCTAATAATAAAGTACCTAGTAAAAAAGTCGTGTCTGCAAAGAGTTTATTTCGTCAATATTAAATGAACTGGGTTTATTAGTAATGTACTAAGGCCAAAACTAAAATTTAATCATTTTTATATGCCAGTTCAGTCTCGAGAACTACTCAGCTGGTTTTGATGCGGTTTTTTATACTATCATCTAAGTGACCCTAGTCAAAAGGTGTAGCTATAAAAGATGTTGATAAAATAATCGCCAAGCCGTAAACTGTCGATAATAGTTTTTGTCTTAATAAAAGATATATTAATTGAAAGACTTTTACACGCGAGAGAGCCGTATTTAGGGTAACATTTTTTTTCTACAGCCAAATTCATACTAAAGACTCGGTAAGTAGTCGGTATCAAGGTTTGATTGGTCCTTTTTGGCAAATTATTTTTCTCCTGCTACCTATACCTACAAACGCAAGGCCAGCCCCGAAACGATACTACGAAAAGTCAAAATTTTCTGTTTTCATCTACGCAATAAAATGATAACGTGATACTGACAGCTTACCAAGCCCTTAGTATGAACTTGGCTCCATAAATAAATGTCACGTTGTATTCCATAACATCGGTTTAGCAACGTAAGTAAAGATCTTAATTATTAACCAAGATTACCTTATTGTAGTATGAGAGAGTAGGTACATTTTAGTTCAAAATCATACTTGTGTCGTTTGCGCTTGATGAATCATTCTTTCACTTTCTGAAATAAAACGTGAATATCTTTTGACAATAATGCAATATGTACCTATTGGTAATTTGACACATTCCTTGTACGTCTAGTAGAGAAGAAAATGTTGAAATTTTCCCGCACGACATTTTTAATGGAAAACAGAAACACATGATATGTCAATAAATGGTATTTTAATCTAAATATATTTAGGGAAAATATGTCAAGGTAAAAGTAGCAAAGTGTAAAATCGACAAGATTATTTATCATATCTGAACCAAAAAATTACCTTTTGTTTTTAAATTTTATACGTACTTTTTCTTTGTCCAATTAAATAATGTAAGTAACAAAAACAAATCAACAGATGCTAGGAAAATAACCGTAAAATAAAGCTTTTTACGTTGAAAGAAAGCTCTATATTTGCCCGTCCGTCGGCGGCGTCGGCAGCTCGCGCCTGCGCTGTTTGTCCAAGATGGCGGCGACAAGCTCCGCCCCTTCCGGCCGGATGTCCGCTACCCCGCCTCACATCACCCCCCTGCGGTGACTCGTCTATTTTTTGTGTAAATTCATGACTGTGGTAGACTTGCTCGTTTTAGGGGACTTGTTGGAAGGTTGTTTTGGGTGTATTTTCGTAAATTTATGTCGGTTAGTCTCGGCTTTGTTTTGAATAAATTATAGACAAAAGTATCTAATAAATAAAACTTGTAAAGCGATATGAATAATAGATAAAGGGTAAATAATTGCCGAAATTTTATTGTTAATTTGCTTTTTGCTCGCAGCTTTGCTTGCGTTCTATAAAACTGTGCCCTCGAATAAAATTACTCCCGACTTCTTTTTCTAACATGTTCATTACTCAGCCGTTTTTACTTGTCTATGAACAATACAGTCCTGAATAGGTAATTGCTTAGATCCTGTTTATCATAGCTAAAACTTGAAAATATTCTGGAAAAAGCTTCCTTGGTGTAACGATGTAAGAAATCCTTACTTTGTATGAAACGTCTCGTAACAGTATTATTGTTTATCTATTCTAATTACATAGAAAAGTTAAAACCTCAATAAAATCCTTGTACTTCTCATAAGCGAGTTTATACACAGATAGGTAGACAGACATTTTATATGTACATATCTATATAATATAAAGGTTATCTGGTTTAAAAATCTCTCATGTTTTGAGTATTTTTTATAAAAATATACTTGTAGGTTTAAAATTAACAATTGGGGCCTTGTTGGGTGAAAATAAAATAAAACATTTAATGAGAATTAGGTATTATAATTCGTATAATCTTTGAAGACAATCACAAGATTTAATAAATATCCGACAGTCGTATTAAATTTGGTATAATAACGATCTCATGTGTTATAATGTTTATAAATGTTAACAAACTATAAGTGCACGTGAAAAAAAAAGACTAATTGACAAGTTCCCACATAAAATGTACACTAAACAGATACGCCTTCAAATAAAATATTAATTAAAATTCAGCACAAAACGATCGCTTAAGCTCGACCTGACCAATAAGTGTATTTAAATCAAAGAGAAGACAAACTATTGCAGTCACGTCCACGATTTATGGTCTCTCAGGGTTCAGGACGAGCTGAATCTACAAGTTGTATTGATGGTTTAGATCAGGGGTCGGCAAGTTATGTTACATGGCGTCCGGGATACTGTTGAAAAATTTCATCGAGGTCCAGAAAAAAAGCTCATAATACTTATTAGTTGAAAACTTTCATTTTGACCAATGTAAGGTAATTATATAAAACCCAATAGCTATTCTTATAGGTATCCTTTAAAATGAATTAAGTATTTTTTTAAATTTAATAGGTGGGTAAGTAATTTAACAATATTCGACGTCCAAGTTTCGGCCTTCCTCGGTCCGGCCTGTTGACAACCAAGTGATCTTACACTTCTTGTTCAATCACTGTCCTCTGGAGCAGAAACAACTCTTTGAATTAACAATACCTACTGTTTCTTGTTTATTAACAGGTAAAGATTTATTGGAATTTTCACTCTACGCAAAACAACTGTACTTATACTAGCCAACAGATGCAATTTACTTGATAGAAACTATTTCCTCTAGACTAAACATAGGCATTACATTTAATGCAATGTACATTTTGTCCCCTAGAAACATTAAGAAGGGTCAACAATAGTTGTGGACATACATAATTTTAAAACCTCAAGATGTGCACGGCTTAATCCGATTCGACTGAATTTATATTGAATCAGATATCTACACAAATTACATAGTAACGAACATCTCAATGATATAGACTATATTATAGAGACAGTGTTTGGTAATGATACGTCATTTTAAATATAACAAATGCACTCCCGACCCGACAACATCTAGCATTGAGCAAGATGTCTCTATGTTAAACCAATGTTTCTATGTTTAATTGTTTTATCTTGCAATGTTCTGTCTGTCATCGTGTTTGGTGTCTGCTATGATATCTAAAAGTATTATTTTCGTATAATCTTAATCGGCATTTTAAGTTTAAGGCAACTTATTGTTTGATTGACAATTTTATTTATCCTGTAAAAGTAAAAATAAATTACAAAACGATCCTTCTTTTCTTTTTTTTTTACCTTTTTGGAATCTTGAGAAAATTGAATGTACTACCTACTACCATTATTAGTTTATCACATTCCTTGGCTAGACGTAAACCTGCTTTCAATAATAGTTGGATTAATATTTTTTTTTCTTTAATTAATTAACCGACTAGTTACCTAATTCAATGCTGCTTGCAAAACTATTGCTTTAACGAACCACTATTCAATTAGGTACTAATAAAATATTTTAATATTTAACAAGCTTCTTAATATTTTAAAATAATTAAATGGTTTGATTGTTGAATTGTCGTCAAAACACAAAACTGAATATTATATAATATTTTCTGTCTTAAATTGTGTTTAACTCGTCAAGGCACAGTGGGTGATCCACTTTACCAATATAAACTAGTATAGTTTCAGTTATTTAATCTTTAATATTTTATTGGTCAATTATAATTAGATTCATATAGATGTAAAATATATGTTCATCACAATTCAACTCTTTGACTTTATCTTCTTCAACTTCAACGACTTTGTCTCACTTCATATCCCTAACCACATTAAACAGCACTAAAACAAATTACAAAACTAAACAGCTAATAAAATTCCTTTGTACATTTGTCACCATCAACGCTTTACTGTACAGCGAGCAAGCAAACGATCTAAATATAATAACGAATTAAACCAACTCTAAAGTTATTATTTATGTTGATTCAAATTCGCCGATCTGTTTTCGAATGAACTATGGTAGAGGAAACGCATCTATCATCCCCCACCGCCCGTCGGCTACTGACAGCTGGCCCTCCCCTGCCGCGCTTTTATAGTGGGGATAGGCCCCGCCCTCTGGAGGAAAGCCTCGGAAAATTTAGGGCGTAAGTACCGCCATCTATCTACCTTGGAACTTAAACTTTAATCTCAAGGGATAGGGTGTGAATCGGAGTGGATGAGACAGGGGAAAGAATTGAACTCGATGCAGCGTCTAGTCTGACTTTTGTTTTTTTAAATTATTTTTCTTGCAGGCAAAGATATTTCGGTCTTATGCCCAAGATAATTGGATGTACAGGATACGGTATGAGATTGCGAGGCCGATACAGAATTGAGACGTTGTTCAGTCCGCGCAAATTATTATAAAGATCTGAGATAAAAGGACCGAAGATTTTGAATGCTTTATTTTAGTTTTTTAGTTTTATTTGCGTCCAATGTTTTAAAGAACGCGAGTCGAGTCGACTGGTTTCATATAATTAGTGGATGTACTGGGGCTTGAAAATGGCATAAATATGCAAATATTTCCCTTATTTTTCCAAGAAATCAGAATCCAGTAAGAATTTGGTTCGTTTGGCGATTGACGGCAATATCCAATATAACTCGTTTTGGTAATTCAAATACAGTTTATGAAAAAAAAAATACTAGCAACATGCACATTAAGTGTCTATAGGGCTCTTGGGAATAAATGTTACGGACAATGTCTGCAGAACAGACACTATCAACATTGCCTGCTCAAAGTTCGAAATGTAGGTATATTAATTACTAGCTTTTGCCCGCGGCTCCGCCCGCGTGTTATTAGGTTTAACGACATGCTTTTTCCGGGATAAAAAGTAGCCTATGTGTTAAGTTAGGGTATAAGCTATATCCATTCTAAATTTCATCCAAATCCGTTCAGCCGTTTCAGCGTCAAAGAGTAACAAACACACACACACACACACACCACACACACACACACACACACACACACACACACACACACACACACACACACACACACACACACACACACACACACACACACACACACACACACACACAGACTTTCGCATTTATAATATTAGTAGGATTTTACCGGCCAAACCCAACGATAAAATCGATCGAATTTTGTAACTTCGAAATAGCCCTCCTGCGGGCCTATTATGTAACGTTGTATCGGTTGCCAACTGGTTGCTAAACACTAAAAAACATAAATTGCCTTCATGCGTACTAAATTGTTCACGAACTGTGACGTCACTTTAAGTACGAACGTATCCTTAGATAATCGGAATTCGATAGTATATCTATGTTTTTTTATGTTTGGCAAACAGTTGGCAACCGACTCAAAGATTCATAATTTAGGGGCTGGTCACAGGCACTTAACCGCTTCACTTAAGAAGGAATAATAGTCCTAGAATCTATGGTTCTTCAATTTGTACGCAAAAATCAACTTTGCCCGGCAAAGATTAATTTAATCAATTACTGGTTAAGCACGCATCAATGAGATTTTGTAAAAGTACCAATTGCAAGCGGTGAAGGAAGACGCTAAGCACAAAACATGTATTTGTACCCAAAGTAGCACGTCAATGTGGCTAGTATGCGCTATAGATACAGGGAGGTCTAGAACGTGCCGTCGATACAGTGCCTTTCTTCAAACTTGCTCTCTCCTGCACATTGACATGATTGGGTGAGAGCGCAAGTAGGATAGACGCTGTATCTCTGGTGCGTGCTAGCCATACAAGAGGTTAAAATCGTTTGTGAAAATAGGGTTTTACTTGTATTGACTCTGACGACATGTATGACTCTCTTTTTTCAAAATTAATCGTTCCTTAACTAACCCCCTCATACTCGTAAAATCCCCAGCATACCTCCCAGTTGATATAAAAAAAGCGTAAAACGTCTTTTGTAGTTATTACCTACTTCCTACTTCAATCAATATTATCCCTCGACATAAAGATATCTTCAACAAAACTGCTGTTTTAACACCTTTGGTTATTCAGTAGAGCACATACAACAAGTCGTTTAGATAAGCGAGTCGTAAAGGGGACACAAACTGGCGGCTTATCTAGCTAAAGGTGCTATAATAATGATAGTCTAATAGACGAATAGACCGTAGTAATTTATGGGCTACGTAATGGAAGCCTGCCAGCTGACTATAAAAAAATAGCATAGAGTTTGTATTGTATTGCTACATGTCCGTGCAATAAACGATCATTATCGTTTAAAGTTGGATTATTTTTTTAAGATTTATGTACAAAACTGAAAATGAAAGATTTTTCTTTTATTTTTTCGTGTGTGTAGTTTATAGCAGAAAAATTCGATCATTATGAACGTAAAAATTGTTTAATTTGCCAATTAATGTACCTGTCATCTTGTTATCAATTAATTATTGTGTCACCAACACCTAAGGCTTTTTGTTTGCAGTGATGAGAATCTTTAAGTCCGGTGGTGTGGTAGAAATGGGACCTGTCAGTATCATTTATTTATACTAATAATAAGAATATTTTCGCGAAATTTTCAATGAAATGGGTTATTAGTATTGTCCTATTTAATGTCAAATTTAAGGGGTTCCGTAGTCCGAAAAGGAACCCTTATGGTTTAGCCATGTCCGTCTGTCCGCGGCTTAGCTCTGAGACTATTAGTACTATAAAGCTGTAATTTGGCATGGATATAAATATTAATCACGCCGACAAAACGGTAATGTAAAATTAGAAAACAAAAAACGATTTAGGGATCCGTTGGCCAAATATTAAGCTTTAAAGTGAAAATTTTAGTTAGAGTGGAGCGTCGTCCCCCTCTGCTAGCTAAACGGTTGTTTATAGGAATGTGAAAAAATTCACAGAAGTAGTAAGTATATATAATGAATTTAAAAGGAAAACTATCACAGCTAAGTGGGGTTCACAGGTTTACGAGTACAGGTCGCGCCAAACTTTTGGTCCCCTCTAATGTATGGGACTAGAAATTTGGCGCGGTCTGTATTAGTAGACCAACTAATAAAATGTACCGGGCAACTGCGGAACCCTACATTGCGCGTGGCCCGACACGCACTTGGCCGGGTTTATTTAAATTGTTGTCTGGCCCTCTGTCTGTATGTATGTATACGTATGTATTGTATGTATATGCGTTTTAACTCGAAAACCACTTAGTGACTTAGTCAACATTTGTAAGCTATAGGGTGTGTACATGAAATATAGGTAACGCCCAAGCCGAAAACGAGGCAGAGATTGAATAAACGCGGGTGGAGTCGCGGGCAAAGGCCGGTGTCAACATAAAAGTTGATTATTAAGCTAGTTAGATAAACAAAGACTTTTTCATTTCAACATTTCCACGTAATTCATACAAAATACTTTGATACTAAATTTCAGCGCTAGGGTAGAAGTAAAAGAGTTTTTAGGTATACAAAAAATATGCAAGCTGATTTGTGTTCGCCAAAAAACCCGAAAACTCAAGATCTATAAGACCAAGTTTACTGTGGTGGAGCCAACCCTAAAACTGCAAAAATCAAATAAGCTGAACAATTTATTTTGGTGGAACAGCTGATTTTTTCTGCGATTTTATGTTTTATGCATTCATTAATATGGACCAATTTTGCTATAGCACCAACGGCTTGAACCGCAAGAAAAAACCTGTTGTTTCATAGCCTACTGGACGAAATTTTTATGAAACGGCTGATTTCTTTTGTTTTTACGATTTCGGGGTTAAACGTCATAGTAAAAGGTTTTCGTATTAAAGGGTAGAATAGCCCGTTTCAAGGAAAAGGGTTATCATTTTAACACTGTTTTACATATACATAGGTAACACTAAAAGTTTCCGGAACTGGCCACTTACATAAACAATATTTAAAAATTTATTGCAACATTTGAAAATAGAACTCTTTGGCTGTAGAATGCAGTTTGTTTCATCTGACTGTCTTTTGTTTTTACCTTGTGGCGCCATTTAAAAAATTGTGTGTCTGCATCAACATGGATTTAACTCGGGAAAATTTTCGTAGTATGATTTTCTACGATTTTAAGTGTAATTTGACAGCTCAACAGAGCATCTCTCGGCTTGAAACAGCTTTTGGCAATGAACCACCATGCAAGACGACTGTTTATAAGCGTGGTCATATCAATCTCAGTGACGAATCTCGCGATGGTCGGCCGTCCACCGCTGTGACCAACAAAAACATCGATGCTGTGCGCCGTATGATTGAAACAGACAGGCATGTGACCTACCATGAAATTCGCGCATCCTTAGAAATAGGCATGAGTCAAATACAATCAATCCTACACAAACATTTGGGTGTGAGAAAGCTGTGCTCGCGGTGGATCCCACAAAACTTGACCGAGGCTCAAAAAACGGACCGCGTCACTTGGTGCAGTGCCATGCTTACCAGATTCAACGAAGGTGCGTCAAATTTGGTGTGGGACATAGTAACAGGTGACGAAACATGAATTTATTGCTACGATCCCAAAACAAAGCAGCAATCGAGCGTATGGGTCTTTCAAGATGAGCCGAAACCAACCAAAGTGGCGCGCGTGAAAAGTGCATCTAAGCGGATGATTGCTTCTTTTTTTAATAAAACTGGACACGTGGCTACTGTTGCTTTAGAGAATCGTCGTACCGTAAATAGTGACTGGTACACGACCATTTGTTTGCCGGAAGTTATTGACGAACTCCGTAAAAATAACCGTAAACGCCGTATCATCCTGCACCACGACAATGCTAGTTCTCACACGGCCAGACAGACAAACGACTTTTTGAAGACGAAAAATGTAGAACTCATGAGTCATCTTGCATACAGTCCCGACCTGGCACCTTGTGACTTTTTTCTGTTCCCAAAAATTAAGAACCAATTACGCGGTCAACGATTTTCATCACCAGAAGAGGCTGTCGAGGAGTATGAAAAACACGTTTCAGAGGTCACCACAGGGGAGTGGCACAAAAGTTTTCAAAACTGGTTTGATCGAATGAAAAAGTGCATAGACGCCAAGGGAGATTATTTTGAAAAACAATAAATTAATTTTGTACCTTTAATAGTATTTTTTCATATTCATTCCGGAAACTTATAGTGCGTCCCACGTATAAGATTGCAAGTATGGTTTTGTTTGCTACGAATATCGGAATATTCTAGAAAAAAAACAATTTGCAAAAAATATACTCCATAGTCCCATAATTCCGGAAGCGCGGCGACAGTGGCGCCACCGCTAACTCGGCGCAGATGTCGCACTTCCGGCGCGGCGGCGGTGCATGCGCACCGAGGCCGGCTCATTCACAAGATTCAAGATTCAAGATTCAAGATTATTTATTTGTGAAACGGCTGATTTCTTTCTTTCACATTCTGCTTCTATCTCACATTATCATATTCTAATTTACCGACAAAAGGATTTTTTTTTTACTGAACTCCTTGTATAACCAGGAAAGCTATAAATTCACCCTACTGCTCAAAGCAGGAAACTTTTCTACAGCACAGCAAAACCATAACTATCGATACTTTTTAGGGTTCCGTACCTGAAGTGTTTGTTTTATATTTTTTATTGATTTTGTTGCATGACTTTAATACATTATATTTGTGTTTGTATTGTGTAAATTCTTAATAACAATTTGTATTATTTTTACTGTGATGTGAATGTATTAGTTATTCCCTTTGGATATAGCATAAAAATAAGTAAGTGATTGGAAAACTATTATCTGACGTTGTATACTGCTCCATGCTCAAATTTCTGTATATTTTAACTTCCCTTCGTATCAAGCATGTTATTCTTAATATTTGTATGCCTTTGCGGCGGAACGTAGTGCACTTATACCTACTATTTTATAACATCTGTTTTAAGGACTTATATGTTGCACAAATAATTTTTTTTTTCATTTGATTTAATTTGAGTGTGCCTAACGAGACCCTATTACTAAGCCTCCGCCTCCGTCTGTCCGTCTGTCACAGAGGTCTACAGCTTCAACCGTAGAAGGTTGAAATTTTCACAAAATACGTATTACTATAGCCTCTATCACGACAAATAATAAAATATTTCAAATTTTAATGGGGATTACAGGAAACCTCGAAAAAGCTGCATTATTTAAACGTTATTGGTATAAACAAGTTTAAAATTTAAATCAGATTGTAGGACATACTCTAAGGTAAAAAACAAAATAATAAAAATTGGGTACCAAACGGTGCCAAATTTTTTATCAGGTGCTACCATTTAAGCGACCTGATTTTTGTAGCCTTGATGTTGGTTTGGCATGTGTATTGTTGTTATTTATCATTAATGTTATTAGGGTTCCGCATCCGTATTGTGGGGTGCTACGGAACCATTTATGTGCGAGTCGGACTCGCACTTGGCCAAATTATTTATAGGTAACTAGCATTTTGCCTACGGTTGTTTGATACATTTTGATCAAGCGTACTTTTTTATGGAACACCAAAATTTTTTTGCGCGATTTTTGTTTTGGCTCTATAGTAAAAGTTGTTTGTTCAAACATGAGTAAGTAGTACCTTTGTTTTCGGGATTTAAACATCTTAATTCAGTGTGTTTATTGATTTATATAACTTATAGATTCTAGTACTCTTAAATAGCATAATTCATTTAAAAAATGAGTTAATAAATCAAATAAGAACCACAAAAAGGTGTACAAACAAGAAGAAGCCCTCCGCCACACGTGCGCCTGATTTCACGCCCGCTTACAGCGGTAATCGATCTCGACCGACGACGCCCGACTACATACGAACGTTTAATTGTTTCAATTTCTAAAATAGAACCCAAGGAAAGGCAATTGCGGTTATTTTTGGCGCGAAGAAAAGCGTTTTTAAATTGATTGTGACAGGTTTGGTCGGATGATGAAGTAAAAATAAATTGGACAAACTTTGTCTGGACATTGACTATCTTGTAAGTTTTGTATGAAACTTTGAAATAGATATCCAGTTTTGGCCTTTTTTGGGGACAGTTTGTAATTTTTTGCAATTCCATAGAATTAATTTTTTCACTGACTATCAAGGTGGCTTTTGACGAAGGCGACGTATTTTTTTTTTCTTGTTAATATGAAAATTTTAATATATCTAGGCATAGTGTATGTTTTGTACATAACATGCGAAACTTGTTGTAGGTTAGGTTACAAATTCCATACCGATTTCGGAGAAAACTGTGTGACAGACAGACATACAAATCACACCATAAGAGTTCCATGTTCTCATTCTTGTGTACAAAATCCTAAAGCTAGGGTAGCGATCGAATAAAAATTAAGAATTCTCTAAAAAAAGGTTTTTATGGGGGACAAGGACTGACGTGTATAACAAAATTTTGACTATAAAACTAACAGAAATATACACAGTAGGCAAATCATACCAATTTAAACACGATATCCATACAATAAACATATCTAACCGCAGCTTAGCCGTCAACCAGAAACGGCTCGCGATGCAAAGATTTACTATTCTCATAATTCAGCTGCAATCCTCGACGATGCTGCTAATCCTTTGCAATCCAGACTCATCCCAGTATGACAGCGCTCGTATTTCATGGCTGCCTGGTACGTGGAGACGTTTGTCTGTTTGTTTGCGGTCAATCGAGAACTACTGAACCGTTTTTAAAGTAACAAAAAGCAGGTTTAACTAGCACAAATATTTTAAGTGCCGTTAAAATTAAATAAATGATCTGCTCGAATATCATGAAATCTGTAAAAAGTAAAGGGGTCGCCTCGCTCCGCTCCGCTTCGCTTGGTTCCAGAATTTATGACCACAAGCAACCAACACGCTCCTCCTCGGTTCGCTCGTCCTCGCACCTATTATTAACTTTTTGTTTGAAATCTAAGTATCGTAAATTTCTTATTTCATATTTTACGATATTTTCGATTCTAGGTGCAATTGTGTAAGCCAATCCTATTCCTTTGTCATATGGCTATTCGCTTAAGCAAATAAGCCCGTTTGACAATTGAAACCGTACGTTTATGGTTGTCAACAACAAAACCAGACAATTGTATTCATTTGACAGCCAATATTATACGATTTTAATTGTCAAACGGGCTAATTTGCTTAGTCGAATAGCCATATGACAATAAATACAAATAACATACAAATAAAATAGATGTCCAACTAAACAGAGTGATGCGAATTATATCAGGCACCCTCAAGCCAACTCCGAAACCGTGGCTACCGGTGCTAGCACACATAGCCCCACCACAGCTCAGGAGAGAGCAAGCAACTGCTAGTGAATGGACTAGAGCATTCAACGAGGCCCCACACAAAATGCCTATAAGGAAAACACTAGACCAGATACCACCTCAGCGACTTCCTTCCCGCAAACCAATCTGGATTGATGCCAAGATCAAACACCAAACTGACATCCAGACTGAGTGGCGGGCAAAATGGCGAGAAGAAAAATGTTCAGAGGCGGACATCATATCTGACCCGTCTGCCACACAACCAGGTTTTAGAGAACACCGTAAGCTATGGACTACGCTGAATAGAATTCGTACTGGCGTGGCAAGGTGCAACTACAACATGCATCAGTGGGATATAGCTGACTCACCTCGTTGTGACTGTGGAGCCTCGGAACAAACTATCCGTCACATCGTGGAAGAGTGCCCCAATAGAAGGTTTTCTGGTTGGCTGGAGCAGCTACATAAGTTAACACCTCAGGCAAAAGTATGGCTATCAAACCTGGATTTAGAATTGTAGCTGTATATATAAAATAGAAAATACTAAGATAAAGCAGGATACCAAGGCCATACGATGATGATGACAATCAATTTGAATACGATTAGCTTACACAATTGCACCTTTGCATCTAAGACAATCGTAATCATTTGACGCCTTAAAACGTACGATTTCAATTTGTTAAACGGCTATGAGGTTAAGTTAATTAGGCCATTTGACAATTAAAACCGTACGTTTTTGGCTGTCAAATTAATACGATTGTCTTACACAATTGCACCTCAAGTCATGAAATGATCAATTCTAATAATGGTCACCACATATATATAAGGTGACTTTAATTTATGCAGCCAAATTCTTACTGAAGACGCAGTAAGTGCTCAGTAACAAGGTTTGATGACCCTTTTTGGGAAACTCGTAAATTATTCTTTTCGTGTTCCTTACAAACGCAAGCCCAGCTCCGAGTCAATTACTATGGGACGTCAAAATTTTATTTTGCGAAATTAGCAAAAAGTGTTATCGATCTGTGTTACTGATCACTTACCAAGCCTCCAGTATGAGTTTGGCTGTATAAATTAAAGTCACCTTATATTTTTGTGTCCTGACTGACTATACTATAATAATTATGTGTATAGGTATTTTCCTATTCTTCTTCCTGCCAATGTTACTAAATACTCGTTTATCGTTATGTCCGAATCTACTCAATTCCGCTAAGATAAAAAAATTAAAGGCAGAATTCGAATGGTCCATAATACCATAACAGCACCTAATTATCGTTTTTTTTTAAAGGAATAGACGTTTTTAAGGTGATATAAAAGTTTTTTTTTCTCCTTGAAATACAAAAGATATGCATGAAAATATTCAGGAACTGAATAAATAGCTTTGATGACGTAATAGTCATATCATTTAGACATTACAGGAAATAGGCCATTGCCTTCAAGAAAAAAAGAAGTAATGTCAAAACCGACGTCTGTTTTTTTTATTTTCAGTAATCCCATCTTCAGGTTTAATCCCCTATTTTTTTTCATTCTTTCTTTACGTCAAGGAACTCTCGTATTTATTGAGACTAAACGGTATGACTATTACGTCACATTCTCATTTCTCCAAACTGATTTTCAAAAAATTATTTCATTATAAAAAATACCACCTGGAAGTTAAAGAACAGTATGTATCTTCATGATTTAGCCTATCTTTTCAGAAAAAATATACAAAAGGACCTGTTACAATTTATGGTTGCTTCGAATTGTTTCGATGGCTTAACTACAATATAGTAGCAATATATCAACAAATACTAGTTGTACTAGATAATACGCCTGCTAATAAGTCTGTTGTAATTTTTGACCTATGAGGATATTTGCAGGAACGTTTAAATTAGATTCAGTTAGAACTTCAGATATACATTGTAACGACATAAATCCCCGAGGGGATGTCAGAGTCGTTTCCGAGTGTGGATTATGAAATGCAAGTCCCCAGTCCGGACTGGACGCCTACGTTTCACCGAGACTATTATTGCGTTCCAGCGTTATCTGTGGGTCCGCAATATCCAGACTACTAGTTCAGACGCTCAAAACAATAGATAACAAAGGCAAATTCAGCATCAAAATGTTTAAATTTGATATCCTGTGTCATTATATTACGTATTACCTCTTTTATCGGTTTCATCTCCCTTTTATTTTCTAGATTTGTTGTACTCTCATCTCTTGAGCTACTATGTTCCGTGACTTGTTTCTAATATTGTATCGTTCTAACCTATCTACATATATATATATATATATATGGAAATCTAATTTCAGTCTTTTTCACAATATATCTACAAACATTTTTCGATAACATCTTGTTAAATAAGACACTTGTACTTGTCCACAGGATTATATTTTCACTTAATACGCCCGACCGGTTTCGCTTATAAGCATTGTCTAGGGCTTTATTACATATAATAAGTTCCACCAAGTGCCGACAATCACAACCATCAACATTTTTCGATAAATTAATAAACCGCCGCCAACTACGCAATTATCCAAAAAATAAACCAAATTCACACAAACAAAACATATCAACAGACAAAAAATGGTTAACTCCAGAAATAGCGCGGAGAGGAGCACGATGACATTGAATTTATTAACCATTTAGAA
Organism: Ypsolopha scabrella; assembly: GCA_910592155.1. NCBI lineage: Eukaryota > Metazoa > Arthropoda > Insecta > Lepidoptera > Ypsolophidae > Ypsolopha > Ypsolopha scabrella. The sequence continues at coordinate 4,979,535 of OU342972.1, read as the reverse complement.
TGATTAACTGTCTTTCAAGATCCTGGGATTAAAGATGGGCTTAGAGTTGTTCCTAAACTCGGGAATGATTTTGTGATGAAGATGGGTTGGGGCATGCAGTTCATTCCCGGATACAGTAAATGACTTCAATCTTTGAGGCAATAGATAGAATAAAGTGAAGACAAGATCGCATTCTTCTACTTCCAGACATAAATTTTTGTAGACATTATTTTAGTTTATTTTATAAGACATTTAAAAATAAAAGGAAATAATTTGAAATATATTTTGGCCATCTATGAGGCATCAGTAGAATTGATGTCCATTTTCGATACAAGTATTACATAACAATATGTACTGTTTTCGGAGTGCTGCTAATAGAGCGATCATTTTATGTATGATTTATTGATGTCTCAAACAAGAAGTAGATTAGATTACACATTCTGAATCTATGCGGTCACGTAAATATTGTTAACTAAATGGCGTATTTAATCAAATTTAAATGATATAAGTATACTAATTTTACTCATTTAAACTACACTAACAGTGTTATTTTAATCCAATTCTAAGTTAATTTAATAACGCAGCCCAACTATTTTATCCTAAAAGCTATAAAATGTTCATCTTTTGATCCTCACTTGTGTTCTCTCTCCTAGTTGGGTCTGCGCGTGAGTCGGCGCGATGATGTATGGCGTTTTAATTTGAACTTCCCTTTACGATGCGACGAGCTTTGCTTCATTTAGTTTTAATGTTTCACTTATTGCTGCTTCGCGGTTGGAAGGGTTTTTTTTACTGAAATTAATTACTTTCCAAGAGCTGGTTATATTTTTCTTTTTTAGAAAGTATAAAACCTTTTTTTTGTAGCGCAACGTTTTGATGAAGAAGTATTAAAATGTATTTTCTCTATCTTCTGTTGATTCGAGTAACCTAGGTTGGGGAAAAAGTTTCTTCGCATTTTATATGAAAATTCAAAACATTTTTAATAAAGTTTATTTACATTTAACTAAAGTATGTAGGTGCCATTTTGTTCGATAACTTTCTGCCATCTTGTAGGTAGGGACATGATCCCATTGCTATAGAAATTCTGGGGCTTCTGATCAAAAAACCGCGACAAGCGATTTTGGCAGTCCTCTCGTGATGTTAACCTGACACTGCCTAAAGAATTCTGAAGAGACCGAAACAAGTGGAATTGCTTTAATCTCATCAGTTGTTCGCAGTAGAGTTCAGAATCGATGGTCCTGCCTGGCGGTAACAGCTCATAATGAATAATGCCCTTCCAATCCCACCATACACACAGCATTACCTTGTTGCGAGATAACCCGGGTTTCGCCAGAGTCTGTGAAGCCTGACCAGCCTTTGACACGACCTTTTTCGCATGTTCTTGTCGTACGTGATCCACTTTTCATCACCAGTTATCAGGTTTTTCAAAAATGGTTCGGTTTCATTACGTCGTAATAAAGAATCACAAATGAGTACACGGTTCATTAAGTTTCTTTCAGTGAGCTCATGAGTCATGAGGCACCCAAATATCGAGCTTTTTTCAAATGCGCCAAAATTGTTTTGTGGTCAATTCCCAGTTCTTCAGCTACATCGTAACTACTGACATGCCGATCTTGCTCCACTTTTTCAAAAATGGCATCCATTTTATCCGTAACAGGGCGGCCAGAGCGAGGTAAAGATGCACATCAAAATTTCCGGATTGAAAACGCTTAAACCAAATTTGTGCTACTCTCACAGACACTGCACTAGCTCCACATCTCGAATTTTTTTCGCGGCTGTTTCGTGGCGTTGCATTTTTACCTTTTTTGTAGTAAAATTTTAAAATGTATCGAATTTCTTCATTAGATTTACTCATCTTAACAGTAAGAAAAACAAATGAAAATCGCACATTTTACCTCATTTGAATTTGGAATTATCTTTTTTAAAATTTAATCTTTTTAATAATACCATAATCAGCCAGATACAAATGGTATAGCCAAAGAGATTTTATTATAAGTTCATACATACTATTTGCGAAAAGAGTTTTTCTCCAACCTATTATATAGCTATCATTGTATTCTTATTAATAAGATCAACCAGGAGAGTAACAATATCTGTTTTCTGTCTCTTACAATCGTTAACAAGGGCATCATAAAATAAAACAACAGCATAATCTACGATTAGCTGTAAACACAAATGGTATTTAATTCCCAACTGCGACGTCTCAACTTTATGCCGCCCTGCTACAATATTTATGTCGTGGGATTCTGACCGTGTCTTGTTTCCGAGAACAGTCCCGAGGGACGTCTTCTGATGCCATGCTGTTCTGGTATCGTTTGGATAAGGTATTTCCGTTCTTCTTGGCCTTTTTTCGTTTCCTTCATACACTGAAGCTCAACTAACCATAATATTCTTCATATGACAGTTTTTTTCCTTCTGAAACTAGGGTTTCTGATAGAATTTGTTCACTATATTTTACAATTAACAGGGCTTTCAGAAAATTCTCAACCAATATTTTTATTAAAAGAGCAAACGAAGGTCAATTATTTGCTTTGTCAAGCAAAAGTTGATCCACTGATCGTTCCATAACTTAGTCCTGATGATATTTATCAAATATGGTCATATTCTTCACCTGCTAAGGGCTAGGCAGAAAAGCAGCTAGGCTAGACTTTTGAATATTTATCAAATATGGTCATATTCTTCACCTGCTAAGGGCTAGGCAGAAAAGCAGCTAGGCTAGACTTTTGAATATTTATCAAATATGGTCATATTCTTCACCTGCTAAGGGCTAGGCAGAAAAGCAGCTAGGCTAGACTTTTGAATATTTATCAAATATGGTCATATTCTTCACCTGCTAAGGGCTAGGCAGAAAAGCAGCTAGGCTAGACTTTTGAATATTTATCAAATATGGTCATATTCTTCACCTGCTAAGGGCTAGGCAGAAAAGCAGCTAGGCTAGACTTTTGAATATTTATCAAATATGGTCATATTCTTCACCTGCTAAGGGCTAGGCAGAAAAGCAGCTAGGCTAGACTTTTGAATATTTATCAAATATGGTCATATTCTTCACCTGCTAAGGGCTAGGCAGAAAAGCAGCTAGGCTAGACTTTTGAATATTTATCAAATATGGTCATATTCTTCACCTGCTAAGGGCTAGGCAGAAAAGCAGCTAGGCTAGACTTTTGAATATTTATCAAATATGGTCATATTCTTCACCTGCTAAGGGCTAGGCAGAAAAGCAGCTAGGCTAGACTTTTGAATATTTATCAAATATGGTCATATTCTTCACCTGCTAAGGGCTAGGCAGAAAAGCAGCTAGGCTAGACTTTTGAATATTTATCAAATATGGTCATATTCTTCACCTGCTAAGGGCTAGGCAGAAAAGCAGCTAGGCTAGACTTTTGAATATTTATCAAATATGGTCATATTCTTCACCTGCTAAGGGCTAGGCAGAAAAGCAGCTAGGCTAGACTTTTGAATATTTATCAAATATGGTCATATTCTTCACCTGCTAAGGGCTAGGCAGAAAAGCAGCTAGGCTAGACTTTTGAATATTTATCAAATATGGTCATATTCTTCACCTGCTAAGGGCTAGGCAGAAAAGCAGCTAGGCTAGACTTTTGAATATTTATCAAATATGGTCATATTCTTCACCTGCTAAGGGCTAGGCAGAAAAGCAGCTAGGCTAGACTTTTGAAAATCAACTCTTTAAAGATATGCGCATAAAATAGAACGTGTTAAAAATTACCTGAAGAGGCGACATTTATAGAAAAAGTCGATTAAAACGGTTCATTATCTGTCGAAGGAGATAATTAAATGGATAAATAGGACGACATGTTTGGATTAAGGTTAGGGTGGCAAAGGTATTGGTTTCGATTAATTATACATGTATGGGGAGACCATTCGTTGACAGTCTCGTTATTTACATGTTCTTAGTGTCCGGTAATGTGACATTGTACGGTCGGCAGTTAAAAGATTCTTTTTTTAGATATACAAGGTGAAATTAAATCAACCGACCAAATTCATGCTGGAGACTCGGTTAGTGATCAGAAACAAGCATTAATTACCCTTTTGGTGAAATTCGATATATACATTTTTTTGCTTCTTTACTGACTGGACTAGGAATTGTACTTAAACTAGTCCAACCAGAAAGGGGGCAAAAAAATATATTTTACGAATTTGGCCAAAAGGATTACTGAACCTAGTTCCTGATCACTAACCGAGTCTGCAGTATGAATTTGGTCGGTTGAATTAATTTCACCTATATAAGGTGACTTTTGTTAGTACAGCCAAATTCATACCTACAGGAGACTCGATTGGTGGTCAGGAACAAGGGTCAATGACCTTGTTTTCGAAACACAATCTTTTTTGTGTCTTTATACTTGTTCAAAAAGTACATCGATTCAATTAGTATAGGAAGTCTAAATTTTATTTTGCGTAAAATCCTAATCATCATCATCGTCCTAATTGCTCATCTCGAAGAGAATCCTGAACCCCGATCGATATAGATTCCGTAAAGGTAATTATGATAATTTATACTTGCGATTGTCGGCACTTGATGAAACAGACAGCATCTTGATTGTTAACAAAATCACTTGTCCACTAGTTTCATTTAATTTAATACAGTTTTCCAACCGGTTTCGGAAATTAATTATTATGCTTTAAATACCGTCTTGTTTCAAACAAATTGGAGTAGTCTTCTTAACAATTGCTCTATTGACGAAGCAGTAACAGAATTTTACAACGTTTTGAATAAGGTCATATCTGATTTTACTCCTCTCTATACACGTAAGGACAGACAATCATATCCTGTTTGGTTTAGGGATGCTCTCTTGCGAATCATTAAGGAAAAGAATTTTTGTTTTTAATTATATTTTTTTTCTTGTCACATGATTTAATTGGTTTAGTTTTTTTTATAATTTTTGCTTTCATTGTTTGCATGTTTTCATGTTTTGCATGTTTGCATGTTTCTCCTTTGTTTTTTGTTCAAATTTATTTTGTTTTTTAATATGTCTAAATTAGTTTATTTTATGCTTTTTGATTTTGTTTTGTTTTGTCTTGCATTTTTATTGTGTTCATGTGGATATCTGTAATTGGCTTTGTTCTTAGATTTAGTGTATTGTATTTGTTTATTATTTTGCTGTTGATGTCCCTTGTAATGAAATAAATAAAATAAAATCAATTATATTTGGCTGTCTTATAGTGAAATATCTGTCGATTAAACTAATAATTAAAAAAAACGAAATAAAGTTATGTATCTGCAATAATTAATAAAAAAGGCGCGGTTGCCCAGTCGATAGGATGCTGGATGGACTCTTAAGTCTTGGGACCCGGGTTCGAATTCTACCGTGTCGACTGTTTCAGTGACAGTCAAAAATTGGACCCACCTCAGACCTTCCCTACCTTTTTTTAACTATTGTAATTAAAGTGTTTTTCTGCGCACCGTACCTCGGTACACAAAGGGCTACGCGCGACAGCCCTACACGGTCCGCGCGGACCGCGGGTTGTCAGCGCGGCCCTAATGGGCAACCTTGTCCTACGTCAGGCGTGCTTATTTACGGGCCCGATAACCATCGAGTCGGCCGCGACCCGCCACCCGCCACCACCGCCACTTTCCTGGAATTTGGAGGTTTCTGACGTGCAGTTTTGTTTGTTTTTGGATGTTATCTCTTACCTAAGAAGATAGGAACCCTATTCCCAGTAAATCGCTATTACCATGTCGATCGTAAAACTTCAGTGTTTCCTGTCATACGTATACATTTTGATAGATGGAATCTCATCTCAATTACTTTCTAGATGTACGGTCTCTTGACCAACTGAGGTATCCACCCTTCCATCTATGTCATTGATTATTAAATTAATAATAATGTATATATACTTTTTATTCAGCTAGGATTATGTTGTTGACTCAGGTACACACAGATACCTAAATAAGAAAAATAATAATATTTTATATTAATGATTAATTTTAAGTAACGACATATGAAAATATACTAGGTGGTAGAGTTGATGCCGGGCCGTCTGTGGAGGTACCACCATCTTACTCGCAAATCCTCCCGAAGTTATTCGGGGGAGAGTAAGAGAACAGCTCTCAGGCAAACCAGGCGGCCCACCATTGTCTGGGACCGATGGATGGTGGTATATCCATCCCCAATGGCATTTCTTCCAGGAGGACCGCCAAGAGTGGCGAAATCCTGGAAAGGCCTATGTCCAGCAGTGGACGAAACAGGCTGATGCATGGATGGATGGATGGAAAGAATGCGGGGTAAAATTTGACTGTACCGCAGCTTTGCATAATATTCAAAGAGAACGTAACCTTTTTCAGGTTTTTCTCCATTCGTGAGCAATTTCTTTCGCCACAATGCCGGAAAACTATTAAATCAATTATTATCGACAATCAATCATTCTTGATTAATTTTACTTATTATTCAAGATGTAAGTATGTTTGAGTTTGCCTTAAAATGTTAATTGGTTCCTACATGATGCATTAAAAAAACACACTCATAAAAGCTCAAGACTTAATGAATAATCTTTTCCTTAATTAGTAGAATCAAATATGTCGTTTTCATATAATCGTTACTTAATAATTTTCCCAAACCCATAAAAATATTCTGTTTCCTCTCCTATCAGAATGTTCCTCATACAAATACGGTTAAAGCTTTCAACATGTTTCGCCGAATATCGATTGCGCTGCTCACGGCTATAAATAAATCTTCTAATCTATCTAAATAGTCCGTATATTCGGTTATAACTTCTATTTTATTGCAGTTTTCAACATAATTTGGAAAATTTCACGAGGAATGTTTAGGTATATGTATAATTCACATTAGGTCTCCTTGTATAGAAGTAGAGAAATATCGAGAAGATTTTTAGGTTTTTATTTATTAGGAACACCAACATCTAGTACATAAATTCATACATTGTAATACATAATCAATTTTAAGCTATATGCCTAGACAATTATGTAAAGGTGAACACAGCATGCAATAGGATACATAATGAAATATAATATATGTGTATACAGCAAAATTACTTTAAATTTGTGTAACAAATGCATGATAAAATGTCTATTTTCAAGAAAAATATTTAAGTATAGTATATGTAAATATTAACATCAGAATGAATAAAATTGGCAGAAAATTATTAACAGTAGGTACTTACACTAGATATTTACAAAGTACTAGCTTTTGTCCGCGTCGAAGAGATTTTCGTGGAAATAAGGAAAACAAAAGAATATGATTTTTTGAACGACTATATGCAGCGGACACCATGTTTAACCAAAACGCTAATAAATACCAATGAAATAAGCCGTAAACGAATTCGTAATCAGGTCGTCAAAATAAACCATGTACGAATACATGTCATTTACAAACTGCTGTTTCAGCTACCAGCTTTAAGCAACATCGACACAACGATGCCAATCCGGTCAATCTTCCAATACTATTAGTTCTAATCATACTTCATCTTACCTCATTTTCGTGCGAACCAAATATTTAATATTTTTCATTTGTTTCTGCTCTCTATGTACATTTATATAATTAAACAGAAATTAATGGTTATCTAATTTTTGTTGGTTTCTCTAAGCATTTATTCAGCTCGACAATTTTATCATTTTTAATTCGACCTGCTGCGAAGCCGGGGCGGGCCGCTTGTCAAATTTAAAACTCAACTCAAATGTGATTTCCAGCATCTGTTGGATCCTACACTTTATTGCCACTTCCTGTTAGCAGAGCGGGAAAGTTACATGAATACAATAAATGTCAATATTTCATGTTTTTAGGGTTCCGAAGAAAACGGAATCCCTTTAAGCAAGTCCGTGTCTATCCTTCTGTTTGTCCGCTGCCTATAGTGTTGCCAGGTCCGGTATGCCAAATTTCGGGTCGGTAATATAAAATAATCGGGATTTAGGTTTTCAAATCGGGTCAACCAGAAACTCGGTTTATATAAATCAACGTTTGTTTTAAATATTCAGTGGTCAAAATATAATAATAATACTTTTCATTGAAATTTCAGGAAGTCTTAAGCCGGGTCTGCTGCGCGTAATATATTTGCCCTACAGACTATACAAAAACGTCTACACAAAACATTATTTCGCTAAAAATATTCCCGAAATAATAGCTTCATGGTCATAATAGTAGATCTACAAATACATTGATTACCTATCCATATTGCGACTTGCTTTTATTTTTATTTTGTTAAAAATTCGTGTCACGGCGAGCGAAGCCAGAAAAAGCGTCTAAGGTTGATTTGATCGTAAATTTACGTGGTAAATAAATAAATTTATATGATAAAATACATCGCTCGCTCCGCTCATCTTTCACGGCCATTAGCATCGGAGGTATGAAAACTCTTGTAGATCATAATATGTTCATCCCACGCGCGACATGGCGTGATCAGAGAGCATTAGCCACCCGGGAAACGTTCAGAAACTAGTAATGAGGCTATTAATGCGGAACCAAATGCACCGGTCGGATGAAACATCGCCGACATATCTCCAGTTACACGAAAATTTATTTTATTTGCCTTAGAAATATCTCGAATAATATATCCAATTAATCCAAGTGTATTTTGTGTATATTTATGATTTTTTCTAATTGCTACGGGTGGGTAGGTTTCAACGAATAAGTTAAACTTTTTCCGGCTATAAAACACGCTTGCTTTATTGTTCTTGAATTCTTGAGAACGAAAATAGGGGTAAAACAGAATCTAGGGCAAAATGCACATCATAATATTGTTTTCTTTACTTTTAAGGCTCCGTAACTCAATAGAAAAAAACGGAGCCCCATAGGATCACTTTGTTGTCCGTCTGTCTGTCAAGACCCTTTATCTCGGAAACGCGTGAAGGTATCGAGTTGAAATTAAAACCATATACTCAGGTCTACAGTCCCTTGAAGCTGTGAAAATATCAAACTTCTAAGTTAACGTGAAAAAAGATACGACCGTTTATGCCGCAAAAACGTACATTTCGACACACAAGGGAATCAAAATTCATACGGTATTTCCCGTTAACCTAGAACTATGAAATTTGGCAAGTAATACCGTTTTATACTACAAGTATAGGGAAAAATCTGAAAACTATACTTTTGTAATTAAATCATAAAAATATAGTCTTGAACGGAGCCCTCGGTGGGCGAGTCCGACTCGCACTTGTCCGGTTTTTAATTAAAAGTATGCAAGTAATGCGTTTTTTGTGGCCATTCGCGCAAATTGCTTATACCTATAATAATTAGGTTTTGTTAAGTTTTCATAATTTATAGGAGTTACATAAAACCAATATTAGTAAGTGGTAGAGCTGATGCCGGGCTCGAAAGTGGAGGTACCACCATCTTACTCGGAAATCCTCCCGAAGTTATTCGGGGGAGAGTAAGAGAACAGCTCTCAGGCAAAACCAGGCGGCCCACCATTGCCTGGGCCCGATGGATGGCGGTATATCCATCCCAAATTGCCGGGCCTTATATAAAACAGACTGGTGACGGGCAGCGGCGTCACTGGTGCAAGGGGTTCGGCACCGCGCTCGCCAACCCGCCTGCCCAGCGTGTGTGAGTATGGGCATTTCTTCCAGGAGGACCACCAAGCATGGCGAAATCCTGGAAATGCCTACGTCCAGCAGTGGACGAAACAGGCTGATGGATGGATGGATGGAATATTAGTTTGAGGTCCAAATTATACTGTTATGTTCTTTGTTTTTGATACGAAATTTAACTGATTAATTTTAGGTCGACCGAATTTTAGGTTCCTACAAGATTTTTCTTAGTAGTTTGATGTATTTTGTTATTTCTTAGTCTATCACTAATTCACTGGTCAACAAAATTGTAGAAATTTTCTGTCCCAGAAACGAATTATTTAAATTATTTTAGAAATTTGTGTGATGAATCCGAATATGAACACAGATTTTCTCTCCATCCATCCATCAGCCTGTTTCGTCCACTGCTGGACATAGGCCTTTCCAGGATTTCACCACTTTTGGCGGTCCTCCTGGAAGAAATGCCCATACTCACACACGCTGGGCAGGCTGGTTGGTGAGCGCGGTGCCGAAACCCTTGCACCAACGACGCCGCTGCCCGTCACTAGTCTGTTTTATATAAGGCCCGGCAATTGGGGATGGATATACCGCCATCCATCGGTCCCTGGCAATGGTGGGCCGCCTGGTTTTTTTGCCTGAGAGCTGTCCTCTTACTCTCCCCCGAATAACTTCGGGAGGATTTCCGAATTTATATATCGGATATCCGGCATTAGCTCTACCACCTCAGATTTTCTCTATCACGTCGTAATATTTATCTAAGACAGACTGAATTTCGAAAAATCTCGTGATTTTACTACTTTTGGTGGGGCTTTACGCTTAGCACAGTTAGTTTTTCAGCTTTCATTTTCAGTGATACTTCTTCTCAGTAGTTCTTTTTAATATTATGATAAAAAGATTCACGTAATCAAGCCTAGTTTTTAATTTAATGTCTCGAAACAATCAACCCAATTTTTCATAGTAAAAACTTGGTATGAAATGTATGGGTAGAAAAAGCTCTCACAAAATATTGTTTATTTTGAAAAATAAGGTTCAATCGCGAATTCTGTTATTTTCACCTTGATAAGTATTGATTAAGGATTTGTAATTATGAAAAATAAAAATATAAAGTACATTTGTAATAAGATAAGAAAAAATGTTAAGAAGCATTAAAGAAACGTAAAATTTCAATACTTAAAGTTGATTTCACAAAAACTGAGACCTGAGTTCAGATTTGGATTCAGCAGTTTCACAGTTTTCTGCAAGGATTTCAAAATATCATTTCTGGAAAAAAAAATTGTTGACCAGTTTATCGAACGGCGAGATGATAAAATAAATAGTCATAAATATCATTATTTCAGTGACTATGGTAGCTAAAATCGGAATAAAATGAGAGAAGAACAACGAAGATAAGAATTAGCTAGAAGACTCCCATTGAGTTTTTCCCTACTCGCCAGTAGTCGTAAAACGGTAACATACTAGAAGTAGAAACAAACTTACATTAGCGAAATAGAGCTGAGGGTAGTTTATCCGACGTAAGGGTGAGTGGAACTGCAGGGGAGGGTAGTTGACAAATTACATTACAATTGGACCAGACATTTACCCCCTGGGCGAATACACACCAAAGTTGTATGACCCCTTTCTTGTTTAACTAATATGTTGTATTGTACTGATGCAGATTACTATAATGAATAGCGAAATCCATCGCTTGCGAAATTCTAAATAGGTATTATAGTGCATTACAGGATTAATAAAGAATTGGGTGAAATTCACATTCGCTGTGTGACATTTTTGAAACGTCTCTGTAAAGTTCTCCCAATTCGGTAGTTAAATTTCACAATTTCTATGCGTCGTCGCTCGACTGAAAAACTTTGCTGATGACAACTGCAAAATATCAACGTTGCAGGTTTAACACAACGATTTCAAGATGTTAAATGATGTTTCATCGAGTGCCGACAATCGGAATAATATTAATGATATAAATAAATGTATTCTGTTTGAAAGTACGCTTGATTAGACACGAATCGCTCTTTGGTCACGAGACACGAACATATTGTGTACTATCAAAGGGAAATCCGCAGGCCCACTTATCACTCGCATTGCAATAACTAGGTCAGCGGCTATTTCCTTGATGGTACATTGTTAGTATCTTCTTCATAACAATGTATGATAAGTTTCAAGTGACGACAATTACAACAATCAAATTCCTAATAGCGTTACTTAAATCAACGTTATTGATGATGACGTCTCTTACGTTATAAAATACTAGACTTCCTTGCTCCTGACCACATACCGAGTCTTCAGTATAACCTTGTTGGGTACCTATATTGAGTTATTTTTACTATTTGGGTATTTTAGCGTAAAATCGTTAAACATTTCCAGTTGCAAGTTTCGTATTAGAAAGGTCATCACAAACTGGCCACCCGCCGCCAGTAATGGCACTCAAATAACAAAGTGCACATCGTGTGAGCTGAGGAAATTATTGCTGAATCAGTGCGTGAGTGCGCGGAGGGGGCGCGATGAACTGATATGCGTCTGCGACGTTAGACCGAGGTTTAAGGCGGGTTATCTAGAAAAATCTGTCTTGCTCCAACGCTTTAATTTTCCACATGTTCATCCTGCTCAGCGGAGGCGGGCCGCTCAGAAAACTCGCGGTTTTGAGGTGTTTTTATTTATTATTTTGGAATTAGAGGGATATGTTTTTAATATGATGGCCGTTTTATATCAAATTTTTTACGACGTTTATTTTAAGTTTTATTGTCCAAAACTTAATACAATGAAATTATATTTAGATCATACATAGTTTAGGCCTATTTTTGCGATTTAATCGGATCGAGGAAAATGTAAGCAATCGTTTATCGAGCCGAAATATGAAGATCAAAGAGTGAAATATAACATTAATTTTTTACAAATTATTGGTTTACAATTAATTTGAAAAGAGACAAAGTCGGGATAATCCCCCATTAAAGCCCGCATTCGCTTCCAGGTTTAGCGACGTATGTTTGAAATTTATACTTTTTATTCATCTCAATCTCAAATCATATGATATAAATACTTAGTGATATTGTAGAAGTTTCGTCAACGTAAACAGGATGCAGTATGTTTCAAAATGCGCTTCATGTAAAGGGTTTAAACAAAAGAATACTTCACTTTTGAATACAGCAATACAAGTTGGCGTGGAGTTATTTACAGATCGCATGGTCTTGTTTGGCTGATCCAAAGTTAAGGTTCTCGTTCTAAAACTATATCTGCGCCGCCACTCACCAGCCTTTCTGCCCATTTAAGTTGAATTGCGCGTATTTTATGTTTTTCTAACTGCCTCGGTCCGCAGCACAACTTTTACATTCCATTAGAAACAAGATGGCGGCCATTTTGAAAGAATCCAGTACATTTCAATTCGTCATCTCAACTGGAGATGCCGAACTTATGATACAAATTACTTATCGGCTTGTTCTAGGCATCACTTGCTCTCGCTTGAGGATCGTCGATTGCTGTTAGACATGGGGGTACTTCATGATTACTGCGCGGTCGTCTTGACAGTCCTGCGTTAATGTCGGAGCTAACGTTTAGCACTCCTCAGTACCGTACTCGTCACTCGTCGCGTACTCTATTTCACGTGCCAACAGTCCGCACGAACTACGCACAAAACTCTCCTCTCGTTAGATTGAGTCGTGAATATAATAAGCATTTTCACCTAATTGATCCATTTGATTGTAACAAGGCGTCATTCAAAAATAGAATTATAAATCAACTGATTTGTAATTATTGAGTGACGCCTGTTATACTCATTAGGACAATTATTATTGATTATTTTCAGGCTCGACACCACACACCTCACACCTCACATCCTCACATCCTCACATTCTCACAAATTTTAAAATTGAACGGTGCTATTAATTAGAATATTAAGATATAAATTAGTTTTACTTTTGTTTTTACTCCTGAATGATTTTTGTCATTTTCTTCTTTTTATTGTTCTGTGTATTTTATAATTCGGTATTCTCTGTGGATATCTATTATTGGCTTTATGCGTTGTATGTTTTATTTTCTTATGTACTGTATTGCTGTTGATATCCTGAATAAATAAATTAAATTAAATTAATATGAAAAAATCACACTTATTGCGAAACTATTTTACCTATGTTTAGGGCTCCCAAATTTAAAAAATAGCATCATCGCGTACTATTTTTGTTTAAAATAATGCACCTGCCTGAGGCTTTTCTATGGCTGTTGAATCGGATGGCCCACCTTAAACCCCAGTTTAACCAGACCCCATGTATTGCACATTAATTTACCAGTAAAAGAACGCAATAGGGTGACGAGGAGATGCAGTGTTGCGGTGTTGATACGAGTATAATACGGAACACAAACAGACGGACAGACGGACGTGGCTGATCGGGGACGGATCGGATTTGCCTAGTTGATGTACTGTTTTATAGAGGTGTGATAGAGCACGTCGGTTTGTTTGTTTGAAGTGTTATGAGGGTGGTAATGAAATTACCACTTGTTTGTAATCTTCGACTTATCGTTTATTGGTAAAGATTTTGTGTAATTTATACTTAAAATAAGTTGGTGAATAAAGGGCCCAAGCGTCCCGTTACCTAGGCTTGTAGGTACATCTAGCACGTGCCGTCGATAGTCTATCTATTTATGCGATGTCATGTATAATGCTTTGTCAACTTTCGAAAAAGAAAGTATGATGGAAAGTTGTTAAAAAAGCAGTAAATTTGAGTCATAAGATAATTTATATATATGTATGGATAGAAATCGTGTTTTAATTCCGTCACCCTCAAACAAAACAGCTAAACAACCCTCCACAATAGAAAAACATCCATTACAGAACAAAAGAGAGAATAGCGCATACAAATCACAACAGGGCATTCGGGTAATCAATCTGGGACCGTCCAATTAGCGACCCCACGCTGCAACCGCTGTACCAGGAGTCCTGAGATCGCGCCAGGTGGTTGCGCTTTTTGGTACGTGAAGTTCTGAAGTTGTGATGAAATATGTATCTGAATCTCAACTATTATTTATTTTATTATCTACATGATATGATAGAAACCAAAAATAATAAAATAAAATGAAACATTTAAATTTGGGAAGTGTCATTAAATCCGCAGAAGCAGTGTCATTAGGACACCGGACTATCAATCTTGAGACCCGGATTAGAATCCGACGTGGTCGAACATTTACCGATGAGTTTTTCGGAATTTATTTGCGTAGTTTTTTTATACTTGCCAATAACTGAACAGTGAAGGAAAACTCCAAGAAGAAAGCCTGCATGCCTTACCCACGTTAGAAGGGAAAAGTCAAAGTGATGTCACATTGCAAACTTTTTTCACCAACACCATTATCAAACTCATATTCGATTGTTGATATAAAAATGAAGCTTTCCATACTAATAACAAACAACGTTGCATGTAAAATCAGTCTTTACTTGCTTTCTGTCATTGTAATACTAAAAATACCCTCGGAAATTATTTGACATACATATGTATATCGCATGCATGAAACATGTAAACATTGTTGTGTGATTATTTAATTTTTATTTTATAAATCCCTAGAAAATGCTTATAAGCGAAACCGGTCGGGTGTAATGAAGTATAATAATAATTCTGTAGACAAGTACAAGTGTCTTATTTAACAAAGACGTATAATAAGTTCCACCAAGTGCCGCCAATCACAACCATCAACATTTATTTAGTTTTTCTCGCGGCTCAGCCCGCGTGTTTTTCGGTTTAACGACATGCTTTTTTCCGGGATAAAAAGTAGCCTATGTGTTAAGTTGGGGTATAAGCTATGTCCATTCTAAATTTCATCGAAATCTGTCCACAATCCGTTTCAGCGTGAAAGAGTAACAAACATACACATACACACACAAACTTTCGCATTTATAATATTAGTGTGTGATTCTAAAATTAGTTGTTTATTATTCCCATCGTCAAACGAGGATAGAGAGTGTATTCATTTAAAGATATCATTTCAATATTAAAGTTTTTGAATCGCGTTTTTGTACAGCAGAAATCTAGAAAAAAGTTCTAAAAATGTTATAGGAATTTAGCGAACTAGTATTTTCTTCTTGAAAGTAGTTAGAGGAGTCCAAAAAGTGCCAATATTTTCGCGGTGCCGCCTTAACTTTTTCCCTGAAAGTGAGGATTTGAAATCTGTTGAATTCCGGAGACATTTAAATACTAAATGTCTTCATCTTGCGCTGTCGTTAAAGAGGCGATAGATTGGTGACGTTAAACTAAATTATTTTATCTTCTCTCCTGATTTACGAGCCATATCGTCGGTATAAATTAACTTGCTAACGAACTTTTTACGGCTTTACCTCTTGTTCAGAGTTTATGAGTTGAGTTTTAAAGCTTTAGGGTGACTTAACACGGACCAGTTTAGTCGTTGCGTGGTTTTAGATTGTTTTATGAATAGGACTTTTGTAAATGGTAAGTTTTGTTGATTAAATGTTCTCCGACATTTTTTTTAAATCATATATCTATTGTTAAAGTAATAAAATACATACAAACATGGTTTGTCTATCCAAAAGCGGGAGGTGAAGAACACAGAATCAAGTATAACGGTCGGTTTTTGAAAGCCAACCATAGCTAATATAGCTATAACCATTTTTAGTTTCATGGTTCCCTAGTTTAATTTCTATATTCTGTCCCTGCAATATCCCTAAGAAAATGTGATTTTTAGTCATGAATTAATGTGATTTCTCTCATCTATTCCAGGTCCTGAAATACTGTGAGCATTTGCACGGGAAATGGTACTTCAGCGAGATCCGAGCTATCTTCTCCAGGAGATACCTGCTGCAGAGCGTGGCCATCGAGATGTTCCTGGCTAGCAGAAGTGAGTTTCTATTACCTTTGTACTACTCCTATTACCCTGGTACACAAATGGCTACAATATATCAATTTTTGGTTCTTGACAATTTTATCATAATGGTCCCGGATTTAGATATATTCTCTTTCTCTTAAAATCATCTTATTTTTCGGACAATCAGGTGATTCTAGCCTACAATGTCCTAACCAAACTGAGAACAATCCACAAAGTGACTTTCCACTATGTGTGTTCCCCACGGGAATAGAACCCACGACCTCCGGGTTGAGAGCCTAAGGCACTAGACCATGGAGGCAGTTCACGATCTCCTTACGACGGAAAATAATGTGAAAATATCTAATTAAATATCTGAATCCCGCTTTGATTCAAGAGACTTGAACTTTTTGGTGTTTTTGTACTGGGTTACAATTGTATAGTAGGATTTTTTAAGATGTCGGAATCCACTTAAGATATTATCATTATCATGTAGGTACATTTGGGTCGAGTAGGTATTTAACTTTTCTATGGAATAGCTGATATTTTTTTCACGTTTTCAGGGTTGGCTTCATGGTAAAAGTTGTTCATATGGACGAGTACTATCACCAGTTTTGTTAACAAAATGACTTTAATTTCACGTTGTAAACTAGCTTTTTCCTGCGGCTTCGCTCGCGTGGAAGCGTCATTAAGTATTTGACTAGTATTGACAGTTTTCGGCTTACCAGTGATTTTATCAACACCTTTTGTTTTAGCCTATGTGTTTACCAAGGTCACAATACGATGATAATAAAGAAAACTGCATCAAAATCTGTTGAATAGTTCTCGAGTTAAAACGGAACACACAGACAGAGAGACATGAAAAAATAATACTTTTAGCCTCAGAAACCATTTAAAATTTCACTAAAATATATAACGTACAGACACGACCTTTTTACTATGTTATTATTATAGACCGATATATCTAGTATATATATAGATAGATTAATTGAATTTGATTGAACAAAGAATTGCAAAGTTTTTCTTACATTTTGGTTAGACCACGGCAAAGCGACAGTCAAGCTATGCAACTTTACACATTTTAAGCCTAGTTGTAAGAAAACTAATCATTAACCTCGCTTGACGCAATATGTCATTTCCCATAATTATTTATTATTATTTCTAACATAAGTTTTCACCAAACATGCCCTCTAAACGACAAGTGGCTAACTAAATTCTAAGTTGATTAATTGAAATAGGCGTTACCTTGCGGAAGTCCATCACTAAGTAAAGGATATATGAATATAATTTGCAATATTCCGCTAAACAATTCTTGTCGTGCTATTCAAAATGCAGACTCGTGCTCCGCCCGCCCGCCCGCATAAAAACATGCAACAAGCAAGCAATACAAGCAAAGCAATCTTAAATAACAAGCAAGAAAACTTATCGACACGTGTTTCGCCTCTGAACGTGGCATCCTCGGGATGTGTTGCTAGCTCGGCTTCTCCGCAGCAACTGATGTGTTGCTCTAAGCATATTTCGCGATACCCACATCATTGCAGTTAAGTTGCGAGATGTGTTAAAATCTGAATAGCTCAGTTGGTATAACAATCGACCGGCAACGGAAAGTACTATCCGTTTCAGATGTTATTAGGATAGGATCTTGTCATACCTGATGTGCATCTCATTCGATCACGCGCTTCCGTCAACGTTGCTAACGCACAGAGGCATCGGGTATGACAAGGTCCTATCCTAATACGAGTAGCATCTGAAACGGATTGTACAATGTAAATTGAAACTGACATTCATGAATGTCCTCTCAATTCCAGCGTCGATATTCTTCGCGTTCCCGGACCAGGCGACAGTGAAGAAGGTGATCAAGGCACTTCCCCGGGTGGGAGTCGGCATCAAGTACGGCATCCCGCAGACCAGGTCAGTTCTTACTCTTACTCACTCATGCTACCTTGGTACTTGGGCTGATTGGGACCCCAATCTACGTATACCGTGTAAAATTTCAGCGTGAGATTTTTTCTGACATTAATGAATTTAAATAACTACCACTAATATTTTAGTCGCAAAAGGATCCACCCGAGCAACCACCAGGCACCGTTCCACTCTCATTTTGGGAGAAGGAAGCCATGAAAACCGGGCGGCTACCAGTAACCTTAGCATGAAAACATCATGGTTACTTTATAGTTGCGTTCACGTTGATAACCGCCTAGCGGACAGTAGCGGAACTTTCAAGATTCCTTAAAAAATCAAACTAGAACGCAACTATAACGTAACCATGCCATGATGTTTTCATGCTTAGGCTACAGAGCACGCGCAAAAAGATACCTGTAAGTCAAAGTTTACCGTGTAACTGTACCGAAACTGATGAGTAAGGAATAATTAAAGTGCTAGAAAAGGTCAAAATTATAATAGTAATTCATGCTAGGATCCAGATTTTGATTACTTTTTCTACGATAAATACTTTGACTTACATTGCAAACTACACTTTGACAATAAACTTTCGTTACCTACCGAGATCACAGTATTTTCGGCGAGAATTGCTCTTTATTCTTTAATGCCCTATACATATGTATACAATTTTTTTTAATCAAATACCGAGCATTTTCTCAATTTTCCTGCAAAATAATGTCATTTTTATGCACTCTTCCTTTACCATTCTCATAACTTGTGCCACGTTATATTAGACTCTAATCACTACTCGTATACGGTAGATATTGTCTTCTTTGTCATCGTCGATATGCGTGGTAGCACCTCAACTTTATCATAGTTTCCCAATGAAGTTCTAATTCATGCAAAATAGTGTCATTTTATGCACTCTTCACCATTCTCATAACTTGTGCCACATTATATTAGACTCTAATCACTACTCGTATACGATAGATATTGTCTTCTTTGTCATCGTCGCAATTTAAGGGCTTTTTTTAGGAATAACTTCAAGGCAGATATTTATTAATACAGCCAAATTCATACTTATATAGCAGCCCGAAGTAAAGTAAAATTTTAAAATCTTGTTTGTGCTGCCATCTACATCATATCAAGAACACTACGCTAAGGCTTCACCTACTGAATGTAGAAACGTATTTAACGTGACGTAAAATACCAATCGAAGCCTTAAATCGCTGATATGGGTACAGATGGCGCTACGTGTCTCACATTTCTTTGAGTTATCAACCAATAATTATTTTCAAGTTCTACAATCAGCACCTTATATATCTGGGATTTATTTACTCATTTAGTTGATACAACTATTGACATTTTTAAATGATACAAGTATTGAAAACAAACTCATACAATTTATTAGCACACATACATCACAGTAAATTCTTATAAAAATATTAAATTTGTTATAATTTATTAGTAAAACATTATACTCAGGTTCATTTTATGCTCTCAATCAACAAAACACAATACTTTAATCAGTTCATCTCAAAAACGATTAATAAATTACACTTATCTTTGAGTTGCCAACCTAAAAAGTACAATTAAAACCATATTTTACAAGCTTTCATTTTATTGCAAATTTCACATTAATAATTAGTTTTTAAAGTTACAATAGGTCTAATTTTAAAATTGGCAGCTCACAAATAAGGGTAAATACTCGTAAGTACTTAGCTACATAATTAGAAATAATCTTTTTTTCTCAATTTGCTTACATTTTCGTAATAACGCAGCCTTCAACTGGTAACAACATTTTGTACTTACTTTTCAAAGTGCACAAAATTTTCTTAACATAAATTATTAAAATAACTTCACCATAAATACTAGTTATTAACCTACTGGAATGTAAACACTTTGTAGTGAATTCACAAAAACAAATATAAATGATATTGCTATAATACTGTTCACATAAATATTAATTTCATTATTTAAAACACAACAGCACATTAAACTTTATAAATACATCTATCTGTACAGTGTTATTAATATTAACCTAGACTACAGGCACAATATGCGAGGAACTATTCTTTATGATCACCTTTTATCTTTGTCTCATCTTTAGGTATCCATTTCGGAGCAAAAATACTCATATTTTTTTCTAAAGACACCGTTGCGCCGGCGCTATGCCTTCTTTGGACACTCTTCGCTTCAAAATAACTAACTTTTGTGACACAACCAACTTCAGGATCTATCTCCTTCTTCTCCTCATCGAATTGCCTCATAATCTCCGTTAAAGTCTTTCCTTTCGTCTCCGGAAGGAAGAAGTAGCAGTATGCTGCACCGATCAGGGCACAGAAACCAAACAGGTATAGAGTGCCATTGCTTGTGATCATGTTTTCCAATTGAGGGTAGGTCTTTATGTTAAAAAATATCAGGACATAAGCGCAACAAGAAGTCACCCCAGACATGACGCCTCGTATGTCTTGAGGATATAACTCTCCTGACATTATCCATGGTAGCTGCAAGAACCCTACCATACTGAACGAAACATGAAGCAGGACACAAGCCAGTTTGACCAGCGGGGGTCCATTCAAACTGTCACAAATAGCGGCACCCAACATGGCTACCCCAAGCAATAAACCTGATGTTGCAGCTAAAGTCTTTCTTCTGAAACTGTTTATAAGACAAGCCCCAACTGCTCCCATAAACACTCTAACACCTCCTACTATTATGGAAGCTGTGAATTCATTTACACTTGTTCCTACAGACTTGAAGAAATCTACAGCGTAATACAAGATAACGTATATCCCAGACATTTCTTGGAATACAAAGAAGACTATCAGCAAGACGAAAGGCTTTAGAACGCTTCTCCGCTTCAAAAGACACAGCTTCTGTCCAAAAGACTTATTCACTCCGACGTTTCTATCTTTTGTGAACTCCATTAGCTCTTGCTGAGCCGTGCTATTGTTTTGTCGCAACCAGAACATAGCATTATATGCCTCCTTCATTTGACCTTTAGAAGCCAGCCAAAGAGGTGATTCTGGGACGAAATACATTAAGAAAGGAGTGAGGAGAGATACTCCGGCGCAAATAGCGGCCACTTTTCGCCAATGGACGAATGCCCCGAGGGAGTAAACGATGAAGATGCCGGTAGAAACTAAACCCGGTCCTAGGGCACTGAGGACGCCACGTTTTTCTGGTGTGGTGATTTCAGCGACGTAGATGTAGGATGCCGTTGACATACCTGGAAATCGGAAATGTATATTAGTTCTTATACCAACGAATTAAGAATACGTTATTTTTGTTTGGCCTTTCTTACTTTTATGCATTTGTTTCTAGCACTATGCCAAGATCTCATTCAGTACTTATCCACCATCTAGAAGGCCTCCAAACTGTTTATTAAACCTTTGACGCAAACGTCTTTTTTATTTATTTTTGAGTTCTAGGGCCCTCTTCCCTCTTAGTGCTTATTAAAAAAAGTGATCGTACGTAGTATAATCTTTATTACATAGATATGTACTGACAATTACGCTCAGAGGGATAGACAAAGACCACAGTTTTGCATCTGCTATACATCTCTTTTGCCTCTTCCAAATCAATCAATCTAGTCATACGAATTCTTCTATTCTGGCACTTTTGACTTGGCCCTTCCCCAGTATGTCGCCAATTTTTACCGCGGCTTGATCGAGCTTTACCTTCCACTTACTCCATTTCTTTCGTCACTTTTTTTTCTCGTCAGTAAACCCCTAAATATACTGAATAGGTCCTCACCGATAGTAAACCCAGTGATGAACCTGCCCACACACAGGTAGATGTACGTTTCAGAGAACGCTATGACGAGCCATCCTATCAAGTTGGGCAGCACGATGGACTGAAGGAGTAGCTTCCTGCCGATGGCGTCGACCATCATACCGCCCAGCAGTGCTCCGATAGGGTTGGATATCACACCCAAACTCGCTGGAACAGATAATGGAACTGTTATTATTATTGCTCTGGATGGCTGGTAACCTAGTACATAGATCATGCGCGTGGATCGTGCATAAAGGATTTATTTTTTCCAATTGACTTTTATGTTGTTAGCCATATGGCCTTTACAACTTTACCGAACACAGAAGGGGACGCCAAAAATTACAAAGTAAAATTATTGTAATCAACATTCACATAAGGGCTCAGGATGTTGATGACTTCTATTAGAAAAATATAGAGGATCAGAATTCCATTTTCCCATTAGCATGGTGATAAGAATGTGTTATACGGAAACCAAACAACCCTTCAACGAATTATTACTTAGGGAGCATAATGTATGTCGATACGTGACTCTGTATAAGATCTTTCATACATATTATGACCCCTGTCTCTACCCTCGTATCACTATTTAAACATTCTCTATCAACCCAACCTGACATTACTTGGTGTTATTTTTATAGAACAGTTTCTATTTACTACTGCTTGGCTCTAAACCAACGATTTATATTATGGAGTAGATTCATCTAGAAACTACATGAAAGTGTGAGCTGTTTAACCCTTTAATACATGTTTTTTTTTTCCCTTTTTAATGAAAGGGAGATGATGACAAAAAAGTTTGAAACTAAGAAAAAAAAATTTATACCAAAATCCTTATGTTGTAGATTTTTTTCATACGCTCTAATTTCTAGATGTTGACAATTTTTTTGGTGAAAATACCTTTATGATACTATAAAAAAAGCAGATAAAACGACATTTTATATCCATATGAAACACAATGGTTGAGCTGCATTCACATAAACATACAACAATATCGTCACGACATGAATCCCCGAGGGGATGTCAGAGGTGTTCACAAGTGCGAAGTGTTAGTGCAATTGCAAGTCACAGTCTACACTTGCAGTGGCGTGCAATAGAACTTTTTGCTGGAAATGCAATCAGAAGGTTAAGTTTGAGAATAAAAAAATATGAAAAAATTTAAATATCACTTTGAAAAATCATTATTTGTATGACGCCAGGGCAGGGTAGGCACTGCCCACCCTAGAGTAGATTTCTTTTTCTAATTGCTTTCAACTCTTTTCGTGTTATTTTTATCGTCAAACTTGACCTCCTTATTGCTTTTCCAGCAAAAAGTTATATGCACGCCACTGCACATCGCCGTACTACGGACACTAATGTACTTTACGTACCTTCCGAAAGACCGAGACGCAGACAGACGAACATAATTAGTATTATGCACTGCGGGGATTGAACCCACGACCACTAGGCCACAGAGGAGTTTAATAGAAGTTTAAATAGACAATATAGTAAAATGTACTCTTTTGTAAGAGGCCTTTCATGATTAGATACGTCTTTTTTGTAGTATTTTTGAAATATGATGCATTTAGGGGTTAACATTACGTTGGCAATACGAAGTCTACTTTTTGTTGCGATTCTGTACCTAGTCGCGTTCGTTGTTTGAGTAACATTATCTCCGCAACACAGATTTCATGTTTGGAAAGCAAATGTTGGCTGAGCGATAATGAGCAATAAAAGAGAGCTGTGTGATTGACATGCTTGTTGCATGTTTATAGGTATACACGTTGAAACATGGAAGGTAAGTCTTTCAATTTAAGACGACGCAGTTGAAAAACGCTGACAATTTCATTCCAATTCACAAACGTGTTATATTTACACTCACATAGCTAATAATGGTGTCACAAACGTCAATACCTTTTGCAATTTCACAGTGAATTATTTCTATCTTTGCCCAGTTTTCGGCTTGGGCGTTATTTTATGAACACAGCTTATAGCCTATATGTTGACCAGGATCACCAAGATGATAGTAAAAAACCGCATTTAAATCCGTTGAGTGGTTCTCGAGTTAAAACGGAACATACATGCATACAGACGGACAGACATAATTTCAAAAAATTGTGGTTTTGGCCTCAGTACAGTACTAATAATATTCTGAAAATATTCGATGTACAGACACGACTTTCTTACTACTTTATTATTATTAGTACAGATTTTGTACGGTCTGTCACACCTTAACCTATCTAACGGCTGCTTTTATTGCGAGCCCGGAAGTGTGAAAATCGTACGAAAAAAGAAAGCTTGAACTGCAGCCTACACTTGAAAAAACTACACCAGAAAAAAATATTTTAGGAATTTCGCAGGCTTTCAAATTTTCTTTATTAAAAACAAAATTCAGTCGCATAGCTCCTATAAATAAATATTTACCTATATATATATATATATAGTTTTTGTTCCAACAACACATTTTTTGGCACCTGAAGTTGGTCAAAAATAAAATTTGCAAATTGCTTCCACTTGGTTATTTTCCGTTGCGTTTAGGTCGAGTCATACTGTAGGTAAATGTGACATTACTTTTTCACAAATTTAAATAGGAAATTGGTTTAGGTTATTCCTTATGCCTTGTTTTGCTTGTTATCAAAATAAAAGCCGTATGTACCATCATTTGAATTTTCTGGTTCGCGTATTTTTATACTTTCTTTAACTGGTAAATGTGAAAATGATTGTCAAAAGTGACACTTATTAGAGCGTGCGAGTTTCAACCTTACTACAACTTTTTTGTTCCGTGCCTCAGTATTTTTATTTTAGCCTCGCTTGACGAAGAATTATTTGAATCACAAGAATTAACTATATGCCCGAAAACTAGCTCCTATCTAAAAACAATGTATATATTTAATAATACTACTTAAGCCATCACAGTTTTTGCATAAAGTACATTATTTGCATATAATGATTGTAGTTGAGAGTTTTGTTTTTGATTTTATTATTTGTAAATAACGTTTCGTTCCCAAACGCGCAACTTATGCTTGTGTTCCTTATTTTTGAAAAAATTACTGAACAATAAATATTGATTATCAAAACGCATTAAGTTTACCTAGTTTCAAGCCTACGGGAAGTTATATACAAAAAACATACATTGTAATAAACCATTTGAATTTACAAAATAATGTATAAAATAAGACAATTAACTAGCAAAACTTAACTAATATTATACTATTGTTGCGTAGTGCCCATAAACCACATTTATTTAGTATTTTTTATTCAAAAATAAGAAAAACAATTTTGTTTTGGACCGAGACCTGCCGTAACCACCTTTTTTACGCTTTAAATAAAAGTAAAAGATTTGCTTACCAATCCATGATGTCTGCTCAAACGTGACGTTAGGATGTTCGTGCGTGTACTGGGGTAGCAGGACCGCGGAGAAGCCCTGGCAGAACCCCACCGATATATTGATGGATTGCGCGGCCAGTGCCGCCAACACCTGAAAATATATGAGAGCCTGGTAATAATGGTGCGTGAGTAAAAATATTTCTGTGAAAGTTATCCATCGTTAGTTGCTATTTTTGGTAGGAGGAATGATCAAACTGTAAAACAATAAATCACAGCCCACATTGTAGCATTAATTAATTTTCAAATAAAATTATGAAATGTTTAGTAAAATATAACGAACTTTCCATATTTCACTATTTTGTAATCGATTCTAATTTTCACACTTCACTTAAAATCTCCATTTAATTACCTTTTTTGTCATTTTAATTCCTATAATTCAACTTGAGAAATTAAATTATCCCCTGAGATAAAAACTGCATTTAAGTATCTAATTTGTAAAAACAAAGACTGAATAAATCACTACCTAGTCTAAATCATGACAAAATATTCAACCAGCACAATACATCGATAAAAGATTATAGGTATATTTTATTCTAAATAGAGAGTCAATATTGTAATCATTTTCATTTTCATCACGAAATATTGTCCGTTTGCATCGTCTCGTAATGGAAAACGATTGTTTTGAAATATGTACTTGTTACCAGACTTGTTAATAATTTAAAAAGGAAGTGTCAATGAATTGACGTGAATATTTTTATCACGTTTTGGAATGAAAACATACATCACCTATTATAGCTATTAATACATAAAAGCCGATAAGGTGAAGCGAATTTAGCCATCCTTGTAGGGATATTTATTATTAAGACAAGGTGACTTTCGTTTATATAGCCAAATCCATACGGGAGACTCGGTAAGTGATCAGGATCAAGGTTCAATTAGGCTTTCTGTGAAATACGCAAAATAAAATGTAGACTTCCTATACTAAGGTTGTTCTTGAACGAGTTATAAGGGAAAAAAATTGTTCCTATTTCGCAAACAGGGTCATTGAACTTTGGTCCTGCACACTTACCGAGTCTCAAGTATGAATTTGGCTCTATAAACGAAACTTTCGTTACGAAAGTCGCCTTAAATAAAAAAAACATAATTTAAAAATCACATTAAACAGATTTCCAATTTATACCTGCAGGGATATAAACAAAAAAAATCACCTTTCAAACTGCTTATAATTTTTTTATGAAAAGGAAATTTATTTTCGCCTTTATGCTACTATGGGAAAGGTGGTCAGGTCAGTATGATCATTAGATTCTGAGGTTTCATTAAAAGATACCTTTTCATTTGCAGCCTGTCTATCGTATTATATATTTAACCATCTTTCTTGATGAGCAACAGTATTAATTCCACGAACCGATCCCCGTTTCCTTCATTCCGAGCCAGAAATATATCTGGCTATACCTGCATATAACTTCATTATTTTTACAGGAATTCAGTATTAAGCGGTTCGTGATTTCGGCTTTCGTGCCTTTTTGAAGAAACTCTATATTGATGAAAACCGGCCGGAAATAGTTTAAAGTTTTTAAATTTTATAAGGCTTACGTTGGGCTACCGATAAAGCGTGCTCTATCAGTTTTTTTTCCGATTTACGCCAATCCAGGAGGCTCCTTTCAGAGAGACAAATACCAGGCATACAATAAAACATATAACGATTCATAATCACACCCCATATTATACGAGGCGGGTCTCATAGCAGATTGCCCATGAAAATTACTAAATTGCCCCATTAGCAGTAGGTACTATAATGTTACAGTGGTCATCATAGATTGGTATCTTAACTACGTGTTATCAACTTACGTACGGTAAAGGTGCAAAATGTAAGTAAGCCAGGATTTTATAGGAAACAGCAGGTTTTTGTAGGTGGGAAGTGATCTTACTGAACATAAATTACGTTTATATGACTGTACAAGAGGCATGCAATGCCACCAGAATTTATACACCACTGCAGGCCTAACATGGTTTAATGTATTTACTGTCAAATGGTGTTAAAATGACGCCATGTCAGGTTGTCATGATTAGCAATAATAATAAAAAATATATATATATGTTGGCTTTGATAGTGTTTTTACCACATCATGGGATCGATAGGAACGCGTCCAACCTATATCAAAAACCATGGCCAGCACAATTTTAATAGGCTTTAAATACATTAATGGTTCGTTTTGTAATTGAATGGAAATGTTGTTACAGTCTGACATCCGTATCCGTATGTTTCTCACGGGTGGGAAAAATTCATTTGTTCCTTAATTTAGGGAAAACCACTTGATAATGCAGAAAAAATTGTTTACTAGCTTAACTTAGGAGGTGTATCAGACAGGGGCAAATAAGATGTGCAAATAAACCAAACGAATATGGTGTGCGAAAGCAACAAGCCTTTCCACGCTCTATATAATGTAAATTAAAAGAAAAAATACATCGTCACATGATTCCCAGAGGTGTCTTGTTTTCCTAGTATGGGCTGTTAAATGCAAGACACACTAAAGTTTTACACCCACGTTTCACCGACGATTCATTACGTATCTGTCATGAGCGGTAAGCCTCACTGCCGTAGTTTGGGCACAGATATGTATTCCGAAGTACGGAAATCGAACACAAATGTGCCCTGCCGGGTTGGACCTCGAGTCGGTCAAAAGATAAATTATGATTTTAATCAAAAAAACCTAATTCGTAAAACATGCTAAATATAAAACTAGAAATCACATTTATCTTAATAAGCAAAATGTCTAAAAAAGTTATGTTACGTTGCGCCTTATAATGTAAATTGACACCGGTGGTCCCATGTCTATGAAAATTACTGAAAGTCATGGTTTTTGATATAGTTATCTACCATAGACTTTAGCTGTATGTTTATTAGTGTCAATTTCGTTTGACTTGACATCGAAGGTCTATCCTGCCCTTGACATTGACATTGACAGAAAAGATGCATGATCGCAGTTCAACGTAACAACGCTGCCATTACATAGAGTAATTACATGTAATGACCAGGTTAGGAGCAACGGAAAGAGATTGGAAACTGTGGCTTACTAGAATAGGCTTGTACACAGGGTAAACAAAATATTATTCTATTTAGTCCGTCATTTAGATTATCAAAAAATATTGGACACGTATTTTTTCTTTTGTCAATCAAACAAAAAAATATACAGATAAAGCGCGTCTAAGTTTGGGAGTGGGGGAAAATGACGTCACTTCTAAGTAAAATTGTACCTAGATGTGACGTCACGCGGAACTTCAGCGGGCTATATCTTCATCATTGTTTGTTTAATTGAAAAAATACGTGTCCAATGTTTTCTGATAGTCCTATTGTTAGGGTATCGTACCGAAATGGTAAATAAGAAACCTTTATTATTACATAATAATGCGGTTAAATTAAATATATAAAAAACAACAAAATTCCTAATATAGTCGTTCCATAAAAAACGATTTTTTTATATTCCATATTAGTAGCAAGTTCTGAAGATAAAATATTTAGTTATTTTATATTTACTTGTACTCGAAAAATCTTAAAAAAACTACAAAAAAATATATGTTTCAACCTTTATCTCTGAAACGAATATTTCGAAAATAATGAAAAAAAAACATGCTTCACAATTTTATGTAAAGTAAACGGGAATATTTTTCGTTCCAGAACTGTATTACGATGAGATTCAGAATATTAACAGAATTATGAAAATTTATTACGTTTCAAAATCGTGATGTGGTAATACGATAATATATAAGGTGAAATTTATTTATGCTGCCAAATTCATACAAGAGGCTTGGTAAATTTTCTCTATCACGGATCCATAACACTTTTTGCTAATTTCGCGAAATAAAATGTTGACGTCCCATAGGTAATTGACTCGGGGATGCGCTTGCGTTTGTAGGGATCACGATAAGAATAATTTACGAATTTCATAAGAGGATCATCGAACTTTGATACCGTGCACTTACAGAATCTTCAGTATGAGTTTGGCTGTATACATAAATGTCACCAAATATACATTTTAATTTAATACTGAAACTCGGCACATGAATTCCGCTCTTTTTTGACATTTAAAGGAAAATTATACCACCAGGCTTGATAAGATTGAAAAAAACAAATTGGGGACATTTTAAATTAGTACTCGTCGGGCCACGTCAAAAGCGCCTCGGAATAGAAAAACTTTGAATAACTTTGACAGAAGAGACGGAAGAAGCGTTTCAGGATCGCAGCGAATGTGTGGGAGCTAGTCGCTACTAAAATATACGCATGAGAGTTTTAAATGACTAAACTTTACTGATAAATGTACGAGAAAGTGCAAGCAAACAGCTTCTAGAATTACCGGGTGCATTATCAAGATAATATATATGTATTTGCCCCTACATTTCGGCACTAGTGCACAGGCCGTGAACGTGGGTAAACTAGCTCAAAAAATACACAGCTTTTATTGAAAAACATGGATAGGAAACAAGCAATCACCGCTTTTATCAACAAAAAGAAACAAAATTTGTGTGAGAAATTATGTCCATTTGATCATTATCAACAAAAGCTAGGGACCTATTATTACTGAAAATTACTTGGCAGTGGACAAAGTATTCGCAAATAACTGCCATTGTGTTTTTGCGATCAAATTTAACTTTCGGAAATTCACTGTCATGGTTACAAGTATAAAACGAGTGGACTTTGATGGTTGGTTAGAAAGTTCAAGTAGTTTTTTACGGATTGTAATACCTGTCGGTACATCTTTATACATACGAAAAAGCTTTTTCATGGAAAACTGAATTATGGCATAAAGGCATTATGGCAATCATCATTTGTGACGCCACTATCTGCTGATCTGATGAAAACTACCATTTGTCACGTTTTCACTCATCTATGAGTAGCGCTAACTAACCAACTTCAAGATTATTTTTTAAGAGAATAGATATATTTAAACTAATGTAATCACCATTGTTATTGTCAAACATGTATCTATTTCTGTTTTTTCTCCTATCATTTAAATAAATAAATTTGGGGAAGCGGAGCGAAAATAATTTCGTATGATCGCGCAATGGTAACAAATAATTCGGTTTTTCACGAAAAAGCGCAGTTTTCCCCATCCTACGACGACATATATACAAATATACAACGAAGGAATACCCTGACTGAACAATAGATCGCAGTCACTGGGCTGTAGCTGGAATCCACCTTAAAAGTTAATCTTGAAATCGCTTAGTTAGCGCTTCTCATAGATAAGTGAAAACGTGACAAATGGTAATTTTCATCAGATCAACAGATAGTGACGTCACAAATGATGATCTATAGCTCATCAGCTCTAACCACCGGAACTTAGACGTCACTCAGTTGTTGCTCAAACAAGATGCTAATGGGATAAACTGCTGATTATCATGAAACTTAGCGTCATTATCAATCATTGTTGCCAATTTTTATAGATGATGGTATTCTAGACCTGAATAGTTTCATTTTATTATTCAGTATATAACATTAGTCTGATGCCTGTTTTTTGAATGATACACTTGTAAAAAAATAACGGTACTTACAGTCAGATTAGTGCCTATGGATTTATTGATCTTCTCTATGGATCGCACTTTATACATCACCACTTTTAACTTTCACTATTGGTTTCTTTCGTGGGGAGTTTAAATTTGTGTTTAAATTTCGTATATTTATGAAGTTTTCTATACGTTAGCGTATTGTGTGTAGTGGCTTGGTACTGAGTGTAGGCGTTCAGGTGCTAATATAATAAGTCGATGGTTTAAGATCCCGCGGTGAACGGGAGGCCAACTGTGACACTTCGTTTGTTTTTATGGAGTTCATTAACATTCTTTAAGATACTCTAGTATCATTATTGCATTTAGCTCAGAAAATATACTCAGATGCGATCATAGTATTTTTATTTGTTTATGGTTTAAATGGAAGAAAAGATTACACGAGACTTTCAATCGAGTCATCTTTAATTTTTGGATCTAGATCTCGTTTTGAATGATTTCTTTATTGCGACAAGAAGAAGTACCGTTATTTATGCTCTACGCCCTAGATAATAATAGCATCTTAAAATCTTCCAACGTTACTACGGTCGTGGAAATTTTTGAAAACCCGTTTTTCGCTTACTGACTCTTGTACCCCCAGTAAATGCTTCCTTATTTTAAATATACATACACAGAGAAATGAAAAATTAACTGACGCTGACACGTGAGATAAGGCAGGGAAATAGGCTTCCATAGATAGGAAGGTAAACAAAGCTGGGCAGCCTTGGCCCTGCGCGTTGCTGTGAACGGCCCCAGTTGACTTAGCAGTTTGCTGAACTTCTGCATGTTCCATGAACTTCTAGTAAAGTTCATTGTGTATTTTTGTGTAAATTTATCGGCGCCTGGGAATTATGATGGTTCGAAGGCGGTGACTCTTTTTTCGTTCTCTTGATGCATTTTATCAGGAAACATGTATATACAAAATTATAAGAATAAATAAAGAAATATTATTAACCCTGTAAATGGATTCCAGCCATAATCTTGTCTACTATCTGTTATTTTAACGATAATAATAAATTCTATTACTTTATAAAGCTAACGTTTAAAACTCCTTCCAATAGAGCTTTTAGTTCATTCACATTCCTGACTTCACATTTGAGAATTTTAAGTGCTTAAGGCGAGGGTATTCAGAGAAATCTGTCCTGCTCCAGCGGTTTCATTTTATACTTGTCTATCCTACTCACGGTAAGCTCAGAAAACTCACGTTGCGATTTCGAGGACTTTTTATTTGAAATTAGCGGGATGTGTTTTTATTATTACGGCGGATATAAATTATTTTTTTTATAACATGGTTTGGTATAAAATGCAACTAATCGTGTATCGAACGGCAAAAATATTAAGAACAAAGAGTTTAATATGACATAAATTTTTTCTTAATTTAAATCCTTTTTTTTTACAAATAAAACATAAAAGACTACGACTTTTATACGGGAATGCCGGAAAACCTCGCCTTAACTATTAAATATATCGCTGTGATTGACATTCGTCGTTTAAGTAACGCTTAGCGGAATGTACTTAATTCAAAAACTGGCCCTAAGATTTATTATTTTATTTTGATAGACAAGTTTAATTATCAGATATAATTGGATTTCCTTAAACAGTCATAAATACTAATATTGCCCTAGAATTGACAATAAAATGATAATGAAGGCGTGGATAACCTAGATAGAAACTAGGGATCTAGGCTAGGACGATCTTGAAATGTTTACTTAATGGTTCCCAGGTGTATAATAAATATTTTTGTAAGTAAACATTGGTAGATAGATATCTATATTAATAAATTAGGCTTGGCAAGAATAGGTAAAGGTTTGTATTTTTGCTCCCAATTGACTGGTGGTAAGTTTCGACCGTGGCTTATCTTTTCCACCACCCTCATCACGGAAAATTCTTAGTCGCTCTTGTGCCACGGACAACCATAACAGTTTTCATTTTACAAAGGAACCCTAAAAATAGGGGTTTTGTATCAATTCAGTACGTGTCTGTTTAATAACAGTTTCGTCACGTAATGAGTCTGATTCTAGCTTTGTTAAATTTGTTAAAAAAGTGATAATTTCGAACAGCTGTTACGATACTATTGGTTGTAACAGCTGACTCGGTGAATCATAATGTGTATACAACTTTCAAACAACTCATGTAATATAAGTATATTGTTTAAAATTAAATTCATAATTTGTTGGTATTTGAAGTAAGTATCTAACGTTCAAAACATCTTTAATTGTAAACACATTAACGTTATTGATAAAAGAACAGAAGACAAAATCATAATGCAACTTACCATTTTATACATGAATAGATTTCGTTATAATTCATTTAAGTGCGTGAACTGACTGCTACATTTATAGTAAACAATCACTTGTGATTTATTTTCGAAATATTGGTACAAGTGCCGTCTATTTATTATTATCAAGCTGATAATAAATATCAGCGATAATGAGTGACATTCTAGATACATTTAGCGATATTCGTGAGTACCAGGACTGCAGAAGGAAGCGGCGGTATGCACGTGCGGGTAGAATGTAGACGTTATTGAACTGCTTCCGCTTCCTTCCTGTCTCGAAGTAAAAGCTGTTTATCACTAATTATCTGGGTATTTATTGCCCCCTGGTTGCTTTTTTTCGCTTTATCAAAGTTTAAGCGAACTCTTACTTGATCAACCTTATTTATCACAAAATTAATAATGCATACAATAAGATATAAAATATAACTTGGAGAACCAACATTGTATCAAATTAATCTTGTTCTCATATCCATACTACCAAGTCGAAATATCTGTGAACATGTCAGATTCAGATTTATTTATTATTATTATTCAATGTTATACATATGTCATCACAAAAATCGTTCAAAAAACGCTTTAGTTCAAAAAAAGCTTTAGTCCAAAAAGTCGAGGAGTTAAAATTTAACAGTAACAGGCAATGACATTAAAATGTCATTGGTAACAGGTATCATTCCGTCTTATTTGATTTGTTTACAAGCATGTACAATGCTATCTCTACCGACTTTTAACTGGTTACTCTGGTTTACTGGAAAATCAAAGTGCTGTTTCATAGTGTTTAGATTACTATTTCAGGCTAATGCTAACATCATAGATTTTCATTGTGTTTTCTCGTATGTAAATACCGTTTTTCATGTTTATGTAGGTAAAATTGAAATTTGCGTCGTGTGAAATCATCGTCATTTGATTTTGTATACTTATTTTTCGTGAATCGCGGCATTTTGGGAGCGATCAGCGTCCATAAACCACAAGGTTTCAATTTATCCTCTTTTTTCCTCGGGTACATCCAGTGGATCGTTGTTTTCACAGGGTCGCTTTCGTCTATTTGTTCTTAAATAATGAAAACTACGTAGGTCTGTTGCTCCATCCCCTATCATAGTAATTTATAGACAGTTGCAACCCTGATATTGGATAAATTGTAGGTATATAGGCGTATCGTATCAAGTTACAAAATTCGGAAGAGTCTGAGATCTCGGTGAACAAACCACGCGATAAAGTTTGCGCCTTGAATAATATTTATTTTCCTTAAAGAATTTATTTCTAATAGAGTTTTATATATTTTCTAACGCACTATATAATGTACGTAAGATGTATCCAAGCCGCGATTTAGAGTGTGATCTATGATAAGTTTCATACATAAACGAGCAGCAATTATTATGGGCGAAATTAGTGGCGAAGCGTGCCCTCTGCTTTCAATTTTTCGCATAATGAGACATCGTTTTAATTTGTTTTACCATTATTTTTGCATTAGTAAAGATTAGGATGACTATACTTAGAAGTATGTCCTTTTTTGAGAAGATTGAAATATTTCCAGTCACTGGTGGCATATATACTTCAATGTTGGTTGGCAGCTTTTTCATTTGATGTTATGTAAGAAAAAGGCACTTCCTGTACGCAAGAGAACTTTTATATTTTATCTCCTCTCTTT
Organism: Ypsolopha scabrella; assembly: GCA_910592155.1. Classification (NCBI taxonomy): domain Eukaryota; kingdom Metazoa; phylum Arthropoda; class Insecta; order Lepidoptera; family Ypsolophidae; genus Ypsolopha; species Ypsolopha scabrella. The sequence continues at coordinate 4,944,849 of OU342972.1, read as the reverse complement.
GGGACATCTTGCACGATTGAAGGTTAGGTACCGTGCAGAAAGACGTAAAAATTACTGACATCATTGGATCTGCAATAGGTATTACATGTCAATGCCCATAGACAAGGATACATCAATCGCCTAATTCGATGCTCACGGCAAGTTGCGCAAGAACAGATACGATCGCATATTAAACCAGATACCGGGATTACATAAGACCTTGGCATTGGCTCGGGCGACGGTCAGCAAAACGCCGCGCTGCCAGTTCAAGTTCATGATCGCTATTTGTACAGACATGATGCGCTTAGATTCCGCTAATGCATTTAGATTTATGTTCAAAAACAAACTGTTATTGTACTTAATCCATTCGTTGTTTGATACTTTGATATCATTCCTTCCGACTATTATTATTTTCGACAAAAATGATTGTAGTAAAAACTCTTCTTTTACTTTCCTTGGGAATACCTTGGGAGCATATATGTATATAGAGGAGTTTGGGGTTGTAAATCCACTTAGGTCTAAATTCAAGTAGGAAAGCGAGTATAGTTCTTGATAAAACGTTTACTTTATAATATAAGTTATTTCTATTGTACCTAGGACGAAACCACAATTTTAGAATCTTTGTTTGTCTGTCTGTCTGTCTGAGAACCACTCAACGGATTTGGATGCGGTTTTTTACCGTCGTTATGACCCTGGTCACCACATAGTCTATAAGGGTGTTCATAAAATAACGCCCAAGCCGAAAACGGGACAAAAATTCAATAAATACAATTATTAAATAATATTGCATTGTATGTATTGTACTCCTCTATGAAAAGTAAAGCAAATGCCATATTTGACAAAAGTAACCTCATTTTTTGTGTGAACGAAATTACTAATGTTGCTAAATTGTAGCGTTAGATATAAAACTCATAATATAAAAGATAAATTGAATGACGCAGGTAGTAGTAAGAAGAAATCATCATTATTACTAGTGCAATAAAGTACATTATGTTACGCATTTCCTGTATCATAGACACGAGCAAATCGGCAGTAAATCATTCGCCGAGTTTATCAGTTAATGTAAAGGTTACTGCTGCTAATAGCTCGTTTTTGTCTATTTACTATAACGTTGAATGATAAATCTTAGTCAATTATGCCATTAGAAAATATATGAGTACAAGCTGTCTTTGTAATTTAATTGTTGATACAGTTTTTATTGAATAGTCTTTTATTTGCTTTTTGCGCACTTTTCTTATTACGCTTGTCGTTTTCCTTCGATTCTCCAGATTCTTAATGAAATCATAAGAAACTAACCTTTTGCCTGCGCTCAGAGAGCTACAAGACTATTACGCCCAAAAAACAAGTTTTAGCCAAAAACGATGTTATGTCCATAGTTGTGCATTTAGCTGTAAATTCTCAAAAATCTTACTTTTACCTATGACAAATCCAATTCTCTTAAATATATCCTAAAAAAAATGTTTTGTACATGTTATATTATTTGTAATGTAATCATATTGTTTTTAGTTGGGAGGTATTTTATAGTGGCTCTGACCGAGTGGTAGAGCGTAATTCAATCCCCGTGGTGGAGTACATAATTTGTGTATGGTTTGTGTGCTTCGTTAGGCTGTTAGTCTGTTTGTGCCTAAAGTACGGCGATAGGTTCACCACCCATCACGTTTGGGACGTAATAATCGTCGGCGAAAAGCGGGTGTACCGAGTGTGAACTGTGACTTGCATTTCACACAGTGTTGTCACCTCAATGTTATTCGTGTCGCTAGATTTTTATAAGAAAGTCACCAGATTACCTAAAAAAATGACGCCAAATGTATGGAATACCAGTTTGAAAAAAGTCGCTACATTGTATGAAATGTTTGTTTAATCGTCGCTAAATTAGATTTTGTCGCTAAGGTGGCAACACTGATTTCACAGGAATGGGAGCACCTCTGACACCCCTTCGGGGATTGATGTCGTGACGATACGTATAGTGTTACCTAAAATTTGGTTCCAAAATTAAAGAACCGAGAGAGATGTTGTTTATTCGGCAAAGAATAACACTAATTGTAATAACTCATAACATAACTATAGAGCAAGAACCACGTCATACATAGCAGATAGGTACTTGACGGTATTCAAATATTTACTTATTACTTTCTTCAATATTCAAACAAGGAATTCTTTGAGTCCATACAAGGGGATTTGTTCATTACAAAAGTGCTCTTTCAATTTCATTTTTGTAACTATTAAAAAAAAAAATGTCTTATCATTAGATCAATAGATATTTGCAGCTCAAAACGCTCACCGATTACACATACATAAAGTTATTGTTATTCTCCCATTAAAAAACCTTTGGCTACAAGTTTAGTCAGTTTTGATTTAATGAAGTCTAAAAAGTAGCTTAATTTTTTTCTTGTACTGCTGTCTAATCTTGGAAATAGATTTTTTTACTGTTATTTACCTCTATTGTTGTTATTACGACAAAAATAGAAGATAAAATTACCACCGATTAGTAACACCGTAGTTTTAGACAAGTTGTATGATTTAGAATCGTATGTCACAAGAGTCGTGTCAGGAAGTGTACTACTTTGAGACAATTCGTGCTGCCCCTAATGATCAGCAAAAACGTATAATTAATGTTTTGTTTTTCTGCTACCCTAATACGAGTTTTATATTTTGTGTAGTGAAAAATAATTATGCAAAGTAACCTCCATATTACGCTATTTTACAACGAGTGCAAAAACGGTGTGTACTGTTGTATTTAGCGTGATTATGAATGTTTTGTTTATGGTTTCTTTATTCTACCGAAGCTTAACTAATATTCGGTTTTAACGCGAGTAACATAGGCTATATATTTTTTTTACAAAATCTGATATTGCGAACGGTATAGGCTGAATATAGTATATTCATCGGCACCATATCACTATGTGTCAAATTCCAGGACATAATTATTTTACTATAAAGCAACAGAAGAAAACTGTATTGATTGACACTTCTAAGCAACGATAGGTTCTAGGGTTATCACTTGCTATATCTACTCGTACAATATAACATGCGTGCCGTCTGTACTACGGCGTAGCACCTCTCCGTAGCGGTTTTACTCTGTAGTCCCTTTGTCGTTTTGTTTATTGTAGTCTCATTGAAACGGACGACGCTCTCACTAAACTCGCCCGTATGTTGGTGCGTTAGGGTTCACGCGTTTTTGCTTGGAACTCAATTATTTCCTAAACTGAGAGTGGCCGCGGGTTTGACTCTTGGGAAAAGTGGTAGAATATGTGGTTTCATTTAATGGTCGCACTCCATTTACACCCGGTATGTGTTGTAAATAGGTCGAAATAAGTTCTTTAATTTATTACGACACGGTTTTACAATAACAGTCCAGGTGTTGGGGTAAGATTGGAGCACCAAATGATTCCATAAGCATAAATTATGCAAATCAAGATTTTGGTCTCTTGATAATTTTTTTTACGGATATTTCCACTGAGGATTAACTTAGCTATAAGTATATGTAATACCTAGTCTTTCAAAGAATCTTTTATCGTATTTAATTTTAAACTTGTTTTTACCTGGTGTCAGTTATTTGTGCTTCCAAAGTGTCTGTTTTTATTTAGTTGTTTATTCAATTATCAAATTGGTCTCGCTCGTTTGAAATATGAGTTTGGAAATAATTACAGTTCTAGAACAATCTAGCCAGAAATCTGGGTCTATGTTGCATGGATGTCAGAATTGTACAAAACTGCGTAACTATATAGATTAAAATAACTGTGACAAAAGACAGTACCTAATTATTTTGTTGAAGCATGGTTTTTAGCACCTTATTGGGTTGGGGGCCAGACCATTGCATGTAAGTAACACCTGAGGCCAGGTTAGTTAAATTATCGTTAAGGCTGTCGAACCAAATCTCGCTGCAAAATGCACATTATAATATTGTTTTCCTTACTTTTGAATAAAAAGTATGAAAAATTTCGTTTTAAAGCAATTGTCGGAAATTTATTAGTAAAAATTAAGTTTTCACATTTAAATTCTCTCATTTTATGATTCACATTTTAATTGTATTCTGTTAACAAACTTAAAGCCGTATTTATCGTTGTAATCGAATGTAATCCAAACGTAAGGCATAAAATAACATCATTTTAATGCGAAAACCCTATTAGTAGTAATAAATTTCCGCCAATTGCTTTAAAACGCAATTTTTGCATACTTTTTATTCAAAAGTAAGGAAAACAATGTTATGATGTGCATTCTGCACCGAGATTTGGTTCGACCACCTTAATCTGCAAGCTGCATCTGAGCCATGATCGATCAGGACTGTCATCTTTTGTTTTATCGATAATCAGATCTCATTTTATGAATCGGGGAACTTTTCGTAAGGTAACCTTGGGCGTCGTACATTGATATTTGTTTTGCATCTGCCTCCACTGTAGCTACTTAGCTAGGTTCCTGTTGGTTTAGAACTTTGTCACAGGTTCGCCAGATCATGTTGCTAAAGGTCAAATTACATGTGTTTCTCGTAATAAGGACGGTACGGTATGAAAATTTAAAACGGAATATACAAACAAAAGTACAAAAGTTATGTGATAACTGGTAACCCACTTCAACTGAAATTTTGCACAAATATTCAATACGACTTTCTTACTACTTTAATATTAGTGTATATTTTTGCCTGTCATGTCTGCTCAGTTTTAACTCGAGAACCACTCGACGGATTTAGATGCAGTTTTCTTTATTATCATTGTAGTAATCCTGGTCAACATATAGGCTGTAAGGGGTGTTGATAAAATAACCGCCAAACTGAAAACGGACAAAGCTCGTATAAAAATAGCAGATAAAATGAGATTTTTTGCTTAAGAGGATATGTCACGCTTGCAAAAGTCACTGTCACTCCATGCGGAACGACCCGCAGTGCAAGAGGGACGGATTCCGGAAAAAAATGCAAAATGTCGGTTTTAAATTAATAAAATTAACTAAAATAGTTATAAAAATTTCAAACTGACAAAATTTAGATATTGTGAAAATCTGTCTAGTAAAAATCATTGAGGTCTGTCTGTCATTCCTATTTGACAAACTATGAAAAAAAAAAGTGTCGAAGAAGACCACATTTCAATAATTATTTCTATCGAGCGAAAGTTCTGCAATCGCGTTTCTGAACTGAAGAAAACTAGAAAAAGGTTCCGAAATTTATATACTGATTTAACAAATTAGGGGCTTCTTCTAAAAACCAGGTAAAACAACTTCAAACCCTTAAAAACACTTCTTTGTGAGACTGTTAAGTAACAGGGTGGCATAGGATCTCTAGAGTAAACTCACCATGTATAGGTCTCCATAGCGACACACCTTCCAGAAGCCTTTGATGCTAGAGAGCATGGTGCGTGCGCGTCGCTCCCCCCACCGCGCCGCGCAGCCGCCCGCGCCCGCCCGAGCGCCGCCTGCGCCCCTGTAACAACCACACCCTACATTATACGAAATGATACATGCAAAAAAGTGTACATTGGTCAAACAGGTAGAAAATTTAGAACTAGGCTTCATGAACATGTCAGATCGTGGAAAAATAAGAAAAATGACTCAACATTTGCGGAACATCTCAACTCTTCAAATCATTCCTTTGACCCGACAACTAACATGAAAATAGTACACAAAGCTAATAAAAGTGCAAAATTGAATTATTTGGAAGCCCTAACAATAAATAAAATTATTAATAACGATCCAGACAGAATTTTAAATGACCAATTAGAATTAAATTCCTCACCACTTCTGACATATTTTAAATGATGTTATTAATTAATCAATCAAAATTTTATGTTTAATTGTAGTTTATATTTTATATTTTTTAACTTATTTGACTTAATTTTTAGAAGTGTATCCTGACATATAATAGAAAAATGATATTGAAACACAACATATTTATTGCCGTTATTTATTGATTTAACCTTGGCGTAGACCCATTTTGAAACGCAAGCTGTGGTGATTCACCTCTGTTTATTTTATATTTGCTTGTTAAAAATGTTTTCTTTTGTTTTCTTTCTGTCATGTTAAATAATTAATAATTTGTTGGCCCGATGATGTGTAATACGAAACCGGTAGCCTAAGTTAGAATAAAAATAAATATATGTGGAATAAAAGTACAAGAATTTGTGTATAATTTATACGAAATGGCTTTTGATTAATTGATACACATAATTTATAATGGACATTCAATAAAGCAATTTTTTTTTTCATATTTGTGTGACATTAATTTATGCAGCCAAATTCATACTGGATGTTTAGTAAGTGATCAGTATCATCTATCCATAACACATTTTGCTAATTTCGCAAAATAAAATGTTGACCTCCTACAGTAATTGACTCGCGGGCGGGCCTGCGTGTGTAGGGAACATGAAGAAAACAAAATTAAGAATTTCCCAAAAAGGGTCCTTAAACCTCGATACTGAATCTTCAATATAAATTTGGCTCTATAAATTTATGTCACCTTACATACCATATAAGCATGTATATTAATTTAAATGATATTAAATTAATTTATTATATACCATAGTTTTTAAAGTCATTTTTTTATACTTTAATAGCTTTCAACTATAATATACTGTATTTTTAAAGGATCAGGATTTTATTTTAGAGCGAGACGGAGAGAGTCAGGGGTTGATACCGCCTTAACTAACATGCAGAAAAAGCTTGTAGATGATCGACTTGTGCTAATTATATTATATTTTGTGTGACATGTCCACCTGACTACTTCTGAATTAGGAGTCGAACTGGTCGCCAAGACCGAAAACGGTCGTAACCAATCATCATCAACAAATTTAGATATCAGATGTCTTGTGTTAAGAGCCATTCCACCAAATTACGTTTTTTGTATGGGGAGCTTTTGTAGATCGTAATTTTCTTGGAATTTGGAGTAATGTTAATTATGTTTTATGTTAAGAACCCGCTCCGTATTTTTCGTCTGTCTGATGCGAAGCATTATTTTAATTATTTTTCTAGCCATTTCCGCGATGTTTTTGTAAAAATCAGGGACATACACCAGTCTATATTGGCCATCTAAATGAAGACCTAAAATTTATTTGATTCAATTGTTTCTCCTTTGCGTGTTATTTTGGTACTTAGATATTATGAATAACGATTCGGAGCGGGCTCGTAAGTAATAAAATAACTCGAAAAAGAGAAACAATTCAATCAAATAAATTCTAGGCCTTTATTTAGACGGCCAATATAAAGTGCTGTATGTCCCTGGTTTTTTCAAAAACATCGCGGTAAAGGCCATAAAAATATTAAACATATTGTTTTTCATCAAAGTTGTCGTCGTCGCGGACCGGGCTCTTAAGGATTATACGTAGGTTATCGTGACATGAAATTTTCATTGTAATTATGATTTATTCAAAACACAAAATTGTGGTAAACTGGCGACATTATCAGAAAAATTTACGAAAGTATTTTTTTTTTGTAATAGTTAATGTGATAAACAATAACTAGTAGTTCGCCCCGAACTTTGAAGCCCGATTCGCGCTTGACCGATTTGGCTCATGTTCGAACTTAAAAATTCTATTTGCCTTAATCAACGATACTCGAGATATCGTCGAACAAACATTCATACATACACACAAAAGCCGGTTTGTCCAAGTAGACTCTAATAACTCGCTCGCTTTGCTCGCTCGTTCAAAAATTCTGGTACATTAAGTTCCAACAAATTTATATGTCTGATGTTTTGACAATTTTTTTCAGCTGAGATTGAATGAAAGATTCAGCTCTTTGAAGTTTGACAATGTGATAATTTTTCTGTAAACGAGATATAGGAGATTAATCACCACACAAAATATAAAGTAATATCTGCAAATATGGTACATTAATGTTCAATGCGAAAGATTGGTCTAAGTTTCACATGTATTTAACAGTATTAAAGTCTTTCTTAAGATGGTAAAGTAAGCGCCGGAAATTCTCGATTTTCGCATAAGCCGCCTCTTAATAAGTCTAGTGCTGATATTTAGGTTGCCTTCTTATTTTTTGCTGAGCGCTTGTATCAGATGACGCTTAACAAAAAAACTGGATCTTCTGTCAGTGCTAAGTTAGTTGCTATAGTGCAAATTATATCAAATCGATTCATTTTAAATGTGTAATGCTGATTTGTGTTCTACATGCTGCTTCGCCCGCTTTGGTTTTATTTTTTAGGAAGTTGCCAGTTTCCGGAATAATTGTAATATATTAGTATGTTTTTTTTTCTTTATCTCGATGACATTAATATTATGAGTAGCTCGCATAAAAAAGTTAAATGTTATTATTCTGAAAATCGTCTTGTGTATGGTATTTTATCATAACTCGATTGCTCCGAGGCTACCGTTAAGAGGAGAGATCACGCTTGCATCAGTCACTGTTACTCCATGTGGTAAAACCAGCAGTGCGAGAGGGACGGATTCTGGAAAAAAGTCAAAATGAAATGTCTTCACAAATTTTATTACTTCAAAAGAACTAAAGGTTGTCTGTAATATCTGTTCATTTCAGACTTTAATATAGTGTATACAGATGATATAGATTTTACTCCATAAATAATATGTATGGGGTTTTGCTGAAATAATCTTAGCCATCTTTGTTTTTTTTTTATTTCTCAATATTCAAATGATTTTGAAGATTCTGTTTCAATAAGACCGTGCATTGTATTCTTGGCGCAAGTGCAATTTTTTTTAAAATATGTATTTTTGCGGGATTTCTCAAACAAGAAAGAATAAATTGTTTTCTTGCGGTGACTATCCTCTTAATAAAATCTTTGCGATACAAAAAAACAAAAGTTAAATTATTCAAGTAAATTGTTCCGATCTATGCAGACTTTATAAAAAAAAAATTGATTCAAGTCAAGAACTTAATTCTACCGAAGCACTTAACAACTTCTTCAATACCTATCATTCTTATTCATAATCTTGTCTTGTTGTTTTTTTTCCACAAAAAGTCAGGTCGTCAAAAAGCTAAATGAAAAAAGTGTATAAATTCTTGTTTCAAATAAGGTTTACGCGGTGGTCGGTAACGAGTATCGTATTATAGTGACCGGGGTAACCATTTAGTATTTGCTGAGAAAGTGAGTTCTAGCGAGGCAGTACCGTTTATTTATCTTCAATTATTTTGGTTTACTTAGAGAAGCAGTCTTATGAGTAATTGTTTTTAATCAGGGGCCGTCCGTAGATCACGTGACGTCCGTGGATCACCATCCTAAGTAGTATCTTGTTAACAGTATTCTTGACCCTTCCTACCGATTTAATTTAAGTAAGCCCTAATTCGAAACGGTTTATGGCAAAGTAACACATGATTTGACATGATCAATTAAATCGAAAAGTATCCTGTGCAGTGGCGAAGGGTCCATATAACACGATTCCCATCGGCTTGTTTAGGAAATGGCATTCATGCTACATTTCTTTATTCCGTGCTCTTTGCTTTGTTCTTTTCATAAATTGTTTCCATAAATCTTATCACGACAAAAACACTTGGTTGACAGGGAGTTACAAAGTACAAAAAAATTTCATGATTTCCTTGGTTGCTTTTCTGAGTAAGGCGATTTTTGTCCGGCTTCCCTTTTTGAAATGTTCACTCTTCGCCACTGATCCTGTGACATATGTTTAAACCCCCTCTCTCCAAAGGTTACCCTTCATGACATTTGACGACACCGGCTCTCCGTATTAGCGTCACGTGATTTACGGACGGCCCCTAAGAATGTAATAAAATTTGTGTTCTATTCAAATACTTTAAAATCTACAGTGACTTAAGAATGAAAACAGTTTCTGCAGTATTTGTGTAGATGAATTTATAACTGTTAACAAACAAGTAAAAGCTAAGTAAATAATGAGCTAACTGTGCCTTACATACGTAGATACGTTATAAAATAAGTGATAATATCTTGTTTCAAGCATGTGATACTTTTTACTGGAAATAACTTTATAAAATTACATTAAAACATACAGGTACTCACGCCTTTCTCCCAGAAGGGTAAGCAGAGACTACAGATTTCCATCTGCTACGATCCTGACACATCTCTTTTGCATTTTCTACATCCATAATAATAATAATAATAAAAATTCTTTATTGCACTAAAAATATTGTACACGAGGCGAACTTAATGCTATTTAGCATTGTCTTCCAGTTAACCTTTGGTGGTGTGGATCATTATTGGGTAGTGCCGGTAAATGTGTCGGTCGTAGACAAAAGCTAAAATCTATAGGGACGGGGGCATTAAAATATTCCAATTACATATCTACATAATCTAAATAATAATAAACATAAAAAGTACAAGAATTTGTGTATAATTTATTCAATAATAAACATCATATACTTACTATAAAAAATAAATAATAAAAATAAATAAATATTATAATATAATAATAAATATAATAAATGGATATTATCCATTAATCTAGTCATACTATTCCGGATACTCTTTACTTTTCCCTTCTTCAGTATGTCGCCTATTTGGTCGGTATACGTCCTTCTGGAGCGGCCCGGTCGCGCTTTACCTTCCACTTGTGCAGCATTTTCTTTCTTCACTCTCATTGACCTCTCATAAACAACTAGACTCACAATCTCGCTCAAAAAGTGTCCGCGATGCATCCTGTCACCGCTATGAGACGAGAAAATCGAATGACGATTTCGTACAACTGACATTGCATCTTATGTTAACGACATAACGTCTTAATTTGGTTGAAGATTTTTGCTACTATGCACGTCGCACGTTGGGACACTCTTTCGACGAACTTTTCTTAGAGACTGTGTGTTTTTCTTAGAGACTGTGTGGCTTGTTGTTTTAATGAGAGGTCAATGGTCACTCTACTTTTATTCATCATCTCATATGCCCAAACCACCGAAGCATTCCTTTTTCTATTCTAGTTACTACATATTTTTAATGCGAACTTTCGGGCTGTATCCTGGGTCGGGCGTCATCAGGTTTTAGTGGAAATGTATTATTTTGTTCTCCTATTATGTTTACTACAACTACAATTTAATTGAGAGATTTATTTCAATTGAGATAATTTAATTGAATGAGTGTAAATGAATGAATGGTTATGAACTTATGAATATTGTGGTTTAGATATATAAAAATAATGAATGAAAGTAAAGTGACAAAAGAAAATACAGTGCAAGTGGAAGGTAAAGCTCGACCGGGCCGCTCCAGAAGGACGTATGCCGACCAAATAGGCGACATACTGAAGAAGGGCAAAGTAAAAAGTATCCGGAATAGTATGACTAGATTAATGGATGTAGAAAATGCAAAAGAGATGTGTCAGGATCGTAGCACATGTAAATCTGTAATATCTGCCTGTCCTTCTGGGAGACAGTCGTGAGTAAATTAAAAAATATATATTATTTTAATGATATTGTAGCAGCTTTAAAATAATTATATTTTCTATAGGCATTAATATTTTTTGAACGTGTAATCAGCTTTGATAATTTCTATTCCTGGCTCTTACAAAAGTTGTATTTTGAACGATACAATTATTTCATAACATCTCGCTACGAATCTGATGAATCAACTGAGTTTAACAGAATGCTCGTACCACGCGGTTTTATAACTTGAGACCCCGCTTTCCTTGTCCCGCCTGAGAGCAGTTATACTGCAGGATATATTTACCTCTCGCTCGCTAGGTCTCAAGTAATACCAAGCGGGTAGTACGTGTCGATAAAACGAAATATGATTTTTCTATAACAAGGCCGCTAATGAAGCATGTGTGCCGGATTGAATCGGTCAAGCTCGATCCACGGAAATGAGCTGAAAGTACACGATTGATGTCCATATTGATATACTACTTTGATAAATAGGCAAATAGGTAGTGTTTAGAGCAGGGTTTCTTAAAGTGGGGTCCACGGACATTGGACCCCTTGGGGGCTCGTGATATGCTAGGGGTCCACCACATCCAGTCAGTTCACTCTTAACATATTTCTTATAACTTAGTTTTGATACAATTTTATTAAGTATTAATGTAAACTAACCGATAAAAGTGATTTTAAAATTTTCTTCGACATGGATCTTTTAAAATTCTGAAAGGGGTCCGTGCCTACAAAAAGTTGAAGAGCCACTGGCTTAGAGTATCCAAAGCGATGGATTTCTCTATAAATAAATCATGCAATATAAATAGGTGTTTTTTTATCAAGGTTATATGATTTATAGTGAAAGCGATCGCTTTGGATATTTTAAATATTGTTATGAGTGCATTACAAACTAGAAAAGATCACGCTGGTCTATTCAAGACAAGTCTGAGACTATTATTGCCCTACCGTCACCTAGGCGCCAAGAGGCTCACTACTAGAAAAGATAAATTGAAAACAAATTTCAAGTGAGAAAAATAAAATAAAAATTCTTTGGTCCAGGATTTATTAAATAATACTATTTTACCGTTACAAAAATTCTTATTTTCGAGATTTATTAATATTGTAAAACATACACTTGCATATCGCCATTGTATACTTCTCAGAGGGTGGCAGAGGTCATTCTGACTGTCACTAGCACAGTAATAACCTCTTTACACCGACGGTTTTAATGTTTTACTTTGGGCACGAGTACACGGTTTTTAGGGGATGCACGTTTAGCTCAGTGAATTCCTTCACAGTGGTAACAAGTAAAAAAAATATATAATACCTATATAATACTATGCACAGAAATTTCAATCCGCATATTAAAACCCGGGCCTCGAGATTGGAAGTCTAGTGCGTCGTACTGACTGAGCTACCGCTTTTGGTATTATAATAATTAATGCAAAAAAAAATATCATTAATTACAATTTTATTCTTGCCGTTCATCTGTGTAGCTCTATTGTTTCGTCACTTCTATGGAAAAACAGCTATCTCATTATATTTTCAGTACTTAAAACAAGTATACTAGCATAGGTGAAGGGTGAAGTTTAAGTTTTTAATTCAATTTAAGGGTTCAGCAGAATACCAGCGCTGTGACTCCTACTGCAGCAGCTGTAATCCTTATTTATTAACTTCATTTTCTTTATATTATAATCATACTATATTTACTGTTTGTAAATTTTCATTGTTTGTGATTTTGTCTGTTGGTAATTAACCTCGTTTCAGTGGTATCTAAAATAAAGTGCTTTCCTTCCTTTAGAACACGTGAAGATGTTAGAATACTATAGATATACGCGTTTTCTCTAAAGTTCTGATGATTTCATATCAATTTCTATGTTTTCCTTATCAAAACTGAACGAGGAAGTATACTCATAATTTCACACCCGTCAATTTGTACTTGTACCAATTTATCGATTGAAAGATTTTCAATTTTATTTTCATGTTTTCACTTTATTACATTCGTCATTATTTTATTTTGCTCTTCATTACTTGATATAAAAATAAACGCACTGTGTTTTTATTATTTCCAGTTATGGGAAGTGAAATTATTAACAAAATATAACACGAAAAATAGATTAAACTACCAAAGACCATGAAAGAAGAGTCGAATAATAAAACTTTTATTGATTTACTTAAAAAAAAAATATTAATAAATAAATGCTATTATAGTGTTAGGGAATACTTAAATGGTAATTTAAAATAGAATTTATAACAAATTATTTCAAATAGCATAGATACAAAATAATGTCATTTGGTTGAGTGTTTGCATGTGTATATCTATATACCTATATAATTATATGTATATACTGTAAAGAAATAGGATATTTTGTCGATAATTTTGTCCTCCTCTCTCCTAATTGCTGTGCCCAACAGGGTCCACAGCTTGTACGATGTGTTACATTATAAGAAACATTTTGTGGAACGCAAATAAAGTTATTGAGTATAAAGTTTATCTTAAAAATTAGAATAATTTTAGCGTGATTATTGATAAATGGGAAGAAAATAAAAAATGTTTAAGTTAATTGCGGTGGCCTGTTTTTCTATCACAGAACTGTAAATTTTAGTGCGTCTTGGAGTTGCGCTCGCGCAATATGACCCAATTAAATACATGCTTGTAATATCTACATCATAAACAAACTGTATCGCGTCCTAGACCATGCCATTTTATAAATAATGATAACGCGAATAATATTTGCGCCGTTTATTTACCCGCATCATCTCAATGTTGTTACAGAGTTCACGATTATTGCGTGCCCATTTATTGATATCAAAATATTTTCAAAAACCGCAGATGAAGACGTTTAATTTCGTTGCTACAATGTTTTTAGATCAAATTATAAACGAAACAAGGAAAACTCACTCAGTATCACAAAAGGCCCCCAATTTGGCAGCTCAACCGGCACCTACGTTATCCCTTTTTGCCCCGCAAAAGGAATAGAACATCCAATAAACAAAACAATATCACAATTCACACAACGGCTTCTCCACTGTTTGCGGAACCCCGTGGCCGAGCTTAAATTTAAATTTGGAATTCACGTGTGAGCGCACACGGCCGCACGGGCGAAACGGTTTTCTTTTTATAAATTTTCTTTTCAGCCAGGGCGTTTTATTTTTTAATTTGCAGCATGGCACATTTCCGAGCGGTCGAGTGTTCGGTTTTTGAATGTTTTCGTGAAATGATCGGTCGCTCTTGACCTTGCGCGTGCGACGTTAGTTCGAACTGAAGCAGCTTTTTGCCGCGTCGAGTTGTTTTATAACATTACTGTTGTCATAACTTTTCCCGTGTGTGCTCACTGGCTGGGGCGTAGGTATGAGTGATAATGCGTGTATATTTGCGGTTGATACAGTTTCATCGCCGTCTTTGTTTCCCTTTCTTTAGTTGGCGTTTTGTTGTGTTTTATTTAGCGGAGATTTTTCGTATTTTAAACAGTCGTGTAATTTTAAACACGACGTTAATAGCGGATTTTAAGTGTATGTCTGCTTGTATATCCATCAGTTCGTAGATGCGATGAACCAATAACATTAATCTGAAAATAGGGTATCACATGAAGCATCTACATCTACGGAACCTGTATTTACTACTTATGCTTTTCAACTGGGTGAAAACAGACTAGTAATATTAAATAGAATACTCTACATATGATACTGATAAATTTTTCGTAAGAAATATAGGCAGAAACATTTAAAAAAAACCGGCCAAGTGCGAGTCGGACTCGCGCACGAAGGGTACCGTATAAAAACGGCAAAAAAATCATGTCTGTTGTATGGAAGTGCGCAAGTCCGACTCCCACTTGGCCGGTTTTAGTATTTGTTGTTATAGCGGCAACAGAAATACATCATCTGTGAAAATTTCAAGCCTGCTGACAGACGGACAGACAGACGGACAGACAGACAGACAGACGGACAGTGGAGTCTCAGTAATAGGGTCCCGTTGGTTACCCTTTGGGTACGGAACCTTAAAAAAAACTTCTTCTTACACAGATAATGTAAGTTTTTTTATCTTGCCTGTATTTATTTGGAAAAGTTAGTCAGTATAATAAATAAAGAATAAGGTTTCTTTTTGAGTATACAACAATGAAATCTTCCACTTTGATTTTATTCGGGACTTTCTATAGCCTGTGCATTTTCTGTAGTCGAATAGAATATATATTTTTTTTAATACACCTGCTCAATATATGATATATTATGTGCCTGTTTAGCGTGCGTAAAATGACATATTTCGCACTCGTGCTTTTTGTTTTTACTACTGACCCCATTTAGGGGAAACCGGACACATCATTTAGTAAGCATGTAAACCTTTGTTTTACCAGATACACTAAAAACTGTTTAAGATGAGTATTTTCAAACTTTTATATTTAATTATTAAATATATTATATATGTCGTATTGTAAAAGATATTTTAAAAATTAAAAACGATTTTAGACGTCATAATTTATATTCTTATTTAACTGTCTTAGAAATTATTATTATAAAGATTTTAGAAAGACACATTGGTCTTTTTAGTACAGATTGGCGCCAACCAGACTGCGTGTTCTTCTGTCGACTTGTATTTGTTTTGATTTGCAACAAAATTTCTTTTAGTTTATTATTTCATATAACTTTTCGCAGGTGTACCTATTAAAAAAAGTCGTTTGATGCACTTGCGAAAGTGTTGATATTTCTCGTGCCGATTGTTTTTTCAATCGTGACTCTAAATATCAACCTTTTCGCACTTGCATCAAAATGTACTATTATCCATCTCATTGCAATCTACGATCTCACAAACAACTCATCACAAAAATCGCTACGTCGAGCCAAGAAATTACTGTAGTTATCCGCTCGGTATAACCTAATGGGCACCCTAATGTACTCACCTTTATTACTATCGCAATACAACTCAGACTCGTCTCATCCGTCACTAGAAGTACCAATTTACTTACTAACTAGCGGAAGTGATGTCTTTACTTCATGATGTCCTGGTAATTTTAGTGAAGTCGCCATGTGAAACCTTACGTAAATCATTTTTCAGGGCTCCGTTAACTAATGGAAACCCTTATAGCGTAAACTTCCTTTTTTATATACGCCCAAGCACGAACGCCAGTATGAAAAGCTACCTATTGGCAGGCGAGTGTATGTAGATACTTCGATTAACCTTCATTGCCCTCATTACCGATCTTAAGGGCTCTTGTGATAATGATAAATATTTATAAGTACCCTTTTTAACGCCCGACCGTAAAGAGAGGGGTATGCGTTTAAAGTGTACGTCTGTATGTATGCTATGAAAAATTCTGCCGCCAAGATACTTCCTCGAATTGTTCTGCATAAATATTTCTTAAATTAAAGTTAATCAGGCTTTATCTGAGACTTTTAGGGTTGCGTACACGAAGGTTGCCAATTGGGACCCTAGTACTAAGCCTCCGCTGTCTGCCTGTCCATGTATCTCAAGGGATCTACAGCTTCAGGCCTCGATAGATAGCTAGTTGAAATATTCACTGAATACGTGTTAGTAACACGAACACTATGTGACTATAGCCTCTGTCACGGAAAATAATAAAAATTGAAACTCAAGGGGAGTCCCAATACAAAAAAAAACTTGGAAAAATAACATTTTTTAACATTATTTGTTTCAACTCTATCTTAAAAACGGTAATACAGACCAGTAATTATATTATAGAATACTAAACCTACAAGCTTCAAATTTGTTAAGATTGTGGTACATGCTCTAAAATATAACAATAAATAATAAAAATTAGGGTTCCGTATTCAGAGGGCGCCAAATTGTTGGTCAGGTGCTAATCTATATTCTTGTTATTTATCATAATATTTTAGAGTTTCGTACCCGAATTGTGAATTTTTATTTTATTTGAGTTTCTTCATTGTTATTGTAAACTTCTTTCATTTTATCACTTCATATTATCAATCGATACAATATATTTACTGCGTATCAAAACAAAACAATCATCCATGATAAACAAATAAATGTAAACGCAGATATATTATTCTATACTAATAATAATGAGGTAGTAAGAAATCGTGTCTTTACATATAAATTTTTGCTAAAATTCATAAATTTATAGATAAAATATAATGGTAAAGGTATAAATGATTTATTAGTATTCTCGTTCTGAAGCCAAAACTAAAATTTTATGATTTTTTATATGTCTGTCTTTTCCGTTTTAACTCGAGAAAACTCAACAAATTTTGATACGATTTTTTATTATCATTTAAGTGACCCCGATCAATATAAAGACTTCAAGGGTTGTTCATAAAATAACCGTCAAGCCGAAAACTGTCGGTAATAGTTTGTATCTTACGCGCAAATGAAAGATACATTTAATAAAATACCCTTCCAAGCGAGGCAAGCCGCTGGCATAAGCTAGTATTTTATAAGTATGCTTTGTTTCCAGTGTGGGTATGAAAACAGAGGCAATATTACACATATTTTATATCATAACAATATGAACATAAATTATGTTAAAATTAGGAATTAAACATCGACATTTAGGTAGGTTTTTAGTATACGACCATTACGATAACGATTCCGTTAACGATATTGACGACATCTTACGATACAGCTTTTACGATAACGATAATACCGTTAACGATAGTATCGTAACGAATATGACGATAACGATAACTTTACTGTATCGCTTACGATACAAATGATTTAAGATTATAAAATATTAGTTAGAATTAAACAACACAGAAAATCAAGTACCATAACTATTTATATTTTCATTAAAATTTCCTAAACTTTTATTTAAAAAATACAGAGTTTGCAAACGTTCGGGCTTCAGCCTATTTCTCAAATAAGTATGTCTCGTATTAATCTGACGGTTGAAAAACAGCCTCACTAAGTGAAAGTAAAAGTTGCCAAAATTAAAGTGTAACATTTTGGGGCAAACCTCTTTAGGGGAGGAATTGTTGCATCAATAATCGTAATGCATTGTAATAATAATCGTAATGCATCGTAATAATAATCGTAATGCGTTGTAATGATTATCGTAATGTATCGTAATGATAATCGTAATCGGCGGTTTACATTCGTCGCTTCGGTATCGTTTCATCCCTATTTAAAATAAAGGTGAAATTTTTTACATATCTGCTATATTCACTTCATGCCTACTTAGTTACTTTATCTTAGACGTGTGGTATATGATGTTGATGATATACGAGTATGATATTTTATTTATTAAAGTTTCTTAAATAACATTCCTACATTGCACATTAAAGGAGTTTATTCCTATAACTTAAGCTGTACCCATGGAGAAGCCCCGTCCCATAATCTAAGTTATCTTGAAATTTGGGGTAACAGTATTAATATCCCCGTGCAAACAAAAAAGATAACAAAAACTTTTTTTTTTAATTTAATAAAATCGAAGAAAGTTTAATTAATCACATACATAGATGCGTGGAGAGTGAAGGGTGAAGATCGCTTGCCCAGAAAGCGGGAGAGTGAAAGCACAGCGAGGCATTAATCAGCCATTCCAGAGACATCTGCTAATACTAGAGTAGTCGGTAACGAACGAATGATTAATACTACGCATTTGCCTTTCCGGTACGGCTTCCCATGCCGGAACACGGACGAGTCCCTTGGCGGCATGGTTTCGTCATGAGGATTGTAACACACGAAGCTTACCATCAGTTGAAGTGAAAGGATTTATCAATATGAACAGAAAATCACTTGTTCTATTCCACAAAATAAATTTATTATTAACTTCCTGACCGGTTTCGCCTTTATGGCATTTTCAATTGAATACTTAGATCTAAATTAACTTGTTTACATGAGTGGATTTATCAGGTATGTGTTCAACTGTCCCAAATACGCCATTCCTTTCATGCGATTTTCTCCATGGCTCTCTATTTTCTTGGAATCGTCATCTTATTCTGAACTTAACACTTTCGCTGCTGAAAACACTTCAGTGATGTAATCGCTATCCTACCATCCATCCGCCTGTTTCATCCACTGCTGGACATAGGCCTTTCTAGGATTTCGCCACTATTGGCGGTCCTCCTGGAAGAAATGCCCATACTCACACACGCTGGGCAGGCAGGTTGGTGAGCGCGGTGCCGCAATCCTTGCACCAGTCTGTTTTATATAAGGCCAGGCAATTGGGGATGGATATACCGCCATGCATCGGGCCCAGGCAATGGTGGGCGGCCTGGTTTTGCCTGAGAGCTGTCCTCTTACTCTCCCTCGAATAACTTCGGGAGGATTTGCGAGTAAGATGGTGGTACCTCCACAGTCGAGCCCGGCATTAGCTCTACCACCTAAATCTATCCTACCGTCCGTGCGCAATTACATCACAGGCACTTTACCCGCCAAGTATGCTGAAAACACATAGACATAGGTAAGGTGTAATCGGCTCTCGGACGCTCTTGTCATCCATTTTTTTTTTTAGTTTACTCCCGTTTCCTGTATAGTATATAATCCTTTGGTTATGAAACATCGCCTGCATGTCAATGCGGATAGCCAATCCAGTGCTCTCGTTTAGGTCAAACCGCCTGTGCTAAAGTTTGTCTACACACAGTGTGACCTATTCTCGTGCAGCAAACCTTAAATTTACAGTTGAAAAGCCTAAAATAATTCAAGCTCATTTAACTTTTATCCATCTGCGTTAAAGCCTATTTTGCAATGAACAGTTTTCGGTTATGGTTATGGTTATGGTGTCAATGTGTGTGTACATGCGTAAAGTGATTATTACACACCCCACAAGTAATTTTAGCAATGCAGGGTTTTCTGAATTTAAGATGAGCAGCAGACGTGTTAAATAAATAACACATTTCAAATTAATTAGCGCAGTTTTTTTTAAAGACGGACTGTCAACTAAAGTATAGATTTTCCGAGTATACACGACACCTATGGATTTTCCTCAAAACTGTTTACTTGCGGTTGCCACTGACCATATCTACTTGTTCTGAACAAATATATGGTCATTTTTGGGCGAAATCTGAAGGTGAATTCAGCTAATTCACAGGTTGGGACTAAAACGTATCTTTTATGTACTCTTAACTTACTTGAGGTTTCATTATAATGATAAGTTTGTTCATCCACTTTTACCTCACGCGCAATCTAGGTATTAGTTTTTTTATCTGATTTCGCTATTGCTTTATTACTTTACTATCCTTTGCCCGCGACTTCACTCGCGCTTTTTCAATCTCTGCCATGGTTTTCGGCTTGGGCGTTATTTTATCAACACCCCTTATAGCCTATACATATATAGACCAGGGTCACTACGATGACAATAAAAAAGCGTGGAGTGGCTCACGGGTTAAACAGTACATACATACATATAGACAGACAGATAAACAGACAAAAATTTTAAAAATCGTAGTTTTGGCCTCAGTACCAATACCAATAATAAATAAATGATTTAAAATTTCACGAAAATTATATAAATTTATTATTAGTATAGATATAAGAAAAATAACACACAAATATATTCTACGTGCAGTTATTAAGGCGCATAGGCATGCCACCGTTTTAGTACAAAATTTGATAATCCGTTTCTCTGTTGTTTTTCATCATAGACTAAAGTTTAAGAACTATAAAGTTTAATACGCGCATTTACCAGGACACTATTTGGCTGAAATGTAAAATTTTGTTATAGGTACAATTTAGGGCAAGAAAACAACTTTGTATGTAAATCTATCCAGCTTGATATCTTTAAAATAAAATCAATATTCAAAATTATGGCAAAACAGTGCCTTTTAAAATATCAGTACCAGATGAAAGAGGTCTTAAACTTTGGTGTATAACGAAACACAACAGAGAAACGGGTTATCAAATTTTGTACTAAAACGGTGGCGTGGCTAAGCGCCTTAACGATCAACTTTTTGATATTTTGGTTTTGAGTGTCGATGCGAAAACCTAACATAATTAAAATAAAAACCGGCCAAGTGCGTGTGGGGCCACGCGTAGTGTAGTGTTCCGTAGTTGCCCGGTACATTTTATAAGTTGGTTTACTAATACAGATCTCGCCAAACAGAAGAACGGCCCATACATTGTCGTGTTTAGAGTAAAAGTTTGGCGCGACCTTTACTCGTAAACCTGTTATAGCCTACTTAGCTGTGATAGTTTTCCTTTTAACTTCATTATATATTACTTCTGTGATTTTTTTTTCACATATCTATAAACAAACCGTTTAGCCGGCAGGGCGGGGGACGCTTGACTCTAACAAAAATTAGCACTTCCTAGCTTAATATTTCACCAACGGATCCCTAAATCGAAAAATGGTTTTCACACACCCATAATGAGATTTTTTTTACCATTTTGTTGGCGTAATTGATACGTATACCCATATCAAATTACAGCTTTTTAGTACTAAAAGTCCCTGAGCTAAGCCTCGGGCAGACGGACATGGCGAAACTATAAGGGTTTCTTGTCGGACTACGGAACCTTAAAAACAAGACTGAGGAATTACTGTAGGAGTCTATAAGCTTCCTTTCCTGCACTATCTAATTAGACTCCATGTATGTACAGTGAAGGACACATGATACTATACACATTGGACTTTATACCTGTCTATATCCTTCACTATAGAGACTAATATCGTACTGCAAGTGTATAACTTAACATGTTCCTCACTGTACATAGCATAGTATGTATAATATATTGTTCGATTCACTGCAAAATCGTGTTCCGTTTATAAGTTGCGGAGTAACAAACAGGAATGTATCAAATATCTACGAACACCTGCTACGGAGGCGTCGTAGCGGTTGTAGAACAAAGGTCGCGGCGCGTAGCAAGAAGGGCAACTCGTCATGACGTCATCAAGTTAAGATTAAAAAAAAACAAGAAATTAACAAAACTTACTCGATTTTTTTTTACCGAAAGGATACTTAATAATAAAATTCTTTATTGCACAAAATTTTGCACGTAGGCGAGCTTAATACTATAGGTATTTAGTATTTTCTACCAGCTAACGAAAATTTGACCGTTATTTCGGCTTAAATAAATAATTATTATTTTTAAGTTCACCACAAACCTTTTGCGATTCGGACATTTAAAATAAAATTTGTGGCGTCATTACGAACATGATGGTAATAAAACTACAACGGTAATGTAATTTTGCATTTTATGATGTAACATTTAAATACTTATTATTTATACAAACTTAATTCATAATGCTCAATAACCCTAATTATTTTTCCAAAAATGATGCTCTTCGTAATGGTGTTTTATACGTATACTTTGATGGATTTTGTATCTTCTCGTGTTGGTACAATCAGTCCTTATAAAAATACTTGCTTTTGCGTCTAAATACCTAATATACCTATTTCATAACTGATCAACAATTTCACTTATAAATAAAATTTTCCATTTTAAGTTACACTCGGAAAACGTCTCAGTAAAAACTATTTACTTTTCAATTTATATCATTACGGTATAGAAAATCAGAAAAGTAAATCTGGACGTGAGGAGCTCTGAACCGGGATACGAACCCGGGACCTCTCGCTTACCGGGCGGTTGCTCTACCAACTGAGCTATCCAGTTCTCAACATGACCTGCGAATTTACGCTTGTGCTTTCTCATACCGCAACGATATGTATAGGTACTTACTTAGTAGTGAGCCTCTTGGCGCCTAGAGGACGCTAGTTCAGAGCTCCTCACGCCCAGATTTACTTTTCTGATTTTCTATACCGTAATGATATAAATTTAATTTGTTATCTCCTTGCGATGGATAAATCGCCAAGTATTTAAAAATATAGAAATTTATTTCTATCAGTTATTTACTTATCTGATTTTTAACAATAATTTAGCTCAATTTTACAAAAACACTATATTTTAAAATTTTATATTATTACTATATTGAGTATGAATATAACTGTCATATTTGTTGCTAGAATAATTGATAAAACATTCGCCATCAGCTTGTTATAATATGGTTTTATTTGCAAAATAGTACTTTATTACAGTCTCATTTCTCATTAACCCTTAAGTGTTGTTATTTATAGCCATTTTTAATTTGTCTTTTTCAATCGATTGTGAAAGCAACTGGCATTTGATAACTTGTTCAAGTTTGTGGTTTAATAACAACTTTGAGCTTGGTTACTGCGTTCTCTGAGTGTAAAATCTGAACAATAAAATTGTTTAACTCAGTAAGAACAATAACCAAATAACACATGACAAAAACTTTAATTATATATTTTGTATGAACTTTGAGAGAACTCAAGTTATCAAGGCGAGTCGATGACCCCTCTTCAATGCAGTAAAATACCAAAATAGTTTCATTTTCGACTCTCTTTAAGAGAAAACAAAATATGAAAGTAAATTATGTTTACATAATTGGTGTATCAATTTATTACAGACAACTGTGTAGACCTATAATGAGTCTAGGCCTCAATACTCGCTAGGGACTGCGTAAAATATAAGAATAAAATGCTGCGTGAAATGTGTGTGTAATGCGCCTCTGTGTTTCCCATTTTGTATGTCTCCTTTATAGCTTTTCCATGGGAACTGATTTATGAGATAAAAAGTAGTTTTTGCCCTATTCTACGAGTAGATCTAGCACTTTATTTGTGCAAAGTTTCAGCCCAATCGGTTTCGTAAGAATGGCGTGAATGGGTTACACATCACTTTTCTATAGAAACTTGAAAGCTCATTTTCATCCAAGGGGAACTGATTTATGGGATAGAAAGTACCTTATATTCTATTCCAGGTCTAGAAATACATACTTGCAAAATTTCAGCCCATTCGGTTCAGTAGTTACGACGTGAAAGAATAACAAACATGCATCCATACGTCCATCCATACGTCCAAACTTTCGCATTTTATAATATTAGTGGGATGGGATGTGCAGGGCCCCTTGCGGCTTATGAGAGGAACCACAATTCTTAAGAGGCCGGCCGCTCCGTATTTTTCGTCTGTTTGATGCGAAGCATTATTTTAATTATTTTTCTTGTCATTGCCGCGATGTTTTTGTAAAAATCAGGGACATACACCAGTCCATATTATCCATCTTAATGAAGACCTAGAATCTATTTAATTCAATTGTTTCTCCTTTGCGCGTTATTTTGATACTTAGATCTGGAGCGGGCTCGTAAGTAATAAAATAACTCGCAAAAGAGAAACAATTCAATCAAAGAAATCCCAGGCCTTTATTTAGACGGCCAATATGAAGTTGTCGTATGTCTCTAGTTTTTCCAAAAACATCGCTATAAAGGCCAGAAATATGTTAAACATATTGTTTTTGATCAAAGTTGTCGTCGTTGCGGACCGGGCAATATATAATACAAAATATTTTACGCAGTCGCCAACGAATATCGAGACACAAATTACTGGTAGATGTTTTGTATTTATTATGTTTTGAGAAAAGTGTTTCTGAAAAAGCTTGCCGTTTCATACAATACTTTCTTCTTTTGGCTATTTCTGGATCGGCTCAATATTTTAAGAATTTCATATGGACGAGTACTATCAATCACCATTAAAATTTTACAACATACCTATATATCTTCTTACAGAAAATGCTGACATTTCACACTATTTTTATAGTAGCTTTATTGGTAAAGATACAAGATTTTAGCCGTCTGTGAGAGCTCTTATTTCATTGAAATAAGTTCGAGAGTGGTTTAATTTGTGTGATTACTGGTTTGGCGCGGAGTTACTTCCATTTATGGCGCGGAGTTTACTTCCGGAGATAATTGTCACAACCTATAGGAATTGATACATTTCCGACACTCAAAGCTTCGGAAGCACTGTGGGGTGACTCTTTAGGTACTGAGAATACAGGCGACTATCGATTGGCATTTTGATCTATGAATCATGGCGTTGTTTATTATTATTGTAGATTTTTATTGTCTTTTTGTTCCTCGGAGATTTATCGGTATTTAAATGTTTCGAGATCGGTCGGGTGAACAAAAAAACATGGAAATTTTAGCTATTTATAGCTGTGAAAATTTGTTTATTTGATTTTTATTAATTAGATTCTCGTGAGTAGGTAGGTCTGTCGTTAAGAAGATAATCTCGTTTCCGGATTTTTTATTGTATTATATTATTTTTACTTAAAATGTTTTAGCGTTTAAGGTGTAGCTACTATACGAATAAAGAACAGTGTCACTTTATATTAACTTCCTGTAAAAAAATTAACCCTTAATAATTCATATCCCCCTATTTTTAATATAATCCCTGCTAAAATTATTGATCCTGATAAAGATATAGATATTACGGCTAAGGGATTATAATAATTTGGCCAAGTGCAGGTCGGACTCGCGCACAAAGGGTTCCGTACCATCACACAATGCGGTACGGAACCCCAAGAAGATACAAATGAACAATATAGATGCTATAGCAACATTAAGTCGACGCTAAATGGGGCGATAAAATGGTACTTCCTGACAAACGATTCAGCAGCCTTTGAGTACGGAACTCTAATTTTATTATTTGTTGTTTTTTGTTTAGGGTATGTACGAGTACAATATGTGCAAATTTGAAACTTGTCTGTATTACCGTCTTTAAGATAGAGCTGAAACAAATACTGTTAAGAAAATGATATTTTTTCGAGGTTTTTGAGGTTTTCGGTTTCAATTTTTTTTTCTTTTTTTTTATTTGCTATTGTAACAAGTATTCTGTGAAAATTTCAGCTTTCTACCTATTACGACTGGAGGTGTAGACCCCTGTAACAAGCGACCGGACAAACAGACATCGGAGGCTTAGTGATTTATTTATTTATTGCTTATTAATAGGGTCCCGTTTGGCACCCTTCGGATACGGAACTCTTAAAATGAAAAAAATCCATTATGCGTCTGTAGTCTGACTATAAGCTGCGGTTGGGAAGCTAAAAATTTTAATATTGCCATCCTGAGACCAGCGGGCTTATTATATAATTGTGTATCGGTTGGGAACTGGTTGCCAAACACTAAAAACAGATAAAAACTAAACTTTCACAATTGCCTTCAGTGTGTATTGAACTGTTCACGAACTGTGACGTCACTTAATTCGATAGTATATCTATGTTTTCGATGTTTGGTAACCTGTTCAGGACAGGTTAACATTGCTTCAAATTGAATTTTGCAATACGATCAAAAAACTCATTGTAATTTGTACTCTTACGGACATGTGCCCCTAGAAAATAGTACATTTACAACAACGTTTTTTAATACACCTGCGAAAAATTACATGAATTAATAAATTAAAAGCCATTTTGTTGCAAATCAAAACAGATACAAGTCGACAGAAGAAAACGCAGTCTGATTGGCGCCAATCTGTACTACAAAGAACAATGTCTCTTTCTAAAATCTTTTTAATAATAATTACTAGGATAATTAAAATAGAATATAAATTATGACGTCAAAAATCGTTTTGAATTTTTAAAACATCTTTTACAATTTATCATATACAATATATTTAATAAAAGTTTGAAAATACTCATCTTAAACAGTTTTAGTGTATGCGGTAAAACAAAGGCTTACATGCTAAATGATGTGGCCGGTTTCCCCTAGATGGCGTCAGTAGTAAAAACAAAAAGCATGAGTGCGAAATATTTTACGCACGCTAAACAGGCACGTAATCAATCGTATTTCGAGCAGGTGTATTAAAAAGGTGTTTTAAGAATCGGTCTCGTTTCATTTCAGTAATAACAATTTTTAAGTCCCAACGTTATAAAGGGTGAAATGTCATTTGTACAAGTTTCAGGATTTGAACTCCGGTCTCGAGATTGCAAGTCGAGCGACTGAGCTAACGCCGCTTTTTTATACTCGATAATAATAATAAACAATAAAAAGCTATTTATTGCAAACAAACTTAAGTGGTTTTTATCTGTTACATAACAATTTTGTTTCGGTGCGCTAGCAACATACACAAATAAAAACCGGTCGAGTGCGAATAGGACTCGTGCCCTGACGGTTCCGTATAAACTATTTAAAATACAAACTTCAAAGAAAATACTATCTAAACTAAAAGGTCTAATTAAGTTGATTATTAATTACTGGTTGAATAGTTCAATATGGGTAATTTTCTGATTTTTACGTTTCCGTACCAAAGGGCAAAGTTTCACCCTGTTGTCCGTCCGTCTGTCTGTTCGTCCGTACTCCGTACGTATGTCAAGGATCTCTCGGTCACAAATCTAAAATTTGTATATTTTGTGTAGAATGTTCACCTAAAACCGAATATTGATATTGAATTTATTTTTTCTAATATTTAAAAATAAAGGAACGGGGGACCGTCAAAGTTGTCAGTTTTAGACATTTTTGTCATGAGGTCTATTTTAATAATGATACTAGTTTGCCATTTTGAATATATTTATGTATATTATGTATTTATACTATTTAAACAAAATAGAATGAATACGCCGAGATAGTTTTAGGCAGGGACCATCTTAGTTACCCTATGAAAGGGTAACCCTGTGGGTTTTACAAAGTGTTTCGGCATGAAACCCTATCCGTAAGTGATAAGCAAACCCTATTCAAATTAAGGCAATTGCTTGCAGCAACCCTATTAAAATCATTTTTTGTTTGATAAACACTTGTACTTGTCCACTTATTTATATTAATTTCCCTTACCGGTTTCGCTGTTAAAGCATTATCAAAGGTTTGTTTGGTTGTTTACGTACAATATATGAATTGCCAAGCGACAAACAAAAAATGTTTCAAAAGTTCCACCAAGTGCCAACAATCACGAGCATCAACTCCTATTAAAATCGCTAAGGGTAACCCTGTAACCCTATCAAACCCCGTCAAACCCTATCAAAAACTTAATGTAACCCCGAATAATCTGAAAGTGTATCCCTATACAACCCTATATAACCCTATGAAATGCTGGGTTAACCCAATGATAGGGTTACACCCTATGAAGGTTAACCCTATGATAGGCTTAACTTTCAAACCAAGGGTGACCCTCTATGATTGAGTTAAGGTTATGTCTGGGTTATACCCTATCAAGGGTTAGCTGGCTGAAGGTTCTTCTTTGAATGGTACGGAACACTCAGGGCGCGAGTCCTACTGGCACTTGACCGGTTTTTTCTAATGTGTGTGCTAGGACCTACTTGTGAACGGAATTTCAAGTTTCTACGTCAATAGGTTTTCATAGCGAACCAACTTGATTGTGTCTTGACGGATAGGCGGAAACGTGATCCTATAATGGTTGCGTTTTTTCTTTGTGAGTACGGAACCCTAAAAATTCGCAAAGGCGAAAAACGACCGAACATTCTAGAGCTTTTGTCTCAACTCGTCTGAGGCATGTTATAATTACGACAATTATGCTCTCCTACCTCCATCGTCACGCCTGGATGGCCATGACTTTTAGTGCCCTCAAAAATACTCGAAATAAGAATGTCAAGTGTATGTACGTGGTAAATTATCTACGGATTCCGTCTATATGGAGTCGGCAGATCGTAGAATTGGGCATATCATAATATGCCCAGACATCCTACTAATATTATAAATGCGAAAGTTTGTGCGTGTGTGTGTGTGTATGTTTGTTACTCTTTCACGCTGAAACGGCTGAACGGATTTAGATGAAATTTAGAATGGATATAGCTTATAACCTAACTTAACACATAGGCTACTTTTTATCTCGGAAAAATGCATGGTTCCTGTAGGATATATCAATATCATTGAAAAATCAGGTGTCTAATTAGCGCGGTCTTTTTCGTTTGTGGTAAATTAAGGCAAGGCTTTGTTATTTCATACATCAGGTGTCTAATTAGCGCGGACTATAATCGTTTGTGGTGAAATAAGACAAGGCTATGTTATCTCATCACACTTCACACTAATATTATAAATGCGAAAGTTTGTGTGTATATGTTTTTTGCTTTTTCACGCTGAAACGGCTCGACGGATTTGGATGAAATTTAGAATGGATATAGCTTATACCCCAACTTAACACATAGGTTACTTTTTATCCCGGAAAAAAGCATGTCGTTAAACCGAATAACACGCGGGCGGAGCCGCGGGCAAAAGCTAGTATCATTATATGCCCAGGTATATCATATTTCTGTTAAAACTAGGGGAGTCGCCTCGCTTCGCTTGACTCCCCAAATTTATGATCACAAGCAACCTAACACGCTCCGCTTCGCTCCGCTCGTCGTCGCACCTATTTTTCACTTTCGGTGAAAGATTTTCGGTTTTATACTTTACGATCTGCTGACAACATACATAGTTATTTTACTTTCGTAAAAGTGAACTATTTTGCAGAAAGCAATTGGCGAAAACTTTCAAATAAAAAAACCGTGGAAGTAGAAGTCGCGCCCTCTCATTTGGTGTCATCGGTTGAAATAATGAACGGTGACATGAACGACAATAAAAGAAAAATCAAGAAATTACCTATTTGCTTAAAATATGAACTACTTAACTATTCTACTTAAGGGAGAGCTGTGTGTATGCGTGTGATGGGAGAAGGTTGAGTTTAAGTATGATTCAGGGCATGTTGGCTTGAATAAAATTGGAAATTCTGTCTGTCTCTACTGTCAGATGTAAGAAGACTCCCAGGTCCTCTGCTTATTTAATGGCTGGTGGAATGTAGGTATAGCAAATATACTTTTTCGTCCCCGTAGTGAAATTTCACCTGAGCATATATGCTAAATTATAGCTCAATTAGTCCAGCCGTTTGACGAACCACGGCGGAAGCACCGTTAGACAGACATCGAACTATAAGATCCGTTTTTTGAAAGAACCTTATAATCAGATTATACTATTTATGGTGAAAACGATCGCTTTGGATACTCTATTAGAGTGCATTACAAACTATAAAGAAATCAATTGGAAACAAATCTTCAATATGTGCATTATTATATGATGTTTCAGGTAGTTACAGATTTCAGTATATAGGTGTGATGGAAAAATGCAACAGTCCTGGTTCAGTCGGAAGAGCACTTGCCATCTAAGCTCTTGGTCGCATGTTTGAATTCTGGCTCGAGGATATTTTCAAAATTCGTCCTAACTTGAAATTTGTTTCCGATTGATCTCTTAATATTTAGAGGACCCTAAATCTTTTAAGTGGCGGTAAAGTCACTTGCACATAGGTATTAAGATATTTGTAAAATAAATTAATTGTAATCGCTGCAAATGAACTAGAGATAAAGAGTTAATTAAAATCAACTTTATTATTAAAAGGAGCCAGATTTATTTATTAGATCTTTAGAGATGCATGACCTTTGTTGATAGGATTAATTTTGTAACACGATCATATTATAATGTAACTCAAAATAAAACCAGGCTTCCGCAAAAAACCTGCAACATAAAAGTTTTTCTAATAATCTGAAATAATAATTTTAGGACGAATTCAAAAATGCAAATTCTTTTATTTTAATACATATTAGTGGTTCAGCAATTTGAGATGATTGTGAACACACCGGACAAAAACACATTTTGCCACATTATTTAGGGCTATAGCTTGAAATTTTTAATAGGAACCTTCAGCCATCTTGAGCTTTTTGCGGCAATCTTAACATATAGGTCCAATGGGCCTGAAAGGTTAAAAATCTTGAAAAAACAATGTTGTTATCATCTAGTGACGGGTAATTTTCCGAAATCGTAAACCTTTTCAGTAAATTTTGCGGAAAATTTTTCAAAAATAAATTTTGATTATATTTCAGTGCAATTATCTTTTTTTTTCGAAGCATAATGAAGTTTTATATTGGGTAAAATATTTGAAAAAATATATACAGGAAAAATATTTTTAATTCTTTTCTTTTCCGAAAGAAATTTTTCCATTACCAATCAGTATTATCATAAGTTCTTTTGAAGCCGATAAAATTAAACTCAAGATGGCCACTGGTTTTCTTTTAGTCAAAGTTTGTAGAAAATACACGATCTGTATCGGTGCTGACAGCTGTTCGTTTTACAAATTTGCTACGTCGTAGCAATCGAGAAAGCTTTGCAGCTTTCACTTCGGTCTACTAGAGCAACCGCTACGCTGGTCGACGCCTTTTTACGAAACGACTGGTGGCTGAATAAAACACTTGTACTGTTTTACAAATTTTGTAAATTTCTAACTAGTTTCGCCTTGTTGGTATTCTCAAGGATTTAATAGATATAAGTATGTATAACACAATTGCTGTTTAAGTATGTGAGAAAAGGATGACATAAACCGCAAAAAAAACAATTGATGGATGTTGAAGAAGCAAGAGGTATGTCTGGATCGTAGCAGATGGAAATCTGCAGTCTCTGTCTACCCCTCTGGGAGACAGGCGTGAGTATACGTATGTATTTATGTATGTATGTAAATTAATACCACTAATGTAAAATTCCAGGGTGTTAAATTTATGAAACAGTGCGAGTGTTTTATTCAGCCATAATGATGTTTGACCAAGTGCCGACAATCGCAAGTATTAACTTAGACTCTACTGATATTTTGACATTAACACGAACTATCTCAAGCAGACCTTGAAATAGCGTTATAAATTCAATTAGTTATATTATTATTGAATATGAACGTTTCTATTCTAACGTTATTAAAAACGTTATTTTTGTCAAAAGTCATGAGTAACGTTTTTTATGTCGACTACAATGTTCGATGTACCATATTTATTTCGTTTGTATATCTTCTATATTCATATTTTCAAAAGGCTATAAAACACTTTTTATCGGCATTATTTTATAACTTTGTAAAGGTCTGATCTCAAGAACATATATCCTTACATACACAATTATACATACGATAAACTTACAAATGTTCTTCTGATGCGTAGGCAGGAACAAAATAAGGAGCTTTCGCCTTGGTCAGGTTATGATAGTAATTCATTTTCGATGAAACACAATAACCGTAAATATAACCAAATCGGCGAACTAATCGGAAACTTTAGAACTACTTAAGTTCCGGACATTTGCTTCCGGATTTACTAAATCACTGAAATAAACATCTTCCTTTTAAAATATTCAGCGTCAGACTTCTTTTGGAGTTTTATTCGTTTTTTTAAAATTTAAAATTGCATGGATTCCTCATCTTATACCGCACACAACATACCAAAGTTTA
The DNA here is from genome assembly GCA_910592155.1 of Ypsolopha scabrella. NCBI lineage: Eukaryota > Metazoa > Arthropoda > Insecta > Lepidoptera > Ypsolophidae > Ypsolopha > Ypsolopha scabrella. Next base: position 4,912,688 of record OU342972.1, on the reverse strand, counting down.
GGTTCATTGGAACAGTAGTTTTTGAGTTGTATATGTTACGGGCGGATCTCAAACTTTTTATAGGGTGTACGCTTATTTACTGAAGCCTAAAAATTTAAAAAAGATAAAGTTTAACCTCATTGTAAGGTTGTTCCAACCAATTTTCTTCTATATAGATAATGAAACCCTAGGTATGCTAATTTAAAAACAGGTTTGAACTTTTCGCGTGCGACGATGATAGGACGACACGTCTAAAAGTCACCTGATGCACCTCTCATGCTGTCTTAGTACCATTCTCAAATCTCATTATCTAGTGCTGTACTAATGAGTGAGATAAAAACACCGTTCAGTAAGATACCTAGTCAAGTCTATATACTTAATACAGGTGTTTGAACGACTATCCAACTTGGAGTTTAAAAATATGTCCTTGTTAAAAATGGTCTTTATAGCTTGGTAATAGAAGTGAACCTATGGGTCTACAAATGATGGTGTGTGGTAGGTCGACAACCGTGCGCGTGCGCCCCTGACATCGCCTACCGGGTTGACCGCACTGTGGGGCCATGTAGAGAGCGATTGCTCTGCTCTTTTGCGACAATAGCGAGCTGCAAATTTATTATTAGGTAGGTGGTAGAGCCGATGCTGGGCTCGACTGTGGAGGTACCGCCATTTTACTCGCAAATCCACCCGAAGTTATTCGGGGGAGAGTAAAGAACAGCTCTCAGGCAAAACCAGGCGGCCCACCATTGCCTGGGACCGATGGATGGCGGTATATCCATCCCCAATTGCCGGGCCTTATATAAAACAGACTGGTGACGGGCAGCAACGTCATTGGTGCGAGGGTTTTGGCACCGCGCTCACCAACACGCCTGGCCAGCGTGTGTGAGTATGGGCATTTCTTCCAGGAGGACCGCCAAGAGTAGCGAAATCCTGGAAAGGCCTATGTCCAGCAGTGGACGAAACAGGCTGATGGATGGATGGATTAAAATTTATTATTGTTCATACTGACCAACCTTTAGCACCAAACATTATTAAAAAAAGAAAGAAAATAACATATTTTCGTTCAAATTTTGTCAAGTTACGAATATTTCGATTGGTCTAACGACGAATTTTCTCAAAATATTTGTTTCTAATTGCTCTTTTCAGTTTAAAATGCACTATTAATAATGTTAAGACTCGATCCCCACGGTATGTTGACTCACAAAAATCTGTAAAAACATAACTCGGTAAAAACATGTGCGTAATTGCAAACATAGGCGAAATAATGAAGTAAAGTTTTTATGCATTACGCAGTATTATCCATTATATGGACTCTGGAGTCCCCTACATGGAAGCCCTCTGTGGTAGATTTAGTTCATTCGCATCGCATACGCTGCTAGATGGACGAAACAAATTACTGATTGTGAAAGCAGCATTATGTGAAAGCTTTCTACTTCCTCAGCAAGCGCGATTCATCTCTAGATCTCATCGACCCTTTTTTATCAGACGCGCGCGGTAGAAGTCAGTCGACGGTGAATTAAAAGAAAAATGTCATATGAAACTGCTGTGGGGTAGGGCTGTGGGTATAGACATTGTTACATAAATAAATCTATTTTTATTTATTTTTCATCCTTGAGTTATTTTTACTATTATCATATATATCGGCCATTTCAAAAATAATGCTCTCCTGTTATTGAAAGATGGAAAAATAAATAAGTGTTGATTAAGTTTAAATTTCCCTACCTTATCAATTAAATAAATTTTATGGTTCACAAAAAATATTTTGTATATAATGCTATTTGTTTTCATTATTTGTATTTTTATTTATAGTTACGTAACAAAAAAGACGTAACAAAATCAGGAACCTGTCATAGAAATTTCGAATTATTTTAAAATTCCTCACAGATTTAACTATAAACAGTAGTGTACATGTTTCCCATTATAGATAAATCGTTTTTCATTTTCAGTTATTACAAAAGAGATAAAATATAAATAAACCTAGTAAATTTCGTAACTTAACGAGACAATTTTTGCGACAAAAAGTGAGAGAATTCTTCCCATGCTCAGCACGGCACTTTCTCGACTAGTGTCAAAGCAGCCGCTCAGTGGACGTGACATATTCCTGAGAAGTGTTGTTACAGCCTAAATTAGTTCACAATTTTTGGCAAGTTCTTTTAGTAATGACCGTTACAAAAGTAGACATGTCTCAAAGATGTGAAATCGTGGGACAAGCTTTAAAATTGTTTTTTTTCGAGAATTTTAATTATTTAAATAAATCATTAATATAAAATGAAACTCTACATACTATTTTGTTTAACAACAAAAAAATAATAACTTACGTAGAAGAAAAATGTTTTAAAACGCAGAAGTTATAAATTTCGCCGATGGGACAGTATGAAACCGTAATTTTCAGTATTTTCAAAAATCGATAAATCCATTAAATATGTTAATGTATTAAAAATGCAATTATTGTAATTGGTTCTCAGATACTTCTTTTTTAAGTAAGTAATAAGAAACCTCCGTGGCTAATAGCCTGGAAATAAAATATATATATAATATATACATGGGACACCCAAAAAAGGCAAGAGGTGCATTATTTTTGAAATGACCCATATCTAGTCAGTGAAATAAACAGATATTCTTACGTGTATATATCACAGTAATTATGTGAAATCAGTATTTGAACAAAATGCTAGTATAAAAGTTAAAAACCGGTGTAACGACGAGAAGTGCTGTTAGGTTGTGATCATAAACAAAGAGAGCGAAGCGAAGCGACCTCTGTAGTTCTTAGCATTAAGTTAGTTTCTTGGAAGAAAATCCACGAATTTTGGTCAATATTACCGATTTCATCAAAATCCTGCGACATATAGGTTGGGGAAAAAGTTTCTTCGCATTTTATATGAAAATTCAAAACATTTTTCAATAAAGTTTATTTACATTAACTAAAGTATGTAGATGCCATTTTGTTCCATAACTTTCTGCCATCTTGTCGGTAGGGACATGATCCCATTGCTATAGAAATTCTGGGGCTTCTGATCAAAAAACCGCGACAAGTGGTTTTGGTAGTCCTCTCGTGATGTTAACCTGACACTGCTTAAAGAATTCTGAAGAGACCGAAACAAGTGGAAATCTGAAGGTGCAAGGTCAGGACTATACGGCGGATGCATTAATACGTCCCAGCCAAACTCTCTTAATTTTTGCTGAGTGGCTAAAGATGTGTGAGGTCTAGCGTTATCATGATTGCCGCTTTCTCACAACTTCTTGCTTTAATCTCATCAGTTGTTCGCAGTAGAGTTCAGAATCGATGGTCCTGCCTGGCGGTAACAGCTCATTATGAATAATGCCCTTCCAATCCCACCATTGTGTGTATGGTAACATTACCTTGTTGCGAGATAACCCGGGTTTCGCCAGAGTCTGTGAAGCCTGACCAGCCTTTGACCACGACCTTTTTCGCACGTTCTTGTCGTACGTGATCCACTTTTTATCACCAGTTATCAGATTTTTCAAAAATGGTTCTGTTTCATTACGTCGTAATAAAGAATCACAAATGAGTACACGGTTCATCAAGTTTCTTTCAGTGAGCTCATGAGGCACCCAAATGTCGAGCTTTTTTGTGTACCCAGCTTTTTTCAAAACCAAAACTGTTTTGTGGTCAATCCCCAGTTCTTCAGCTACATCGTAACTAATGATATGCCGATCTTGCTCCACTTTTTCAAAAGTGGCATCCATTTTATCCGTATCAGGGCGCCCAGAGCGAGGTGCATCTTTGACATCAAAATTTCCGGATTGAAAACGCTTAAACCAAATTTGTGCTACTCTCACAGACACTGCACTAGGTCCATACGCGGCTTGCGTTGCATTTTTACCTTTTTTGTAGTAAAATTTTAAAATGTATCGAATTTCTTCATTAGATTCACTCATTTTAACAGTAAGAAAAACAAATGAAAATCACACATTTTACCTAATTTGAACTTGGAATTATCTTTTTTAAAATTTTAACTTTTTAATAATACCAAAACCAGCCAGATACAAATGGTATAGCCAAAGAGATTTTATTATAAGTTCATACATACTATTTGCGAAAAGAGTTTTCCCCAACCTATTACATAGATCGCTTTATTCAATATAAACATCTTTGGTGGAATTCTGTATCTTACTAACATTGAAAATATATGATAAATCGCTTCCGCCCGTTTCATGGCTCCCCTCGATCACCCTGACAGAGTTTATGGTCATAGTATCTGCATTCATTGTGTATATTTCAATAAGTTATTAAGTAATTGCTCAATTATCCAATAATAAAACAATTTGCATTGCACAATTAACAGAACTGCCAATCTTGTTACCTATCAATTTGTACTAATAATACAATAGTATAGAAAATTTTGTATAATTTGACGAATTCACATCGTAAGTTAAGCATGGTAGTAGACACCTAAACATCGCATTTGGCACAATTAGACATCACTACCCGTTTATTAAAAAACTACAGTATCACCAAATGTTGCTTAGCAAAAAGTTCCGTTACTCATGACCTAAGGGTTTTTGGAACGTGTTCTCACTCTAAGCACCTCTTAAATATTAAGGCATTTAATTTTGGCATCTCCTAAGTTTTGTGAAAGATTCCCTGTCAAACCAAAGATACATAGATTACTAGCCTATGCCCGCGGCTCCGTCCCCGTTTATGCAATCTTTGCCCTGTTTTCGGCTTGAACGTTATTTTATGAACACCCCTTGTAGCATATATGTTGGCCAGGGAACCAAAGATCTCAAAAAAAATTGACAATATATTCAATGTACACAGACGACTTTTTTACTACTTTATTATTAGAATAGATTGTTGGATCCCCCTCCCCATGGGGTAACTATAAGTACGTCATTTGTTTTGTTAGTTTCGTTGTTTATGTTTTCCTTATCTGTTAAGTGTGTAAATAAAGTTATTATGTATTGTATCAGTGAGTACATGTGGTAGAGCTGTGACGTCGGCCTTCGGTCAGGGTCCATCCCACACGGAACATGCGCGGGCCCAGAGGGAGGGGGGGTTATAGGGGTCGGACCATCACCTGGTCGATTTAAATTGTTTTTAGGGTTTACACGAGCGTGCCAAACGGGACCCTATTACTAAACCTCCGCTGTTTGCCTGTCTGTGTTTCTGTCACAAGGGTCACAGAATACGTGTTACTATGGCCTGTATCACGACAAATAATCAATTATTCAAGATATTGAAATCCATAAAAGAAACTCCTAAACGTGGCATGTTTTTAACGTTATTTGTTTCGGCTCTTACTTCAAGGACGGTAAAACATACAATCTTCAAATTTAGTCAGGTTTTAGTACATAATCTAAACTAAAGTAAAACAAAAAATAATAAAAATTAGGGTTGCAAATGTTTTGTCAGGCGCTACCACTTTAGTGGGTTGTGTTTTGTAGCCTTGATGTTGCTATGACATCTATAGTATATTGTTGCTATTTACCATAGTGTTTTTAGGGTTCTTAGCCGTGCTGTAGAGTGGTACGGCATTTAAGAAATACAATGTTATCTCCCAAAAGCAAAGTAACCCCCCCCCCCCCCCCCCAATGTGACAATGTGAGGTCCTGCGCTTCTCCACGTCCCAGGTTCATTGACAAGGCCCCATTCGCACCAAAAACACAAATTTTGACGGAAATGAAAACAGAACTGTCTACCATTCGCAATCGTATTGTAGGCGTAATTTTCACAACCTGACCTCTGGTCACTGACCATAAAAACATTGTTGCATTATCTGGTGACAGTGACCCCGATTCTTGAGGTCTAGATGTGGCAACAATCGATGCGCTGAAATTGCACACAATCTGCACGACGGCACCAAGTTATGTTTGTTTCCTGAAGATGAAGGTGTGATCCATAAATCCGCTGACGTTATTATATCATTACGACTTGTATCTCTGAGGGGTAGACAGAGGTGCCGAGTGTGGACTGTGACTGGAACAGTATGCTTATTGCACGTATTTTTAATTAAGTTTCAATGTGATAGTGGATGAACCTTATCGCCACACAGGAGGCACTAAAAATTTAAGAATAAAAACATAATGAACAGAAAATTAATTCATTTCCTGACCGGTTTCGCCTTTATGGCATTTTCAAACGATTTATAATTAGATCTTAATATAATACAAACAGAGCAATCAATGAAATTAAAATAGTATCATTTAGTAATAAGGTATAAACAAGCACATTTATTGTTTTGAAATCTATATCCATATTTTAATGGCCCGGAAATTGATATAAAAGCAAGCATTTTAGGTAGAACACGAATTTCCTCGCTCTAAATTATATTCTTGTGTTTCATGCGTCATATTGTATCATCATTATTTTACGTAGTGGACAGGCCATATTTGTCGCCGACATGATGGCCGTTGGGGCCGAAAGGCTTATAGAATAGAGACCACGTACAGCAAAGAGTAGTGTAGGCCGACCTCGTACCCGCTGGACCGACGAGCTGAAGGACGTTGTGGGTGGCGGCTGGATGAGGAGGACGGAGGACCACCATGAGTGGCGAGATTTGGTAAAGGCATGTCCGTCTAGCAGTGGAAGAAAACGGGATGGATGGATGGATGGATATTTTACGTAGACGAATTGAAATGAAAGGAATCTTGTTTAAAGGAAACTCCGTGCAAATGTAGCGATGATATGCTTAAAATAGTCAAATACGTCAAAAGAGGGCGTCGAAATGTGAACAAAAATAGAGTTGTAAACAAAGCCAACGCGTGGTTATTTCGTTTGTGGATTGTTTGAATCACCGCCAAGAGTGCGAGTCAACAACATTTGAAGCTGGTCGTGCCAAATGGAAAGTGCTGAAATTAAATCTACTGTTCTATGAGAAATTATAATATTTTTAATTGTTTCCTTTTCAAATACGATTTTAGCAATTCTAAATATACACATCTTCGTGACATGGGCGTGAATTTTCCTGACATGTCAGGAATTTCAGCCCTCTGTCAGGGAATCAGGAAAAAATAGGATTTATCATCAATTTTAAGAGATTATAAATAAATAAATTAAATTATTATATTGAGTTACATTGTGTTTATAACAAAAACTATTGAAAATCGTACTGCCTCCTTATAAGTATATCAGAGATATTACCGAATAAATGCAACTCACAGTCAACACTAGTACACCCACGTTTCGCCGACGATTATTATGTTCCAGCATGATGGGTGATGAGCTCTCTTGTCGTACTTCAAACACAATGGACCCGTGCCTCCCGGAGCACACAGACCGAATACAAATATGTCCCGACCGGATTTGAATCCGCGACCTCATAGTGATCATAGTGGCCGAGACATTCGAACCACTAGACATAAAGACGGTCATGAAATAGAAATTTAATAAAAGTTTTACTATGACTTTGGTTTGTATAGCCAAATTCATACTGGAGACTCGATAAGTGTTCAGGACCAAGGTGCAGCCCCTTTTTGAGAAAAGCGCAAAATGAAATTTAGACTTCCTATACTAATTGAGTCGAGGTTGTTCTTGAACAAGTATAGAGGCATAAATAAATATTTTTCGTTTTTCGCAAACAGGGTCGTTGAGCCTTGGTCCTTACCACTTACCGAGTCTCCAGTATGAATTTGACTGTAAAAACGAAAGTAACCTTATATTGTATTTGAATTTATTTCACTTAACTCAAATACTTTCTTTGTAATTACTACACTGAAGATGTCGAAGCGAAGCATACCATCAGTACCTATATAAACCTTCGACCACGTGTCTCTTTGTCCGTCTTTATTGTTGAGTTCATACTCAATTATTAATTTAAAACAGCATGATAAATAACTTATTAGATGAATGTTTGTGGCCTTACCAATATTTACATAAATATAATTATTATTTATATCATTATATATATTCGTTCTTACGCACGAACTTATCTGTGCCTTTGTTTTTGTCGCTGACTGACTGACGGACTCACAGCCTGCTGATTACGCGTGACAAATTTTGATTTGCTATTGTGTGCGTTAACTTGTAACGTACATTTTACGTGGAACTATGGATTTGTTTTAATTTAACAACATTACGTTATACAAGGTGACTTTAATTTATACAGCTAAACTCATACTGGAAGCTTGGTAAGTGATCAGTAACACGGATCGTTAACACTTTTTGCTAATTTCGCGAAATAAAATGTTGACGTCCCATAGTAATTGACTCGGGGATGCGCTTGCGTTTGTAGGGATCACGATAAGAATAATTTACGAATTTCACAAAAAGGGTCATTTAACCTCGTTACTGAGATTGTTGTGAAAAAAAAAAAAAAAAACTGACTGAGCGTTCAGGAAGAATTTGGCTCTATAAATAAAAGTCACCTTAAATATTTACTATCATAAATATAGTAGTAATGGATGGTTTGTATAAAATTGTATTTATTCGCGTTTTCCATCTAAAGTATGAAGAGCAAAATGGTCGTAAGTCGAACAGAATTAAGATGTATCTCAAATGAAAGCTTATAATTAGTGCTCTATTTTATACTATAGCTACAAGTACAGAAGTTGCCAGAGAACAGAGATAGGAGCAGTTGAAAAGCCCTAATAACCGGCACTAGGTCTGGTACACTTCTGTTAATCTTACGCCCAGGTTTTATACAAATTAGCCCATCATTCTTTGACAGGAAAATGTTTGCTGCAAATGGTAGAGTTCTCCTTGTGACTCCAACCAATCCACCCAATTAACCGTAGTATGGTGATAGAATTCAAAGCGAATCTGTCGAACAAAATGACAAAATAAAGTTAGCTCTTTTTGATAAATTTTGACGCGTATAAGATGGAAAACGCAAATCTAGCATAAATTTTCTTTTTAAGTATTCAGAATAAGTATCAATGACAATTTCGATATAAAAGGTGACTTTCGTTTATATAGCCAAATTCATACTGGAGACACAGTAAGTGGTTAGGAAGTCAGGACCAAGGTTCAAATTGTTCCTCTATACTTGTTCAAGATCAACCTTGACTTTTGCGTATTTCCAGAAAAGGGTAATTGAATCTTGATCCACTTACAGAGTCTCCACTGTGAGTTTTGCCATATTAACAAAAGTCAGCGTATATTAGAGTCTTCTTAGCGTACGTGTAAATTATATTGATGAAAAATGTATCTAACAAAATCATGCAAATTATCCACAACGTGACTTTTTTTATGTAAATTAACAAAATTAACTATACCATTGGAACTGTTTAATATAGAATATAACGGGAATTGAACCAAAAATAAACGCGTCATAGCACCTGTGAAATGTACAAATAACTATCCCAGAACATGGTATTTACACAAAATAAATGCAAAATCAAAAAAACCGAGGAGTTCATTCGTCGCGTGCCGATATTAGATTCGCTTTCCTTTTCTATCTTACTCTATTGCTGTAATGGATTTACTTCTTCCTTTTCCTTGGCTATGGCCGTCTATACGCCAGTATAAGTCTTTGGTTTTTGTAGTCCAATGTTTTGGTAAACAAACGATACATGTTTGGGACATAATAACCATCGATGAAAAGTTGGTGTACCGAGTGTGAACTGTGACTTGCATTACAGTCCGCACTGGAGAACATCTCTGACACTCCCTCGGGGATTTATATCGTGTCGATTACTGTCGATATGTTTTGTTGGGAAATGGAAATCCCTTAGTGAAACTGTACCAAGTTTCTTAAGTTGTCAAGTACACAAGTATCAAGTACCGCCAATCGCAAGTATTAACTTAGTATTAAAATGTATAAAGATATTTATTGCATTGTTTGAGCTTTTTATTTCGTTATATTTGAAAGGGATATAGATGTAATAAAAAATAAAGACGCTGGTTACATCTATATTCCTTTCAAACTTAATATTAGGTACATAATTTAGAGGCACTGTATTTTGAAATTGTCATGAAACGAGCTTGTACCAATGTCGCTTTTAAAATGTTAATAATTTAAAGGCACCGTATTTTAAAAATTTAATACGACGAGCGATATGCCGATTTCCCTTCCATATATTTATAACTTTATATTAGATACTAGCTTTTGTCCGCGACTTCGTCCGCGTGGGTTTCGGATATAAATTCTAATCAGATTTATGATAACATTAGTCTTTACCGTTTGCGTTTATTCTATCTTTACCCCGTTTTCGGCTTGGGCTTTATTTTATGAACACTTTTGTAGTATATGTGTTGACCAGGGTTACTGCGGTGATAATAAAGAAAACCGCATCCAAATTCGTTGAGTGGTTCTCGAGTTATAAAAGCGTTTATTCAATATTTTCCCCGTTTCCGGCTTGGGCATTATTTTATTAACACTTTTTATAGCCTATGTGTTGACCAGGGTCACTGCGGTGATAATAAAGAAAACCGCATCCAAATCCGTTGAGTTGTTTTCGAGTTAAAACGGAACAGACAGACAAACAGACAAAAATTCTAAAAATTTTTGTTTCGGCCTCAGTGCAGTACCAATAACCCATTTCATTTAAAATTTCGCAAAAATATTCAATGTACAGACACGACTTTTTTACTACTTTCTTTATTTTTAGGATATAGATATAATTTAAAAATTTGAATATACCATAATGTGGTCCCAATGTTTATCGAGGAATTTTCCTTTCAGTCAGCTCGTATCTCATTGTACCAATTCGTCCCAAAACATCCTGTTTATTTGTATTGTGAGAACTCGCCCTCAAATGCAATGTGCGACAATAAGATTGCCTACCCCTGTACATGTACATTACAAATAGTACGAAATAAATAATGCAGTTCGGTAATATTCGCATATCTTCGGAAATACGATTTATATTAGGTCCTTAAATAGGAATAAAAAGTTAGTTGTAATCCTCAGTAAAGAAAAGACACTTCGTCTTGATTTCTGTGCGTGAAAATTAATTTCTCCATCGTGTATGACAAAAAGGATTCCCAAATAACTGATGTTATCCTGGTATTGTTGCAGACGCGCGTCGATGATGTCCCCGCGGCAACTCATGCGCAACTCCAACATGACACAGAAGTGGCAGCGCCGCGAGATCTCCAACTTCGAGTACCTCATGTTCCTCAACACAATAGCTGGTGAGTTCTTTATTCAACTAGGCTCTTTTGGCGCGTTGATAACATTGGCAGCTGTGAAACAAGGGTTACGTTTTATTAGGATAGCAGCGTTCGAAAGAGCCTTGTCGCACTTTACCTGCTAAGATTAACATAGCTGCTAGGTTTGAACGTGTAAAGGTAACCTTCTCATACAGTCAACTATTTACGTGTCAAGAGTCAACGTTATTGCAACCTATTATATGTGTAATGCTATCACTACTTTATAAGATCTATTGACTATTTTCTACAAAAGAAAAGGCTCAAGTTGCAAATAATTATATATCTAGATTGGGTTTGTTTTCAGCTAGGTAGAGACTTAAATAAAGAATATGCATGTAAATTTTTAATGCACAAATCGTTAATATATGATCAAATTAGGGCTATGAATAAGAATTTACAACTATATTAACCATATTTCAAGGTCATAAAATCAAAATAAGTTTCATAATAATCTTCTACAATTCAAACGGCTGCCATTTTAGCGCGCATCAAGTGACGTCACAAGTGGCCGGTTTATTTCATCATTTTTGATTAAAATTTTGCATTTGTGTTTCATTTCATCAAAATGTTGTACTTTTTAAATGGGAATAATTATAATACTATAAAATAAAATGATTTCCCATGGTCATCATTAAATTCTACTAAGTAAATAGAATACAAAAAAACGCAATATATTACTTATTTAAACGACATGCATATTCTCCATTTTTAGAAACATTTTGTGCAGCATCGGGAACTCGTTCAAAGGGTTTTGTAATCACGGATTTGCCTAAAAACTAATATTTCATTTTCCTCATGCAAACAAACCCTTACTGGCTCCTGAACTAAACGTATCAACAAGGATTAACACTACTATTGTTGCAGTCCGGCTATAAATAGACCTATTGACTAAGATCTATGGTGTCCTAGTATTCTGAGCTGTGCTAATTGCCTCTTAGTGTATGCATTTATACCGATATCCGGCTTATTTATTATTCAATTCCGTATTTCACAATCATGTACGTTGTTTGATGAGGAAATGATAATGTATGTACGAGTATACATTTATTTTTTACCAGGTATACCTTTAAAGGAAAGCACTTGTCATTTACATCTTTAAAAAGTACGTAGCTCTTACTATCCGCAAAGTCATATGGGCCACTCGATTTATTTGTACATAAAAATAATCGGACAAGTGCGAGTCGGACGCGCCCACCGAGGGTTCCGTACAAATAAGTTTAAAAATAATCTACAAAAAGATTTGTTCACCCGTACAATTATGACCGCGCATACCGTTGCTTAACTTTGATGATTTTTCAATGATTTAATTACAAATAAATGTATACTTAGTCTTAAGATAGGTACTTGTAGTATTAGATGGTATTACTTGCCAAATGTCATAGTTCTAGGTCAACGGGAAATACCACATAAATTTTGATTCCCTTGAGAGTGTCAAAATTTACGTTTTTTGCGACATAAAAGTTTGATTTTTTCACAGCTTCAAGGGATTGTAGACTTGAGTATATGGTTTTAATTTCAACTCGATACCTCCACGCGTTCCCGAGATAAAGGGTCTTGACAGACAGACGGACAACAAAGTGATCCTCTAAGGGTTCCGTTTTTTTCCTTTTGAGGTACGGAACCCTAAAAACGGTAAAAATCGCGCGCGATTCACTTTTATTTTGTTTTATCTGAATTTTCGATTTGCAAAATTACCTTCTGCTCAAAATGTCGATTGTGAACACGTGATTGTCTTTATTTTCCTCGCAGATGTATTTTAAAGCACTATGTATCACTCGCGAGAAAGTGTGATTTCTGCGTCCCTGGTTAGTAATCTGCCCCTTTCATTCCTCGATGAACAATTTACTATTGTTTCCATTGTTTTGATGTACCTAATATTTTATTCCGAATTATTATTTCGATTCCGCTAAAAAACATCACTCCAAAGTCATTGGTCAATCATCGTCAACGTAAACATTAAAAATTAAACAAGAAAACTAGCAGTAATTTATAATCACCAGGTAAACAGGAATAAGACAATCTCTTGTCATGTAACAATGCAAATGTGGGCACAATTACCTTTACCTACACGCTAAATAGATAATCGCTTAAGCCAGCGGTCCTCAACAATTACAAAAAGTTTACCAGATGAGAACTTAGATTTTGATAAAACGTTTTGCCCAAGCAAGTAAAGAGATAGGATAAGAATATTTTAGGTTGCCTAGACTACCGTTGGAAACGCATCGTTTTGGCTGTCTCTATTAAGACACAATACTGCTTAATTGCTTGGATAAAGTAACTAAATGTTTATCAGCTCTCATAATGAAATAGTTGGAAACCACTGCTTTATTGTGGAAATCCGTTGCGTGCCATGCGTGTGTTGCGGCCGGTGCCATAGTAAAAGTGTGGGCCAGTCGACATGTACCTTAGTTTTTGAGTGATTGACGCTTTCCATCAGGACTTCAGGAGTGGTAATGGCCAACCCATAATACGAAAAAATAAACATATGCTATATACTAAAGTTTTTCCCCGTGTTCCGCTATTTGGACCTTCCGCTATTTGAACCTTCCGCTATTTGAAACTTTCTTCATTTGCTCCTTTCGCTATTTGGACGCGAAATGCTTTTTCGAAATGAATAATTTGTGATTGTAGGTACATTATGCGATTTGGACATTCTGTGAGTAACGGGTCTTTTAGTCAACGTCCATTGTGATTACTTTATAAAGATCTCTTGGTTATTTACCTAAGAACCACTAGAAGGCTTACAAAACTTGGTTTCTAATTGAGATAAAAATCATTGCGAAAAAAATCTCAACTAGGTGGCACAGTTTTCGCAAAAGTTTGCCACGAATCTTTATATACGTTGGCCAATACGTTGGTGCGCTGGCCTGAGTAAAAGGGACAATGCTATGCGAGTAAAAATATGGTTTCCTAAGAGAGCGATGCCGGATTATACTGCCGTGCTAAGGATAACCGCCGTAGGCAGCATTTTTCTCCAAATCGAGTTAGTTACATATTTTTTCGCTGTCATTTACAGGTTTGACCAAACCGGACTAATTAGGTTTGACGAAGGTGGCATAAATCTTGATCTGTAACTTTTATTTTGACAGTTTTATAAAATAAAGCCTCTAAAGGCTATTTTTTGTTTTAATAACCGCTGCATCTGCACTTTTTAAATTTAATTCCTTAGTATTATAGTTGTAACTGCTGATGCCACTTTTATGCATTAAATGTCCCGTTTGTGTCGGGAACAGATTTCTTAAAATAAGCGTTGTAACTACCACTTACAGCTGTTATATTAAGAAGCTGCAACAGCCTCAATCGCGTAAGCCTTACGATATCAGCCGCATTTTTATTTTTATTTATTTCATTTTATTTATTTATTTACCATCATCGTATCTTAACTTATGTAGCCCTAACTTCTGTAAAAGGAAGACCGTGTAACAGAAGCCAGTTCCTTCCTATGTGTACATTCAGTGATGATAAAACAATGAAGAGTTATTTTATTACAAAACAAGAGGATATTTAAAAAAAAGAAAGGATAGTAATAATAATAATAATAAAATTAACCGAAAACAGCACAAATTCCGCTGCGCGCCTGGACGCCTATCATTGTGATAGGGTGTGTGTGTGGGGGGGGGGGGGGGGAGCGTGTGTGAGGGTGTGTGTGTGTGTGAGAGGGTGTGTGCGCGTGTTTGTGAATACTATGCACATAGATGTGAAGTAGGTTATTAATAATTATTGTACATCAAATTTTCTATATCTTTATAATCGTAGTTTTGTAGCCAATCTGTTATTTTACTTTTTATTTGTTGATTGCTGAAAGTTTTGGTTATGCACACCTTATTAAATTTATTATATAAGAACGGAGCTAGATAGTAGTATTGTTTTCTGGCAAATGCACTATTAACTCTGGGGGCTACGTATCTGTCTACCTTATTTCTTCTGTCAGGTCTTTGCACTTCATGTGTGTATGCTGCGTTTATTTTAAAGTAAAGCTCACTTTTGAGAATATGATTCCTAGATATAAGCGCCATAGATGTGATACATAGAGCGGTAATATTAAAAACTATACAGAGTTTATATCCTCGTATGCATTTTTTATTTACTTACTATGATGGATAAAAGTTATCTATAAAGTGAAAATTATTCGGGTATTACATGTGTCTGTTTTTCGGTATTATTTTTTAGTCGTAAAGAGAATAAATTTATAATTTAAACGCGTACCTGTCAGCGATAACAAATTAATAAAATATTCACTTTCATAAAAACATTCGTATTTAAATATCTATAACATTCGTATTTAAATATCGATTTTTAATTACAATTGAAGAACAATAAATAGATGTAGAGCACGATCGCTATGTGAATAATTAATAAGTCCGGTGTTTTTATTAAAACTGAGAAACTAGCGGATCTACTCGAGTTAACGTCACCGTGCGCTACGAGAGTGCTACGACGCGTCTCGTAGCAGCAGCCTGATGACGTAACAATTGTCTCTGCGAACGAATTAGTTCCTTTGTGGTAATACGTCCAGTTTCACTTTTCTGATTTGCTATACGGCAATGATATAAATTTAATTATGGTAATACACTACTTATTTGATAACAAACGGTCAAGTGCGCGTGGAACTCACTTCTGTAACATAAATTAATTAAATTACAACTAGACCTTTTTAAATTTTGAAATTTAACGAAGACATCTCGATCACTGTAATTTTTTGCATAATTATCTATTAGCATGATTCTTTTTCATAATTTTCCGTCTATAAGTTTTGAAGATAAGGGGAGAAATACAGTTAGTATGTATTTTCATAAACAACCATTTAGGGAAAAAAAGCTTTCTGTAATTCTTTCAAGATAATTCTATTTTCAAGTGTCTAGATTTAGCGGATCAAAAATTAATAGATTTGATACCCGGACGTGGCGTGTATAGGACTTTTTGCTGGAAATGCAATGAGAAAGTCAGGTATGACAATAGAAAAATATCAAAAAATGAAAACGCACGTCCGACGGACAACGAAGTTTCACAATAGTAATTCCTTTTTTACCTTAGGTAAGGAACACTAAAAATACAGTTACGAAAGGCAAAACGACATATTGCTTACAAACCAAGACATTGCATAATTCTAGTCTCAGAACCGCAAATCAAATATATCATGTTTGCGGTTATCTTTCTCTGTTGCTTTTCCTTGAAGATTATATAAATGGAACCTAAGTACTTATTAGTGCAGTCATTAGTCATAATAATAATTATATAATAAGTTTAATATGCGAGGCGATGCTTCAGCAACTGATAATAAAAATATAAATTCCTGTTTAAGACGTAGGTAGTAAAGATTTGGTTTTGAAACAGCGTTATTCCCAAACTGCAATAGACAGAGTTCTGAAACAAGAAGAGACGGACAAATAGGGCCCCGAAACCCTAAAACGCTGAAATGACTGAAAAAATCCAAATAAACGGCCTCTCATCCCTGTGTTTTGGTAGTTTGTAGGCTAACTTGTAGTTTCGTCAGTAGGAAACCGGTAAAATAATTTAAGAAAATTCTTAAAGTTTTTATATGGGCTACAGAAGTATTCTAACTTAATAGCGCCTCAGAATTTCGTCTATAACTTTCTCTCTCTTTCATCTATATCCATCATCTGTTTCTCTCTATCCGTCTTAACTTTACTCAGGCGTCTATGTTTGGCGCGAACCGTCCCTATTTGGTTCCACGTTTTCAATACATATCGATGAGATAAGCCGCGATTAAACCATCCGATTTATCGGCATCCTAACTAGGATAGGTTTGGACTTAGGACAGTGTAATCGCGTTTAGGACGGCCTGTTTCTTCGCACTTCCTAATTAGGATCCCGGTTAGGAATAGTTAGAATAGTTAGTAAGTCGGATGTTGCAGTCACGGCTTTAATGTCATTCACGAAGTCGTTCGTATGATATCTAAGGTTGATGTAGCCAAATTCATACTGGGGACTCAGTAAGTGGTCAGGACCTGTTTGCAAAATACGAAAACTATTTTTTTGTGCCTCTGTAATAATTGTTCAAGAACAACCTCGACTCACATAATATATGAAGCCAAAATTTGATTTTGCGTATTGCACAGAAAGGGTTATTGAACCTTGGTCTTGACCACTTACCGAGTGTCCAGTATGAATTTGGCTTTATAAACGAGTCACCTTATATTGCGCAATCAATGGGAGATATTTATAGAAATCACAACTTCATGTAGAAGTAAAATTAAACTGTGGAAAAATCTGCTTCAAAAAAGTTCAGTTTTCTTGAGAACTGGATAGCTCAGTTGGTAGAGCAATTGCCCAGTCAGCGAGAGGTCCGGGTTCGACTCCCGGTTCAGTGCTGGTCACGTCCAGATTTACTTCTGCTTTCCTATACCGCTATGATATAATGTTAATTTGTATCTGCTTGCGATGGATAAATCGCCACGTAAACACAAATTTATTTCTATCATAGTTTTAAATTTCAAGGGCTAATAAGATATTTTATACAAACTTTAATTGTGACCTAAACTCATCGAGTTGTAATTCTACTATAAGCTTAGCATACGTGGGTACCGTTTACATAACTAAGCTGGCAGGTTTCTTAATTATGTACTATTTCTTGTACGTAAATATCCTTAGAATTTAATATAAATTACCAACTTTAACAATGTAAGTAGGTTTTCAGTGTCACCATTGTAAGAGGAATTTCTCACGATAACTAATTCCTAGGTCATTTACTGGCACTACTGAGGAAAACGTGAGTTTTTACGATTAAAAAAAAGGAAAAATATAGTGATATTCAAATTGGACGATTTGATTACTTGTAGATTCTTCTCTTTATTGCTTCGAAAGTGTAAAAATAAATATATTCAATATTAAAAGGAACAAAAATAGTTACCGAAAAATTCGTCTTTCAAAATTATAGACATATTAAGACATAGACGTAACAAATATATAAAATATTCTGAGAGCTAATAAATATTAAACGTACAACAATTCTGATATGGGTGCCTATTAAATGTACACAGCATTCGTATTCATAAAATATGAAATGAAAAAACGAAAATTATAAGAATCATTTTACGACTAGGTTAAGAAACAAAACAATTATTAATTCAATACCAAGGAGATCCTGTGATAATTATTACAAGATATAGATATAGAAAATGTAATTACGTAAATGTATATAGAATGTTTTTTGTTTGATAAACACTTGTACTTGTCCACTTATTTATATTAATTTCCCTTACCGGTTTCTACCGTGTTAACTTTATTTTTGTTATATGACAACCCCATAACTAATTCTACCATTGCCAAACCTTGCCACAACGTTGGATATTTAGGATAGTGTATCTATGGAAACTTATGAGTATTTTATACAACGTTATATTAAGAAATTAAAATACTCAAAGCCAAGAAAATACGCATGCCAAGCGATTCATATATTGTACGTAAACAACCAAACAAACCTTTGATAATGCTTTAACAGCGAAACCGGTAAGGGAAATTAATATAAATAAGTGGACAAGTACAAGTGTTTATCAAACAAAAAATGTTTCAAAAGTTCCACCAAGTGCCAACAATCACGAGCATCAACTCTATATAGAATGTATTTTTAACACATATACCGAAACATTAAAGATATCGAGAGGACTCTTGTTTGTTATGATGTGCTAGTCGCATATTTTGTTGATAGGGGAATGTTGTCCTAAATGGGTTTTGCTTTTAGGCCCCATAAGCATTTTTTTGATTTTCTGTTATCTTTTCAAATTGAAAATATATCGTTTTCGTACTTACCCAGCACTCTGTATCTTCATTACTCGAACACAGGCGCATTTCTCATAACTACAAAAATGTCGGTTTTCACACGTTCACAAAGATAAACTCAACTCTTCGATAATACCATGTTTATTTACACTAAACACTTGGCTTTAACAAAAAAAATCTTGTGTCCATTATCATCATAGTAAAGCACGTGCATTCATTCACAGCTCCAAATGTAAAGACCACTTCACAAAGAACGAAAACAAAACAAAAATACTTTTAATGAACGCGCGCGTTTTTAAACCGTTCAGTTACTCACTTTCATTCGACACGAACAAAAGCGGCACTGTCACTTTCTACCGTTTTTTTTTTTAAATCTGCTATGAGGCGAAGTTTCGCGACGTGCGTCCACGAAAGTTGGCACCGCGTTATCTAGTGGCCTGCGGGACGGGACTCTGTCTGGGGTTACGTGATTACAATGCTTACATTTCGTCTGCTATTGCATCGATAAATGCTCTATTGTGTGTGTCAGGTCTATTGAACCACGGTCCGCGTATCTTCTTTTTGGACCGACAGTTGTTCTGTAGATGTCTCTAGCTCTATGTATAGATCTACCCCTAGATTATGCATCTTCGAGTCCGTTGCCAACTGGTTGCCAAACATGGAAAACATCATTGTCTTTTTTTTTTCTCACTTATTTTTTTTATGTCTTAAAGCCTTTCTGCACGCCTGCCTCTGTTCATTTCTTGTACTTTCTGTCGGGTTGACTGGGAGAAAATGCTTTTAGCATTAAGTCCGCCTGTTGTACATGTAACTTTTGTTTTGTGCAATAAAGTATTTAGAAAGAAAGATAGAAAGAAAACATACTATATAGGTACTATCGAATTACGATTATACATAGTATAAGGATACGTTCGTACTTATAATGACGTCACAGTTCGTGAACAGTTTAGTACACACTGAAGGCAAGTTTGATAGTTCAGTTTTTTAACCAACAACCAGTTGGCAACCGATACGACGTGACATAATAGGTCCGCAGGTCCTATGAATATTTACGTAGTTTATTGGTGAGTTCCTATTACAAAAATCGTATTTTATGACATCGATCGTATATTTTATGATAGGTTATAAGGACAGTAGCGGTGAAATTGTAATCATGCCTGGAATACTGAGTCATGTGATGTACATTATCAGGATCATATGACCCCCTGGTACTAGACGTACATACGCAATATAAACCGCATGTAACTTCCTAAACAAAATGCAAATAAAGTAGTAAAGAAGTAGAGCAGTCGCCCGGTTAACGAGAGGTCCCGGGTTCGAATCCCGGTTCAGAGATCCTTATATCGCAATGATATAATGTTTAATTAGGAAACAATTCGTAGATATATCTTTAATATTTTTTCGAAAATTTAAATGAAATGGTTTAACAAAACTACAGTTTTTAGAATTTTGTCTGTCTGTCTATATGTTCCGTTTTAACTTGAGAACCACTCAAAGGACTTGGATGCGGCTTTCTTTATTAACTTCGTAGTGACCCTGGTCAACTTGCATGTATAGATTGGAGGCTATCAGGGGTGTTAATAAAATAACTAGCAAACAGAAAACTGTTGATACCTAATAGTTTCAAAATACATTGATTGAAAGACACTTCAACGAGAGCGAAGCTAGTAAAGCTAGTAATAAATAAAACGTTTAAAATTACGTCACGTCGATATAAGGGGATTAATAATTCTGTATTCACTTTATTTGTTAGATATTAGACAAATTCAGATGATAAGATAAAGATTCTCTTTCGGAAAGTTAGCAAAAAAAAATGTTGTAGGTACGTACTTTTCGCTTTTATTATAATCAGGTTAAAAATTTGGTGATAGTAACTTTACCTTTACTGTATACATACTCGTACATATACTCACGTCTGTCTCCCAGAGGGGTAGGCAGAGACCACAGATTCCCATCAGCTACGATCCTAATACGCCTCTTTCCCCTCTTCCATATCCATCAGTCTATTCATACAAGCTCTTCTCTATTCCTGGTGCTTTGACTTTTTAGTATTTTTTCTGGTTGAACATCTTCAACTTAGCTTGTATCGTATAATTTGGCTCGAAAACAATAGTAGTTTATGCTACGAGTGCGTAAAGGAGGCAATAGCTTATACGAGGAACGATTTGAAACACGAGCGATAAGCGAGTGTTTTAAACGTTACGAGTAATTTATTGCTCTTACGCACGTGTATCATACTACTTTTTTCAATGCATAGTGTGAGTAAATAAATTAAGCGTAATTAAAGAAACAAACAAACAATAAATACTTACTTCAAATGAACTTTAGGCGGGCATTCTTTTTCTTTGCACGCAAGTTACCAACTTGACGTAAATAAGCTGCTTTCAGTTTGATGCGTTCGAAGGCTGCTTTCAGTCATACATGACATAATTCGACTCCACCAGCTTATTCGAATAATGTTAACAACAATGGCTGCCCAAAATTATTATTTAGATCTTTAGATACAAAGAATGTTGTTATCAAGGAATACCGAACGATAACGTTGAATTTTTTTTAAATAATGTACAGAGAATGCAAGTGGCCAGTATCATTTCGCAAACTCGCTTTGTCAAAAAGTTCTTATTCATACAATACAATACAATACAATACAATATAACTTTATTTGCACACCACAAAGAAGGAAACAAAAATAATATAAATTACAATAGCCAAATAACGTAGGTACAATCAGGCGGCCTTATCGCTTATAGCGATCTCTTCCAGACAACCTTTGGGTAGAATCTGGTTTAAAAGGAGATTGATGAATAGGCGGTGCATTAATTTTAAAATAATATTTAAATATACTATACAAAATCTACATTAATAAATTAAAAGAAAAATAATAATGTATTATAGATAAATAACATGAATGAATAAATATATACATACATACATATATTACATAAATAATAAATAAACTTTAAGAGGAATGTAGATAGTTCAGTGGTCAGAGTGAGAGGTAGTGTTCTTTTACCAGTCTCTTAAAGACTGGTAGGGAAGGTGCTCTTCTTATAGATAGAGGAAGATCATTCCACAAACGGACGGCTTGTACTGAAAAGGAATTGTCATAGAAGGACGATGAATGTATTGGGGTAGCCAGGAGTAGATTTTGAGAGGACCGTAAGATACGGTCATGAGTACCATGAAGAAACTGAAAGCGAGCTTTGAGATATGATGGGGTGGCAGGATTATTTAATACAGAATACAAAAGAGACAGAATATGAGAATTGCGACGACGACGAATAGGAAGCCAATTAAGACGCGAACGAAATTCAGAAATGTGATCGAATTTACGAATACCAAAAATGAACCTAATACAGAAATTCTGAAGACGTTCGAGTTTATCAAGTTGGACCTGAGTAAGATCGAGGTAACAAATATCTGCGTAATCGAGAATCGGTAGTAACAAGGAATGTGCAAGCGCAATTTTAGTAGCAGTCGGGAGGAAATTTCGAAGCCTTCTCAGAGCTCCTGCAGCCGCAAAAAGTTTTCTGCTAACTTCATTTATTTGGGGGTCCCATGACAGGCAACTATCTAATAGGAGACCTAAATTTTTTACTTTGTTGCTGTATGGTATTATAGTCCCATCAAATACAATAGTAGGAACTGTTTGCCAGTCAATCCTATCGGTGAACCAAGGACTTCCGATGATAATGACTTGCGTCTTGGAGGGATTGATTTTTAAACCATATTCGTTGCTCCAGACAGATATTTTTGATAGATCGGCATTTGTCGTAGCTATGGCTTCTGGAAGATCTTCTAATTTGGCCTGAGTGTAAATTTGGAGATCATCTGCGTAAAGGTGGTAGGACGAAGAAATAAACTGAGATATATTATTAATAAATATAGCGAAGAGAAGAGGAGATAGGACGCCACCTTGAGGAACACCGGCAGTAGTGTCGCACCATTCAGAAAAGGTATCATCAATGCGGATACGTTGCCGGCGCCCCTGTAGATAACTACGAAACCAGTCAATCACCGTTGGAGATATGTTAAGAGAACGTAGCAGACCCAGTAGGATTTCAAAGTCAACTGTATTAAATGCGTTAGAAAAATCAAGTAGGGTCAGAACTGTGAGTTGTCCATCATCCATTCCTTTGCGTATATCATCAGTAATTTTTAGAAGGGCCGTAGCGGTACTATGACCAGGGCGGAAACCTGACTGATGAGGATTCAGAAGGTTGTTTTTGTTCAAAAAAACACTTAACTGATGATGGACAGCACGTTCAAGGACCTTGGAAAGAAACGAAAGGATAGAAATAGGACGATACTCAGAAAAAGTAGTGGGATTTGCTTTTTTAGCTAAGGGAGTCACTTGAGCATCTTTCCATAAGTTCGGAAAAGATCCTGTGGAGATGGATCGATTGAGGATACAGGTGATGATGGGTAAGAGGATATCAAGGATAGGAACGATCATTTTACGACTAATACAGTCACTTCCTACAGCGTTGGATGAAATGGCATTAATGTGTTTCTTAACATCACAATCGGTGAGTTGACTAAAATTAAAAGAAGGGTAGTCGGGTGTTGGGATTGAAGAAAGATAGTTTAGAGTTTTTATTTTCGTTGCACTGTCAATAGTGGACGAAGAAGAAAAATATTGGTTAAGTGAATTTAAGTTCAAATCTTTCGAAATTGAGTCTTTACGAGATTTACCCACACCCAGAGATTTGAGAAATTTCCAGACTTTGGCTGGATCACCGTTTTCGACGGATTCGTGAATATGGCGTCGTTGAGCGTCTCTACACACCTTGTTGCAGTGATTCCGAATACGTGAGTACCTATCTTTGTTGGGGTCAGTTGGTCGACGTTTGAATCTTGCCTTAGCAAGATTCTTTTTTACCATTAATTGTTTAATGTCCTCGGTGAGCCAAGGAGCAGGAGCATGCTTTATTTTGATGGCTTTAACTGGAGCATGTTTGTCAAATAATTGTGTCAGTAACGAGTTAAAGACACTAATTTGACCATCAACGGAATCAGCATTTAAAACCACGTTCCAGTCAATGTTTTTAGCATCTTCCCTAAGGTTATCCAGATTCATACTACCAAAATTGCGCTGCAGAAGAACTTTTGGCTTAGCCTTGGGGGGACGGACTTTATAGGATAGAAAAACCAAATCATGGTACGAAAAAGCATCAGCATTATACTGCCCATGCTTTGTTACGTGTGCTAAGGATGAAACTATAATAAGGTCAAGAAGAGAAGGCTGACAATTTGGAAAATGGTGCGTAGAACTAGACGGAAGGATGTGTAGATTGTTGGAGTTAATGAGCGATCTGAAGGAAGATGAACGGTGGTCATTTTTGAGGAGACATGTGTTAAAATCGCCCATCACAATTGTATGACTGTAAGATGGAACTAAGTTCTGAAGAAGACTTTCGAAGGATAAAAAGTAATTGATTTTCATGGAAGGGGGGTAGTAAACTCCAAGAAGAATCTTTGTATGATTTAACGTGACTTCAATAAATAGGTGTTCGCCAGCATCTGTCGGTGGGGGTTGGGCAGACATACTGACTATAGAGAAAGGAATGTGTGATCGCAGGTAAATTGCAACGCCACCGCAATTCCTAGGGACACGGTCATTACGAATAAGATGAAAACCTGGAATTGCGACAGATGTGGAAGGCAAACATGGTTTTAAAAACGACTCTGACACGAGAATAGCGTGGATATTTTTTATATCGAATGTTGTCAGCATATCTGGGTAATGACCCCAGATGCTTTGTGCATTGATATGAACAACATTAAAATTCTTTGAACAATTAGTAAACTGAGAAGACAATGAATCGTGGAGATTCGGGATACTTTGAAAACTACAATCGCTACTACTATCATCAAAAGATGAAGAAGAACAGGACAAGAATTCGTCACTCTGAGAACTATTATTAAATAAATTATATAACATACTTTAATAAGAATAACAATACTATAATATAATAAATACGAAAATAATATATAACCGCGAAAATAAAATGTAAAAATTTCACCTGCCAGTTGTGCGTTTAAAATAAATTTTAAATCGATGATGGGCAGCAGGTTTTAAGCAGTGAAAATAAATCACTGTACACAAAAAATAAAGTTAGAATATAACGCATTAAAAAAAAACAAAAAGAACAAACCGTAAAACGGAACGTTATAAAAAACAATTAAAAAGTAAAATGTCAGTGTCAGTTATAGCCAAGCAAGAAACGATTTCAAAAGAAACAAAAACAAGATTACCTACAACAACTACACTACAAGTTAAATAAAAAATTAACTAACAGCCTACCTACTGCCCATTAACAGGAAAAAAAAACTCAATTCACAGTAGCTGCTCCTCGTTTCCCTCTTGTTTTCTTCGGGGGTTTCGTTACCATCAGCTTGGAAGAAACAACAGAAACTTCACCTTCTGTTGCAATACTTGTTACATCCGGAAGAGACCGGATCTGATGCCGTTTCCCATCGAGCCCCAATACAAAGACTGATCCCTCCTGCGTCCAGCATTTGGAGACTCCGAAGCGTCGTCGTGCCGCCATAAACACGTCATGCCGGCGCTTCGTGAGAAACTCGGACAGGGTGATCCCGCTGCCTTTGAGCTTAGTTTTACTAAACCAAACCTTGTCACGGAGATGGGTGATGATATTACGATTAAATGAGCTTACCTACCAAGAACATTATTTTAACCAGATTTCAGTATCCTTCTTGTTAAGTACCTATATATTTATATACCAATCTTTGAGGTCCAGGTTCGATCCCCGGCCGGAGCATGTAACAATGAGTTTTTCGGAATCTATCTGCAGAGTATTTAATACTTACCACTTGCTGAACGGTGAAGGAAAACATCGTGAGGAAACCTGTATGCCCTAAAAAGCGTGTATTTGTGCCCGAAGAACGGCGATAGGGCTCACGTTGGGACGTAATAATCGTCGGCGAAACGCGGGTATACCGGGTGTGGACTGTGACCTGCATTTCACAGTTCACACCCGGAACACCTTTGACACCCCCTCGGGGATTCATGTCGTGACGATATATTTTAATTTTTATATATTATATCAAAAGATTGGTTGGTAAAAATTGGTTGGTCGTCTAAACAGTGTTTTCATTTCATCAATCAAACTGAACGCAGCCTATGAACGCATCAAACTGAATCTGTCATGTCTATCTATGGTACACAAGATAAGACTGGCAACTGTTTTCAATAAATTAAAAAAATAAAACATACTCGGACATGGCTGTATGAGCTAAGTTCATTTGCCTTCCCACTATGTAAAGAAATCAAAATAAAAATTAAAAAAATGAAAACATTAAACACTCGTGCGGTAAAGTTGACTTTGACAACGGATTAAACGCATATAAAACAGAACTTTACGAGCATTTGCATTGAAATAATAATTGCTTTAAATTAACAAAAATTAGACTTATTGTTTCTTATACTTTCCAATTTATTCAGAAGTAGGTATTGCGGTCAGTGTTAGACAATAGCCCATGAAAAGGGAAACCTCAAATTGGTAACCTACTTTTAATGGAAAATGGAAATCGTACAAGGTTTTATTTATGTAATTTTATTGAACCGATCGTAGGTACTAGCTATAATTTACATTGAGAGAATAAGAATAAGAAATATTTATTTGCTAAAATTAGGGTGAACAGTACAAATTGAGTACATTATAAGATCTCCTTATTAGCTAATTTTAGTTTAGCATGCAAATTTTTTACAAACAAATTTTATAATTTGATAATAATAATTCTAAAAATTAATTGACATAAATAAAAGACATATAAAAATACAAAATAAGAACACAATAATTAAACAATAGATTAAACAATAATTAAACTATATATTTGGCTAGGCATTCTATTTATTTTTGGTCTATATAGTTTATTTATCAACTTATTTATTTATTAGTAGTTATAATAATATTCTTATTCCAATAAGTGTTTATTTTATGCATGTGTATAACTTTAGTAGGCCAACTTAAATATAGTTTTTATATATATTTCCCGTATCATATTTGTTTCATCATAAAATATTATTTTTATACAGATTAGATTTGACATGTAAAAAATATACTTTATGTATCTATTTTACAAATAAACAATTTGAATCTTGAATCTTAGAATACAGATTTGAATTTAATTAATATGTCAACTACCTATACGTATTATATTTATCTGCCATTAATATTTTGAACCAAAAAATTATTTTAAATTGTAAATTTTCCATTTTTTTTATTTCGGTTTATACAAGGTGACAGGTAGATCTTTTATACTCTGTGAAAGTTTGTTGAAAGTGCAAAAACATCTTCTAGTCGTTATTTAATTTATCCACTTCGTGGTCATAGTAAAAAACCATAAATTCATTTTAAAATGTGAAATTATAAATTATTATTATTAAATACCGGCTTTAACACTCACGTATTATTATTGTTGACCACATGCCAACTGTTTCACCGAGACAAATCGAAGTCCAAAAGAATTAAAAATGTTTTGCTCAAATAATTTTTTCACTTCCCAGTACAAAGTGGTTCAATCAGCTGACTAAATTTCTATGGAAAGGTAAAAAATAAGTATGAGCAAAAATTTTTTTTCCTGTGGAATGTGCTCTATTGGAGATACTCCATCATCTGTTATTTTTTTTTCACTTTGAATTGTAGGACCTTAAATATCATATTTCATTATTTGAACTTAATATTTCAGCCGTTCAATATACGATTACTTGCATTTTACTGCATCCAATAAAATCCCAAAGATCCTGGGCCTAACCTAAAAGGCCTAAACTATAATATAAATACCATTTCATCTGAGTTATTCTTAGTTAGGTTGAGTTAGGTTTCAGACAGTAAAACACACCAAAATAAACTTCGTAAGAATTGTAGCATACTTGTAAAACAGCCGTCATGTTAAAAATCCATCCTCTTAATTCCAAAATAATAAATAAAAACACCTCGAAACCGCAAGTTTTCTGAGCGGCCCGCTCCCACTAAGAAGGATAGAAAAGTGTAA
Source organism: Ypsolopha scabrella (assembly GCA_910592155.1). Lineage (NCBI taxonomy): Eukaryota > Metazoa > Arthropoda > Insecta > Lepidoptera > Ypsolophidae > Ypsolopha > Ypsolopha scabrella. The sequence continues at coordinate 4,884,895 of OU342972.1, read as the reverse complement.
AAAGAAAGCGATGGAGCAGAACAGATTTCGCATGGTATGTATAGGTATGTATATGATTTTGTATCATATGTTTTATTTTGAAAAAAGGAATGTTTGCTAAGTTTCTTGCCCTTCTTCTTAGCAATACTAATCGAATGGTGCGGATGGTTAGGCATTATGAATATATAATATTTTTATTCCTATATTTCTCTATTTTATGCAGGTGTATAACTTTATTACATTTTAGTAGCCCAACCTTAATATTTTTTGTATGTATTTCCCGTTTTTATTTATGAACTTATTTCTTCATTGCATTAAATGCCATTTATTTAATGATATTTTTATTCCTAGATTCCTCTATTTTATGCAGGTGTATATTTTATTTCCCGTATTATTATATATATTTTTTTTATATTCTAAAGTTATATTATATTGTTAAAATTAACTTTGACTTGTAGAAAGTATACTTTATGTGTCTATTTTGCAAAAATAAATATTTTGATTTTGATTTTTCTCTGGATAACCTCGCCTTAAGCTCTAAAACGTCCCATTCTGTCATAGATTTATCTTGAATGTAAACATTTTTTCTTGAATTTGAAAACATTATAATACCGTTGTAGTTCATTTCATACATAGGTATTTGAAAAATGCGACGGTGTGATATGTAGGAGATATAGCTAGCAAAAGAACGTTATGATATGAGCTAGGATTCTAAATCCTGGTAAAAATAAGAATAATGAATTTCGGAAAAAGTTAAAAACCTATGTGAGTAATATATTTATTTGATTTTTTTCCTTATTCATTGGCTTATTCGTCTTACTTGGTATTTTCGAACCCTACACTTAGGTATTTTCCAAGGTTCTTTTTTATTATTCTTTGCCGGAACTAGAAAAAATTGCTCAGTGAAATAATCATTTCCTTAACGGATACAACTGATATGATTTATGGTGAAATCCATCGCTTTAGATACTCGACCTTAAATATTTTTGGAGTGCATTGTATGAGAAAATTAGATCTCAGACGGGGCTTGAACCCGTGTTCCTGTCTATTGCGGGCTAGTGACATATTCACTTTGTCCACCGAGATCTACAAGACTCTTCCGAATTTTGTAGCCATCTCTTCCGGTATGGCTATGATGTCATGGCGGAACATGACGAATCGCTTGGCCGAAGCTTACCACCAAAGGGTTTGTCAGTTCGTTGGGTTTGGGCCTGTATAGAGGCTTATTAGGAGTAATCAGTGGCTACATCTCAGTTTACGCTATTCCAGAAGGTTCGTTTCATGCACCTTATAAATCTGTACAAGAAATAAATTATCCGTCACTCTGGCACCTGTCACTTTTGACATATTTGTCACAAATTCTGTATAAAAAATAAGTCCCCCTACACTTTGACATCTATCAAAAAAATCCATAAAAATTGTTAATTCAACATTTTGAGAATTCAACATTTTTGGAATACAAAATTTTTGGAATTCAACAAATTAGGAATTCAACATTTTGGGCCTGAAGGCCCATAAAGATGCCGTCGGCAAATCGTAGAATTCGGCATACTATGATTTTCCTCGGCAGATCGTAAAGCATGAAATCGAAAATCTGTCTCTAAAAGTAACAAATAGGTGCGACGAGCGAGTGGAGCGAGGAGTAGCGCGTTACGTTTTCATGTAAATAAATTTGGAGAGCCGAACTAAGTGGAGTTAAAGCTAGTTTTAACAGAAATACGATCTGCCTTGACAAATTATGATATGCCGAAATACATTCTTCTTTATACTGTACAAAATAGTAATAAAATAAACATGTAACTTATGTCATGTAACCCGCATCTGTTTGTCCGCAGGACGCACGTACAACGACCTGAACCAATACCCCGTGTTCCCGTGGGTGCTCACCAACTACGAGAGCGACGAGCTGGACCTCAGCCAGCCCTCCAACTACAGGGACCTCTCTAAGGTATGAGACCTCTCTAAGGTATGAGACTTCTCTAATTTATGAGAACTCTCTTAGGTATGAGACCACTCTTAGGTATGAGACCTCTCTAAGGTATGAGACCTCTCTTAGGTATGAGACCTCTCTTAGGTATGAGACCTCTCTTAGGTATGAGACCTCTCTAAGGTATGAGACCTCTCTTAAATAAACTTTCAACTATATGCAAGCTGGTTTACGTTGAAATTCCTATGATCCCCTTGACATTTGTGTGTACTTCAACTAGTGTTAATATACGAAGATTTTTAGAATTTGTCACATTATTCCAGTCTCATCGTTCGATAACCAGACTTGGGATGGTTTTGGTCTCACGGTGTCACACTTTGGTAGTTGAAAAGTGTAACAGTGACAATTTCTTCTGTGACAGTGATTCTGTAAAAGTTGTTCGTACTACCGAACCATCACAATTAGCTTTTGATATTGATAGAAGCTATTTTTGGTTGGCCCTTTGGCCGAATTGTCTTGGTCATGTAGTGTATAAGGAGACTTTCGTTTATATAGTCAAATTCATACTGGAGACTAAAGTTGTCAAGACCAAGGTTCAATTCTTCTTTCTGTGAAATATGCAAAATAAAATGTAGACTAATTCAGTCGAGGTTGTTCTTGAAGAAGCATAGGGCAAAAAATTATTTGTATTTCGCAAACAAGTTTATTGAACCTTGGTCCTCACCACTTACCGAGTCTCCAATATGAATTTGGCTACACGAAAGTCACCCTATATGTGGCACAAATATGGACCTACAAGTTTAACGTTTCAAAAGCGCGTAGACTGAACAAATGTTCTCCTAAGATCTTTGAACCCTTCGTCTTAGTAACCAAGAGGTTCGACCCACTAGACCAAAAACGCAGGAAGTATAACAGGCTCGGTATCTCCCCACAGCCGATCGGAGCGCTGAACCCGTCGCGGCGCGCGTACTTCGAGGACCGGTACAACAGCTGGGAGCACGAGTCGACGCCGCCCTTCCACTACGGGACCCACTACTCCACCGCCGCCTTCGTGCTCAACTGGCTCGTGAGGATCGTGAGTACCAGCATATACATCATCGAGGTCACCCTGCTGAACTTCGCGTATCATTACTTTAGATCAATCTTTCTCAAAGTGGACGATAACGCCCCCTTGTGGGCGTTGGAGGCCTAAGAGCAGGGCTGGAAATAAAACTGTTTTTTTTAAAAGATCAAAACATCCCATTTAAAACAAAATTAAAAAAAAAACATGTTTAAAACAAATATTTACTGATGTTTTTTGCGGCTGTTTTAAACATTTTTTGGGTATCGTATTGGTAACATATGTTTAAGTAAAATTAATTAAAAAGCCGTTTTTTTAATGTTATCAATTATCATAATCTAATCTTGAAAATACAAGTACTCACCGACACCGCCCGTTCTCATCTTTATGTTTGGGGAAACCCCCGCCAGTAAAGGAATTTTAACCGCATCGATTAATAGAAAAGGATGCGTTAAAAAAAGAGTAATAACAACGATACGTTCGATATAAGGAAAAAATAATAATTAATATGCTAAAAAACAGTGTTTTATATATGAGTGTTTTGTGTTTTAAATACGTTTAAAACAATTTGTTTTAAACAGTGTTTTAAACAAGGCTGTTTTTTTTAAACACTTGTTTTAAACAATGCCAACCCTGCCAAAGAGGCCCAAAAAAAATTAGGGGTATTTAAAGTTGCCTTTTAATTACTCTCGCTGATAAAAAGTCTCGTTTACAATGTAAGTTTTAACTCGGGACCAGATTAATAATAGCACACTTTAATTAAATTACGTACAAAATTACATTACATTAAAGTAATGAATGTCATTGTGGTTTTTAACATGAGGTAAAGTAAAAAATGGGGGAGCTGAAAACTTTTAAACGGTTTTACTCGTATCTCCGGAGGTTTGGTCTAACTCCGCATTTGAAAAATGCCATAATTCAGTACGAAACTCCGGAGTTACGGAACTCTACGAAGCCCTAATTTCACGTGTAGTGAAGTGACCCGGGTCTACATAATCATATAGGTTATACGGGTGTTCATAAAATTACGCCTAAGCCAAAAACGGGGCAGAGTTTAAATAAACGCGGGCGGAGCCGCGAGCAAAGGCTAGTCATACTATAAAGTAGTAAAAACTCTTGTCTGTACATTAAATATTTTTACAAAATTTTAAATGAAATGGGCTATTAACATTGTACTGAAACTAAATCTACCATTTTTAGAATTATTGTCTGTCTGTATGTATGTTCCGTTTAACTCGAGAACGCACTCAACCGATTTAGATGCGGTTTTCTTTATTATCATCGTAGTGACCCTGGTCAATATATGTATAGGCTATAAGGGATGTTGATAAAATAACGCCCAAGCCGAAAACGGGCAGAGGTTGAATAAACGAGGGCGAAAGGCAAGTTCTGTATATTAACATATTTTTATTTATTAGCTTAGTTACTTAAATTTTTTTTGTGCCTCATAATTTTACATACATATATCAAAACTTGATAATTTGTAGCTCGTTAGTCATTTATTGTTATATATTTAATAGTGGAAGTCACCTTTGGCTTGTACCAGTGACGCCGCTGCCCGTCACTAGTCTGTTTTATATAAGGCTCGGCAATTGGGGATGGATAAACCGGCATCCATCGGTCCCAGACAGTGGTGGGCCGCCTGGTTTTGCCTGAGAGCTGTTCTCTTACTCTCCCCCGAATAACTTCGAGAGGGTTTGCGAGTAAGATGGTGGTACCTCCACAGTCGAGCCCGGCATCAGCTCTACCACCTACAAATTTACAAATTGATGTTTAAACTTGTATATTGCTGTAGATTTTCCAAAGTAAAGAATACATAAATTGTTCACATCGTCCGAACGCAATGATTCACACTTTCTGCTGCCGGCGTCTGTTTATCCGGATATTTATAACTCGAATTATTTTAAAAGTAAATAGGTATGAAAGAAGATATTGTGACTAGAATAGAAATCGGAATGCATCTCTGGTTAGGGTATAGAGAAAAAGGTAAAGCTCAACCGGGCCGCCGACCAAATTAGCGACATACTGAAGAAGGGCAAAGTAAAAAGTACCCGGAATAGAACAGCTTGTATGACTAGACTGATAGATGTAGAGAAAGCAAAGAGATGTGTCAAGATCGTATCAGGTGGAGATCTGTAGGGTCTGCCTACTCCTTTGGGAGACAAGCGTGAGTATATGTATGATAAATAATTTAACAAATATTTACAAAGATTAATGTATCTTATACTCCTGCTTGCCTACATAGTTACATAATCAAATAATTATCTTATTTTGTATATTCTTAGATTATTTCATATTAAATTACATTGCGCTACGTTTCTCATCACAGAAATTGATCAATTTTGATGTTATCAGGATCGATCTTGTAAGCTAGATCATCTGCCAATTACTATGTGTTAACACACTCTGTTATTATTTCTTACGTAACGGATGTTATTCCTAAGGAACTCACTCGCATAACAACGTTAAACGAATAATTTCCAGATTTAATTATAATTATGTTGTTTATATCAATATCAAATAGGGTTCCGTAACTCAAAATGAGAATGAACAAAAGCATTCAATTTGTAACTACAGTTAAGAGGCGAAAAATTGCATATTTCAGACACAGAAATTCCAAATATCAGATATTCAAAACATCATACAGGGCAAAATTAAAGGCAAAAGAGGGAGAAGAAGACCAAGGACATCCTGGTATGAAAACATAAAAAGATAGACCGGAACAAAGGACGCTACCACACTCAAGAGACTGGCACAGACTAGAAATTCATTTAACATAATGCTATCCGCTAGGATATGTCACGAGAAATAGTACCTCAAAATTAAAAAACTTTTTAGGAAATAAACAATAAAAATTTCTAAACCGAAGTATATCTTGAGCAAATTTCTCCTTTTTTCGTCTTTATTATTTGACTCCGTTCATAAAATACAAAATTAAAAACGGAACCCTTGTAAGATCACTTTGTTTGATTTTGTAGCTTGATGCCTTTGCGCTTTGTTGACTTTTTAGTATAATCAAGGAATCGGTAGAATCATGCAAACATTTTCAAACCTCCATACATTAGATCCCACCTTGCCTAATTTTACTTTTGTCGCTCTTACATCACAGTTTTCCAATTTTTTAAAACATCAAATTATTCATATGTCTGTCTGTCCGTCGGTCAAGAACCTTTTTCTCGGATCCCGTTAGAGATACGAATCAAGTTGAAACTAATAAGTCCTATAGAAGTTTACGGCCCTATAGTGCCGTATGGCATAGCGCCGCGCCGGTGGTAGAGCTGATGCCGAACTCGACTGTGGAGGTACCACCATCTTACTCGCAAATCCTCCCGAAGTTATTCGGGGGAGAGTAAGAGAACAGCTCTCAGGCAAAACCAGGCGGCCCACCATTGCCTGGGACCGATGGATGGCGGTATATCCATCTCCGATTGCCGGGCATTATATAAAACAGACTGGTGATGGGCAGCGGCGTCACTGGTGCAAGGGGTTCGGCACCGCGCTCACCAACCCGCCTGCCCAGCGTGTGTGAGTATGGGCATTTCTTTCAGGAGGACCGCCAAGAGTGGCGAAATCCTGGAAAGGCCTATGTCCAGCAGTGGACGAAACAGGCTGATGGATGGATGGATGTATATGTAGTTAAGGTATTTATAATATGGACCAAGGGCCTGAAATAAATAAATGTATTAATATTATTATAATTTCATACAAATTGGCTCACGACGAAAACCTACAGGGTGCTTCCAGTTGAATTGGAAACATGAAATTCCTTAACAAGTAGATATTGTAGCACAAGTCTAGGAAAAAATATGGAAATTACCTATACTTTTTTTTTTTTTTTTTTAATTTATTAACTTTACATTAAATATTTAAATGGACCAGTGATGCTGTAAGATCACATGTGATCTATCCCATACATTATATTATATTATAAATCAAAATCAAATCAAATCAAAATATTTATTTTGTAAAATAGATACATAAAGTATACTTTCTACAAGTCAAAGTTAATCTTTACAATACACCGGGTGTAAATAGAGTGCGACCATTAAATGAAACCACATATTCTACCGACCCTACTGAACCACTTTTCCCAAGAGTCATACCCGCGGACAGCCTTAGTTTAGGAAATAATTGAGTTCCAAACAAAAATGCGTGAACCCTAACGCACCGACATACGGGCGAGTTTAGAGAGAGTGTCGTCCGTGAAACCTCCAGCTGTTTGAGGACAACGCTCTCTGTAACCTCGCCCGTATGTCGGTGCGTTAGGGTTCACGCATTTTTGTTTGGAGCTCAATTATTTCCTAAACTAAGGCTGTCCGCGGGTATGACTCTTGGGAAAAGTGGTTCTGTAGGGTCGGTAGAATATGTGGTTTCAATTTTCGTTTAGTTCTTAGTATTTTAGTTTTATGTTCCCTTCAATTGTTGTGCCCCTACGGGTGTCATATACAAACAACACCATATAAATTACATTGCAATAAATAATAACATGAATTTGAATTTAATGGTAAAAAAGAAAGTAAAAGAAATTAAAAATACAGACAAGGAGACTAGTACTTGTTGCTACGCCAGTCGTCGAGAAACAGAGATGAGGGCTCTGAAAAGAGCCACGACATGTCAGTCGCCGAGAAACAGAGATGGGGGCTCTGAAAAGAGCCATTTCACGTAGCTGTAGATTGGAGGAGCAAGCGTATTCGATGTAACTTCGAGCCCCGGCGAGAGCAGCGCGCAGACTGTGGACGAGATGTTGATCCATCGGCGGCCGGCGAGGGAAAGAGCGCGCGCCCGTTCGTTGGTTTTCTCACATCCCCCTTTCTGGGGCGTGGGTATTCAGCGTCGGGGCGGGTGCCCCCTTGCTGAGACGTCTTCCGATGCCCATGACTATGGGCATGTCCTTGGGTTGTCTTGTCCGGTGGTGTTTTGCGGCTCTACTCTCGAGGAGCACGGCTCGACTCAGGGAGGAGTTCGGCTCTACTCAGGGAGGAGCCGCGGTTGTCATGTGGTGTCCGGCGTGGGCGCGCGCGACGCGAGTACCGCGGGCGCGCGCTGCGCGGGGTCGCGTGGCGCGGGGGCGCGCGGCGCGGAGGCGCGCGGCGCGGGGGGGCGCGGCGCGGGGGTGCGCGGCGCGGGGTTGCGCGGCGCGGGTGCGCGCGGTGCGGGGGAGCGCGGCGCGGGGGCGCGTGGCGCGGGCGCAGTCGTCGCGGACGCGCGGGTCGCGTCGGGCGGCTCTGTGTTCTCGTCCGGTGGTTTGAGGAGGTCCCGTGGCAGGCGGCGGCGATCGGGGGGGCGCGCGTGGTGCGGCGCCAGCTCTCGAAGATGTGAGAACGGCGCATGCTCTGCGCGCGTAAACATCCCCGTCGCGAGCCGGCTGACGAAGTCGTCCAGGCGTTCGATCCTCAAGTCCCTCGCGATCACGTCGTTCCTCACGTAGCGAGGCGCGCCGACGATGGTGCGAAGGGCCAGGTTTTCTTGGGCTCGGAGACGTTTCTTATTCGTCTCCGAGACTAGAGCGTACCATGCCGGCGCAGCGTACGTGAGGCGGGATCTCACATAAGTTTTGTAGATCCCGAGCTTCGCACGCAGAGGTAGGCTTGAAGACAGGAGCGGTCGCAGTCTTGCTCGCGCTCCTTTCACCTGGGCGACGACGTTGTCCACGTGTTTCCGCATTGAGAGTCTCCGGTCAATGGTGACTCCCAGGTACTTCACGTGGGGCTGCCATGGGACCTCGACTCCGTGGAGTTGGAGTGGTGGTGGTTCCTTGGTGCTTCCGGTGATGAGGGCCTGCGTCTTCCCGACATTGACCGATAGTCGCCATTTGGACAACCAGTCTGGGAGCAGGTCCAGGGTGCGCTGCATCTTCGCCGCAGCGTGGTAGGGCTTGTATGACGATACGAAGTAAGCCGCATCGTCGGCGAAGAGAGCGAGTTGGGTTCCCGCTCCCAAAGGGATATCATCGGTGTACCGGGAGTAGCAGGCTGGGGACAAGCAGCTTCCTTGTGGAACGCCAGCTTTGATCTGGCGCTCTCCGGAGATGGCGTCTTCCACCACCACTCTGAAGCGGCGGTCAGCTAGGAACGACTTCACGACCCTAACCAGGCGCCGAGGGGCTGGAGAGGTCGACAGTTTGTATAGCAGGCCCTCGTGCCATACTCTGTCGAAGGCCTTCTCCATATCCAGAAGTACTGCAACGGTGTACTCCTTCTTGTTAAGGCCTACCGACATGTGGTGCAGTACTCTGGTAAGCTGGAGGGTCGTGGAGTGGTCAGCTCTGAAGCCGTACTGTTCCGGGCGGGGTGTGATGTGGGGCGTCAGTTTCCCGAGCAGGAGTTTCTCAAACACCTTTGAGACGTTGCTGAGCAGGGTGATAGGCCGGTTGTGTTCCGGCCGTCTGGAGTCCTTGCCTGGCTTTGGAAGCATGATGACGTGGCCGACCTTCCACTGAGTAGGGAAGTGCCCCGTTCGCATGATTCCATTGAAAAGGCGCGTCACGGCAGCGACTATTCGAGGGGGTAGGTGCCGGAGCGCCAGGTTGGTAATGGAATCAGCTCCTGGGGCCTTGCGGGGTTTGGTGCGGTTGATCACCCGCTTCACCAGGCCAGGCGAGAAGACGGTGGGGTCTTCTTCAGCGACTGTCGGCTCAGCGAAGTAGTCTCGCAGGTGGGACTCGACTGCTCTGACGTGCTCCACATCGTTTGTCGGGTTTGGCGTAAATTGGCCTTCGAGGCTCTCGGCGAATATCTCGGCTCGATCTTGGGCTCGGAATCTTGGGTGGCCGTCGCTGCCCAGCAGCGGTCGGACTGGAGTTGGGGTTGTGGACAGCTGCCGGCATAGGCGATGTACAGAGGGAACGTGTTCGCCTATGGACTCGACATGGCGTTCCCAAGATTCTTCGGCGTTGGCGTCGAGTTCAGCCTTCACCTTCTCCGTGAGAGCGTTGAGGCGAGTCTTGAGCGTGGGGCAGCGGGTGTGCTGCCAGCGCCTCCGGATCCGTCGCTTTTCGCGTATAAGTTCTTGGATCCGAGCGGGGAGAGGTTGTAGTCTTCCCGTGCTCGGAACCGTGTGCGAAGATGTTTCCAGCGCGTTTCGGATGCAGCTAGTGAGCTCAGACGTCAGCCTCTCCACATCTTCGGAGTTGGTGACGGGGCAGGATATGGATGCCTCATGGAGGGAGGCCTCGAAGGCGGGCCAGTTGTACCGTCGACGTGTTGCAGGTGGCGAGACCCGGGTGGGCATGTCCTCCACAATGAGAAGGACTGGCCTGTGGTCCGACGGGAGGTCGATAAAGACTTCTTGGCTTGGCGGTGTTCTCAGATCTTTGTACACCACTATATCCAGGACGTCTCCAAGCCCCGTTTGCGGGCAGTAATGAGTAGGCTCGCCGGGGCCGATGACGTCATAGTGGTGCGAGATCGAGTCCTGGAGGAGTCGGAGTCCTTGGGCATTCGCCCTCGCGGAGTTCCACGCTGGGTGTTTGGAGTTCAGGTCGCCGGCTATGATGGTAGGGTGCGGCGCGCTGAGGACATCGTGTAGGTCCCTGAAGTCAAGGCGCCGGGCAGGAGCCTTGTAGGTGGCAAATAGTCGCAGTGTTTCGCCAGCGACCTGGATCTCGACTCCAAGAGCGTATATTGAGGAGTACTCCTTGAAGGCGATTTGCTGGTGGATTATCCTCCTCTTGACCAGGACCGCCAAGCCTCGCCAGACTCGGCCAGTCTCGGGGGAGTGCTCATCCTTCCTGTAGACATGATAGTTAGGGATCTTGAACTTATCTTTGTCTGACAGGTGGGTCTCGCTGATGAGCATCACATCGACGTTTTGTTCTCTGAGGAAGAACTGGAGCAGTCGTCTCTTCCCAGTGAGCGACTGGGCGTTCCAGTGCACTATTCTTAGTGACTGGAGCTCTGTTGTAGCTGGAGGGTGGCTACGCATCTAAGGACGTCCGGGTGGCTTAGAAGGGCCTTGAGCAGTTCCAAGGTCTTTTCTTCTTGGAAGAGCTGTGCCGGAGGTGCGGTTTGGGCCTTTGAAGTAGTGGCTGGGGTAGGGGCCGGTGCAGGGATGGGCTGCTCAGCCATCTTCTTTTTATTTTTCCTCCCTCTCTTGCGGCGTGGCTTGAGGGGGTCCGTTCTGGCCGTAGGCGGATTTGCCTGGGCCGTGAGTGAGGAGGGAGCTGTCCTTTCCTCTGTAGGGTTGGGTTGCGAGGGCAGTGGGTTGGGCTTGGTAGCAGTGCCCGTCAGGGCCACCGTACCGGCTTTCTTATTCCGGGCTTCCCTCCGGAACACAGGACACGACGTGTTATTGGCTGCGTGGGGCCCTCCACAGTTAGCACACGTCGGCGGCTCTTCCTTGGGGCGTGGGCACTCCTTTGCAGGGTGCTCCTCGCCGCATCGTACACACGCTTGTGTGCGGTGGCAGTGGTGTGAGGAGTGCCGGAACTGCTGGCATCTGTGGCATTGTGCAGGTCCCTTCTTTCCCCTCCAGGCTTCGATTTTGACGCCTGGCATATACATGAGCTCTGTTACTTCATATATAGCCGGCGTCAGTGTTGGGGTTTTCTTAAGTTGGGCATAGAATATGCAGCCCGGGCGACCCGCTCTGGCCCGTATTGGCTTGCAATATTCTGCCTCGAAGCCGAGCTCAAGTAAGGCGTCGGTGAGCTCCTCCGGCTCGGTGTTCACGGGGAGTCCTCGTATCGCCACCTTCAAGCTGCGCTCGGCGGGAAGGGAGTACGCGAACCACTTTACTCCGTGGTCCTTGTCCAGCTTGGTGAGGTAGTGTTGGAGGAGGCGGTACTCTTCGTCCGATGTGGGCGTAAAGCGTACTCCTTGCTGGAAGGCGCGCGCGTTCGGGGTTCTGCCAAGTTGGGTCGCTATTTCACGAATGTGAAATTGCCAGTTTGGTAGTTTATCCACTACGAGCGGTGGATATCTGGCCTTCCTTGGCATGGCCTGTGCTAGGGGGGCAGCCGTGGATGGTGAGGCGGTGGCCGGCACGGCGGCGGGCGGCGCGACGACAGGCGTCGCGGCGGCGGGCGTCGCAACGATGCGCGGCACGGCGGCGGGCGGCGCGGCGGCGGGCGGCGCGGCGGCGGGCGGCGCGGCGGCGGGCGGCGCGGCGGCGGGCGGCGCGGTGGGGGGCGGCGCGGAGGCCGGCGGCGCGGCGGCGGGCGTCGCGACGGCATGCGGCACGGCGGCGGGCGGCGCGGCGGCGGGCGGCGCGACTACGGGCGTCGCAGCAGCGGGCGATGCGGCGGTGAGCGTCGCGACGGAAGGCGTCGCGACGGACGGCGTCGCGGCGGAGGGCGTCGTCGCGACGGAGGACGTCGCGGTGGTGCGTGGCGCGGCGGCGCGCGGCGCGACGGTCCGCGGTGCGGTGGCGCGCGGCGCGACGGCGCGCGGCGCGGTGGTGCGAGGCGTTGGATACCCAAGGGGTGGGCGGTCAGGTCGCGCTCGTTGCGCGACTGGGAGGCGCGATGCCGCTTTTCCCTGGGCTGCACGCGGTGGATCCGGGCATTGCTGCAGGGGGGTGGCTGCGGCGGCGGCATAGGAGTAGGGCACGGGAGAAGGCACGTCGCAGACTCGCTTCTCCGTGCTCTCTGTCCTAGGGCTGCTCGTGTCGAGCGCTCTCTTCGTCCTTGGAGGGAGGGGGGGCAGAGTCAGCGGCATAGATGACGCCAATGCTGCATCTGCCGTTGGGGAGCCTGGGACCGCGAGTTCGAGGCGGCGCTGGCGAAGGTGGGCCTCCATCGTGAGTAGGAGTCCCTCCGTCAAGCAGTTAGCACGTCGCAGTCGAGCCGTCATAATCTCGTCGAGCTCGAGACCACGGCGCGGAGACCCCGGCTGCTCGAGCGCGAACGGCACGGCGTACTCGGTGCTCGTGCTGATGGCCCCCCATTGGAGGTCGTGGAGCGAGTGCGCACGACTAATGGGGGTGGAGTCCGACGTTGATCCCCTGGGTAGACTCAGGAGTGCTGGGTCTACTTCCTGGGATGACGACTGGGTGGTGGCGTGGTGGTAGGAGTCCTGAAAAGGACTGTTGGGACGCGAGCCCTGAGAAGGGCTGTTGTTGCCGCTCATTGTAAGTGAGCGGCGGCTGCGGGGGGGGTGTTACGCGTGCGACCTATGAATCGTGGCGTGTGCCAGTCCCCATGCCCCTTTCCTCGGTGGTTTCCGCTGGTGGAAGGCCGAGGTAGGAAGCACAGCGAGCGGCGCCACAACTCAGGCGCTCTAAAAAGTAGGTGCTCCCCTCCGCGCAGCTGAGGCGCGGGCGCAATTCGCGATAATATTATTAAATAATATTGGGCGAATTCGCAACCGAAAACAGGTCCGAGCACTGCGAGCGTACAAGCGGTCCAAAGCGTACAAGCGGTCCGAGCGCGCGCGCCCGAACACCACGCTTATAAAGATACGACGCGTACATCGGCTACGTTCGGGATACGCGATCGCGAGTCATCTCCTGGCTCTCTCTAATTGTTGCTGTCTTAGTCTTAAGTTTTTGTATATAAATAATCTATTTTCTAAGATAAAATTATTCTATTCTCAACACGCAAACTAGTTTCATTTCCTAAGCTAAGTTCCTCCAAAGTGGTGACCCCGACGTGATCTAAAATTCAAGGAAGCCTTCTTTTGCCGATTCAAGATGCCAGACACTGAACCCAAAGGACCAGAAATTGCAAACATCTCGCTTTCATTGAGAATCCCTTCTTTCTGGCGCGACCGACCACGGTTATGGTTCATCACCTTCGAAGCGGCCACCAGCGATCTGAAGAAAGGGCAACACCAATTAGCCCAAATGGTCATCGCACAACTGGATAGGCAAGACATCGATCAAATCAACGACATACTATACAACCCGCCTGAAGAAGACTACTACAAGGCAATCAAAGAGCGTCTCATCACCGTGTATGAAGAATCTGACAATCGGCAGCTGCAAAAGCTTATGTCTGAGATGGAACTCGGCGAGCAAAAGCCAACACAACTACTCCGACGCATGCAAAGCCTAGGGAGAGACAAGTTCCCCGATTCCACGCTACGTATGATGTGGGCAAATCTCTTACCGCCACATATCCGATCGGTACTCGCCGTCAGCGAAACGTTCAAGTCAAAGGCAGCACTCGAAGAACTGGCTCTTCTCGCAGACAAAATGCTTGAGAACTCTCACGAGGTATCTGTCGTTTCGCCAGCACCGGGACCATCACAAGCATCCCTGCCACATTCAGACACTCAGTTTCTGGTCAATGAAATAAGGAAACTATCCCTGGAAATCGCAGAACTCAAGGCAAGATCGTCACATAACAACGGCAACAACAGCCATGATTACCGTCGTCGTCGCTATCCATCGCGCTCAAGAAACTCTTCACGTTCCCGCACCCGCTCCGACTCTCCAACGACAGTCTGCTATTATCATCGTCGTTTCGGGGCCGACGCAAGACGCTGCACAACCCCGTGCACGTACACCAAAAATGAGACGACGGAAAACTAGACAGAACACTGGCAGCGGCGGAATCCGGTGTTCAAAACAGATCCTACCGCTTATTCGTCAAGGACAAGAAGACCAGTTTATCCTTCTTGGTCGACACGGGAGCCAACATCTCAGTCCTCCCGAGAAAACCCGGACAAAAATCAACACCGTTATCATTCCAACTCTACGCCGCAAACAACACAGTGATTTCAACGTACGGCGAGAAGACACTAGAGCTAGACTTCAACCTACGTCGTCCGTACAAGTGGAAATTCATTGTCGCTGACGTATCGAAACCAATCCTCGGCGCAGATTTTCTCAATCATCACGAGCTAATTGTCGACATGAAGAACCGGAGACTAATCGACGGCCGCACAAGCCTCGCAGTCAACGCACCAATTCAAGCCACGAACGTGCCGACAATCCGCAGCATCGATTACGGGAAATCTTTCCATGAGATACTAGCTGAATACCCCGGCATCACTCGACTAACTTCAATGAAGCTAAATCCGACACACAACGTCGAACACTTCATCGAAACCACGGGTCAACCAGTACACTGCCGTGCTCGTCCTATACCGCCACATCGGTACCAACAAGTAAAGAAGGAATTCGAAAACATGATCCAGCAAGGCCTATGCCGCCCAAGCAAGAGTCCCTGGTCATCACCTCTACACGTTGTACCTAAGAAAAACGGCGATATTCGAGTATGCGGCGACTACAGAAAACTCAACTCAATCACCAAGGCCGACCGCTACCCGATACCACGTATCAAGGATTTCACTCACATGCTCTCAGGGAAAACCATTTTCTCCACAATTGACCTGAACAGAGCCTACCAACAACTGGTAATAAGAGAAGAGGATATAGAGAAGACTGCCTTAATAACTCCCTTCGGCCTCTTCGAATTTCCGCGCATGTGCCCAGGTCTCAAGAATTGTGGCCAAACATTCCAAAGATTCATTCATGAAGTGCTGCGAGGGCTCGATTTCGCTTTCCCGTTCATCGACGACATCCTCTGTGCTTCGGCTGATGAGGAGGAGCACCGACGTCACCTGCACACAATCCTCGGAAGACTCGAAAACTACGGCATCACCATCAACCCTGCGAAATGTGTCTTGGGGCAGCGAGAAGTAAAGTTCCTCGGACACTTAGTAACCAAAGACGGCATCAAACCACCTGAAGATAAAGTCCAAGCAATCACTGATTACCCGAAACCATCAACAATAGAAGAACTCAGGCGTTTCCTCGGTATGCTCAACTTTTACCGAGACCACATTCCAAACGCCGCTACGATACAAGCACCACTGAACAAATATCTACACAACGTTAAGAAGAGAGACAAAACTATAATAGAGTGGGACGACAAATCAACGCACGCATTCGAGATCTGTAAAGAAAGCATCAAAAACGCAACTCTACTAGATCACCCAGACCATCGTGCACCTATCGCACTATTCTGCGATGCATCGGACCTAGCCGCCGGCGCCGCCCTTCAACAATACATCAACGGGTCATGGAAACCACTTGGTTACTTTTCGAAGAAATTCTCAGACACCCAACGCCGATACAGTACATTCGACCGAGAGCTGCTCGCCATATACATGTCTGTGAAACATTTCCGCAAAATGTTCGAAGGAAGAGAACTAATTATATTCACAGATCACAAACCTCTCAC
Organism: Ypsolopha scabrella; assembly: GCA_910592155.1. NCBI lineage: Eukaryota > Metazoa > Arthropoda > Insecta > Lepidoptera > Ypsolophidae > Ypsolopha > Ypsolopha scabrella. The sequence continues at coordinate 4,868,800 of OU342972.1, read as the reverse complement.
ATACGCAATAACGAAGCCACCATCGGACAACGACACCCCCCGGCGCACGCGACAACTACTATTTATCAGCGAGTTTACAACAGATTTGCGCCATATCAGCGGAAAAAACAACGTAGTCGCCGACGCACTTTCACGCATCGAAACCGTATCCTGTCCGACATCAATCGATTACGAGAAGATCGCAGAGTCGCAAGAAAGAGATAGCAACATTTCGCAACTACTACAACAAAGTAACATATCGCTCAAGAAAGTTACTATTCCGAATACCGACATCAATATCTACTGCGAAACGTCTACGTCACACATACGCCCGTACATACCCGAAGAACATCGTCGAACTGTTTTCGACATCGTGCATAACATCAGCCACCCCGGCATACGAGCATCACGAAAACTCATCTCCCAGAAATACTTCTGGCCTACAATGCAAGCTGACATCGGAAAATGGGCAAAAACATGCACTGATTGCCAAAGAAGCAAAGTTCAACGACACACAACAAGCTGCATAGCATCGTTCCCGCCGTCCGACCGATTCGAACACATCCATGTCGATATAGTCGGACCTCTGCCTACAACGACTCACGGATATCGCTATCTAGTCACGATGATCGACCGATACACGAAGTGGCCCGAAGCAATACCTACTTGCGAAATATCAGCTGAGACGGTCGCTAGATGCATTTATGAAAATTGGATTAGTCGTTTCGGCTGTCCAGCTACACTAACGAGCGACCAAGGAAGGCAGTTCGAGAGCCATTTGTTCGCCAACCTGCTTAAGATAATGGGTATCAAGAGAACACGAAGCACGTCGTTTCATCCTCAATCCAATGGACTTATTGAACGCTGGCATCGTACACTAAAAGCGGCAATAAAGGCAAAAATCATGGAGCAACACTCATCGTGGATTGAGATTCTACCTACTGTTTTGATGGGACTTCGCGCCGCGCTACGCAGCGAAAACGGCGTAAGCGCGGCCGAGCTCACATACGGACACAACCTACGGCTGCCCGGCGATTTCTTCACTTCAAACAATACGTTATTACCGCCGCCAGACGAATATACCTACGTCGAAAAAGTACGAGAAGCGATCGAGTCCGTCAAACCTAGCGCAAAGGCACCGAGCAACAAGAAAATATTCGTGCACCGTGACCTTCTAACATGCAGTCACGTTTTCGTCAGAGTCGACGCAGTGCGCACGCCACTTCAACCTCCTTACACTGGCCCCTACAGAGTTGTGAAGCGAACTGACAAAGTTTTCACTTTACAATTACCAAGACGGCAAGCCAATATTTCAATCGACAGACTGAAGGCGGCATACCTGCTTACGGAAGATGAAACCTTACCTTCCACCAGTACCACAATACCTTCCCAGCAAGACACCAGCCAGGACCATGTTACCACACCACACCAGGTTACCAATACCAAGACGGTTTTACCTCCCAGCAACGTGACAACGCGACCAGCCTTAACACTAACACGGGCCGGGCGCGCCATTAAGAAGCCGGTACGTTTCACTTGAAGGGGAGCACTGTTGCTACGCCAGTCGTCGAGAAACAGAGATGAGGGCTCTGAAAAGAGCCACGACATGTCAGTCGCCGAGAAACAGAGATGGGGGCTCTGAAAAGAGCCATTTCACGTAGCTGTAGATTGGAGGAGCAAGCGTATTCGATGTAACTTCGAGCCCCGGCGAGAGCAGCGCGCAGACTGTGGACGAGATGTTGATCCATCGGCGGCCGGCGAGGGAAAGAGCGCGCGCGCCCGAACACCACGCTTATAAAGATACGACGCGTACATCGGCTACGTTCGGGATACGCGATCGCGAGTCATCTCCTGGCTCTCTCTAATTGTTGCTGTCTTAGTCTTAAGTTTTTGTATATAAATAATCTAAAATAGTCAAAAATGCTTTCCATATAGTAAATATTTATAGAATCATCTGATTGTCAAAGTTTATTATTATTATTTATTAATTTTTCATTTCATTTGTACCCATCGACATTTTTCTTGCAAGTAGGTAGTTCAACACACCGACTAATAGTGACTTATTCAGTTCTAAATGAAAACTTCAGCCTGTGGGTGTTACTTAAGGTGACTTTCCTTTATACAGCCAAGTTCGTACTGAGACCCAGTTAGTCGTCAGGACCAAAGTTAAATGACCCTTTCTGTGAAGTACGCAAAATAAAATTTAGACACCCCCTATACTAATTGAGTCGAGATTGTTCTTGGACAACTTTTTTTTTATTTTCCATCCATCCATCCATCAGCCTGTTTCGTCCACTGCTGGACATAGGCCTTTCCGGGATTTCGCCACTCTTGGGGGTCCTCCTGGAAGAAACGCCCATACTCACACACGCTGGGCAGTCGGGTGCCGAAACCCTTGCACCATCACCAGTCTATTTTATATAAGGCCCGGCAATTGGGGATGGATATACCGCCATCCATCGGTCCCTGCCAATGGTGGGCCGCCTGGTTTTGCCTGAGAGCTGTTCTCTTACTCTCCCCCGAATAACTTCGGGAGGATCTGCGAGTAAGATGGTGGTACCAACACAGTCGAGCGCGGCATCAGCTCTACCACCTAAATTTTTTTTAAATTCTAAATATATATATATATTGTAAAGATTAACTTTGACTTGTAGAAAGTATACTTTATGTATCTATTTAACAAAATAAATATTTTGATTTGATTTGATTGAATTGATAGGGGCACTAAAAATATTCTTCCCATTTCACATACAGTGTCGTTGGACCTTGGTCCTGTCTACTTACCGAGTTTTCAGTATGAATTTTGCTACGTAAACGAAAGTCACCGTATGTATAATAAGCACATACGTTGCCCCTGACGCGTATTTGCGTTTGGACTACGGCGTAGCGGGTCTACAAAGCGGAAAAACAAGGGGCTCGTAGGCGTAGCACTTGCTACGCTGTAGCAAAGGGTGGATTCGATCGTGGTAATACACTTTTATTATTATTATTATTTATTATACACAAGCAGCTATAAGCTGATGATGTGTATGTCACAGCACTTTATGTTTTTATTTATTAAAAAATTTGTCCAGTCTATTTTTAAAGCAGTTCACTGAGGTAGTACTTATAACACTGTCAGGCAGTTTATTCCACTCGTGAACTACACGGTTAGGAAGGAAATGTCTACGTGGGTTGCTTGCACATGTCGACGTGTTAATTTTAAGATGGTGACCTCTCAGATGACGATTTTGGTTCATCTTGAAGAGTTCCCCCAGCGCGGGAACGTCATAGTGTCCAGTGAGCACTTTGTATGTTTCGATGAGGTCCCCACGTTGTCGTCGTTGCTCAAGTGTAGTTAGCCCGAGTTCTTGCAGACGTCGTTCATATGGTAAGTCACGTAAAACAGCTACCATTTTTGTCGCTCTTCTCTGAACTCTTTTCAACACATTAATGTCTTTTTTGAAATATGGACTCCAAATTTGGAAAGCGTATTCCAATAATGGTCGTAGGTAGGTTTTATAAATCTTTAGAAATAGTTCCTTGTCAATGTAGCTAAATGTTTTTCTGATCATGTATGTTATTGAGTTGGCTTTTTTAGTAACTTTAAGAATGTGTACATCCCATTTCAGATTACTTGTTATTGTAACTCCCAGATCTTTCTGTGATGTTACTATCTTTAAAGACTTTGAGTCAATTGTGTACGAAAGTTGAGGATTTGTGTTACCAACGTGCAAAACGGTACATTTATCCGAGTTTAATGTTAAAAGCCAATCTTTAGTCCAATTATTGATTCGATTGAGGTCATCTTGAATAATGTTGTGAGAGATTAGTGGATTTCCCATTATCTTGGTGTCATCAGCAAACAAAGATAATCCACTTTTAATGATAACCTTTAAGTCTGTTAAGAAAATTCCAAAGAGGACGGGGCCTAGTACGGAACCTTTGGGAACACCACTGTGGACAGAATGAGAGTCTGAAAGTTGTTCGCCGACTCTGACTTTAAATTTCCTCCCACTAAGAAAGTCCTCTATCCACTTCAGAAGATTCCCACGTATTCCAAAGTGTTCCAGCTTTGCAACTAGTCTTTTTATCGGGACACGATCAAACGCTTTTTCATAATCCAGATATATTATATCAATAGGTGCATGCTCATCCCAGTTCTTTGTCCAGTAGTCTAAGCAGCATAGCAAGTTGGTAACTATTGATCTACGGGGTACAAATCCATGTTGCTCCTCAATTATGATCTGTTCTCTAGATAAAAAGGTTCTAATTTGTTTTGCTATTATTTTTTCCATCGTTTTGCAGGAAATACATGTTAAACTTATAGGGCGATAGTGACTTGGATCAAGCTTATCTCCTTTTTTATAGACGGGAGTGACCTCTGCTTCTTTCCAGTCCAGTGGCACTTTCCCTTCTCTTAAAGACAAGGTCATAATGTGAGCAAGTTGAGAAGAAAGCAGGCTTTCACATTCTTTTAAAAATATTGCTGGTAATCCATCTGGTCCCATTGCAGTGTCATCTTTGAATGTATTAAGTGTCTTGGTTACAACTTCTGGTGTAAAATCTATATGTTCAAGTGAGTTTTCTACGTGAGGACAGCATACACTTGGTATAGGTTGGTTAGGTGGTTCCGTTACATAAGATTTTTCAAATTGTTTTGCAAAAATATTCGCAACATCACTATGGTTACCAGTAATTTTTTGTGATATTTCATCTCTCAATGACGGGGGAACAGACACTTTAGAGGTAAGATGTTGGCGCATGTACGCATAAAAACATTTCTTGCTACCATTACAATACCTGCTTCAAACTTAACTCTTGATTTCCTCACTTCATTAATTATTTTATTATTTAATTTTCTATAGCTTTCATAAGATTCTTTTGTTTTAGAGAGCTGGTAGAATTTCCATTTTTGTAATTTTTCTTGTGTTAATTTAATAATTTCTGGTCCAATCCATGGTTTTTTATTATTTTTATGTTTTTTTATTCGGGTGAATGGTATTTTTGTTTCAATTGTTTTATGTGTGACAGTTTTGAATTTCGTCCAAGCTTCATTTGTATCAGATAAGGTTGTACAATTCAAATCGTTTAAAAGTAATTGTGAAGTAATAAGTTTATAGTCAGCGTTATAAAAATCTCTGCGAGGCTTCTTTTCAACTAAGCCATGGATATGATCATTCTGAATTTGCACTTTGCTAAGCAGAACCAAATGGTCACTTTTGCCTATGGGGGGATTATGAATTACCTTGGTACACAAGCTTTCATCATTGCACAGTATGAAATCTAGCAAGGACTCTTCGTCATTTCGCTTCCTAGTTATTTCAGTCACTAACTGATGTAAGTTGGTATTGGTAAGCAATTCTATAAATTTTTCATGGAGTGCATTGTAGCCCTCCAGCTTTCTTAACGGCCACTCGATATCTGGGAGGTTAAAATCTCCAGCAATGAGTAAATTCTCTTTTTCATCAGCAGCAGCTTTCTCAATTGTCTCAAACAGAAGCTTATCTGAATCCTTTAAGTCATAATGTGTAGGACGATACACACCGCCAATAAGCAATTTAAAATTTCCATACTGGACATTAATCCACAGAGCCTCTACATTCAGTTTGTTATTCAGTGTTGGGTGCAGATTGGACATAATAGATATCTCGCTATGTTTATGTGCCACGTAAATAGCTACACCTCCGGCACCTTTGTCACTCTTACCAGGGGGCCTGTCTTTTCTATAAAGTGTGTATCCCTTTATGTTTATCAATGTGTCTAATATTGTAGGTTTCAAGTGTGTTTCAGTTATAATTATAAAGGTAGGTCTTAGATTATCAATTTCGAGTAAGAACAAATCTCGTTTAGCCATGATCGACGCCAGGTTCGTGTAGAAAAGAGTCAATTCGGTGAGACCATGTTTAACTACTTTTTTGCTGGTTGGTTGGTTTATCAAAGGTTCTAATGTCCCCAACAAAGGGATGAAAAACAGGTCGAAACCTTTTGTGTTGTCCCTCCTAATACAGGTTCGCAAAGTACTTGTACAAATTACTTACGTAAAAATAGATAAAATTTTGTATTTGTATTATAATCGGTCAGGCTAAACCGAGACACGTGTAAACAAACACGTTTGAACAATCCTAGTAAATTGTAGTGGTTAGCATTGTTATCGTAATTCAAATCGCTTCATTTCAAATACAACTTATTCATGGAAACAGGACCGAGCAATCATTAAATGCGCATCGGTCATTGTCACGTCAACCCGTCACCAGTTTCAGGCAGTGGACACGAACTGATCACAGAATCATAGTAATAAAAAACGTGAAAGGAGTATCCCCGAGTGTCGTAAACTTCGTTACAACCACTGATTTCCAAATACGTCCAGTGCACCTTGGACAGTTATGCCAAAACCTGACTAACTGACTATACTTTAGCGTTAGCCGTGGTTTGTCATCAACCTCATGACGAACGCAACGAAACTGACTCGTCGTCTTCTGTCGTGACGCCACGAGAAGCCGGACCTGTGAGAGTGGTTATGGTTACTCTTTGGTTACTTTTTCGTACTTTCCAGGCGATCGCTCTTCATCCTAGATCACATCGACGCTTTTTATCAGTAGCCAAGCCAAAAATTATTTTTAAATTCCCAGAATTTTACATCTATCTTGGCATCCTTCTTCAAGTACAGAAGTACCAGGACATCATATAGCACAACAAGTAATCATTACTTGTTCTGTTGCAGGAGCCGATGACGACGATGTTCCTCTCGCTGCAGGGCGGCAAGTTTGACCACCCCAACAGACTGTTCTCCTCAATAGCGATGAGCTGGAAGAACTGCCAGAGAGACACCTCTGATGTCAAGGTAAACCATAAGATAGAAATAAAAAATAGAGAGATTGTTTATTTGTAAAAAACTAAACTTAATTTACATTAGATGTTGGGGATCCTTTGATGTATAAAAATACCTGGGCCAGGATGCCTCGCTCTCTCATATATTATATTTGGTTTTACAAAGTAAACTTACAATATTTACGAATAGTAAGTTATTATGTGAGAGAGCGACTGTGCATTGTGTGAACAAGATGTGTGTGCTAGGTGGTGATATCTGTGAATGTAATTATGAGTTCACACTACAAACTATCTCCGTAAAAAATGATTTCATTACAATTCTTAGGCACAAAATACAGATAAGAAATAAAACTTACAAATAAGAAGAAACTTATCACTACTACGTACAGTACAGTAAAGTAAAATCGTATATTAGTAGACCCATTTGCAATTAGGTTTGCGTGGTGTTACCCATTCGAAACGAAAATAAAGTCACTATTACAGAATCTAGCTTGTCCTTTTTTATGGTCTTAATTGTATCTCTAAATTAGAATAAAAGCTTGTACGTAATTGCACAATTAATTTAAATAACACGGTTTCATATAAATAACTCTGAAATTGAAATATTAAACAGTCACAGTTTATAGACATGCATTTTGCAATTAGTTTACCGAGTACTTACATATTTAGAAACACACTATGTTTCTTTGTAGGTGAAATCTCAATTTATCGGGTATCTTGATTAAGGTTATTAATTAACGTTAGTAACTAAATTTCCCGTTGATGTTGTAAGTTCTCTATTGTCTAATCACGAAAGAATGGATAAAGTAATTTCTTATTGTATTTCTTTCAATGCCTTTCCTAACTCTGATAATATGTGAAAAGGAACAAATTTGAAACTTTATGGCGTTTTCTAAAAAATGACAATTCCATTGCCCTAACTTCTAAATAAAATAATATTACTATTACTATTGCAATCTTCTACCGTCTATGTACAAATAGTACTGAGTTAGTTTTGCAACATTTCTGCTGGCCGATCCGCTTGGATAGTGACGCGAGGCTGACGGTCGCTGATATGGAAATATCTCCGAGACCTCCCTCATGACAGCACCTTGCTCTATTTCATTGACTGGTAGCGTTCGTCAAAGAAAGTTATATTACTGAATCTAAAAACGAGAATCGGTCCAAATACAGATCCCTGTGGAATTCCAATCGCTATATGTTGCTGTCGAAGTTTACCTTTAAACTTGTATTTTATCTGGGATTGAACTTAAATTGCTAAAATAACGCTTATCTTCCGCAGAACGTGGGTGTACGAGCTCGGACTGAAACTTTCATTACACAGTCTATAATCAGAAACACTTCTAACACCCCTCGGGGATTTATGTCATGACGATATATTTAATCTATTTATTAAATGAAAATCAAGAACATAATTTATAACAAAATTATTCAAATCTTGTTCATCGCTTCAGCGTGTAAATCGGAACAAGCGAGATTGTCGCGTGCACTTACCAGAGAAGGAATTATCGAAGGCGGCCGAGCGAAAACGCTTTGCGTAACTAAACACTATCTACTGAACAACAAACTAGCTGCTATCTATATAGCAATCCTCAGATATCGTGATGTCTGTTGCTCAAGAGAGAAGCGCATAAATATATTGATTGACGTTTTCATTAGGAAAACAGAAGACGCAATTTTATGAGGATTGATTATCTTCAATTTTTTTAATGGTATACGAGTATATTAGGTTACTATACAGACAGAGTGCGAAAAGTCGGTGGACAGCATCTTCGCTACAAAGACGTCCTGAAAAGGCATCTAACCGCCAGTGGCATTGCGCCTGACGGTTGGGAGAAAGATGCTCGCAAGAGCGAAAAGTGGCGCTCGACCGTCCATAACCGAGTAAAGGAGTTCGAGGAAGCCCGGCTCGAGACCTTCGACTCCAATCGGCAGCAGCGCAAGACTCGTCCGAAGCCCACGTATACTTACACGCACAACAGTCGCTGTGAACTACACAGCGGTCGCTGTAATCGGACTCTTAAAACCAAGCTGGGCTTCGCGAGTCACATTCGCGCCCACCGCCGTACAAGTCACACAAACCATGAGGTCGCCGTCGTCGGACTGCGATGAGGAGGACATCATCATCATATTAGGTTAATGTAGGCATTTTCTTTGCGAGGAGGAAGTTATGATTTTTGTATGTATGGATATTGTGACTGGGTAAAAACCCAGAAATAGTAATGGTAATAAATAATGTATAGTACCTAGAATAGAAAAAGGAATATTTCGGTGGTTGGGACATATAGAGAGGATGAATAAAACTACAGTGAGGAAAGAAATATATGCAACGCAAGTGGAAGGTGAAGCTTGACCGGGCCGCCCTAGAAGGACGTATACCGACCAATTGGCGATATACTAAATAAGAGCAAAGCAAATCCAATGCCACAACTTAATCCTGGAGGTAAAGATTATATTTATATTTACAAACGCTATTCAGCTAACTAAGAATGCGGTTGTGAAATTAGCTGTGACGTAGTGTGATCTCTGACAAACCACATGTCCTCATTTTACAGTACATTCAATTTGAAGTTACAGGATCAAGAATAATACGGGACATCATAAATACTACTAAAAGATTCACTGTTTAAATTCATACTTAGTATAAACCGCTACTCGCAATATATTGGTAATATTTCGCCTGACTAGTTTTACTGTAATTGTACAGTTTCTTCGGAGATAAACGCGACGGTTTCCCGTTCGGCAGATGCCGGACGAAATTTGGCTTATATATCACGAGTAGCCGTTTATATTAGTATGAATCATAAACACTGTCATATTAAATTTTATTTTCGTTACAAATATTAAAGATCTCCACATAAGACAATATAAAGTTTGCTTCTCTTAAAAAATAGAAAAGGCTTATACTTTGACCATACACGAGGCTGTATCCTTCTTTTTTTAAAACAGGACATGGCCAAATATATTGCTGAAAAACGGGATAACCTGCGAAATTCAGGACAGCTCCTCCCTGCCTTAATCAAAGCTATGGATAATAACTTTTTATATACATAGGTAACACTAAAAGTTTCCGGAACTGGCCACTTACATAAACAATATTTAAAAATTTATTGCAACATTTGAAAATAGAACTCTTTGGCTGTAGAATGCAGTTTGTTTCATCTGACTGTCTTTTGTTTTTACCTTGTGGCGCCATTTAAAAAATTGTGTGTCTGCATCAACATGGATTTAACTCGGGAAAATTTTCGTAGTATGATTTTCTACGATTTTAAGTGTAATTTGACAGCTCAACAGAGCATCGCTCGGCTTGAAACAGCTTTTGGCAATGAAGCACCATGCAAGACGACTGTTTATAGCTGGTTTGCAGAATTCAAGCGTGGTCGTATCAATCTCAGTGACGAATCTCGCGATGGTCGGCCGTCCACCGCTGTGACCAACAAAAACATCGATGCTGTGCGCCGTATGATTGAAACAGACAGGCATGTGACCTACCATGAAATTCGCGCATCCTTAGAAATCGGCATGAGTCAAATACAATCAATCCTACACAAACATATGGGTGTGAGAAAGCTGTGCTCGCGGTGGATCCCACACAACTTGACCGAGGCTCAAAAAACGGACCGCGTCACTTGGTGCAGTGCCATGCTTACCAGATTCAACGAAGGTGCGTCAAATTTGGTGTGGGACATAGTAACAGGTGACGAAACATGGATTTATTGCTACGATCCCAAAACAAAGCAGCAATCGAGCGTATGGGTCTTTCAAGATGAGCCGAAACCAACCAAAGTGGCGCGCGTGAAAAGTGCATCTAAGCGGATGATTGCTTCTTTTTTTAATAAAACTGGACACGTGGCTACTGTTGCTTCAGAGAATCGTCGTACCGTGAATAGTGACTGGTACACGACCATTTGTTTGCCGGAAGTTATTGACGAACTCCGTAAAAATAACCGTAAACGCCGTATCATCCTGCACCACGACAATGCTAGTTCTCACACGGCCAGACAGACAAACGACTTTTTGAAGACGAAAAATGTAGAACTCATGAGTCATCCTGCATACAGTCCCGACCTGGCACCTTGTGACTTTTTTCTGTTCCCAAAAATTAAGAACCAATTACGCGGTCAACGATTTTCATCACCAGAAGAGGCTGTCGAGGAGTATGAAAAACACGTTTCAGAGGTCACCACAGGGGAGTGGCACAAAAGTTTTCAAAACTGGTTTGATCGAATGAAAAAGTGCATAGACGCCAAGGGAGATTATTTTGAAAAACAATAAATTAATTTTGTACCTTTAATAGTATTTTTTCATATTCATTCCGGAAACTTATAGTGCGTCCCACGTATAATGTTCTTACGCTTGTATAAAGGGCTCTCAATATCAGAGGGAGAGTTACAGTAGAGAGGCGTTGCGTTAATCAGTCTGCCCAAGGACTTTGCAAAATCTACGGAAGTCAGTAAGAGACGAATGACTGACTCTGCGCAGCCTGTAACCACTCTCTCTCCCGGTGTGTAACTGCACCTTCTGAGCTGACGCGTTCTATATGTACCGATTAAACCTCCTTCAGGAGCTGATCCCCGAGTTGTTTTTCCTGCCGGAGATGCTGATCAACAAGTCAGGGTACCGGCTCGGCATCCCGGACTCGCCCTCCGGTGACGTCATCCTGCCGCCCTGGGCCTCCTCCGCTGAGGAGTTCGTCAGGATCAACCGGATGGCGCTCGAGTCAGAGTTCGTCAGCTGCCAACTGCACCAGTGGATCGACCTCATCTTTGGGTACAAGCAGAGAGGTGTGTCTTTGTTTCGTGTGTAGCTCAGTAGGTAGAGCATTCGCCCGGTAAGCGATAGGTCCTGGGTTCGAATCCCGGTTCAGAGCTCCTCACATCCTGATTTACTTTTGTTCTGCGCTTCTTTGCCGCAATTATGTTGAGTCTTTGTTTTTTAATTAGTTTCGTAAACAAACATTTAAAATATATTACAATAAGAAAATGAAAAGCTGTATAAAGGCGAGCTTATTTTTACAAAGAAAACTCTTCCAGTCATCCTTTGGTGATGAAATCAAAAGCGGCAGCGACACCACAGAATATATCTAGAATTTATGAAAAAATAACCTAATCTTTTTAAATGCATCAATGTGGCTAACACACGCCATAGATACAGCGTCTATCTACCCTATTTGCGCTATCACGCATACCGCGTTTGTCAATGTGCGGGAGAGCAGGTATGTTAGGAAAGACACTATATCGACTGTGCGTGCTAAGCCCCCAGCCGTCATAACAAGACGTTGGGGCGGTCTTTAAACACTTTCTCATAATTAGGCGAATAAGAATCATGTATAGATCTCTAACATATTTATTAAATGAGTTTTAACAACATCCACATTTTGGCAATTGGAAACTTTAGTCGCTATTTTATTTCTTTTTAATTAAATAAGATATTTTTTTTCGCCCTGAATCGTTCCGTCTTGCACTGCGCGTTTCTGTGATACTGACCGCTGAAAACAGGATATTAAACACGACTGAAATGCGAACACATTTAGTCCGCTCAAATACATTTAAGTAGTTACTAAATTACTTCTTATTGCACTTAAATACTAATGCAAGCCAAATTACTCTGGACGTTTTTCTGAATCCTAATTAGGCCGCCGAAGTACACAAGCTGAACTTATTGTAATAACACCACCCTGAATTTAGGTGTTCAGGCGTCCTAAAAACGTGCAGTGCAATCGATCCTTAAAGCTTGCCATTTGCTCTCCAGGACCGGAAGCCGTCCGAGCCACGAACGTGTTCTACTACCTGACGTACGAGGGCGGAGTCAGGTTGGACCAGATCACAGAGCCCGTCACTAGGGCCGCCATTGAGGACCAAATCAGGAGCTTCGGCCAGACACCGGCTCAGGTACATTAAACTATTGCCAGGCCGGAATTTTCGCCTGGGCCTAGGGGCCCAGCCGTCGAGAGGCCCCATCCAGAGCAAAAACGGAAATGCAATATTAGACCTGCCTTTAAGGCCTACTGCTAGAAAAAGATTCTGAATTCCACTAAAACAATACATTATAGTCCCAGTCAAAAATAATTCCATCGCGTCTGTAGACGATGAAACAAATAAAACCACAATTTTCGTTTTATAAAAAAAAGGAATCGGTGCGCAGTCGGTTTTCGCGTTGGAGACTCGCTCATTGAATTGAATGAAAATAAAAATGACTGATTGACCGAAATGATGCGCGTCGATACCTACTTTATTAACAACAGATGGCAGCACAGGTACAAAATATTTAATATCTAATAATGCTTAAAATTAAAAGTGGACTGTAAATTACAACAAGGTAGATATTAAATACATAAACAATTAATTACGTCGCCTACAATGCCGCCCCCTTAGTGCTGACTACACTAAAAAAAACTAAACTTGAAGGTCAGCACTAAAATCCGTCGGTGAAAGTAGAGCGACGCGTGTTACAGGACGTCTTAGCACCCCCGTGCGTGTGCGGACGTCGACAATACGAACGCGCCCATCCTGTCCCGCGTGTGTCGCACTCACTACACCGTGTCTCCAACAACCACGATCTATTTTGGAATCAACTAATATTACATAATCACCCACCCGTAACGATCTCTGCTCAGAGGTCCACTTCTGTCTTGGCAGCAAGGTTGGCAGATATTCTCGGACCCACCGTCCCCAGAACATGTCTGCCAATCTCTGTGCTATACGCCAACGTTTCCTAAGGCAGAGGTCAACTTCATCATACCTACCGAATTGTGGTCCACTTGAAGATGTACCTATCAAAAAATGATTGGGTGTTAATGCTTCAGGATAGCTCGGGTCAGACGATACGTGCGTGATAGGACGACTGTTTACGAGAGCTTCCACTTCCGTCATCAAAGTGGAGAGAGTTTCCAGCTGTGGAGCGCGTGATGTTAAAGCCACCTTCAGTGCAGTCTTAACAGAACGCACCATTCGCTCGCAAGCTCCTGCCATTTCCGGTGCTCCCGGGGGATGAAACCTCCATTCAATGCCTCTTGCTAAGCCATCATCACGTAGCTTGTTTGTATTCAACTCTGCAAGACTGCGCTTTAATTCTGCATCAGCACCTCTTAGACACGTTCCGTTATCAGAATATATTACTACAGGACAACCTCTTCGTGCAGCCATTCTTCTTAACGCCATGATCGTCCCATCAGTAGTGAGGCTGTCTGTCAGCTCTATGTGGATCGCACGTACGGTGAGACAAGTAAATAAAACGCCATACACTTTCTGTCTTTTACGTCCCACGGTAATTTCCATAGGACCAAAATAATCTAAGCCCGAAAAACTGAAGGGGCGCCGACCATGTTGCAGACGTGCAGCTGGAAGATCAGCCATACGCTGTGGCTTCGGCATGACGCGGCGATACTGGCAGAATAAGCATCGCGCTCCTACTGCTCGCACAGTAGGGCGGAGCTGCACTATCCAGTATTGCTGTCTCAGCTCATTGACGACTAGTTCGTGGGCTCCATGTAAGGCACGTCGGTGGTGATATTCAACGAGTAGACGCGTAATTCTGTGTCGTCCGTCTAGTATGAGAGGTCTCATTGAAGCGGTATTGATCCCTACAGTCTTATCAATTCGTCCTCCCACTCGAAGTATTCCCTTTTCGTCAAGATAAGGCGTTAATTTCTTGATACGGCTGTTGGATGATATAGCCTTGTTTTGGTTTAAACATAGAATCTCTTCAGCAAATGTGTCATTTTGACATTTTCTCATAAGATGTTCCTCTGCCTCCTTCATCAGCTCAACGTCAATATGACTCTTCTTACCTTGTTTTTTTCTAAACAAAAACAAAATCCTCGCCATACAACGTAGAAGAGTCATCCATGAAGAGACGTTGGCTTCGTTGGGTAGACAAATATCGCGTGACGTCATCAAGTTGATGCTTCTCTCTTCACATGCTGTCTCATCTGCCTTCTTTGCAGACTTCAAGTCTTTGGGCCAATCCTCCTCAGGCTTTCTAAGAAAGTCGGGTCCCTGAAACCATACGTCACTAAATTTAAGTGGCAGTGCGTCCTCTTTAGTGGCTACATCAGCTACATTCAGCTTAGAGGGGACGTGTCGCCATTCTGACATCTTTGTTAGCTCGTCTAATTCACCAAGCCACTCAGCAACATAAGATTTGAAGGTCCGAGGATCGCTTCGAATCCACTGCAATACGGTACTGGAGTCTGTCCAAAAATAACGTTTACTTGACTTTAAACCTGTTTGTTCTGTTTCTACTGTACGAGCCAGGCGCGCGGCTACTAGTGCTCCTTGTAGTTCCAACCTGGGTACAGAAATGGGTCGTAGAGGTGTTACTCTAGCTTTGCTAGCAGCAAAGGAAACAAGCACCTTGCCATCCGCACGTGTGAAGCGCCAAAATATGACCGTCGCGTACGCTTTTAGCGAACTATCACAAAAAACATGCAGTTGCGTATCTACGATTGCATCGTTATCAGTTGAGTTGGGCGGCGCGTTATAACATTGTGTCCACGTACCTGCGTTGTGATACCACCTCGGTATACGTAACGCCTCCAGTTGTTGCAGATCGTTGAGCCACCTCACCCACGATGCATGTTGTTCCGGTTGGATGTGGCAGTTCCAGTCGACGCCGCTGCGATGCACATCTTTAACTTTGCCGGCCGCGTCCCAAATTATCCTTAACTTTCCTGGTTTATTCGGATTCTGGATTCCAAAATGTGGCAGATACCAGATGTGGTCCGCGCGCTCCTCGTCAGCAAGTACCCGTGCGTACCCAGCTTCAAACAGCTTACCCATCTCCCGATTGTACCTTGCAGCGTAGTCGTGGTCTTTGTTTTCGTTGTTGTTACCGTTGTAGTGAGTGCGACCACAATACCCATGAATGGTCCATCCCAAACGACACCGAGTCGCATATGGATCATTCTTACGGCCCTGTTTTAACTCGAGGGGGGCCATTAGAAAGTAATTATCCTCACCGATTAACAACCTTGGAATAACACGTTCTTTACAGGCATATTTTTTAACATCTAATAAGTGCTCACATTGTAAATTATGGACAATCGATAAATCTTGTACAGGCAATTTCAAATTAACTTTACGCATCATAATGTTATGATAAGAATTTACACTATTTTCACCACATATTTCGAGAGACACTTTAGCGGCACATTGTTGCATTTCTAATCCGAACGCATCTACGAATTTCATTGAACCGGTTTGCTCGCACTTTAGTCCTAGTTCGTTTGCTATGTCCACATCAATAACTGACACTGAAGCGGCGTCATCGAGGAGTGCATACGAATGCACAATACCGTTGGGTCCCCGTAGCTTAACAGGTACAACCTTCAGCATGACGTCACCGGACGGGGATGATGATACGGCGTCACTGTTTGACCCGATGTGTGCCACAGTGGCGCTTGGCGAAGACTGCGGGTTTTCTCGATGACCTTGACTTGTGTTGACTTCAGCGGCCTCGCTCGATGACTTTTTGAAGTGTAATAAGCGATGGTGTGCGTATCCACAGTTTTCTATGTCACATACCGGCTCAGGGCATGTACTCCTGTCGTGGCGATTTATTAGGCAGCAATAACATAAACCTTGTCCTTTTACAAATCGCCATTTGTCTTTACGCATTGCTCTTTTGAACATTTTGCATTCGGGGAGGGGATGATCTGCCTTCTTACAAAATTTGCATAACTTCACCAAACCGGTCGTAAAAATACCATTTCGAGGTTCAGGGTTTCGGGACACCTGACTTCGAAGTTCTTGCCGTCGAATTTCAGGTTTTTTGGTTTCCTGTGGCAGAGAAAAACCAACAACAGACAGTTTATTCGACTCATCTTTGAGAAATGTGGCTAACAATTCTAGTTTTGTTTGACCTGTGCTCAATCGCTGAAAAGCATAATCCGTCCATTTACCGATCAGAGTATTAGGTAGCTTAGATAATACTGACGTAGCTAACTCTGGACTGCTTAGATACTCATTTTTGTTGAGTGCTCTGATTGTAGCTACGGAATTACTTATTTTTACAGAAAAACTGATGATATCTTGTTGGTAGGATGCAGGTAGTGCAGGTAAGTTTTTCAATTGATTTGAAATCTTTTGAACAATATTATCGAATTGGCCAAACCTGAGTTCCAGAGCTGCCATAACATCTGCTGGTGAAGTGTTCCCGATAAGTAGGTCTGTCACAGCTAAAAAGGCGTCACCCTTCAACGCTTTACGTAACCTCCATAAGTTTTCACTGTCACTAAACTGACACACACGAGTTGATTCATAATAGGCATTCCTGAAGTGCAACCACTCGATACAGTCACCGTCGAAACTTATCAAATCCCGTGGCGTGGCGAGGCGAGTGATGAATCGATCATCACGTTGTGATGAGTTGCCCATTATATTCTTTAGTTCGTGCGCTAGTACCTTGATGCTGTCTAGAGGATCCATACTATGCGTGGTCCTGGCAAGGGCGGGAACCGTTGGAGCCGGTGGCAGCGTCCCGTGTAGTACCTTTGGTGGACGCTGTAGGTGCTCCATGCTGTGCCCCAGCCACTTGTCGACGTCGGAAATTTGGCGATCCTTCATTGTGCACTTACTGCTGCGGTCAGTATCCGCTTTCGGCGTCTGGAGACGTGCCATATCTACCTCTAGACGCTTGTCAATGAGCTCCATTTGTATTTTTGCCTTTGCTTCGGCAGCTGCAAGCTCCAGTTCTTTTTGCAAAGCCATCGATGACGTGTTTGAGCGCCGAGACACGTGTGACCTTTTCGCCCTTGATGAGATCACGGACGTTTCTTTGTTCTCTTGTTGGTCCGGAAGCAAAATATTCGATTTAGACTTCATAGCCTCTTCTTTTATGAGGTCCTTGTTGTGTGATGGAGCAGATTTTGTGTTCGAATGCTATGTGGCGGTGTTTTAAACATTGGCACAAAGATTCGGCTCGAAGACCAGCAATTGTAGACGATGAAACAAATAAAACCACAATTTTCGTTTTATAAAAAAAAGGAATCGGTGCGCAGTCGGTTTTCGCGTTGGAGACTCGCTCATTGAATTGAATGAAAATAAAAATGACTGATTGACCGAAATGATGCGCGTCGATACCTACTTTATTAACAACAGATGGCAGCACAGGTACAAAATATTTAATATCTAATAATGCTTAAAATTAAAAGTGGACTGTAAATTACAACAAGGTAGATATTAAATACATAAACAATTAATTACGTCGCCTACAGCGTCCATGTGAAAAGTATTATTTTCTCCTATTTTGCGCTATCCGGGGACGCAGCAATCGTCAGCCACTTTGCAATACGCACCGATATGAACATTATTTCAATGTCGTTTCCGTCGATATTTGTGCTGACACACGTCAAATTGTTAATTTAGGGTGTATGCGCGTTACGGGGTCGCCGCATAAAGTGCCTAGGGGCCCTATATCTTTAAGTTCGGGCCTGACTCTTGCTTCTTAAAGAAGCGAGCTACACTCACCTTCCGCCAGTTCAACGTCGCTCGCAAGTCGGATTATGTTACGAAACGGGCAGTGATTGAGATAGATGGACAGACACTAATCATACCATAAAGGTTCTTTAGCCTCGTTGTTGTGCATGAAACCCTAATAATCATAAATCGTAGTGTTTATCCTGACCTTGTTTGTATCTTATCCCCAGCTACTAAGCGAGCCGCACCCGCCCCGCGCGTCTCCGATGCACCTCGCCCCCCTTATGTTCGCGGCGGCGCCTGACGACGTCTGCTTGCGACTGAAGCTGCCCTCTAACGCGGCCGTGGTTCACGTGTCGGCCAACACTTACCCGCAGTTGGCGATGCCTGCAGCCGTCACTGTAAGTACAAAGAAGCAGAGGAACATACTGTGTTCACCAAGATATCATATCCCCGGTGGTGTGAGATGTGTTTCCGAGTGTGGACTGTCACTGGAACGGTCAGCGCTCGTACAGCCTCTTTTTACCGACTATTTTTACATCTCAACGTGATATAGTGCTTATCGTCATACTCTGGGCATATTTTTGGCATTTTGGTGGTCCTCCAATGACAGCAAATACTGTACAAATTCCTAAAAACTCAGTGGTGCTGCTCGAATGGCCAAATTCGAACCTAACTCTCAAGATTGATCTTTGGATACTTACAATTTTCTCGTTTACGTTTGTCTTTTTCTTCGTGTCGATGGCATTAAAACTTATATGTGGTTTACTGAGTGGTTTGGGTGGAAAGGAACTTGACTTGAGAAGAAGAAATAATGGCCTTGAGAGCGAAGTACGCGCAATTGAAATCATCTCTTCATACGACAATCCCTAGATGTTTGTGACGTAGTATTGTGGCTGATATTTATAATTTTTTCAACGTATTTATTAAATGGCTATCAAAATAAAAATAAAACGGTTTTTTTTAGTTTTGTGTGGGAATTATAAAGTCCTAATTTTGGTTGGGGAAAAAGTTTCTTCGCATTTTATATAAAAATTCAAAACATTTTTTAATAAAGTTTATTTACATTTAACTAAAGTATGTAGGTGCCATTTTGTTCGATAACTTTCTGCCATCTTGTAGGTAGGGACATGATCCCATTGATATATGTAGAAATTCTGGGGCTTCTGATCAAAAAACCGCGACAAGTGGTTTTGGCAGTCCTCTCGTGATGTTAACCTGACACTGCCTAAATAATTCTGAAGAGACCGAAACAAGTGGAAATCTAAAGGTGCAAGGTCGGGACTATGCGGCGGATGCATTAATACGTCCCAGCCAAACTCTCTTAATTTTTGCTAAGTGGCTAAAGATGTGAGGTCTAGCGTTATCATGATGAAAAACCTTCTGTTGACTAATTCCGGCCGCTTTCTCTCAACCTCTTGCTTTAATCTCATCAGTTGTTCGCAGTAGAGTTCAGAATCGATGGTCCTGCCTGACAGTAACAGCTCATAATGAATAATGCCCTTCCAATCCCACCATACACACCGCATTACCTTGTTGCGAGATAACCCGGGTTTCGCCAGAGTCTGTGAAGCCTGAACAGCCTTTGACCACGACCTTTTTCGCACGTTCTTGTCGTACGTGATCCACTTTTCATCAACAGTTATCAGGTTTTTTCAAAAATGGTTCTGTTTCATTACGTCGTAATAAAGAATCACAAATGAGTACACGGTTCATCAAGTTTCTTTCAGTGAGCTCACGAGGCACCCAAATATCGAGCTTTTTTGTGTACCCAGCTTTTTTCAAAACCAAAACTGTTTTGTGGTCAATCCCCAGTTCTTCCGCTACATCGTAACTACTGATATGCCGATCTTGCCCCACTTTTTCAAAAGTGGCATCCATTTTATCCGTAACAGGGCGCCCAGAGCATGGTGCATCTTTGACATCAAAATTTCCGGATTGAAAACGCTTAAACCAAATTTGTGCTACTCTCAGAGACACTGCACTAGGTCCATAAACATCACAAATTTTTTTCGCGGCTTGCGTTGCATTTTTACCTTTTTTGTAGTAAAATTTTAAAATGTATCGAATTTCTTCATTAGATTCACTCATTTTAACAGTAAGAAAAACAAATGAAAATCACACATTTTACCTAATTTGAACTTGGAATTATCTTTTTTAAAATTTAAACTTTTTAATAATACCAAAACCAGCCAGATACAAATGGTATAGCCAAAGAGATTTTATTATAAGTTCATACATACTATTTGCGAAAAGAGTTTTTCCCCAACCTATTATTATAGTAAAATTCTGGTTCATAGAAACATACATGTATCCTATTTAAAGATGTGTGCAAAGAGCAGGATGGCCCAAGTTTTCAATTCGTATGAGAAACAACAGCAAGTCAGTGAATACGTTGTAATTGCAGGTATCGTCTGCGCGTGCGTTCGCGGCGCACAGATGGGTGGGCGGCGGCTGTGGACACGCAGCGGCGAGACATGCGGCTGACCACGCGCAGCCACCGCCGCATCCGCTCATCATGGACCCCGTGTGGGGTAAGTTGCAGACGGCTGGGACGAACATGAAATAGCATACCATAAATACTATTTAATGTAATAGCATAGCATACCATAAATACTATTTAATGTGCTCTTTACAGAAATAAATATACTTACATTGTTACGATGTGAATCCCGAGGGCTAGGGGTGTTTTCTTCGACACTCCTACACCCTCTTTTCGCCGACGATTTTTACGTCCCAACGAGATAGGAGGTGAGCCTGATTCTCGTACCTCGGGCACAAATGCACACTTCAAGGCGTGCAGATTTACCTCACAATGTTTTCTTTACCACTCGGTAATTAGGAGGCTATGTAAATAAAATTTGGATGCTTTGTTTCAATGTATTTCACGAAGTACACAAAAAAAAAACTGGTATAAGTATACATTTTGACTACTTATAAAATCTAGGGTTTTGTTTTTGGAAAACACGTTTGGATAATTTTTCCTAAATAAGAAATAATTATTAAACACTCTTTTTCTCCTCGTTTGAAGAATAGGAATCATGTAGATAACTAAAACATGTTTTATAAAATGGGTTTTAACAATACCTAGATTTTTCATTTTGTGAATTTGCTAGCCCTTTTAGTTTTTTTTTATAAAATTAAAAACATACTTTTTTCTCTTTTGCGCTGAATCCACCCCTCTCGCACTGCGCTTTTTTTTGGCTTGGAGTGAGAGTGACAGAAATAAAACTTACATAGCCTCTTATGTATACTAGCACAATTCTGAAAATCTCACGGCAGGATTCGAATGTGGGACTCAAGGTTGAGAGGCGTCCCTGTCGTCCTAGCTCCCACTGCTAATTAAACCGGTATAATCATATCTTCCTATAGCAACATACTTGTAATGTTCATCCCATGTAACCAATAATTTCCTTACGCTTCAGCGCAAGGCGGTGCTGCGGCGCTGTCGCGGCGGCAACTCGGCGACAACTTCAGCCAGCGCGTGCGCGCGCGCAGCAACTGCTTCGTCACCACCGTCGACTCGAGGTTCCTCATCGCCGCTGGCTTCTGGGACAACAGTCTCCGGGTCTTCTCCACTGAAACAGGTTCGTTACATTATCTGCCTTCGGATGGGACACAGTCTGTATAAATATTACACAACAAGAGAGAAAGATTACCTGTAACCTGTAATATACATATATCTTATATATACCTAACCTAAGTATAATAATACCCTGACTGACCGACTGGCTGATTGATCTATCAACGCCTGGATCAAACGGCTTGACTTAATAACGTGAAAGGACTGTTGCTTTATTATATATCTTAGACATCCGCTAGGAAGGGATTTTAGGTAATTCCTACAAAGTCAAGAGAAACGAGATCCACGCGAGCAACGCTGCGATTCCGTTTCATTAGATTTTACAGGAATGAAAAATTGTCTCTAACGCAGACATTACAGAACGGAACACAAACCATTCATTTAACACAACAACGGTGGCAAAATAAATTGCACCTAGTATGTTACCTTGTGGGATCCCAGGGGTAATATAAGGGTATAAGGGCTTACAAAATTGTAAGACAATCAATGACGATAAAATGCCTATAGATATAAATAATTTATAATATAAATGCCTTAGACAGGCGTCTAAGCTTTCCACAATAACATATTTCGTGCACATGAAAGCACAATAAGCCGCAGAGGTTTTAAGAAAGACCAAATTGTAAATCTCACGCCTGGTGAAAAGTGTCGATGATACCTGGGTTTTATCCGCGCCCGCCTAGAAAGTACCTTAGTACCTAGTCCTTTCAAACCATGCATTCATTAAATGTCTGGCTTCGATACCGGAAACCTCTGAACGCAGCCAAAGAGAGG
Source organism: Ypsolopha scabrella (assembly GCA_910592155.1). Taxonomy (NCBI): domain Eukaryota; kingdom Metazoa; phylum Arthropoda; class Insecta; order Lepidoptera; family Ypsolophidae; genus Ypsolopha; species Ypsolopha scabrella. The sequence goes on along the minus strand of OU342972.1, from coordinate 4,846,237 downwards.
AAAGGCAAGCCGCGACGAGAGAGGGGAGGAAAGCTTAGTAAAGCCGAGCGCAAAAGTACTCCCGATGAGTCCTGATGACGATATACTCATCATACAAAAGTTTGACCTGTGCCTCCTTATACAGTTAAAAAAGTGAGTCCTATGCGTTTTTAAGTACGTATTCACTATAGAATATATATTTAGGAAATATATACTTAGGACGGGACAAACGTGCCAGAAATACGATAGGACTGTAATTTGCAAGCAATATTTTATCAAGGATTTTCTCTTTCAGCTAAAATCGTGCAGATAATCTTTGGTCACTACGGCGTGGTGACGTGCGTGTCTCGTTCCGAGTGCAACATCACCTCCGACTGCTACATCGCATCGGGATCTGAGGACTGCACCGTCTTGTTGTGGCATTGGTGAGTTTTTTAGGGTTTCCGTACCTGCCCGGGTCAACGTGTACAAATATCAAGCGTCAGCGACCCTACGTAACCGCTGCGTTTACCTAATTTGTAAAAAAACAGTTCACGATTGGACACTGTCCCATTGTAACTTCTCCCTATCACCCAAAATCAATATCACACATTATTTTTTGGTCTTTCGAGCCGACCGTCTGTCCGTTTGTCAAGATCCTTTTTCCCAGGAACAGTTTGAAGTGTCAGGTTGAAATTAACATCGAATACTATAAAAATTAAGTTTCTCTAGCATATCTCTGCTCTGCCCCAGGTCGGCCCGTCACGGCGGCATCGTGGGCGAGGGCGACACTCCAGCGCCGCGCGTCACTCTCACCGGACATGACGCGCCAATCAACGGCGTCCTCGTGTCCGCGGAACTGGGTTTAGTCATCTCCTCATCGAGAGGTGAGAGTAATGTGTCTACCAATGGTTTATGACTCCCTGGTACTTGTATACCACAAAAATAAGTTATATCGGCATTCCTCGTTGCCGTAGAAGCGTGTACAAATGCCGATTATAATGGATTGTAAGCACCAATTCAATAAAGACCTTGTTACACTACGTATACGGATAAAAATCCAACAGCACGTGAACTCATGCTATCTCGCCTATGAAATCTGTGCACTGCGTGGAAAGGAAAAAGATTCCCCATGCATGAGCATGTGTTGTTATGAAACAACCCATTAAATTATCACAAATTAAATAAAACGCCAAAAATATATTATATCGACTAATGATGCACTTAATTTTGTCCTCAAGTGTACAATAGATCGTGACACGTATTGACAACTCTGACGCTCCGCTTAGCAATGGTGGACGCCAAAATGGCGCGAATAAATTCGACCAATGGACGATGAAGAGTTTACCCGCGTGGACGCATTGCTTTATAATAGGTTTAAAAAATTCGCGCCTTTCAAAAAAGTACATAGGTACTGCGCAGGTGAGTTACATCGATGTAACTTATTTTTGTGGTACTAGCTTAGCTCTTTGTTTTAATATATACACATCGCCACGACATGAACCCTCGAGAGGGTGCCAGTGGTGTTAACGAGTATGGACTGTGAAATCCAAGTTACGTGCACACTTGAACACTCACGTTTCACCGACGATTATAACGTCCCAGCGTGATGGGTGGTGATACATATCGCCGTATACTTCTGTCACAAATATGGACTTAAGCGTGTCTCCCGAAGCATGCAGACTTAACAGATGCAAGATTTGAACCCGCGACCTCTGCATCGAACAACGATTAGACCATATGGCAGAGGCGGTCAAATGTTAAAATCTTTTAATTTTAGGTTATAAAATTTGCTTTTATGTACTAGATACTCATATTTTATTCAACCCATATTTTCTTCCCGTTTCCTCTAAATATATTACTTGAGCAACAGTCCCAGCTCCTTTCTTGCGACTTATCCTCTCTGTTCCACAGACGGCCCGGTTCTAATACACACGACGTTCGGCGAACTCTTGCGCTCTCTGCCCGCCGGGGAGGGCGTCGCGTCGCCGCAGCAACTGGCCTTGTCCAGGGAAGGGGTGCTGGTAGTGGCGTACGCGAGGGGACACTTAGCTGCGTACACGCTCAACGGCAGGAGGCTACGGCATGAGACGCACAACGATAACTTCCAGGTGGGTGATGTAGCCTTGGTACTTTACTTTCGTTTCCTGCAATTTTTGTATTAAATACCCGACTGGCTTATGCCACAACCGCACCTGATGGAAAGCATCGATTTGACCTAGGACGAAGAGCACTCGCCCATAAAGCGGGATCCATCCATCCATCCATCAGCCCGTGTTCGTCTACTGCTGGACATAGCCTTTCCCACATTTCAGATTAAAGAGGGGCAGTGAAAACATATGTGAGGCGTTAATCAGCCTGTTTAGAGACTTCTGCAAAACCTACGGCAGTCGGTAACGGACTAATCCCTGATTTCAAATTTGAGAATTTTAAATAAAGCGATGTTTCACTTTGAAACGTAGCGCTGTGAATGACTGATTCATCATCATCATCATCATCATCATCATCATCATCATCATCATCATCATCATTATTTATTCATCAACAAAAAAATATTGCATTTGAAATTATCTTAAAAACTACAACTTAAAACTAAGCACATTGTGTATAAAATGATTAAATTAGAAGAAAAAAAAAATTATACCTATTACAAACTATAAATTATCAATGGTGTACAGGCACTTCTTCAATAAAAACTTCTTTAATTCAGTTTTAAATTTAGCGTAACTGGTTATGATTTTTAATTCGTCACCTACGAACTGCTTAGCGAGATTTTCTTAAGGGTGTATAATAATACCTCACTTCGCTTCGCATGATCCTACTTTATACCAACAAATACTGCAACAATCACTCTGAAATATTATGATAAAGTTGAGGACTAATGCTATGTCCATGCTGTTGTGAAAACTTGATTCCATTAAATTTTCTCGATAGAAAAAAATTACAAAGTTACCTCCAAACCGTACAATAAACCGATAGCATTCAATAAATACTTGAAATTAGATCTGAAACTTTGCATAATATAACTGATATTTATAAAAAGCAGCTGCAGACTGTTCCATAAAAATGAAAAAACCACGAGTGTAGCCGCGATTTCAAAATAACTGATGTTTTTGCGTGCGCGGCATCTGATTAGAGTAGGATGGACAGTTAAAACGCAGAAGCGTTAGAGCAGGACTGCGAACTGAGGTATTATGGGCCCTTAACTTAGAAACTGAGAGAAACAATAAGATTGATACTGAGCACCTGCCTGTAACCACTCTAGGGCTTCTTATGAAATCATGCCGGAACCACAGAAGATATACACAACGTGACATTTATTTATACAGCCAAATTCATACTGAAGAGTCGGTAAGTGATCAATATCACAGATCAATATTTCCTTTTTGGTAATTTGAAAAAAAAAGTAATCTTGACTCCAGCTAGTCTTGCATAGCAAGCCATATCGAGCTCGATAGCGCTCGATACAGTGCTCTGTCTCACTCTGTTGATCGACCTAAAGAGGGACAGACTGTGTATATCGAGCTGTCAAAGCTTGATGTTGTCTACCATGCTAAGTACCCACGCTTGGCTAGCGTTTGTAGGGAAAAGGAAAAAAAACATTTTCGTATTTTCCAAAAAGGGTTCGACAGAACTTTGATACCGACTACTTACCGAGTCTTTATTATGAATTTGGCTGTATAAATAAATGTCACCTTATGTAGATAGTACCACCGAAGACCCACTCTTCAAAGAGCCATGAATAAAAAGCTACTCTCGCTACGCGACAATAAAGTACAATTCAGTTTGCGAAGCCTGTGGCACCAAAATTTTATTCTTCTACGGCCTCTCTGTGCCTCTTTTTCTATCGCGTAGCTCTATCCCTTCTTAACCCACTGAATCACCCAACCGGGCCTGTCACCGATGTACTTGTAGCTTCTTGTAGCCTTCGCTGAGTGGAACTGGCCTGCCGGAACAAGCAATAGATTTCTGATAGTGGAAGGGATAGGATTTATTAGTTAGTTGGGACTTGATCTAACTGTCTCGAGTCCGCCAGGCGTATTTGGCGTAATCAATGGTTGTATTTCTGTTTACGCTACTTGGGGAGGCTTCTTTCATTTTTGCTTTCATCCTCAAATGCTTTTACGATGATGACTTTGCAAGATAAAATCGCTGCTAAAGTTGACAGCAGATGCTTGTGTAACTTAGCCTGACTATCTTGCGTTTGTTTCTCAGTGCCTGCTACTATCCCGGTGCGGTGAATACCTGGTGTGCGGGGGAGATGCAGGAGTGGTGGAGGTGTGGCGCGCGTTCACCCTCGCCCCGCTCTACGCCTTCCCCGCCGCCGGCGCGCCCGTCTGCTCGCTCGCACTAAGCCACGATCAGAAGTGAGTGAACTCCTATAATTCCTTCACTTCTGGTGATTTTATTTGTTACTCAAGGATACGGCTGCCTAACATCGTTACCATTCGTAACCCATTTGAAGGAGTCGAAATACATAGTCATTTCTTTGTTTTTCCTCACAAGGAGTTAGAGAATTTAGAGAAGATGATGATAACCTCGTTGTCAATCAAGTAATTTCGCCAGGTGCTTAATCGCCCGCTTGCGGTAACTGAATTTGGTTGCAATAACCAAAATAAACTATCATGTTTGTCTGTAACATGCAAACGAAAATACTGGGAATAGTTTTATTCGTGAATTCTAAATCAGACCTTAAAAATATTAAAAAAAGGAAATAAACTCACGTAATATGGCTGTTGGTAATATAGATTGATATGCCAATAGTTTCAACGATACAAATTCGGCATTTTCAAGGCGACTTGTCGTTCATCATCGGTGTCAAACGACCACAGTATACATTGTATTTCTGAAACAGTTGAGATGTAGTCAACGAAAATAATGCGTTGTCAAAATATTTTAGTATGTCAGCTCAAATACAGTAACAGCCCTGTATGAGGGTGTTTCATATTTTTACTTTTTTCAGTTTTACTACGGCTCACCCCCTCAATATGCTCTATGTAGTTTCTTTTTCTTTTTTTTTAATGAAATTTAGGGGTTGCTACCACAGTTTTTTAAATTTAAATCTCCATACATCGAGCCTACCTATACTTTTTTACAGATAATGAAAATAATAAAATACAAAAAGTAAAACTTAAAAACGTAGATAATGAAAAACTATTGCATTTTTAAACTTCAGCCCGTTTTTTTGTCAAAATAGAGCTACGAGTAAGTGTTGGCAAAAGGGGAGTTTATTCGTGTTTTGTGCTTTTTTTTATCTTTCAAGGGTGACGCACAGATAGTTTTTTGAAATGCAAAAGTTTTTCATTACTCTTATTTGAGAAGCTTCATTTCTGCATGTTTTTTATTTTTTATTTAAAATTTTAATACCGCTCATTGTATGGGGATTTAAATTTAAAAAGTAGACCCCCAAATTTCTTGAAAAAAAATTAAAAAATACTTGACTCGTTTTTAGCTACATACAAATTGAGGGGGTGAGCCGTAATAAAACGGAAAAAAGTAAAAATAAGAAACACCCTTAGAACTTGTTGAATAAAACGACGTTGCCTTTCCAGATTTTTGTTGGCTGGACTCGAGAATGGTTCGCTGGTCGTGTTTCACATCGACTTCAACAGATGGCACCACGAATTCCAACAGCGGTACTGAGGGTTCCGGTACACTTAGTCTTAGTTACTTGTTCTAGACATTGCCTTTATGATACTACCCCAAAGGGAGGATCGGACCGAGGGGCGGACCCTGACGAACCCTGTAGATAAAAATGGCTGCTTGGCTGCCATGTGGAAGACAACAAAATATTTGTCGAAAATGTCCTCGAACAATAAGTTAATCCGAGGATAGTGACTGTTATACTTGGGGTAGTGTCATAAAATTAATAATAATTACTATAATATATTAATGCTGGGATGCTGATTGTATAAATATTGGTTAGAAATGTACCTATGCTATATTTGGTACTGACTTATGGCAGTTTTTACTTAAATTATGTACTTCAAAAGTATTTTTTAACGTTGACATTCCAGTTAAGTATTATTTTTTGCAAATGTGCCTACACATTTTAATTTTATTGAATATTTTTAAGAAATTGAGTTATTAATGCACCGAAAGTACCGATCCAATTATATAATGTAGTGCCATAAGGATAAATACATTAGGTGCCTATTACAATTATTTGCAATGTATGTACTTAAATTTATTTTATAATCTCTGATCTACAATATACACAGTATTTAGTATTGAAATTACTATCATTTAGACTTTTGTGCAATATCAATAATACATGTATTTGCAAACGTAATCGCATCAATGATATTTATGGGTTATGTATGACAATCACTTACAAAAATGTACTTAACAATATTTTAATATAAATGTATTTTTACTTATCATCAATTTTCCTAATAATATTTCAATGTTATTTTATAATTTATATTGTTTTTGCTTAAGTCAAACGGCTCTTTTGGGGATTTTTTCCGTAATGTTTGTTCATATCCTTATATTTTTTTTTCAATTCTTCGGTGGTGGGTAGTATGTACTTATCATTGATTTCATGTTGTTTTATTGAAAAATATTAATTTTTGGTTTTTAATAAATGGTTATTAATGTATTTTTTGTTTTCCTATGTAATTTTTTATTGTTCCTTCTGTTAACGTGTTAATTTTGAATCCTCATTTATAAAGTTTCATCGAATGAAGCATAGGTCATAATTATGCTATAGCATGGGAGAGCGAAAGTGCCAACGGTGTAGACATCTTCGCTAATTAAAAATGTCAATAAGCATGTAGATGTAGGTGAAATTAAGATAAATATTTGTATAATTAATAAATGCTAACTTATTCAGTAAACAGGCTGAGGTATTACCGACATAATTTTTACGCTATAAGGGGTGTTTTAAACTTGGCAATTTTTAGATTATGGCAACTTAATAGTCAACGTGAATAAAAGCATTTCTTGGTTTGTGGCTTGAATTTATTCAGAAACACAAGATATATTTAAAGTTCTATGATCTTAAGTTTGCCCAATGTAGACGAATTTATTAATTTAACGTGTTTGTACTTATTGTATATTCCAAGTGAAGCAAGTTATGAAATATTTCTATTTTTGCATCACTTTGCACTCAGCTCCTTGAGTTCTGTGATTATAGGCTTAATAATGCACTTCTATAGTAATAAACCAAACTACAAATCTATTTCCTATGTCTGTGCCAAAACTATTTTATTGTACAATTACAATAAAATTTAAATTCAGTTCTTGAATAACTACAATTACGTACCTACTTACATGTTACAATTTCAATACAATTACTACCTAATTGATAGTGAAATCATTCATATAACACATGTCATAGTTCACCAGTTGATAGTTTAAATAATACAATTTCTTGATCACTCCTTTCTTGTTTGCACTTACTTATTCGTAAGTATTTTACTAAGCAACTCGGGTATGGCCTGAGGAAAGCGCGGGCAGCGGGGAATTCCTATATGCGTTGTATATGTAGCAGCTTTAAAAGAGTGGCCAGGTAGGTAAAATATTGCGATTAGTAACTAAAATTATGACTTTTTGTTTACCTTTCTAAAATCCTAGTTCTTTTCGTTGTAATTACTCTTCTAGGCGAATGTACAAATAACATCTTGAACCCTTATTGTCACGTCCCACTATTTAGAAACCAAACTATGATTAGTTGTAGTCATTTCTATTAATATTTCACTAAGAAACATAGACGCTACAACCCAGGTATAGTGTATCAACCTTAGCAAAAATTTCTTTCAGAAGATAGAAAAAATTGTAGCATTTTCTTTTGCCATTAGAATTGCCTGAGAAAGTCACAGCTTTCCATTATAAAAAATCTAGTTAGCACAGAAAATAATATTGTTGTTATATGTCTCTCAATGTGCTTTACACGTCCTAATGCCACTACGTATTTTCATTCCAAATAATTACACGCTACATGCAATTCTGTCCATTAAAATGTAAGTTTTAATTAATATATACTAGATCATTGTATGGTGGTATATAGAATAATGCTTTTGTTTAAAGTATATATAATAAGCACTTGTATATAAGTCACAGTCCATTTGTTTTAAGCAGAACTAGATCCAATCTCCTCAACGAATACTACAAAGCAAAATAGTCAGCATCTTTCTAGGAGTTTAGAACGAGGCACAAAAAGAGTGTCTTTGGAAAGAGTTGGACAGCAGAAGACTCTTTCAAAAGACATTATTTTAGGCCCCCTGAAGTGGTTGGTAATCCACACTCATGTTTTATTGAGACTAACAATATTTATGCTTTCGTATTAGTTTTTAAGCAGGCAGGAAGCAAAACATCTGAAAATAGCTTTTTAAAACTTCACCTAATACCTAACTCAATGTTACTGCCTTTGTATACCTAACATCGTTACGTTATTTTCTAGTATAGTTGATAGTATTATACTTTACATTGAGTAAATTAAAATGTTGTTGAGCATTATTCTAGATAAATAAATACTTATAATAGTATTTGTAGACGTACATAGCGGAGGTAGATAAAACTGGAAATTCGAAGCATGGCAGAAAAGATGTTTAGATTTCATTAAAAACTTCGTGAGAACGTTTTTACCAAGCTTAGACTTATTCTTGAATTTTTAGAGATCGTTTATTACACTAGTGTATTTTCAGTGGTTACTCACACATAGGTAAGTTGTTAATTATTTACTGTTTCGTATAATAACTGACTGGGTGTTAGTGCGAGAGCTTAATTCTTGCACTTATGTTTTTCCGGCAAAAGTAGTCTTAAAATAGCTATTCTCTATATGTTGCAAAATACACTTTCACTAATTTTTGAACACATTTTAAAGTGAATGTAGAGCTGCCTAGTAGGTTTACCTAATAGATACATAGTTACTGTACCTATTTTATTGCTAATTATTGAATGGTGCGTTGTACGAAAGTAATTGAGTAATAAATTTCATTAATAACAGCTATGGGCGTTTTCGTTTATGTCCCAGTGCCTACCTACTTACTGCAGTTCATAAAATAATGGCCGAGTGCGAGTTGGACTCCCGCACAAAGGGTTCCGTACCACCACACAAAACGCGTAAGGAACCTTAGAAACATGTGGAAAACAACAATTTAGATAACATAGTAACATAAAGGCGTCAAAAAAGCCGCTAAAATTAGCGCGTCTGTCAAATAATTCGCCATCCTTTGAGTACGGAACCCTAATTTTTATTATTTGTTCCTTTACTTAGGATAGAGCTGAAACAAATTAACCTCGAAAAAATAGCATTTCCCCCATTGTTTTTTTCATATTTTTTAACTTTTTATAATTTGTCGAGGTAAAGGCTATATAAGAACTACCTATTACGGCTGAAGCTGTAGACGCCCGTGACAGACGGACGGACAGACAGAGACAGTGGGCTTAGTATAGAAGAACTTCTTCTATGGTAATAAGGTCCCGTTTGCACCCTTCGGGTACGGGACCCTTAAAAACTATAAAGTAAAATCTATTAACTGCCGGATTTTTTTGGGATTTTCGTTGTTGTCAGCCAGGCTCAGCCTAGTTGGAATTTCGGCTTTAAATCCGTAGACCGGGTGTTCAAATCCTGCAAGGCACAATAGATGACTGGTATGTGGGCCAAACATCACAAAAATTCTCAGGGCTGAGCTAGGATCAAGATGGTTTTCTTACAAGTCCAAACATAAAAAAATTATATTTCGGAATTTCATCAAGTGTGTTTCTTTGTAAAACTGTAACTAACTATTTTAGGCCGTGCATCAATGCGCGCGCGTCTCCTAGCCACTAATAACACCATCTTACGTAGCTGCACCGAGTGGACTCAGAGCCCCGTGCATAAGAAGTGGCGACAATATCACGCAAGCTTTGGTGTACTATAGAGTTTATTATTTTTTTCTTTTTTAGTTTTCTTTTTTTGTGTGTAATATGGCCTGATTTTTATTGTATTTATGTAAATCTGGCTGGAATAAAGAAATTTTATTTATTATTATTTATAGTTGATTTAAGAGCTTCGCTCCTATTGGTTTGTATACCGAGTGTACTGTACAGGCATGAACGTACAAAAAAGGCGGACGGAGTTTCGCTAACCAAAAACTGAAGCACCCATAATAAGTCTATTCGCGTGTACGCACAAGCCCGGCACGCACACATTCACATCATGGTAAGTCTATTTTCCATAGAAAGTCGACTCACACACTTGTAAGCCGGTGCCATTGCTATGCAGTTGCTTAGCGGCGACTCCGTCCGCCTTTTTTAAACGTCTACTAGCTTTTGCCCGCGGTTCCGCCCGCGTCGAAGAGATTTTCGTGGAAAGAAGGAAAACAAAAGAATATGATTTTTTTAACGACAATATGCAACGGTCACCATGTTTTACCAAAGTGCTAATAAATACCAATCAAATAAGCCCAAACTTAAAGGGTCCGCTGTTGTCCGTTGAGGAGATCCCGTACCCACCTTCCAGTCCCATCAGCAGACCCTGGTCACCATGTTTTACCAAAGTGCATAATCACGGAGAGATTGTGAGTAAACTGACTGCGGATTACGAAAGGCGCTACCAGAACTAAAAGTGCCATCGAACTACTTAGACCGCACGGCCCTCAGTGACTCGGAATGACGATATAATCGATTATGTTGTTGCTCGGAATGCGCTGTGAGTTCACAAGTGACGCACGAGCCCGCTAGTGATGCGACACAAAGAGTACTATGAATAAACGGAAATGATGCGACATGTTTGTTTAAGTTTTGTAATGAAATAGTAGTTTATGCTTTTTGTGCGGTGAGGGGGCAATAGCTTACGAGAACGATTCACGAGCGTTAAGCGAGTGTTTTAAACGTTACTAGTAAGTTACTGCCCTTACTGCGTGTATCATACATACCTATTACGTTTCCCACTAACTTTTAATGAAACATAATTAAAGAAACAAACTATAAATACTCAAAATGAACTTAAGGCGGGCATTCTTTTTGTCGATCGTCAGACCCGCCTACCATTGACAGAAAGACCAAGGTATGATATTACTGAAAGTAGCCTACGAACGCATCAAACTGAAAGCAGCTTATTTCCGTCAAGTGTATCATAAGTTAAGTATGATACACATTGGGTACCTCAATTTAAAAAAAATTAGTACTCCAATGACTTGGGTTATTAAAGCTAAATTCATATTGTTGTATCAGTAACATCTTGGCCAACGCAAAATCAATTTTAGATTTATTAGTCAGGGTTGTTCTAGAACTAGGACCGCAAATAACATATTTTGTATTTTGCAAGAAGGTCATTGAACCTTGGTTCTGACCCCTTACCGAGTTTCAAGCATTAATTTGGTTATATCAATCAAAGTCACCATATTTAACGTCAATTCATGCGTATTTCAAAAATAACGTTACTTTAACGCTATGTCAAGATCTGACTGGGGATTCAGCAGTAAACAAGCCCAGTAGGAATACTTATGCAGCTCTACGAAATGATAACACCAAACTTCAGTTTTGTAGTTTATTAGCTTAGACCTAAGCAGTGGCGGCGACGACAGGCGGCGCGGCGGCTGGCACCGGAGCCAGCGATCTGACGTCACTGGTGGGCTCCAGCGGGACCGGCTCATCCTTGGGCTCTGTCACCAGGATGTGGTCGGGCTGAGGCTTCTTGGGGCCGTTCTTGCCTTGTTGGTCCCATGGCAACATGATCTTGACCTGGAGAAGAAATAGAATATTAGATAATAATTATATATAGTTTATCAATATAATTAATGAGACCTCCTCTGTCGTCTGATATGACCAGAACTGAGTACTCAGGTTATTCCACAAATCCCCATTGACGGCTCATAGAGCCCATGTAATTTTATTAATCATTTTAAACCTGTGATTTTATTAAATAATACTACATTTTAAAATCTGTGCTTTTAGTAGGGAGTATAAAACTAAGATTTTATTTACCTCCATAAGAAATAAAGACTTCTTGATTATAAATTACAAACTTATGAGTTATAATTTATTTCTAAACAAATGTGGATTTTTGGAAGAAAAGTTCACAAATGCCCATTGATGGGGAGTGTCAATGGGGATTAGTGGAATAACCTGACTACTCTGACCATCAACATGTGTTCACCAAGATATAAGACAGAAACAGAAGAGAGCATAAATCTTACCATCTAAAAACTACTGTGTTTCATATTGAGGCAATTATGAGAACCCTCTTCATGACAAAACCCTCTTATTAACTGGGAAGGCAGAAAAGGCCTATTCGACTGCTGTGACCTCTAGAATTCCTCGATTACTGTAGCTTATAGGTCTCCGATTGATTTCATAAATAGGAAAAATATTAATAATTTCTAAAACTTACATTAGTCCTTGAAAATTGACAACCATTATTTATAGATTTTAATACATACTGTATTTATTTATTTTGTCCTGTTCCATTGTGTTTACCTAGCTGCAGGTATGTTTTGTCTGGCATGCACCGAACCAGAGCCCATACAGACAGACCCTCCAATAAACATGCCGTCTCACTCTACCACTAATAATTAGATCATAGGCTACAGAGCACTACAATCCCTGAATTGTGGATATTTAACAAAAATGAACAGGTGGTTATTGCTTGAAAGCATTACAACAAAGGTATAGCAAAACAGTTTTGAAACACAAGTCTCAAAAATTGTGTAACATAATACTAGGTGTAAACTGGCATTTACAGAAACCGCATAATAGAAAAGATGAATTTCCCAAACCCATGCAGATTATGTATACAAGGTGAAATTCAATCAACCGACCAAATTTACACTGGGGACTCGGTTAGTAATCATGAACAAAGTTCAATGAACCTTCAGGTGAAATTCGAAAAAAAAAAATTTTTTGCCCCTTAGTGCCTGTACTAGGAAATTGTACTTGAACTAGTCCAACCAGTACGGGAGCAAAAAAAATCATTTTACGAATTTGGCCAAAAGGATTACTGAACCTTGTTCCTGATCACTAACCGAGTCTCCAGTATGAATTTGGTCGGTTGATTGAATTTCAGCCTATATAAGTTAAAGTATATTTGTATACTTAAGCAGGTTAAAAAACAGCTGCTTTTTTAAACAATTTGACACACATAACTAAACGAAACCTGGTAAAGTAGTAAACTCACATTTTATTATGTATATTTATATATAATACAGATTCTTCTTATAATAAATTAACTCAAGTTTGAGTTTAAGGCAGCTGTTTTTTGGGTACTACTGTCCAGTAGGTTCAGCAGACTGTGTGGTTTCATAATAACCCTCTATTGCACCCATACCTAACAATAAATACAACAAAACTTGTCATTCTGCACCTCATTTTGTTAAACAGTTCTCTGATAGATAAATTAAAAGTACATAGGTATGGCAATTAAGTCGACACCAAGCAGACAAAACTGCGTACAACAAGGCAGCAGCAGAGTTAAAACAATTCCTTATTGAGTTGGAAAATGACACTCTTCAATTTCACTTACAAAACATAACCCCGTCAGCACCAGCCAACAGCGAACATTCGTTGTGGAAAAACGTCAAGTCCTCTCAAAAACCACAGCTACCACAACATCCACTAAAAATGATGAACGGTACATGGGCTAAAACAGATGAAGAAAGAGCAGAGGCTTATGCAGAATTTTTAATTCATGTTTTTACACCAAATGATGACCTGGGGTCTGAAGTCAAATCATTTCTCAAAAGCGACCTTCAACTCAGTCCACCTATTCACTGTTGTACACCTGCGGAAGTAAGACGTACTATTTTTGAACTGGAACAAAAGAAAGCACCGGGGTTCGACCTCATAACAGCAGAGGTACTGCGACAACTACCAAGAAAAGTATTGATCTTTATTACATCGCTTTTCAATGCTATTCTCAGAACATCCTCATATCCTAGTATTTGGAAAGTTTCCCAAATAACAATGGTACCTAAGCCTGGAAAACCACAGCACATGACATCATCATACAGGCCAATAAGCTTGCTACCTGTGCTGTCTAAAGTATTTGAGAAAATAGTCTCTAGTAGACTGAAGGAATGCCTCAAATATAATAATATCATTCCAGAACATCAGTTTGGATTCAGGAACAATCACTCTACGATTGAACAAGTCCACCGAGTATGTGAACATATAAGATATGCCTTAGAAAAAAGAGAATACTGTTCTGGAGTGTTCCTAGATGTTCAGCAGGCATTTGATAAAGTCTGGCATAATGGACTTCTATATAAGCTGAAAAAATATCTACCCCATAACATGTTTCTTCTACTGAAATCCTACTTGGAGAACCGATTCTTCTTTGTAAAAATCAATGATGCAATATCAGATTTCTTTGATATAAATGCCGGAGTACCACAGGGATCAGTGCTGGGCCCCATCCTGTACCTACTCTACACAGTTGATGTTCCAGATTCGGAGAATGTGATGACAGCTACCTTCGCAGATGATACTGCTGTACTTACATCAAATAAGAATCCAGAAACTGCTTCAAACATATTACAGACACACATTGATAAGGTACATTCCTGGATGAGCGACTGGCGGATTAAGGCTAGCGCAGCAAAATCTAACCACATCACCTTTACTTTGAGGAAAGAAGACTGTCCTGCTGTAAAATTTGGGAAGGACGTGCTGCCACACAACACTGTAGTGAAATACCTTGGCTTCCATCTTGATCGCAAGCAGACTTGGAAGGCTCACATACAGAAGAAGCGTGATGAATTAAATATCAAGTTTCGGTCCTTACAATGGCTACTTGGAAGACAATCCAAATTATCCCTCAATAACAAAACTCTTGTTTACAAAGCAGTATTGAAACCAGTCTGGACCTATGGAATTGAGCTGTGGGGATCAGCAAAGAACTCAAACATTGAAATTTTGCAACGTTTCCAAAATGGTGTACTGAAAGCTATAGTGAATGCTCCATGGTTCACAAGAATAGATGAAGTTCATAAATACCTCAAACTTCCTACTGTAAAAGAAGAAGTAAATACCAGGACTAAATCCTACAGACATAGGATTATGAGCCATGAAAACAGACTTGCTCATTGTCTAAGTGAACCACTCCAAACGAGACGCCTAAAAAGGCAACACACATGGGACAATTTATAATAATATAATTCATGGAGGCAACCCGATACTGGAAGGGCATGCCTAACAAGCCATTAATTTCTCTCACAAAAACTGCTTATGGTCTTCGGACCGATTGCAAGTTGGCGAAACGGAAAAAAAAAAAAAAAAAAAAAAAAAAAAAGTACATATAACTGGTAATTACCTTGATTCCAAGCACACCCTGTCTCAGCAGGACGTGTCGTGTGGCGGTGTTGACATAGTCATTGCAGGGATCACCGGAGTGGATCATGAGTCCATCAACGAACTTCATGGACTTGGCTCTCTGTCCTCGGAGCTTGCCCGATACTACCACTTCGCAGCCTCGTGCTCCAGACTCCATGATGAAACGAAGCACACCATAGCAGGCACGTCTTACAGCCAAACCTTAAAACATTGTTTCACATCATTTTCTAAATGTAAATAAGAGTGGCAATGACATTATACTCATACATTGGAACAGATTAATCAAAATTGTATATTTAATATGAGTTAGCTTTAGAAAGTGAGCTAAATAATTAAATCATGTATTCTTCGTACACTGTGCAGGCTCCAAAATAAAAGTATGCACAAATTCAAAGAAACTATACTCTATCCCCACAGAAAAACATGACAGCCTTTGGTGGCTGTAATGTCAGGTGCAGGGCCTTAATTTATTCAATAACAATAATTACACACAACCTGCAGAAAATATTTAACACCCAAGAGCCTTCTCCCTCTTATGAGTTTTGCCTACCTTAGTAAACTGAGGTGCTGAGATATTTTCCACATGTTAATGACCAGTATTTATTGTACTTTACCAGTAATCAAATCTATAGTAACTATTTACTAGGCAACAAACATTGTTGTCACAAAAACTCACCTCCAATAAGTTTGTATCTAAGGGACTCGGCCTGAGCGATGGCGCAAAGACCGCGCGTCGCAACCTTCTCCGCGTACAGCTCAACGGACTGCTCAGGAATATTGAACCTCTTTTGTACCACGGAGGTCAGCTCACGAATCCTGCGGCCCTTTTCACCCAAAACGCTCTGGGTTCTCGTGGCCATAATGATGATTTCCGACCGTGTGGGGGTGACGCGCACCTCCACACCGGAGTAGCCATCCTCGGCAAGCTCCCGAGTGAGGAACTCGTTCAGTTCCGCCTTGAACACTCCGTCTCCGACGAACTGGAATTACATCGAGAGGTTATGTTTTGCATGCAATACTTTCGCATGTTTTCGGGTAAACGTTCGAAGTAAACGACAAAATTGCACTCATATTCTTTGTGAGTGAACACTATTCTTATGAAATATGCTCAAAAACATAAGAGGAATTGGCGATAACGTAGTCACAAACTTCCTAAACATTATCCACTAACATCACAATTTTCACTTGATTATACACATATCTAGGCCAATTTTTAAAGAGAGAAGTTATACAGAGATAACTTCGCGCACTTATTTCATTAATTTCAATATAAAATGTCACATACTTTTCGCTTTTTAGAAATATTGTTCACCGCCATGATTGCAACGGGGGCTGAAAGAAAAAGACCGGAAACAGATGAACGAAATGTCAAACAAAAGTCAAAGTGATTTCGTTCCGATATTACAATTATCTATTGGTATAAAACAAGGCCCCACTATAAATAATACTATCAGATGATCTAACATTGACAGCGAAGAACATAAAACAAAACTAAAGTCTAGTACTGAACTTGATCCGGTGTTATTTCCATGAATCCGTGATGTTTAATTAATGAAATCAAGTTAAATGTAAAGGATGTTGCCGAAATAAAAGCTATATCAAAACCATGAGTATCTACAAGTATAGAGAAACGAGATATTTGCGTTTTTGTGACATGCTCTATTTGTGATACTTGGTCCGAGTGCTATATACATCAATTTGTATAAAGTTACTCCAGCTTGTACAAAGTTACACAGCTGATGTCGCGACTTTATTCTGTTAACCTGGGTTAAGGGTATGTTGAACAAAAAATGTTCTCTCATCATGTTATTGCGACAGAATAGGTAAATTAATTAAAGGAACTTATTGTTAGTAACAGCCAGAAACCATGGCTTCGTCTTATGAGTCATTTACGTCTTGTGTAATAGCCACTGTAAGTGGTACGAAGCATCCTTGTTTAATAATCGTTACCCAGTTAATTTGGGCTTAGTTAATAGAGCCACAGTGCTACTGTGGTACGACCAGATCTTAGTCGTTTTGGTACTCCAATTAACTCGAAGGTCACTACTTCGACCTACTTCGTTTTCTTGCTCTTACGGGGTACTACCCTCGTAGGGCCTGCCTCCATCCCCTTGCCTATTACCGAACCTTCACCTGAATATCCGATAGGGTATTAACTCTCACCTTATCGGGACAGCTATTACCTCTTAGCTGACTTTGCTCATCAGCTATTAACTATTAGCTAACCTTATCTGTATGTGGCGTACAAGCTTGCCTTATAAATTTGCAGCGAATAAGAGAGATTCAAGATGGCGATTTCGTTTGGGACGAGAAAGAGCGTCCAACAATTTCATGTGAATTTCAAGGTGTCGTGAGTCTTAATAAACTGTTTAATAGTGATATCAGACATTTTATTACGAACCCACCTGATATTATCTATAATGGTGACCCTCGCCGTTTAATTACACGCGAGTGAAAAAGTGAACTCATGGCGGCATCGTTCGACATACAAACAGAATTATTGTTTTGTGGCTCGACTGACACGAAATGAATAGTGCCCATCATCACTAGCTGGCTCGTTCAAACTCCATGCTCAACACAGGCCCTACTGACGCTGAATGTCGTTGCGGCTGGTTCATCGATGCGCATGACGACGGCCTGCGCCTCCCCAGCGGTCTAGGTATTGTGTGGACGCTGTTACTACTCAGGTACGTGAGCCATGGCGCGCGAGTTTCGCGCTCGTCCGGCATCCCACTGCTACGTGGTGAGTGAACCTTGACAGTGTTCTACCTAAAAAACTTACATGTACTATAAATAAATACGTGCTATTTTGGTGATTAGAGCATACGGTGTTGTTTACGTGAATATTAACTAATAATCCCATCTTTGAACAATAATTATTGTGCTACCTAACCTATATCCATAGAGTACATAAACAGAGCTTACTAAGCGTTATAACGTTATAACAGCCTACTAAGCGTTATAGCGTTAAAACAGCGTACTAAACCAAACGTTATAACAACTTTGTTACCAAGCTAATGTTGCTTATTTAAAAACTAGCCACATGCATTTCTTGTGTCACACACAATCCATAATTACCTATGCACAACGTTATGTTTTAGATAGGTATTTTAAGGTGTTGGTGTTTTCTAACTCAATCGATTGATATCGTCTGTGGCACGTTTGACTTAACCATATTTTGTAATGGCATGTGTACCTATTTTTACAAATACAAATACAAAAATATTTATTTCACACACATGGTAACATTTACAAAAAATTCAGTAGCTCCCAGACTAGACGATGGGTAGTCTGTTCCGTGGGTGCTGGTAGGTTGGTTAATCAAAAGTTTTGTCTTATATTTGGACAAGTGATAAATGTGTTATTTGTGAATAAGGTGATTAAGATCTATAACCTTAAAACTTATTTTAACCTAAGCCTAAAACAAAAAAGAACAAAAGCATTTTTAGGGTCTTAATCTAAATATCTAATAAGGACTCAACGCTACTAAAGAAAATAAATAGTTACCTATATAGAAAGAATATGTATAAATTAAGCGAGTGTTTATATATAATGGAATAGATAGTATTGAAATAAGTAATGAGTATGTATGAGTAATATATATATATACATATATAAGAGCATTATTTACTATTGATATATAGAAAATAAGAGAATATTCAAGTGTATGATATCTGTTCTCCAAATATACCTAATATATTTTCAGTATCGACATAATTAAAGTTAAGAAGCCATTTTTCAATTTTTTGTTTTGCTTCATGTACGGAAGCCAGTTTTAAATTGCATTCTTTAGCGACAATATTGTAGATATGAGGATGTAGGTAGGGAGGAAATCTTTGTGCGAATTTAGTTTTTGTCGCTGTTATTGTTGTCCTAAATACTCTTCTTCGAAGCAATTTATCGTATTCGGGAGAGTTAATAATTTTTCTGTGTTGGATTAGTGCTGCTCTAAGGATAAAAAGTTTTCTGATAGTTAAGACACCGCATTCTCTGTAGAGAGTTTCTGTGGGATAATCGATAGGTTTTTTAAACATTACTTTTAGAATTGACCTTTGCGCTCTTTCAATTGTGATAATATGTGTTTTAGATGAACCACCCCAGCAGCTTATACAGTAATTCAGAACGGATTGACAAAGAGTAATATATACGAGTCTTAAGGTTTCTTTTGAGGCACTATTACGTAGTAGTCTCATGACGTGGATGAGTTTTCTTGCCCTACCGGCAAGGAAAGATATATGTTTATTGAAGTTGACTTTCTCATCGAGGAAAATACCTAGATATTTTATAGCATCGGTTCTTTGAATAATGTCGCAGGAACATGTGCAGGTGGATCGATCACAGGAATGTATTTTGATTGGGATGTTACAAATTGGTTCTGAAGCTGCAGTTTTGTAGAAACATAAGTATTTGGTTTTGGTTGTGTTTAGTGTAAGAAGATTTCTAGAAAGCCAGTTAGTGATTTCAGAAAGACCGTTAGTTGTTCGATTAAAAACAGAAAGCCAGGTGGTATCGTTAAAGATAATCGCAGTATCGTCGGCGTAACACACAATTTCTGCGTTTAAAGATGGAGATAAAGCATTGTTAATGTCATTTATGTAGATGATGAAAAGAGTTGGGCCTAAAATGCTGCCCTGTGGTACACCGAATTTCACATTTGAAGGATCACTGAGAATGTCACTAATTTTAGTAATCTGAACTCTGTCCGACAAATAACTGCGGAACCAATCGAGAGTAATGCCTCTAATACCTATGTTGTCTAATTTTTTCAAAAGAATCGGAATGGAAACCGTGTCAAACGCTTTTGCTAGGTCTAAGAAGGCACCTACACAACAGCGCCCGTTGTCAAGATGTGAAGTTATTGAATTTAGGAGAAGTGTGACTGCATCTTCAGTAGACTTTCCATGTCTGAAGCCAAACTGGGTTGGTGATAGAATTTCATTTGATTCTAGATATTTAACTTGGCGACGGTTTACAATTTTCTCCAACAATTTTGAGAATACTGATAGAAGTGAAATGGGTCTGTAGTTACATGGCATGCTTTTGTCACCAGATTTATGAATAGGAGTTACAGTAGCAACTTTCCAGGAATCAGGAAATATGCCATTACTCAGACTTAGGTTACAAATGTGTGATAAAGGTTTAGCTAAACTATTTAAGGCATACTTCACAAGGAGGTTTTTAAACCCATCTAGGCCAGGTGCACTATCATTTTTTAGCTGACGTACGATGTCTATTATTTCAGCTTCGTCTGTAGGAAGCAAGAAGAAAGATCCTGAAGGGGTAGAGGAAGAAGCAGCAAGTAAAGCAAGATTCGATTCGGTTTGACTCGTTGTTGTTAGTATTTCTTTCGCTAGATTTGTACCTACTGACGTAAAATAGGTATTGCAGTCGTTGATTGATTCTGATTTGCTTGGTTTATTAGCAAGTAGCTCAATAGAAGCATTTCTTTTAGCAGGAATTAATTCACATATGTTTTTGATTGCTTTCCATAGTTTTTTCGGGTCTTTGTTGTTGTCCACTAGTATTTTATTTTCAAAGTCTGATTTAACTTTATGTAGAACTTTTGTGCAAAAGTTGCGGTACCTATTATAGACAAGTCGAGCAGTAGCATCATTAGGTTTTTTTCTACATTTTAGGTGAAGATTGTCCCTGTGTTTCATACATCTTATCAGGCCAGGAGTTATCCAGGGCTTGATATTGTACTGTGAGCGACTGATTTTTACGAATTGTGTGTGTTTGGAATACATTTGTGTTATGTTATGTTTTTAGGGTGTTTTGCGGTAGCGTTTGTACTAAAGTCGTTTGCAATAGAATCCAACAATCATGTAAACAAACCAAATTGTCACGATTACTCCGTAATCACATACATTTGACGATCAATTATGAACATAGTCTGATTTCAACGAACGCACCATTGTTTTCACATTATCTTCAACACGATTTAACTTGTATTTATAAGTTAAATTTGTTAAAACATTTGCAACGTAAAAATTTCGAAGTATTTGACAAGCTGTCATCTTAGTTTTTTACTCATCGAACTCTATAAGTCATTGAAAAGTTAGTGTTGTTCGTAATCTGAAGTTATCTTTTATTTTTAATTTAATAAATTATTTTTATTTAATATTATTTGAATACAATAAAATTTTTTTTTCAAGAGCTTAATATAATTAACCAAAACGGATTGTATCCTAAGCCATAAAAATAATGGTTAGTTTTTAAAAATTGACAGGTGGCCATTTTGTTAGAATTGTCATTCACAGTCATTCACTGTTCTGTGGGTTCGCTGTGCATTAGTGTTTTCTGTTTCCGTTTTCTGTTTCCGATTTCTACGACTTTGCATTCTCATTTTGGACTTTTGTTTTGCTTTACGATTTGGCTGGACATATTTTTCTTGGAACGACGACCTTTGCACGGCATCACGGACTTTGATATAGCATACGATTGGTATTTTTTCTCAAGGAGTAATCAGGAGGTAAGAATGATTTAGATCTATTACCTACAACGGAAATCTATTAGACGCACTTTAATATTGTATTGCCCTCGTAACTAATTATTTGAATAGATCACAATTACTGAACTGAATCTATGACTTAAAATTAAAATAATTAGAAAAATAAATTTAATTAAAATTAAATTAGAACACTATGACATCACTATGGGCATAAACAATACGCTGTCAATGTCAGTCCGCCATATTTGCTTACATGATTGTTGGATTCTATTGCAAACGACTTTATTTAATGTTTTATTTCTCTTTTTTATCGATGACAACCATTGATAATATAAAAAGAAATTTTAATGTTTAGAATTTAATGTAATATTTTAACAATTTAACCTTGGTTTAACAAAATATTTTTATTCTTGTTTTGTGATTTTGGTGAATGTTTTAAATTATTGGTTTTGCTTGTGCTATTGTGACTAATCATGTCTGCTGAGGAAGAGCAACAGATCGTAGTACTCCAAGAGCAACTTGCTCGCATGAATGTAGCACCTAGTGTTGGGGCTGTGACTGTAAAACTTTCTTCTTTTTGGCTGGACAAGCCGCACCTTTGGTTTGCACAAGCGGAGGCACAATTCGAAATAGCTGGAATAACGAAGGATGGTACTAATTATGGACATATATTATCAGTGTTGGATGCTAGGCTGGCTGATGAGGTGGAAGACATTATCGCTAACCCTCCTACTGAAGTAAAATATGAAAATTTAAAAAATGAACTCATAAAGAGGTTTTCCATTTCCAGGGAACACCGCATTCGCCAGCTACTCGGTGAGCAGCAAATCGGTGACCGCAAACCATCATCCTTCACTCAGAAAAAATTATAAACGCGGCGACAAAAATCCCTTAACAAATGGAAGCCGTCTAAAGAACTTGAACTCTCGGTATGAGCAAATTTAAACAAATGCAATCTGGACTTGTATACTGCATATTGTCGCCTCGTATTAAGTCCCTTTAACCCTGTGTGCATCCGTTATTGCCCTCCCGTTTTAAGATGATATGTCCCTGTCACAAAGGTGCTTTTGGAAGGAGATGCTCTTTAGTCCTCACGTTTAATGTAATATGTCTTTATCACAAAGGTGCCTTTGTCCCCGCGTTTAAGGTAATATGTGGGCGAACGCAGCGACAAAGGTGCCTTGTCGCTGCGTTTGCCCGAACTGTCGTGGCGTCAGCGTAATAAAAACCCGGCTACAACCCTTTACTGGTTGCGTCGGGTGAACGGTGCCCTCAACTAGGCACACAAGAAGTAGGACTTTTTTGCTAAGAGTGCGCTGCACTGCTATGTGACCTTATTCAAATAGAAAACAACATTGTACATTGGACAGTTAAGGTCACACTTGCGGGCCCCGCTGAGGGTTGCAGGGGGTTCAGCTTCAGCTGACACGACGCCACAAAAGTTTAGGAATCGTAGACCTGTAAATTAAAACAAATAAAATGATTTTAAACATTTATTTGGGAAAATCACTTTTTTCTTATCTAAGATACTGTTTTAACATGGTGGCGGGGGGAATTATTCGGGGGAACCATTCGCGGCACCAGCTCCTTAATTTCTTCCACTGTAGCTTTCCTCAGTAGCTCGATGTCCAGTCCTTGGTCTGAAAAACATTAATGGTATGACAAAATAATTCAAAATGTACTCGAACGCACTTGACAACAAAAATCTGTCGGACAGACCGGGTGAAACCGCCGCAACTGCTGTATAAAACAAGTATGAACTCGACCTATGAACTCGACATCGATTCGATAGTTACCTACCTACCTTACCTACCTATATAGAAACGTAACTCTTTATTTAATACATATTTAATAGCAATAAAGGTTGGTTATTGGTTAATAAGGATTTTATTTAGTAAGTATGTATCAAATTTACGTACCTATGTAGGTACGTTCACGTTTTTCCAAAACAGACACAGAGACAACTATGAAATGAAATGAAATCACCGCTAAAACAACCCAAGAATAATCACGTGGTGCCGCGTGATCTTTGAATCGCTAACCGCTAAATAGAATCAAATAGGAGGCCAAACCAAAAAATTTTGTTATTACAGTTACGTAGGTAGGTACGTACGTTTAAATTGAAATAAGGTTTAGTTGGTGGCGCCTGCCTGCAGTGGCAAAATCTTGGAAAGACATGACCAGCAGCGGTGGGGTAGACAAACACAGGCTGATGGATAAAAGTTTCATAGTTAAGAGGAGATAAATGAAATAGATAAACACTTACTTACCGACTAAATAAGGAGTAAGATGGGCCAAGCCCGCGCCTTCAAGGAATGTGTTAATATCCATCTATGCACTTCTCTTCTGAATTCACTTTAAAACCTTAGGCAGCAAACGAACATGAAAAAACGTGTAAACCGTGGCAGAGTGCCGAGCCGACTGCCCTGCCGCCCGCCCGTCCGCCAACGTGCGGGGTGAGTGGGGGCGGGAGAAAAAGCAAGGCGACCGCGGTCACTTCGTTAAAGTTGCGCATACGATTCGTATGAAGAAAAAAAAGACAAAGGTCGTTGTCAAATCCACAAACGATCCGTATACGTTCCGTTAACAGTTCGTTGTAGGAAAAAAAGACAAAGGCCTTTGTGTAGTTTCCCTTTAACAGTTCGTATTATTCCTTTAACGGTTCGTATTTTCCCTTTGACAGTTCGTATGATATAAAAAATGACAAAGGCCTTTGTCAATTTACGTTCCGTTACTTCGTTAATTGGCCTTTGTCTCTGCGTCGAACATGGATTTTTGCATTAATGGATTGTAAACCTCCTCAGTCGTAGTGACTAAAGCAAAATCAAAATTTGACGTTACGTAAACATGAGCATTGTCTTAATGTTAAAATGTTTTCCGTTCAAAAAAACTCTGTCGCTGAGACTAAATTTACAGAAACGAGGCGTTTAAAAGCGCAGCCGCAGGCACAAAAAAAAACGACAAGGGGATTTAACGCCTTTAACGGCTGTTTTTTTTCTGAGTGTTCCTGCGGCATCTACGCTCATTGGCAGGCAAGAGTGATAAGAGCATCGTCCGCGAACTGTGGACGCGGAGCTTGCCTCAGGAGGTCCAGCGGATCCTAATGGCCCAGATGGACCTGCCCTTGGACAAGGTAGTGGACTTGGCGGATGCTATTGTTGATGCATCCCCGGGTAAGTCTGTTAGCGCTATTTCTTCCAGTGTGGCACCGGCCCTTGACCGCATTTTAAAATGCATGGAAGACCTTACCAGAAGGGTTGATGCCTTAGGTACGGACAGAGCACGCTCCCGAAAAGATCCTCCACAAACGCTCGTCCCCTATCAAGGTCATCTTCGCGCCAGACAGAAGGCGTGTGCTGGTACCACAAACGGTTTGGCACAAAGGCAGCGAAGTGTATAAATCCGTGCAATTGGAAACCCGACCAACCGGGAAACGCCGCCAGCAATTAGTAGCGGCGGCGTCTGATTGCGAAAATACGAGCCGTCGTCTGTTCATAACAGATTCCGGGTCAGGTAATCGATTCTTAATCGACACTGGGTCGGATCTATGTTGTTTTCCGCGCCGATTGCTTCGTGGCTGCTACAATGCCACTAGTTTTGACGTGCGTGCCGCTAACGGGAGCGCTATAAAAACTTACGGCACTATTTCTCTCAACCTAAATCTGGGTCTTCGACGGGACTTTCGGTGGAATTTTATCATCGCGGAGGTGAGCACAGCAATCATCGGGTCAGATTTTCTGGCATATTATAATCTGCTACCCGACTGTTATAACCACCGCCTGATTGATGCCACTACAAAGCTCTCTGTGCTGGCTTCTGTAGCCTCTATCACACAAGCTAGTGTCAAAACTATCATATCTGATAATTCCCCTTTCTCTGCAATATTACAGGATTTCCCAGACATCACCAGACCTCCAGGACTCCCACGGGTCGTCAAGCACGCAACCATGCACCACATACTCACGACAGAGGGTCCTCCTGTTTCAAGCCGCCCTCGCCGCCTTGCACCGCAAAAGCTGCAAGTCGCGAAGGCCGTCTTCGAAGACATGGTTCGTTGTGGTACCGCCCGTCCTTCTAAAAGCCCATGGTCTTCGCCACTACAGATGGTCCCCAAAGACAGACATCTGGAATTACGGCCTGTCCTCAGGATCGCTGGAGGCCATGCGGCGATTATAGAGGTGTCTAGCTCGGACAGTACCTGACTGTTATCCAGTCCGCCACATAGGCGACGTTGGAAGAAACTTATCTGGCTGTTTCATTTTCAGCAAGATAGACCTAGTCAAAGCCTACCAGCAAATCCCTGTCGCGCCAGAGGACATTTGCAAGACTGCAATAATAACTCCTTTTGGGCTCTTTGAGTTCCCGTTCATGTCTTTTGGTTTGCGAAACGCTGGGCAATCATTTCAAAGGTTTATTGATGAAGTCACCATGGGCCTTGATTTTTGCTTCCCGTACGTGGATAACATCTTGGTTTTCTCCGAAACGCCTGAGGAACACTCTGCACATCTTCGCGCCCTATTTAAGCGTCTCTCAGAGTACGGTGTTGTGATCAACCCATCCAAATGCCAGCTCGGCGTACATGAGATCACGTTCCTCGGCTACAGAATCAACCAGTCAGGCATTCGCCTCCTCCCGAACGCATAGAAGCCCTGCAAAACTTTCCACTGCCCAAGACCATTGAAGACCTTCGCAGATTTTTAGGAATGGTGAATTTTTACCGACGTTTCCTACCAAATGCAGTGGAACTTCAAGCCCCTCTAATTAACTGCTATGCGTCCACTCAACTTAAAGGAGCAAAACCAGTCCCTTGGACACCCGAGCCAACTGAACTGAACCAACTTTCATTTATCTCCCAATTTACAACGGACATCGTCCATGTTAGTGGGAAGGACAACGTCGTCGCCGACGCCATGTCGCGCGTAGAGGCCATCCGTCTTGATGAGAACTTTGCCGCCCTCGCCGCAGAACAGGCGACCGACGAAGAACTCCGTAAGGTGCAAGCTAGTTCGTCTCTGAAAATAGAGAAAGTACTAATACCCGGTACTGACACTGAGATATTTTGTGACGTTTCCACAGGAAAACCCCGTCCTTATTTAACCCCTTCATTTCGACGTCATCACTTTGACAAGCTCCATAACCTCAGTCATCCGGGCGCACGGGCAACCACACGCATGGTGGCTGACCGTTTTGTATGGTCCAGTATCCAGAAGGACTGCCACAACTGGACTCGTTCCTGCGTCGCTTGCCAACGCAGTAAGGTATCCAGACATAAGTTACGCCTCTCGGTACCGTCTCCAATCCACTAATACGTTTCTATCACGTTCATATCGATATCGTTGGCCCTCTCCCTTCCAGCAATGGCTACCAGTACCTCCTTACAGCCGAGGACAGGTTTTCTCGCTGGCCCGAGGCTTGGCCAATGGTCATTATGACCGCGAAGGAGACAGCGGAGACTTTCTTCCGAGGCTGGATCTCCCGTTTCGGAGTTCCTACCATTTTGACAACTGATCAAGGCAGGCAGTTTGAGTCTAGTTTGTTCCAGAATTTGACGCAGCTTTGCGGCATTAAACGTATACGCACTACTAGTTACCACCCTTCAAAATCAAAATCAAAATATTTATTTTTGCAAAATAGATACATTAAGTATACTTTCCTTGTGCAAACGGCCTTGTCGAGCGCATGCAGCGCACCCTCAAGGCCGCCCTAATGTGTCATGAGGAGAAGTGGTACAAAGCGCTGCCCGTGGTACTTCTCGGCATGCGTGCTGCCCTTAAAGAAGATCTGCAATGTTCCACAGCTGAGCTCGTTTACGGGGAAACCCTGCGCTTGCCCGGCGAATTTATTGCATCTCCTGCAGTTCCAAATAGCGCTGAAGACCTCTCGAGCTTCGTGACCCAACTACGACAATACATGGCACGCTAAAGAGCAACTCCTGCTTCACGACATGGACAGCAGCGCACCTTTATTTCGAAAGAACTTGAAACTGCGTCTCTCGTTTTTTTGAGAGATGACACCGTTCGTCCTGCACTCAAGCCTCCCTACAGGGGTCCATACCCGGTCGTTTCTAGGACAGACAAAACGATCACCATCACCGTGGGTGACAAGAACACCCAGGTGAGCCTTGATCGCGTAAAGCCAGCGTTTATCTTCGACAGCCCAACTTCATCAGCTTTCCGTGCTCCAATCGCTAATTTACCTGCGACACCTAGCCCAAGTTCAGCTGTTCCGGTTGTGCCTGCCGCCCCCTCAGACTCCGCCTGTTCGACTCCGCCGTTCCTGCGACCACAATCCCAAATCAATCCCAGCAATACACGACACGCTCAGGTCGTAACGTTCGCTTCAAGGCCCGTCTCGATCTGTAGTTTTAGCTCATCGTCCAGCTATTTATAATGTGTATCCGTTTATTTACTAGTTTTAAGGTTATTGCATCTTGATTTTAATTTACTTTTTTATTGTTGATATTACTGTTTCTTATTGTAAGTTTTTGTTGAATATCTGATGTAAATTATTGTGCCTTCCTTTTGGTTGGGGTATCTCTCAACCTAGGGGGGTGGTGTGGCGTACAAGCTTGCCTTATAAATTTGCAGCGCAAAACTCTAAGAGAGATTCAAGATGGCGATTTCGTTTGGGACGAGGAAGAGCGTCCAACAATTTCATGTGAATTTCAAGGTGTCGTGAGTCTTAATAAACTGTTTAATAGTGATATCAGACGTTTTATTACGAACCCACCTGATATTATCTATACTAGGTGAAATTAAATCAACCGACCAAATTCATACTGGAGGCTCGGTTAGTCATCAGGAACAAGGTTTAATGACCCTCCAGATGAAATTTGAAAAAAAAATTTTTTTCCCGTAGAACCTGCACTAGGAATTGTACTTAAATTAGTCCAACCAGTACGGGAGCAAAAAAAAATATTTTTCGAAATTGACCAAAAGGATTACTGAACCTAGTTCTTGATCACCAACCGAGTCTCTAGTATGAATTTGGTCGGTTGATTAAATTTCACCCTATATGTATCTATTTATATCATAGGATGTCACACGGGTACAAGACAAGTGAATTGGACTTACCAACGATCCTGTAGGTAGGTGATCACCTTTCTACGATAGCGTGCCAGCAAAACAGCTCGCTTCTCCCGCGCTCATTTTTCAATCTCCGTCTTCCCGCCATCTTCCCTTTCTTTTTTCCTTCTCACAGACAATCATAATATTTTCTTAATGCTGCCATGTCAATAAAAATAAAAACCACAGATTAAAGGATTCACCTACCTTTCTTTACATATCGAAGTACTCGCGGTAATCCGCGACAGCTGAACAGCATGTAAAGTACGTAAAAATTACGGAAATACGGAACGATAAAGTAAAAAAGACACAATGATACTCATTGGTCAATCATAGAGTCCTCGCCACCACTGAAGTCCGCTGGATTGACCCGTACTCTGCTTTAGACCTGCTCTAAAATCTGCACGAAGTTGTGCAACATGGCGGCGATGGCGCGCACTTCAAGTAGGACTTCATTCAAACGTGAAATTCTAAGTAAAATTACTGTACACACGTTGATATTGTTATTGATATTGAAAGCCAGATAATTAATGGATATTGTACACTATATTTGAACAACTCATGACTAATATTATGTTATATATTATTTAGCGAAAAATACAAAATCACCTGATGTGCTACCTTCTATTTGTAAGTTATTTTTTTGAGTCCTGCGATAATCTAAGATAGATTTTCAAGTGTCTATGGTAAGGCCAATGAACTGAACTTTCCGAAAATATAGCACACTTACAATGTGCGGAAGCAAAATAAACCGTAATATTGTATTATAATAAACCTAAAATTATGAATAAAAATGTCTTGTCTTAATAAGGCATTTTTTCGATAGTCATTCAGTCTCGATTTCAATTTTTCTTTGCATGTGTGCGTAAATTTTATTGTCAATAGCCTGCTTAGTCAAGGATCCTAGCCACTACAAACAACGACGCTTGTATGCTTTTTCAAGGATCCTAGCTAATACCAATGACGTTTGTATGGTTTGTCAAGGATCCTTGACTATATACAGAATGTTTCATTTTATGAAAAAAACTATATTTGATTTTTGTTTTTATTTCTGAACAATGCTTGCAAAACTTCTTAATATTTTTTAGCAACAAATAACTAAATCAGCTGTTAAATTTTAAGGGACCATATTATGGAATGAATTTTCTACATTTTGAATAACCATTTTTTTTGCTATACTTGGTCAAGAACAACCTCGGCTCAACCACGGTCGAAATTTTATATCGCGTATTTCACAGATTATCTTACCGATTCTCCAGTATGAATTTGGCAATATGAACGAAAGTCACCTTATACATAGTATATAAATATATAAGTTGACTTTGTAAGGCTTGGTAAGTGATGATCAGTAACACGGATCGATAACACTTTTTGCTAATATCGCGAAATAAAATCTTGACATCCCATAGTAATTGACTCGGGGCTGGGCTTGCGTTTGTGAGAAACACAAAAAGAATAATTTACAAATTTCACAAAATGGGTAACTAAACCTTGTTACTGAGCACTTATCGAGTATTCAGTAATAATTTGGCTGCATAAATTAAGGTCACCTTATATATAGGTGCATTAGAACAATACGGTTAAGATATGTAGCCACCCATCTCACTCAACCCATAGATGACCAACTGCAAAGTTATGTCATTTAAAATAAACAATAAATAGATAGATTTGTAACGTTTTATTTAAAAAATCCTGACTACATATATCACCCAAAACCAAGTGCAATTAATTTCTAACACATAAAAGGCTTTTTCTGCGGTTTACAATAATATAATAGAATATTCGATGTACAAAAAGATTTTCAATATAAAAAAAATTACCGAAACTTGAGGTTTTTTTTACATTGGAATGATGTATTACATAGAAAAGGTTACCATCAAATGCTGCTTTAATAACATTAAAAAATAATGAAAAGAAAAAACACAATAAATATACAACATACTTACAATAGTTTAGTCTCCTTAGAACTCTAAATAAAATTGGACCAATATTTGTTCATACCTCATCCTAAATTAAACTTAATATAATACCATAGTCTATCCCGTTAAAGTTTAAAACAATACTTCAAGTTTTTATTACAACCACAAAAAAATACTCATTAAAAAAATCATTTTTAGAACCTAAATACAATACAGTTTATGATATTTTTACACTGGCGGGACAAAAACTTGTAATACTATAGACTAATTAATGTCCCAAAAGATAAAATAAATAATAAACTTAGGTTTTGAGCTCCACAGCTCGTTATCCCAGCTTATAAAATAGAAACTATATGTATTTCGTCGTAAAAAAAACGTTATCGGTCATAAAACGGTATTACATTACAAATTATATATAATATTCCACAATACTTGCACATTTGTACTTGCCATGCATTGCTTATCTGTGAATTCGGTATAAAAGGATTTTCAAAATGGCGTCTCAGATATTTACCGTCTTTAATCGTCTAGCTTAGATACAAAAGCAGCTCTTATAATAATTTTCAAGGTTATTTTCATCGCGTAATTAAACTATTTGTAAGCACATGTTTCTTTAGATAAATTATCATAACAGCTGGTTTTCCGTTGTTTTCACTTAATTAGGGCAGTAATTATGGATCAGGTGGTGTTGTTCCCATTCCCATGCATTATCTGTAATTAATAAAATTACAATTATTTTTATTTTATTATAATTTTTCTACAATGTCCCTACGATGATAATAAAAAAAAACGCATCCAAATCCGTTGAGTGAACTTGCGTGGTTCTCGAGTTAAAACGGAACATAAGACATGCAAATTGTTGTTTCGGCCTCAGTACACAATACCTATAGCCCATTTCATCTAAAATTTCGCGAAAATATTCAATGTACAGACGCGACTTTTGCACTACTTTGTTATTAGTATAGATCAGCTGGCAACCCCAAAAATAATTTCACTGCACCAAGACACAGATAATATAACCAAGACAACTTTATACAAAAATATATATTAGATATGTGACTCCACCGTTAACCCCGAATCCACCAAATAAATATTGAAGTGACTTATATTTTAATCGTTGAAACATCTTGCTTGCTGGAAATTGTTTTGAACTTTTCGTTTATCTTTTTAAATTTAATTTGACCTTAAATTTTTGAAACTCTTGCCCTAAATGTAAATATTGAAATTTTTGTGTTGTATTTTAATGGCTGTAAATTATTTATATTTTAAATTATTAAATTTTTTTGTAGACCTTCTGCTGGTAAAACATGCTGAAATAATATTGTAATTTTATGCCTTTTGTAATCATGTTTGAGACAAATAAATATTTCAATTTCTATTTGAAATTCATCTGATCCTTGTATCATCTACTATCGTGCATCCGTCAGAAGTTTTAGCGCTAACGAGTGACGTCATGATACTAACGCTAACAGTAAATCAATGCAGAAACAATATTTGAGCGCGCTATTAACGTTATATTAGCGATTCCGGAACGCAAGCAGAGATGTGGATATACGAGATTTAGTATAAGATAAAAGAAATAAGTCTGTACCCGGAAACACCTCTGACACCTCTTCAATGTGTTTTGAAAGGAAACTAACCCCCTAGTCCTTTCCATTCCCTTTAGAAAGGACAATCTTCCCTGATAAAGTACTAGGACTCCATAAAGCAAGGAGATTTGGATACGAGATTTGATTCTAAAAGAACTATAAATTTAATTTCGCAGTCTATACCCGGAAACACCTCTGACACCTCTTCAATGTGTTTTGAAAGGAAACTATCCCCTTAGCTTTTTTGTATGGTCTTCTCCCCGCCCTCTGTATTCCCCTTAGAAAGGACAATCTTCCCAGACAAAGTACTAGGACTCCAAAACACAAAGGCGACTCACTGCTGTTGCACCTCCATGGGCGGCGCCATTCTACACACGAGCTGCACAGCGCCCAGAATCGCCTTCCTGACCACTTCAGGCACCATCGGCTTGGCGGAAATATTCTCGGCGACTACCCGCAACTCGCGGCAAGTGTTGCGCGTGTACGGGTTGCGGCGGGACGTGTAGCGCCAACAGATGAAGTAGTAGTACACAAAGGGGGTCATTAGGCCGCAGTTGCCGCTGGAAAGTGGAAATATTATTTTATTACTATTAAAATTAAAAAATATCTTGAAGAAAGAAGCAGCGGTTTGTGTTGGAGATGCGACCGTAAATTATTTAAGTGGATACTTCTTAAGTTGCTTCTTTACCCAATCGAAGAGAAAGGAATTAATGGCTGAATAGCAACATGCTGAGTATTTGGCCATTTCTATTTCAACTGTTGGTAGACTTTGGCCGTGGCTTGTCACAACACTAACGACGAAAGGCGCCAAGTGATCGCCAGTTAAAAAAAAACCTCAGGCAATCAGACATAGATGTATGGCTAAGTTCCCTTTGCCTTCCCACTGTGTGTGAGAACAAAAAATAAAAAACTCACAAGAAGGCCATAACCACGATGTACGGGAACAGCATCAGCTCAGCGAAGGCGGCGTAGATCAGGATGTCACGTGACTTGAACTCGACCAGCGCTATCAGGAGCCGCGCGATGGGAATCGAGTTCTGTCCCAGCGTCTGTTCAGAGAATATTGGACTTTGTATATTAGGAGGTTGGGGTGAAATTTCAATGATAAACTGAGGACTTAGTAGTTCCACATGGGATGCTGATGCGCTTGGAGACCTGTCAAATGTATGGGCAATTTTCAGATTTAGGATATATGCGACCTGTTTTATATGGCCCTAGCAGAATAGCAGCGCTGCGGACTGGTTACTGGTAACACCCATATCATATGTAATTCCATGAAAACTGACCACTTTTGTCACACCCGTTATTATTTTTTATTAAGCAAAGTATTGATAATTCGGTACCTATTTTAGTGTACATTGGTAACTTAAAAAATATGGTTTAAATACAACGTTCTTTAAATTGTTAAATAATTATTATATCCTGTTATTTATTACATATATATTGACAAAATGTAAGGGGTGCGACATCTTTCGTGGAATTGAGTAGAGGTTCGTTTTTTTGCGGCGCCACAACGTTACACATAATTATACGTATCGTTGTTTGTTTTATTAATAGTTCTTGGCGGTGAATTAACATAACACAGAAGACGCGTTTAACAAACTTTCATTCGAAAACGGCACCAGACTCAAAAGTGCAAAAGGCTTAAGATTGGTTAGTTTCGTACTTTGTATCATGCGGCACTGGGCCAGCCGTGATTGACCGGCTCAGACACAGTTTATCGTAGGGTAATTTTTAGGACTAATGATACCTCTATGTTTTTTTCGTTCGCTGGTTCTTGGTATATAATTCTGAAATTGTACTAGTAGATCGGTTTTATTCCCACATCCATAATGTGTCAGATTCTTATCCTTAAATGAAGGCAGAGTAGATTATAAACTATGCAAAAATATTGGTTTGGAATTACGAGTACATACCAATATTAATGCTACTACAAGCTCTTAGTTTAGTCTTTAAATAGAATGTGATCGTAATCTTTATTTACAATCAGCTCCGCAATAAGTTAAGGCTGTACCTGACCCTAGAATACGAAAAAGCCAGATTTTCGAGGGTTCTTCTGACGAAAGTAGGACTATCTTAATATTGGAAAAAATATATTTGATTTATTGATCTTTTATCTAGGTGATCTACATAAATACAATGTACGAAGATTTATACTTTGGTTTAAAGTGTTTTCCAACCTCTTTTTTTTGGTTTTCAAACGTTCGTTTCAAGAACGCGTTTCAGAGATCAACTTGTTTTTTTTTTTCATAAAATATGTAATAGGTTTTCTACTTAAATCCAGTATTTTTTTCCCTACAAAATATTTCAGTATTAGCTATAAACCCTCCGATCTGCTGTTTCGCGTGTTATTATTAGTATTACGCGTCTTAGACAAATAGGTCAATTAGCTAACCAATAATCGCCTCTATCAAAAGCTATTTGACATTGGCCTTTTTGTGTTGGTTTTTTTTCCTAGGGTATGCCATACTCTAAAGAAGTAAAATATATTGCATCATTTGCACGGTCAAGAGAAAGTTAACCACAAAGAGAAAGTTGCAATTAAGTACTTTAATATATGGCGTAGGTTTGAACGGCGTTTATCTATTAAAGTGATGGTCAACTTGACCATCATATTTCTTCGTCAGAGCGGGACGCCTGCAAATGATAAATTTCTTACGAAATAGAAAAACACATATTTATGGAAGATTTATGTATTACCTTGTATAAAATATGTCTGGGGGGCTGGTTTTACAATTTTTTCGGGTGAGCAAAATAAACCATCAAGTTTGGTTTCTAGACATGAATGGAACTATTTAACTGCTAACCTGTGTTATGAAATTTCATTTTAAGCACACTTCGGTTTTTATTTGAGGACAGCGGGTCACAGCTCGAAGGCCCCTCTCAAAGCATAAAGTATGATCACGTTAGCAAAGTGTAATTTAAGTAGATACTTACGTCGAGAATGGTGAGCGAATAGGACGCGGCGTGCAGAAATGCGAAGAGGAAAATTGGTAACAGTATTACTGTACTGGTGCTAAGGAAATTGTTGTCTGAGAATAAAAACTTCAATGCATAAATACCAGACACGCTGTTCGGTATCAGAATTATGCTCACGCAGCGGAACTTTTGTCCAGCTCGCTGTCACTTGCAGTAGACCTGTTGTCTCGCTTGCTCGCATAGGATTTGTGGCCCATGTCTATACATAACGTCTATCTGAGAACATACTTTATGTCTGTTCATTGTCAGTAAATTACACATCGTCGTCAGAGCACGAGAGTCTTGGAGAACCGTCAAATGCAGGTCACATTCCGCACTCGTACACCTACGTTTTAACGACGATTATTTAAACACGCGACCTTCGAATTTGTGGTCAAATTTTCACTTTCAAATATAAAATTAATAAAATATACATTAAAACCTTCATTCTATAAGCTCTCCAAATAGAATTAAAACCGGCCAAGTGCGAGCTTCCGTACCATTAATATCTATAAAAACGACAAAAAAATCATGTCTGTTGTATAGGACTGCGCAGGTCCGACTCGCACTTGGCCAGTTTTAGTATTTGTTGTTATAGTGGCAACAGAAATACATCATCTGTGAAAACTAAACTGTCTAACTATCACGGTTCATGAGATACAGCCTGGTGACAGACGGACGGACGGACGGACAGTGGAGTCTTAGTAATAGGGTCCCGTTGGTTACCATTTAGGTACGGAACCCATTATCTAGATCATAGATCTCATTATTTCAATGATGAAAACATTATATCGGTTGATGATTTTGATGTTCTTATTTCTGAAGTAAACTGCTTTCCAAATTCTTAACAGATTTTATTAAAAACAGTATCTTAATGCTGACGTTTATATTTGAGAGCAATAATAATAATTCATAACACTAAACAGCGACTCTACTGTATTCTATGTCCTAGCTTTAGTAATGAGACACTGGCAGTTACTTACGGTGAATTCAACAAGTAATGCAAACAAAATTCAAAAACCAATGGCAGTACCCCATTCAAAAATATAAATAAAAGTATGTTGGAACGTAAATAATCGTTGAAGGAACAAAGGTGTACGGAGTGATTCATAGTGATAGTCCACACATGACAAAACACCTAAAACACCCATTAAGGAGACTTCAGGAGAGACGGCGTGATGACATGTTTTAGATTTATTCAAATATGTATAATATTAACCATCTTTCATCGGTACTAATGCTAATTTTGATATTCGCAGTAGTTTCATTACATAAATATGTGCTCCACTTTAGTTGTAGTGTAATAAGCTAATAAGTTAATAACCCTTGTAAAAATGAATATCAAAAAATCAGTACCATTTGTACCATTGATGGTAGGTACCAGTGGGACAAATCAGTGCCATTTGTACCATTGATGGTACTAGTGGGACAAATCAGTGTCACTAGTACCATTGATGGTACTGTTCAATGGTACTAGTGGTCCGGAGGCCAAAACTCAATTCGCCAAAAGCGACATTGTAATAAAACTGAAGTTTTTCTGCCAAGTTATTTCTTACATGTACTAGCATAAACTTGTCTTTAATTACATAGTTGACCTTGCATCTAATTAAAGACAAAATAGTACATTACGATACGAGAGCGATGAAACGTTTTCTGACGAGTGTGAGTTTCACACTATCCAGGATCACACGAGTCGAGAAAAAGTTTCTCGCACGAGTATCGTATAATATTTTATAGCAAAACTGCGGAAAATGCCGACTTTACGCAAGCGCAGCGTGCGTAAAGTGGTCATTTTACGCACGGTGTGCTATAAATAATTTTATACGCTTTGCATACTCGCACACTTCGTATAACCATTATCATCAATACTAAGAGCGAATGTCTGTTTGACAATCAAATCAGCGTATAGTTGCATCCGGTGTGAATGATTAGACCAACGAAAATAAAGATCCATTCATCCATCCATCAGCCAGGTCCGTCCACTGCTGTCCAAGACTTCGCCACTCTTGGCGGTCCTCATGGAAGAAATGCCCATACTCATACACCCTGATAGTCGTTCAAAAACTCACACCGGCTTGGGTTCGTACCCCGGGTTCAAACACTAAACCGTTCAAAAATCAACACGGGTCGCGACACCGACCGTTCAAAAATAGCAGTGTCGCTACACTCGAATTCTTCAACACCAACTCTGAGCAGGGTTCGCAAGGTTCGTATAGAGACGTCAAAATGACAGTTGTAAATCAATACGAAATTTATTGGAGATATGTGAAATGACGTTTGAAGTGTAGCAACTCGGCCAAACCCATTCAAAAACTCAGTGTTGCAACCGCGGTGTTCCTACCTACCCTAGGGTACTTTAATGGACGCATTTCTGGGCAGGCGGGTTGGGGAGTGCGGGGCGTGTGCGGTATACAGGTCATTACTTAATGTTAGTAAAGTAGAGATAGCTAATCTAAAACTGAACGTCCTTCCATCTCTCACATGCAGAGTAGGAGTAGACGCAGTATTGGTGACAACAATAGCAACAACTGACCCTGCTGCTAATCGGCAGCGCAACTGGGTGTTCTGCTGCACTATGAGAGGCGTTTAGTTTTAGGTGATCTCTACTTTCAAGAGGCTGACATAATGTCAAAGATCGCTCAAACACATCGCCTCCGCTGTAATCCAGCGTTCTTTTTACGTGGCGCGAGGTATACATACTAGAGGGTTGCCAACCGTCCTGTTTTCCCAGGACATGTCCTGCTTTTTGGAATGTCCTGGATAGTTTTTAAGTAGCGCCCTGGGGTTTTTAAAGCATCCTGGTAAAGTCCTGTATTTTAAATTTCACGCGCTACTACCGCCTTCAACCTCACGTTTATTCGTTATGCAGTACTAAAGTAACGTCTTAATTACCTAGCTGTAGGTATTGTTCATTTTATAATTTATCCCATAATTTCATTTCTTATTAAATTAAGTATATTAATTAAATTTTTAATAAAAATTGTTTAAATAGAGTTCATAATTGAGTTTCATTGATCATGTTTTCATTGCGTGTTGCTATTGCCTACTGTGCTCTTATGCTGCGTCCTGATTTTAATCCGAAATATCCTGGTATTTTCACTTTTTAATCTTGGTTTTCAAAATTTGGGAATGGCAACCCTAACATACAAACCACTTTGGCCTAGGTCAAACCAATTTGTCCTAAAATCGAATTTAACCGGTAACATATAAATGTTAAAAAATAACAGTAGACGCATTAAAAAGGATACACAGATTCGGCGCGGCGTTCATAAAGATGAGAGAGTAGAAGAGGTAGTGCGCGGAGTCTTCAAGGAACAGCCTCGTGAGGAACTCCCTCGACAGTCTGATCTCCCGCGCCGGGATGCGCTGGTGCAGTCGGAGTGCAGAGATCGCCGCGTTGGCTAGCAGCGCCTTGTAGAACGCAGAGTCGGAGCTGTTGAGGAGCAGACGGGTTAACTGTACCGTTGTCATGGTCTCTTGGTACCTTCGGGACAGGCGATGAGACAATCGCGACATGAATCCCCGCGGGGATGTTTTGTGACTGTCATTTGACACAGTCCTCGTACACCCATGTTTCACTGAGGACTATTAAAATTTGTCGAAAATATTTCGTTTATTGTGGACTCATAGCCGCACTCATAGAGTAAACTACGTCTTGAATTTTTATTTGGTCTGAGGTGTCTATGTTGCTATTATGTTGCCACAGTGCTAGTAGTATGTTGAAGATGAAATAAACTGTTTCTATTTTGTTTTACAGAAAAATAATTAATAAGATCTTTTGTGAAAATGTACATAATGTACATAAATGTATAATACATTATTTAAATGAAGGCCGAGCACAAAATACTCAGGCTGAGTAAAAAGACTTCTGACTTGAACAAAATAATTACATCCATTACAATGATAATTGTATAATTATATTTTACAACATAAAATGAACAAGACAAGGAAAATAAAATATCCACACAGTGTAAGTGTGTGATGCAAGGTATTTAGCAAATAAAATACAATAGACTGATTTTTATCACATAACTGGAATCATAATTATAAAATTGTTCTGCTACACCACATTTAAAATACAGATTCTGTCAAAATTCAAGCATAATGCTCTGGCCCAAAAATATGCGGAGGCCCCAAAAAAACTGAAACATCGATGTCAAAGCACCCACCAAAAAGTTTAAAAGAAAACACTTATTGAATCAGTTAACACCCTAACTTATAATTTTAGAATGTAAAAATCTGCAAGTCTTATATTTTAATAAGAACTCATAAAGTTGTAGAAAAAAATATTTCTTACAGAAATAAGAATTTTTATAGGTAATTTTAGCTTTTATTCGCTTTTGAAAATTCCTAACAAATAAATAACTACGTAATTCTATAAAAAATGAAATAAACAATAATGATGTACTTGCCTATCTACATACTTTACCGACCATAAGAGATTTTTATCATTTTAAAACTTGATACCAATAAGTAAACACTGACATTATTTTAATTTTTTTCAATGCATTTTAAAATAAATTATATTTATAATATAAAGAATCCTATTCATAAACTTATATTATTGCTTACACTTTAACATTTCTTTT
This sequence comes from Ypsolopha scabrella, assembly GCA_910592155.1. Classification (NCBI taxonomy): domain Eukaryota; kingdom Metazoa; phylum Arthropoda; class Insecta; order Lepidoptera; family Ypsolophidae; genus Ypsolopha; species Ypsolopha scabrella. The sequence continues at coordinate 4,806,454 of OU342972.1, read as the reverse complement.
TCCAAAGAAAAAATTAATGGGCAATGTTACTTGACCAAGGCAAAGCTAAAAAGAGGGTTATGAAGTTAAATACTAAATGTGCTTACAAAACCAAAAGGTAATTTTTCAATAAACTTCTTGTGTATTTCGAATTGAACATTATAACAACAATGGGAGAACATGAAGCAATATAAATAAACTGAAAAGCAAGTCCAAACAAAAGTCTGTCACAACCAATTTTGCATAGCTGGAAAAATTATGGATAAACTCACAGACATACAGACTAAAACTAAGGATTAAATAGCGTTGGCAAGATTCCATACAAAAACCAAGCAACATTTTAGCTACATGTTACGAAGAAACATGTAAAAATGGGTTGTTTTGGCTGGCTTATGCTTGAAACATATTTGTTAATACCTAAACTAATCTCTCATATACATTTTGTTTGGAAACAAGCAATATTTATATCTAAAAGAGCCCATAACTCCCTGAACTAAAATTGCTTCAGGTCGACTCTATACATTTATTATTGATGTTTGGTGTGTATGTCTGTCGATAAACTACTGTTTTTCGAAATATACGCTTATCCTTTCATGATAAATAAATAATTATTATAACTTTCATTGAACTTTCATCCTAGAAATGGGCAGAGAATTTTGTTTTTGTAGACCTGAAGGAAACTTGGGTAAAATTAAAATTTCACCATTCTATCATTCATTCCTCTTGTATGGGTTTCAATTCTGTAAATACTTTTAAACTCAAATACATTCTTAAGAAACATTAACAACAACATATTTTCTTGGTCATTTATGGCTTAAAAGGCTGAAAAAAGATACTGGCTGAGCTTATTCTTTTTTTTTTTTTTTTTTTTTTTTTTATTGCTGAGTCATAGGTAGGTAGGTAAATCTTAAGCTTATAATGTGCCGTATGCTCTGCCGTTAGGCGTACAATTCTTTATCATAAAATGATTTTATATATTTACAAAATACACAAATTGATCACTTATAAAATATTAATAACTAAATACTATTACATTACTGATTTAATGTCAGAATAAATTTTAAATTCAATCGCTTGTCAGTTAGGTCAATTACCTTAAATTTAAATTACACTATAAATTACATGTCAACTATTTCATTTCATTACATACGAGTACCTATTATTCATTATCATTTTCTAAAAATTCGGTCAACGAGTAGTAGGATTTTCTGGTCAGAAAATTTTGTAATTTAAATTTATACAATACAATGTTATCTATTTCTCTGATGGAGTTTGGAAGCTTATTATAAATTTTGTTACACATACCAAAAACACTCTGATTAAAAAATTCTGTCTTGCGAGAGGCGGCCTTTACCTTATTGCGGTGTCTTCTACCAGTGTAAGAATCAAATAGGTGGATGTTAGATTTAACAAAAATTGCTACTTCCAGTACGTAAATGGAAGGAAATGTTAATAATTTGTGCTCTTGAAAATAAGGCTTACAAGTGTCCCTGGGCTTTGAGCAAAAAATTGCTCGTATGCATTTTTTTTGTGCTTTGAAAACACGGAGTAAATGTCTTAAATGTTACATGACCCTTTTGTTCTGTGGCAATGTCTTTAAAGCCTCGCAGGGTAAAACAGCAATTAGCATTCAGCTTTCATGATTTCTTATTATGATTACTGTAAGTCTTTACTTACAGAAAAGCTGCAGTAAATTTTTATTCAAAGAAGACAAAGACAGTTTTGCATTACGGGCATCTGCTTTTCTAACTCGAACCAAACTTTCATTGTACTTACCTCAAAAACAAGGGGAATATGTATCCCAAGAACAAGACCACTGTGACCAGTCGAATGGCCCACATGGCCACATCTATCTTGTTGGCTGCCACATGGGCCTTGAATGCTGATATGCCCTTTGGCGGGCCTGAATCTCCGGCAGATTGGTCCTGTGTTTGGTCTGCCATTTTACTACAAATTAATTAAACAAAATAAATATAGTGGGAACATTGTTGCAGACTTTGTGATGTAGCCACCTAGATGTTATTTATCAATTGATCTTAATTCTAGTTTCAATTTTCAATTCAGTGTGTAGGAAAAAGATACAAAATATTTTTGATGATGTTCTGATTTCTTGTACCTACATTTAGTAATGTATTTACTAATGGCATTAATAATTATAATGTAAGCAAACCAAAAAGTACATTTTATTTAGATATCATTATGATAATAAAACCATTTACGTAGAAAGAAAACTATTTCAAACAAAAAACATACATATCATCAGAACATGAATCCCTGAGATGGTGTCAGAGGTGTTCCCAAATATGTACTGTGCATTGCAAGTGATAGTCCACACTTGGTACACCCATTTTTCACTGACAATAAATCATTATGTCCCAAAATCGCCATACTTTGGGCACAAATGGGCCATCAGCTTAACGCGTCATCCAAAGCACGTAGACAGAACACAAATTAATGTGCAACAAGGGGATTGAACCCATGACCTCTGAGTTAGCAGGCAAGACCACTTAACCACAGAATTTTTTCAAGTTCTGTTATCTTTATCACTTTAAGAACCATAGATAAGGTATTGGAGTAAAATTGATATAATGCAAATGTGTAATTTTGAACAAAAACTAAGGGTAACTATGTGAATTTTTACATAGTGGTGGATATCAAGAAATTTACAGTTATATCTGTATCTATCTGCGATTTTATGTACTTGCTATCGATAGGTACCTACTAAAGTTACAATAACCAAAGTGGGCCAACGAAAGTGATTGTAGAGATAACTTTAAAAAACTCATATTAATATAGCCTTCCCTTGACATGTGGCTGTTGTAAACGAGTCAATTTACATAAAAGACGATCAAGGACTTATATTATAAGAAAACTCGTTTGCGATGATCATTTAATTTGTTTAAAAATTAATAACCCATACATGGATGTCATGTGTGTGCAACAAAGACTAAGTATTTACACTGAATTTAAATTAGAAATTATAAAATAGTTAACTTACTTGAGTTTATACTAATTGGTATCACAATTAATTAAATATGTAACGCGAAAGCGAAATTATAAACTACACGAGATCAAAATGATTCGCAGTTCGTAAAATTGACATATATAAAAGAAAAAAAAAAACGAATGACGTACCAGATAGTCGTTCAAAAACTCACACCGGGTTGGGTTCGTACCCCGGGTTCCAACACTAAACAGTTCAAAAATCAACACGGGTACGACACCGACCGTTCAAAATTATCAGTGTCGCTACACTGCACCGGTGTCGAATATTTCAACACCAACTCTGAGCAGGGTTCGCAAGGTTCGTATAGAGACGTCAAAATGACAGTTATAAATCAATACGAAATCTATTGGAAATATGTGAAATGTCGTTTGGAGTGTAGAAACTCGGCCAAACCCGTTCAAAAACGAGTTGCAACCCCGGTGTTCCTAACTACATACCCTAGGGTTTAATGAACGCTGATTGCCTGATTAAAAAAAATGTTATAGCCTTATTATGAAAAAATTCAAAGAGAATATTATGTTGACCCGTCGTGATCCGTCGACGCGAAGCGACAATCTTAATCTGTAATTTACTTAAAAACCTTATTGCAACGCGATGTGATGTTTTTCCCGTCCTAATTGACTAGTGACCTGCCTGAATAAGTTCTTTTCTTATCAACAGGGGTTTCCAATTTGGCCAAATATTACAGTGAATGAATTACTAAAACTACAAATAAAATAAGTTGGAGTTGGTTACGGTATGTAACAGGTAGCCCCCCCCGATATCCCGAACATTAACAAAATAAATTTTGCCTCAGGCTGGCCCGTACGTTGCCCCCACAACAAAAACCTCGCTACGCCAATGTGATTTGTCAGTGCCAATGACAACGAGAGATTTTAAATCAGAAACACTTTATAAAAGCCCTGTAGCTAAGTACGTTAAACACTAAAATATAAGGTGACTTTCGTTTATGTAGCCAAATTCATACCGGAGACTCGGTAAGTGGTCAGGGACAAGGTTCATGACTCTTTCTGTGAAATAAAATTTTGTATTAATTGAGTCGAGGTTGGTATACGTTTTACATGTCAAATCTTATCTCTATAAAAAATAATATTTTATGATGAAACAAACATGATACGGAAATATTTAAAAAAAAAATTAAGTTGGGCTACTAAAGTTATACACATATTTATTATACGACGTGACAACTTTATACACAAACAAACAACAGGGGGTCTAGAACGAGGCACAAAAAGAGTGTCTTTTGAAAGAGTCTTCATCTATCAAACTTGATTTCTTAGAATAACAGAGCAAAAAAAGTGACTTTTATTTTACTTTGGCTTCTAAAGATAAAGAGTGTCGTTTTTCGAGTTTCTTTCATTCAAAAAGATACTTTTTTGCTTATTTCCGTAGAATGGTGGCATTTTGACAAACGTTTGGTCTTTATTTTTGCCGCCTTTTCGAGAGCAAAAGTGACTTCTGCTCTTCTAAAAAACAGTGACCAAATTTAGTGCCTTTTGTGAAGTTTTCGTCGGTTTTTTGTCATGAAATTGGAGTTTATTGCATGAGCAGACATTATAATTACAAAATACTATTACATTGCAACGATAGGTCGTTTTTACATTGTAAATTGTCGACAAGCAAAATATTTTTCCAAAATTTCTAAATTTGACCATTGGTTATGTAGGTACCTACCTCATCATCGAGATTTCGCCAGCGTTACCGCGAGCACCCCGCTCAGTAAGAAGGCGCCGAATCGGGCTATTGATAATGATTTCGAGACTGTGCAAAGGAGGAAGCGCCAACCACGTACGACCCAGAACCGCTGCGGCAAAGCTCTTAGGGAGCCCAAACAGAAGCTGCGTGCTGCGAAGCCAAACACACCTGCACTAAAACACTACGGCGGAGGACATCGCGGAGTACGTGCTCCAAAAGATGGGGTATCATCCGTCCGCCTCGGGTGCAGTTGCTGGAGTAGCGCCGCAATGTCAACTTTTCGGCATTTGTGGTGAGAGTTCTCCGTTGCTTCCGTGGACAAGTGCCATAGGACAGCACCATGACATAGGTAGTGCAAAGTGAAGTGATAATAACATAGTTGATGCTCTATTTACTAATTCAATTTTGTACCAATATACTAGGTATGTAACTTAGAATATGTAAAATCAGTTGCTGCGGAGAAGCCGGGCTAGCAACACATCCCGAGGATGCCTCGTTCAGAGGCGAAACACGTGTCGATAAGTTTTCTTGCTTGTTATTTAAGATTGCTTTGCTTGTATCGCTTGCTTGTTGCATGTTTTTATGCGGGTGGGCAGGCGGTGCACGAGTCTGCATTTTGAATAGCACGACAAGAATTGTTTAGCGGAATATTGCAAATTATATTCATATATCCTTTACTTAATTAATAAAATGTTCTATAAAAATTAACTTCAAAATCACTGTAGGACAGAATAAAGTTTGTATGGGCCACAGATGCCTGACAGTAAAATTATTTGATTTCATTCAATTACAAGCAAAACACTTGACCCATGTAATTGCTATATACCTATATGTTCTTGAACATCATACATACATAATACTTTATATTCTCTGATGCAAGTATTATAAATATATGGTGTGAGTGAGATGACATATTAATATACCATCTCTATTTTATTTATTTTCAATATTTCAATGCACTTTATTTACACACTACACTATTATTTATTCTCAAATGTGATGGGCCCTATAGATTGGGCATAAATAGATCGAAAGCTTGATGTGCTTTCTGAAGCACGCAGTCTGAACAGTGATATGCAAGGTGCGGAGATTGAACACAGAACCTCTGGGTTAGCAGGCAAGTGCAGAGCCACCATTCACTACAGAGGCAGTTAGGTTTTATTATTTATAAAAAATTTCATACTTTTGCATTGCACACAGTAATTTTTATGCTACCTAGCTTGAAAATTTGCCATGAAAGACATCATCAAATAAAATTTTGTGAGGATGGAAAAAAGTGTAAAACAATATACTTGATAATTTTTATTCTTTGAAAATGTTTACTACTTAACACCTGTTACTGATAAAAAGATCATTTAATTTTTTTATTAGTAAGATTTCTACTAAAACTCATGTGCCTCCCGTTCCTTCCTGTCTCAAGTTCCAACCAATGTTGGTTTATTGAGGGTCAGGATTCTCTCCACCAGTAGCACAGTGGCTCTGTCAAAAGGCGTCATTGCACCTTGTCGACAGCAAATCCTTTTCTGAAAAGACAAAAACTCCTATTTAAGATCTTATGAAGGCAATAATATGTGCTTCGCAATACAGTGTTTAAATTTGATTTGAGGCAATGCTTCTAATTTCCAATTCAATTTTCGAATCTATGAAATGCTACCTTATTAGTCTCTTTTTAATTGGGACACATTCACATTAGTTTGGTCAGTAGTAGCAAACAATATGGTACTTAGTGCAAATAAATTTCAAACAATTTACATGGTACGCCATATCGCTGCACTTCAGGCAAAATTACACACTTTTTAGGGCATGCAGGTTTCTTCACAATGTTTTACTTCATTGTTCATTAAGTGGTAAGTATTAGCTAAGAATACAAATACTGTGCACATAAATTTCGAAAAACTCATTGGTTGTTACCAGAGATTAAACCTGGATCGCAAGATTGAGAGGCCAGCGAGCTACCGCTGCTTCAAACATTTAAATAAGAACTATACAACAAAAACGTTGTCTTACGTTCCTGCAGTTTCCTGGCACCACTAGCCACTCGATAGGGACTACCAAAGCAGGAGTCATGACCTTTTAAGACTTCTTTGAGATTTATTTAGCACATGGGACAGGTTGCAATGTCTGAAATAAAAATGATCGACATTAGCGTGTATACATGTAGGTGAAGTAGCAATCTACTTTTCCAACACTGAAATGGGATAGGAGCCAATCTCAAACACGGGGAAACTTAAGAGTATACTTACATCGGGGAAAGAGTAGAAGGGCAATATTTTTCCTGTGTAAAACGAAGAATAGTAAGACACCCAATATCCTTCTCCATACACTCCAACATAATTAGATTCTTCTCTTTTTTCATCAAAGAGTGATTTGTTTGCTTCTTTTCACTTGTTAAGTTTAAACAACAAAAAATACCTATTTCTTAGCGGTAGTGTTCTTCGTTGGGAGGCGGTGCCGTGAATTGAAAAACAAGAAGGAAGTTTGTGTAAATCATGCATGATTTCTGTTAAAACTTTGAGCCATATATTTTTAGCCCATCGCAATACATTTGAAAGCAAAAGTGAAGTTAGACAATAAGGCCCCTGGTTACTTGCATCTAATACTGTCAGCTACTGTACCAATGATTCGAAATTTAAAGTCACCCATCCAGCGAATATTTTTCAGTTTATCATGTGACCTCTCACCGCTAAAGCACCGGCTAACAGCATTGCATACACTTTGGATTTTGACACACTTTTTTGTCTATACCCATTTTTTTTTTGAATGAATGGGTGTCTTTGTCTTGGCTTCCAAAAGTGAGAAGAGCGCACTAGAGAAAAGTGTGCACGTTCTACGGATAAAAAAACGAGTCTCTTCAAAAGAGCGAAGGTGACTTTCGAAAGAAAAGAGCAAAAGGCTCTTTTCGCAAATGCGACCGTGGTAAGGCCCCAGAACAAATGTCAACAAAGTCAGTCAAAGGAAGCGTTTGAGAAAGTGCGATCATAGTGCGAAATTTCACTCGTTTATTAGAAAGAGACAGATCTATATAGGAGCAAGAGAAAGAAGAATCTGCGGGGCTATTATGTAACTCTGTTTCGGTTGCTAGCTATAGTTGCTATTCACCAAAAACAGATAAAAAATGAACTTCCAAAATAACCTTTAATGGGTATTGTACTATTTACGAATTGTGAAGTCATTTCAAGTGCAAACTTATCCTCAGATAAGCGGATATGTATGTTTTAGACGATAGCCACTTGGTTTGGCAACTGAGTTTACGATACAGAATCAGGGGGCTGGTTGCATCAATCAGCGGGGCTATTATGTAACTCAGTGTCGGTTGCTAGCTATAGTTGCTATTCACCAAAAACAGATAAAAAATGAACTTCCAAAATAACCTTTAATGGGTATTGAACTATTTACGAATTGTGAAGTCATTTCAAGTGCGAACTTATCCTTAGATAAGTGGATATATATGTTATAGACGATAGCCACTTGGTTGGGCAACTGAGTTTACGATACGGAATCAGGGGGCTGGTGACCCAGTGTAATTTTCGCAATACTCCGAAGCATTTCAAAACATTTTCGTGCAACTGTCAGGTCAGGTAACAGTTCGTTTACCCTCGGTTTAACTTGTGTCCATTTTGAAAGCTCTATGGTGAAAATTGCATCACTCGCTCGTTTCGAAACGAACCCATTGAAATAAAAACATTTTTTTTTAGTAGTTATGGATTTATAACATCTTACTAATAAAAAATAAAAATTTGATTTATTGGTCCTGAGGTAGTTAACGTGGTTACTCAAAACTGCTAAGCAAGTCGTGTTGCACCGAATCGATACCATTCTCTGTCAAAATAAATCATAAACAAATCAAAATAGGATTATTTTCGTTAAAAAAAACGAAACATTAAGGTTTCGTTTGAAAACGAGTGAATTTCGCTCGGAGTGATGCGAATTTCACCTTAGAGCGTTCAAAAATTGACCCGAGGGTAACCGAACTGTCACACCTGACAGTTGCTCGGAAGTGTTTTGAAACGCTTCAGAGTAATGCAAAAATCATACTGGTGCAACCAGTTTTTTCTTAATCTTATATAGGTAGATCTGTCTCTTTCTAATAAACGAGTGAAATTTCGCGCTATGATCGCACGTTTTGAAACGCTTCCTAACTGAAATAATCGAACGCAAAAAATTGATTTGACAAATTATAATTTTACCCATCTGGCAACCCTGGTCAGCTGTTCGTTCGTGACAGTTCGTATTTGTTGAGTGAGAGAAGAGGTTATTTTATATTGAAAATAGTACACAATTCACATAAATGTGGCTTAAAAATGTTACATCTAGAATACCACAGACTCTTTATAAAATTATTAGCTCACAAAACCAATTTCACCGAGAATATAGTGTTATTTCCTCTGTTTTAGCTAAACCGAACATTGGCGATGTTACCGAAGTGAAGGTGCTTTTCCGTTATTACTCAATCGTGTATTTTCTACAAAGATATGTTTATCAAAATGACTATTGTTTCTTTACAGGGCTGGGTTAAAAACCTACGCGTTATGAAAGAAGTAATATTCGCTGATGTTAGCGATGGTTCCTGCGCTCAAAGGTTACAAGTCGTTATACCAAAACATCTGAATAAAGCCTCTTTAACTTACGGTAGCGCTGTTCATGTCTCTGGAAAGCTGTCTAAAAGCCCAAGAGGTCAACTAGAGCTTGTAGCTAACAAAGTTAATGTTTTAGGAGAATGTGTAGTATTAGATGGTTACCCATTTAATCCCAGAACAACTCACCCTCCCGAATATATTCGTCAATATTTACATCTACGGTCCCGAACAAACTACTTTTCAGCTATATTGAGAGTTAGAAATTCAGTCACTAGGCATATTCATGACTATTTTGCAAAAAACAATTATCTGCACATCCACACACCTATTCTTACTTCCAATGACTGTGAAGGGGCTGGGGAAGTATTTAAAATACAACCAGATAGTGATAAGACTGTTAAAGCTATGATGCAAAATGGAAAAGATCGGGATTCATCTTACTTTAGTTCAAAAACATTTTTGACAGTATCGGGGCAGCTGCATTTAGAAGCCACTTGCAGAGGAATGGGCAATGTGTACACTTTAGGGCCCACCTTCAGAGCTGAGAATTCTAGATCACGGTTGCATTTATCAGAATTCTACATGCTAGAAGCAGAATTGGCATTCTGTGATACTTTGGAACAGTTGCAGAATGTAATTGAAGGGCTGTTGAAGTATGTTCTGATTGAAACAAGAAATAGCAATGAGGCTGACTTATTTATAATTGATAAGGAAAACTCTAAACCACCAAAATGGGCAGATAAAAGCTTCATCACACTAAGTTATGATGAAGCGAGGAGTATACTTGAAAAGAAGGGTCTGAAAATTACTGAAGAAGGTATAAATAAGGAACAAGAGTTAGCATTGGTGGAACATTGTGATGGCATTCCTGTCTTCATAGTGAGATGGCCAAAAGAGCTGAAATCATTTTATATGAAAGAATGTGCAGATGATATGTCAAAGGTTGAAGCTCTGGATCTATTAACACCAATAACAGGTGAAGTGGTGGGAGGCAGTCTCAGAGAAGATAATTATGAGAAGCTGAAGAATAAACTGCCTTCAGATAGACTGAACTGGTACCTAGACCTGCGGAGGTTTGGTAATATTCCCACCGGAGGGTTTGGTCTCGGCTTGGAGAGATTATTGCAAGTGTTATGTGCTGTTAGTAATATAAAAGACACACTACCATTTCCTAGGTGGCCTCATAACTGTGACATGTAAAAATATATTTATTTATCAGAATTTTACTTTATTTTTCATTGCCTAAACAGGGCCTATACTAGAGTTGGTATCAATATAATCAGTTTTTTGATACTTTATTTTACCACGACAGGCATTGATTCTATCTATCATTCAAGTTTTGGTAACATTTCGTAACTCATAAAAATTTGCTAATAATACAGAGTTACCCAATGAAACTTCAAAAACCTGATAATGATAAGACACCGTCAGGTAGAGTGGAACCATCTGGAACTTAAAAATAAAATATACATTTGTGATGAAAGAAAATTTATTTACGACCATGCAAATTAAAACTTAAAAAAAGAGTTTGTGATTATAATAATATTTATATTTATCTGCCTACGAAAAATTAAAAGAACAGGAGAAAAAAATAGTAAAGAAAAAATAAGTCAATATTTTCTATCATTTTATTTTTTTAAATACTTATTTTCTACCTCATTTGAATTACATTTAATTAGTAGTCAAAGAAAGAAAATAAAGCTTATTACAAATGTATAGTAGAAAATATTTAAATGCAATTCAAACTCAGTAACTTTATCAAAAACAAAACCTTGATTACAAATTTAATTAATAACAAACCTAGCACTAGCTTACTGATAAAACCTATCAGAAATCGAGACAATAGTTATTTTATACAATCACGACTTACATACTTATATGTAATCCACTAAAAGCTAAAATTAAATATGATCCTGTTACAAATTGGTAACAACCAACATAAAAACCTATTTTATACAAAATTAAAGAACAAACTACGCACATAATATACAAAATCCATCTCCACACTTATCAATAATATCACAATCGGACTACATAATTGAGCACAACCCAGACAACTCTGATCCCTTTTGAATGGGAGGTTGTCTGCTAAACGTTACATCTTTCAGACTGTCTTTTATAGTGTATTCAAGTTCAGGTTCTTCACCTGGTGGTGGAGGCTCATCGTCCACACTAATGTCATCTAACATAGCATTGTCTAGCGGTGTCACAAAGCTTGGTACGGACTTGCTAATGTTGATTCTGATGCCCCCGCTGGGGATGGGGGGAGCGACTTGGGCTGCGGTTTCAAGTTGCACGTTACCGTCGATGGAGCTAAGGACTGTGGTGGAGGTCGTGTCTGGTTTGGCTCGGATCGCTTCCTCTTCTGCTGTGATCACTGGCTCGTCGTCTGTTGACAAACAGTTAGGGGGTTTATATTCTGGATGTAGGGGTTTAAGTTGTGTTCTTTTTTTGGAGGTTTATCTAATGTTAATAGCGGGTGTATTAATAAAGTGCTCAGTGAACCACTTCCATAGATAAACTTTATATCTAAAGAGTAGAAAAATTAATTCGTAGGTATTAGAAATTAATAAATGGAAGTTTTTTTTTTCGCCTTCCATTTTCTGAGCACTTCGTTAATACACTTGTATTAACAACATCGTCGCGAAGCGAATGGCCAAGGTGACAGATGTAGACAATTAAAACAGAGGGTCTACTTTGAAGTGGAAAAATTCGATAATTATCGTTCGGTCGTATATCCATCTCTATCACACTCTTCAAATTATGCGTCAGAGATAAACGACCGACCGAATCTTTTTGGGAGCGCAGGGCCAGCCAATACCAGTAAACCCTCCTTTCATCGATGATTTTTACGTCCTAACGTAATAGGAGGTGGCTGTACTGAGGCACAACGCTTTTTAGGCATAGTGTTCAAACGTCTAAGTAGCTTTAGTTGTATCATGTCTTAACTAGATGGCGCTCAACGTAGTTGCATTGCGCAATCGTTTTGTCTCATCCTAAAATGTACAGGCCTCTGTGATTTTCTGAATAAATAAGACTTCCACAGTAATACAGTGCAGTGTTTTAGTTCAAGTGAATAATAGTTAGTGAACATTGGTCCTTCGTGCAATGGATAATCGTGAGTACAGTGGCATTGGAAAAATGTGAAGTGCTAAAAACTTTGTAAAAAAAAAATGTGTTAAAAAGAACTTAGAATCATTTACGTATTTTGGACATAGTGCAATTTTGGTTGCTAAAAGACTTAGAATAATTTGTAAAAAAAAAACACTTAGAAAAATTTTTGAAATAAATTTAACTTACACGAATTAGTTTGCAAAAAGTTAGCATAATAGTGTGCCTAAAAGACTTGGAAAATAAAAAATAAAAAATACTTGTAACATTTTTATAAGAAGAATATTGTTTAGTGTGTCACAATGTCGAATATTACGTCACAACAAGAAATTTTTGAACAAATTGAGCGACTTCACACAAACTTTAAGAAAACGTCTACAACTAGATACACTATTAGTTATTTAGAAACACGAAAAGACTTGTTAGAAGACTACTGGTCAAAATTTGCGACTGACCATAGAGAAGCTCTTAAGGATGAAACGGTTACAAAAGATGAAAAGAAAAAGTTAAAAGAGCTTCATGGACAGGCCGAGGACTTGTTTTTAGAATTCAAAACTACCCTAAAAGAACAAATTGCGGCTCAAACGAGTACTACAACTACAAATGTATCACCTACCTTCACAGTTCACAGTAAAACCAAATTACCACCGATCAATATTCCCACATTTTCTGGTAATTATCATGAATGGACGAATTTCAAAGATCTATTTATGTCTATGATACACAACGATAACGGACTCAGCGATATACATAAACATCACTATCTACGGTCGAGCCTCCAAGGAGAAGCAGAACAGCTGATTCGCCATTATGATGTCACGGCTGCTAATTATTCAATGGCTTGGAATGCTTTAGTAAATCGCTACAGTAACACTAGAGTAATAGCAAATACTATCTTGAATCGTCTGCTAAATCAAAAGAAACTTACAAATGAGTGCCCTAAAAGCATTAAAGAGCTTCTCGATACTACCAATCAATGCTTAAGCAGTCTTAAAAGTATAGACATAGACACAAATAATTGGGATCCAATTATAGTACATATTGTAGTCTCAAAGTTAGACTATGAAACGCACAAATGTTGGGAGCAATCACTTGGGTCTTCTATAGAATTACCTCCTTATGCGAAATTAACCTCATACTTGGAAGGACGGTTCCTAGCCATGGAAATGGTACAAGCAACACAGAAAAGAGAAAGAAAGGAACCTTCATATTACACACCTGTAATACCACAAAAACCCAAGCAAGTGAAAGCTTTCACCGCTGAAATTAATACGGAATGCTCCTATTGTAATAAGAATCACTACATCTGCCACTGCACTGAATTCACACAATTAGACGTCGATCAGCGAAAAGAATTCGTCAAAAACAACAACCTTTGTTTCAATTGCCTGGTCAAAGGACACTTAATCAAGAACTGTAGACAGAAAACATCATGTAGAACTTGCAATCATAAGCATCATACACTCTTGCACAATAATAACATCATTGCTAAGCAAATTGTCACAGAAGCGGCACACACAGAAACTGATGAACCTGAAAATACACAAATAACAAGTATGAAAGTTGCCATGAATGACAATCAAGTTATACTGGCTACAGCCCAGATTGGTGTCAAGGACTTAAGTGGTTCTCTCGTCTACTTAAGAGCCCTTGTTGATCAAGGCTCACAGGCTACGTTTATAACTGAATCAGCAGTTCAACTGCTACGATTGAAAAGGTCAGCACAATCCGCGAATGTCACTGGCATAGGCAATCACACTCGACACTCACGTCACGTCGTGAGCTTAGACATTTATTCACAGATTGACACTGAGTACGTAACGCGAGTTAACGCGCACGTGCTCCCGAAACTGACACCATTGCTACCCGCCAAAGAATTTGATATCTCACAATGGCCAGCTCTATCTCAAGTAAAGTTAGCAGACCCTCACTTGCACCGACCGGGGCCAATTGATGTACTGCTAGGCGCAGACGTCTATGCTTGCATTTTACTTCAAGGACTTCACAAATATGATTCTCTTCTAGCACAAAACTCCAAACTTGGTTGGTTACTGTCAGGCACTACCAAATCGTCAGCTGATCTGCCCTCTCACAATATCACTGTTTCGACAACACGACTGGAGGTTGATCAACTACTACGAAGGTTCTGGGAGACGGAAGAGTACAAGACACATGAAAAACCCATGACGCTGCTGGATGAGAAATGTGAAGAGCACTATCAAAAAACACACACCAGACAAGAAGATGGACGCTATGTCGTACGACTTCCTTTTAAGGAATCACATGACGAGAATTTAGGCGATTCACGACAAATCGCATTACACAGACTAAGGCACATGGAAAAACGATTTGCCCACAAGCCTGACTTTAAAAGGGATTACATAAACTTCATAGACCAGTATGAAAAACTCAATCATATGGAAGAGATAGATCCACAAGAGAAACTAGACCACAAGGTTTATTATCTTCCACATCATGCGGTCTTACGAGAATCAAGCGCTACCACCAAGTTACGTGTGGTTTTCGATGGAACAGCACAACCTTCTGATGGCTCAGCTCTTAATAGTGAGTTACTAGTCGGGCCACCACTACAACAAGATTTACGCGATCTGATTATTCGCTGGCGCACTCATAAGATTTGTCTTCTTGCGGACATGAAACAAATGTACCGCCAGATACTCGTCGCAAAGGAAGATACTGACTACCAGCGCATATTATGGCGTCCCTCTCCTGACGATCGTATCGTAGAGAAACGTTTGTTAACCGTAACTTATGGTACTTCGTGTGCTCCGTTTCTTGCCATTCGTACGCTAAAGCAACTTGCTCAAGATGAAAGATCAGAGTTCCCAGATTTAGTAGATATAATTAATAATGATTTTTATATGGATGACTTGCAAACGGGTGCGAATGGTGAGAGAGAAGCAGCGAGATTGCAACATCGAATCACACAAGTAATGGCTAAAGGTAAATTTGAAATGCACAAATGGGCATCCAATTGTCCTGAGGTTTTGAAAAGGGTCCCTAGCACGGACAAATCAATCAAAGAACACGTTGATATCACGATCGATGATACAATCAAAGCTTTAGGAATTAGATGGAACTCGCGTTACGATGTTTTCGAGTTTAAGTTGGAAATTTCGAAACCCACCGAAAGTTTTACCAAAACCTCAGTACTGTCGGACATCGCAAGAGCCTTCGACCCCTTGGGAATCTTAGGACCGGTTATAATTACAGCTAAGATATTTTTACAAAAACTCTGGCTTAGTGGCGTGAATTGGACTGATGAACTTCCTCTGGAACTTGCCTCAGAGTGGTCTAGTTATCGTGACCAGCTCTATCACATGCCAACACTATATCTGAACCGTTGGGTTCATACCCAATTAGACGGCATTGAGAAGGTGGAAATTCATGGGTTCAGCGATGCTTCGTGTTTAGCTTACGCTGCCGTGGTGTATTTGAGAGTTATCACAGCCCACGAAATTAATATTTCGATTGTAATAGCTAAAAGCAAGGTTGCACCTGTAAAACAAGTATCGGTGCCACGTTTAGAGCTTTGTGGTGCAGTCTTGCTTTCTAAGCTCCTCAAGGATGTTCAATGTAGTCTTCAACTCTCGGAAGAATCTGTTTATGCATGGACAGATTCCATGATCGTGTTAGCTTGGCTTCGAAGAAGTCCAAACACTTGGAAGACTTATGTAGCTAATCGTGTCACTGAAATTGTAAACAATGTGAGCAGTGGCCGGTGGCACCACATCAAATCCGCAGAAAACCCAGCTAACGCTGCGTCGCGTGGCATTCGCCCTGATTTAATGCAAGACTGTGAATTGTGGTGGCATGGTCCAACTCTGCTGCATAAAAATAATGACTTTAATGAAAGTCGTTCATCCTCCCTCGACATACCAGCAACTGAACTAGAATGTAAAGAAAAAACACAAACCAAGGAGAATAACATATCTTCTTTCCCTGTTGGTGTATCGAACGAGGATGATTACGGACTTGTTTACCCCGCTAGGTACTCCTCTTTGAACAAACTAGTTCGCGTTACTGCCTACCTAATAACATTTGTAAAGTTGTGCAAGGCTCGAATTGAAGCTAAAAAGAACCTCACTTTTCCTGAAATCATCCCTAAGCATTTAACTGTGGGCGAGTTAAGATATGCTTCGAACATTTGTATACGTCTTTCCCAAGGAATTTGGTTTCAGGAGGAATTACAAATGCTCAAGAAGGAGCAAAGAATTTCAAAATCCAGTGTGCTTGTTTCGCTTACACCCTTTCTTGATCAAAACGGAATTATACGTGTTACCGGGCGTCTACGCAATGCTCAAGTGAACTTTAATGCCATGTCTCCGATCGTACTCGCGTCTAAATGCCATTTCGCCAGGCTAATTGTCAATGATGCTCATGTTCACTGTTTGCATGGAGGCCCGCAACTGACTTTAAATGGTATTCGTTGTAAATATTGGATAATCGGCGCAAAGAGCTTAGGCAAACGGACTGTCAGTAAATGTATACCCTGTTTTAAACAATCCGCTACGCCAATTAATCAAATTATGGGTCAATTACCAGCCTGTCGGGTCACCCCAGATAAACCGTTTCGTAATAGTGGAGTGGACTTTGCAGGTCCTGTCCTTCTGAAACTGTATCCTGGTAGATGTAAACGCACCTGTAAAGCTTACATCTCTTTGTTTGTGTGCACTGTCACCAAGGCTATCCACTTGGAGCTTGTTAGTGACCTCTCTACAGCTGCCTTTATAGCGGCTTTCCGACGATTTGTTTCCAGGCGCGGTCACTGTCGCGACCTGTGGAGTGACTGTGGCACTAACTTCGTTGGTGCCTCCAAAGAGCTAGATCAAATGTTTAAAAACCGAAAATCTGAAGTGGTTGGAAAAATCGACGAAATCCTGGCTAATGAGCAAACCACTTGGCACTTTATTCCACCTGGTTCTCCCCACTTTGGAGGACTCTGAGAAGCAGGTGTCAGATCAGTTAAGACCCATCTCAAGCGCGTTATTGGACAGACCCTTCTTACATTCGAAGAGTACACAACGTTGTTGGCTCAGGTTGAATCGCGTGTAAATTCTCGACCGTTGTCCCCAATAAGTACTTCAATAGAAGATGTTTCTCCAATCACGCCTGGCCATTTCCTTATAGGAGAAGCCCCGATCACTGTTCCGGAAGAAAGTCTCACGGATGTCAATATCTCGCGTCTAAAACGTTGGCAATTGTTACAAAAAATTTTGCAATCACTTTGGGTCCGATGGAGCTCAGAGTACTTAACAACCCTTCAGAATCGATATAAATGGACAGTTCGCAATCCAGATCCTGAAATCGGAACAGTAGTTCTGGTGAAAGATGAAAGACTCCCTCCCGGAAAGTGGTTGCTAGGCCGCATCATAGATAAGCATCCTGGTAAAGACGGCTTAACTCGTGTTGTTACATTGAAGTTAAAAAACAGTACCTTCCTTAGACCGATAACCAAAATCTGCCCTTTACCGTTGGATCCTTAACTATGAACATAGTTTAAGTTAATATAGTCTTTAAGTTAATCTATTGCATGGTAATAGTTAAGTGATTTTGTATGTTAGTTGATATCAGTATTGGTGAATCCCTCTCGATTCACCTATTCTAATTTGAAATGGTTTGTTCCATTCCTTTGTTTAAATTATACATTAGATTATATTCTTACAAAGGACAATTCGTCCTTGGAGGCCGGCAATGTTCAAACGTCTAAGTAGCTTTAGTTGTATCATGTCTTAACTAGATGGCGCTCAACGTAGTTGCATTGCGCAATCGTTTTGTCTCATCCTAAAATGTACAGGCCTCTGTGATTTTCTGAATAAATAAGACTTCCACAGTAATACAGTGCAGTGTTTTAGTTCAAGTGAATAATAGTTAGTGAACACATAGATATCGTAATAGTATTACACTTCTCATAAAAAAATCGAAACACTTGTCAAGTTTATGTTTTTAATGGATTGTTAGAAAAATGTTGTATTATACGGAACAAAATTAAATGTCGCACAACAGTAGGTAGTACAAGGTATCGAATTCCCTATACTAACGTTCCAAATTCGAATTAATAATTTTTTAAAGAATTAGGTAATTCTCTTTTTGGTTATTTGTCGCCAGAAAGAAAGTCTTGCTAGCGTTTCGATTTTTTTGATGAGAGCTGTATTTAACAGTGTTTTTAGGGCATGCAGATCTTCCTCAGTGTTTTATTGACCATTCGAACCTGGCCGGCTATTCCGGCATTATTTTCCACTCGCAATATCAATCATTAGATATTTGTTTAAAGTTTGATAAATGCCATGCGATGGAAGTCAGAGTGACTAAACCACATCAAATAAAAACTACAGGATATAAGGAACGCTAATTATACGTTTTCAATAAAAAAAATCAACGTCATATCTGTACAAAATCCCTTTTAGAGTCACCCGCAATCTGCCTATGCAATTTTTGCGCACATGCCAGAATTGAGGGCCAGGACGGCGATTCGCGCACATGTGATAATTTGCGAAGGCAGAAAGCGGGTGATTTTTACAAGCTCTTTATGAAGAAACTTATTAAGTTTTTAAAATATAAAGTATGAGGAGTATGAAAAGCAAAGCGTGTGAAAATTTTTGCGAGAATCGCCGTTTTGAGTCACAATATTGTGTCAGGCATCCCATCGTCTGAGATACGCTGCACGGTGTATTTTTACCCAAAAAAACTGACATTTTCAGTTGATTGAAAACACGTTTTATCTATGCATTTCAAATGCAAGAATAAAACAAACAACAGCCTATCGCAAATATTCTATTATTTTTTTAAATCTCGATGTTTTTGTGGCCTTGCCTGGTAAAACTCAGAAAAAAATGCGCGCTGCATCTCAACAATTTAATGTTTAAGAAAGTCATTTTTATTTAAGAGTGGTTTTGAATTCCGTTTCCTAAACAATCATTTACAAAACAAAAGGCCACAGACCTGGATCCACCGGCTCCTGCTTGACCTTGATCTGTCGGTAGTCGAACTCGGCCTTCTCGTCTCTCGCTCGGCGCTCGGCCTGCGTCTCGTCGTCGGTGTCGGCCTCGTCGTCCACCGTCACTTCCTCCACTGGCTCCGCTTTGTAGATCACATCGTCCTCCTCGCCTTCGTCGATCTAAATACAAACGGCAATCATTTAAGAGCCAACTCATGTCAGTGTAGTGATGCAAGTAAAAAATATATAAATATCTTGCAAAAACATTTCGACAATAGCTTCATTAGGATTCCAAGTTCCTGTCAAACAAATAGACGGGTAGCATATGCAATTGCCTCTGTCGTCCAAGTGGTTCCAACGTATTGAACACTATTTCAGAGGACACAAGTTTAAATCCCGTGGGGACATGTCAGTCTGCGCGCTTCAGAAAGCATGTTAAGCTGAAGCTATATATTTGTGCCTAGGGATAGGGATCGCCACCCATCACGCTGGGACGTTATAATCGTCGGTGAAACGTGAGTGCACGAGTGTGAGTAGCATTTCAGAGTCCATTCTCAGAAACACCTCTGACACCCCCATATATTGTGACGATGTATATAAATATATCTACACTACAGGTCTAGCGCATAACTGAGTCTGTTCCTGAGGTATTGGAGCGGCACGGGAGGGGTGACAAGTTCCGTAAACACACCCCTCCCGCACCGCTTCCATACCTCAGGAACAGGCTCAGTTAAGCGCTAGACCTGTATATAAAGTGGTAAAACGTTGTAAGTGGGCGATCTCTGGAACTAGCGACCCGATTTTGAAAACTCTTTAACTGTAGTAAGGGTATGAGTCTTCATTTGGACATAGGCTACAGTTTGTTCCGCAAGGACTGTCAGTTGCCTTGGGTGGGAAATTGTTAATAATTAATTAATTTACATTAACGGATGAAACGGCGGGCCAAAGGTCTACTATATACATATTTTATACTGTAATGCAATGTTTTTGGTAAAGTGCGACTCCTGCCTTTATTTCAAGATGGTCACTGAACTTGGGCCTTAGTTGCCTCTTCGTCTTTTGCCCTCAACTATGACTTTTATCAGAGGATCATGCCCAAGAAAGTGCCCGAAGATTTGTCCTCTTCTGTTTTCTATGACACTGATAATGTTTCTTTTCGCATTAACTCGTTTCAGCCACAAAACAATAAATAATCATTTAACGTCCACGATAGTAGTTTTTGCTATAAGTGCGGTAAGGAGGTGCATCACATTACGTTTTTAATGCATAGTGTGAGTAAATAAATGAAACTTAATTAAAGAAACAAACAAACAGTAAGTACTCCAAATTAACTTTTGGCGGGCATTTTTTTTTTCTATAAGCTTCTTTCATTTTGATGCGTTCGTAGCTCATTTCTGTCAAGTCTATGGTACACAAGAAAATACTGGCAACATGGAAAAAAAAACACTAGTGTCCTGCGGTAAAGTTGACTTAGACAACAGTTTTAGACGCATATAAAATAGGACTTTAAGAGAACTTTCATTGAAAAATAAAAAATAATAATTTCACTCTATAACAAACAAGTCAGTAGCTAACCTCGACGGCCTCCTCCCCCTCACCCCCGCGCGTCTCGTCCAGCACTTCGACGACGTCATCGATGTCGGACTGCGAGGCGATATCGTCGGTGTCCTTGATCTCTATGGGCTCCTCTGTCTTGTCTATGGCGACCACGTCGTCCGCGCTCGGGTCCGGCGCCGCCTCTTCCTTGGCTAGCGATGCCTGTAGATATATTACAGATATTATATGAGTTTGTATAAGAATACTGAAAAAAATAAAACAAAAATGAGAGATATATATGAGAGGTCCTACAATAATGAGTGAAAATAATTGATCACATTCAAGAAAAAATTTTTTTTTGTCCGAATATTTTTTATTTCCTAGTACAAAGTGGTTCAATCGGCTGACTAAATTACTATGGAAAAGTGAAAAAAAAGTTCGCGCAAAAAAAATAATATTTTTCGGTTGAAAAGTAGTAGGGATACTCAACTTCAAATATATTGAAATGTCCAGTTTGTTCATTTAATAAATAGAAATGGATTTATTTACGCAATGTAGGTGTTTGTTGTAGTTGGACAATATTGTATAGTTGTCGATAATATACAAAGCATAGACGTATAATATAGTAGCAGACCTAACATTAATAATAAACGCATAGAGTCGACGCGTGGCAATTTTAGCTCAATGAACTTCGGGCTCTTTTAAATATAAATATTGCTTGTTTCAAAACAAAATATATACTAGAGATTAGTTTAGGAATTAACCAATATGTTCCAAGCATAAGCCAGCTAAAACAACCCATTTTTATACGTTTCTTCATACCATAAAGATTAAATGTAGCTTATTTTTTGTATGGAAACTTGCCACGCTATTTAATCCTATGTTTGGTCTGCTACTTAGTAATAATTATACCGGGTGTAAATAGAGTGCGACCATTAAATGAAACCACGTCCGTGAAACCTGCAGCTGATTGAGGTCAACGCTCTCTCTAAACTCGCCCGTATGTCGGTGCGTTAGGGTTCACGCGTTTTTGTTTGGAACTCAATTATTTCCCAAACTAAGGGGTTCCGCGGGTATGACTATTGGGAAAAGTGGTTCAGTAGGATCGGTAGAATATGCTGCAGGTTTCACGGACGACGCTCTCTCTAAACTCGCCCGTATGTCGGTGCGTTAGGGTTCCCGCGTTTTTGTTTGGAACTCAATTATTTCCTAAACTAAGGGTGTCCGCGGGTATGAATCTTGGGAAAAGTGGTTCAGTAGGGTCGGTAGAATATGTGGTTTCATTCTATTTATACCCGGATGTCTGTGATACAAAGTCGCACATACCTTGAAATCCTCGAAGCACAACGGATGATAATTCTTATCCTCATGTCTGACCGCCTTCCTCAAGTGCCATTCCTCCTTATCTTCGTTGTAAAACTGGAATAAACAATATAGTTGTAAAATCATTATCATAACGAAAAAGAGACTTAGCAGGTAAAAAAATAATTTGGCCAAGTGCGAGTCGGACTCGCGCACTCCCATACAACAGACATGATTTTTTTGGCGTTTTTTATATATACGGAACCCTTCGTGCGCGAGTCCGACTCGCACTTAGCCGGTTTTTTTATATTTTTATTTTACTTTATAATATGTTTTACAATGTGACTAAATTTAAAACTTTTATGTATTACCCTCCTTAAGTTAGAGCCAAAACAAATAACGATAAAATAATGCAACTTTTTTTAGGTTTCTTGTATGGGGACACCTCTTGTTTTTTTTATTTTATTTTACTATTTGTCGTGGTACAGGCCATAGTAATACGTATTTTGTGCAAGTTTCAACTTTTTACCTATTACGGTATAAGCTGTAGACTCCTGTGACAGATAGACCTTTGTGTACGAAACCCTTAAAACTATAAATTTTGAGCTGGAAGGTTATTACATTAATGACCTGAAGAAGAACGCGGGTCATGGTTGAATTAGGATGGCCAAAGACCGAGTGCTATTGGGAGAACACCATAC
The DNA here is from genome assembly GCA_910592155.1 of Ypsolopha scabrella. Classification (NCBI taxonomy): domain Eukaryota; kingdom Metazoa; phylum Arthropoda; class Insecta; order Lepidoptera; family Ypsolophidae; genus Ypsolopha; species Ypsolopha scabrella. The sequence goes on along the minus strand of OU342972.1, from coordinate 4,783,588 downwards.
CAGCAGTGAAGTAATGTCAAATTGTAAAGTAGACTGATGGTGAGAGATGAAAGTGCAGGTACCTGATCGAACTTGTCCCCGCACAGTTCGCAGACGTGTTCGGCGGGCAGGCCGGCCGGCACGCTGGGCACCTCGGTGGGCGTGGCCTCTATCGGCCCCTCCCCCTCGCCCTCCGCGCCCGCCGTCTCGAACCAGCTCTTCTCTGTAACGAGATACATCACATTATTACATATTCTTTATTCGTTTATACTTCAGAGCTGCGCTTTTGTCGGTGAAGTCTTCTCCATTCACTTCTGCCCTCCACCTTTTCTTTAAGAAGTTAAAAGATTTAGAAGTATCAAGAAGTTGATACCACACGATATTTACTTTCTCTTTCACCTGATCAAAAATAGTTATGTACAACGGCTGGAATTAATGCTGAAAGCATTTTCTCCCAGTCAACCCGACAGGAGGATGTATATGTTATTAAACAGATTATATGTTTTTTAGGGAAATCTATCGAATATTTCGCTAAATAGCTCATTGATGTTTAAAAACGACCGAATTGCTAACTTTACACCCACCATTCTAGCTGATGCAATAACATAACAATTACATAGCATCTAGCTGATGCGACAATATAACATTATCATCCCTATATTTCTTTATTTTATGCAGGTGTATAATTTTACTAGACAAACTTAAGTATAGATTTTTTTAGATATTTCCCGGACTACTCGTATATTTGTTTCAATATACTATCGTTTTTATAAAGATTAGAGATCACCTGTAAAACGTATACTTCATGTATCCATTTTACAAATAAATTAATTGGTTTGACAACCCGAAACCCTCACCTCTCTCCTCCAAGTCCTCAACCTCCTCATACTGCACCCAGTCGCTGAGGTCGTAGTGCCAGTGTCTGCTGTGAGCGCGGCGTGCCGAGTCGCGCTCGCGCCGGTTCTGTCGGAAGTGCCAGTCGAGGTGCTGGCTGTACCGCACCGTGTGCTCCGGCGGGAACCGCGCCCCGCACCCCGAGCACTGCATGCCGCCGTACAGCTTCGACACTATCGCGGGCTGTTTACTGTGGGGGGGGAGGCTCATGTTAGAGACGATACTGGGGTCGATTCGGTGAAACATGACTTATGACAGGACCAAACTTAATTCGGTATGTAAAGCAAAAGTATACGGTGCTGATTCCAAAACCGTTTCGAGGTATTAGGTTTCTAGACCATATTTTTCTATTTGTAGCTTTTTAAACCATTAGATCGTGTATATTTTAACAAAAATACAAAACTCATCTTCACTTTCATTTGACCTCTAAATGACGTCACATAATTGGCTGATTAGAGCTAGGCCCAATGGAAAAAAATAAAGAGCTCAGTGTCTTTACCTTGTCAATGTCAACTTACAGTGCCACCACTTTATCTGAAGAAAAAACTAGCTAATTCTGGGCCTGCCATTGGCTAATCTCTTTATACTTTATGATATTGATAAAGAGGTAGATTTAGCTAACTCCATGACGTCATCACAACAAAACATTAAAAAATTATTAAAAATTAAGTACTGCTTGGAATGAAGAAATATAGAAATTAATTGCTTATAATTAGTCAGCTTTAAAAAACAAAAATATAAAACCAGTATACTCAACATACCGAATTTAAAATTCTGTCTTTTTCTTTCTGTATCGAAAAGACAAGGACAAGACGCTTAAAATGAGGTTCGTTCTGTCAAATAAGTCGCGTTACACCGAATCGACACCACAATCTATCGAATCTCTACTATCAGAAAAGTAGTAAAAAAGTTGTATTTGTACATTTAATATTTTTGCAAAATTTTAAACGATATGGATTACTGCGGCTGGAACTACAATTTTTAGAATTTTTGTCTGTCTGTTCCGTTTTAACTCGAAAACCGCTCAACGGATTTGGATGCGGTTTTTTTGTTATCATCGTAGTGGCCTTGGCCAACTTAAGCTATATGTTGATTAAATAACTGCCAAGCCGAAAACTGTCGATAATAACGACACTTCCACTTAAGCAAAACCGCAGGCAAAAGCTAATACAAAATAAGTAAAAACTCACACTCTCAAAGTTTCTGGCCTCAATAGGTCAACTGGATGTACGACAGTGTTATCTTCCTTTGGTTTGGCCGGTTCCTTCTTCTCACTATCTTTAACTTCTTCCTTCTTATCCGCTGCCACTGAGACTATACCAGTCGCTACCAATTTAGCAAATAGATCATTCACATTGATATTTCCCAGGATGGGCAGTGTAGTGGAGGCAGACTGTTTGGTCTCCTCGACCTGGCCTTCGAGGCCAGGGATCTTCTCAGTTTTGGAGAACAGTGGCTCGGCTAAGCTGTAGCCGGAGAACGAGGATGCTGGAGCCATTTCGGACGGCATCAGACTCGCTAGCATGTCGAGGCCACCTGAACAATTTAATGTAGGATGATGGTTTCAACTTTGTAGAACGGTTTCCTCAAAATTAAAGACGAGTATTGTTTTGAATATTATTAGACTGCATTACAAGCTAGAAAAAATCAATAAGAAACAAATGTCAAAAACAAAGTATTCAATTCGAGTATTGTTTTATTCGCTTCTCCCAAAGTACGGGTCGCAAGCAGATTGTTAGTGATTCGTAAAAAATATATGAAAAATAGCACAATCTTCACATCACAGCGCTGCATTTTAAAGTAATACCGAATTTGGAGGTATGTCTATAGGGTGAAATTAAATCAACCAACCAAATTCATACTGGAGACTCGGTGAGTGATCAGGAACTAGGTTCAGTAATCCTTTTGGCCAAATTCGAAAAATACATTTTTTTGCTCCCTTACTGGTTGGACTAGTTTAAGTACAATTCCTAGTCTAGGCAGTGAGGAAGCAAGCATAAATATTTTTCGAATTTCAGTAAAAAGGGTAATTGAAGCTTGTTTCTGATCACTAACCGAGTCTCCAGTATGAATTTGGTTGGTTAATTTAATTTCACCTTGTATTAGGTCCTGAATCTCACCTTTTGTTTTAGGTGAACCGCGATTCAAATAAGTTTGGGAACCACTGCTATAGCATACGAAAATTTTGTCAAGTATGCTGAAAAGATGCTTCATCTTTACTACGGATCTAGAAGCACAACCGTCCGAGACTCACTCGTCTCGTCTTCGTCAAATGACGAAAGGGACGAATGAATACGAGTAAGCGATACATACAACATGTATCCTGCTCAGTCGCGTAAGTTTGTCCCATTTATCGTTTGTCGAAGACGAGTCGAGTGAGTCCAGAACGGCTTTGTTTCTAGACCGTCTGGAAAGTTTTGACGAAAATGGACAAAGATCACTTACCATGGTTGCTATTCTCGCCATCAGGACTGATGACTTTCTCAGGCCGAGGCAGTTCTTCATCGGTTTCCATCGCGTTGCTTTTAGTTTCCTGTTGGGTTTCCAAACAAACACCCGGTACTTCTGGCTCAGGCACTTTCCCTTCCATATCAGCTATCTTAATCTGACCTGGCTTAACTTGACGTGGAAGAACTGAGAATCTGATGAAATGCTTGTTTTGCCCGATGAAGATAGGCCGGGGTAACCCACCGAATTCGACTTCGAATGGCACCTCGTTTATTAGAACCGTTTTTAACGAGTCCACGAATCTAATGGTGTAGTGACGGCCGTCGACTATGAACTTCTGGACTTTCGCGTCTAAGAACACAGGACACATGTGCTGAGCGTCGACTATTAGGTTGATTTTGCCTGCAACTAAGTCGGTCCGCTTCGCCTTCCCGATGTCGACTTGAGGGGGAGGGCCCTCCAGCTGAATCATTCGCGTTTTGCCGTCGATGATTATGGCGGAAGGCGGTCCACCGAAGAAGCATTCGTACCACCTCCCGTTGATGTATAACTCCCTGGTAGGAGCGCCGAAGCGAATATCGAAAACGTCGTCATCGATTTCGACTTTTTCGTACCCTTCGTTGAACTTTAAAACGACTGAGTCTTTGTTATCGAATGTTATTCTTCTGGCACCGGGAAGGAATTTGATTTCACGAGGATCGTCCCAATCTAACATAATCACTGCGGTCTCACCGTAGAATCTAATTTCGCGTGGCACGCCATCGATTTCTATGGTCTTCATTGGATCGTTGTCTACGTATTCGATGACTTTGAGGTCTGTGGGTGGAATGATGACGCCGGGGGTGCCTAAAGGTGGGGGGTCCGTTTCCCCCCTACAATACGGAGGGAGAGGGTTTTCGCCCTGGTACGTGCCGATTTTAGGCGGGGCCGGCTGAGGTCCGTATCTATCGAATGGAGGTCTGGGTCGTTTATCGAACTTATTTCTAAAGAACGGAGGTATTGGGAGTCTAGGCCGCCTAGGACCGCCGTAATCATCGCCTCTAGGTCGCATTCCCCTCCACATCGGCATAGGCGGGTATGGGCCCAAAAACATAGGCGGCATAGGAGGTCTTGGGATCATTTTGTTGATCGGGCCGTCGATTTGTTCGTTGGGCCCAACTCTCATGTCGTAATCCTGCATGGCACCAATTTCTTGGCTGTTAGGTGGGGTTTCTACGAATGGTGGAATAATTCTCTCGTCGACGTCGCCGAATCTGTTGTGGTTAGGAGATAGTTTTGGGTTTGAGTTTTCTGCGTTGACTTTCTGCGCTCGGTGGAGTTTTCTCTTGGATATTTCTAGGGACTCCCTCTGTTTGGCTTCCTTCAGTTTTAACTTCTCATTGAGCTGCATGACTTGGAACATCAAGGTGTTGTACTGGTTTTTATCCATTTTCCCGTCCTTGAAGTGTTCCTTTGCTTGTGAAAGGATTAAGGAGATGGTTTCTTTATTAACCTCGTCCTCTGTTTCGGTTCTGAGGTCCGTGTCTTCAGTGCTAATAGTGCGTCTTCTTTCTCTTTCTAAACCTGCGACAAACATAAATGTTTTGCTACAAAAAGAAACAACATATTGTCACGATATATAAGGTTCTCTAAAAATATCTGCCACGGCTTCAATGGGAGATGGTATTGTGTATATAGGTTACAATAGTGAAGAAATGTTATATAAATTTTAGAAAATACAGTAAATAAATAAATATTTACTTTATTCTGCACAACGTGGTTCACAAACTATGCGCGATGTGTCGTTTCGTCAATGAAAATAATTTCTATCTCTTTGCAACAGTTTTGTGTTACTACGGGGAGTTTTAGACAAGTAAATCAATTCTAACTTATACGCACATTTTTTTGTATGAAAAAATGTATGTCGTTGGATCAATAAAATATCGTTACTATTGTAATCTGTGTACACAATACACTCTCCCATTGCAGCTGTGATAGATATTTTTAGGGCACCTTATATATGCCTGAGGGGATGTCAGGAGTGATTCCGAGTGTGGACTGTCACTAGTTAGCTTGATCTACAGGATTCGAACCCAGGTCTCAAGATTGACTGAGCGATCGCTCTAACTACACGTTAAAATTACATTTGAATAGCTTTTCGTTTATTGATGGTGCCTTATTTGATACTTTGTAATAAAAAAAATATCGTCATATTTCCCTAAAACATACACAGGGTGTATAATAGTCAGGGTATCTTATACTGAAATCACATAATCCAGTGATCATACTGAACATCGATACTAAAGAAACAAACTGCGGATATGAAAAAGACATGATCCTGCTAAGTTTCTTGGCCTTCTTCTTAGCAAGACTAATCGATTGGGCGAAGTTAGGCATTATATTTATTTATTAATTTATGTAAGTATACAAAATAATTTTATTCCAATATTTTTAATTTTATTAAATTTTAGTAGCCCAACTTAAATATGTTTTTATATATTTCCCCTTTTATATGTAGTTATTTTTGTATCATATTCTATTGTTTTTTTTAAAGATTAATTTTGACTTGTAAAACGTGTACTTCATGTACCCATTCCACAAAATACTTAAATTTGAAAAAAAAAAACGTCTTTATAATTGGTAAGGAAACATGAAAATCGTTTTTTTATTCCCGCAGGTATAATAACTATTTAGGAATCTTGTTTAGTATTACCTGTAGATTATGTGGTTTCAGTACCTGCTCTCGATTTACAATTACATTACAAAAACCAACACTTACTTGGTGACTTAGTAAACAGCAGCGGTCTTCCCAACCGATCCTTCCCCAAGTCCTGCCCCTTCGTAGCCTCCGCCAACTTCGCTCGAACTAGATCCAACTTCGAAGGCTTCTTCGGTTCCTCGGAACTATCCTTTACTTCCTGCCAATCCTTCTGTTTAGGCGAGGCTTGCGGTGACTGCACCATTTTTGGCGACTCTGCGTTAGTCGTTTCTGGTTTGGGTGACCTTTTGGGGGATTCCGTGGTGGTTGGCGTGATGGTTTCTTCGACCTGGGGCAATTGTCTGAGGTCTACGTCCTCGTTGCCGAAAAGTCTGGAATATTTAAGGGTAGTCTGGTTATCAGTTTGGTTCTTTTTGGGTTGTACCTATAGATTGTTTATCTCAAGATGACGCGCAAATCAAGCCGTGAAGTCTTAAGCTGGTAACGGAGGATCTCGGTGCAAAATGCACATCATAATATTGTTTTCCTTACTTTTGAAGAAACAGTTTGCAATAAATGCGTTTTATAGCAATTCACGCAAACTGCTTGTTAATAGTTAGGATCACATGAAAATTATTCAATTTTATGCGTTACATTTTAGTTGCATTACATCAAAGTACGTAATTTTTTTGTGAAGAATTTATTATTAATAAACTATTTCCGCAAGTAGCTTTAAAACACATTTATTGCATACTCTTTATTCAAAAGTAAGGAAAACAATATTATGATGTGCATTTTGTACCGAGGTAAAAAGTTACCCCCTTCAGATGTTGTGAATTGCAATAAGGGTTTCGATAGCTGTCTTCGTGAGTTGAACGAACGTATGGGATGGTTTTGGTAATTGGGTTACCGGAATTAGGCAAAGGGATTCCAATTTTTCAGCAGCTGCAAAACTGTTGGCCCGGATAAAACTAGGCAGAAAAATAAACAAATACCCTGAGATTCAGATTACTGTGACGAATAATTCAGAAGTTGATAGTCCAAAGAATTACGAGATACTACCATCATATAAGGTGGCTTTTATTTATACAGCCAAACTCATACTGGAGGCTTGGTAAGTGATCAGTAACACAGATCATAACACTTTTTGCTTATTTCGCAAGCTTTAGTAATTGACTCAGGGCTGGGCTTGCGTTTGTAACTTTGTAAGGAACACGAAAAGAATAATTTACAAATTTCACAAAAAGGGTCATCGAACCTTGTTACTGAGCATTTACCCAATCTTCAGTAATAATTTGGCTGTATACATTAAAGGCACCTTATATAGGTACTGATACTTTTTAAAATATCGTGTGATTAATTTAGTTAATTAGGCATTTAGTTTTATAGAGTGACCAAAAATAATCTATCGATTTTATACAGACAGACACCAAAGATAATATATCTATTATCTGATTAGGCATAGCGACCAAAAAGAACATTAGTGTTATCTATCGATCAATATTTAACAGTTTTATAATGGAAAAGCTAGAAGCCAAAATAAAGAGCTTCTTTTAACTTGCTAAATGCTAAAAGGTAACGGGTTATTTTGTGTGCACGAACCATGTGGCTTGTCTGGGTAAACAGCTTGGATCCCTACAACTTCAGCTGACAGTCAGCTAATGACTACAGCTTTAGTCAACTTTACTGGTGTAAACCATGTTTTTAATATGACTGGGTCAAATCTTGCAACTGAATTTTAAACCAGCTCTCCTCAACCGATTAAGCTAAAATTTTGCACACACCTTTGGTTTTGGTGGCAATACACAATAATGGCGAAACTCCTGCATAGACCTAGAAAAACTACAAAATCTAGAAAGAAGAAAGTTATTTGCCACGTAAATATAATTATTAAACTTTAATCGAATTACTATGAACCGGCACCCACGGCTTTGCATATTGTGGGGCCACTATATAACATCTTATACTGTAAGCATTCTATATTTTAGATGAAATTAATTTATGATTTTTGATTAAACGATGAAGTTGCCCCCTTTATCTTGCACATTCTGCAGAATTTACTAAACTACGCAATCTTTCCTGATAGAACCTACGGGACATTTTTACAAGCCATAGAAAAATCGACCCTAAAGAACAACGACAATATGCTTGAGAACTATACTTGACAGTGATGTCTAAAATATCTTAAAAGATTGCTTACATAATAAATTACGAGTGTGTACACAAAAAGAGCCAATATAAGCGACAACCCAAAGCGATTAACAAAATTGTCAAGTAGAAAGATAGAGAGGGTTGGCCCAGAGGAATGAGAACAGTATAGGACATATATAGAGGAATAAAAACCTAAGTAGACAGAGAAATGGACAACGAAGTGGACAGAGAAATGGGAATAAAAGTGGACAGATTAAGGAATGTGAACCAAAGTGGACAGATACAGGAATGAGCACGGAAGTGGACAGATTAAAGAGTAATGGGAACCAAGTTATAACAAGATATACAACAATAACGTAAAACGTACATATCAAACTTATCCAGTTTGCTTTTCTTCGCTTTCCCCTCGACTGTCTCCGTTGAAGACCTCTTCTGTCCGACAGGGGCCGCCTTGGTCTCCACCACCACCGGATGAAGAACCCTTAAGTCAACGTCTTTATTCTCGACGACCACGTCTGGTATATCTGAAAATGAATCTTTATTTTTATGCAGTAGGGTCGCAAACCCCTTGAAGCTTCTTTTTCTTTAGCCCGGTTTGTTTTACCTGTGATTTAGGCCAGATTTTCTCGTTCGTGAGGCGTGAACACTTTGCTTTAAATCAGTGTGAATGAACCCTATCGTAGTCTCTTGCAACATCTCAATACAATAAGTTCTTAAAATTATGCTTTGTCTTATGAATCTAGTTACACCTGGGATCTTGTTAGTAACAAAGTAAAATCGTTAATTACAATTAGAGCTTCTTTGTAAAATTGTGCTAATACTTTTCTTGAAAATTCCTTTGGTAGCAATTTTATAAATTATTAAGTTCTAAATATACATTTTTAGTTAAATACACTGAAAATTATACTTCACAATATTTGCTATAGGTAGTTAACGAATAAAAAAAAAACAGATTTCTTAGAACTCCATTGGAAAAGTATGCTAATATCTACCTAATTCATAATAATTTATTTGTTATAAATTATATTTTAGCAATATTTTTGAATAATTTTGTTGTTAAAAGATGTTATCCGTTCCTCTATCAGTACACAAAAAATATAGCACACAAGTATTGGCAATAATTATTCTACTTTAAACATTTTTGTACGTTTTCCTACAACTCGTAGCTGACTAGGTAATATTAATATTAGAATTGTGACAGGCTAGAATACAAAGTAACAACTATTTCCACAAAAACTTTCATCAAAACTTCATTTGGCAATGTACAGACCATGCACTATAAGAAGTCCCCTGGCGTAGGAAATGGTATCACTGCATATAATGTTGGCAATGGCTCACGTAGCAGTCACCCTACTATACATTCCTAATATTTACTTAACTGCGTTTTTTATACATTAATTAGACTACTCTTTAATGAAAATAAAATGTACAGAATGAAAAAAATATATCTATTTATTTATAGATTTGTATTTCGCAAACAATACGTATGATATAATGGTATGAATATCTATACTGCATCTCTGTACTAAAACGGTATTTTTTATTCTAGCTCGACAACGTTTGTTCTAAATCGTCGAGCTCCCGTTTTTACGTTTTTGATGAGTTTTTCCAGGCGACTTAATATGAACGCTTTTTTTCGATATGCCTGCAAAAGTGGATAACTAATTATTATTTGCCCATAAAATTGAATTTATGCTTAAAGCTGGTAACCCTATTTTACTAACCCGTCATGGCACTGACACGAGATCTCGATCAGAGGAATCACGGTGCATTGTTTGCAGTTTCTCTTTCACAAAAGGCGTACCTTCAACACAATCTCTTTTGCACTTTTGTTCAACGGTTTTGGCAATAATAATACATAATTTATCAAATAATTTTGAAAAATCTGACTGACAACAATATGACAGCAAAAGCTTGCCAAGCAGTGATGCCAACATGACTCCAAGGGACAGGTTATGATGAATGGTCTGTAAATTAACAGAAAATAGCTGTCAACATGAGTTAATCATTACGTCAGATTATACTGTAACTTTAACTATCTTGGCTGAAGGTGTAATACTCGAATCTACATCTTCTTCCACGGCGTTTTCTAATATAAAACAGACAGCACGATTGCTCGTGGGTACTGAACCCACTACCAGATAGCTAGAAGCCCCTGAGGTTTGCGAACTCTCTGGTGAGAGTCTTCTCTTCTCAAGTAACGCAGACTCCGCAGAAATCCTCTTCTTTTAGATTGCGCGTTGTTTCGAAACCTTTAGCTCTAGCGTTTGGCGTGAACCGAAATGATGAAATCTTATGTTTAACGATTTGATAAATATTATAATCCTAGGATAGTTGCCTGGAGATGGCTAATTATTTATTAATAACAATTATAAATAAATACTGGCCTATGTTGTTAGTTCTAGAGTGAACCTAAAGTTCGAAAGAATATAAATAATCCGCCAGGAATAAGGTGCTAGAAATCATAGGTGTCAAAATTCAGCGACATCTGGCCCTATAATGATAAGTTTACAAAAGGATTGGTAATGAGATTCTGGACTTGTTTTAAAACGTGGTTAACGACCAACGGTTTCACTCGTTCTGACCGCCAATTCTATACAATGTCCTTTTGAAGTAACTACATCTATATATGTGTACCAAAATTAAGAAGGCGAAGGTTTTCCTGATAATGAAGTAAGTTTAAATGACTGAACGCTCATCATCTTCAACTTAAATTAATTAAGGTTTTTATTTGGAAACTTTAATTTTAGTTTCGATTTAAATTGGATTGCTCTCGAATTTGTATTTTTTTTAATTGTTAGAGAAAATTAATAATTTTTTGCAAGCTATAATACATTCTGTACGGCTTTGTAATCTTGAAAACAAATTATTCTGAAATTCGCAGATGGCCCCTGTTTAATGAACTTTGGCTACCATCTATATTTAGTTACCATTTAAAAATAGAAAATGTTCCGGTGTAAAAGCTGACCAAAAATAGTAGTAAGAAGCAAACATTTGATTATTTTATTAAATCATCACCAACAGCTTCTTTAGAAAACTTCGTGAAATGCAATTATATCTACATATTTCGTTAATGCGAAGAGATATTTGAAAATATGTACATTGTAAAATCCCACATAAATTATTATAATATGTTTATAGTATGACGTCATCGAAGAATTGTATCTCAGCAGGCTTGTCCCACTCTGTGAAGGCTACAAAAAGTTACAAGCACATCGGCGGCCCGACCGGGTGGGTTATTCAGTACGTTAAGAAGGGATAGGGTTACGCGATAGAAAGAGAAGCGCAGAGAGGCGCCTCGTAGGGGAATAAACTTTTATTAGCCACGCAGCGTTGTGCGAGCTGAATTGCACTTTATTGCCGCGTGACGAGAGTAGCTTTGAATTTAGGTGTCTTTGAAGAGTGGATCTTCTGTAGTACTATTATTTATTCTGTGATCTCAGTAGCAAATTTCATAGCTCAGCCCTTCTTCCATTATCCGCCACTTTAGGCCAAAATTCAATCCCCGCGTAAATGGCACTCAGCCTTTCAGAATGAAATAAAATGTATTCTTTGGTCTAATAAATATTATGAAATTATAGAAATGAATAACTAATTGGACTAGGGCAGGATTTCTCAAAAAGGGGTACGTGAAACGCCAGTTGAGGGTTCGCGATAAGATTTAAATTATGCTGATAGGCTAGCTCGCGCGTGCAACATAACTTAGTCACAAGAAAGATATACGAAAGTGCTGACAGTCCGAAGAATTTTGACAATAAGTGAATTCGATTGTTCACATAAGTGAACAACGAATGGACCATCAGCTGGCTGAGTAGCGGTGGGTGTAAACGTGAAAGGGTAAAAAAAAAATTGAAAAAATACAATCGAAAGAATGCTGAAACATATTATAAGGGAAAAATTACGTTATTTAAAGGTAAGCATGGTCATCTGTACAAGGGGTGGCGTTTTGTGCGTCAGATGATCGAACTAAAGTGACAAAAAACACAAAAATAATTTTAGTAACTTTGAAATTTGGATATTGTGTTAATATTCTCACTAAGATTGACTATAAACGCAGTCAGCTGCAGGTATGTTTGTGGGAAAACCGTCAGTTGGTATAGTAAAGGTGCCGAATGTAGACTTGGCTGAGAAAAAGAACTAGTTATTGTAGCCCCAAGTACAATTGATTACGTATCTGAGCAGTTAACGCTCTGTATGCATATAAAATGCCAAATGTACATTATAGTTTTGACAGTTATGTAGTCAGAATATTTTTACTGTGATATTTTTCGTTTTTTGGCTTGAATTTTGATTAAAAATTTTGAATTTTGACAATCAGTAAATGAGATACAGAAATTTATTTCTTTTTGAAATCAATTAAAACAACTTTCTCGGCCAGCCGTTTCCCCTTTTTCACAGCAGGCAGTTGTGAAACGCGAAACTCGATGTGGGATTTGAATCAGAACAGAAGTGAATTTAGCTAGAGCAGAATTTTGGGAATTTCAATAATTGTTGCTCTGCGATCCTCTTCTAGAATTCGAATCAAATGTGGGTCTAAGAGCAGAAAAATCAGAAAATGGCCTATATTAAAGAAGTTATTAATAACCAACTTAAGTAGACCCTTTAAATAAGTAGAGTTTAATAGATCTTAAGTGTCACTCATGTGAAGTAAGTTTGTGTTTTACGGTATGTATGTACGGAACCAACAGGGCAAGAGTTCTATTCGCACTTGACCGATTTTTTAAAGATATGGGCACACCCCAGTTTTCACCGGGATGTCAAATAATATAGCAATCATTGTTATTGTGGTACAGAAAACGGGATTTCTCAGAGTCAAGACAAAATAACTATAGTCTGGTTGCTAAAATTTTACGACTGCGGTCATAAATCAGGTAGCAATTTTGTCGAGAAAGCGACCTTGCCTCGATTAAGGTTTATGGCCATATTCCTCTGATTTCGGTAACCAGACTATAGATAAAAATTACACAAAAGGCAGGTTTCAAAAAATTGCTACTACACAAAGGTGTTACAAAAAATTTTTTTTATGTTGCTCACACGGAATGTTTCTGGAACTGGTCATTTGTAATGATATTATAAAAAAAAACAATTATTGTATTTGAAAATGGATCTCCCCGGGAGTAGATTAATTTTAGTTGTTTTACTTTTTTTTTTCATTATGACATGTTTTGAAAATTGTATGACGGCATTAGAATGGATTAAACTCTAGAAAATATTCGCGCCATGATTTTTTCTGATTTTCGCTTCACTTCGACTTCAATTGGCATCTGATGATGAAGCTCCAACTCGTAGCAATGTGTATTCCTGGTTCAGTGAAGGTCGGCCGGAGAATGCTGTTACCGAAACTAATTTTGATATCATACAAATGATAAAAATCAAAGAGATAAAAATCATTTGTCAGCAAATTCGTTCTGTATTATCCAAGTGCAAAATCTGAAGGTTCGGGAGCTTTCCTCTCGATGGGTACCGCATGATTTAACGGATGACTAGAAACGACTGCGTCTAGAATGGTGCTGTAAAATTATAAAAAGATATAATGGAGGACAATCATTGGCTGTATATAATATACCACGCTCACCAACCCGCCTGCACAGTGTGTGTGAGTACGGGCGTCTTTTCCAAGATTATGGTCTACTAATGTACGGCCATGTAGGGTGCTAAGAATCTCCGCTGGAATGGCCACCAACAACGGCACATTGAGTCTACGGGAAGAGACACCTCGCTGAGCTCGAGTCAGAGTTAGGTAGAATTAACTGGCATATTCTGGAGCTATCGAGAGGAGAGAGGACACGATAACCCTGGAGTCAGGACACCTGCTCTACTATCGAGAGGGCGATCAGTTGTCTGTTGGTGGAGTTAGGACCTCACTAGCAACGTCTCTACTCGGGTGGTATATCTTGATAAACTTAACAAGAGATATTCTCTAAAAGGCATTAAATGTATGCCCCCGTCGAGAGACTCCGATAATGTAGTCGAGGCCGTCTATGATGACATAATAAAGACGTAGTCCGTAGCATCTTGAATATCGACTTACAGCTTTAGAGAAACCGTCTGATGAATCCTACGCTCCGCCCTTCTCTGCACTAAACCGCTGCGAGATACGAAAAGCTCCAAATGAAACCCCAGAACATTTGACTGTTGGAAACCACTAAGGCCGTTGACCAACTAGCTAACAATTTCATGAATGTCGTGCGCGAGGTGGGCAGGGCTTATTTTAAGCTGGAGCGTAGGACTAAGGAGTCCAAAATTTCGAGTGGAACTTTGGACCTGATAAGGCAGAGACGGAAAATATATTCAGATTCTTACCCCCTTCTTAACAAGTGCGTTAAAAGGCAAATTCGTTTCGACCTGCGCCAACTTAACTCTCGCTCGTTCTCGAAGAAGCGATCCGGCGAAGCAAAAACTCAGAAGTTTTTGCCCAGCAGTTCGGAAGGACTAATCTAACGATGCTGAAGACATCTGACAGTAGAACCATTGCCTCTTCACACGCTCCCAAGGTACGAGTAACTCGCGATGAAGACGACAAACGTGCACCTTTAGTCCGCCATTACACCGACGAACACCCGGATTTTGAAATGGATGGGATTAGGACAGCTCTTAAACAGCAGAAAAACAACAAAGCGCCGGGTGAAGACGGCATCACAACCGAACTCGTGAGAGCTAAATATTACTTAGAAAACACTAGACTGGAAAAGACGAGGCATAAACGTAAACAGAGAGTACATTTCATATCTTCCCTTTGCCGATGACGTGATCATGGCGGAATCGCTGCAGGAATTGGAGAAAATGCTGCCCAGCCTAAGTGATTCTTCCCGACGAGTGGGCCTGCGGATGAATTTGGATAAGACTGAGGTCATATCCAGCTTCCAAGGGCCAGTAACCGTCGACGATGTCAACATCGAAGTTGTTCAAAAATATGTTTATCTGGGCCAAGATACAACTGGGTAAAAACAACTTCGACGCCGAGGCTGATAGAAGAATATGCTTGGGTTAGGCAGCATTTTGGCAGTTGCGTCACATATTTACGTCGTCAATATGGCAGTGCTTATAGGCTAAGATGTATAACCAGTTAGTCCTTCCTGTGACGGCGTATGGCACTGAGACGTGGTCTCTTCCAAAGGGCTTGATCCACTGATTTAAGGTCGCTCAACGAGCTATGGAGCGCGCTATCACTGATGGATAGAATCCGAAATGAAGATATCCGTCGGAGAACAAAAGTGACCGACATGACCTGCAGAATCAGTAAGTTGAAGTGGCAATAGTCAGGCCATATTTGTCGCCGACATGATGGCCGTTGGAGCCAAAAGGCGTTAGAATGGAGACCACTTATAGCAAAGCGTTGGCCGATCTCGTGCCCGCTGGACCGACGACCTGAAGGACGTTGTAAGGACGCATCTGCCATACAGTCCGACCTTGTGATTCAGTTTTTATTTCCTAAAATAAAAGATAAGCTTAGAGGTATACGATTTACAATCCCCGAAGCAGTGAAAAAGCCAATAAAGGCGTCCCTACGGAAGACTGCCGACTATTATTTACAATGGTTCCGAAGAATATAAAGTATGTAAATAGTGAGGCAATATACTTTGAAAAACAATATAATATATATCATAAACAAAAGAATATGTGGTTTTGTTAATGAGAATCCAGAAACATTCAGTATGACCTAAGAAAATACCTTTTTACACTCGCATTTTCGACACCTGAGCATGTACATACATAACATACAATGACAAATGTATAATTATGTCACTTTGGAATATTTGTTTGGTAAACTTGTTCGGAGAGCTACCCTTTCTTTATTTTCACTGACCATAGACAATAATTTTACGATAGTACGGTTAGCACTGTAAAAAGTTCGTTAAAACGAGTGAAAATAAGTCTTAGCGCAACTTGGTGAGCGAAAGCTATGGACATATAATAATCTTTGCGTCACTGTCTAGAGTATGGTAACTCGTAATAGTTAATCAAAATTTATTACAAAAAATCAACCATAGAATACCTCGGTAATGTGAACGTGCATGTCATACAAAGAATTTGTTTAGTATTGCTTCTTGTAAAACGTGCTATGCAAGAAATAGTTTCGTTAGGCGTGTTTGCCGATTATATAATGACCATTTATCAGATGTCGACATGTTTTGTGTATATTTTTCCACCTTCTTGAAAAAAGTTTGATGAAAAAAAATTCTTGTAGATAGGCATTTTTAACTCTTTTGTTGCTTATATTTTGTAGCTAGTGTATTACTTACTTGTTTAGTTAACTTCGCTTCTTATTGAAATATACATTTTTGTAAATTAAGGAGACTTTAGGCTTAATTTAATTATTTTCAGTTGTAATAATTTGTATGGCTGTTTGTTTCTTAAATAAATAAATAAAAAATAATAAATTTGCTCTTTTTTTTAATATTGCGAGGGGTTTGCAACAATTATTTGAAAACCCCTGCACTAGATATAAAAATGAAAATTTCATCTCTTTTCTTGAATTTCTACTATCTTTTACCTTGTAGCGCCTTCATGTCATGCATCATCCAGCGATACTTTTCTTCACTTCCAACCGCAGATTCGCAGAATTAATTTACCATTGTATGAGACGTTGCAAGAACTAACACCCATTTTAGAAATTATATTGTGCATAAACATGAGACACTCCTGTGTGCGTAAAAAAACCCAGTGAATTTATATAAAAATTACATCTTTTTCCCAACGCCAACAGATATCTCACATTTTAAATTCCCAACTGATATTTCAAAAATATATGCATAATTATTTTTAAAGCATCATTATTCATTATACGTATTATTATTACTTTTTTATTTTGAACAATATCATCATGTCAACTAATAAAATTCTTCAAATTGCTGAAGTTACTTTAGTTTGGCAATTATCTTACAAAATAAGGGGTACAAAGTCCAGCGTCATATTTGTCAATATGAATAACTCCCAAAAGTGTAAAAACAATTTATTTCCACACAACAGTGTTTCTGCTCCTACTTACATCTAGTATCACAGTTTGGACTAGAATCTTTGTTTTTTATTGATGTATATAAATCTCTAACCGCGGCCACGGTGTCTAACATAAGGTGATATCTTACTTGATGGTTCGATCTCGGGGGCCGGGGGGACGTCAAGTATGGGAGCCTCTGGAATCTTCTCGGGACTCTCTGAGGGTTCCTTGTTTCGTCTCATGTATCGTTCCTTGTGGTAGTTCTTCAATTCTTTGAAAGCGACTACTTCTTCTTCCGTCGGAGCATCGACTTCCATTTGAGGTTTTTGTTTCTTGCGAGATTCTTTGGCTTCTTTGCTTTTGGATCTCTTCTCTGGAGACAGGCTGTCGGAACTGTTGCTGTCTTTGTCATTTTTGTTTGCGTCGCGCTTTTTCTTTTTGTCTCTTGCTATCTCCTTTTTAGTTTTTTTGGTGGGAGAGGGAGCGATCTCTTCTTTGGTTTTGGGGTCATCGTGTCGAATGATCTTGGGAATGGGAGGTAGTTTATTGACAGTCTTAGCGTCGGCGATTTGACCGATGTAATCGTCGACGTTATTTGTTTTGGGCGACCTCGACGTGTTTATGTCGAAGTTGTTTGCGTCGATTTTGTTGTCTGCTTCTTCGGATTTTCTCTTTTCCTCTCTTTTCTCTTCGTCTTTTATTATACGCTTCTCTGCCAACTTTCTTGCTTTCTCCTCTATAGACTTTTTAACAAATCTCTCGCCGTCTCTTATTCGTTTCTCATTTCTTCTTCGCTCATCGACATCTTTGGTTCTTTTCTCTAATCTGGGATCGCGTCTTCTAGGGTCACGCGTCTTTTCTCTCTCAGGAACATTTACGTCTATAGTGATGACGTTTTTACGTTTTGTGACGCGCTCGAGTGGTTTAATGTCAAAGTCGTTGGGAGCAATCTGTTGCCGGGGTACGACGGGCACAGAAGGAGGTACGTTAGTGTTCACTTGTTGTCGGGTGAGCCGTGGGTCCCGTCGCGTGGCGGCAAGCATGGCGCCGCTGATGGGAGCGATGCGAGCACTCGACACGCTCTTGCCAGAGTTGACAGGCTGAAAATAAACGATAGTATTGGTGCTTTCGTCGAGTTAAGGTCAGACCTTGAAATAGCGTTATAAATATACATTGTCACGACATGATTCCCCGAGGGGGTGTCAGATGTGTTTTACGATTATGGATTGTGTAGTGCGAGTCACAGTCCACGCTCGTACACCCACGTTTCACCGACAACTATTACATTCACCCGTGATAACTGGTGGTAGAGCTGATGCCGGGCTCGACTGTGGAGGTACCACCATCTTACTCGCAAATCCTCCCGAAGTTATTCGGGGGAGAGTAAGAGAACAGCTCTCAGGCAAAACCAGGCGGCCTACCATGGCCTGGGACCGATGGATGGCGGTATATCCATCCCCAATTGCCGGGCCTTATATAAAACAGACTGGTGACGGGCAGCGACGTCACTGGTGCAAGGGGTTCGGCACCGCGCTCACCAACCCGCCTGCCCAGCGTGTGTGAGTATGGACATTTCTTCCAGGAGGACCGCCAAGAGTGGCGAAATCCTGGAAAGGCATATGTCCAGCAGTGGACGAAACAGGCTGATGGATGGATGGATGGTGATAAGTGGAGAGCCCTATCGCTGTAATTAGGGCACAAATATGTATCCACGGCTAAACGTGACTTCCGAAGCACACAGACCGAACAAAAATATGCCTACGGAATTTGAACCCGCGAATTACGGATTCGTATTCCAGACGGTCGAGCCAGTAGAACGTTAAATATTATCGGTAGTACCTCGGTTTGATAATCACAACGTTATTATTACGAAACGAATCAATCAAAACGCTTATAACACTATTTATATAACGTTAAGGTATGGTTTCGTGGAATGGCTTGCAGGGAGGACCTAACTAGGAATTGACACGAAACTATGATCCCTATAAGTACCCGTAAAGCGACAACTAAAACATTAGATGTTCCACGAACGTGTAATCATTACGGTGAACGAACAAGAAGATGGCTTATACCAACACTGCAAAATCAAATGCCGAACACCCTGATAGAAGGTCACCTCTCTGGGAATATGCTAAAGCAAAAATTGAAACTTAACTACCTTGACTCATTGCCGTAGCAGGAATCGAACTCCTAACTTCAGCGGGCAACCGCTCATGTAACGCGTGAACTTGTAAA
Organism: Ypsolopha scabrella; assembly: GCA_910592155.1. Taxonomy (NCBI): domain Eukaryota; kingdom Metazoa; phylum Arthropoda; class Insecta; order Lepidoptera; family Ypsolophidae; genus Ypsolopha; species Ypsolopha scabrella. The sequence goes on along the minus strand of OU342972.1, from coordinate 4,764,266 downwards.
CTCCTATCTTTACCACTTATTTTTATCTTATTTTAAGTTGGGTGATGCCCGATCTCCCCAAGTTCCAAGTTCTCCAAATTGATTTTTCATACATTCATTCCCAATGTCCCCGAAATATAAAATTTAATTATTTGTAAGTTCTCACTTGACCAATCCTCGTACAGACGTGTACAAAAGTGTTAGAATAAAATAAAATCAGTAGGTATCTACTTAGTTAAAATTAACCTTATTTTGGAAGGTAATAATGTCCTACAATAATTAGTGAAAATAATTATAGGGTAGATTACCTATATGTATCGTTAACTGATCACAATCCAGAAGAATTTTTTTTTTCTTCCCTGTACTAAGTGGTTCAATCAGCTGACTAAAGTTCTATGAATAGGTGAAAAAAAAGTTTGCGCAAAAATATTTTTCCGGTGGAAAGTGGTCTATTAAGGATACTCAAATTTTTTTCACTCTTAATTGTAGGACACTGCATTGATTCGGCGACGGTACTATTCACAATTTCGGTCAAGACAGAGTCGTGCCACTTTTAGTTAATAATAAAAGGTTTGGGGAACTTGGAACTTGGAGAGATCGGGCATCACCCTGTAAATTTAAGTAGGTATATGTACGTTATTAATATTACTATTTGCATGTGAATTTATATAATGTTGAGAGCTCTGGTCTGTCAACAAACTATTGTACAGTTTGGCGGACTGTAAATTTTTGTGAAATAAATTACAAAAAAAAAATATAAGTGCATTCTTTAACTTTGTTTGATACGATACAAGACAAAATTAATTAAAAATAACATGTTTACGCCTTTTGGGGTTGAGACAATGGGAACATGGGGTCCAGAGGCGCGACAATTTATCAAGGACCTCTCTGTCAAGCTGATAGATACCAGCGGCGACCGGCGGGCTGGCTCTTATCTGGGCCAGCGTCTTGCCATACAGAGAGGTAACGCGGCCAGTATTTTGGGTACTCTCCCGCAGGGCAGTGATCTGGAGGCAATTTTTTTTTGTGATTGTTATGTGTGTACAGGTCCGCGTTTTTTTTTTTTTAGGGTTATTTAGTTTCTGTTATTACATCTTCTGTTTTATTTATAGTTAGTTTATTTAAGTTTTTGCTATAAGATGTGTACATTAAAGATTACGTAATAAATACATATTATATAGTGAGCTGATCTAACAAACGTTCAATATTAGCCACAGATAAGCTTTCATGACTGCCTTATTTATATTATAATATATGTATATTCGTGGAATAATATTTCTAAGTACCTATTTATCAAACATGTTCAATAGCAAAAATAGAAAGGAAAAATAAACCTGAATTTCAAATGGGTAAACGTCATAAAGTTTATAAAACATTTACTGTAGTACACTGTCAAGTCATGTACGGTACTGGTACCCAATGTTTGTAAATACAAAACGTTCGTCAGCCAGCCTGGTCGGAGCAACGAGCTGCTTTGACGTCTTGGATTTGTCAATATTATTGCAGTTGCTAAACTCTTCGTTTCCACTAACAACGAACCAACCAGGTTGACGTTACTGGTAACACTTAACTTAGGTAACACCTAACTTAGGTAACACCTAACTTAGGTAACACCTAACTTAGGTAACATTTAACTTGGGTAACACCTAATTTAGGTAACACCTTTTTTTAGGTAGCAACGAACTATTAAAAAGTATGTACTAGTGAAGGTCTGACCTGCATAGCAAGTACGTAAGCATCGATTCGATAAATTTGACAGATAAATTCGATAATCATTGTTATGAAATAAAGCAAATTTTTTACTTATCGAAGCGATGTCGAGTCGATATCATGTTCATACTTGGTACCCTGAACAGCAGTGCAAGTACGTAAACATCGATTCGATAAATATGACAGATAAACACAATAAAATCTAAACTACAACTCTTATTGCTATGAAATGAGAGCTTCATTTTTGTTTATCGAAGCTATGTCGAGTAGATGTCATGTTCAACTTTGTAACTTGAACAGATAACATGCATGTTTTATATTAATAATAAATAATAATATAATATCAATAATTTGATATTGTATTTTGGTCTCTATTTTATATTGGTGATTTATTCGTTCCGTTCCACGTTTTTATCTTTTGTTTGGCTACAAATTACACGGGCGTAGCCAGGGGGGGGGGGGTGGGGATTCAATAACAAATGTGTTCCCCGTATTATTTTTAAATAACTGTAGCTACTATAGTAATTGTACATATTTATTTGCCATATCTGTGTCCACTGCTAGCCCAGAACAGACTTTGTCAAGCCTAAGGAGACTGAAAAAATACTTGCGCAACAAAACGACTGAACGGTTTGGCTCTCATGAATATGCCCCTCTATGGGGCAGAAATTGATTAAGATGAAGTAGTGGATGATATATTTTAAAGGAAAAACAGAAGAATCATTCTCTAATGCGTTTGCAGCAGTTTTTTTTCAATATTAATGTAATTTTATGTAGGTACCTACTTTTTTGTTTTATTTTCTTAACCCCCCCCCCCCCCCCCCCCTTCTAAAAACCTGGGGTCTTACTCCCATCGTAATCGATCGTGCAATATTCGGTCGAATGTCGTTCAGTCGACGCAAGTGGTACTCTGATAATCGATTTTCGAACGAAAATTCATTTTGACAGCAGTTAGATCGAAATGCTTACTCTGAAGTTTCCGAACATCGGCCGATAAATCGATTTTGACAGAAGTTCTATCGTGATTTCTTACGTGAGCTCAAGAGGTGTCGTTGTAATATCGTAAGCTTGAAATTTACTCATTATTATTATGTTTTTGGCTGTTTTAATAATATTTATTGGTGGCATAATTTATAAATAATACGTTTTTCCATGTTTTAGCTGTAATGGCAAGACTTTACTACATTTTTGCTGCGCATTTTTGATGAGCAGCAGGTTGACCGTACAAGGTGGCGAAGACGACACCGAGAGAGCCTTACTGTCAATAGAATGCCAGATATAGAATTTGAAAGGCACTATAGACTGACGAGGCCTTTATTCGAAGAGTTGTGCCAGGAGATTGTTCCGCAGTTCCCTCCCCGCGGAAACGTGTGCGGGATTGACCATAGATGCTCCTATGGCATAGCAGACAGTGAGGTGACGAGTGCACTCAATGCTCTCCAGATAGTGCAAAGGCACATATACTTCCCACAGAACAGGGAGCAAAGGGGAGTTCTGAAGAGAAGGTATAATGCTTTATCCTCACTCACCTCAATGTGTTTCCTCACCATATTTTACTATAAAGGATATTACTATTGTAGGTTCTTTGATAAGTATGCAGTGCCAGGGGTCATTGAGTGTATCGACTGCACCCCCATAGCCATCATTCGTCCCTCAGAAGATGAAGTAAAATGCTTTAATCAGAAGCATTATCATTCACTAAACACTCAAGTGGTAAGTATTATACAAAATCTTTTAATAATTTTCAAATATTTGTGATAAATGTATATACTCATAGCTTCAGTTACTCATACAAAAATAAATACTAGCAAAGAGTAAAAACTAATTTGTAGTCCTTGTAAATCATATAGGTACTACATAAGTTACCTTTTTGCATTCTTGATTCAAAAAGATATTTATGTTGTCTCTTAACCTATCTATGACTATTTCTGCATCCTATTATGTATGGAAACTTTGTTGGTTTAAGTTTTACCTTTCACTTATATATTTGTTTCAAGAAACAAACATAAATAAATACTACTTCACATGTATTTCAGTTATGTGACGGTGATTGCAAAATTATTGCAATTGATGCCTCCCACAATGGTGCCGACCACAATGCTTTCATCTGGCGCGATTGTGAGATAAAGGACCATCTAGAGCAGTTGGATGGAGACAGTGGAGTGCACTTTTGGCATATTGAAAGGATGCTGGAGGTCCCTACTGGCAGCTTGAGAGTTGCATTACACTCCTGAGTTCGCTGGCAAAATTACAATTGCCTGCAGTGTGCTGCACAATAAGTGCATGTGTGCCGGACTGAACCCTGTGGAGCTGGAGGAAATGCAACAGGAGCAGCTCTTGCAGCCTCCCATTGTTCCACATCCCTGTGATCCCAACCACCATGCAGCTGTGCAGGGACTTGAGCGATGACGGAGGGCTAGAGCTGCTTTGGTACAAGCCCTCGATGCAAACAGAGCAAGGTGTGTATACCATTTGTAATTGAACTGCTTTAGCCTTAACTGTAACTGCACAGGGACTTTACTGATCAAACTTATGTGGTGATGCTTATCGTATACCAACTAGTTTTATATTACACTTGTTTTTGCTTGTGGCTTGGCTTGCCTGGAAGTGTCTTTCAGTTTTTGAGTTGGTGGTTATTTGAATAACACTCCTTATAGCCTATATATGTCAACCAGTGTCAATACAATGATACTAAAGTAAACGGCATGAAAATCCGTTGAGTGGTTCTCAAGTTCAAACTAGAAATACAGACAGAAAAAACTGTAAATCCGTTGAGTGGTTCTCGAGTTCAAACTAGAAATACAGACAGAAAAAACTGTACTTTTGGCCTCAGTACGACAATGGGAACCCATTTCATAAGAAATTTTGCAAAAATAATCAATGTACAGCAAAGAATTTTATGCTACTTTATTATTGGTACAGATAGAAATAATTGTATGTCCAGTTAACCTTGTGCTATCACTAAATCCTACCCTTCTATTTACAGGTCACACCCTATGACATTACTTATTATATATAGGTATTATTTTTGTTTCAGATTAGCACAATAGATCCACCTTGATAGGTAAAATGTGGGAATTCGCATTGAAGCATTCAGCAGGAAAATTAAACTTGTTTTTTTTTTCGTAAAGTATAATTTAAACCAATTTTAATGTTATGCAGTCAATAATATTTAATATATTTTTAAAGTTACGAAACAAGTGAAGTCACATGTTTATAATCACCAAGATACCCTTTGAATTGGTATGAAAAATAAATAATTTATTTCATTTCATTTCATTTTCTTTATTGGGAAACAAACAGTTATCATTTCTTACATACGTAGTGATAATATTATAGCTTACAATTTAACCAAAAACAGTTTCCACTTAACAATTTTAAAAACAAATAAAATTAATGCATGACAAATACACAACATGCAAAACTAAAAACATCAACACAAACAGTATAGCCAAATGGCTTTAAAAGTTAATTATATATATTTAAAAAAATAGAGAATCAAAAGTAAACAAGCAAAGGAGCAAAGGAAAAAAAAAAAATACATGCTTAATTTTTTTTGATAAAAGTGTTATATAACTCACTCTTGAATTGACCCAACGAAAGATGCAAAATATCAATATCACTGAAGTCCTTATTGTAAGTATCACAAGCCCTGATTAAAAATCTATTTTTAACATACTTTGTACCGGCAAAAGGAACGCTGAACAAGTTTTGTTTTACGAGAATTATAAGTTTGACACTTGAATCCTATTCTGCTTAACAGATAAGGAGAGTCCAAATAGTTATTTAAAATTTTAAAAAGGAAAGTTTGATCACGACAAGTTCGCCTGTCTTCAAGTGAGCAGATTGACTGAGGATTGAAATTAAAGTTCAAGTTACCTTTTTGTTTGAAATTCAAATACTTGATAAATTTCTTGTGAATTTTTTCAATTAAGTTAATATGTATGTTGTAAATGGGATTCCAGACAACTGATGCGTACTCCAGGCAAGATCTTACATAGGCATTATACAAGATGTTCAGGGTGCTTGAATTTTTAAACTCCCTACCTTGTCTAAGTACAAACCCAAGCATTCGATAAGCTTTAGCAGTACATTTTTCAATATGATTTCTAAAAGAAAGTTCCTTATCTATAAGTACACCAATTTTTATTTGACATTTATTTCAATGTTTATATAAAAGTAAATTAAGGATGTGTGTAATTTTTGTGTCAAAGAGAAGGAAGAGACATACAACATTACATACGTGACATTCTTCTGTTTAGCAATTGTAAAAATATCTATAATCTTATTAAGAGGCTATGTAAATTTTATTTTTGTCACTCACTCCAAGCGCAATGTGAGAGGGGTGGATTCAGCGCAAAAGAGAAAAAAGGATGTTTTTTAATTTTATAAAAAAATATATATCTAGATATACATATATATATGTTTGAGTTCTGTAAATGATCCCTTTGTCAAACGAGAAAAAGTGCGTTTGAAGACTTCATTTTAATAAAATTATTTCTATAGAGAAATATGCTTAAGTATACCGAAAATTTATTACAATTTTCCATGTGCTTCATGAAATACACAGAAAAAAACATCCATATAATTTTACATAAGTCTCATAATTTATTTTGCTAACAAATAAAAAAAAAATATTATCTCAAAGTGTTTTTAATTTATTTATTATTCATTAATCATTACATATGCTGACATGATGGCCGTTGGGGCCGAAAGGCTTTAGAATGGAGTCCACGTACAGCTAAGCGTAGTGTAGGCTGACCTCGTGCCCGCTGGACCGACGACCTGAAGGACGTGGGTGGCGGCTGGATGAGGAGGACCGACATGAGTGGCGAAATTTGGAAAAGGCCTATGTCCAGCAGTGGACGAACACAGGCTGATGGATAGATGGATTATTCATTGGCTCTGCTGGCCGTTGACTCCACGAAAGCGTGCAGAAAATCCCTCATCTCATTAAGAGTGACTACAGCCTCGCGCATCTCCTTAGCCCGCTCGGTCTCAGCTCGCACACACTTCTCCAGCCTGAACAGCCGACTACTGATGATGCTCGAGGAAGCAGTTGCGAGCAAGGAGTGTGCGTGGTGGATGCCACTGACGGCCTCTGCCCCGTGCATCTGTTGAACATAAAACAGCAATATCACTTGGAGCTTTATTTTAAAACTTGTTAAGCTACATTCATCAATGCTCTAGGTTTCTTAAAAACCAATTCTAAATGAGTCAGTAGGTCTTGCATAACAAGTCTAAGATCCACTTGCACCAAGCAAACTTAACTCGGGCTAACTAACTTTTTATGCTTTGTCCTCATCAGTATAATTTGATGTGAAAAGGGCAAAACAAAAAGTTTGTTAACCCGAGTTAAGTTTGCTTGGTGCAAGTGGACCTAAGTTTCTTATTTCACGAATGGATGTTAGTTCCAGACTGAAATAATAAATTAAACAATGTGATTAAATTGCAAGCACCATTTAGTTTCAATATCATTATAGGTATGAAAGTCTTGAACATTGCTATATTTTTTAAAACAATCCTTACCTCAGGGAAAGCAGGCACTCTAGCATTTGAGACCGCCTTGCCAAAGGCTGGTCCCATTATATCTAGTACCCGCTTCTCATTGGTGGTCCAACCACCACCCGTCCCACCAGCATGTCGGCGGCCTTCAGACACCACCTTTTTGGTGGTGTTTTTTTTTCGGTTTTAATTTACCCCTTCAGGGAAAGGCTATAGTGCTAAGCCATACCGCCTTGTCTTTTGTGTTCTTTTCTGTGTACTTGTCTTCATAACTGATACAATCTGAAGAATTGTTTTTTATTTCTTGAAGGCCACATGGCCAAGTCTTCAATTTGTTGCTTTTCTATAGCATTATTATAATATCTTCTTTTTAGCTATTCACTAACTCTTGCCATAGGCGGCTAGCCTTGACCCGACCATCCAAGTCCCGCAGGCGCTCCTTGGCCAACTGAGGTTGCTGCTCAAGGAAGCTGAACATCAGGTCCAACTGTGCAGCAGTCGTTCTAAAACCAATTATAGATTATGACAGATATAAGCAGTGGAAACTTACTTACATCAATGTTAATGCTTGGGTTAGTGTTGGGGGCTATGAAATTCTGTTGATACAGTAGATATCTAATTGGATCGCAAGAGGAAGCAGTGTCAGAGATTATAAAGTATTACTTGGTGCAGTGTGCTGTGGATGGTCTTCGTTCCAGTAAATTGTTTATCATGTGACCCATTAAAGGAAGTTCATTTCATTGGAAAGATTATAAAAGCACTTACTTATTATTTTCGTTGAATTGGCAGGAAAAACTTTTATCACGCTGCGTTGTTTTGGTACTTGTTATAGGTACCGACTTCAGTTGACATTTGGCAACATTCCCAAACACTCATATGATAATAAAAAATATGACAGCGGAGATAGCATACCACAATCAATCAAGTGTGAAAAGGATGGCATGATATCAATGACGAAATGTCAAGTTGTCGGAACGTTTTTTTTTACACATCCGGTTATTGTTAGAGCAAAAAAAGAAAAAAAAAGCCATCGACAATGATTTCGTTAAATCATTCGGTCACGATCGAACTTTGTACGATACGTTAGTTGAATATCGAAAACGATAGTGTTTCGTGGTAGACAAGGCAAAATAGATTCGGTCGTGTGTCGGTCGTTTATCGAAATATCGTAATCATTTTCGGAGTAGGTATCCTGGCTACGCCCATGTCGCTGGTATTCCGGATTCCGACGAGGACGTGCAAACTGTTTTACATAATGAGAAAAAGGGGGCTCTTTCAAATTGGTGGCAATCTGCTCGGCAACGCTTCAACGGAGGGAAGTCAAAAACTGTTCATAACATCATCTCAGGAGACTAATCATAGATTTATTCATGAGCCTAACAAAATCTGCTGTTTGGGTTCGCAGGCGAGAAACAAAAGTTATCCGTTCTCGCAGTATATCGAAGAGAATGGTCGCTTTCTTTGCCTCCAAAATGGCACTGGTAGCCACAACTCCTTTCCAGGAACGAAACAGTTACCTTTGATTGGTGTGGTTTGTTTTTAACCGAACTTCGTAGAGGTAGCCCGAAATGTGGCACAATCCTCCATCATGACAATGCTAGCTCCGACACCGTTCGGAAAACAAGCGAGTTTTTGAAGCAGGAAAACATTTTACATTTCCGAGAACTAAGGATTTATCGCGTGGTCAGAGGTTTCTAGACCCAGATGAAGCTGTCGAAGCATACAAATCGGTGAACTTCAGACTCTAAATGCGAATGAAAAAGTGCATTGATTGTTGGATGGATTCGATTGATGGTTCTTGGTGGAATATCATCTTGAATAAATTATACACAAATTCTTGTACTTTTATTCCACATATATTTATTTTTATTCTAACTTAGGCTACCGGTTTCGTATTACACATCATCGGGCCAACAAATTATTAATTATTTAACATGACAGAAAGAAAACAAAAGAAAACATTTTTAACAAGCAAATATAAAATAAACAGAGTTTTTCACCTCTGTTTATTTTATATTTGCTTGTTAATAATGAGTTTTTCACCTCTGTTTATTTTATATTTGCTTGTTAAAAATGTTTTCTTTTGTTTTCTTTCTGTCATGTTAAATAATTAATAATTTGTTGGCCCGATGATGTGTAATACGAAACCGGTAGCCTAAGTTAGAATAAAAATAAATATATGTGGAATAAAAGTACAAGAATTTGTGTATAATTTATTCATGCATTGATTGTAATAAAGAGTATTTCGAAAAACGATACATATCAATTTCGTAATTTTTTGCATGTAGATTTTGTATTCCCTCATCGTTTCGGTTTGCCCCTCGTGCAGCGGTGTCAATAGTTAATAGGCCTTTCTAGCAAGTTGGGTATTTTATGTATTACTTTGTAAATGGTCCTGCACAATAACTTTACAATAGAGCAGATTTAGCCGTCGTGGATTGCAAGAACTATACCATGCGAAATTTCAAAGTTGCTTTTTGTTCCAAAACAGCTGTACCAGTGGAACCAGACTATTTAGTTAGTTATTACCTATTACCAGGCGCCTAAAATTCTGACATCCTTACATTTAGTTAGACTTACATTAAGTTGTTTTTTTTTATAAATAAACTGATACTAAACGACGCCGCGCCGGCGCAAGAGTTGAAGATTCACGGCGGGGACGTTGCGCTGATAGATCTCAATGATCTTTCTCTATTCCTTTTAAGTTAAACATATATCACGATTAGTATGGAAATAGATATGCTACGAATAAGAACTCTTTTCTTGGTAATTTTAAACAATTATAGTTGCAACCTAATAACCGAAAAATACATAATTTTCGTATGATGACCCGGGGTCTGAAAAAAGCTTTTCCGAGGATCCAAAAACGCTCGGGAACGCTAAAACCCTAATACCTAGATGCTTCTAAATTGTGTAAAACATATTCCATTCGGCTTTAGTTACAATCTAGACGACCTGAACAAATAAACTAGCACTGTTTAGTATCTTACCGGTCCAAGCCTCTGTTTGACGGGAACGCTCGGCGCGTCGCTGCAAGCGGTCACCGGCGGCAGCAGCGTCGGCACCGGCGGTACCACAGGGTTAACCGTCGCTACTGGCATGCTGCCCTGGTGCACTGGAGGCACCACCGGCAATCCTGGGCTCGCCTGCGGGAGGTAATATACATGATAAATAACACTATGATACCTGTTTACATAGGCGTAACTAGGTGGGGGCCAGGAAGGCACGGCACTCCCCACAGTGCCGTCTGGCCTCCCCCCAGAACTACGAGTGTGATTGATGTAAAAATATAAATTTGCCCAATTTAAGGGGGGGTCCTCCCATTTTGCCTCTTTTCAAATTCATTTTAAACCAATAAATAGCTATGGTTAAATTTTGTAAAAAATATGTCATATTTCACTATTTGATCTTAATATTTCGGCCGTTTGATACACGATTACTTACATTTTGCTTGATCCAATTAAAAAGCAAAGATAGGTCTAAACCATGATCTAAATATCTCTTATAGATTTCTCTGGATAACCTCGCCTTAAGTCGTTTTTGGTTTTTAGGTGATCACGTTGTAAGGAGGATTATCTCTATTTAGCTTTTTACTGTCACGTTGTTAGTAATTATATTTCGACCACTTGATGTGGTCGGCGTCATTCACTTATACAATAACAAAATATTTACAATAAAATATTAATATTAACTCTATGTAGTTTCCTCTAGTTTATTTTACAATTACATGTTCCCCTCTATTTTTTCTTTCACATCTCTTCCACCCAAAGGTTGCCTGGAAGATATTTCTATTAGCAATAAGTGCTGCCTTTGTACAATATGAAATTGTTTCTTAATATCCTATTTTATATTTTATATTAATAAAAATAACACAGGGAAAAGTGTTTAAATATACTATCACATAATAGAGAATAGATATTTGATATGAGTTAGAGCCCGGGGCTCTCCCAGCTACAAATTCTAGTTATTCCAATGCTTGTTTATCAATCTATTCAAACCTTCTCAGTAATACAACCTTCGGTTAACGACGACCATATAATGTAAACATTTGGATAAGTCAAAGAAATAGTTAACAAAGCAAGGTGAAACATCTGTTGTTGGTTTATCTGCTTTCTTTCTTATTTTATTAGAACAATAGGTTTTTCGAAGAACTGATAATGAATACGTATAGCACTTCGTTTATTACTAAAATTAGACAGGTAATCGAGCGAGATAGAAATTCTTAGCTTGGAATGGGCATTGATCAACTTACACAATGGTAGTTCTTATCTTGCAAGGGTTTAAATGGTACGAAAATTGGTATCTAACAATGGAGGCGACAGTACTAACTAGCCTAAAGAAAAATTGCATAAAGAAACAAAACTTAAGGTCAGGTTCGGAGTCCATCCGAAAAAATGTGTTGACATATACAACAAAATTTTTTTAAGTGGCTTAATCACTAACCAGTCAAAAGGAAAATGCATTTGTTTGTTGTTTTCCTGGTTGAGCTTCAATAAAATAAACCTTACTATTTATAACTTGATATAATCGCAAGATTTATATTACAAGTTTTATTTATCTGGACATACATGTTTAGGTAAACTGCTCATATAAGACAAGTTTTAGGCAATTTCAAAGTGAAATGCTGCTTAGCAAGGTCATTGAGGTTACTACAAGGTTGACCAATTAGTAGTATAATAAGACAAAAGATTCAGGAAATCCCACAAGTCACAAGGCAACTGATAACTCGCATGTTTATCGCATATTTCAAAACGATGTTTGTAAATCAAAGAAAGTCATATAACTCATTGCTTTGTTCTTATCGGCAATTCGAATTACCAAGAAAATTTAATAAGCCACTAACAGAATGGAGTAGGTAAATAAACGATTGATGATGTCATAATTTTACTTTTCTTTTCATAATGACAGTGGCCTGACTCAAATTATAACCAGTACCTATTACCCTAATAGCTAGCTAATTGATTACTTTTTGAGTCTTAGAGATATTTTGCTATACAAAATAAATATTAGCCATTTAACATAGCCCAATTTGATCACACTAATGATGGCAATTTGGCTGCAATTGAATTCGAGGGAGCTATGACAAACAAACACAAGTTTTCTAGCTTTGGCCTAAACCTATGTATATTTAGGATACCATGGTACCCGTAATAGGCTTGTACACAGGGTAAACAAAATATTATTCTTTTTAGTCCGTCATTTAGATTATCAAAAAATATTGGACACGTATTTTTTCTTTTGTCAATCAAACAAAAAATGACAGAGATAAAGCGCGTCAAAGTTTGGGGGTGGGGGAAAATGACGTCACTTCTAAGTAAAATTGTACCTAGATGTGACGTCACGCGGGACTTGAGCGGGCTATATCTTCATCATTGTTTGTTTTATTGAAAAAAGAAAAAATACGTGTCCAATATTTTCTGATAATCTAACTGACGGAATAATATTTTATTTTGTCATCATGCCTATTATACCAGCCCTATTATTGTCTAACTTCCATATCTTTCGCTATAGCCATCAAAGGTATCGTGATTGGCTAAAATGTATGTGTAATGTCATTTCTAGCCAATCACAGTATGTTTGAAGGCGATTGACATAATAAGTAAAAACAATAAATACCTTTTTGACCTGCTTCTCTGCAAGCTCTAGCTGTCTCCGAGTCTGTTCCAGTTCCATATCAATCTTCTTCTTTTGTAGCATCAGCAACTCCTGTTCCTTCTTGGCGAGGATCACTCTCATCTGCTCCTCATCTTTGACAACTGGCCCAGTGCTTGTCGTCGCTACCGGCTGAAAGATATAACTTGTTAGAGAATGGTTCTTTTGGTTTTCCTTCTAAGTATTGAATGGTTGAATGGTAATAGATAACATAGGATTAGCATAGTTCTCCCCTCAACTGACTTTTATTAAGGCAACTTAAGGATTTGACTCAGGATTGATAGATAGATTAAATAACTGACTAAGCATAGTTCAGCTATTTTATGAGAGTCATAGAATACTTGTAAATGAATGAATTTGGTGATGAACACCGAGTCTCATTGTCATGGAATGTTTGCTCATGAACATAATATGTGAATATCAAAATAAACAATCAACTGTTTTAATCATTGATATTGCTGTAAACATAGCATTGATGCCTATGAAAACATGAAGTCAGTAATAATTTCTTGGTAGCAGGGAAAAATTTAACTGTCTATGACCACTCAATGCAAGCAAATTAAAAAGCAAATCTAGTGAAACAATAAACAAAAAAATAAATATCAACTAAAAAGACACCTTTTTCAGAAAATTTGGATTTACATGGATGGAGCTAGACTGCTGCGGTTGCGCTTGTATCGGCCATGCCGGATCTATCAGGTTTACTTTCACATCCAGCTGGTACATCTTTGTAGCCGGGAACACATCGTGCCAGGTTTCACGGAGTTTGAACATTTGTGACCTCGTCTTTTCATCAACCTGTGGATAAAGAATACAAGTTTCACATTAAATGAACTAAACACTCACAAACCAATATCAATTAAGTTATAGAGGAAAATTGTAATGTTGTAATTACCTGTTTGAAAGTTCTAGTAAACATGTTGACGATGCTCGAGGAAAACTTCTGTATGTATGCGCTGCCAACATTCTTGATTATCGAGTCAACTAAATAGAGCACAGGCAGCTTGATGTCGGAATGAACCTGTATGGATGAAAAATACTTTCTAGTCCTCATCTTCTGGCTGAGCAAGGGCCCAATGCAGCCTTTACAACCATACTCTTCTTAACTTGGACTCTTGGACTTCAGTTAGTTTACACTTGTGAATAATAATATGGTGCGGGTAACAATAAGACAAATTGTTTAGTTTCAGCAAAATTTTAATTTGCACATTGAAATAAATAAGGAAGAACTCAGTTTTCAAAAACCGTTTATTGTCTACAACTTTTTTCATATACAGCTGAAATAGAACTTGTGTGGTTATGTTTAGGACTATACACCATTAATGGTTGGTACAGTTAATTATAAGCATCGTCCAAAGTTAGACTAGCATCTCCAAATAACCTGGTTAAATAATATTAATGTATAAATCAACCTGATTCTAGCTGACATTCTCAAAACAATGTTGTTTTCAAACTTTGCCAAAATTTGTATAAACTTGTTTCAATGTTTGTTTTTGTATGTCATGTATGTAAATGAAATTGAATTATCATGCATTTTAGAATTTACAAGGTTCCTAGTTCCATAATGAAGATAGATGGTGCAATATGCCAGCACATCAAATGAAAGTTTACCAGAAAATGCCATACTTTTGCATTAGGTTTGGAGATGCCAGTCCCTAGTTTGAACTATTACAAAGCAGCCCACAGATTCCAGGCATTGAAAATACGAATTAGCATCGAAGGAGTGCATCACCGCCAGGTAATCCCTGTTACACTTTCCCTACGATCACGTGACATTGTGGCACACTTCCAAGGCGCCTGCCACACGCGAAATTTTAAAAATACAAATTCACCTTCTCCAAGTGCTTCTCCACAGTTTCAACGATAACGCCAGCGTGCTCGATGTTCTCTTCTGCCAGGATTGTCAGCATATTGATCAGCGGCTTGCTGTTCACGGTAAGGTCCGCTAAACTGGAGGCGTAGTCCTCCGCTATTTCCTTCGCCATCTTGTCTGAAGTTCAAAGCCGATGTCACCATAACAAGCACAATCTTCTCCAACCGCACATCACTGTAAAGAGCAAAACCATACTGAGTCCACTGTTACGTGGAAAGAAAGCGAAAATGGCAAGGCTTCACGAGAAACACGTAATGAACTTACGTTATCACCGCTATCACACGTTTCTAGTTGATATATTATAGTTGTTAACGCAATCTGTGCACGTTTTAAACTAAATGCACATCTTTTTCCAATAAATAATCACGTAGAACTGCGACATTCACGAAATACGCAGCTTGATCCACGACGGTGTTTCACAGAAAACAAAATGGCTGCCGATCAGGGTTGGATTTAGGTGCGTTGAAAAAGATAGCACAAAAATACAAAAAGGATAGTATTTTGTACAAAATTATAGTACTTTTTATTACTAATGTAACAATAGTTCAAATATTTAAAATTAACATGAAAAATTTACTCTTCTAAGTCTATTAGCTCTTGCATATTAGATTCAAGCTGCTGAGAATTTAATCTCGTTAGCATATCCTCACTAGGGTACAATTCCCACTTTTGCTACCGACTTTAATAGCGTCACAAGACAACAAAATGGCGTCTATAGATTGTGTTGCCAGTTTGTTCTTATTTTAGTCTTCGTTTGGTTGACTTTGCTGAATATTCTTTCTAAAAAGAGTTCACTTACACACTACTTCAAACGACTTCAATGCACACTCGTACAAACAGAATAATAAATAAGTCACAGTATTATAAACTCTATTCATTATAAAATAAAGCGCAATTTGCAAAAATAATGTATGAACAAGTGGAGTATCGAAAGAAAAGGTTCATGGGAATTCTCGACCAAAAGACAATTATAGACTCTGTTCTGAAATTATAGTATTTTGTTGTACTATCCCTAGATATGGATAGTATATAGTACGATGCATGAAATTATAGTATAAATACTATAGTTATAGTACAAAATCCAACCCTGCTGCCGATTTTCTTTTTTCGAGCGCATCTAGAGCGTTCCGTTTCGGCCGTAAAAGCATCACGCCGATTCACGCCACTGACCACTATTTACCTTCTAGAGGGCTGATGTTTGACGCGCCTCATACTTAGGAGGATTATTGATAGGTATGGCAAAACATTTAGGTAACTATTCTTTTTTTATTTCTCATTATTTTAGTAAAATAGAGGACACTATCTAAACGCTATAAGAAATTAAAAGTAAAAATTACTACTTTTTTCCAGGAGAAAAATCGACTGGAGGTGAAATGACTTACCTATGTTTTGAAAATTATACCCTTTTTTTCACTAGGTATATCGAGTTATTTTTCGAAAAGAGTGCATTTTTTTTAATATCGTGTTTTTTTTTAGGTAGGTACTTGTTCTTTAGACGTCAAAAAAATAAAAATATAAAAATTTAGCTGCTAAAATATGCGCTATATCTAAAAAAAACTTGATAGAGGTAGTAAAAAAAGGGTACATACCTAAAACTTTCCAAGAAATGGCATTTTAGCTTTTGAATTTTAACGCTGTCGGGTTAAATTCACACGCACGCACGCATCAAATCGAATGTCTGTGTTTGCAACACACCGACCGAGCGAAAATCGTCGCTTTGAAACACTCCCTTCTAAGTCTTCCTTCTTCCTTGTCTATGATTTTTTTGACAACTCTTGCTCCGCCAAAATTTAATTTCATCAATTTTATGTTTTCTTAGAATTTTAGGCTACAATAAATATGTCTAAACGCTATATATTTCCCCAACAATACGGAGAAAGAAAGAAACCGAAACTTGATTTTTCTATTTCGGATCACAACTTCTCTTTGAGCCAAAATGCTGGGCCCAGTAAAGGTAAATAAATCTATTCTTTTACCAACAACCATTGACAATGCCAATAA
This sequence comes from Ypsolopha scabrella, assembly GCA_910592155.1. Taxonomy (NCBI): domain Eukaryota; kingdom Metazoa; phylum Arthropoda; class Insecta; order Lepidoptera; family Ypsolophidae; genus Ypsolopha; species Ypsolopha scabrella. The sequence goes on along the minus strand of OU342972.1, from coordinate 4,747,546 downwards.
CAAATACAAGAAATTTACAAAATATCACGAATTACGCTAAGCTAGATTTGTCCCAAGGAAAATACAAACTGACTGGATAGTAACTTCAGAAATATTTAAGGTTATGTTTTATTATCAAACTACTTACAGAAATAAACCAAGCAGACACTTGGGGTGACGATAATGACGATGAGATTCTACTTCTGGCAAGTCAAGCGTGTGAAGATGCGTACACATCGATTAACGAAACCAGCAACCTACCACATTACAGCCTCTGTATGCAGCCCGCATCCACCAGCACACAAATATCTATGAACCCTCAACCAAGCACTTCTAAAACAAGCTTTTCATTCAAAAAACCAACGTCCTGTCCTAACAATGTTGTATCAACGAGTTTAAGCGACAAATGCCATAGAATATCAACGCCTTTACCAGGTATTACTCCAGCAGTAATGCAGAACATTAACGGACATATCAACCTCACAGATGACTTAATTTTCAATGACAAAATCTACAAAGCTCAAGACTCCGAGCACATGTATAGACAGATGCTGCAGCTACAGGAAGAAAATGCCAAATTAAAGTCTGAAAATGGTAGACTGTTGGAGAAATGTGTGACTAAAGAAGGAGAAGCTTCTATTCTACGGACACAGCTGAAGACTTGTCAAGTGGCAGTGGATAATGCGAGACTGGAGAAGCTGAAGGCGCAGGAGAGAGCACAGATGGATTGGACAGAGAAACTGACAGCTGCCAACAAACAGATGCAAGATCTGAGAACGCAACTAGATTTCAAGGTAAGAAATAATTCAAGCGTAGTGTAAAACATACACGATGCATGGTTGTGTGACCCATCAAAGAAATGGTGTAATCACAGTTTTTGCCTGCATTGTGTTGGTTTGAAAAAGGAAAAATGAGTCAGTGACAATTTATTCTATAGTTCTAGTTCTGCTAACATTTTAAGTTTTCTAGGCCTTTTAATTCAAGTTAACTGTTAAGGACAGATGTCATATTCATCGCAACTCTGTTGTGACCAAATGTAATGCTATTTCATTTTCCTATTATGTGCATGCTCAATAAAACTGAAGGCAACACAAGCTCACTGTAATTGTGGGCATAAAATTGAAAACCAAGAGACACAAAATACTGTGAAGGTTTTGAAACATTATTTTTTTAATGAATTTTGATACCATTTTTGATTATTTTTTTATTTTATCTATAACAATATAAATACATTCTGCTACCCTTTTGGTCAAAAGCGTCAAATTGTATTCACTATTTGGCATAGATCTAAATAATGTTAATAACCTAAAACATATCATAAAAACATTCCATAGCACAAAAAGTTATGCTTGTGTCTGTATGTTTGCAAGTAATGGCTGTCCTCAATTAAGTCTGATATAAAAACCATAGAAAGTAAAAGAGAAAGGTTAGGCCACTTGATACAACATCACAATCTCATTTAAATCATAGAAGGATAGGTAGAATGGAAACGCTGAAGACCTGGGCAAGATAACTTTGTTGTGTCATGCCAAAGAGGTTAAACGAAAGCAGAGAGAAGAGTGATAGATACTCCACTGACAAAACTGGCCCTTTTTTGATGAACATGTTTTTTATTTCAGAACCTAGAAATAATAAGCACAAAAGAGAAATGCAAGATGCTCGAGTCCAACAAAGTGAAGCTAACACAAGTCACTGTTGCTGGGAATGACATCTCTTTCAGGTATTGTTTCTGGTTTCTTCCTTTTCCTTTATTACTTACCTGAAATAATTTACGCCTTTGTAGAAAGCCAATGAGTTTTATTTCAAAGATTCTAAAGATTCAAAATGTTTATTTGTAAAATAGATACTTACATAAAGTATACGTTTTACATGTCAAATCTAATCTGTATAAAAATAATATTTTATGATGAAACTTATGGGAAAAAAACTATATTTAAGTTAGCTACTAAAGTTATAAACATGCATAAAATAAAGACTTATTGGAATAAGAATATTATTATACATAATGCAATAAATAAATAAGTTGATAAATAAACTGAATAGACCATAAACAAATCTAATGCCTAACCAAATATTATACTAACATAAGTAAAAAATTAAAATATTGTATATACCTACATAATACAATGAATAAATAAGTTAATAAATAAATAAACTAAAATTAGATATAATGCCTAAATCCGCCCATTCGATTAATCTTGCTAAGAAGAAGGGCAAGAAACTTAGCAAGATCATGTCTTTGTTTATCAGTATTTTTTTTCTCAATGTGGCTTAATACTATTACAGTCTTTTTAACTTATATAAAATTATACAAAACAATGTATTAAACTTTAATAACTAAAGGATAAAAATATAAAAGACAGAAGGAAATTGTGTCATGAGGGAAAAAAATACATCTTAGTCTACCTGTCTAATGAGGTAGTAAGTTAAAGCAAAACATCATCTATCTGTCTTATATAGTTTATCATTTTCTTATAGTCAGATTATCAACTAATAAATACTAAGTTTAAGTTATAAAATAATCATTTCAATATGTAAAAAGAAATGTCTAAATAATAATAAAAAAACAATATAAAAATATTAGTCACAATTAAATTCACTTCTACTTGTTTCACTGCTTTTAATTTTAAGGTTTACACGTTAATCCCGACCGGTTTCGGTTAATACACCATTCTCTAGGGATACAGAAATTCAGGAAATTAAACAAACATTACGACAAGCTGTTAAAAATGTACATAATCATTGTGTACAATGATTATTGTGTACCGGTTTCGGTTAATACACCATTCTCAAGGGATACAGAAATTCAGGAAATTAATATAGGTATAGGTCTCCGTCATGCCATAATATAGATATATTTTTAGATTCGCTAGACTGTGCACTAAAAAACATTAGCCGAAGTAAAAATTTAATATTAGTGGGCGACATGGTCATGGTCACTCGAAAATGGTCATCCCCAAGCGGATGAATACCTTACTTTACTGACATATTATAACCTAAAAGTGGGGGTAAACCAAATAACACACATTAAGTCCTGTATTGACCACTGTATGTTTCGATCTAGCAATAGAGAAACTAAACATGTCGTACTAACAACTGACATAACTGACCACTACATGACGATAAGTAGTATGGAGATCAGTGCCTCGCAACCAACACGATGTGAGATGAACCGCTTAATACCGTGCATTGACTTTGAACAAGTAGAAAAAGACATAAGTAAAGAGTCTTGGACCGAAATATACAATGAAACAGACGTTAATTTAGCACTGGACGCTTTTCATAGCATAATAAATAAACACACAAATAATAATACAACACTAAAAAAAATTCCACACAAAAAAATTAAACTAAAACCATGGATAAACGACAAACTACTGGCATTTATTCAAAAACGAAATAAATTATTTAAATTATACAAAAAATATCCTGATAATACTAAAATAAAAGGCAATTATATTAGCTATCGAAGGTTTTGCAATTCAAATATTAAAACAGCGAAAGAAAAATACTATAAAGTAAAAATAGATGAATGTGCAGGCAACCCTAAAAAAATTTGGAATGTTGTAAATGAAGTAACTAGCCGTAAAAATAACAAAAGTAGCAATATAGAAGAAATTTTGTGTAATGGGGAAACCCTCAAAGCATCAGAGGAACCAAAAAAAGTGACAAATGCTTTCAATCGATATTTTTTATCTGTGGGTTCTAATCTGGCCAAATGCCACTTGAGCAACCTAAACATCACTGAGGAATATTTAAGCAATCATGTAAACCTTGAAGGAGCAAATAGATCTTTCTATTTACGGTCGACGACAGCACGGGAAGTGGATTCTCTAATCACTAAATTAAAAAATACCAATTCATGTGGAATGGACGGAATCTCCTCAAAAGTCTATAAAATAATTAAACGTCAAATAACCTGCCCTCTTGTCTTTATTATTAATTTGAGCTTTAAATACGGTATTTTCCCGACTAAACTAAAAACTGCTGTAGTCGTACCTATTTTCAAAAACGGAAAGAAGAATTTATTGTCTAATTACCGCCCAATATCCCTTTTATCCACAACATCAAAAATATTTGAAAAAGTAGTAAAAATACGCCTAAGTGCCTTTGCCGACGACTTTCTGTCTAAACAACAATATGGGTTTAGGACTGAGCTCTGTACCAGTGATGCAATTGTAGAATTAAGTAAAAAAGTAACTGAAAATCACGAGGATAAAAAGAAAACCATCGCCGTATATATAGATTTAGCAAAGGCGTTTGATACTATATCACATAAAATCTTGCTAAAAAAACTATCGCTGCTTGGTGTCACTAACAATGCATTTAACTGGTTCAGGTCCTACCTAGAGGGGCGCAGCCACGAAACGCGTATCGGAAACGCAATTAGTGATGACAAAGCAAATACCGTAGAATTCGGTGTTCCGCAGGGTAGTGTCCTCGGACCTTTATTATTCAGCATTTACCTCAACGACTTTTGTCACCTAATACCCGATTGTCACACTATTTGTTTTGCGGACGACACAGTCTTGTTATTCTCAGAATCTACTTGGGAAAAGGTGACCCAAAAGGCAGTTGAGGGGGTGGCTCGGGCTAAAAAGTGGTATGATTCTAACCTTCTGACGTTGAATGAACACAAGACGCTATTTATGTGCTTCGCCCCTACAAAAGCTGGTCTGCCAAAAACAGAACCCATAATCAGAATCCATAACTGCACTACTACATGCTTTTGTGAAAAACTTCAACGTGTTAGCATTCTATGGCATTTGTCGCTTAATCTCGGTGCTGTAATAGACGAGCACCTGCAATGGGAGAAGCACATAAATAAGCTAGCTTCCAAAATCAGAAGCATTGGTTATTTATATTGCGACTTAAGAAATATATTGTCAAAGCGTCTTCTGTTCAGTTTATACTATGCACTATCCCAGTCGCTGTTTCTTTACGGTATTCTGGCCTGGGGTTTATGTGGCTCTAATATAATCAAGAAACTTGAAATTGCACAAAAATTTAATTTAAAAATAATTTTAAGGAAGCCACGAAGATTTCCCACAGTACATTTGTTCCAACTTTGCAAAGTTTTGACTCCTCGCAAGATGTTTGTTTGGCAAACAATGATTTACATGTCGAGACATCTGAATAACTTTCCTCTGAGCACTAATACCCGATGTAAAAGAGACACTACATTAAAAAAATATGTCATTCCTCTTAGGTCGTCAGGATTCAGTAGTAAACACTGCAAGGTAATGGCACCTCGACTATATCGCTATCTCCCAGAAGAAATAAGTGTCCTGGTGGACGCTTCTAAAGATAGACCCAAACTAAAAAGGGCTTTAAAAGTTCATCTGCTGAAAATGGACTGCAACACTTTTGATGCGTTATGGAAAAAAATAGATATTTCTAGGTCAGACAATTAAACCTATAATATATATGTATATATAGTAATTTTAAATATTATATAATATATAAATATGTTTGTATTTGATAAATGGTAGTATTCTATATGTTGTATTATGATTTGCATGCTCCCCCAAAATATCAAATAAATGCAAAAAGTAGCTTCATGTGTTCGTGACGGATTGACTGCTAATTCAACTGATCAAATTGATGTAGCCAGCCCTAGCACGGACCTCGGTCTATTTTGGGCTGCTACTGCCACAATTTATACATAAGTAAAGCAATGCATCAGTCAAACCCAGTTTCCATACCTATTGATCAGCGCTCTGCATGTACTTTTGCCATTAAATTTTGCGATAAATAAATAAATAAATAAATAAAATAAATAAACAAACATTACGACGAGCCGTTAAAAATGTACATAATCATTGTGTACAATGATTATTGTGTACATTTTTAACGGCTCGTCGTAATGTTTGTTTAAATTCCTGAATTTCTGTATCCCTTGAGAATGGTGTATTAACCGAAACCGGTCGGGATTAACGTGTAAACCTTAAAATTAAAAGCAGTGAAACAAGTACAAGTGAATTTAATTGTGATGTTTTCCAAGTTTCACCAAGTCCCGACAATCGCAAGTATAAATAAAAATATTAGTCTACATAAAAACAAACAATTTGCAAAACACAAATCAGTTAGAAAATTAACGAACAGTAGTATTATGGCTAGGATCAATATTCTCATGACACCAAGCATCATTATCGTCCAAATAGTCATTGATTTTATAATATGCTTTTCTCAAGAGTCCCCGCTTAATATATAATTTAAACTTATTTTCTGAAAAACAAAGGACCTCCTTTGGAAGTTTATTGTAAAATCTTATACCATGTCCTACAAAAGAGGTGCCTACTTTTGCAAGTCGTATTTTTGGAAAAGCCAGTTTATGTTTCTTCCTAGTGTCTATAGAGTGATGCTCACCGAGCCTTGGGAAAACATCGATATTTTTCTGAGATATTTAATAACTTGGTAAATAAATTCACAAGGAACTGTTAAAATATTAATTTCTTTGAATTTTTCTCTAAATGAATCCCGGTGCTTCATATTGTAAACAGCTCGAATTGCTCTCTTCTGCAAAACAAAGACTGCGTTTATAGCCGCAGCTCTACCCCACAGCAACATACCATATACATAATGCTGTTGAAATAACTAAATTCATTTCTATCTTAGTTTCTCTGTACTGTAATGGCTTCATATTTCCTTTGACCGCTACCTCTGTGATTGCAGCCACAGAAACAACAGTATCCAGCCGGACACACAGAGTAGAAGAGTTAAATCATCATCAACGAGCTCCGTGCAAACAGACAACCTAACGTACTTCCTCAAGCTGAATAAGGCTTTTAGATCAGGTAATGGCGGAACGTTCCGCTGACACTCTTTTTGTTGAGTACCTATGCATTGAATTCCCGGCTTGGCAGGTGTTTAGTTGTTTGGCAACATTACCTTTTAAGTTTTTTACATATATTTTGTACAGAATGATAACTTTGTAATCAATATTTCCGGGACCCTACTACTAAGCCTCCGCTGTATGTCCGTCCGTCTGTCACAGGTGTCTACAGGTTCAGTCGTCAGAAAACCTCGAAAAAGCAGCATTTTTAGCGTTATTTGTTTCAGCTCTATCTTAAGGGGTAACATTTCGAGCTCAGTGCAAAGTGCATAACATAAGTTTGTTTACCTTATTTTAAAATAAAATGTATGAAGTAAAATAGTTTCATCTTATTTTGCGACTATTGTTAAATAATTATCAGGGGATTAGCAGAATTGCGTCATTTTACGCATTACGTTGTAAATGAATGGGTATACAAATATAAAAGCGTGTTTTAAGTTTGTATGCCCATTCATTTATAACTTAATACATAAAATTACAAAATTTTGGTAGAAAAGCCTAATTGACACTAAACAATGGTCGCGAAATGCCATATATCACATTCATTTAGTACTTTTTATGCAATGGTAAGAAAAACAATCATAAGTTGTGCATTTTGCACCGAGTTCGAAACGTTCCCCCTTAAAGACGGTAGCTATATGAATACATACAAGTTTCAAATCATCATCATCATCATTTATTAACAAAACAGTGTTTACAATAAGACTTATATACTAACAGTGTGACAAAAACCAGTTTAGGTTTGACCGCACACCGCATTCACACAACATCACTCATTACGTAGGTACTTATAGATAAGGTGCTTACATTCTATACAATTCACAGCTAGCTTTTGTTTGTGTAGACACACTAGGTGATTATTTTTAATGCTTATTTACGAAGATATGGATTGTGAGAAGAAGTGTTTTAATTTGATTTTTATGTTGGTTTTTGTGATTTGATTTTGTATGTTCAGGGGAAGTTGGTTTATTAATGTAGGTACTTGATATTGAAGTAGTTGTTTTCCATATAAGTTATGGAATGGAGGAACTTGCAGTTTCTTAATTAATGCACTTCGTGTATGTTTTTGATTCTGATTCCGGATTATGTTTTGATAGTTTAGGTTAAAGAAATTGTCAATTAAAAGGCTATATTTTACTTGGTTATGTACGGGTATGATTTTAAAATGATGGAATAGTTTGTGATAGTTGTCCTGATGTTTGTTTTTAAGTTTCGGTGGAATGATGGATTTAAGGATCCTTAGTTGTAAAGAGTATATTGGATCAAGATGTGACTTACAGGTTCGGCCGTAAGAACTAAGCCCATAATAAATTATGGTTTCACCCAGGGCTTTATATAATTGCAGCAGTATAGAGTATGGAATTTTTTGTTTTACAAGTCTAAATTTAGCCAAGATTGCTCTTAATTTATCACATACATGGTTAATATGTTCAGTCCATTTGAGTCTATCGTCGAATATCAGCCCAAGATATTTTTGTTTACTGACGACTTCAACGGGTGAGCAACAACAGTTTTGACTGTCCTTCGTGTGAAGACATTTGTGGTTGTGTGCAATAAGTTTGAGGTTGACAGTTTGTCTATTCTGGCTTGAACTGATATACATTAATTTTGTCTTTTGTGCATTGAGGACAAGACCTACATCATGTGACCATTTGGTCAATAATGCGAAGTCAGTTTGTAGTTGTTCAAGGGCCGTGTTTATATCTTTGTTAGCTGCAATAAGGCATGTGTCATCGGCAAACTGATAGATCTCACAGTTTTTAACAAGATTTACCATATCATTCACGTAAGTTATATAGTGCAGAGGACCTAAGACCGATCCTTGCGCTGTGCCTTGAGATACCGTTATCTTTTTACTTAGCGAATCACAGATTTTTACCATATAAGACCTTTCGTCAAGATAGTCTTTGCACCATTTGCCAAGCGGTCCCCGAATACCACAGTCGTCTAGTTTTTCAATCAGGATATCGTGTTTTAAGGTATCAAATGCCTTACTGTAATCTATAAACAGTACTAAGATATGTTCTTTATTATTAAGATGTTTGTAAATATTATCCGTAAAACTTGAAAGAAGTTGTGTTGTGCTTTTACCGGTCTGGAATCCGTATTGTTTCTCTGTAATTATGTTATGTTTTTTATAGAATGAATGAATCTGTTTTGATATTGCTTTCTCTGCGATTTTATTTATAGTGTTTAAAATAGTTATTTGGCGATAATTGTCATAATCTTTTTGGCATCCATTTTTATGAATTGGCCTGACTATACCCGATTTAAGCTCTTGTGGATACTTCCCTTGTTTTATGCTTGTATTGACGAACTTTGATAGTATTCCTGCAATATCAATCTGAATAGTTTTTAGGTCTTTAGCACGTATATTGTCAGATCCTGGTGCTTTACGACTGCTCATTGTTTGTATTTCTGTGAGAATTGATTTAGCTGTTGTTGGTTGAAATCTACAGGTCACATTGGCTGGGGAAATATAATCTTTTTTCTCAAGGAGTTTGGTATCACATTTTGGTACTATATTCTCTACGGCGTTAGCAAAACTTTCTGCAAAGTTATTTGCTATGTTATTTGTCGTGTTATTGTCATTTAGCATTGCGTTCACAATAACTGCGTCTGCTATAGTTTTTGCCCTACCAGTGATACTATTTAATATTTGCCAGAGCGCTCTAGGGTTATTTTTATTAGCGGTTATCTCGTCACGTATGTTTTTATTTTTACATTTATTTATTAGTTTATTTGCGTAGTTTCTTGATGAATTGTATTCTTGCTTGATTATTTTGTCAGTGGGGTCTGAAATCCATTTAATATACAATTTATCCCTATGTTTGCAGGCTTTTATGATTTTATTATTAATCCAGGTATTACTCATACGTTTTATATTAGTAGATGTTTTTATTCGAATCGTTGCTTTTTCATAACATTTTTGTATGTTTTCTACAATAATTTTATACCTTTTTAATGGACATATGGTTTGTTTGACAGGTTGCCAGTCTATTTGTTTTAAGGAGTCGGTGAGCGTTTTATAATTGTATCGTGTGATGTATTTAGAATCCGCCCGTGTGTTCGGACAAGCTCCGCAACAAGCGAGTGCCGTGGCTCGGTGGTCGGCCAGTGTAGTTCCGAGCGCCGCTGTGTACATGCTCAGTGAGCGGGATCTTGCGAAAATATGGTCTATGCAGGATCTAGTTAGTTTATTTTTGTAAAATTCAATACGTGTATATTCAGTGATCCCGCAAGCTAAGCCTTGATTGTACATAGTGGTGTTATACATATGCTTTACAGGACAGTTTTTCCTCAAATCAATGTTGATGTCTCCAAGCAGATAGATATCTTGCTGGCGGTTTATTTTGCTAAGTATTGTGTCTAATTCTTTTATAAACAAGTGTTTACTGTTACAAGGTGGGCGATATAAGCAACACAGAACCGCGGAATAGTTTGAAGGCGTAGTTATGGTTCCGAATAAGTTTTCAGTGTGTTGTGTTTTATATCTTTTTATATGGAATTTGTGTATTTTATTTATGTAGATAATTATGCCTCCGCCTTTTCGGCCATTCCGCAGTTCTGTGTACATGTTATAGCCCTTTAATTGGTATAATGTGCTGAGATAGTTTGAAATATTGACTTCGGACAACATAATAACATCAATAGTGCGTGATGAGGAATATAGGCATTGTTCGAGAGTTGCAAAATTTTTGATAGTTGATCTTATATTCATATGGATACATAAGAGTTGTATGTTCTTAGGTACTTGATTCAATAATGAGTTAAGGTTAATACAGTCTGATAGCTCCAAGATATCATCTAATTCTACATCCATTTGAGAATTTGTTATACTAATTAATGTAGGTAAGTATGAACTTACAGATTGAAAGGTAGGTTTGTAGATGTCTTATTAGTTTTAAGTTTTTGTATATCTTCTATAGCACGGATGATGTATGCTTTTTGATTTTCTCCATCTTTTCGAACACGTAGTACTGCTTTTTTTATCCAAATGTACCTATATACTTCCTTAAGCTCTTGCTTTGCGTACCAGAGTAGGTGTTTATTGAATGGTGTTAGGGCTTCGCAAACGAATAGATTTCCATTAGATTTGGAGGCAGGGGCGTCAGGTAACACATCCGTAACTGTGATTTGGGATGTCTTTGATTTTGTGGCGGCTAACCATGAAGTTTGCATTTGCTCAGTTTTTAGCTCAACATGAACTGGGCCTGGGCGGTCGTACTTGCCAGGCAGACGTTTTGCCATCTGTATGTCTCCAATTTAGTCAGATTTTAGTACAAACTACTATACAACGTGAAATTGAAGTCATTTTGTTAACGAAAACTGGTGATAGTACTCGTCCATATGAACAACTTTTACTATGAAGCCAACAATGAAATCGTGAAAAAAATATCAGCTGCTCCATACACTTGGGTCGAGTAGGTACCAGGCATGCCTTTTAAGTTCTGTCGTTTAGATATTTGCCGCCAATTTTGAATTTAGAACTGCTCAATATTCAAATTTGGTGAATTTATAATGTCAAAACAATTGAAAGAATTAGGATTAATGCAATTGTTTAGTCACAGTGTTGTTTTGAATCTGTCAGGTCACGTACGAAAATCAATCTTACTAAGGAAAATGTCCGTGCAATCATTTTCTATAACTTCCGAAGAGGCCTAACACGGATTCAGTGTTCCGAAGAGCTAAAATCTGTGTTCCATGATGAAGCCCCATGTCTGCGGACTGTCGAACGCTGGTCTTTAGAATTCCAACGTGGATATACCAGTCTTAGTGACAAATCTCGTGAAGGACGTCCAAAATCCGCCTTCACTTTAGATAACATTGTCGCTGTGAGAGATCTAATCCTCGAAGATCGTCATGTGACATATCGGGAGATAGAGGCGTTATTAGGCATCTCAGGGACAACCATACAGAAGATCTTGCATGAGGCGCTTGGTGTGAGAAAGCTAGTTTCCCCGTTGGATCCCGCATTTGCTTTCCGACGATCATAAGAAGACCCGCGTCAGATGGTTCAACCGAGGAGAGTCGAATCACGTCTACGACATCATCAGTGGTGACGAATCTTGGATCTATGCCTACGATCCTGATTCCAAACAACAATCCACAATCTGGGTCTTCAAAGACGAACCAAAGCCGACTAAAGTTGTTCGCTCCCGTAGCACTTCAAAGAATATGGTGGCTACGTTCGTGGCGAAAACCGGGTATGTTGTGACAGTTGCACTTGAAGATCGTAGAACGGTTAATGCAGAGTGGTATGCCACAGTTTGTTTACCACAAGTCATCGCCGAACTTCGGAAATCTAACCCAAAGCGACGCATCATCCTACATCATGACAACGCAAGCTCACACAGCGCTCATCAAACGATTGAGTATTTGAAGCAGGAAAACCTAGACATTCTTTACCATCCCCCATACAGTCCTGACCTAAGCCCTAACGATTTCTTTACATTTCCTAAAATTAAGAAAACTCTTCGTGGTCAAAAGTTCCAGTCCGGTGAATAAGCAGTCGACGCTTTCAAATCAGCCATATTGAACACCCCCACTTTGGAGTGGAATAAATGTTTTAATTGTTATATTTATTTATAGCAGAGCGTGGTTACGATGCACGGATGTGGAATGAGAAGTGAGATGTAGGTTTTATTATGGATTGAATGAGATAACACATAGGTACAGCACAGTTAATATTTCCGTTTTATTTTGCACAATTTTCAGTATTTACTCGTTGACATTTTAAAAGAGAGAGATGACAAGTGATAATAATTTAGATAGACTTTCAACCATAAGATTTCATTCTAGTGTCATGCAACCTTATTACTTTCCCTCACTAGCAGGAAATACTTTGCAGCCCCAAGTCAGCTCTGATTTTTACCAGTCTGGGTTTAGGAACTGCCTTTGTCAAAAGATCAGCTAACTTGTTAGCAGAGCTTGTTTTTTGAACGTTGATAAGTTCTTCTTGCACTGTCTCCCGAACGAAGAAATGTCGTACTCGGATATGTTTGGTCCGCTTGTGGAATTCGGGGTTATATGCAAGACGTATAGCAGCTTCATTATCTACCTTCAATATAGGTATTCCTTCCAGGACCGTTAATGAACTGAATATCCTTTGAAGCCACACTAGCTCGCGTGCGCCTTCGCTTGCGGCTACAATCTCTGCTTCCGTTGTTGAGATTGCAACAGATGGTTGTCGTTGACTCAGCCATGAAACGGCACCTTGAGCAAACAAACAAATAACTCCTGTAGTGGAGCGTCCAGTCTGGTCATCACCGGCGTGATCTGCATCACTATAGCCATCTATTTTTCCACTGGTAATATTTGCGTTGTACATAATGCCGTAGGATACTGTTCCTTTTAGATAATGAAATATCCTTTTGACTCTTAACCAATCCGCTTCTGTTGGATTCTCCAACTTTCTTGATACTACCCCAACAGTATAAGCTATGTCGGGGCGTGTACCCGTCATGAGGTACGCGAGAGCACCGATATGGGAATTTCTTCTCTTTAGGGACTCGATCTTCGACTTTCCCTGATTCTGAAGTCGGATTCCGGTCGGTAGGCGTTGAGACTGGATTGCATTCTGACATACCGAAACGTTCTAAAATCTTTCTCGTGTACGACTCTTGGTTAATGAAAATAGAACCATCTTTCGAACGTGCAATTTCCAGACCTAGATAGTAGGATGCTTCCTTAGTCGTAATTTTAATCTTATCTCCCAATTCCTTGAAGAATTGGTTTGCTAGTTCTTCATCTGTTGTAGCCACGAGTCCGTCATCTACGTATAATGTGATCAGAATCTTCTTATCTCCCACATTCTTCGTAAATAAACAGCAGTCGGCCTCATTCTGAACGAAACCTTGACTTAGCAGTATGTCAAAACAAGAGTTCCAACAACGAGGGGCTTGTTTTAAACCATAAAGGCTTCGTTTCAGACGATAGACTTTGGTTGTGCCATCGCTGAATCCTTCTGGCTGCTTCATATAGATCTCTTCTTTTAGCTTGCCATTCAGAAATGCAGTTGACACATCAAATTGTGTGACATGCAATTTTTCTTTAGCACTGACACTTAACAAGGCTCTGATAGTTGCCATTCTCGCAACAGGACTGTAAGTTTGTGCGTAATCTATTCCTTTTCTTTGTTTGAACCCTTTTACTACCAGCCTGGCCTTATATTTGTCAATAGTTCCATCTGGGTTGCGCTTAATTCTAAAAACCCATTTGCATGGAAGCGCCTTTCGATTGGAAGGTAGCTCACACAATGTCCAGACATCATTGTCTTTCAGAGACTTTAGTTCACTTCTCATGGCTTTTTGCCGTTCAACACCGTCATGTCTCTTAATTGCTTCTTCGTATGTTACTGGGAAATCGTCAGAGCTGACGATGCATACGTAGTCTTCAAACTTCTTAGGACGTGCGGTGTTTTGTCGGTCTCTTAAATAATATCGAGAATCCGCTTCTTGCAGGGGCTCAATTACTTCTAATCGCTCATCTGCGTCGACAAACTCATCGTCACTATCATTATTGTATTTGCCCTCAGCTCTGATAGTTGGACCTTGATCCTCTTGAACTTGTTCTCCATTTGTTATATCTCCCTCTAGAACATGTTCAGGATTGTCTGGCTCTTGCACGGGAACATTTTCATTATCGATTATGCCTGTTTCTCCCTCTGAATAAATAGGGAAATTTGTGGTAATCTTAAATTTGACGTCAGTTTTGAAAGTAAGATCCCTAGACCTCAATGTCTTGTGACCATCCCAGACACAATAACCATCATCATTCTCGTAGCCTATAAGAATGCCCTTAATAGCTTTCTTACTCATTTTATTCCGCTTTTGTTTGGGAATATGGGCATAGCATTCACTCCCGATTATCTTGAGATGACTAATCTTGGGTTTCTTGCCATGCCATAGCTCGTAAGGCACCTCGTCCTCCACTCTAGTGGGACCTGTCCTGTTGAGTACATAAGCAGTTGTATTGATCAATTCAGCCCAGAGTACTTGTGGCATTTCTCTTCTTGCATACATTATCGATCTGGCAGCTTCTACCAAAGTGCGGTTTTCTCGCTCACTACAGCCATTCTGTTCTGGCGTGTAAGGCATCGTCAATCGGTGTTGAATTCCGTGTTTCTGCAGTATCTTACGAACAGCCGCATTGTCGAATTCGCCTCCATTATCGCTTAATAATGTTTTTATAGTATGGCTAGCATTTTTCGCTTCTTGTAGCATTTGCAGAAGTTTGTCTTTCACTTCCGACTTCTCTTTGATAAAATAAACAAATCTATAACTCGAATAGTCGTCCTTGAAAAGTACAAAGTACTGGTACTTCGAGATGCTTTTTGCAAAGGGACCACAAACATCGGTGTGTATCAGCTCTCCAGCTGCTGTTGCTCTTTCCCTTGTTCCAAACGGTTTTCTATGTGACTTTCCATATATGCAGCCTTCACACTTTACTTTTTCTGGACTTAGTTGAATGCCTAACTCACGCTTTACCACGCGAATGACATGTCTCTTGTCTTGATGAGCAAATCGTTCATGGTATAGCTGCAGCATATTCGAGCCTGTCACAGCATTGACTTCTATTGTCACTTGCTTTGTTGGAATGACTGTCTTCATATCTAACTTGTACAGTCCACCATGCGGGACTCTTCTGCCAACAACCCTAGTCGTGCCTGCTATGTCTAGTTTGCACTCTCTAGTCGTCGACATGTCGACACAGAGGAATCAAAAACAGATATTTTGTGTTTAACTGAGCACCATTTACCGGAACATAATATGCAATTTAATGTTAGCCTTAGCTGCTATAACAGATTAACTATAGAAAAAGGTGGTTCTATGATTCTAGTCAAGAATAATATAAAGTCAAAAGAAAGAAAAGACATTGTAAAACTTTCTGTTGAACACCAAGTAGAATTGGCTTGTATAGAAATGAGTAAATATATAATTCTTTGTGTCTACCGACTTTCGGGACAAGATTACAATATTTTTGAAAAAACAATGGAAGAAGTGCTAAAGTTATTATTTGATACGAAGAAAAAAATTATCGTCAGTGGAGATTTTAACGTAGATATACTGGAAAAGTCGGTTATGACCACGAAATTAATTCAGTTATTCAAATCATTTAATTTGTCTAATGTGTTCTTAGAACCAACTAGAATTACCCAAAATAGAGCAACTTGTCTTGATAATATATTCTGTGATTGTGACTACTCAGACAATAAAGTTATTAACCGCTTGCAGTCTGATCACAGTGGCCAAACTGTAACTTTCATAGAAAGTGTGAAACAATTGCCCAAAAAAGCATTTTACAGACCTGTTACAACTCACAGACTAGAATGTTTTCAAGCAAACTTAGAACTTAAATTACCACATTTTAATCTTCTCCAAGATGATCCAAATGCTCTCTTTGCAGACCTGTTTGACATAGTTTCCAAAGAATTTGAAAATACGTTTACATTGCGGAAAGTTTCTAACAGTAATAAAATCACTTTTAGTGACTGGGCAACGCCAGGTATTTACAAAAGCCGAAATCATTTATACGAATTGTACGACATAAAATCCTACAATAATAATATTGAATTTATTGAACATTTGAAAATATACTCACGTACTTTCAAATTAGTGTTTTAAAAGCAAAAAGTATATTTCTGAATAAAAAACTTAAAATGGCCGATAACAAAGTAAAAGCAGTATGGAATATCATAAATACTGAAACTGGGAAGAGTAACAAACGGAATAATGAACTAAAATTGAATATTAACAATGAAGTTTTTACAGGAGATAAAGAAGTTGCGAAGGCCTTTGAACAATTCTTTACTGACATTCCTCCCTTGACAACTAAAGGCTTAAATTCAAGTCCAAGACTTGCACAGGATCTTTTGAGTGATCACGTGCCTCAGTGCCATTCTGTATTTGCTTTAAAGCATATTAATTCACAAACTGTAATTAAAGCATTTAAATCTCTTAACTTAAAAAAACCGAGGACTTATGGGGCCTATCTGTTAAAGTTGTAAGCTGTATTATTGATTTAATAGCTCCATATTTAGCTTTAATCTTTAATAAATGTGTAGATGATGGTGTCTTTCCTGATTTAATGAAGTTGAGTAAATTGATCCCTCTTTTTAAATCAGGCGACAATGAAGACCCTTCCAACTATAGACCGGTCTCAGTTTTACCAGTATTTAGTAAGATTTTCGAAAAAATTGTTTTTAATCAATTATTATCTCATTTTAACTTAAATAAGTTGTTTCACAGTGAACAATATGGATTCACTAAAGAGAGGTCAACCACTGATGCAGGAGTTGCTTTAGTCAAGCACATATTTGACGCTTGGGAAGCAAAGCAGGATGCGTTCGGTGTATTTTGTGACCTCTCAAAAGCTTTTGATTACGTTAATCATGAAACACTTTTATGTAAATTAGATCACTATGGAGTTAAGGGTAAATCTTTGGCGTTATTTAAGTCATATCTTAGTGACCGGATTCAAAAGGTAGACATTGATGGAGTAAAGTCATCTGGAGAATTAGTCAAAATGGGTGTTCCGCAGGGCTCCATATTGGGGACCCTATTGTTTTTAATATACATAAATGACCTTCCTTACTTAGTTAGAGACTTATCTGAGATAGTTCTATTCGCAGATGACACGTCACTTATTTTTAAAGTGAATCGACATAACGATATTCTTGATGACGCGAATTCAACTCTCTCTCTGATCCTTGATTGGTTCACTGCAAATAATTTAGTTCTAAATGCAAAAAAGACGAAATGTATAAAGTTTACTTTACCAAATGTAATTCAAGTAGATGTCAGTTTATTTTTGCAGGGGTCCAAGCTGGAGTTAGTTAACGAAACTAAGTTTTTAGGTATTACTATAGACTCTCGTCTTCAGTGGGGTCCCCACATAGAAGCTCTCTGTGGTAGACTTAGTTCAGCCGCATACGCTGTTAGACGCATAAGGCACATTACCGATGAAAATACTGCTAGATTAGTATATTTCAGTTATTTTCACAGCATTATGTCATATGGCATAATGTTGTGGGGTAGAGCCGCGGATATAGAAGCAGTCTTTGTCTTGCAAAAGAGAGAAATTCGGTCTATTTATAACATGAAGTACCGATATTCATTAAGAGAAAAGTTTAAAGAAATTAATATATTTACGGTCCCATGTGAATTTATTTATCAAGTTATTAGATATGTCAGAAAAAATATTGATATTTTCCCGATGCTTGGTGTGCACCACTCTGTTGAAACCAGAAACAAACATAAACTAGCTTTTCCAAAATTAAGACTTGCCAAAGTAGGTACATCTTTTGTAGGACATGGTATAAGATTTTACAATAAGCTTCCAGGGGAGGTCCTTAGTTTGCCTGAAAATAAGTTTAAACTATATATTAAGCAGGGACTACTTAAGAAAGCTTATTATAAAATCAATGATTATTTGGATGATAATGAAGCATGGTGTAATAAATAATAATAATCTTATTCAATATTGTAATTAATAATTAGCATATTTTAATACTGTATGATTCCTCTAAAGGCTTAACATTAATTAATATGTAAACTTACTTTGTTAAAGGTAATAGACAATATGAGACGGGTTGACTAAGATATTTTTTTTTTCTCGTGACTAATTCCTGCAGTCTTATATTTTTTTATGCCTTTACTTGAGTAGGTATATATATGATTTTGTATCATATGTTTTATTTTGAAAAAAGGAATGTTTGCTAAGTTTCTTGCCCTTCTTCTTAGCAATACTAATCGAATGGTGCGGATGGTTAGGCATTATGTATATATAATATTTTTATTCCTATATTTCTATATTTTATGCAAGTGTATAACTTTATTACATTTTAGTAGCCCAACCTTAATATTTTTTGTATGTATTTCCCGTTTTTATTTATGAACTTATTTCTTCATTGCATTATGTATATATAATATTTTTATTCCTAGATTCCTCTAATTTATTTATTTTTTATTTATTTATTTATTTAAAAACTTACGACTATCATTTATTTATGCAGGTGTATATTTTATTTCCCGTTTTTTATATTCCAAAGATATATTATATTGTTAAAATTAACTTTGACTTGTAGAAAGTATACTTAATGTATCTATTTTGCAAAAATAAATATTTTGATTTTGATTTGACTTTGACATAAAGATGCTGTTCTGCATCCTATCTTGCGCTGCTAATGGCGAAAATAGATTTTTTGTTAGCGATGGTACTAACCACACATCGTTGAGGGTTATTTTTTCCTTGTGTTCACCGACATTTGATTCAACCACTACGGAACCCTTTCCCAACGCAGGTATGATAGTTCCGTCTGCCGTTGTTACGGTGTGATCTGAGTCAAATTTATGAAAAGCGTTGAAAACATTCCTCCTTACTGCAATGTGCGTTGTTGCTCCATTGTCGACATACCAGTTTTCTTGGTCTTGGATTTGACTGATTGAGCGTGCATTTACCATCAACGAAATTTGTTGCACTTGTTTGGACTTCGACCCAGAAGATGAGGTGCTTGGTTTAGGTGGCCTCCCATCCTTAATCCACTTCTTACACTAGCGTACTCTATGTCCTTTTCCAGAACAATAGTTGCATATCAACTGGTCATCGTTCTTATGCGTATTTCGTCCATATATGGGCGTAGTCACTAGTGTTTCTTCTTGTGAGTTCTCTTGACTACCCAGATCTCTCTCAAATGTGCAGAGGTGACTCGTCAAACTATCGATAGTACTTTCGGACTGCTTCAGCATTAGCCAGCTCGATTTGAAATTGAAGAATCTATCATCAAGCGTATCCAAAACTTTACAAATCAGAAGGAGTTCAGGTAGCTTCGCCGTTGTATCAGTTTTTGATACTTCAACTTTTAAATCATTCCATAAATTCTTTAACTTTGACATATGAGTAGGTATATCGTCCTCTTTGTTATGTTGCAGTCCAAAGAATTCTAGACACAAATTATAGGCTCTATCATCTGTTTGTCCATCAAATAGTCTGTGGAGCTCTTGCCAAACCTCGTTTGCCGTTCTGTACCTCATAACTTTTTGTAGTGTTTCCTCTGTCATATTGGTGGTCAGCATCAGCAGAGCGCCGCTTTCAGTCCTCCTATACTTTGCCATTGCGGCGTTATAGGCGCTAGTCGCAGCGTCACCTCCTTCCGCAGCAAGTATTGGTCTTTGAAGTTTCCCTTGGACAGCATCTAAGGCACCTTCTGTACCTTCTAGCATTATAGAAATTTTGTACTTCCATGTTGATCAATTTTTCTTGCCTTCAAGTTTCCCAATATCTATTTTTGTTGATAAATCCATTGTTACCCTATTCTCTTCTTGTGGGGCACAGAACCTTATATATTTATTTGTAGCAGAGCGTGGTTACGAGGCACGGATGTGGAATGAGAAGTGAGATGTAGGTTTTATTATGGATTAATTGAGATAACACATAGGTACAGCACAGTTAATATTTCCGTTTTATTTTGCACAATTTTCAGTATTTACTCCTTGACATTTTAAAAGAGAGAGATGACAAGTGATAATAATTTCGATAGACTTTCAACCATAAGATTTCATTCTAGTGTCATGCAACCTTATTATTAATAACTGGTTCGAGCTAATGGAAAAGTGTTGTAAACCACGTGGAGAATACTTTAAAAAACAATAAAAAGTACTATTAGGTTCCAGTTGTTTTTGTTTCTTCAAACGACAAAACTTAAAAGGCATGCCTCGTATTTAACTTTTCTATGGAACAGCTGATATTTTTTTCACGATTTCAGGGTTGGCTCCATAGCAAAAGTTGTTCATATGGACGAGTACTATCACCAGTTTTCGTTAGCAAAATGACTTAAATTTCACGTTGTATAAGTAAAACTCCCAAAATCAAATAAAAAAAAATTGGGTTCCATACACAGAGGATGCCGAATTAAGTCTGGCGCTATCATTTTAGCGCCTTTTTTTTTGTCACCTTAATAGCTTCATACTGTACCTTAATCAATTTAATATCTAAATATTTATTACCAAGTTTTATGCAAATAAATTGTTTGAGTTTTCTATATTTTTGATATGTACATATGTACCATAATGTTTTTAGGGTTCCGTACTCGTATTGTGTACGGAACCCTTTGTGCGCGATTCTGACTCGCTCGCACTTCGCCAAATTATTTTATATAGCGGTACGTAACTCCCAGGGCACGAGTCCTTCTCGCACTTAACCAATTATTTTAGAGTTAGAGTGAGAAAAAACAGAAAAGTAATTCACCAAATATCTGGGGGCACAGCAGTGCCCCTGCCAAGTCGAGCTAAAAAGCGGCACGCCGTACCATCCTTTTCTCGAAGCAGTTCAGGCCATTTTCGACCCCCTATAACGTCGTTGTGGATAAAACTAGAAGCCTAAATTTTCGGTAACCAAGCAGGCATTGTATAAACACGGTATACCTATTTCAAATTTCATTCAATTTGAACCAGTAGTTTAAGAATCATAACTAGTCAAAAGTAATTCACCAAATATTTAATTTATCCTTTTTAATTTTTTACCAACGAAATATTATAAGGTCCTACAGTTCAAAGTAAAAAAATAACAGATTCTGATGATAGAGTATCCCCAATAGACCACATTCCACCAAAAAATATTTATTTTGCGCGAACTTTTTTCTCGCCTTCCCACAGAAAAGCTGACTGAACCACTTTGTACTGGGAAGTGAAACAATATTTGATCAAAAACTTTATATCCTGCAATAATTTAACAAGTGAAAATAATTCTAGGGTAGATCATGTATCGTTAACTGTGATAACATTCCAGAAGAAGAAAAAATTTTCTTCCTAGTACAAAGTGGTTCAATCAGCTGACTAAATTTCTATAGAAAAGTAAAAAAGTAAGAGCAAAAAAAATTTTTTTCGGTGGAATGTGCTCTATTAGGGATACTCCATCATCTGTTAATTTTTTTCACTTTGAATTGTAGAACCTTATAGAACGCAGTCGCAAAATAACGAACAAGCATTTAGTCAGTTTAAACATATTTCGTATTTTCGTTCCCAGTTCCATCGAAACTAAAAGAAATCCTGCCCCTCATTCTGCAAGCAAGCACAGAGCAGCAAAACTCGATCCTAGACTACAGTGAGACTCTACAGAAACCCGCCGAATTCTCTCAGAACAAATGCAGAATTTTCAGCACATTTCATAGAATACCGAACTCACCTGGCAGTAAGGGGAAAAATGAAACGAAATTGAGTATAGCCTGTGTGTTTGAAGACCTTACTCATATAGCTACGGCTCTAGATAAAGGAATGGAGGATGGAGTTCAACGAAGATATTTTAATGTAAGTAGCAGTCAATATGAGGAGCAACAGATCAAAGCGTATTAACTCCCGCCATCCAAAAAATAATGCTATGAAACAGATTTTCATCCTTTTTATACCTTCTAACTTGTGTCAAAACTTGCCGTATCAAATCGTATTACAGACCATTCATCGAGTGCGGTTATGAGACCACAAAAACTACAATAAACACCAACGATTCGGTCATGAGCCTCATCAAATGTCAAAAATCGTTGGGAAAAATGGGCTGTCAAACGTGTTGTGCGGCCAACTTCAGGCCACAACAAACAACAATGCTAAGTACTATGGGGGCCGGTTGAATGTGTTGTGGTTTATGGTCGGTCACGAAGTCCATACGGATTTGTTCGGTTTATTTTGTTTATTTTCGTGACCGTTATTACAACGATAGCTGAAGTGGATTATTCTGTTTAAAGTCATAACCGCACTCATCATAACTTATCCCTTGCCGTCATGTTGGCATCACTGCTTGTTAAGCTTTTGCTGTCATGTTGTTGTCAGTCAGATTTTTCAATTTTTTCATTTAATTATGTATTATTATTGCCAAAGCCGTTGAACAATAGTGTAAAAGAGATTGTGTTGAAGGTACGCCTTTTGTGAAATAGAAAAGGCGAAGAATGCACCGATTTCTCTCTAATGGCGAACGATCTGTACATCCTAAATGATAAAATGACAAAATGGGCGTAACGTTTCAAAGAATATTAAATCCACCTGTGTTGCCTTATTGCCTTAATCTCAAGAATTCTATTATGCCTTTATCTCAAGAATTCTATTGGCGGAGTTAAGACGCTTTGGTATGTTTTAGGTGGTAGAGCTGATGCCGGGTTCGACTGTGGAGGTACCACCATCTTACTCGCAAATCCCCCCGAAGTTATTCGGGGGAGAGTAAGAGAACAGCTCTCAGGCAAAAAAAACCAGGCGGCCCACCATTGCCTGGGACCGATGGATGGCGGTATATCCATCCCCAATTGCCGGGCCTTATATAAAACAGACTAGTGACGGGCAGCGGCAAGTGTTTCGGCACCGCGCTCACCAACCCGCCTGCGCAGCGTGTGTGAGTATGGGCATTTCTTCCAGGAGGACCCCCAAGAGTGGCGAAATCCTGGAAAGGCCTATGTCCAGCAGTGGACGAAACAGGCTGATGGATGGATGGTATGTTTCTCCTCATATGAGCTTTGGATGACTCGACCGATGGGTGTGAACATTGGCGTAGCTAGTATTTGTTACTGGAGGTGACTTTCGTTCATATAGCCAAATTCATTCTCACTCAGTAACTTCTAGGGCGGCCCGGAGCCCGGGGCAGCTTTACCTTCCACTTGTACAGCATACAATTCTTTCATCACCCTTCTTTCATTCATCCTCTCTATATACCCAAATGTATGCCGACCAAATAGGTGACATGAAGAAGGGCAAAGTAAAAAGTACCCGGAATAGAAGAGCTTGTATGACTAGATTGGTGGATGTAGAAAAAGCAAAAGAGATGTGTCAGGATCGCAGCAGATGAAAATCTGTAGTCTCTGCCTTCCCTTCTGGGAGACAGGTGTGAGTATATGTATGTAGACTTATAGTGCGTTCCGATTCAAGACATAATCGATTACATCGCGTATATCGTCATTCCGAATCACTGATGGTTGTACGGCGTGAGTAGTTTGATGGTACTTTTAGTGCTGTCAGCGCCATTCGGAACCCGGCATTAGTAAATGGTTAGGACAAAGGTTCAATGACCTTTTCTATAAAATACGTAAAATAAAATTTAGATTTAGTTGTTCTTGATAGAAAGAGACACAAAAAAATCTTTTTCGTATCTCACAAACAGTGTCATTGAACCTTGATTCTGACCACTTAGGTACCGAGTCTCCAATATGAATTTGGCTATATAAATGAAAGTCACCTTATCTAACTATAAAATAATTGTTTCTATCATTCAGTTTAATATTTCAGCTCTTCGCGAACATTAACAAATCCCTGAAGGAAGTCGAAACGCAGCTGGAGACGATATCCCAGCGGATGACGTCATCCTTCCAGAAGGAAATGGACGAGAGATACGTAGACGCTAGTAACACGTACCTCGGTATGAGTAGAGACGATTTGCTGAGTGGCAAGTGAGTTATTGGCATTGCATTCTAGAATAAAGTATCCCATCCATCCATCAGTGTTCGTACACTGCTGGGGTTGGTTCCAACGTCCCCGGTGCGTCGTCCCCGGTACCGGGGAGGATGGGAAAAAAAGTGCCATCGTCCCCGGTGAGAGCTGCAACGGGGACGTTGGCACCTACTATGTACAGTCGAAGTGGCATCGTCCCCGGTGAGAGCTGTACCGGGGACGTTGGCACCTATCATGTACATTCGAAGTGCCATCGTCCCCGGTAGTAGTTTTAACGGGGATGTTGGTACTTATCATGTGCGGTTGAAGTGCCATCGTCCCTGGTAATGGTGTTATCTGGGAAGTCCCCGGCAAAACAGAAGAAAAGAGAGACAGAGATAAATATTTATTTATTAGTGCAAAAAATACGCTTTGAAATAAAAATATTTGTTTTGTGTGATCAGTTTTTTATTGGTATGAACATTATCAGTCTGCTAAAAAAATAATCAACATTGCGAAAATACATCTCTCTTAAAAATAATCCGTGCTACAAGCAGACTTGTTAACAAAAAAACTCTCAACTCCTTTTAAGTATAAAAAGTTTAACAAACGATTTGAAACGTTGTAAAAATTTACTCTTTAATAATAATTTAAATAAGAAACAATATTTGTTAATAATGAAAAGATCACAGTTAACGTTAGATCAGATCACTTATAGGAAAACAATAATAAATAATTTGTACTGCTTTTCAGTTATCTACTAAAATCACTAGTATACATTGTCAATAATTCTAAAATAATCACAATATTAACTGACTGTCAAGTTCATAATCAATATCAGCGTAGTATTTAACTCTTACTCCTCCCGAAGTTATTCGGGGGAGAGTAAGAGAACAGCTCTCAGGCAAAACCAGGCGGCCCACCATTGCCTGGGACCGATGGATGGCGGTATATCCATCCCTAATTGCCGAGCCTTAAAACAGACTAGTGACGGGCAGCGGCGTCACTGGTGCAAGGGTTTTGGCACCGCGCTCACCAACCCGCCTGCCCAGCGTGTGTGAGTATGGGCATTTCTTCCAGGGGGACCGCCAAGAGTGGCGTAATCCTGGAAAGGCCTATGTCCAGCAGTGGACGAAACAGGCTGATGGATGGATGGATTTAACTAAGCGCCGTCTCTATTCCATGTACCACCAAGGCGCAAGTTTTATATTGGTGACCTTGTCCTTGAGTATAGGGGCGTCTCAGTGTGGAACTTGGAACCTACAAACCACTTGCGCCTACAAATCCTAAACATACATACACACTTTTATATTTATTTTTTAGATCTTAAACATCTTTACCCATAAAATGTAGGACAAAAGAGGACAAAAATATATTTGACATCGCCATACATATTGTTCAAATGAAGACGCTATGGAAAATTCAATTTTGGTACACAAAACTAACATTATATACGTAGGCTATTTCATTGAAACTGTTCAGTATTTTTAAAGTGACGGTTTAAGGTTCAATTCACATTAAAATAGGTCAAGGGGCCACTCTGTCTAACAAAAATACACTGGTCTAATAATAGTTAAAATTAGCAATTGTATCTGGAGTAACCATTGACAAATTTTTGTATAAAATAGATTCTTAGAAAACAGATACGGCGCAGCTGCGACTTTGGTAATAAAATGGTGTGGGTCTCTTTTAAAAAGACAAAAGAAGCCAAAATTCAACTATATAAAAACGAATCTGTTTTCTGAATTCTCGGTGGCTTCAAGTCAAGCGTATTCTTGTTTCAGTAATAACTAAATATAACCTCTGTCTTTCCCTTTGTTTTGCCAGGGACTTCCCAAATAACCACTATTACAGATACTTCAACTCATTAGTGCGCGCGGCGCTATGTATGCCTGCGCTTGTATTAGTTTGTTTTACTTCAGTCTATGACGCTATGTGTGTTCAAAGCTACATATTTACACTATATTTACAAGCGCACGCACACATAGCGCCGCGCACAAATGAGATCTGTACCGGGGACGATGATTCTTCGACTGCACATGATAAGTACCAACATCCCCGTTAGAACTACCACCGGGGACGATGGCACTTCGACTGTACATGATAGGTGCCAACGTCCCCGTTGCAGCTCTCACCGGGGACGATGGCACTTTTTTTCCCATCCTCCCCGGTACCGGGGACGACGCACCGGGGACGATGGAACCAACCCCACTGCTGGACATAAGCTTTTCCCAGATTTCGCCACTCTTGGCGGTCGTCCGTCCTTATCCAGGTTGTCGATCCACTTACGCTACGCTTTCCTGTGCTTGGTTTCCATTCTAACGCCTTTCGGCCCCAACGGCCATTATGTCGGCGACAGATATGGCCTGCCCAACTTACTGATTCTGCAGGCTACTTCGATCTCCGACGGATCACCTCATTTTGGATTCTGTCCATCAGAGATACCCCAAGCATAGCCCGCTCCCCGCTCCATAGCTCGTTGGGCGACCATAATGGACAATGGATGAAATTATTAAGAGTGTTCGACTACTTAAAAAGCTTATTATAAAATCAATGATTATCTGGACGATAATGAAGCATGGTGTAATAAATAATAATAATCTTTATCAAAATTGTGAGTCATAATTAGCAAAATTAAGCAATACTAATCGAATGGTGCGGATGGTTAGGCATTATGATATATAATATTTTTATTCCTATATTTCTTTACTTTATGCAGGTTTATAACTTTATTTCATTTTAGTTGCCCAACCTTAATATTTTTTGGATGTATTTCCCCTATTTATTTATCAACTTGTTTGTTCGTTGCATCATTTATATATAATATTTTTATTCCTAGATTTCTCTATTTTATGTATGTGTATAAATTAATTTTTGTAGCCCAACCTAAATATTTTTTGTATGTATTTCCCTTATATACATATTATTTTTTTATTCTAAAGATATTTATTGTAAAGATTAACTTTGTCTTGTAGAAAGTATACTTTATGTATCTATTTTACAAAATAAATATTTTGATTTGATTTGATTTGTTATTGTTCTGTTGATAGGAATAACATTCTCCATAAACAGGAAGAAAACATTAAAATTACGGAAATACGGGCATTTTACTGCTGCATACGAAAATTTTCAGAGCCCGCTCGTTAAAAAATAAAACTGTCATTACTCAGTAAAAGTATTATTATCTATGTTCAATGTCAATGTTACCACAGAGTAATATTTTTAGGGTTCTGTTACAGGCTTCCTACGTATAGGAATTCACCCCATTTCTAATGTTTACTTAAGAATCAGCAAAATGTTTTATACAAAAGCCCCTGAGCGCTCCAGGGCTCGCTAGTTCGCCACAGCCCGCGTCGCATTCAGACGTTTACTTTTAATTAAGAATTTTCTTAAAATAAATAGTTTTATTGTGAAAGCAAACCTTTTTTTTTAAGAGACTCTTATCCGGCCCATCCCAACAGTTCCGTACCCAGAGGGTAACCAACGGGACCCTATTACTAAGACTCCGCTGTCCATCTGTCCGTCTGTTACCAGGCTGTATCTCATGAACCGTGATAGTTAGACAGTTGAAATGTTCACAGATCATATATTTCTGTTGCCGCTATTACAACAAATACTAAAACCGGCTAAGTGCGAGTCGGACCCGCGCACTCCCATACAACAAACATGATTTTTTTGCCGTTTTTATAGATAATGGTATGGTCCGACTCGCACTTGGCCGGTTTTTTCTTTTTATATGCGAGCAAGGGTTATATTTTTATACAGCTGCATATTTCTCAAAATGTTTTTATTTTTTTATGTGTATAAACAATTTTAATAATTTCATCCATAGTCCATTCTGTAAACTAATGCTCTTAGTCTAACTCTCAGTGGCGGTCCGAGGGGGGGGGGGGTCCACAGGGATCATGACCCCCCCCCCCAATCATTCACGTCAACTCGAAAAATCCCGTAAAACGAATCAAATCAAATTATTATTACAATCAAGTCGGATTAAAAAATGAGGTAAACAAACCTTTTAGGATGAAAATTACCGATATTGTACCAGTGGCGGCTGGTGCCTCAAAGAACCGGTGGTGCACTGCATGGTTTTATTAAAAAGATCAAATAAAATGCCGCAATTTAAGGAAACAAATTTTATTTATATTCCGTCCAAATCGCTTCTCCGCCGAAAATAACACAGGGAAAGCAAAAAAAAGCATTTAGTCTCTCACATCCACATAACCATTTCTTTTTAACATACCTACATTTCACTTTTGAACGTTCTCGTGAACGATTTATTTTTTGTTTTGCATTCCTGTTTTATATTATGAATAGACCGGGTTTTCATAAAGTCAATATTGTAATTTACACTCATTATTATCACTCTTTCCAATCTTTAGTTTACTTTTTTACATAATTATAGTAATTAAATAAACAATTACTCCTCCGCAAGCGCGCGCAAAAAGTGACAAACTGACGACAAGTGCATCATGCGTAGGTCAAGGCCTCGGGGTAACGCGAGTGAACTACTCGTTTCGCTTCGTATTCTTTCGGCAATTTCCGGTCGCGTGCGGCGCACGAATCTAACCTAAAACTGCCATACATTTTGTACTACGCATCTTCTGTCTCACGCGCTGGGCTGTTTACACCGTGTTTCATAGAAGTTGTATGAGCTCGCTGCGTGCGCTTTCCCGAGCGCACGGGGTACGGGGCCGATTTTGTTCAAGCAAAAATAAGATTTATTTCCTTTGCAGTAGAAATCTATACATTTTTATTTACCTCGTAATAACAAAACATGCATATATATGTACTATAATCAGATATTTAATTTCCGTATATGGCAGTGGATGGATGGGTAATGATAGGTATAGGACATTATTGTGTAAGTTTAATTTAAATGGTAGTGCGGCGCACGGGCGCACTTAAGGTGCAGCCGCCACTGTATTGTACCTATACACACCTCTTAATAAAAACTTCACATACTTACATCGATTCTATACACTTCGATCTTTTAGAATACACTTTTGGTCACGATAAAATGCATCTTAACTCACTTTTTGGTAAAAAACTTTTCAACAAAACGATAATTTGTTTTTTCCAATGGCGGCTGCACATTTTTATCTGTGTGACCCTTTTGACAAGTAGTGGTGTTCCACTTTTGCACAGATTAGAAAAAAATCCAATGAATATTAGTGAAAAGAAGACGTTCTGTGTTTTTCCAACAAAATTTACCGTAAGCACCTAAAAAAATTTACATTGCTTAAATTTTAACAATAGAAGTGATTAAAATAATTTCGTTCATGTCTTTCATCGCTCAAGCTTTCGCAAAATTTTTGACATCCCGAATCGTAAGGTAAGCCAGCTTTCGTAGAATTCCGTATGCACCATGAGGGCTTAAACATTACAGATCAGTAATTGTCCCTATTGCAGTCATTTATGTTAGTTTTTTAAGGGTAGGAAATATTTTATTATTTATTTAAATTTTAATAACGTTTTTAAATTTTTCAAGCTCCGCAATGCTGAGATCTCAGATTAATAACGGACGGACATTTGAGCTGTCACTGAAATAGTCGAACATCGCCACTGTTAGAAAGGTACTCAGGTACATCACTATAACTGTCAAAAGTGGTCAAGTGTGAAAGAATATTTTCTTTGTTTACATCACTGCTCAATCTGACGTGATCGTAGTATAATAACGTTTAAGTCAAAAATATAAAAAATTACGTTATTAAAATAATTCAATGGGTGCAAACCAAATTTGAAAAGTGCGCGAAATTTTCGTTTCAACGTGGACGTTAGTGGCGGCGCGCGGCGGTCACAAGCCCCATAAAATTAATAGAGTCTTCCATTTGTTTCTTGACTGTGATTTTTCATTTTATTGAAAAAGTTATTTATTTGCTGGACCTGTTTTACTGTTAAAATTGGCCTTTTAAACCGTACTCTAGCCAAGATGCCCCCCCCCCCCAAATCTTGAGCTGCGACCGCGCCTGTTAACTGTCCACTATGCGCGGGTGTATTTGAAATAATCAGTGGTCGAATCTCTTTTTTTAGAGCCCTATACAAGGAAGAACAAGGTATATTAGCTCGAAGAATGGCCGCCGTTGCAGCACGTACTGTTGAAGCAACAAACAAAGAATTAGTCGGAAAACTGTTGGAATTTGAAGAGGCAGGCACTTCGAGATCTGACGAGAGCTCGCGAGCGAATATTCTCGAAGTTATCTGTAGGATATGTTATTTACTTGATAGTACTGTAAGTATTTTTCCAAATATCAATACCAGTCAAAGACTTCTATGTATTAGACATGTACTAACCGAGTCTCCAGTATGAATTTGGTCGGTTGATTTAATTTCACCCTATATTATTCATGATAAGTTAATTCTTATTTGATCGGAATAATACAAAAACGAAATGATCGTAAAAAAGTTTTTATGATATCTATCTCTGTGACTGAGTTTTTACTCGTCACAGAAGTGACAGAGGCGTCATAAGAAGTATCCATTTTAATAATTCACGATTATATCTCTGTCAGGTCCCGCTGCTTTTTTTAAAGGAATTTTTGGTATAACAGGCGTATCCTCTGCCGAGTTGAGACCTAAAAGTAAAAAGTGGTTTAGTTTTTTTTGCCGTTCTCTGGACACTTCAAACATCTCTGCGAAATGGTTCGGCATACACGTCGTCATAATATGCTTATGTTTTGATTAAAATCCTGGATTACAATACAATACAAGAACTTGTATGACTAGATTGATAAATGGTAAAGAGGTGTGTCAGGGTCGTAGCAGATGCAGATCTATCGTCTCTGGAAGACAAGATGACTGTATGTATGTTTATATTTATTTTTCCAGTCATGTACAGTAATATACAGCGGGCTGCTATTATCTATAACGTTTCTACTAGAAAGCCTCTGGGAGAAGACAGACAAACCAACATTCCACAAGAAACTACTAGACATAGCCAGAACAATCATCACATCACGGGCCATGGCTGTGGTTTCTACGCAAATGCTGAGTGTTTTGAGAAAACTTGCCAGTTTTATGTCAATATTGAGTGAACTGTGTGCTGGCAACACTTCAGGAAATCTCAAGCTAGATTATGATCAAGGTGTTCTGCTTTATAGGAAAGGTAATTTTTATTCCTATTTGTTATTCTGTCAAAATGAGCTAATAAAACAGCGCCAGTCCATCTCAGTCTATTAATAAAACAGCGCCCGTCCGTCTCAGTCTACTTATAAAAAGGTGCTTGTCCGTCGCAGTCTACTAAAAAAACAGCGCCTGTCCGTATCAGTCTACTAATGAAACAGCGCCTGTCCGTATCATTCTACTATTAAAACAGCGCCTGTCCGTATCAGTCTACTAATAAAACAGCGCCTGTCCGTATCAGTCTACTAATAAAACAACGCCTGTCCGTATCAGTCTACTAATAAAACAGCGCCTGTCCGTATCAGTCTACTAATAAAACAGCGCCTGTTCGTCTCAATCTACTAATAAAAAGGTGCTTGTCTGTCTCAGTCTACTAATAAAACAGCGCCTGTCCGTATCAGTCTACTAATAAAACAGCGCCTGTCCGTATCACTCTACTAATAAATCAGCGCCTGACCGTATCAGTTCACTAATATAAAGGTGTTTGTCCGTCTCAGTCTACTAATAAAAAGGTGCTTGTCCGTCTCAGTCTACTAATAAAACAGCGCCTGTCCGTATCATTCTATTAATAAAACAGCGCCTGTCCGTATCAGTCTACTAATAAAACTCTCCTCCGTCTGTTATTCTTTAGCTAAAGTCTTATAATTTTAATTTCAGAATCTTGCTACCTACAAGTGTTTCTAAAACAAATAGAAGCCGCACTCAAATGTATAGAGAGACAATGTTTAGTGGAAGATGCTTTGAACGCAACTCAGCAACTTATCGCGTTCTATTGTAATATCAGTACTGAGATGTCTATTCTGGATAAAAGCAGGTTAGCTGATCAATTTACTTTGCGTATAGATTTAACAGTTCCAAATGCGACACGATTTGAAAACGACAATGTACCGTTTTCACCCCCGCGAATATAATTAATGGCTATGTCCCTAGGGAACAAACTACAGCCAATGTTAATCATACACAAAAATGAAAAAAAAATTCTGTTCATTACCGAAATACCCACAGAAGATTTAATTCAATATTTAATAAACTATGATAGAAATTTTCTATATTTTAAACACTTGGCGATTTATCCATCGCAAGGAGATAACAAATTAAAAATATATCACTGCGGTATAGAAAATCAGAAAAGTAAATCTGGACGTGAGGAGCTCTGAACCGGGAGTCGAACCCGGGACCTCTCGCTTACCGGGCGGTTGCTCTACCAACTGAGCTATCCAGTTCTCAACACGACCTGCGAATTTACGCATGTGATTTCCCATACCGCAACGATATGTATAGGTACTCACTTAATAGTGAGCCTCTTGACGCCTAGAGGGCGCTAGTGTATTCAAGCCAAGTCTAAGACTATTATTGCCCTACCGTCACCTGTTACAGCATCGGGTAGTTAAGAATACACATTACTCGTATCGAGATTATGATAAAAAAAAAACTATATTTTAAACACTTTGCGATTTATCCATCGCAAGGAGATAACATATTAAATTTTATATCACGTCCTGATTTACTTTTCTGATTTTCTATACCGCAATGATATAAAATTTAATTTCAATATTTAATGTTCTGAGGAAATACCCCTTCGAACAAACACAAAAGAACGAAAATTGGTAACCTCTTTATAATATTAGTGTAGATTACGTACAAATTGTATGAAAGAAACTGCAAAAATAAGTTAGTTCGACATAGAAACTATGATAGAAATAAATTTCTATATTTTTAAACACTTGGCGATTTATCCAACGCAAGGAGTTAACAAATTAAATTTATATCACTGCGGTATAGAAAATCAGAAAAGTAAATCTGGACGTGAAGAGCTCTGAACCGGGATTCGAACCTGGACCTCTAGTTTACCGGGCGGTTGCTCTACCAACTGAGCTATCCAGTTCTCAACATGACCTGCGAATTTGCGCTTGTGCTTTCCCATAAAATTAGAAATTTTCGTTTTACTTCTTTACTTGTGCCAAAAGACCTCCCCTCGTACCAAAATTCAAGATTGTCACCGTAAAGTCTCTTAAGTTATATGGTAAATAAATAATAATAGTAAAAAACAGATAAAGAATAAAGTTTTGATCTTAAATCATTAACTGGAACTTTTATTACAAGAACACGCTTTGCAAGGTCATCGCGAGGTTCGAAACCCCAAAAAATAAAAATAAATTTGCAATGACGGAACCCATTCGTAGAGTAATAGTGCTCGCCATGTTTAAAGAGCGCTGGAACCGATTGGTTTCCACATGGGTATACTCGCGCACGAAATTGCTAGGCCTATCTAATATACGAAGCCGCAAGCGAAACGCTAGTTCAAAAATTTTATTTATTTATTTATTTTATTTATTTATTTATTATAATCAACTAAAACTAACATTACAGAATTACCTATTGCGTTAGTTTAGTAATTCTAAATTCTCACATAATAATAGAAATATATAATTAAATTACCAAATATAAATCCCAGATAACTTAATTACTACTTAACCTAGTACATATAATTAATATGGCCCCCGCGAACTCGTTCAACGTACAAGAAAATACATCAACGTGTCCAACGGTCGCGTTAAGCGAGCGTAGTGCTCGCGTTAGCGGAGCTTGTTGCAACAAGTTGGTGCGCGCGCGCGGCACCTTCAGCAACGGTGGCCGCCGCCTCCGCGACACATACTCTTCGGGCACGCACAGCTGCAACTCCCGAAGGAGGCTCGGGTTGTGCACTTTTCCACGTAGCACTTTAAACAAGTACGTGGCGGTGGACGCTTCCCTCCTCACTTCCAATTTGTAATATCCTACCATGCCAAGAACAAACAAAGTCGGATATAACAATGGAAATCCAGGATTAACACCGTATA
The DNA here is from genome assembly GCA_910592155.1 of Ypsolopha scabrella. Lineage (NCBI taxonomy): Eukaryota > Metazoa > Arthropoda > Insecta > Lepidoptera > Ypsolophidae > Ypsolopha > Ypsolopha scabrella. The sequence continues at coordinate 4,713,371 of OU342972.1, read as the reverse complement.
TTTTTTTATATAAGAATCGCATGAATTTATTCTGAATGCGCTCTAACATTATTATATACTTCGCTTCGTGTGGAGACCAAATCAAAGCACTGCTTTCCAGATGACTTTTTACTAGGGCTTCATATAGGGCACGTAGTGCGGATATATTGTTGAAGCTGTTCGATTGCCTCAGGATAAAACCTAAATTGCGAAATGCTTTCTTACATACATCGACAATGTGTTCTTTAAAAGTTAGATTGGCGGTGAATCGCACGCCTAAATCCTTGATCTCTGTGACGCGCTGTAGCGGTTCTCCCTCTAAATGGTACCGATGGTGGTGCGGGGTGCGCGCGCGACTAAATGTCAGTACTGAGCACTTGTTGATGTTAAAATACACCCTATTTTCCTGACTCCACTTACTAAGTCGATCTATATCTTTCTGTAACCTGTCATGATCCCCGATGTCGCTTACTTCGATCATTAGTTTCAAGTCGTCAGCATAGAGTAAACATGTCGACTCAGTAACCACCTCTGGTAAATCGTTTATCATTATGATAAACTGGAGAGGTCCCAAGTTACTACCCTGACTGACGCCCGATCTTGTGAAATAGGGCTCTGACCTGTGTCCGCTGCAATCGACATACTGACGTCTGTCCTGCAAGTAGCTGGCGAAGAAGGCTAGCGTGTTCGGCGTGCAGCCCACGCCTGCCAACTTCGTGAGCAGAATATCATTGTCAACAGTGTCGAAAGCCTTTCTAAAATCGAAGTAAGCGACATCTACCTGTCCTCCGGAATCAACCACTGGTACTAATCGCGTCATCAAACTCAGCAAGTTCCCCGTTGTCCCCCGCTCGGAACGGAAGCCGTGCTGTGCGTCTGACAACTGGGCCTTAACCTGCGCATAGAGACTATGGTATATGGCTGTCTCGAACACTTTGGCTGGAGTGCATAACACCGCCACGGGCCTGTAGTCGCTGGGTTCGTGACCTCCACGACCTTTTGGCACCGGCACCACCCGAGTGAGTTTCCACCGCTCTGGAAAGGTTGTGTTCGTGATAAAGACGTTGAATATGTACAGCAGCGGTGCCTCCAGCACTCTGCGGCAATCCTTAAACACGAACGGCGGTATGCCATCTGGTCCCACCGAGCGCTTTGGCAGCAGGCGGGCAAGCGCACGTTGCACCTCGGCTGGCTGCAACAGCGCCAGGTGGGTCCGCAAGCCACCGTTGCCGCCACTGCCGCTCGCCACCGGCACGCTCAATTCGGCTGGTTCCGGATTGTACACGGACTGGAAGAACCCTGCAAATTCTTCTGCACACTCTTGATCTGATAGAACTCGTCCATTCTTGGTTAGTCTGTGTTGGCTCGAGTTACCTTTTTTCGATCTCATGTAGCTCCAGAAGGCCTTTGGGTCCGTGGCCAGATGACTTTGTACTCGGTCCCTGTAACGGTCGTGAGCCAGCGCAGTGTCAGTCTTTACTCTCGCCCTGTACTGAGCGAATACCTCATAATCGTTACGGGACTTACTTCTCTTGTACTTTTTATGCATAATGTACTTTAATTTAATGTTTCTTATTATATCTGACGTATACCATACAGGGTAAATATACCTAGCGTTTCCCTGCTTCTTCTTTTTTAAAGGTACACAAGCATCGAAAACTTCATTGATCTTATCATGAAAGTAGTTTGTGACTAAATCAGTATCTGTTAATTTGTACATTTCGCTCCAATCTATATTCGCTATTAAACAATATAATTGATTGAAGTCAGCCTTATTAAAATTCCATTGTGTTACCCGGCTATGTCCGCGGTCCGAATCCGCGGCGGCGATGGCGGGGGCGCCGGCCGTTACGGTGACGGTGACGGCGAGCGACGGATGATACTCGTCCTAGTAATTTCGTGCGCGAGTATACCCATGTGGAAACCAATCGGTTCCAGCGGTCTTTTATCATGGCGAGCACCATACGACGTACGCTTCACAAATATTTCGTTTATTTGTTCCAGATGTGACTGTAACCTAGTGATGAGTCAAGTAATGGTCTACGCTCTACAAATATGCGCAGTTATGTTGAATAATTTAAGTCCATCGAAAGGTAAGTAAAATAAACAGATATCGTAACCTTATGTATGACTAGCCTTTTACCCGCGTTTATTCAATCTCTGCCCCGTTTTCGGCTTGGGCGTTGTTTTATGAACACTCCTTATAGCCTGTAATATAAGTCCTATACAGGGTGTAAATGCAAAGTCAAGAATCCCTTTAGGGTGTGAAAGTATACACGATTCTGATGTCATTACGAGAAAAAAAAATCTTGAATTTTCACCAAAAATTTTCACCAACCACAGCGCTCCTTAAAGTGACTGAGGACATAAGATTAGGAATGGAGAAGGGAATGGTAACTGCGCTGGTTCTAGTAGATTTTAGTAATGCTTTCAACGCTGTCGATCACGACCTCCTACTTGCTTCCCTTGACCGTTTGAATATATCTCTCCCTGCTTTAAACTGGTTCACTTCCTATCTTCGAGGACGCCGGCAGGCCATTCGCTGTGATCAGACCCTGTCCAATTGGTGTGATTTAGATGCTGGTGTTCCTCAAGGTAGCATTCTCTCCCCTCTGTTATTTTCAATATTTATTAATTTAGCTACACCCTACCTTAAGTGTTCTTACCATCTTTATGCTGACGACCTCCAGCTTTATGGGCAGGCTAAGGTTGATGACCTTCACGATTGTATTGACCATCTTAACGTTAATCTACGTAGCATACAATTCTGGTCAGAGCGGTTCGGTATAGCGGTAAACCCAAACAAGTGTCAGGCTATCATTGTCGGAAGTTCACAACAAATTACAAAAATTGACTTTGACACGCTGCCACAGTTGAAATATAACGATTGCGGTATCAGCTTCTCTTCTACCGTTAATGATTTAGGTTTAGTTATCGATCAGGATTTTAATTGGGATGCTCAAATCGAAAAAGTTTCTCGAAAATTTTATGCCTCTCTCCATTCTCTTTTAAGTCTGAAAAACGTATTACCTATTTCAACGAAAATCTCTATCGCCAATTCCCTTCTCATCCCTATTATTAACTACGCTGATACCTGTTATTTGGATGCTAAAGAAGAGCATCTCAATAAACTGGAACGCTTGCTTAACACCTGCATCCGTTTCATATTTGGCTTGAGGAAATATGACCACGTTTCAGAGTTTCGTGCAAAACTCAACTGGCTTCCTATTCGCGACCGTAGAAACCTAAGAATTGTTTGCCTTCTTTATAGTATAATTACCGATCCAAATACCCCCTCATACCTCAAGTCAATGATACATCTCTTGTCTGACAATCACGATAGAATGCTCAGATCCTCAAATAACCTTCTTCTCTCGATTCCTTTGCATCATTCCGGATTTGTATCCAATTCTTTTAGTGTGGTTGCTGTTCGTCTCTGGAACGAACTTCCCGACGATGTCAGAAAAGCCCCCTCCCGTAACTCTTTTAAGTATTCTGTGCACAGACACTACCTCTCCAAAAACACACAAATATGAACTTCTTTAATTCTTATTATTTTTTGCAGTCATGGTATGTATTTATTTATGTATTTATGTACAATATACTTATTAAAACTTGTATTTATTTATGTATTAACATATATTCTTTTTAGGTATTGTTACCTATAGTTATAAATTTAGAGTAGTATCTTCATTTAATTTGTAATTTTAAAGTTTTTACTCTTCTTGCACGCCCACCTACCTATTTATCTTGTACCATCTGTGGGTTGACTGGTAGAAAATGCTTTATGCATTAAGTCCGCCTTTTTGTACTTATTTTTTGTGCAATAAAGTATTTATGATGATGATGATGATGAAATTCCATCATTTTTCTAAGCTATGGCTACGCAGCTCACCGGCCTTCCCACACACCTAATTACACCCCGCAACCCGCACCCCTCATCCGAGTGGCCAGCGACCAGTGAGGGTGTCCACGCGATTAGTGTATTTTGAGTAAAGAAAATCGTCTTATTGTGAGGTACTGGTACTTTATTTAGAGACCCCATTATTTAAAATAATATCTTTACCTATCACACTAACACACCCTTAAAGGATTCTTGCCTTTGCTTTTACACCCGGTATGTCTTTAAGGGTCACTATGGTGATAATAAAAAAACGCATCCTTATCCGTTGAGTGGTTCTCTAGTTAAAACTGAACATACATACATACAGACAGTCAGAAAAAATTCAAAAAAATGTAATTTTGGCCTCAGTACAATACCAATAACACATTTTATTTAAAATTTCACATAAATATTCAAAAGACTAGGACAAGGTGATAGAGCTGATGCCGGGGTCGACTGTGGAGGTACCACCATCTTACTCGCAAATCCTCCCGAAGTTATTCGGGGGAGAGTAAGAGAACAGCTCTCAGGCAAAACCAGGCGGCCCACCATTGCCTGGGACCGATGGATGGCGGCGTATTATATAAAACAGACTGGTGACGGGTAGCGGCGTCACTGGTGCAAGGGGTTCGGCATCGCGCTCACCAACCCGCCTGCCCAGCGTGTGTGAGTATGGGCATTTCTTCCAGGAGAACCGCCATGAGTGTCGAAATCCTGGAAAGGCCTATGTCCAGCAGTGGACGAAACGGGCTGATGGATGGATGGGTGGATTCAAAAGACTAGACATTTTTCCTACTTTATTATTAGTATAGATTTATTAGATTATTAGTTAGGAAACTTGAAATATGTTTTATTGGAAATGCATCATACTCTTTTAAGATTTAGTTACTTATCGAATCCCTTGACCGTCATTGCTTTTTATAATCTTTGGCACCCAATTTCAGGCCACCTAAAAAGCCCGCTAGTCGTTTTCGTAAATTTGTTAGGAAACGTGCAAATATGCTGGAATAGCATCATACTCTCCTACGATTTAGTAACTTATTGAATCCCTTGACTGATTGCTTTCTATAATCTGTGGCAACTGACCTCTCATAAACAACTAAACTCACAATCTCGCTCAAAAAGTGTCCGCGATGCATTTTGTCACCGCTATGGGGTGACAAATTCAAATGACGATTTCGTACAACTGACATTGCCTCTTATGTTAACGACATAATGTCTTAATTTGGTTGAAGATTTTTGCTACTATGCACGTTACAGGTTCGGAAACTTTCTGACGAACTTTTTTTGAGACTGTGTGTCTTGTTGTTTATGAGAGGTCAATGTCTGTGGCACCCAATTTCAGGTCACCTAAAGAGGCCGCTAGAGTCTGTGTGCCGGTCCGGTCTCCTCATCACGTACCAATGGGTGGTGCGGGACGTGGAGTGCGCCTCGCAGCTGGGACACTACGAGGGACACTTCCACGTGTTTGTCGAGACTTGTGACGTCATCAAGGACGCGCTCGCCAGCTGCGACGTGCACGGTGAGACCGTCGATGACGTTTCGTTGCGGAGAGTTTGGAGCTCAGTGCGAAATGCATAACTTTTTCTTATTCCTGAATGAAAAGTATAAAATAAATGTGATTTATGGCATTTCGCGACCAAAGTTTAATGTCAATTAGGCTTTTCTACCAAAATTTTGTAATTTTATGCATTATATTATAAAACACGCCTTTAAGTTGGTATGGACATTCACGCTAACTATAATACATAAAATGACGCAATTCTGCTAAAAACCCCTGATAATTATTAAACAATAGTCGCAAAATAAGATGAAACTATTTTATTTCATACATTTTATTTAAAAATAAGATAAACAATCATAAGTTATACATTTTGCACTGAGCTCGAAACGTTCCCCCTTAATCAAAATGCAGTTTAGTCCCCATTTTGTTCGTATAGTCATATATTTTGATTCAAAGTCACCGCCGATTCTTGCTCACGGGGCGTCGCACAGTGAGCTGAAATCGAATTTTCGTGGAATTAGCGATGAATAAAAAACATTACTTTTCAGATTATTTGTTAATAGTAGCGTATTCTGATAATTACGGCGATGATTTATTTCTTTTGATTTTTCTTTTTATTACTTATCTTTTAACCAATAAACATCTTTGTAATTTTTTTGTGTGAGTAAAATACATTTGGTCAGTTTATTCAAAAGTCTTAACATATGAATTGAGGATTCTAATAGTCTGTACGTTTACCTATCACCATACCCAAGGAGTGGTCTCGCAAATGCTCGCAACTGTATCCCCACCACTATAAAAAACGCGCGTAGTATTCAACCTCCTAGGTGGTGTGGAATAGAGTACATAGTTTTCTAGAAATCTCCAAAAATATCTGCGACAAACTTATCGTACTTAAAAAATTGTATGGACTCAGCTACACTATTAGGTTGGTCAGTATATTGGCACGGTTGCGAGTATTTGCGAGGCCACTCCTTAGGTATGGTGATAGCTAAACATATTATAGACTATTAGAATCCTCAATCTATATGTACCTATGTTGAGACTTTTTGAGACTTTTGAATAAACTGATCAAATGTATTTTATCTCTACACAAAAAAATTAACCAGAGTAGTTAATTACAGAGGTAGTTTGGCTAAAATTAAGTATTAAAAAGAAAAAACGTAAAAAATAAATTATCGCCGTAATTATTAGAATACGCTAGTATCAACAAACAATCTGAAAAGTAGAGTTGTTTTTTATTCATCACAAATTGGCATTTTCAAGAAATCAAAGTACGCTCTTCATACAAAGACCAAAAAGTTGCACGATTTTTCGACTCCGTGAGAAAAATATATCTTTTCTCCATACTTGGACATTATGGTTTTGATACAGCTTTAACTTCGGCAGAATCTTTTACATTTAACGTGGTTTAATGAATTGAACATCAAGGATTCATGGAAATAACACCGGGTCAAGTTAAGTACTGGACCTGCCATTCACCTTTATTCACAGGAAAATGGGACTTAATAAAAGCCTAATTATGAAATTACCTTGTAAAAATTTTAACTTTGGCAGCACTAAAGGCTTTGAAATCAGCAGCTAATTTTATTTAAATTCTTTATTCTGGTGACTAATTAATATATATTATGTACTGCCCCTAGATTATGTATCTTTGAGTCAGTTGCCAACTGGTTGCCAAACATGGAAAACATAGATATACTATCGAATTCTGATATACGTTCGTACTTAAAGTGACGTTACAGTTCAATACACACTGAAGGCAATTTTGAAAGTGTTTCAACGTTACATAATAGGCCCGCAGTTGAATATACACTGAAAGCAATTAAACTATTTCATGGATTGTATAGAAAGCGTTCAAATGGACGATCTTTGCCGAACAGTGGCAAAGATAGATTCCTACGCGCTAGACATAATGGTCGACCGACCGAACTTGCCTTATGCGTCATGGATCGTTTTATTGAAATATTATTGAAAGCATAAGGAAATTCGAACTATGCCGAAAAGGGGCGATGATCGTTATGCGCATTATTTAAATGCAACCACTGTACAGCACTTTGATTACTTATTTATTTTACATCGGTACCACTTCTAACGAAAACCGCATTTAAACCATTAAATCATAATAATTATCAAGTTATTGCTTGACCCTTCGACCATTTAACACGGGACTAGGCAAGCGCACTTATCCCCCTCTGTCGAAGTACATCAACAATTTGTTCATGTAAGTTTGCTTGTGTGCGTGTTTTGTGTCTGTGTTGCAGCTTTTGATTTAGTGTGACATATCCATTTTTCGCAGCAGTGTGCGTCAATGAGTGTGTGCTGTGCGTGTTTACCTCCCCTCCCGTAGAAAACGGCAGAATAATTTTAGTACACAGAGTCGCGCTTTGCCAGGTCCCGTGTTAAATGGTCTAAGGCTTGACCTCAAAAATTTAGGTTTATTTACGAAAAATGCCCTCAACCAAATTTTTTAAAGTAACATTTTTTTCTTTTAATTTCAGGAAACATCCTATCAGAACTAATGGGAACCCTCCAGCCGTCGACTGAAGATATAGACTTGCCTTCTAACCTTCACAGACAAGTGTGGATGGATAGCTTCTCAAGGTTTTCAATAGTTGATTAAAACTGAACAATTTAAAAGTAATTTTGAGAACAGAATACGTCATTACCAAGAATACCCAAGATTATTTCAGGGTTTCGGTCCAGTTTTAAGAAAAACTCAAGACGGTTTTTTTATTTTTATTGGTAAGAGAGATGTTTGTCTTTGTTTCGGGGTGGGGGTTTTTGAATCTCCAAAACCCCTCCTCGGTTACTCCACTTTCAGAAATCCAACTGTGATTTTGGACAACATGTGATGTATGATGATCCAGTACCTTATGGCATTGAATTAAAGTGATAGTTTTATGTAAATATTTTGTACTTGTGGTACATTATAGATAAGTGTCATTTTAACAAAAAGAAGTCTCCATCTCTAGAAAATGCCTCACTAGAATTGTATTTGTAAATAAATATTTAATTTATACTTGCCCGTTTAATTTATTCCTGCATCATACATAATCACACTAATATTATAATTGTGAAAGTTTGTGTGTGTGTGTGTGTATGTTTGTTACTCTTTCACGCTGTAACGGCTGAACGGATTTGGATGAAATTTAGAATGGATACAGCTTATACCCTAACTTAACATATAGGCTACTTTTTATCCCGGAAAAAAGCATGTCGTTAAACCGAATAACACGCGGGCGGAGTCGCGGGCAAAAGCTATATATTATAATTTCTTAGTATGAATGGTATAATGAAAGATTTATTTATACAACACTTACAACCAATATATTTTTAAACTCATTGAAATTGCAATAAAATGCATAGACTATAATACTATTATAAATATGATACAATAATGATAGTTTAAAATCACTTGTAAACTTGACTAAGCAAAGGAATGTTCAATACTTATCGAAAAAATAACCGTCATATTATGGCTCTGTGCTGGTAACCACACTTGGTGCAACAGTCGCTACAACAGACGGTACGTGAAAGAAATACAACATGAAACCTGTAGCCAGTAGAAAGTGCACAGCCAATATTGATCCGACCAAAATGAGGAAGTATTTAGACTTCCTCAATGTAGCCAGGAGCCAGTATATCAAAACTGCTCCTGATATGAATGCTGCCATCAGTACTAGGAGCCATTGTAGCCAGGACACTTGAATAGTCCAGAGGACGGCCACCGGGATGTAGATTGATAGGGAATATCCGTAGAGACAGAACAGCGACATCATTGTTGGGGAGTTGGAGCCCTGAAATGAGAAAAAGTGTCATAGACCGAACTAAATAACCAATACACGGGGTAAATAATATGCCCACACATAAGAATTGAAATCATACTGAAAAATTTTCAGCTCCATTCCTTCACTCTTTCTTGAGTTATGAACAGACACCAAACTATCTACTTGATGAGTATTTAGGACTAGCTTTTGCCCGCGGCTTCGCCCACATTGAATTGGTTTTTGTGTAGTCCTATACACAATCTGCCAATATATTTCGGACTGTTACCTACAGTAAACAAAGCTGGTAAAATGTGTGTGTTATGCGCCTCTGTGGTTCCCATTTTGTATGTCTCTTTTATAGCTTTTCAATGGGAACTGATTTATGGGATAAAGAGTAGTTTTTGCCTTATTCTAGATCTAGAACATTATTTGTGCAAAGTTTCAGTCCAGTCGGTTCACTAGGTACGGCGTGAAAGGGTGCCCCATCACTTTTCTATAGAAACTTGAAACCTCATTTCCATCCCATGGGAACTGATTTATGGGATAAAAAGTAGCACATGACCTATTCAATGTCTAGAACTATATTTATACAAAATTTACGCCCAATCGCTTTCGTAAGCATGGCGACACATCACTCTTATACTTGAAAGCTCATTTTCATCCCAAGGGAACTGATTTATGGGATAAAAAGTAGCCTATGTCCTATTCCAGTTCTAGAACCACATTCATACAAAATTTCAGCCCAATCGGTTCAGTAGTTACGGCGTGAAAGAGTAACAAACATCCATCCATCCAAACTTTCGCATTTATAATATTAGTGGGATTCTGTTCTGTACCCCAAAATTAAAAAGACGGAACCTGTTGTCCGGTCAAGACCCTTTTTCTGAGGCATGGGGCTATATAGAGATATTCAGTTGAAACTAACACCTATTTCACCGATGTCTACAGCCCCATCGTTTGTAGGGAATCCAAAACCAACCGAAGTTACAACCCGGTTTTTTTGTCGGTTATCATCAAAAAACCCGGTTTTCGGTAAAACCGAGTAAAAATTTTGGATTAATTATATTTTTAAACTGCATTTGAAATTCAGGCCACCTACATCTTGCATCTTTCCAATTTTTTAATAGATTAAAAGGAAATATAAATTAAAAATTTCATTTAAAGAGCGGAGATTTGTAAAAGAAAAAGGTTTATTTGCTTTATAACCTTAAGCTTAGTTGGTATAGTTAATTTACTACAATAGTAATAATATGAACAGTAACTGAACGTGAACTAATAAAATAAATCTAAGGTGCTTAAAAAAAACTTTTGAATTATGAACTTTCAGTTTTAAAATGAAACAATAACAGTCTCAATAGCGTCTGACAATACTCGTAGCTGATTAACATAATATAGCGTAGCAATAATAGACCGGGAGATAGTGACACAATTTACTTGGTCATTTGTAACAGTACGGCGGTTCTTCAGGGGTCTTAGTACGCAATGACAAAAAAAAATGATGGTCATAGCGCTGGTACCGGTGGCCCAATCGCGTGGGCGTTAGTCGAACTCGTCGGATAAATTACGAGTGTCAAACGATTTGTACCACAAAAATTTTAGTATTTTCCGATAGTCCATAAAAAACATGTAGGCGGTAATGTCATGCCATACTTCTCCGGTGTGACTTGCAGCCCGCCATACCGACGCGACGCGAATGCGTTAATTAAATATAAAAAAATTCAACTATTTCTACCAGGCTAATTTTTACAAAGTTAATTATCGTCAAAATATCAGCAAAATTTTTTTTTCGCCAAACGATTTGTAACAGTGTTGCATTTGGATTTTTGAAAAGTATTTGATAAAATGTGACCGTTATTTTATTTGCCATACTTCTAGTAGGGGGAAAAAGTGCTGCCATACTTGAAAAACTTATTTATTCGACACGTTTCAAAAATACGACTGTACAATACGTAAAATATTTTTTTACAGCATGGGATCATTATATTCTGTTTGTTTGGATACAATTCTACCTACAAAAAATTATCCCGGATTGTAACCATGGGGCGGACGACTGTGAGACTAAAGCCAAAAAATAAAATTTTTTTTTGATCTTTTGTACCAGTATGGCATTTGGATTTTTGGAAATTATATGATGCAATGTGACCATTATTATATTTGCCATACTTCTAATAGAGGGAAAAAGGGGCAACATACTTGAAAAACTTGATTTTAAAATCTTACAATTAAAAAAAAATATTATACACATTCGCCACCTCCCACAGGTATGGCATTATCACACTTCTATTTACCATCAGCTGTTGAAAAAAAAATTTAGGGTGGCACAAATCGTTCGGCAAAAAAAAAATTTGCTGATTTTCGGTGGTATGGCGGCCATTTAGAACCGTCAGAAAAGTATGGCATAGTGATTTTCGTAAATGGCTGCACGACGATGATTAACTGTGCAAAAATTAGCCTGGTACAAATGGTTGAATTTTTTTATTTTTAATTAACGTATTGGCATCGGTATGGCGGGCTGTAAGTCACACCGGAGAAGTATGGCATGACACTACCGCCTACATGTTTTTTATGGACTATCGGAAAATAGTAAAATTTTTGTGGTACAAATCGTTTGACACTCGTAATTTATCCGACGAGTTCGAATAACGCCCACGCGATTGGGCCGCCGGTATCAGCGCTATGACCATCATTTTTCTTTTTGTCATTGCGTACTAAGACCCCTGAAGAACCGCCATACTGTTACAAATGACCAAGTAAATTGTGTCACTATCTCCCGGTCTTATTCGACACTTGAAAACGTGATGTTTGAAAATAAATAATATTTAAAAACCCGAAAAACCGGAAATAGAAAAAAAAAACGGATTTTATAATCGACTAAAAAAATGCCGAATAACCGGTTTTTCGGTTAAACCGGTTTGCATTCCCTACCCTCTACAATCAATATCAATGATCAATTTTTTCATATAAATTGGCTCACTATGAAAACCCACAATTCCGAACTTGAAACCCCGTACACGGTCAAATTAAGTTGGATACTTATAACTGCATAAGGAATAAGTTTGTGTTTGTCCTATATGCACTTGAAGTGTTTTTATGTATAACTAATTATCCCAAGAAAATCCCAAAGCTATGTCTCACCTGTATAGCTTCCTCATCTTGAGACTCTTGTATGGACCACTTTAATGCAGCCCATAGAGCTATAGGCACCAGCCAGACATAGAATGTGATTGCTGTAGCTGCATATGACACCAGGTGGAAGTCATATCGCCAGTGTAATGCCTTATTTGCATTCTGAAGGTAACTAGCAATGTTGCCACTTACTGCTATTGTAAATACCTGGAAATTAAATGTATAATTTCTAAAAAAACTTTCAACTACTCTTTGGATTGAAAACTCTCGTAAATGGAGTTTTGGACACAGTAATCATTGGTGAATTGATTCATGTAGAGAGAATATTCTTTTGGAATGTTTTTTTTAAACAGCGACATTGCTAGCAAGGGTCATAATACTTTATTTATTTAATTATTAAAATCAAGTTAAACATTTATTATTTACCAATGTAACAGATATCCAGATAGGCCCATAAAGGTCAGGCTTAGCCATGATTCTTTCATTAAAGTAGTTGCTGGAAACCTTGGTTGGCACCACTGAGGATACAATCCTCTCCACAACCTCATTTGTGTGGACATCAAAGTATTTCTGGTAGTATTCTATGGTCCAGAAGTTGTGGTTTGCTGTGAAGACCATGTAAATGAAACATGAATAAAATTATGTATGATTCAGTCATAAAGATAATCAGTTCTGACTCCCCCTGCTTGAATGCAACTTGACTTGACTTGAACTATAAGTCAAATAAGAAGTCCTAAGAGTGACTGCAGCAAAATCCTAAATCTAGGTTTCAATTTGAAATTATTTAGGCATTGACTTATGAATGAAGATAGGATGTGCCAGAATCTTAGGACAGTGTCAATAAAGGGGCACAACTTACAACTGAAGAATTTCTGGGTTCTCCACTGTTCCTTGACTCATCAATTATAGCTAACCACAGTGCCCCTTATCTATACCTCAAACCTAGCTTTTCTTAGCAGTTCCGTTCCGATAATGGACCTTGTATTTGCGCCATAAATTGCAATCTCCAACTTAACTTTAATTGTAAAAATTTACCCAAATAAAAGAGGTACTAACACTGAGGTTGCTCCTGAGTTTCTTCAGTTACTTTCGGCTCCTCATATGGATAATTCTGGTTGGAAGTCGTGTTATTGTACTGATTGGTGTGGACGGCTTCCACATCGATCCTTGCACTTCGATCATTGTGCTCCGGTGAATAGTCTTGGAATGTCAACAGCTCACCAGTTTTTACGTTCGACATTGTTGTGCCTTATCAATAATAAAATCTTTTCATACTATGTTGCAATTGTTAGCAATATATGAAAGAAAGCATAAACTTTGTTTCAATTACCCTACAATCAGACAAACAAGCAGACGTCGTGAAGCAGAGCAGACAACAGACAGACAGACAAAGACAACTGACAAGTGGCAAAACAGAAGTGACTAAAGGGCCGATAGTGGTCCTTTGATTTATAAAATTATTGAAGCGTAAGTGATTATTTAGCTGTTGAAATATCTTCCTTAGTACGAACCAATACAGTTCAATGGAGAAGAAATCGCAAAGCTATTCTCAGCAGTGTTGCCGGTAGTCAAACTAGAAAAAGTCCGAAACCGGATCAGAAATTACCCGAATTACCCGTTTTGTGAATGTAATTTTTATTTCAAGAGAAAAAATAAAATATTAAATACCTTGTGTAATGTATCAAAGGTGTAACTACCTACATATATGCGTGGGTACAAATAAACCAGTCAGCCATTAGCCACAGTGTTGTTATTTACCGCTCCCGATATATAATATTCTGGCGACGAGTTGGTCGATTTATTTCGGGTTTTTAATCATGACGGAAGTCACCAATGGCTTAATGATTGGAAACATAAAAGAATTTAAGTTGGACTCGCAAGATTCGTGGAGTAGTTATGTGAAACGTATCGAAGGATACTTTAAAGTGAATGACGTAAATGTGGCAGTGCAAACCTCGTTCCTTATAACCATAGTTGGAAATGAAACTTACACGAGTTAATGACGGATTTGTGTAAACCAAGTGAACCTGAATCGAAAACATTCGAGCAATTAGTGAAAATTGTGGAAGTTCACTTGAACCCAAAGTCATCAGAGGTCGCGGAACGTATGAAATTTTGAGCGTGTATGCAGCTACCCTCAGAACCAGTGAACGATTATTTACTTCGCTTAAAGAAACTGTCGAAATTATGCAAGTTAAAAAATGCATTAGAGGAGAATTTGAGGGATCAATTCATCAAGAATGAAAAATTCCGACAGCGTATTTTGTCCGAGTGAGATGTGACGTATCATCGTGCTATAGAGTTAGCATCGAGCATGGAGGCCGGCGAGCGTGAATCAAAACTTGGCGGTGGCGGCTCAGGAGGCGGCGGCGAGGCATCGGGTACCGCCGTCCTAGCGGTGCGCAGCGAGGGTCGGCTCGCAACGGCAACGTTTCTTTGATGTGATGTTGAAAATCTTATTGCTTGCCCTATCTAACGAGAGTCTTTATATGAGCATCTCTTTTGCACGTTTTGCCTCATCGGACTCAACACACACACACACCCTCACACAAAATAGGGATAGGATTCATTCCGTTTTGCGCATTCACGCATGATATGCCTCAAAATTATTTCGTTTTGGGCATCTGAGTCGATACGATTTAATGATAGAAAAAATATTTTTGTGTCTGTCGCAAAATTACCCGAAATTACCCGGCAGTCATGATTACCCGCAAGATACCCGCCCAATGCCTAAATTACCCGAAATCGGGTAAAAATACCCGTTCCGGCAACGCTGATTCTCAGATGGCGCTGCCATCGCTTGGCCCATAAATTTCGGCTGTCATTTTTTGTGAATTGTTTTCGTCATATTTTACCATTATTATACTTTGATTCTCAGTTTTTTTATCAGTCCACTGTGAAAATGTATTCAACGTAGACAGCCTCACGGCTAAAGGAACAGTAAGAATTAGAGGTGCTTCTTTAAGAGGCAGAAAAGCAGATCTTGTTAGTCGGTAATGAAACTCATATTTCTGTATAAATCTGTAATTTATGTACAAGTAATTATAACACGTGGTGTTAAAATGACGTACTTTTAACGTTCACCTTAGCTAGATTACGGATCTACGCCGTATTTTCATGTAATCGTTTTTTTGAGGGCTAGAATCATTTGACAGGAATTTTAACTTAATAAACCACAGCACGATTCTGAAACCGAAGTCTGTTTCATTGAAATGCCTAAAACATAAGTTGATTTAAAGTTTTTTAATTTTCGTAGCATTTTCCCACAATTTTACATTTGGGGATCCTTAGGAAAACTATGATTTCCATTCTCATTGCATCCAATGGCTATACAACGAGGCATTTTCAAGGAAATCCACAAAAACTTGTCCAAAACAGAAGCTTTGTATGAAATCTGACAGTTGGCTTGGGTCAAGTGATAACACCGCCAGTTTGACAGTTTTCTTCCCCATTGAGTCGACAAAGGTCAAATGCGCCTTAAGTCACACGAAACAAAATTGTGGTAAAGCAGGATTTTTTGTATTTCCTTTATTTTTTTATTTTCTTAATTGTTTACAATATTGTCAAAGATTTTGTTAGGTTTACTGGTGAAATCACGAAAAAAATTAATGTAGTCCACAGTATTTTAGTTACAAACTGGTTTTTAATTCTAGATTTAGGTGCTTATGATATTTAGTTTCGGATTTAGGTTGGTTTGAGAGCAAATGTCAGTGGATGAAATACACGGGGGGATTTAGTTGAAGTTGTGGCGGCCATGACAGACGCTTACCGTCTTATGATTGGTTGACCGGTGCTTAGTCGAATTTGATTTACAATGACTCTTGGATCTAGGTGAGTATGAAATAAAGCTAAATATTGATTTAGATTTTTCTACTAGACTCGAATGGATACAGGTAATAGTCCGGGAGGTACCGTTGCAAATAAAAAAGTCATAGTAAGCTGGCTGAAATTGACATCGATCGTAGATCTCACATGACTAATATGTGAATCGAACGTCAGCTGCTCAAGTAGCGGTGGGTGTGGGAGTGGGAGGTTGAGACAGTGGTAAAAAAAAGTAATAGTATGCCGGCTGAAACTTTTCTCAACAGATAGTTGACATCATACTGAGCTGAAAAAAAAAAGTCAGCTGGACCATGGAGGGGGGATGATGCGTCAGCTACTCGCATGAACTTTTTGCATTTTAAGAAGTGTTTTTACGCTGATAAATTTATATTTAAACATGGTATAATAGCCGCATAGCAACAGTAATGGAGCTTAGTTTTTACACTAACTAGGTACTAGCTAGCAAAACCGACCGCTATCTGACAATAAAGTATTTTTTGTCAACTTCTTGTGAGGTAACACGCTACAATGTTTATATTTTTGTAATCTACATAAAACAGACTATATCCTAGTTTTTTTTCTAAAATTTTTGCAGCATTTTCAAGTTATGCCCATAACAATACAAATTTTCTCAATGAAATTTTTTTTCTTTAATATTTTTAGGAAGTAGCTATACAAAAGGTTAAATATTATAGCAAAACTGAATTTTCCGTTCTTTATTTATCTGAAAACGATACTAAATATGGGATATTGGGTTCAGAGTAAAGGCCTTTAGGCCCCTGTATCCCACAAAATAGTAGTGCGTTTTCAAGTTTCCCGGACTGAACCTAATAAAAATGATCCAAACAATATTTGAAGTGAGTGACTTGCTTGTATCACTTCCCTAAAGGTCTTTGACAAAAATACCCGTACTATAAAAACAATATTCGTTGAGATATTTTAAAAATACGTAGGATTGGATAAGTATATAGATTGTGCATGCCGTGACTGTACTTTTGAGTCGCACAGTGACACGACTTTTTGTTAACATAAACAAGCCTATGCACCCAGCCCGTATTAAAATTCGTTGTAAAATAGGCTTTCTATAGCCGTGATAAGACGTATTTTAAATACAGTGACTCACACAAATGTAAACATTTACACCATGCAAGACACACAAATGACAATACATGTTTGGTTTCATATTAAAAAGCCAGCCAGTGCGGTGGTTATAAGTCTTTAAGTACGAGTACCTAAGTATATTGACCGTAAGTGATCGGAAAGTGCTTGGAAAATGATTTTTTCTGGATATCGTGAACTATCTTAAAATTACGGGGGTCGCCTCGCTCCGCTGCGCTCGGCTTCCTTAAATGTACTTGCATGTCAACCTAACCGGACCTCCTCACTTCGGTCGTCGCACTGTGGAGCGAGTCTATGGAGACGTTTGGACTTAAGGATTAAAAAAAGTAAACAATTTAATTAAGTCATTTTGATAATGCCATCCAGTGCAGTTAGTGACTGCCTCTCAAAGTTGTTGATTGACATTTTTGTATAACATTTTCATCTGTGAAGATATTTAATAAAAACCATTTTTTCACTATGATACAACCACGTCATGGGACATATGTCCTGATTCCGGCCTTGTTTCAAGATGTGGTATTTTTTATTGAAATCATCTTATAAAATGCAACGAATGTTCCAAACAAACTAGGTGCGCCAAAGGTACCCTTTTTAAGAAAAACCGGGATTTAATATTATATACGGTATTTTGTATTTCTTTTTTCTAACAATCTTAGGGTTTGTATGTAAGCGATTTGGTTGGTTAGCTTCTAAGCAGTACTTAGTAGAAGTGATGTTCCATAACCGGAAAAAAACGGTATTTTAGTATATAGTGTCTATCTTAAGCTTTGAATATGAATAATTCCAGAGAATGATAGCATTTCTTCTTTATGCTACTCAATACGAGTAATGATAATTGACCGATTAAAAAAACCGGTATTTTAGTACATCGTGTCTGTATAAACTTTGAATATAAGTAATTCAAGTTAATTGTCTCATGACTTCTTCATGCTAAATTAACGTATCTAAGAGATAATTTTGCTGGTACTAAGCTATCTGAAACCTGATACCTGACCTTTCATCTGACCAAATGGTTGTTTACCAAAAAATCGCTTCGTTTATTATATTTTATTACTTTCATTTATAACATTTATTATATTAATAGTAACATTTTATTAATTAATCTATTTATTATTTAAGATATTTAGTAAAAAACAATTTTTACTATGCCGACGACCACGTCATGGGACATATCTCCTGATTCCAGCCTTGTTTCAAGATGTGGTATTTTTATTGAAATTTAATATTACAACGGTATTTTCATTTTCTTTATATCAATGTTATGGTTTTTAAGTAAGAGATTTAGTTGCTTAGCTCCTAAGCAGTACTTAATACGAATGATGTTACATTACCGGTTAATAAAAACGGTATTTTAGTATGGTCTCCATTTTGTGTTGTGAATATAAGTAGTTCAGGATAATGATAGCTAATTTCTTGTTGCTACTTAATACAAGTGATTATTGTTTATCTTTTTACCAAAAAAAAACAAATAAATTTGTCGCAACCTATCCTAGCCTAGCGGTCGAATAAAATTAAAACTAAGGAAGCCGCTACAGCTATTTAGTCACTTTCAAAATTTTATGCTTTCTTTTTGCTTTAATTAAGAAGCGTTTCAGGGCCGCGTTCAGTTTGATCGCCCGCTCATCACTGACAGCAGGATAGCATAAACAAATTCAACGCGTGCAAAAGAGATGTCATGATCACTGGCCGGGCGTGAGCGGGCGATCAAACTGAACTCAGCCCAGCAGAACGTGCGACCATAGTGCGAAATTTCCGTAGAAAGCTATGTCTATGGAAATTTCACTCGTTTCGTTTATCTTTCGTGCAACTGTCAGGTAACAGTTCGGTTACCCTCGGTTTTACTCGGGTCAATTTTTGAAGGCTTTAGGGTGAAATTCACTCGTTCGTTTCCAAACGGCACAGGGGTTTTCAAAGGCAAAAAAAAAGTAGTACTGAACGACTCGATAGATGTCGCAGCCTGTACATGGAGTGTCAGAAAATTTCTTTCTAGCAACAATGGTTGCTTTGCTTTTCAATTTTTTTTCAGACAAAGTCAAAATTGACACTTCACTTTAACCAAATTTTAACTTGAAAACTTCCAGCGAGTCTATTCACTTAATATTAGATATTGGCGGAACTAATGTAAGGAGACACATTATAGGAAGCCAGATAAAACGGCTTTGATTGATTGACACTTCACTTCGACTTTTCTCCGTTTTGTGTTCGCAAGTGATTTCGTATTTTTTCTTTTATTAATATTGATATTACCCAACGCACTTGGCTACTCAATGGGGTCCACTCCTAATATCCTGAGTGCGGCCCTGACCCGTTGAGCCCCCCCCCCCCCCATGAGGGGTCCTCTCCTAGGGCCCGGAGTATAGCCTCGTACCGCAGGCGCGCGATCCACACCATTATCAAACTGAGCACGACTAACGCGAGGGCTCTCTCCACTCTCCGACAGGTGCGCTCCTCATCCTAGAGAAGGGCCACTCGATGGACGTGACTGATGGGTGGACGGTGACGTGGCTCCCCCGCCCGTAGCGTGACCGTATGCTCCAGACCTGTTCGCACAAATTAAATCATGATGCAGCCTGCCACATGCTCTACATATACGCTGTCTGGAGCACTCACGCGCTAAGTGGTCTTCCAAACAAAAATAACACAATCTATTATATTTTACTAAGCGCCGTCTATCTACTACCGGTAATACCGCAAAATCATGGCACTGAGATAACGCGTGTCCTGAGCGCCCACACTGGGGGCAATTTGGGCCTTCAGCAACAGCGGCCAGTGCAGCCAAACGTGCAGCAACGCGTCCCCGGAGCGGTTGCACTCCCTGTGGCCCTCTTCGCCCCGATATACCAGCAGGTTGCCTTAAACTCCCAGTAGGTGGCGCCACCTCCGATGTTGAAGAAGATTCCACGGCCCTAGCCCCAAACTCTAAGAACATCATTAGATCAGCGAAAGTGGGGAGCGCCGTGTTCTCCCTTTCCGCGGTCTCACGTTCGAAACGCGAACGAGTATCAGACGGTAACTTACTCAAAATAATATGTACCAACAAGAACGACCACTCATCCACTGGTAAACCTAACATTTTTAACGCATTACATGCTACTGTAACCGGGGTCAGTAACTGCGTTCTAATTTGAGCCTTATTACCTACCCTAGGCAAACTTAACAATTGGCTTGTATGAGCATCGGCCAACAGACGGACATTCTGATATCTATGATTTGGTAGTTCCCACGCTATATTGTAGTGGTCGTCATCTACCCTCAAATGTTGCACTATGCTCCTTGCCTCACCCTCTAAAGTGGACATCAAGTGTGCCATCTTCTGTGCATTCGTCAAATCCTGCCTACTGTCAACCAAGGAGGTGAACCATAGCTCCATGGTACCATCAAAGTGTCCTAACTCCAGAGTGGGGAGCCTACTGTGCAGCGATGGACCGTGTGCTGCACGACCTACATCAGGCGTGCTCGAAACACCTGACTGTCACTTTTCAATCAGGCAGGCGACCTGTGTGAATTCATTATAAATATCGCGGATCTCCATCCAGGAGATGGGAAATCAAAGAAAATACCAACAATTAAAAACCGATTTAACACTGGCACGAATCACAGGCGTCCCCGTAAACAATACTATTGTAGACTTAAATGTACTAGACCCTGTTGTGAATTATGTAAGTTCAACAAAAATCTAATTTTATCACTTAAATGTTTTCAAATAAACACAATATCAAAGTGTATGAACAGACAGACAGACCATTTCTGTTGCTATATTTATAATTCATACAACATAAGCCAGTTATTTACGTTTATGTTACACTTTTGACACACAACTATGTCCAAGCTTTAAGCGAAGGCTTCGACAAGTTAACCTAGAAAGTAAACAACATAAAACAAACAGGTTAGAACAAACTAACAGTATTTTAAAGTACTTGGCTCCTGAATGTATGTACTCACTTTATACTTTTGTAAAAGACCAAACACACTCCAAAACAAAGAAAATTTAACAATTCAAAGTTATAAAAACACCCAGATATTCTTTTATAAAAAGCAAACTTATTTGAAGGTGGGTATTTGTTATTATTTGTTATGTACTATAAATACTAGACCTGTGGTAGACAACTAATAGCAAACAACAACTTTGACTTGTTTTTAAACCAACTTAGTATGACATACTATAAACTTAAGCGCTCGCTCAGTTAATATGGTTCACTAACAAAAAACTACACATTATACATTATCCCTGCTATGTACTTTGTAATTTACATAAGCCGAGGCTTTCAACAACTATATTATAACTAAGCCTAGCTCCGCTTACTAAAAATTGTATAACTCAGGGTTATGCTGTATAACTTTACAAAGCTGGGGTCATCCTATGACTGAACCCGCTCGGCTACCAGGAAAGTTTGATAAACCCCCCCTCTAGCCAGGTACAATTTAGTTCTTAGTTACTGGGCCCATTATATTGAATAGAATCTAAACCCTACTAGAGAAGGGGTCTCCAAAACAAGGAAACTTAGGTATATACTAAATCCAGTTATATGGGTAAACGATTCAAAAACTCACATTTCTATAGGAATGTTCACCTTCCTGTCATTGACGCAACCTCAGCGCTCGATCAAAGTCGCAACTCAACCTTGATTCAGAGGAAAGCACAGATCCCCTGGACGTGCTCGTCTTTTCCTTTGGAGTTGCTGTCGTCGCTCTCAGCACGGAAGTTTCTGACAAACGACCAGCCCAGCCAGCAGTTTGCAGGTGTAGATTCGTACCCTAAACGCAAACACCCTGCTTGAAAACCCTACCCTGAAACTTGTACTTGCTGATTGACCCTTGCTCGCTGAACAGACACCGATTCTTGACCCATTACCTAGTCTTTTTGCCTGCCATGGGCAAAGATAATGGTTCATGGTCTCTCACGGACCGTAAAAGTGAGCTGAGGAAGAGTAATGCTAAAAAAACTGGAATTGTTTCAGTATTATAATGTACTCTGTGGTTTGTTTAATGAATGACACTTGAAATTTCTTAAGCCCACAGATAATATAATAATTGATTTTGGGTGTAGGAGGCAGAGGAAGTGGTAAAAAAGTAATAGTACGCCAGCTGAAACTTTTCTCACAGATATCTGACGTCATAATAAGCTAAAAAAAAATTGTCAGCTGCATAGTGGAGGAGGGAAGATGCGTCAGTTGTTCGCATGATTTTTTTGCATTTTAGGAAGTAATTTTACGCCGATTGATTTCCATCTTTTTCAATAGATCTAGAATGGTTAATAACAGAACCAAGCGACAGCTGACGCACCCGCGGTGGGTGTGGCTGTGAAAGGCTCCGAAAGCAAAAGTGGTAAAAAAAAGCAATAGTACGCTGGCTGAAACTTTTCTCACAGATAGTTGACATCGCACTGAGCTTAAAAGAAAAATCGTCAGCTGACGCACCCGCGGTGGGTGTGGATGTAAGAGGTTGCAAAAGTGGTAAAAAAAATATTAATAGTACGCCGGCTGAAACTTTTTTGCAAGAACAAGACTGTTCTCTATAAAATGCGATATTATACAGTAATAATACAATACGATACGAAAAACGAGCCGAACGAGATGGGTTGTTGATAATAATCAACTCAAACGCGTTCTGCTACCAACAAAATGTATGAAAGACCCTGTCCGGCCAAACTAAATATACGGGATTCTATACAGGGCCCATAGTATATCAGAAACACCATATTTCTGGCACGAAATTAGTATACAGACAGAGTCCTCACCCAGATTAATAAATAATACGAACTCACATAAATCCAGTAAATTATTGACTGCGTCACGGTACTTCCAGAAGTCCAAAATCTGGGGTTCTCGCTATCCACTGCTTGGGTCGGTCGCTTCGCTGGTCCAGCTGCTGGCCGGGCCGTTAAGGAGGAGGGGAACTACAAGGCAGGGATCAGCAGGAAATCAAGGGTATGTGGCCACGAATGCTGCTTACGTCACCAACTGACGCAATCATCAAAGTCTTTTCCTGGAATTAGCCCGGCTTCTACGAGCACAATTCCCCAACACGGTTTCACTAGAAGACCTTATTTTACACACACATGTCCCTGAAGCAGGAATCTCTTAAAACCCTTCAGGCGACCTTTATTTCACAATGAAACCGGGAGAGCAAAATTCAACCAGTCATGTCTGTCAAAAATCATAGACAAAAAGAGCAAAATTAAAAAACAAACAAAATGATTACACCGCCGCTAGCGGTTTCTAAAAATAGATTAGAACACTGTGAACGAAGCGCGTTCAATTTGAGTGTTGCGCGAACAATCCCCCGCTCCGGACTGATGCCCCCATCGGAACGCTAGCTCAATCAATCGGGAGCCGGGAGAGTGTTGCTACAGCTCGTCGCAAAATCGAACCTCCAACCAACACCTCAGCTACACGAGGAGCTCCATCCCCACCGTATATTAACTTGATAATGCGACCCCGGCGCCAATGTAGAGATGCCAAATTTGCATCCTTCAATAAAACTAAGTCTCCTTCTTTCGGAGGTTCGGTCCTGTCTGTCCACTTCACCCGCTGCTGTAACAAATGCAGATATTCCAACGACCAACGATTCCAGAAGTCCTGGCCCATTTGTTGCAACATTTGAAAACGTGACAACCGGGTTGTACGTTCTTCCCTCCAGGGGTATTCCGGCAGGGCAGTAAGAGGCTGCCCAATCAAGAAATGGCCAGGAGTCAAGACCTCGAGGTCGTTCGGATCAGATGACAGGGGACAGAGAGGACGAGAGTTGAGGACGGCCTCAACTTTACAGAACATAGTGACGAGCTCCTCGAAGCTTAAAATGGTCTCCCCGATGACACGGCGGAGGTGGGTCTTGGCTGACTTCACGGCGGCTTCAAAAATCCCACCCCAGTGGGGACAAATTGGCGGGCTGAACCGCCAAGTTATCCCCCTCTGGGCGTAGATATGACTTAAACTAACACAATTATTTTCTAAAAATTTATACACATCTTTCAAATAGTTTGAGGTACCCTGGTAGTTTGTGCCATTGTCAGAGCGGATCAATGAAGGTAGACCCCTACGCGAAACAAAACGGTCTAACGCAGCAACGAAGGCCTCCGTGGACAACGAGGACACTAATTCCAAATGGACGGCCTTGGTGGACAAGCACACAAATACGCACAGGTAAGCCTTAACAATCCGAGCATTACGAAGAGTGGAGGTCTTGACCGAGAACGGGCCTGCCATGTCCGTGGCGACTCCTTCGAATGGTCTCAACTGGGTGATCCTGTCAGCCGGCAGATCTCCCATCTGAGGCTGCATCAATGAGGCTCGCAGTCTGTAACAAGGAACGCAGGAGAAAACTACATTGCGAATTACCCGGCGAGCAGACAATATCCAAAACTCCCGCTGTAATATCGCCAATAACGCATTGCGTCCCGCATGAGAGTTACGAACATGTCGGTCAGATACCAAAAGCTTTACCAAAGGACCCTCCTTGGGTAACAGCAGAGGATGACGGCTTCCGTATGGCAGGTCAGCCTTCCGAAGTCGACCTCCAACACGCAGAAGTCCTTGTGAATCCAGAAAAGGATTTAATCTAGCGACCGCTCCCTTCAGCTTGGCACGTTCATCGCGAAGAATCTGCAATTCAGACTTGAAACGGTCCGCCTGCACTACCTTGACCCAGTGAAGCAGTGCATCTCGACGCTCCTCGGCACTCACCACTGGCGACAACTGTTTATTTTGGGGGTTACGACAATTATTTATAAAACGCTTAATCCAACTAGTAACCGCCAATAATTTGTCCAAACTACTATATCTCCCAGTCAGCCAATCAGGATCTAAATCGGTCTCTGCAACTAAAGCATGCACACGCAGCCCTGGTAAAATCTGGGTCGTCCTATCTACTTGCTGAACAGGCCAAGAAGACTCAAGTCCCCTGAGCCACTCCGGACCCCACCATAAAGCATGTGACACCAACTCCGGCGCTGTGCAGCCCCTCGATGCGCAGTCTGCAGGATTATATTCACCTGGGACATGCCTCCAATTAATATGAATACCTATGTTTTGAATTTGCGAAACCCGGTTTCCTACAAAAATCTCTAAGGTATGCGGAGCCGCGCGCAACCATGCTAGCACGACCTGACTATCCGACCATGCATACACATCCTGAAAATCAACATTGGCAGCTAACTCCCGAGATATATGATTCAGTAATCTAGCTAAAAGATGAGCTCCGCTTAATTCCAATTTAAGAATAGTAAGACGAGTACGTATGGGAGCAACCTTGCTTTTCGCTAGAAGTAACACAACATTGACGTGTCCCTGACTATCAACGGTTCGTAAATATACGGCCGCAGCGTATCCACGTTCGGAGGCGTCACAAAACCATGCAAAGAAGCGTGATACTTTCCTGGCGGCAAGATCCGGCGAGGTAAGGCAACTCGATTGACTTCCTCCAACGATGACATCAACTCAAGCCAGTCGTCCAACGGAGACCCGGTGAGCGGCTCGTCCCACGACACGCCCAGGATCCACAGCCGTTGCAGCAGACACTTCGCTGAGAAGATCACCGGACTGATCCAGCCGTTCGGATCAAACATGCGAGCGATGGTGGACAGCACGTTCCTTTTCGACCATACTCTCTCTGGTTTCAATTCCACCTGAAACGTGAAAATATCATTTACCGGTTGATACTTCATTCCTAAAACCGCTATCATATTAGGATCGTCCACCTCAGCAAACAGGTTAGGGTTCTGTTGGTGATCCTCTGGAATACCTTCTAACAGACGGGGCTCATTCGATAACCATTTTCTTAACTCGTAGCCTCCCGCTGCTAGTATAGCAATTAATTCATCCCTGAGTATAAGAGCTTCCTCAACTGTTTGGGCCCCAGTACACACGTCGTCCACGTAGAGGTCACGTGTCAGTACGGCTGCCGCACGCGGGTAGCGGGCCCTCTCCCGCTCCGCCAGTTCTAATAAGCATCTTATAGCTATATATGGACTTGATTTCAAACCATATGTGTTGGTGTTGAGCTCGTAGACTGTCACTGGGTCCTCTGGGTGCTCCCGCCAGAGAATCAACTGGAAACGCCTGTCGTCAGGATGAATGACAGTCTGCCGGAACATCATCTTAATGTCGGCTCCAAACACCACCTGATGTCTTCTGAAATTTAAAATTATATCTATGACATCCCGATGAAGCTTTGGCCCAGAGTGTAGACACGAATTCAACGAGACTCCTGTTGAGGTAGGCGCCGACCCGTCAAACACGGTGCGCAGCTTTCCTGACGAAGCCTTCAATACTGCATGGTGAGGTAGGAAGTAATGCTCAGTAGAGCTCCAATCTACTCGAGCCGGTGACATATGACCTAGTGCTTCGTACTCACGCATGAAGTCAATATATTTCTCACGTAGCACTGGGTCACGCTGCATGCGCCGTTCCATAGCCAGCAGTCGCTTCTCTGCCAGTGCTCTGGATTGTCCAAGAATAGGAGGGGATGCTGTAAAAGGCAACCGCGTTACAAATCTCCCTGAAGCTAGCCTCGTAGTGTCGGCTTGAAAAAAGGCCTCACATTCTGCATGTTCCGGGTCCACCCTCGGAACCATGGGAGGCTCCTCTACTTCCCAGAACCGATGCATCGTCTTAGCAAGGGATGCTGTATTGACGACCCTCGACTCATCCGGAGTGTAGTCATCGAAGACTGGTCCCAACACAGCATGTCCAAAAATGGTGGACACCGCCAACAGTGATGAGGTGCCTAGTGCCTTCTGGGCACCCAAAAGAATCCATCCCAATACATCCGAGCCCAAGAGGACGTCCACTGGGCCGGGAACATAAAACCTGGGATCAGCTAAATTTAAATTAGACGTACACGATAGTATAGTTGGGGAGATATCTGAGGAGGGCTGCCAGCCTACGATATCATCCATAACCATAGCTGCAGCTGCAATCCTCAAAGTGGAGGAACGTACCGAAGAAAACCTTATATGAGTTCGGCCTACCAAACGTTTAACTTCTAAACCCCCAATACCAAGAAGGGGCACCGAAGAAGGCTCCAAATTCAAACCCAACATATCAACTATCCGTGTAGTCACCATACACCCTTGGGCCCCTGAGTCCAGTAGAGCCCTTACCCTAACCGAATCTCCACGGGGACCCCATATGCAAACTATTGCAGTGGGCAGCAGAACCGTCCTCGGCTCTGCGCTAGTAGAGTGGCAGGCTAGCTATTGGCTGTTCGGCCTCGCCAACCCAGGGTGAACCCACTGCCCTACATATGGTGAGCGAGTACACATCGCCATCCTAGGGGGGGCGTAGCCTGCCGCTCTCCCATACCTAAAATAAGGTGGGTGGTACTCTAACCGCGGGTACTCACGAGACGGCGGCGAGTATCTCTGCGGCTCCTCCCGACTATACTCCCTTCCAGTGGGCGCCGGCACTGGCGCGGGAAATTGAGGTCCACTAACCGGTGAAGTGAAGCCCCCGCCCGTAGGGCCTTCTTCCCTCGAAGAGTCCCGAGACGGGCCCGCAGTTGCAGAAACATTGGGACCACTTCCATAATTTTGAATGGGCCCCTCACCCGTGGAGTACCCCCAACCCCGGGGCCTCCTAGCCGGGCCCGCAGTATAGCCCTGTACCGCAGGTGCATGCTCCTCAAAATTATTAGGGTGTGCATGACTCACCCGAGAACTCTCTCTCCACTCCGACGGGTGCGCGCCTCGTCCTGGACGAGGGCCCCTCGACGGACATGGCTGCTGTGCGGACGGTGAGGCTGCTCCCCCGCCCGTAGCGCGACGCTGGTGCTGCGACGTGAAGACTGCTCCCCCTCTCGCAGCAGGTCCGCGCTGCGGTGCCGGAGCCGGCGCACCAGACCTGTTAGCACACAGCAGTAAATGGTGAGCTCTTCCACATGCAGAACAGGTACCTTGCTTGGAACAATCGCGCGCGAAATGATCTTCCATGCAATGGAAACATAAGCGCTTGGCTTTTACCAAGCACCGCCTTTCGCTGACCGGCAGCTCAGCAAACTCAGGGCACCTCCGCAAAGCATGTCCCAAACGCCCACACTGAGGACATGTCGGTTCCCCCACGGCAGCAGTCAGCGCAGCCAAGCGAGCTGCCACACGTCCCCGGGACGGCGGCACTCCCTGGGCGTCACTGCGTCGCGATGTGCCAGCGGATCTTCCCAAACTCCCGCTAGGTGGCGCCACTTCCAACGGAGACGACTCCACAGCCCTAGCTTCAAACTCCAAAAATCTCATTAATTCCGTAAAGCTAGGCAAGGCACTGCCGTCCCGTTCTGCCATCTCGCGTTCAAACCGTGAGCGAGAGTCAGCCGGCAACTTGCTCAAAATTATGTGTACCAACAGATAAGACCATTCATCCACTGGTAGTCCCAACATTTTTAATGCGTTACACGCCACTCTAACGGGTGTGAGTAACTGAGCCCTGATATGCGATCTAGACGTAACCCGAGGTAGACCTAACAGCTGACTCGCATGCGCGTCTGCTAACAACCGGACGTTCTGATATCTGTTGTTCAATAACTCCCATGCGATGACGTAGTTATGCTCCTCAACCATCAGATGTTGTACCAATGATCTAGCCTCCCCTTGTAGACTGGACATCAAATACGCCATTTTCTGTGCGTTGGACAGATCCTGTCTACCGTCTACCAAAGAAGTAAACATATTCTTAAAGGCGACCCATTGCTCCATACGTCCGTCAAAGTGACCAAGCTCTAAGGTAGGCAGTCTGCTATGCAACCCTACCCCTTGACTACTGGTGCCCAATTTGACATCCGGACCCCCAGACTGCAATCTCTTAATCGTACATGCCACCTGCGTAGTCTCATTATAAATGTCCATTATCTGCTCCATATCACTGTTAATGCTAGCCATTACCTCCGGTGGCAGCTCCTGGTCCAACAGCTCCATGAGCGCCTGCTCAGCTTTCTCGAGGCGACGCTCCATCTGTGAGTACCGCTCCAGGACTGCATCGCCCCGATCAGCTCGAGCCAACAAGCCTTGAACGCTGACAAACCAGCGCAGCTGGCTGGCCAAGATGTTCCTCGGAGAAGTCTTCGACATTGTAGACCGGGAATTGAGAGATACAAACAATTAAAGACGGAACTGACAATGTCACAAACCACAAAGCGCCCCAATGTATACACTCAAACAAGTTGTCACAGTAACTCGGTAAATACAAAATGTTATTAATATAAATAAACTAACTGCCTTGTAACAGTGCTCTCAAACAAGCCTACAATAGGTCGTTATATTATATTATAACCAAATATCTTATATAAACACAAACAACCGAGTTATAAAGTTACACCAACAAGGTCTAACAATTACAATTTAAATCTGTGTACAACAACCTAAACAGCGCTAATAAAGTTATATGTTTATCCACAATACATAATACAATAATATTCTATACCTAATATCCTTCCAGCTTACATAAACCTATTCATATACACAGTGTGAGTACTGTAGTATGAGAAATAACAAAATATTCTATTTGAACTCGCTTTAGGTTGCAAGGTTACAAACTACCTACCTGTATAAACAGAATATATCTTGGTCCGGGGTTGTTTAATATCCGATACTAAACAACTTAACCGCGCTATGTTACCAGAAAATGTTGATAATAATCAACTCAAACGCGTTCTGCTACCAACAAAATGTATGAAAGACCCTGTCCGGCCAAACTAAATATACGGGATTCTATACAGGGCCCATAGTATATCAGAAACACCATATACCTGGCACGAAATTAGTATGCAGACAGAGTCCTCACCCAGATTAATAAATAATACGAACTCACATAAATCCAGTAAATTATTGACTGCGTCACGGTACCTCCAGAAGTCCAAAATCTGGGGTTCTCGCTATCCACTGCTTGGGTCGCTTCGCTGGTCCAGCTGCTGGCCGGGCCTTTAAGGAGGAGGGGAACTACAAGGCAGGGATCAGCAGGAAATCAAGGGTATGTGGCCACGAATGCTGCTTACGTCACCAACTGACGCAATCATCAAAGTCTTTTCCTGGAATTAGCCCGGCTTCTACGAGCACAATTCCCCAACACGGTTTCACTAGAAGACCTTATTTTACACACACATGTCCCTGAAGCAGGAATCTCTTAAAACCCTTCAGGCGACCTTTATTTCACAATGAAACCGGGAGAGCAAAATTCAACCAGTCATGTCTGTCAAAAATCATAGACAAAAAGAGCAAAATTAAAAAACAAACAAAATGATTACACCGCCGCTAGCGGTTTCTAAAAATAGATTAGAACACTGTGAACGAAGCGCGTTCAATTTGAGTGTTGCGCGAACATGGGTGTTGGCACTCGTTGGTCCCTTTCTAACACGTTACAAACTCAACAACACTATATAAGTATATTATATACACTGGCACTTTGCTAAAAAAGGATACACGAGTAGCTACAGCTATCTCGCTCGGCTCGTTTTTCGCTTGAAAATGGTATCATAATAATTACAACCTTATTTTCAAGGAAATAAAATCTAGTTTAATTGAGAAAAAATTGGACAGTACACAGTTTTATTATTATACAAATGTCTTTGGGTCTGGGAAACAGGCGTGGGTATTACCTATGCTATGTATATTATAATTGAATTTTTTGAAGTTAAGGAACGCATTATTATTGGTTAATTGCGTTTTTTGACAGCATGCCTTAAAGCTCCTTGGTTGGACCATAGACAAAAAGAGAGGACGGACGCGGACAGCCGGAATTTTTGCGTTTTCTTTGCGCTTCGTTTCAATTTTATTAGTTCGTCGTAGAATTTTGTGAGAAGAACCCGTTTATTATGTCTATCGAATATAAACTTGGTGATTTAGTTTGGTATGTACACAAAAACATTCGTTTTATCTTTCAATTCCCTCTAGTTTCTTTTCTGTACAAAGTAATGCATTTGATGTGTTTGTTTCAGGGCAAAAATGAAGGGTTTCAGCCCCTGGCCAGGCCGGGTAAGTAACCCCGTTATTGAATTCTTTGGTAAAAAACTACAGAAGCCAGGTCGCATCATAATCTGGTGTGAATCAGCCAATAAACATCTGAATCCGAAAGTTTTGTTTATATGCTTGACACCTAGCGGCAGGAAATCATAATGGGCGGGAAATTTCCAGGGAACAAATATTAAAAGATTCGGACTTGACCAGTTTTAAATCGCTCTAAAAAGTTCAAAAAGTCGTGATAACACTGGGAAATGTTAAGTAAACAAGTCCTAACCTACAAATATTTGGTTTTTCAGGTTGCAGTGCCAACTCCTGAGCTGAAGCAACCCAAGAAAGCTCTGAATGTGCAGTGCATTTACTTTTTTGGCACCAACAATTAGTGAGTACCTATCTTGCTTATTTTCCAAAATATTCCCCTTAAAGATGGCATGATAGAGCTAAGTGGCAGACATCCAATTTGAAAAGGGACATTGACCCCTGGTAGGAATCATGCAAAACGCACAATCCTAGGTGTAAGTAGAAAAGCTTGTTGCTAGTGACATCAGAAAAGTTGAACGCAGTCTAGGCTGACATACAAAACCTCACCTATTACCTGGTCTATAAATTTCTTTACAAAAACTGGGTAGCCTGCCCTGTGGTTAAGGGGCGCTAAGGGGAGAAACACTAAGAAAATTTTTGGCAACCTGGTAAGCCAGAAGCATTGAGTTCTACTTGTGCTCAATATTTCATGTAAATAAAAAAAAAATATTTTAGCCATTTTCTCTTACTGCCAAATCTATCTCGTCCTTATACTTTCTTGGACCCCAATCAGGACTGTATATTTATTGTGAGAGGGATGTATGAGTGTGATTTTATAATTTATCTTAGTTAACAATGCTGCTCTGTATTATTTTATTTACTGTATTTAGTTATTGTAATTGGTGTGTCCATTTTGATTAATGTAAAACCAAATAAATAAATAAATCTATTATTGATAGAATAATATTTACCTGGTTGTTTTTATGTGTAGGGTTCTTCTAGTTTTTCATTATATTTGTCTCTCTCTAGTGCCTGGATTGAGGAGAGCAATATCAAGCCGTATCATGAGTTCAAGGAACAACTGATCAAGTCCTGCAAGACCACACCCTTCAAAGAGGCTGTTGCGCAAATAGAGGAGTACATTGTCAACCCAGAGGTCAGTATGCTTCAGAAACTATAAAGAAAAAACATTATATTAAGAGTATGGGACTCACCATGTTTGTTTTTTATATTTTATTAAATATTTGGCGGAGTTACATCTGCCAGGTCGCAGGATGATGGTGAGTCCCATATTCCTAATAATGTTTCTAAGGACCATATAAATTTTGAATAAAATTTGATAATAGTTTACAACATAGAAAATAAGTTATAAAAATTTTCTATAGCCATTCTATCTTGTAATGCACTCTGAAATGTGTGTGTTTTTTCTCAGGCTTCTTTGCTAATATATAGTGTGAGTCTCGTTAAAGTGCACTTATGAATTTGGGTATAACTAGACCCAATTTTATTGACAGAAAAAATAAATTAAAAAATAAGTTCTTGTTGTAATAGACCTTTATATTTTTATATCAGCAACTGTGGACCTTTTGTAAAGGAAAGGTTGTAATTTTTGAACCAACTGCCCTATTATGTTACAGCAAAAACGGTAATGATTGTTAACAACGGGCAATGACAATTCAATTACAAATTTACTTTAAAAAAAATCACCATCAATTAGAAATAAGATAGAATTTATGCAATATTGTTTCTTTTTTCAGTGTTGTTTTCAATAATAATTAAAATTCTTAGAATAATGGCCAGTTAACCCCTAATTTTTAAAAACTGTATTATATCAGCTTTTATAAAATAAAAATACCACGTTTCTATCCCAGACAGAATATTTTCTATGAGCAGTTAAACGGAGGCACTCTGGGCGTTTTCATATAATATTAGTATAGAAAATAAAGGTATTTATATAAAAAAAAAATGAAATCAGTTTTTTTTTCTGTCAATAAAATTGTATCTAGTTTTACCCAAATTCATATGTGTACTTTAACGAGACAAAACAGTCAAAACTAATATTTGTAAAAAGAACTTACATTTCTTGGCTTGTGAACAGGGTAAACAAAATATTATTCTATTTAGGGTGGCTTGCACCAAAATCTTAAATCTCGATTTTATCGCTAAATCAGGTTTACGATCTGTCAGTCAATACATTTCTGTCAAATTAAACTATCTCAAACCAAACTCAAACTGTCAAATGTCCAAATTTTCTTTTCGTCTAGGTAGTCCCTGTCCAACGATTCATTAAAGTCAAAAGCCGGGCTCTAGCTCTAGCCGTTCCGTAGATATGGCTGATCATAAATTAGCCTTGAAAAAATACTTTTTTTATTTTTTAGGCAGGTTGATCTCGTCGAGCCTTTTTCTTAGAGTACCATGAATATGGGTCTAGCATCAGCCACTTAGGACATATGGGCCGTTAAAGTTTTGATACTTTTATCAGGTAGTTCTCGTTGAACTCATACATGTAACTTTTATGGAAGAAGTAACAACTTAAACCACACACTTTTAACTTACTGCTGTTTAATTTTAGAACATGGTTATTATTAACACTACGAGTACTATAATTTTATTGTCGAACACTCCACTCCGTAGTTGGAAAAGTAATGGCGGGCTCCACTCGTGTAGCCGCTAGCCTCGTGTCAGACCCAACACGATATGGCGGGAGCGTCCAGACCAATAGAAAGCAATACGAGCGCTCATTGGTCGAACACGCCATCCGATTGGTCTATGGCGGTCACGTCATATTGTCTGCTTACGAAATGTTGCGCGCGGAATCTGCACCGGAAGTCGTGGCGCCAACATCCGGCCCTCCTGCGCGGTGTATGTCCTCAGACACCTGATTTTCTGTAACATGACACACAAAACGTTGCATTAGAATACAATCGTTTCAACCCGTTTTCTTCCAAGTCGTGTAACCAATATATCGTTCATTTTGAGTTTCAGAGTTCTAGTCCATACAGTAAACCCGATTGTCCAACTTTGAAAGAGCATGCTCAGATTCGCATTCAACATTCTCAACAAATTTATTCCGGTTTATCGATTTACTTTTTGTAAGGACTACGACTCCACTCACTTGTCACAGACTCAAGGTCGCACCTCATCTGCTACAGACAATAGGATTACGTATACTGGATACATACAAGAAAATACATTTGGCTTTAATTTATTTTAAACTTCTCAACTGAATAACTCTATGCATTAAATTATCAAGACTAAATTGTTTCATTAATATTCTCAATTAAATTATTAAAGTACTGAAAATATATCATAACTTTCAAGAAACTGAAATATAAATACATTTGAACATTTACCATCTCCGCCAACATCAGCTTCATTATTCCATTCCAATATTTTTATCCATGGTTTCATATTTTCGACACACGTGGTGCCTGAATATTTCTTATTACACCTCTCACTGCCTCTCAAATCAGATACACGATATCTATCTTTGCCAAGAACTTCTGTTACTTTAAAGGGGCCTTTAAAAATGGGCAATAACTTTGTACTATCTCCGTTGTTATTCAGACTAGGTATTTTTATAAGCACTAGATCACCTACTTCGTAGTTTTTTTGCAGGGCCTCGTTTAGCATCAAACTTAAGTTTCTGGTAATTAGAATTACTTTTTATTCTTGCATCTACGTGACGCCGAAGACTTGTTACGTCGACATGTATATCATCATCGGGCAAGAATTTGTCACTTTCCATTCGTAGACGATAGCCAAAGAATACTTCACTCGGAACGGCATTTATAGTTCTCTGAACAGTGCTGTTAATGCCTTGCTGAAGTGTTGTCAAAACCTCATCCCATTTGTCGTAATTCGTATCTGCGCCTAATGAACGCAGTGCCTCAAGGATCGTCTTGTTGTAACGCTCAACCTGTCCGTTGGATCTTGGCATGCCCGTCGCTATAGTATGAGCACGAATGTTTCTGTCGTTGCAGTAGGATATGAACGCTTTTGAGGTAAAAGCGGATCCAGCATCAGTGCTCAGCCTCTTCGGGTTGCCAAAAATTTTTAATAAGTCATTCAGCTCAGATAAAACGGACTCAGTGCTTGTATTCCGCACAGCAAAAATAAACGCGAATTTCGTGAATGAATCTACGAGTACCAAAATATGACAATTGCCTTTTGTAGATTTTAGAAAAGGACCCAAATGGTCGACATGAAGGGTGTGAAACGGTCGTGCGTACTTAGGAATAGAGTATAGTTGACCTTCCTTTTTACCGCTTTTATTTTTATTAAGACAGTTAATACAGTTTTTTTATGTATTTTGAAACAACTTTTTTAATTTTTGGGAACCAGTACCGAGTTTTAATCCTTTCTAACGTCTTGTCTAAAGTAAAATGACCAATATCGTCATGATTGCATTTAATAATTTGCCAAATACAATTTCCGAGCCATTTCGTTATCCATGGTTTGAAAGTTGTCATTTAGATAGATGCTTATTAGTGATTGCATTTAGGGTTCGTTCCGGCCACATTCCACTTAATAAGTTTGCATATATGACGAAAAAAGTCACATCTCCTAACTGTTTAGAGTGTGGTGTTATTGAAGACGCACATCATATTCTAGTGGAGTGTGGTCGGAACGAATCCGTAAGAAATACCATATTTAATAAAGATATGTTTAGTACAATAGGAGGCTGCAATACAGTGTTGGCATTTCCCTGTTCCAAAGACGCCATAGCTTTGTATAAACTAGTTAATTTCGGCATAAAGGCTAGAGGAGAGATTTAGACTATACTAGTTAATTTGATTAGATAGGTTAAGTTAGATTATACATTTATACTGTGTGTCATTTAGTTGGTATGTAGCATTACAGGACGACATGGTCGCTTTTTTTGTGTACCAAGTCCATTAAATAAAGATTAAAAAAAAAAAAATTTCTAGGTACCGTCCACCTACGACCTAATTATGTTCGCCGATATACTTTATTTCCGAGAACCTCATAGGTATTAAAAATCTGCTCATTACCATCGGCCTCTCCTGTTAATAAAATATCTCGAATTTTACACAATTCACGGTCCTGTTCCTGAACACTTAAAAGCCAATCCGCTTCTGTAATTGACATTACCATCTGTTCTTCAGAAATTTCCCCGTTGTAAGTTGGGTTTCTGCTAAGTGCATCAACATGTAGCATTTTTGTACCCGGCCTATGGCAGACCTTATAATCGAATTCTTGAGTCTGGTACACCCATCGAGCTATCCTTGGAATGACGTCTTGTTTAACGAGGGCTCACCGAACAGCATCACAATCAGTTATTATTTTGAATCGACGTCCCAATAGATAATGACGGAACTTTCGTAGTGAAATAGCCAATAATTCTAGCTCGAATGAGTGATACTTCTTTTCTTCGACAGAAGTCTGCCTGCTATAATAATATACCGGCCTCTCACCATGTTCATGCACTTGAATTAAAATACTGGCCAAACCGTCAAAATACTGGCCAAACCGTTTTTATATTTCTTACTATAAATCCTATAATTCCTCCTATAATTCTAACATAAATAACTATAAATTTTATATTAAATGAAAGAAAAATTATTGATATCTTTATTAGGATCAAAAATAGCGAGAACAGAGTCATTGGTCAAATCATCTTTTAACAGTTGAACGGTCTTGTCATGTTCTTCGGTCCAGATCCATTTCTGGCCCTTTTTCAATAGTTGTGTTAATGGACTACTTATCGTTGCACAATTTTTGATAAATTTGCGAAAATAATTACCTAACTAAGCCTAAAAATTGTCTTAATTGATGCACAGTTTTGGGGACCAGATTTTTTTATAGCATCAATTTCCTAACTGTTGGCTTGATACCGTAACCGTTTACGTCATATCCAAGAAAAGTAATGTCCGTTAGCATGAAAAAACACTTTGTTAAATTGAGTGTCAACCCGTAATTTACGAATAATTTAAGTAAGGTCTCCAGAGTCGCAAAATTTTCCTCTTTTGTTTTTGACACAATCAATACATCGTCTAAATACACAGTTATATTACCAAATCTGAGGTTTTCTAAGATTGTATTAATCATACGCTAAAAAACTGAAGGGCCATTTGATATACCAAAAGGCATACGCAAAAATTCGTAGTGGCCATCTTCAGTTATAAAAGCAGTTTTGTCAATTGAATCATTTTTTACTCCGATTTGGTAATATCCGCTTTTTAAATCAAGGCTACTGAAGTATTTACACCCAATTAGTCTGTCTATCAAGTCCTCAATACGAGGAATAGGATATTTATCCTTTACTGTGATTTTATTCAATGCTCTGTAGTCTATGCATAATCGTTTCTGACCTTCTTTTTTGTCTACTAGTAAGACGGGACTAGCATAAGCTGATTTACTTTCTTGTATGATTTCATACTCAAGCAATTCGTCGATAATTTTGCGCAGTAAAACTGTCCGGTTCAGAAAATCGATAAGGCCGAAAATATACTGGCTTATTTGAATTTAGTTCAATTTCGAGTTCAAAATCACGTGCTTTACATAAAGTCGACAAGTCATTTGAAAAACTTTGAGGGTACTTGCCAAATAGTTGCTGGAGTACAACTTTATATTCTGACGAAACATTAAAATCTAGTTCCCCAGATGAAAAAATAGCTGCCACTTTTTCAGCCTTTTCGAATCTCAAAATATCCCCTATTCTAATGTACATAACAGATTGTTCTTCTGTCACATTCCGCCCAATACGTTACATCCCGTCAAATCGTCAACAACAAATATTTTAACCAGGTTGAATTCAACTTCATCTATAACAAGTGATGTTAAGATGTAATGAGTAACCGTTACAACCGAATTATTTGAAAATCCTTGCAAGTAGATCGGCTTTGGCAAAGTAAATTTTTCAAAATTAAGTTTATTTGCCAAATTCAAAGTAATCAAGGAACAATACTTCCCATATCAATGAATGTTTCTTGAAAAGAACCTCCTATAGTCGCCATCTTGCAAATTTTTTTTGCACTATTCGAGCTTATAAATTTGACTTCACTTTTTACTTCGTTCTTTACTTCACTCCTTTTTTTATTGAGGCAAAAGATTTCTATATGGCCTTTTTTACTGCAAAAAGCACATACTTCTGTACATTCAAATTTTTTGTGATTACCACCACAGCCAAAGTATTTGATCTGCCTGACCGGTCTACTTGTGGACGGCAGCACATTTGATGGCGCCTGATTTTCAAAGTATTTGATCTGCCTGACCGGTCTACTTGTGGACGGCAGCACATTTGATGGCGCCTGATTTTGATAGGGTAAACGTTCAACAGATTCGGAATTTGATACATTTTTCGGTACACTTTTTGGCGCGTTTTTCCATTGAGAAATAGGTACAGGAGTGTCGGTCTGAGTATATACACGTCCATGTAAAAATGATGCAAGTTGATCACACGAATTAAAGTTACCCGCATCTACCGAAGCACTGATATTTGGCGGAATCTGCACCGGAAGTCGTGGCGCCAACATACACAAGAGTGCAATCACCATGAGTCTAACGTCAGCCGTTCCGGAGTTATAGACAGTTTAAGTTTTGACACTTAAAAAAAAAAGCAAAAAAATACATCCTATAGTCTGTACATGACAGGCCTAGCTAAATCGATTTTGGATATACATATTGTATAGCCAAAAGACATTTAAGGCTTTCGAAGATTGAAAAAAAATCATCATGGTCCAAACACGATGGCTACAGGGCCTACCGTTCCTTAGATATGGCCGAAAAAAGGTTGAAAGAAAAATTTGCCTTTTTAGTCTTCGGCCGAGCTAGTATGACGTATACCCGTTGTTTTCGGCCTACTGTTTTGCCTTCGGACTCCCTAGTACGACGTATAGCCATTTCTTCGGCCTTCTACTCTGTACGACATAAATCGGCTTGTCATTTAAAAAAAATCCTAGGAATTGTATACAATGCCTGAAAAATATAGATACATTTACGGTAACATCTAATAAGTATTAGGTACATCATCGTAACGTTTTAAGCAATTCCGTAATTACAAATAAATAATAAATAAATAATATTTTAAGAAGCCGTCTCCATAGTTGCAAACTTTTTCTGGTATTTTTTTCAACTTTAGGTATATATCGATCCGAATATCCCATCCCTGCTAATAATGACACAGAAAAAATTGTGATAATTAGAAAAATGTAGCTGATATTCAGAGTTTTGTTTTAATTTTAGTACTTCTAAATCATTCAACAATTTTGCGATCAACATTTGACTTCGGTACCAACAACGGCAAATCGTAATCTATTTTACTTCTTTTTTTTTTTGTTTGATTCCACTTATTTATATTAATTTCCCTGGGGAAATAAATTAATATAAATAAGTGGACAAGTACAAGTGTTTATCAAACAAAAAATGTTTCAAAAGTTCCACCAAGTGCCAACAATCACGAGCATCAACTCTATTTTACTTCTATTTATTTATTATTTTTGAAATGACTTTTGTGAATGGTAGTACTCCAATGTGAAATAAATGAAGATTTTTAATTGTCAAGTTGTCCGGCACGAATCTACACCAAAAAAGCGGACAAGTTTACACCCAATGAATATATTTAATTAACGGAGCACGAATCTACACCAAAAATAAAGATTTTCGGCACGAGTGCACACGGCACGAATTTCGCGGAGCACGAATCTTCCCCAACCCAAAAGAGTATCAAAATTAAAAGTACAGCAGCCAAATCTTCAGCATTTATTACGCATGATGCGATCATTTTAAAGGGAACATATTTATTTTCACGTCTTTTAATATTTTGCATGTCCATGTCCATCTGTAATCACCAGGGCAATATAGAGCACTTCCTCAAGTCATTATGGTGTTTATTAGCATAATGATTGTCGGCTTCCCAGTATCTTAGTTAAGTCGAAATATGAAACTGTGATATTTCAGTTTTAACTTTCGTCCCTCGCGCCATGGTTTTGTCTATGCTCGCGCCTAATAAGGATCGTTAGATTACAAACACCCCTGTTAGGGTTCCGTAAGAATCTGAAGAAACCCCTATTCGAAATTATAGGTAGGCACTTAACACATCTCAACAACGACTGATATTCAATTTGGACATAATAAATTAACAATTGATATTTAAAATTAGTAAGAAAAAGTTTCATTTTATCATTTGCATGGTTGTTTCTTTGCGAAAGTTGTACGATGTGAGCGATAAATTTAACTCCTTATCATTCGTAGACGGCTTGGCTACCCTTTATTAGATTGAATTATTTGCCGTTGTAAAGTTGTATTCAAATATACTCACATTTCCTCCTTTACCGTATATGATATTTCAAATACATAACCTTCCTTCGTATGAAGAAGGGTGGGAATAGGGTTGCCAGATGATAATATGATAAAGGAGGGCAGATGGGTCTAAAAAGGAGGATTTTCTGTAAAAAAGGAGGACATTCACAAATTAAACGATTTTTTTATATTTTTTCAATTTATTTTAATCATATTTAGCTGAGCTGCCAATTTTTGCAAAAGTTCTTGGTTTTTCAACAAATAATTATGAAAATCTTCACAAGTCATGTTTTTAAAGTTGTAATGAGTAAGAATTAAAGATTTAACTGACTGAAAATTTAGTCTGTTCCTCTCTTTGCTCTTGTCCTGTTCCTTCCTCGTTTTCAAAAAGGAGGACTACAGTAGGTAAAGGAGGACGGGAGGACAAAACATGGAAAAGGAGGACATGTCCTCCTTTTGGATACCATCTGGCAACCCTAGGTGGGAACGACCATTGGCATAACTATAGGTAGAATTTCGTCGCTTAAGGGTCCGTATAAGGCTAGATGCCCAACTTCAAATGAGTATATCACATTGTGTTACTTGGTTAATCGGTATAGTAAAAATAATATAGACTGTAGAGACTATATGGCTGATGTGCTGATCTTAGAAAAAACGCAAAAAGTTCGCTCGATAGAAAAAA
Source organism: Ypsolopha scabrella (assembly GCA_910592155.1). Classification (NCBI taxonomy): domain Eukaryota; kingdom Metazoa; phylum Arthropoda; class Insecta; order Lepidoptera; family Ypsolophidae; genus Ypsolopha; species Ypsolopha scabrella. Next base: position 4,672,262 of record OU342972.1, on the reverse strand, counting down.
ATTACGAAGTTACCTCTTAATTTCATGTTTTTTTAAATGTTAAAGGACCTTCCTCAAATGAGTATATCACATTGTGTTACTTGGTTAATCGGTATAGTAAAAATAATATAGACTGTAGAGACTATATGGCTGATGTGCTGATCTTAGAAAAAACGCAAAAAGTTCCCTCGATAGAAAAAAATTACGAAGTTACCTCTTAATTTCATGTTTTTTTAAATGTTAAAGGACCTTCCTCAAATGAGTATATCACATTGTGTTACTTGGTTAATCGGTATAGTAAAAATAATATAGACTGTAGAGACTATATGGCTGATGTGCTGATCTTAGAAAAAACGCAAAAAGTTCCCTCGATAGAAAAAAATTACGAAGTTACCTCTTAATTTCATGTTTTTTTAAATGTTAAAGGACCTTCCTCAAATGAGTATATCACATTGTGTTACTTGGTTAATCGGTATAGTAAAAATAATATAGACTGTAGAGACTATATGGCTGATGTGCTGATCTTAGAAAAAACGCAAAAAGTTCCCTCGATAGAAAAAAATTACGAAGTTACCTCTTAATTTCATGTTTTTTTAAATGTTAAAGGACCTTCCTTAAATAATAAAGCCTTGAAATTTATATTTGAACGAGCGAGCGAAGCGAGCGAGTTCTTTGAGTCTACTTGGACATTTCGGCGTTTGTATGTATGTATGAATGTTTGTTCGACGATAACTCGAGTATCGTTGATCGGAATGTCATGAAATTTGGCAGGCGAGTAAATAAGGCAAAAAGATTTTTTTAGTTAGAACATGAGCCGAATCGGTCAAGGGCGAATCAGGCGAGCGTGAGTTTGGAGTTCGGGGCGAACTACTAGTAAAAATAAGTTAACAAATGACATCGTCGGCTCGTCTTATAATATTTAAAATTGCATCTAGAAGCAGAGTTATTAAATAAAAACGCAGATTTTTGTGGGCGCGTGTTTTTCGGTGGCCGTAACAGCCACGGCTGAGAGCGCGCTATTTTAAACTAAAAGGAAACGTGGTTGAGGTCAGTTCTGATTGATGCAAAATGATGTGCTCAATCTGACCTTATATGCAGCCTTAAGCCGCATAGGCACGCCACCGTTTAAGTACAAAATTTGATTATCCTTTTCTCAGTTGTTTTTCTTTATGTGCCAACGATCTGTTCTCGATTATGTGATGGTAATAAGTTAAATAAAAATAACCCTCTATACAACGAGATCACATACAAACCAAATAACAAATCAAATAACGCCTCGAATAAAGCATCTTTTTATATCAACGACGCCCGTATATTTAGGGGGGCCAAACGGTACTCATGGAGGGGGCGTGCCCCCTGGCCTGGTTACGCCTATGTAAATGAATCTTATGGACTCTGCCTTGCCTTTAATTCCTCGCTAGACAGAAAGCGTGGTGTTGTTGGGCCGAGAAAGTAGTTGACGGACGATTTACTATACACAATATGAAAGACTTCACACAAATACCTGATATTGGCAGAAAATGGTGGCAGAAAGCAAGCCAATGGACAAATAGAGAAAAAAAAACTCTACTCTGAGCTTGTTGACGCGTCTCTGTGTGGCGGCGCTCATGCACTTCCATAGTAATTCACTCGCAAACAACACACTCATCTCGCGCCGGCAACACGACGCATTCTCTGCTGTCTGGCGAGCCCTTTACCCGCAAGGATACAAAATTAGCCCAATAATACTGACAAAAAATCTGCGAGAGCTCAGGCGGTAGAACGCTGGCCTCTCAATCTTGAGACCCAGGTTCGATCCCTGGTCGGGCATGCACCAATGAGTTTTTCGGAATTTATGTGCATAGTATTTGTGTTCTTACCTAATACTTACCACTTGCTAAACGGTGAAGGAAAACCTGCATGCCCTAAAAAACGTGTAATTGTGCCCGAAGTGCGGCGATAGGGCTCACCTGGGACGTAATAATCGTCGGTAAAACGCGGGTGTACCGGGTGTGAACTGTGACTTGCATTTTCACAGTTCCCACTCTTGAACACCATGACACCCCCTCGGGGATTCATGTCGTGACGATATGTTATGTTAATACTGACAAACCCCCCAATAAACCAGAAATTCGGCGACATCGACGGTCACACGGCCAACCTAGAGGAAGAATTTGACAAGCTAAAGGAAGATGCTGAAGATGACAGTCAGGAAGCAGTCCCCAAGGAGGTTGGCTCACCCGAAGTGCCAGCTAAGAAGAAGAGCTCTACACCGAAGGTAACTGATTATGATACTTAAGAACATCATCAACATCTTGGTACAGTCTGTCAAAAAAGTGTTGAAATGAATATTGAAGAAACTATTTTTCTTTCGCCTGGTTACACCAAACAAATAAATACAAAATCTGTTAAATCGAGTTAACCGCGTTGTATTTTATAAATATATTACCTAAATTATACTACTTCAACGTCTAAAGTTCATTAAAGTTTCATTTTCATTTCAATAGTTTATTGACAGATAATACAAATACTTGTTACCTTTTCACTGGTATAAGAGCTAATTAACTTTTTATCCACACTGCTAGTTCTTTTAAATTAGCAACTTTAACGCATAGCTTTTTTGTTAAAAACAAGAATATTAAATAAAGAGATCATTGAGGGTCTCTCAGTAGACAACACCGTTTTTCCATAGTAACTTCGGGACAAACACGTCTACCATACATTTAACATCATTAAAAATATTTTTGCACGTAGTAAACTGCTTAAAGCCTGCAAAATAAAAAACCTTGACATGGTGTGAAAATCCAACAAAACTAATTTCTTCTACTGGCAACACTAACTTAAAAAGGTCATTAAGTCGATTGCTGTCAAAAGTTTGTGTGTGTGAATTTACGTGTTGCAATCATAAAAGTGGCGCCCCTAAAGCAGGTTTCTCATTTACCTGGTTAGGCTTTATACGGGGTGATTTGTAACCTAACCTCGATAATTTTAGAGGTTATTGAGAAACGTTGGTAGAACACATTTTAAATGTAAAATGGTAAATGTAAATCTTAGAATTCGGCAATCTTTATTTGTTAAGTATGAAATCGAAAATCGTGTTTGGTTCATAAATGTAAATAAATTAGGGGAGCGGAGCGAGGCGACCCCCTTAGTTTTAACAGAAACACGATTTATCAAGTAAAATCAAGTAAAAAGTAAGGAAAATTAATGACTTTAATCCAAATCTGTAATTCCTAAAAAACGAGTATTGACTAGTTTTGTTCGCTCATAGCAAGAGTTCTTTTGAAGATAGAAGTCCACAATTTTTTTTATTTTACGTGTAATTAAATGTAGGATCAAAATAAGCAATAATAAATTGGCTTAAAGGGGAAGTTTTTTCGAGAAATTTAGTAATAACTGAAAAATTCGAAACTAAAACTTGATGTTTTTTTTACAAAAACCTGTTTTTTAATTAAACGTGTAAATGTATGGCTTTTTTAATTATTTGATCTTGTGTGTCTATTATTTCTAATCATTAATAATTTTGTTTCGGCGAGATACACTTGGTATTTCAAAAGATGCGATTATTTTTTCAAACAGGGTCTACCACAAGTACTTCGAAAAAATAAATTAGTATAAAAAAAAAACAAAAAATGCCAGACAAATTTTTTCCATTTTTTTGTCGATAAAATTGGGTCTAGTTTCACCCCCTTTCGGGTGTGCACTTTTACGGGGGACATACTGTAGAAATAAAGGAGAACAGTCAGTTAAAGATAAAGGTATACATACAGGCCCACCGCCAGCACTTTGATCCTAAGACCCACAGGTAAGTGATAAAAGAGACAAGGTATACTAGGTCAATACATACACATAAGTACTATTGATCAATCAATCAATCAAGATTAAGATCGAAGTGTTTCCGATGGGCCTGTATACCTTTATCTTTTGCTGACTGTACATTATCAACCGAATAACACGCGGGCGGAGCCGCGGGCAAAAGCTAGTTAATAATAAAGTCTTCACAAAAAAATCATTTAGTTTAATATTACATTTTGTTTGCATTACATTAACCAACTTTAAAGCGTGTTTACAGTTGTAGTGTAATGCAGTCAAAATTTTACGCATAAAATGAAATAATTTCCATGTGATCACCTAACTATTAACAAGCAGTTTGCGCGAATTGCTATAAAACGTATTTATTGCATAATTTTTATTCAAAAGTAAGAAAAACAATATTGTTATGTGCATTTTGCACCGAGATCCTTTGTTACCACCTGAAGGACCATAATACCTCAATTCGCAGTCCTGCTCTAACCCTTCTGCTTTTTAACTGTCTATCCTACTCTAATCAGATGCCACGCACGAAAAAACATCAGTTATTTTGAAATCGCGGCTACACTGATGGTTTTTTCATTTTTATGGAATAGGCTGCAGCATAGAGTAACTTATAACTTACAAGTCTGCAGCTGCTTTATACTATGTCAGTTATATTATGCAAAGTTTCAGATCTAATTTCAAGTATTCATTGAATGCTATCGGTTTATTGTTCGGTTTGGGGGTAACTTTGTAATTTTTTTCTATCGAGAATTTAATCGAATCAAGTTTTCACAACAGCATGGACATAGCATTAGTCCTCAACTTTATCATATATCAATTTCAGAGTTATTGTTGCAGTATTTGTTGGTATAAAACAGGATCATGCGAAGCGAAGTGAGGTATTATACATCCTTAAGCAAATTAAATAAGATATATTGGCTCTAACGATACATCGTTGACTGATAAACATTAATTACCTCTTCACCCCTTCACATACCTATGGCGACGCTTTCCGATAAGATTTCAGCTTTTAATAACCTAACCAACCATCGCATGTTAGAAGAACCGCATGACAGTAAGGTAACGGAACGAACTTAACTCTTAAACCACAAAACTCACCTTTCCGAATATTTATAGATACGTTTGTCGAAGGTGAAGCCAATAAAGAGGTCTTCATCCGCCGGTCTCAAGTCCTCCGTTCCAAGAAAGAAGAGCAAAGGCGCCAGTATAAACAGGTCCTACACCGATACCGACTTGGCCCCGGAGAAGCCTTCGATGCTGAACCATTCGTTCTCTAAGAAGTCGAGCTTGCTTCATCGTCCGTCCAATATTTTGAGACCGGTAAGTGTTATATTTGATTTGTTGTTTGAGGGCATTTTTGCATTCAAAAATAGTATTTTGGATAGAGTTCTGAATGCTCCAATGAAATTAAGTGTTACCTTAGACTAGAACAGTCCTTGGATGTTACGAATTATACCTCGCGGCAGGTAAAAAGGCCGCTGGTGAGACTCAAGCTGTCTCTTTCTCGCGTGCCTTTACCAATGCGCAGATACACCTCCTCCCACTCTCGCCTAGCGGCCTTTTTACTTGGCGCGTGGTATAGTGCCTAATTACATTTAGTTATGGAACCCGTGTACAAAAGTGTTGACAATCCGATGAATTTTGTAAATTTTACAAATGAAGTGGGCATCATCATTTATTTTACACTTACCCGAAAACCCTTCCTAGGAAAAACTTCAGGCAACAAAAAGAACCGCATAAAAAACGGATAATACACATATGTATTATTCTTGTAGTCCACATTTTAAATGTCAGCTCACGCCAGTTGTAAAACGGTGTTTAACAATTGAACCCTGATATTCGAATTAGGTGTCTTCTGTGGAAATCAAAAGAAAGGTCAACAGTTTATCTTCGAATGCTCCCTATAGTATGTTCGAGTTAGCATGATATGGGTGGCAGTTCAAAGTTGACAGTTATAGTTATGTGCCTTAACGAAATAGAATCGATTTTTTGAAGTATCGAGAACGTTAACAAGGGCTATCAAATCAATTTTGTATTTGATTGATCTTTGATTATCCAAACTACTTTTTGTTAATTTCTAAATTAATTAAATTAAACGAACCAATGACACACAAGCTTGAGAGTTCAAAGATTTTTTTGTTTTTCTCGGCATTTCACCAAAAGCAAACAACAATAACAAAACAAAAATCAACAAAAACTGTAACAAACGTTAAAACAAATAGCACGTAAGGCAACCGCAACGGAAACACAAGCCACATACATGATACATGATGAAATAGTGTCAGCACCTATGGATTAACGTTCCGATCCACTCATCAAGTAACAAAAAGACATTATTCTTTTTTGAATCTTTTTTGTTAAATTTAATGAATATACTGTGATTATTGTTTCGATTTATAGATCAATATTTTATTGTATTTTTGCAATAATGATATACATTCTTTCTAAAGCCTAATATTTTCTTTTGTACCTGGGTGTATGTAGTATGGTGTGAGTGGTATAGGTGAAACGGAAAATTACGAACTGTCACCCATATAATGCTATCTCGAACATACTATAGGTATTCACGCGGTGCGAGGGATGGGGGGGGGGGGTAAAAAGTATTAACGAATAACGAGTTAAACTGAAGATCTATAGTATACCTACGTATTCTTCATTCGTTATCAGGTTTATCACGTAAGTTGGTAGGCTAAAAGGAAACAAAAACCTGCAGTAATCATGTACATATAATAATATGATCATCATAATTATTGTTAATGATCATTAATTTGTCAAATTTGTTTTTATTTTATCAAGCCAGACGATGTCTTAGAGACGAAACTAGTCACAATTTACTCAATATAAATATATAGTGGAACTTGTATACGGAGTTAGAATGAAGTTCCATCAAGGAGTCACACCTTACAATATAAATTATTAGAAATACATATAACATCTACAAATCCACCAACTTTTTGTGAAATTAGTGTAATAAGAACATTCTGATTGGTTGAAATCATTGACATTGTCATTCCAGCCAATCACGGAGCCGGAAAAGCTCACAATATCCCATTTCACAAACAAGTTGTTGGATAATGGGTCTCAGTTGAAAATCAGCGCAGTGGCTTGCCTTACGCTGACCTGAGGACCCTATCCACTAGCACAGCACTTACATAGCTGATAAGGTTTTATTTGTGTTTTGTTTTCTTATTTTTTCCAAGTTTTTGTCATGCAATTGTTTATGATTTTCCTTCAAGTGCCTAACTCCCCCCTCCCCGCATTTCAGGACACGCCCCCCCTCGACCTGGAGAACGTATCGGAGACGCTTCTAGAGAAGAACATCCAAGCTTCAGCGATGTCCTTCGGGTTCCTTGGACTCGGTATAATGGGCAGCGGGATTGTGAAGAACCTCCTCAATTCGGGACACAAGGTCGTCGTGTGGAACAGGACTGCTGCCAAGGTTAGTGGACTAGTTACATAGGTAACACTAAAAGTTTCCGGAACTGGCCACTTACATAAATAATATTTAAAAATTTATTGCAACATTTGAAAATAGAACTCTTTGGCTGTAGAATGCAGTTTGTTTCATCTGACTGTCTTTTGTTTTTACCTTGTGGCGCCATTTAAAAAATTGTGTGTCTGCATCAACATGGATTTAACTCGGGAAAATTTTCGTAGTATGATTTTCTACGATTTTAAGTGTAATTTGACAGCTCAACAGAGCATCGCTCGGCTTGAAACAGCTTTTGGCAATGAAGCACCATGCAAGACGACTGTTTATAGCTGGTTTGCAGAATTCAAGCGTGGTCGTATCAATCTCAGTGACGAATCTCGCGATGGTCGGCCGTCCACCGCTGTGACCAACAAAAACATCGATGCTGTGCGCCGTATCATTGAAACAGACAGGCATGTGACCTACCATGAAATTCGCGCATCCTTAGAAATAGGCATGAGTCAAATACAATCAATCCTACACAAACATTTGGGTGTGAGAAAGCTGTGCTCGCGGTGGATCCCACACAACTTGACCGTGGCTCAAAAAACGGACCACGTCACTTGGTGCAGTGCCATGCTTACCAGATTCAACGAAGGTGCGTCAAATTTGGTGTGGGACATAGTAACAGGTGACGAAACATGGATTTATTGCTACGATCCCAAAACAAAGCAGCAATCGAGCGTATGGGTCTTTCAAGATGAGCCGAAACCAACCAAAGTGGCGCGCGTGAAAAGTGCATCTAAGCGGATGATTGCTTCTTTTTTTAATAAAACTGGACACGTGGCTACTGTTGCTTTAGAGAATCGTCGTACCGTGAATAGTGACTGGTACACGACCATTTGTTTGCCGGAAGTTATTGACGAACTCCGTAAAAATAACCGTAAACGCCGTATCATCCTGCACCACGACAATGCTAGTTCTCACACGGCCAGACAGACAAACGACTTTTTGAAGACGAAAAATGTAGAACTCATGAGTCATCCTGCATACAGTCCCGACCTGGCACCTTGTGACTTTTTTCTGTTCCCAAAAATTAAGAACCAATTACGCGGTCAACGATTTTCATCACCAGAAGAGGCTGTCGAGGAGTATGAAAAACACGTTTCAGAGGTCACCACAGGGGAGTGGCATAAAAGTTTTCAAAACTGGTTTGATCGAATGAAAAAGTGCATAGACGCCAAGGGACATTATTTTGAAAAACAATAAATTAATTTTGTACCTTTAATAGTATTTTTTCATATTCATTCCGGAAACTTTTAGTGCGTCCCACGTATATGGTTAGGTTATGGGTGACACGCGATATGTCATTGACAATAATATTGAACAATACAAAAATTGTAGCACTTAGATGTAGTGGATCGTATAGTCTGTCAAAAAGTGTTGAAATGAAAATGAAACTTTAATGAACTTTATTGGACTTAACGTTCAAGTAGTATAATGTAGGCGATATTTTTATGAAATAACAACGCGGTTAACTCGATTTAACAGATTTTGTACTTATTTGTTTGGTGTAACCAGGCGAAAGATAAATAGTTTCTTCAATATTCATTTCAACACTTTTTTGACAGACTGTACAAGTGATGCTACAAAAGTGGGAGGAGTATATCTGTTTTGTGTGCAATATAAACACATATGCTGTTTCCTTGTCCCACCCGCGTTGGAGTTCTATTTCCATCTCAAATATCTCTACTTTAGCTGCCTGAAAATCATCTCATTTTTCGTGCATATTTAGGTATTTATCTAAGAACTACTCTAAAAATCTAATATCGTCGAAAGCATTCAATAAAATTGGTGAATTTATGAATATTTTAATAACGGATATGACTCACTTTGCACAGTTAAAAAGTGAGTTCTATCCGTTATTAAATACTCATGATGTCAACTCAGTCTAATTTTATTTAATATTTAACATAATGATGGGTATCCAATTTCTTAAGTTTTTCGTAATTCCACAAAATCTCATTTAATGTACTAAAAGTAAGTTTTAACCTCAAATAATAAAAGAATATCATGGCAAAATACCATTATTTTCGTTTCATCATTTCATCTAGACATTCAAACAATCTAAAAACCTAATAAAATACATTTAAAATCTGGATAGAGGCCATTTTGCATCTAATCAGGTGGATAGAGTCGGTCTTGAATCTGACGCACTCATTAAAAATGGTTGAATAAACTACAATTTTCTACAATAAACACCCACGATTCGGTCACGAGCCTCATCAAATGTCAAAAATCGTTGGGAAAAATGGGCTGCCAAACGTGTTGTGCGGCCTCAGGCCACAACGAACGACCATGCTAAGTACTATGGGGGCCGGTTGAATGTGTTTATTTGGTTTATTTTCGTGACCGACATTACAACGATAGCTGAAGGTGATTATTCTGTTGGAAGTCATAACCGCCCCCATTAGCCCTTAACGCTTTTGTTACTTAATGTTCTAACAGAGGCGGTTTTGCTCCTAACTTCACATTTGTTCCGTCATTTTGTATAGGAGAGACGCGGATTTGCACGTGTTTTAATGAATGAGTTCAAAGAGAAGTAGAAGGGGGTTGCCAGTACATACACAACTACATTTTCTAAAAAAGTGGATAGAGGCGCTTTTGCATCTATATCCCTCATATTCATTATTGTCAAAAATAATGTGTTGGAAATGAACATTATATCATTGCGGTTTGGAAAAGCAGAAAAGTAAATTCGGATATGAGAGCTCTGAACTGGGATTCGAACCCGGGATCTCTCGTGTGTGGATAACGTGTGGGTGTTTAGTGTATGGTAGGTACACGTCACGTTACAGGGAATCATTTTGTTGGCTGCAGTTTCCTTTTTCACCTTGGCCCTTTTCTGCCCACGGCTGGCGTTTAGGAGCATAAGGTCAAAAGCGCAAAATGACAAATGATCGTAAATTGTCAAAAGAGCAGAATGTCAAAGGCGCACAATATCAAAAGCGTACAATGTCAAAAATCAACATAAACGGGCTTGTTGTTTATGTTCATCAATATTATTATTTTTGGCGAGTCAGACTCGCGTTTCTAATGGGAAATGATAATAAGGTTTGGGAGTAGTTTTGAAGGTACCATCTGCGTAATATTTTCCGGGTTATTCGTTGATTTGTATTAGTGATACATACTAGAATATACTGATTATATTTAGTTTACATTAAAAATAAATACTTTTCATTACAATATAATAAGTATTTCATTTCCCATTACAAAGTATAGTCTGACTCTCCAAAAATAATAATATTTATCAACAAAACCAACAAGCCCGTTTAAGTTGATTTTTGACATTGTACGCCTTTCACATTCTGCGCTTTTGACATTGTCCGCTTTTGACATTGTCCGCTCTTGACATTGTGCGCCTTTGACATTCTGCTCTTTTGACAATTTGCGATCCTGTGTCATTTTTTGCTTTTGACCTTATGCTCCTAAACGACGGCTGGGTGTATTGTACAGGCATTAACATTATCTTTATCAAGAGTTGTATCTCTAAATGTTTCTCTTAGCAAGCATCAAAGCCACGGTGAGCATAAGATGATAATTGATGGTAGAAAAAAACATTTTAACAGATTTTAGTAATTTAGGCTACTTTGTTCGAGTAAATTAATAATGATATAAATAGATAACCGCTACACAAAACTATTTTTTTAAATTTTACAACTAAAATTTCAATTTTAGGTACCTATGCCAAAAGTGCCCGTATAAGCAGAAGGTAAAAGCTCTTCGAATACGTTATAAAAATGATGATTATTTTGAAAGAGGACTGTGTTTTAAAGGCTCGTAGCTTTGATAGGATCATTTTGGTTGCGATATAACTTTAACTCCTCTATTCTTGTAAGCAAAAATTCAACCGAGTTAAACGAATAAGTTATAAATAAATTTCACTTATTAGGTCAAATGACGTCACGTAAACTAACATCCTCCACCATTTTGTGTTGAAGTTTCGGTACTTCGTTTTGTTTACGTGGGATATTTAGTAGAAAAACAGTTAACATTCACAGAAACGACTAACGCAGACTGGTCACACAACTTTTTATTTGTTTCGTAGCATAGAGAGCCGTATTCTGTGTTTTGACGTAACCGACCATGTTAAGAATTGAAAAAAATTGCAACAAAAACAGATAAAAAAAATATATTACATAGCGGATCTTGCATGCGCAACGACGATAGGCTACTTTTTACCGCGAAAAAAACCTTTTTGCCATTGGAAAATCTGATTTAACGTGGGTGAAACTGCGGGGTGGCTAGTAAATTATAAAAATCTAGTAACTCGTGGGCTGGCAGGACAGGCCAGGGGCGCCTACTCATTGTTAGCTGTCAGAACTCTAAATGACGCCCTGATACTGATCGATGCAGGGTTTATTTTCCTCCTCAGCTATCTTAGCTGCATTTGCGTCAGAGTGCATCTCACTAGTTAAAGGCACGGAGTCTGCAAAACCCTTTTTTTAGTATTTCTGTTGGTTCATGAGATGAAATTTTCAGCTATTTGATTCAGGATGGCAACAAACCAACCTCACGTTTCAAAATATACAGACAGTCTGATTCGTTTGCATATCGTTAAAGAAAATAATCAATCAAAACACTATTTATATTGATACATTTGAAAACCTAATGAAGGTCCGATAGGAGGTTTTATTGACATTTTCAACAGCTAACTGTTGAAGTGAATTCTTCTTTGTTTGTATCTCGTATGGAGAGCTTGTTCAAAACTCGTACGTTAGTTCCGAAACAATTTTTCAACAAAGGATAATTTTATTTCTGATTATAAATTATATATTTTTTTAATAGTTTATCATTTGTTATTCGTTTTTTTTCATGATAAGTTAATGCTTACTTTAATTTGAATAATAAAAAAATTGAAATGACCAAATTGAACCATTGTGCAAACGAATTTGATCCTTCCTCTATGATGCAGTAAAGAGGTGGCATAAGTAGTATTCACTTAAATTATTTACGGTTATATATCTGACACAACTCGCTCCTTTTTTAGGCCTCGTGGCTGGATTGTTAGCCTTTGGTGATAATGGAAAATCCTGTTGTAAATCAGTCTGCCCAATGGTGCAATATTTAATACTAGCTTTTGCCCGCGGCTCCGCCCGCGGCTCCGCCCGCGTCGAAGAGATTTTCGTGAAAATAAGGAAAACAAAAGAATATGATTTTTTGAACGACGATATGCAAAGGACACCATGTTTAACCAAGGCGCTAATAAAGACCAATCAAATAAGCCCAAACTCGAAGGGTCTGCTGTTGTTCGTTGAGGAGATCCCGTACCCATCTTCCAGTCCCATCATCATACCCTGGTTACTATGTTTTACCAAAGTGCTAATAAATACCAATCAAATAAGAAGGGTCGACTGTTGTCCGTTGAGGAGATCCCGTACTCATCTCCCAGTCCCATAATCAGACCCTGGTCACCATGTTTTACCAAAGTGCCAAGAAGTGTGTCAGAATCATTGTAAATGGAAATCTGTAGTCAGATTAAACTCATACAGTTTTCTCGTATGGGAAAAAATCAATACATAAACCTGGCTTTAATCACTTTTTAAGCTAAATATTAGCAAGAGGTGTGTCCGGGTCATTATAGATGTAAATCTGTAGTCAGATTAAACTGATGTAGTTTAAAATCATTACTTAAATCATAGTATTTGATGTATCTGTGCTTAAACCTGGCTGTAGTTACTTTCTCAAGCTTAATATTAGCAAGAGGTGTGTCAGGATCGTTGTAGATGGAAATCTGTAGTCAGATTAAACTGATTAGTTTTGCCATATGGGAAGAAATCATTACTTAAACCACAATATTTGATGTTTCTATGCTTAAACCTGACTGTAGTCAATTTTTCAAGCTTAATATTAGCAAGAGGTTTGTCAGGATCGTTGTAGATGGAAATCTTAAACTGGTACAGTTTCCTTGTATGGAAAAACAACCGGTTTTATCACGTATAACTAACCATTTGGTCAGGGCACGCCGATAAAGCAGCTAAGCAGCGTTTTTTCTCCCGACATCGTTCACAAATACTGAATTTTCAAACTGAAAACTTACTTTTATTTAAATAAAATATAACCTATGCTACTCAGCAATTGTGTAGCTTTTTACAAAAGAAAGAATTTTTAGAATCGGTTCAGTAGTTCCAAAGTTTACCTCAAACATACAAATAAACAAACAAACAAACAAATCTTTCCTCTTTATATAATAGTGTAGATGTAGATGACGTGTATTGGTTTTCTGCGTCACCACTCAAGTCCGATAGGCGCAGCGCTGCAAGCGTATAATGTAATGTTGCCAGTAAGATAGGCAACAATTTACCCTCTCTCCTCAAAGGCAGCATAGTTTAACGTTTTTTTATTGTAATCTATAGACCGCCTTTGTGGCCTAGTGGTAGAGAGCTCGACTGCTAACCCAGAGGTTGTGAGTTCATTCCCCACTCTTTGTGCGCAAGTCTGACTCGCACCAAATTATTTATTTATAAAAATCAATTAACTGTAAAAGGTGCGTTGCTGACGGCTCAGTGCGTTAAATCTCAGTGTAATAAAACAAGGAGTAAGATGACAGCTACGGTGTCATATCCAAATGCAGTGGCTGCGTTAGCAGGTACTGTGGTTACAGTTACATCGCATGTATTATGGTTTTTTATAAAAGTTTATACTCCTCATCCGATTTACGTGCTACCGCAGCCTCTTCCCTGCGGTTGGAAATGACATCGCCGCTGTTATCCTACCCCTCATTTTATTAGACTGAGATTAAACGCTGAGCTGCCTGCGATATACCGTTAACAGTTTATTCCTCATGTCATTTTCCGTAAAGCATTAATGCTCACTTTGTATAAAAAGTATAGAACAGACTTTCAAACGTAAAATTGTCATACATTTGCTTACGAGAATCTGGTTTTCCTCGTACATCGTACATGAGTTGGAATTCGCGTACATAATTGTACGAGAATTCTCGTACGTCTGGCAACCCTGGCAACTATACTCTCTTGACATGCAACAAGATGGCGGAGCTGTCAGATTTAGTTTCTGTTTTCGTCGCAGGACTCCAATGGCGGCGCGGGCTATAAATCATCTTTTAACTATTGTTCCATGTTTCCAACTAGGTAACGTGTTGTTAAAGTGAAAATGCTTTCACCCTGGACTGTTGAACCAAGACTTCATTTTAGCTGAAGATATATTGAGTTTAAAAAAAAGACAGGGAAGGAATCAGGTGAATTAATTTCTTTATAATCCATAACCAACGATGTAACGTCGTTGTTTCCCACAATCTCTTAATTTTGTTATGCATTTGGATCTTTGACATCCATATACACTTATACAGCTGGTATAGCCTCTCAGAAACATACGAGTATGTTCAGCATTGGTGCTACATTTCAATGGAAAAATATCAAACACGTGAAATTATTATTTCCGGTGCTAAATATGGTGTGAATACACGTTAAAAACTGAGGAAATTACTAACTTAATTATAACTTTCATCGTTAACGGCAAAAATATTCTTTTATTTACGCTATGAAAAACGAACCGCAGAACTACGTTGAAATCACATTAGATATCTATAGGCTTCCAAAATTTTATTCAGGCAAGTATGTTGTTTCACGCTGTTATTGGAGCAAAGACGAGACCTGCTAGTCTAGCATAGCAAACCATATCGAGCTCGATAGCGCTTGATAAAGTGCTCTGTCTCAATCTGTTGATCTACCTAAAGAGGGATGGACAGTGTATATCAAGCTGTCAAAGCTTGATATGGTCAACTATGCTAGGTACCCTGATCCTAACTTCATAAGAAAAAGTTTATAAAAACTGGGAAACTTTAAATGACATGGCTTATTAAATATCTCATCAACAGCAACGACCTAATGTGAAATAATGAGATAGAGAGATGAGATACAGGCTGGTGACAGACGGACGGACACTGGAAAGTATGAAATAATATTTGAAACTAATTTCAAGTGAGACAAATATTCTGAAAAAATACCTCGGCCAGGATTCCAACCCGCGCCCTCTTGCTTTCACGGCAAGTGCGCTAGCGCTGCGCCACCAAGATCCTCATACTAGATAGTTAAATTTTTATACAGTACCTGTACACCGAGTTTTTGCAACCAAGTAATTGATACACCAGTCTGTAATGACCATACTGATCGCTCACGAGGGTGTAATTTACTTAACTACATGGTACTTATTCACAATCTCCGCTCAGGAGCACAGGACCGATGTGAACTGCCGCCATTCTTCACGATCTTGGGCCAGCTCGTAAATCTCCGCCCATGTCATCCCCGCTTGATCCAGTTCTCACTTCACTGTGCGCTGCCAGGTCCCGCGTGGTCTGCCGAGTTTTTGTCTTCCTCCTTCAGGATGCCATGTCAGTGCTTCCTTTGTTACGATTTCACTACGCCTAGGAACGTGACCTATCCATCTCCATGTGCGCTCCTTTATGGTCTCTGCTACAGGTTTTGTGATGAGTTATGGGCTAAAGTTCCTCGTTGGAAACAAAATGAAACCAAAGGATTCCCATGATATTGCGTAAGCGTATATTTATAAAAACCTGTAACTTATACGTAACATGGTCGGTTCTTTTCCACGTTTCGCAACCATAAAGGAGAACGGTCTAGACACAGGCGTTAAATAAACGTATCTTCGTTTGGAGACGGAAGGTGGAAGATCGCCAAACTGGATTTAACACGGCAAAAGTTCCACGGGCCTTGTTGATGCGGTTCACGATATCCTTATCAGATCCACCATTATGTGTAATTTGGCTTCCCGGGTAAGTGACGGCGTTGACATCTTCAACAGGTTGACCGTTTATTGAGAGTGAGGTGCGGTCCGCAGTCGTCACTCGCATTGTCTTTGTCTTGCCAGTGTTAACATGCATGCCCACTTGTTCACCTAACTCAGCAAGGTCGTTGAGCTTCTTTTGCATATCTTTTGCATATCAACACGGTTTTCAGAGAAGAAACAAAGGTCGTCAGCAAATGTGAGGTACTCTAGAGATCTTCCTTTATGCTACACCAGCCTGTAAGGCTGTAATGCACATATTGAACGCTTATGAGGGCGTATCAATTAGTTAGAAAATTTGGTATACTTAATGGTGGAAAAATTCAACGGTTTAGTATGAGGCCCCCCGAAGTGCACTTGCCGTGAAAGTACAAGGGTCACACGTTCAAATCTTGGGCGGAGATAATTTTTCTAGATATTTGTTTCAATTAATCTTTTCCAGTTTGTTATGCACTCTAAATAATGTTTCAACAGAGATTTCTCATTGCAATATGATGATGAATTGATGACCTTTCGGGAAACTTATCAAGTAAGAAATAAAATTTCATGACATTTGTTATGAAGAAAACACTTTTCTACTTTTCTGCAAAATCTACTCTGCCTAACTGGTTTCGGTATAACAGCATTTTCAAGAGCTTTAACTACACAATTTATACGTGCTATTGTCGGCGCTTAGTGAAGCTTGGAAAGTATCAATGATTAAATCGACTTGTATAGTCGTCGGCATGACCATTATTTACATAGTTTATTTCTAATAATATTTTAACATATCTGAATTCCTTGCAAATAGTGTAATAACGAAAACCGGTCGGGAGTTCAGTGTAAAAATAAATATGTGAAAGAAGTACAAGTGAATTTAATCATTACGTACGATTAAAATATGCAATTTCATTTTTTTAGCATTTACATACCCCCTCTTTATGATTAATTTTGTTAATATATTTGTTATTTCCACCCAAAGGTTGCCTGGGAGATATTGCTATAAGCAATAAGTGCCGCCTTTGTACAAAATATGTCCTTTATTTTAAAATGTGTTGTTAAATATTTAAGTGAATGTACAAAAAGAGTCATAAATAAAAACTTAAAAAATATATAAAGTAAATTGAATTGTTCTCGTCGTAACAATGTATGATAAGTTCCACCAAGTGCCGACAATTACAACAATCAACTTTCTTCACAATATTGTGGTGGCCATTCCAACTTTACATATTATTAGAGTGTATTACAAACTAGAAAAGATCAATTAGAAACAAAAAACACAAGAATTTGAACATAATCCTAGTTAATGAGAACTGTGAATTTTTTAACTGTCTGTAGCAATATATATTGTCACGACGACAGCGCCATCTGTTTCCTAAGAGCAGTGAAATCACATTACGCCCTCGTGAGTGTTCAGTATGTGCCTTACGAGCTTGTTAGATCAAATAGTTATAAAATTTTCGGTTGACAAGTAAGGTGGAAAAATTAAACGGTCTACCTAGGATAAGTAACTCGGTGACGCAGTCGGTAGAGCGCTTGTCTTGGTTCGAATCCTGGCCAGAGGAATAAAAAATAATTGTCTTTAGTTTCTAAGGGAGCGTTCAAGTATTACGCAACGCAATTTTTGGAGATTTTTGACCCCCTCCCCCCATGTAACGCGTCGTAACGTTTTTCTGTACACCCTCTTCCACCTAGTAAAACGTTACGTAACCACCGAGTGACCATTTCTACCTAAAAGTCATTCCATTTGAAATTTTGAGAAAAAAAACCTTTTAAAAAATGCATGAGAGAATCCCTCCACGCGACCGTTCTGAAGGGTTAAAAAAAACAATGTTACCTAACGCGTAGTTCAAATTTCGCATTACTAGTTTCTTTGTAATGAATGCAACTTCTTTTAAAGCAAATAAGTTTATGCCACTATTTCCGCCTTGCATTCAGTCTAGTTATTTTTTGGCAGTAGTATATTATAAAACGATGCCAATGCTATTATAACATATTTATTATTTCATTTCATTTAATTATAAAATGTGAAATCCAACCAGGAGCCAAATCTAGAATTTAAAACATATTAAGGTGGATAGGTATACCACCGTTTTAGTACAAAATTAGATAATGATAATGCTATAACAGCGAAACCGGTAAGGGAAATAGTATAAATAAGTGGACAAGTACAAGTGTTTTTCAATAAAAAAAAAGCTGTTTCTGTGTTGTTTTCATTATGTATACTAAAGTTTGAGACCTCTATAGTTTAATACAGGTATTTACAAAGTCACTATCAGGCTGAAATGTAAAATTTTTGTAAAGCTACAATTTAAGGCAAGAAAACAACTTTGTATGTCAATATGTCCAGCTTGATATCTTTAAAACAAATACAATATTAAACATTTCGGCAAAATGGTGCCTTTTAAAATATGAGTACCAGATGATAGACGTCATATACTTTGGTTTATAACGAAAAACAACTGAGAAAGGGGTTTTCAAATTTTGTACTAAAACGGTGGCGTCCCTACGCGCCTTAGCAAAATAGTTTAAAACCTGAAAGGTAAAATCCCGAGTTTAAGCTAAGTACAAAAATGAAAATTACAAAATAATCGCGCAGTAGCGAAAACCTTGTGGTCTAGTTCATTATTTCATATACAAAAAGGGGGTATTGCCGGCGCAAGCCGTGTAATGAGACCGCCTCTGCGACTGCAGGTTAGTGGTCGACTCTGCGGGGGGTTGTGGGTTCAAATCCCTTAAGTAGTTACAAAAGCAGATTTTAGGCATAAAGTAGGGGTCTCAACACGGGTTCTAATGCCATCTCTGTCGCATGCTTTGATAATTGTATACGCTATCCTGCTGTCAGTGTCGGAACTTGACGACATTGTTAATTTATGAACCGCTACTATGAAGATAATTTTCTTCAATCCAAAGTAGTTCTTCAGCGTTAACAACAGAAGATGTATTTTTTGGAAACATTCGAGTTTGTATCGGCAGCACTAAAACTAAAATTGATGCCTTCAGAATTGACTTTAATGTACTAAAAGCGTATGAAATTTAGGTACTTGTGGGGACCTTAACAGACATAAAAATTTGCAAGTTCTTAGGTCCAATAGGAAATGAGTTATAAGGGGTATCGAAAGTAGCTCTAAATGGTTCGTGTAATATAAAACATTGCGCCTAGAGCCGGACATGTTTTGCTTTTTACGGTTGTTTACTTGTCCGGTCTGTCCGGATTTTGTTAGGCTTTTTGTCAATGTAACACAGTCGTCTGTTTGAATTTATCTATGTACAGTCTGTTGAATATCATAAGTACCAAATTATTGTTTGTTGTTATTTATAACTGGTTTATTTTGTAACAAAAGCGTGTTTCATAGCAATTAAAATACGATACCGAGTTTTTATTCTATAAGTAATGTTCGGCTTGAAAAAGGGTTGGCTATTGAAAAAATATGTCCGACTTTTAGGGCAAAATGTCCGGCCTAATATAATGCCGAGTCCGGCTTTTGTATTTTAGGGCCTGGCAACCCTAATTGCGGCGGCCTTTTCTTTTAGAATTTGGCACTGGACACGCTGCCGCGTTGATAACTTTCACTTGTCATAAGAAGTTTCAATTCTTGTCAATCATTGTTGTGATAAGAAAACACTTGTACTTTTCCACAGATAATATTTAATTCTACACTACTACCCAACCGGTTTCACTATATAAGCATCATCAGGGGCTTTTTAATTACATAATTTTATATATAATTATTTATTTAAACAATCTTTCTGTTGCTAGATGTCCATATTATCTGTGGAAAAGTACAAGTGTTTTCTTATCACAACAATGTTTGATAAATTCCACCAAGTGCCGACAATCTCAACTATCAACTTCCTTGTCAATCATACTCATACTTAAAAAAATTAAACGATATAATAAATAAACATTAAGGGGGATGGTCCAAAGCTGCTCTCCATAGAAACTTGTGGGAACCAACAACCACGACGGAAGCATTATAATTTCGTTCTTTTACTTTATTCTACTCCTTCAATGAATTCAATAAATAATACAACCGCGAATAATGAATCTTTTCACAAAAAAAGTTTTTACAATCTAATTTTGCTTTTTAATACTTTCATACATTTTTTAAACAGCAAAATTAGATACTAAAAACATTTTTTTTGTAAAAAAACTGATTATTTGCGGGTCTAGAATTGATGGAACGTGTAAAAATGTAATACAACGAAATTAAAATGTTTTTGTCGTGGTTGTTTGTTGTACGGAGAGCGGCTTTAGACCATCCATCCCCCTTAATCATTATTCCATTAATACCTTCAAAACTGAAGTTATTTCTTTCAGTAATTTGGTACATAAAATACGTAGTTTGTTCTACTTTTAATGTTTATCCCTTTTGTGAATGTTAGTGAAAGCCCTAGGTGGGAACTTAGTCGCCAGGGGGGGGCGACCCCTGTCGTCTGTTACGTCAATGGTGACGCCGCTGCCCGTCACCGTTTATTTTATGTCAGGGCCAGCATCAATCGGTTTCAGGCATGGTGGGTATGGTTGTGCCTATTTGAGAGAGAGCTGTCTTTACTCTCCCTCGAATAACTTCGGAAGGGTTTCGAGCAAGTTGGTATCACCACAATCGAGCCCGGCATCAGCTCTTTCAGTCCCGACACAATAAAAATAACCATACGATAAATAAATTGTCAACTAACTTGGGACTGTGGAATTCCCTCCAAACCTCCGTATATACGTTTATAACCGAAATAACTTTAAAAATATAGTAAATAGGTACTCTCTGAGGGAGTACGCTTCATCCTATGTCTCAACGACGCTTACCTATTTGTAAAATAAAAATAACAGTACTCGCACAAACGCCGTGCGCGCCTGTACTCCCGAAGAGAAGAGATGATGAGTCACAATCTCATCGAGAGCTCGACCTGTGCTTTTTTAGAATAATAGTAGTTGTTATACTAGGGTTCCATTGCCGGTACACTATCGATGTCGGCTGTGTCGTATCCTGCCGAATAAATAACAAAAAACAGAAAAAAATATAATGTTATAGATATGCCTTTGCTGGGTGTATGACTGTTAAATTATTGTGATTTTAATAAATGGTTTGCTCATTTGTTTTTGGTTAATCAGACTGTTAATGTTTGATATGTAATTATCAACGAGTTATAGATACCTAGTCCCTGGTAATAATATGTGTATATTGGTGTGGATTCGGTGTAACACGACTTAATTGACAGGACAGGACTAACCTAATTTTAAGCGTCCTTCCCTTGTCTTTTCGATACAGAAAGAAAAAGACAGAATGCTTAAATTAAGTTTAGTCCTTTCAAATAAGTTAAGTCGTCTTACGCCGAATCGACACCGTTATGTACCTATATTACGGAAATAAAGTATTCATTCTCATTATCTCGATTCAGCTTTTTCCTTATGACCACCAATAAATTATTGAACTGCCATAATCTGTAAGAAAATTTTCTTTATTCTTGGTATTCTAGGGCACACAAGCAAGCAACCAAAGTTCAAATTTCATAAGGCTTTAGTCTGGATAAATCGTGATATTGTAAGAGATAAACAAATATGAGAATTCATGAGCCATCTCTTACTGACAACTTTATAGGTGAACCAGTTTCAAATTTAACTAACTTGCTCGGATTATGTTTTTATTGCGAAATCCATCGCTTTGGAATACTCTAAATATTATTATTAGAGTGCATTACAAACCAGAAATGATAAATTAGAAACAAATGTAAAGACAAGCAATTTCGCTCGCGTGGACGTGACTAAGTTTTCGACTTATTTGGCAGTTATTTTATCAACACCTCTTATAGCCTGTAAGTTGACCAGCCCTCTTATCATCTAACTTTAATATCTATCCCTATAACCATCAAAGGCGTCGTGATTGGCTAAAATTGATGTGTGATGTCATTTAGAGCCTATCACGGTGCGTTTAAAGGCGATTGCGATGAATGTCGAAGTTAGACAATAAGGCCGTCTTATAATATACATTATAATAAAATAATGAAGAAAACCGCATTCATATCCGTTGAGTGGTTCTCGAGTTATATTAAAACATACAGATAGACAACAATTTTTTTTGGCCTCTGTGTAATACTTATAGCCAATTTCATTTAAAATTTCGCAAAAAAATATATTTTTTAATTACTTTATTATTAGTAGATCATAGACTTACAATATACTGTATATTATAAGTCTATGGTATAGTATATCTAGGTATGTACTGCCAGTATTTCCCTATATCCATTTGTTCAGTAAATCAATACCGATTATACCAAGCAATTGCGTTAGTTTTTCCGAGAAATTTAGATGAAACTTATCGATAAACAAGTCTTCGTATTTTTTGCTACAAATTGTCCTTTAATCGTTTTAGCAGAAATCCACGCCGATATGACTAAAAAGCGTAACCTTAGCTCAACTTAAATAAAACTTACTTGCTTCTTCTCAAAATATGTCTTCTGAGACGACAGTTTTAGAAGTGGTTCTAAAGGTTAATAATAAACATTATCTTATTCCACACATACAATTATCTAAACACCCCAAAAATATTATCCTTATTTCTTGTACTCTTGTAAATCTAACCGCAACAAAAGACAGCTTGGCTAGGCTTCCATAGGAAATGTTACGGAATGTCCTATACAAAGGCCATAGGTATATGAAAAGTGAGAGGAGTATGACGTCATCACTGGACATGCTTCCACTAATTGTGGGTTGTTCTAGATGTTACCTCTAGCACATTTCTTCATACTTTGTGTGTAGCATATTGTATGTAATTAAAGGGTGTACTTTATTTATTCTAGTTACGTGATTCCAGCCTTGACCAAAATACTGCACTCTGCTTTAGTTTTGTGTTCAGTTGTAATTGTTTTTTATACTTCGTCCATCATTTTGTCGTCCATTTCATAGTGGAAAGGCAATAAACAGTTTGAAAAATCCTCGTGTTTTATTTTCTTCGAGTATTACTTTTACCTTAGAATTGTAAAGAATGTAGTATATAAATAAAAGATGGAAAAATACATTGAAAAATAATTTATTCTCCTTGATTTAATGGGTATTTTGTTTACTCTTGTTATATATTTAGAAAATCTTCAACAATATTTGTATATTTCGTATTAAGAACGTTATATTATAATAATTGCTGCATTTGGCATATCACTGCAAGACTAAAATACATTACAATCCGAGTTTAGATTTGCTTCTTGGAAAACGAATTTGGGAATATTTGTTAGTAATTGATAATATTGACATTCTACTGTATCTCTAACAATTTACACGAGAACTTTAGATCAAAATCAAATGGATGAATGAATGGATAGAAGGAGAACCATCGAATTCTCTTAGAAGATACACCAATTTACAAAATCCCTTGCAACAATTACAACAAAGATAGTAACAACTTCCTTATACCTCACTTTAGTCTCTACAGTTTAAGTTGAACAAATATAAAATGCATAATGCTCTAAGATAACCCTAAAAATACATCAAAATGGAAATAAGTCGATAGACTGATTTTAATCAATTATTTACAGTATCTAATACCCACAGAACACTTATTGAACTGTATCAATAATTTACTACGTACTCTTTATCAGATGAACGAATCATTCTAGTATACTCCTTACAACCTACCGCTAGACTCTCTAGGGACAATAACACAGGAAATCGTCTCTACAAGTTAATTCAAATCTAGTCTATCACAGCTTACTTAGAAGTACAAGCGGTCCCACCGACCTTCTAACCCGACTCTAGTCTTATTGCCTTTGGACCTCACTTAGCTCCATGACCCGCTTAAATATACCTTAAGTTAAGGGCAAGATATGTTCACTGAAACCTCAAACGAAGGAAGGCGAGGGCTTACCGCGGTAATCACAGAGTTGTATGTCGGCCGCCTGGCGTTCCAAGCTTTGGCCAGACACAGCGTAGATTTTAAAAACGCGTGTCAGAAGCCTATACTACAAGGGTGTATTCTCGCACAGTTTCACGCACTCTCCGCAGACCAGCTGGCCGGCCGCGTGACGCACTTGACACTCCGGTTTTGTCAGCTCGACAGCGAGCAGCACTCGCGCTTGATCGTGTTTGAACTCTCGCTCTGTCTCTCTCTCACTGCACAACTCGGGTGAACTAGCACTCGCGGGTAGGTACTTTTTGCCTTTGGACACAAACACTTTATTTTCACAGACATCACCGCGTTCGCGCCCTAACAGAGGTTCACTTGACGGTTTGGAAGCTTCCACATTTTTCTCACATTCCAAGTAGGCTTTTGAGGTGCTTGGTCGAGGGGCTACCTCGGCCCGGGATGTGCTCGGAGACTCGGGCGGCGAGGGCGCTTCCACGCTCGGAGGAGGCCCGCATTGGATAGGTCTGATCATCGCCAGAAGTCGCGGCGGAGGGCCGGATCTCTCTATTATGTTTAGAGGGTATCCATCAGGCAACACAGGTGGACCGGTGTTCCCCAGGATGTGCATGGGAAATCCTTCGGGCAGGAACGGCGGCGGCCCTCTCTCGATCATGTTTATATGGATCCCTTCTGGAAGGTACACGGGCGAGTTTCTTCTGGAGTTGATAGATCTTTCTGTAGGCGTGTAGTAGACGGATACTCTACTGTCGTCGTCGTAGATCGGGTCCGGGAGACTGCTCAGCTTCTCGATCTTGGACTTGAGGTAGGTGTCTATGACCTCTACGTCGGGATCGAAGGCCATGGAGTCGCTCTTGCCGCACGATCCGCTGCGGCAATTCTCGAAGTACAGACTCGGTAAATTTTCGAGCACTTTATTGAGGGTCTGTTGCTGGTACTTGTACGATTCGCGCAGCCGCAGTACCTGGTGCGCGCTGAATTTCCTTATTTTGTTCCTTTGAAACACGTAGTTCTCTCGAACCCAGTTCAGTTGTGACGTCGAGTAGTCTCTGACGCGTTTCACCTGCAAACAAATTTACCTTAATCTTTATAATACGTTGCTACATTTAAAGTTTATTTGCATACGCAAACTCACACGAAACGAAATAAAGACTCGACAATTTACGATTCTCATTAGTCTCTACAAAAGTTAAGCAACCAAAACGAACGTTAATGTATGTACTTCTTTCATATTTACTCAGTTAAATACAGATATGATATCATTCTTAGTAATAATGCGACATACATATACCTGGTCATAGTACTGGTCGCGCATAGACGATAAGTGGTTGCTGCCGATGTCTCGAATGTTCTTGAGGTGACCAGCCTGCGTTGAGTAGCTACTCTGGATCCATTCCATTTGCTGGGAGCAATTCTCCTTAATACGGTGCACCTATAACAATACACAGTAGTCTTAAGTCCTGATCCTTCTACAAACAAACAGATGACAATTATAGCGACAAGTTTTCCGCTCACCTGTACAGCATAGTTTTCTCGCAGTTTCTCAAGTTGCTGTCGTTTGTAAGATTCAATATTGTCCAGCATCCCGTAAATCTGTCGGGATTTCGGAGCGTCTTTCGCGACGCAGCCACAGCAGCTGCAACATGTCTCCATCAGACGGAATCTGAAAGTAGTTAAAATAATAACACATTAACACAAATCATTTCTGAGTACATTTCCAGAATAGGCAAAGATATACTGACCTGTAGAATATGTATCGAAGGAACTGAACTAGCAAGGTGAGCCCCAAGAAGCCCGCAGCACAAATGGCCCCGCACAATAAACTGTACATCTTTATCTCGAACATGGTCATCGGGTCGATGTGAAGGACAACCTCTGACGTCACATTAGCTGATGGGTTGGTTGCGTAACATAAATAAGTTCCGGTGTCTTCCCTGTGGATGTCTCCTATGAATAGAGAACCGTTTTCAAGGATTCTCACTCTAGATTTGTAGTTGTCTATCGTCTGGTAGTATTGGTCGTGTGCGAGGCCGTGTTTGTGGAATATATCCGGTATTAACGGATCTGGGTTCCAATGGTACACGTTACTTGTTGGCGTGATCCACGTTATGGACGGTGCGGGGTTACCGTCGTACTTGCAATCAAGTAATGCATTTGATTGTAGTCGATATAAAATCAATGGACTGCTGCTAACCAATTTCGGGGGCGTACAATGTGTGTTCTTTAATATTCTCAACATGTCTCCCGGATACGTATGTACGCAGCTCAGGTCCCCTAGGATGATGTCCTTCCTCGCCTCTGCCCAGTTAGCGAACCACTCCATCCTACAGTCGCAAGCCCACGGATTGTTCGTAATCTTCAACTCTTCTAATTTATCTAGCTGCTTCATCGACATCGGCAGAAATGTTAGCGCATTAAAACTGATGTCTAGATTACTTATCGACGGTGTATCTTCAAACACGAACGGTTCTATTTCTCGCAGGTACTTGTTGTTTCTCATGTACAGAAATTCTAAATTATTTAAACCTTTAAAATTAGTATTTTGTATAACTGTTATTTCAGTGTTTTCGAGGTAGAGTGTTTTCAGATTCTCGTTATAGTGGAAGAGATGAGACGGCAGTAACCTGAGATTATTCCCACCCATGTTTAGCCACTTCAGATTTCTTAGATATCTAAAAGCATCGTTTGATATGTTCTGGAAATGGTTATCGTTGAGATGCAGTTCCCTCAGCTGCGCGAAGTGGTCGAACAGCTGCTTCGGGAGATAGTCGAGGTTGTTACTGGACAGATCCAGAGTTTCCAAATCGCTTAAGTCGACTAGAGCGTTAGAAGTAAGCTTGACTAGGCTATTATTATTTAGGAACAATGCTTTCAGTTGTCTATTCGGTTTGAAAAAGTAATCTAAGAAACTAACGATATTGTTGTAAGAGACATCCAGATATTGTAGCCTTGTCATCGGTGCGAAGAGTTGGAACGGTATGAGACGCAAGTCATTGTGAGACACGTCCAGAACCTCGCAATTCTCTAGATCGGCGAACGTGAATCTTCTTATATCGACGAGTTTGTTCCTTGATATGTTCAGATTCGTCAGACGGGTCAGTCGGGCGAATAGTCCATGCTCAGTTCTTTGTATTTCGTTTCCGCTGAGATCGATGTATTCCAGATTGAGGGTCTCATTGAAGAGGTCGAGTTCTAAGGTGTCTATTCTGGAGTCTGTCCAGGTAAACTCGGTGAGGTCCGGCCCGTAGTTGGGGATGGCTTGCCTGGTGAGCTTGTTCCCTGGTACGGGAGTGTTGGTACAGTTGAGCTTGCTGGCTGAGCACGTGCAGGTGGCGGGGCAAGCTCCTGCCCGCACGCCCGCAACTATTATTGCCAGCGACAATAAATTGTGCAGCCAATGCATTATATTACAACCATCGTAGTCTTATGTTCTGGAACAATGAAAATTGCTTTGATAACTAGTCTGCTTGATACGTTTCGGATGCCGGCCAAGGCCAGCCACTTTACATTTTAATTTATTGTTATTTAAATGAAACTGCTATTTGGTAATCCCCTAGCTAGGTTGGTCTTCTTTTTTATAAAGTTAATGAATGTATTTTTATTTAAAATAATGTGATTTTATATTTAATTTGACAAAGGGCATTCAAAATATTATTTCTTTTAACTACTCCAGTTATTTATGTAATCATTATTAACCTATATACACATACCAGGGTTCGAAAATATCCGATATTTATTATAAATAAAATTTATTATATTTTTATAAATATCAAAATATCTGATATTTATGATAGGTATATCGATTGTATATCAAAAATTTAATATTTATCCATTTTTTATGACAGCCATATTATTATTTATGTATACTGTTTGCATATGTGTTTTATAAACATAAAGAATTATTTAAAAATAACTAAAATGTTTTTCTTGTTTTATTTATTTAGGTAGGTATATAAAATCAACTCAAAACCATAAAATCTTATACATGAGGAAAAATCAACTACATTTGGGAAGTAGAAATACTGCAAACAGCAAAAATTTACTTAATATTATCAAATTTTTTAATCATTTTTGTATTGATATATCACAAAAAATCATTTGATATAATATATCCACAAACCCTACTACATAGTCTTTTTATTTTCCTAGGAGAGGTAAAGTATGAAAATCCATTATCTCTCTTTGTTGTGCTTGGATTCGCAAACTAATGCCACAAAATATTTAGTGCTAATGCTCAATAAAATAAATATTATTATTTTTAACTGCTTTAAAAAGTGACCATAGCCAGGAAAAAAAAATACTAAGTACCTACTCAGGTTATTTACCAAATAATTATTAACTACTAATAGTGTGCACAAAATGTATTTTTATTTTCATACGAGAGGTAAAGTTGTACGGAAATCCAATATCTCCCTTTGTTAAATTAAACTTAATGATATTACCAAATGCTCAATAAAATGATTAATCCCTTTCTGCGTTGTATAATGTTAATGATCTACTACAAGTATAATTAGGGTGAATAAGGAAAAATACTTTACTGGTGATAAATAAATCTTTAGTGCATTTGAACTCCATGTTTGTTCATTATAGGCACAAATACATCAAATTTTCCTTTATAGTTAGACATGATAATGTTTCCTACCATTATTTACTAAAAGTTGGATATTAGTTTACATGAAGATTTATTTGTTTATTTGATATTTAATCAGGTAATAAACTGAGTACTCAAGCTCAATCAAAATTATGATGCATGTTGATGATAGCTTTATGTGAACCTACTATTATTAATTATTAACTAGACTCACATGATCAATCGCCCATTATTTGCTAAAAGTTGGTTATTTCTTTACTTTAAGTTATTTATTTGATATGCAGACAGGTAATAAACTGGGTGCTTAGTAAAGTACTCAAGCTTAATTAAAAGAATCATGCATGTTGATGATTGCTTTATGTTAACCTACTAATAAGACATCTAATTTTGCAACTTATCATATTTGATTTTTTAAGCGTTTCATCATAATTTGAGCCAAGTCTAGTTATTAATAATTTTTGGACTTTGGAAAAATTCTTGTAAGGCATGTAGGTATTTTCCAAAGAATTTACTAAAGTCAGTCTACACTAATTGATTCGATGTCGAAAAGCTATGTTTGCAAATACATTGAATATATTGCATGGGTCTCCAAGCGTTACAGCTGAGTAAAGCCACTAGCTGTGACCGTGGCCAGCCTTTCTACACTGTCCTCACTCGTTAATCCATCTGTTAGTCACTTCACCTCACTCAAAACTTGCACCAATACGCACGGATACTCTAATTAATCATGGAATTTACCTAATACTCGTCCACAATCGACCCCAGCTTGCATAATTCACGATTTTGTGTTGACAACAGAGACCGATACGCCTGCCATACTTCCAGTCGCGAGCGGCACACTATCACTAATTTTTCACGTTGGATCTCATTTTTTATACACACAAAACGTTTTCACTTGTGTTTTAGTAACTTGTGAATAAAATTTATTGTATAAATTCCACAGTAAAACGAATATTTTAGGTTTGTGCTCGTGGTAATGAAATACGCTGTCACTACGGTGAAGCGAAGCACTAGAAAGAAATAAATGGCGGCTATCCGACCTGCGCGCGGGTCCGTCTCTCTCGCACTCGACGTGGTATTGTATATCTGTCTCGGTCCCTCTTTGCCCCAGTCAGCTGGCGGTCCGAGGACGGCCGACGGTTGCCGAGTGGAGGCGAAAGTTCTATCGGAAGCCGCGCGTCGTCGTCGGCCTATTCAACTCTCGATGCGTTTGGATCGCGTTTTTTTTCTGGTTTCTTCGCATAGTTGTGTCGCATTGAAACTGTGTAGGTAATTTATTGATTGTAATTCATTTTATTGCGTAAATAAAGTAAAATATGCAGTTGAATAAAACATCCTGACAAATATTTTGTCAGTCTTGTCAGTTTCTATTTTTTACTTTTTGTGCTTAAGTAGTATGCCAAATAGGTTGAATAACAGTTAACACACTTTGCACTTACAACTTTCAACAAATTAAGCTTTTGTAAAGTGTTTGTTGCAAGCGCAGTGGTCGCTGCAGATAAACCAAGAGTAACATAATTGACTGCGAACCTGGGAAGAATTTACAGTATCTCGTTAACTTTGACAGTATAATATGAGAAAAACTACTGATTATTAATCTCTTATTGACCTAGTTTTAGAAAAATTAACAGTTAATAAAAACATCCGGCCTTATCGTATAGGAAGGTCAGTACGGGTTTTAGGGCCATGAACATTGAATACAAGTCGTCAGTAGGACGCCGGACTGTCAAACTTGAGAGCCAGGTTCTAATCCTGTCAATCAATCAAGCACTAATGAGTTTTTCGGAATTTATATCATAGTTTTTACGTTAGGCGAGGGTATCCAGAGAAATCTGTCCTGCTCCACAACGCTTTCATTTTTCACTTGACTATCCAGTGCAATGAAAGCAGGCCGCTCAGAAAACTTGCGATTTCGAGTTGTGTTTGTTAATTTCCAATGTTTATTTTTAAGTTTCTTTAAATATTGTTTATATCTATAAAAAACTAGACATAACTACTTACCTAAATCCTTTCACGTGATAAACTTTTCATTGCGAAACAATACTGAAACAATAAATTAAGCTGTTTTTTAGCTGAAAATTATTTATATTTATTCATTACACTTAATGTACAATTACACAAAACATGAAAAAGGGTATTAAAAATATTTTATAGAGTACAAAGGCGGCGTTATTTCTAACTGCAATATCTTCCAGACAACCTTTGGGAAAAATAGTATATAATAAAAAAAAACGAAAATTATCTACTTATTGCAGAATTATTTCAATGTAGTGAAGTTAAATTAATTGCTTATAAATTGTTATTATTTTAAAATTTCTCGTCCATATTTAAATTACTCGGAAATTGATTTAAAAAGCAAGCATTTTTATGTAAAACGCGAATTCTCTCGCCTGACGGTGAAATACAGTAAAGTGAGGTAAGTGTATATTTGTGCCTAATCGTCCTTGAAAACGGCGCCGGCGTACCGGTTGTTGACTGTAACTGACACCCTCTCGGGGATATCAGTCGTGATGATATGTTTTTGAATCTTAACTTACATAGGGGCATAATATATAAGGTGACTTTAATATATGCAGCCAAAATTATACTGGGGGCTCGGTAAGTGATCAGTAACACGGATCGATAATACCTTTTGCTAATTTCGCAAAATAAAATCTTGACTCGGGGCTGGGCTTGCGTTTGTAGGGAACACGAAAAAAATAATTTACGAATTTCACAAAAGACGTCATCGAACCTTGTTACTGAGCACTTCAGTCCTTGGCTGCATAAATTAAAGTCACCTTAATAATATTCATGTAAAGTATAATTAGAGTTAAACCCTGTGACGTAACGGATGTGACGTCACTAAACCCGCATTCTCTTTATTCTAATACGGATAGAAGTGAAGATTGTTATGTTACATTATTACATACAATAGTTGGCAAACATTCAAATAAGGACAGTAGGTTAGGTACCGAATTGTGTACACCAATATGAGTTGCAAATCGGACTACAATTATTACAATATAATAATAAAACCGGCCAAGTGCGAGCCGGACTCGCGCACGAAGGGTTCCGTAACATTATCTATAAAAACGGCAAAAAATCATGTCTGTTGTTTGGGAGTGCGCAGGTCCGACTCGCACTTGGCCGGTTTTAGTATTTGTTGTTATAGCGGCAACAGAAATACATCATCTGTGAAAATTTCAACTGTCCAACTATCACGGTTCATGAGATACAGCCTGGTGACAGACGGACAGCGAAGTCTTAGTAATAGGGTCCCGTTGGTTACCCTTTTGGTACGGGACCCTAAAAACCGGCCAAGTGACAGTCTGACTCGCACACAAAGGGTTCCGTTCCACAACACTACGGATACGGAACCTATGCGAAATAAAAACAATATATATGTCGCAGTCATCTGGTTGAATCTGCTATTTGATTGAATGACTAGCGCGTCTATTGAATGACGACATTTAATTGAATGACTAAAGGACAACACGTCAAGTCGTTGAATGTAACGTTCAACATCTTGACTGAACGTCATTTAGCGAAGTCGTTGAATGGGATATAGCCGACTCTGTAATGTTTGGTTAGGGTGACCATGAGTTCGCAACTTAAAAGTTAACCTTACGATATTACTATCGATTGCCGTAAGTTTCATCATTGGCCGCCAAAATTTTAGGTCGTCTATAGTGGGGTCCCATGTAGGGTGACCATAAAGATTAGGTTTGCTTATTAGGTAGGATGCTCATGAGAATTTTGGGAGAATTCAAAAATTACTGATCTGCTAAGCTTAAAATAATAAAAGATTGTAGCATGATTTCCAATGCTCTACTTAATCTCATATTTTTTCTTCGTATAAAAAAGTGAAAAACATAGAAAAATTGATCATATTATTTCAGAAGTAATTTATTAAAATATGCGAGTCTCTGGGCCTCCAAAAAGTTGTTAAATTAAGTCTTTGTCACCTAGTGAAATGAGGGTTTAGATTAAAAAAAAAAATACTTAAAATCACAGGATCAGTTTCATTTACAAATAACGCACTATAAAGTAAATTTAATCGAAAAATATATCAACACAGTTCTATCTATGCGAGCTGTTTGACGCCATATTTGTTTTGGTGACTACTAGCGCCGCAGTGGAAAAAAAATGAACTAAATTTGAATCACCTGACTGATTTTACGTCCGCTCTGTTCATAGGGCTGTGTTACAATCCGCTAACTAGTTGGACGTTGAGTGACGCTTGTTCAATCAACGTTCGGCCTAGTCATTCAATTGAATTTCGTCATTCAAGGAACGCACTAGTCATTCAATCGAATAGCAGATTCAACCAGATGACTGCGACATATGTCAGGTGACTTTCGTTTATACAGCCAAATTCATACTGGAGACTCGGGAAGTATTTGCGAAATACGAAAAATAAATTTTCCTCTATACGTTTTCAAGAAAAACCTCGACTTAATTAGTATAGGAAGTCTGAATTTTATTTTGCCTATTTCACAGAAGGGTAATTAAACGATGGTCCTGACTACTTACCGAGTCTCTAGTATGAATTTGGCTGTATAAACGAAAGTCACCTTATACATAATTAATATTAACACAAAGCATGAGGTATGACTTAGTTTCCACTTTACCGTGACACACAGCACTACCCTTACAGGACTCTTTCGTTTCTCTCAAGAGGTCCAGTCGAAAATTACCTTTATGCTTATCCTCTTAAGGGTGTTTCAGTTTCCTTATCACCGTCATCAATCAAATGTCTGTCTTTGTTTGATCGGCTTTATGAGAAAGGCATGTTAATCTGTATACGTCAGAGCCTAATCTACCCACGTGATGTATGTAGGCTATCAAGTATTTCTTTCTGTAGCTGGTTTTACATGACAATGAGGACTAAGCTATTTACGCCCAAATTTATCGATATAAAAAAAAAAACAAACAAACACAAAACTGTTAAGTGTCTATGAAATGTTTTTTATAATACTTTAGGCTAAGTCCATTGCCATTATCTAGATCTACGTAAAGATCGGGAAATTTGAATCGTATGCTAGCAATAAACCCCTAAAAACCGTAAATTTACCGTTTTTTTTTACCAAAAGTATAGGCGAATTTGTTTTTATTGTTGTAGATAAAATAAAAAAATTAATACTAATTTCGTATCGAAAATGTAATCTTAATTCATTTTAACCAATAATATACATCTTGAATTTACACAAAAACACTTGTACACTTGTTTCATTTCTATTTTACTAGCTTTTGCCCGCGGCTCCGCCCGCGTGTTATTCTGTTTAACGACATGCTTTTTCCGGGATAAAAAGTAGCCTATGTGTTAAGTTAGGGTATAAGCTATATCCATTCTAAATTTCATCCAAATCCGTCCAACCGTTTCAGCGAGAAAGAGTAACAAACAAACACACACACACCCTTTCACATTTATAATATTAGTGTGATTACATTTTCCAACTGGTTTCGGAAATTAATCCATCTTCAGGGGACAAATAAATAGGTCTAAATATGTGGAAGTGGAACAGGTTCTATTTGGGTTGTCTATTTACACACGATGGAAAGTGTGACGGTGACCATAGAGTATATTGAATACGGTGACATTGAAAGAAGAGTGAAGGCGGGAAATAAAGTGAACGGAGCCCTCAAGCTCCCAGTGACTGCAAGGGCCCGGTTGGGGAGTGTTGTTCCTACTATTATGTATGGTAGTGAATGTTAGGTCTGGCAAGATGAGCATCGCAGTAGAGTGAATGCAGTGGAAATGCGTTCCTTACGGAGTTTGTGGGATCGTTGCGGCTTGATAGAAGATGTACTGACTAGGATAGAAAAAGGAATGCTTCGGTAGAGAGGATGAATGGAAATAGAGTGACGAAAGTATGGTGTGCAAGTGGAAGGTAATTCCGTTTTCTTCCTTTCTCGTAGTTAAAAAACTGCTCAAAGTGGTCCATTATCCCGATCACAGTAATTATTATAATCAGCCGTTTGTTTTCTTTATGTTATCGAATTATTTGTTACGACATTCCACATGTATGGCGGTCTGGTCAACTTTACATGTCCAGCATTATGGGGGGGCTATCCCGATATTGTAGCTGATTCTGAAGGATTTAATTTTAGTTTTAGTGCTGTCAAAACTTATTTTTTTCCAAAGCAATATATCTTCTGTTGTTAACACTAAGAACTATATTGGAATGAAGAAAATTTAGTTTCGACAGCACTAAAACGAAAATTAAAGTCTTCAGAATTGGCTTTAGTGTCTCTTTTCAAATTAATTTTAAACCGTTAAAATGTAATAATAACATTTGAAAAAAATATATGTTATATTTCACTCTTTGAACATAATATTTCGGCCATTTGATATAAGATTACTTGCATTTTACTGCATACAATAAAATCTGTAATAAAACTTAAACTATGTTATAAATACAATTTCATTGAAGTTATATTAGGTTTTAGACAATAAAACCTATACTAAAATAAACGTCGTAAGGAATGTGATATAAAACGCCCGTCATATTAAAAATCCATCCTCTTGATTTCAGATTAATGAATAAAAACACCTCGAAATAGTGAGTTTTCTGAGCGGCCCGCTCCCACTGAGCAGGATAGAAAAGTGTTTAATGAAAGCGGACAGATTTCTCTGGATAACCTGGCCTTAACCGTACAATACAAAGTTGTATTTGACCTTTTAGATACTGCAAGCGGTTCAGTAAACTGGATTGCTTAGATGAAAATGCAGCTGTCTTATTGTAGCCTCTTTCTTTGCAAATACGACACGACTAGGCTCTCTTTGTTCATAAATAAGTTTGTCAATGGGTGAATACGTGGTACAAGTAATGGGTTCCGTCGAGTAGATAAATAGTTAATAAAAAATCACTTTATTTTTAACACACACCAACATTCATGTTAAAAATTGTGGTTGGCACGTGTCGCCGTGCGATTTTTCGAAAAAAAAACCTATTTTAAATCTTATTTACTGTTAAAACTAGGGATTTAAATTTCTTAATTTATTTACATGTAATGTAAACCCATTGATCTTTGCTTTAAGACTTTCGGAATTGTCTTGAACTCGATTTTTCTTGAAATATCTACTTTTTCTTTATTTATTATACGGTGACACCGCTTTAGATGATGAATTCAGTGTAGCAAATTAGTAAATCTTCATAGTGTAATAGCTGTCGGATTCGCAATCACCCTAGTTATTACTGTGGTTGATCGTCAAAACCAGGGTTTCTTTAAGGTCTCTTAGGTCCGTGGAATATACGAAATTCTGAAAGTGGTCCGTGGTTACAAAAAGTTCAAGAACCACTGGTCTAAACGGACCTTGAAGGTGTTAAACGGTCAATATCTTCCAGGCGGTTTTAAGCAATGACATGCTCGTACATACACCAATTGTTTTTGTAATGCCAATTTCCACAAACCTTAGCAGACTATTTAATAAGAGTTGCCTCGAACATAAACACGTTTCACCCTTAGGTCATGCATGAAGAATGACTAACGGAACTCTGCTAAGAAAATTTATGTGTTTCCTAGTAGCTGTCGGCCTGCTCGTCGTTAATGTAAACGGGGAAGAATTCGCTAGGTTTTCCCTTGTTTGACGGAATCTTAAAACATTTTGTATTTTTTTTTTTGTTTTATAAAAAGATGACTGCTGTATGAGAAATTGCAGAATCCGTGCCAGATTACTAGAGTATTTACATTTTTATGAGACTTGCTTCGGTACAGTCATCTACCTGGACAAGTAAATGTAGTGAGATTTTAAATAATTTAGAAATCATATGCCGCCGTCTTATCACTTTAAATGTATAAAGGGGCTTCTGAAGCTAAGAGACTTCTTTGAATTAAATTTTCTCTTACAAAATTTACAAAAAAATAATGTTTTTGACCTATGGCCCGTAATTGTAATATTTTAGAATCTTAAAAGGTTTAACCAACAAATGTAAATAAATACATTTCAAATGCTTAAAAAAAACTGATAAAATGCTTTTTTTACACACATGAGCAATACAAAAATCTAAAATAATGATATTGGCTCGAATAAGCTAATCAATCAATATTGTCACGATACTGATTATTTAGTTTTAGAAAAACAAAATTGCATTAGAATTTTGATTATGAAGCCGATATTGATATTATTTGTATATTATACCCAAATTCTAACTTAAATAACATTTTATATCTAAACTAAACAACTTATAGCAAAAACTTAAATAAACTAACTATAAATAAAACAGAAGATGTAATAACAGAAACTAAATAACCCTAAAAAAAAAAAACGCAAACCTGTACACACATAACAATCACAAAAAAAAGATTGCCTCCAGATCACTGCCCTGCGGGAGAGTACCCAAAATACTGGCCGCGTTACCTCTCTGTATGGCAAGACTTATACGCTGGCCCAGATAAGAGCCAGCCCGCCGGTCGCCGCTGGTATCTATCAGCTTGACAGAGAGGTCCTTGATAAATTGTCGCGCCTCTGGACCCCATGTTCCCATTGTCTCAACCCCAAAAGGTGTAAACATGTAGCTTGAACCTATTGCCGCATATTTACGCCCCTTGGAGAGCTCAGCAGCGGCCGCCGCCGAACCAGCAGCCCTACTACTCATGGAAACATGAGAGGGCGCCAGCGTGTCCACGCAGGTTGCGTCCCATACGAGCGGCCTCCCATGCTTCCACGGTATTAACGTCATACCGTCAGGCCTCTTACCGTCATCGCGAACTACTCCGGGTGGTTCAAGAGTAGCCGGAGCACCGACGGAGACAAGGGCCCTTCGGATAACGTCATTGAGGGCTGCATGGCGAGACAAGCGGCCGGCACTGCGCTGACAAGAAAGTCCATGGAGTCCGGCCCGACAAACGCTAGCCCCGCAAGGGCAGTGATGAGGTTCAGTTAATGAAGCCCCTATTCGCAGACCGACGGCCGTGGTGAAGGACCGATCGTCTAATAGTGTCCCGATGTTGGCGGATGGGAGGGCGTGGAGCCAGAGACCCGACTCGTGCTCTGCCACAGCAAGAAGCCGAGCTCGCTCTGTGATATTCCTACTTGAGGCAAGCAGTTTTTTTTGTTGCAATTTGCAACAAGGCTCATCCCACTGCCGCTGCGATGAAAAGTTATCGGGGACGTCCTCACACGGGCAGGCCACAGACCATGCCTGTTTGGCTTCATCACAGCACGAGACCTCAATATCAACCAAAGAAGGCTGAATAAGTTTCTTATACAAGGTCTCAGTGCTGTGAATAGAAGACAAAAAGGCAGGTAGCGCGACATCGGACACTTTTCTTATTCCAAGCCCCCCAAATCTGATGGGAAGGGAAGCCTGAAGCCAACAACGAGCGGTAATGGGAAGGTTCAGTACTCGAGTTAAAGCTACTTGAATTAGTGAATCTACTGTGGATAGCAAGTTTTTTAATTTAAACATAGGGCTGCTTCTTAAAACAAAAGTGAAGCAGGGAACGAACAGACAATATCTTATTATTTGGAAAGCCATGTGTGAATTTATTTTTGTGAGATGTGGAATAGTGTCAAAGAATTTTGATTTCTCATTGTCTAAAAACTGAGGCATGGAATCTTTCAAGATTGGCGCTCCTAGGAGGCGAAGTGAGCATTTATCCAAAATCTTTATATTGGGAGCTAAGGAATTGAAATCATCATAAATTGAGGTTTTTTGGGTATCAGGGACAGTATCGGTGATAAATATCTCGCACTTGGAGCTATTTAGTTCCAGCCCGATCAGACGAAATTTTTCTGATAGGTCTCTTAAATCATTCAGTACAGTTTTAGAATCCCCTCCTAAGGTACCGTCATCTAGGTACCACATGTTTAAATTTGAATGCATGGATGTGATAATCTTATGGATTGCTAGACTGAATATTGCTGGTCCTAGAGGATCGCCTTGCTGACAACCAACTGAGGATAAAAGGAGATGATCCTGATATAGCAATTTTGACGACTGGCTGTAACATTGCCATAGGTATGGAAATATTTCCGGTATTACTTCTTTAACTTCTTTAAGCAGAGCACCTCTATCGACGGCATTAAATGCGTTTTGTATGTCCACTTTCAGCACAACCTCACCCCCATTTTGTTCAATATAAGTACGTAAGGCATGAACAGCTGCTTCGCAACCTCCCTTTGATCCAAAACCGAGTTGCGTGGGTTGCAAATACTCTGTGAGCTTTGGAGTAATGTGTCGGCAACATAATTTAGAGACCAGACGCCGAAAGGTTGTACCGACGGCTATTGGCCTAATACCACCATCCTTTTTTTTCAAAGCATACAGATTAGCACCATAGAGTATGGATGAAATTTCCCAGTTTACCTTGCCAGCTAACATTAAATTTACTAGGGATGTAATGTTACTTAATAGGGTCTCCCCTGCCTGACCTGTTGTGCCGCAGAGTAGATCTTTCAAATGCTGCGGGCTAAGGCCATCTACGCCACCAGCTGTGCCATTTTTAAAAGACATTATTGCCGCTAAAACATCTTTGCCCAATACCTGGATCTGAGGATCACCAGGTTGTGGAGCTTGTGGAAGAGAGGTCGCTGCTGAGGCTGGAGGATGCTTGCTTTGTAGTATTGCAAGAGTTTCAGGTGAATCCGGGGCAATATCATCGCTAGAAAACAGAAGTTGTGCGGCTCCCCTTAAATCACCGTCGCTAATTTTATTTTCAACTTTTTTGTATCTAGAGTTTACATGAAATTTTTTCAACGTTTCTGTGAATAAGGGTGGGTTTATACAGTTGTTTTTAATGCCTTGTGTAAGGGAGCTTTGTTTCCTGACTCTATCGTTAACATGTAGAGTTTCATAAGAAAACCTGAGTAGTGACTCCCAGGCACACTCTGAATTTTCTTTCACTACATTAGAAATAATATCTGAGAGTTTTCTAGCGACACTTATTCGTGCCCCACGAGGAATTCTCTTAACAATGGGATGAAAGTTTTTAAATTTTGTCAATATTTGATGGAATGGTTCATCTCCTCTTTGTGTGCCTGCATCGGGTTCTTGATCAGTGACAGTTTGACTTATTTGTGGAGAGAGTTGGGATGGTTTATGAGACTTTGTAATATGGATATTAAGCCCTCTTTTACCTTTAAATGTACGATCTGGGGGACACTCTGGACATGTAAGAAAATCAGGCGATGGGTTATTATTGTAGACCCCCGGACCCGGTCCCGTGGAAGGGCCAGCGGTCTGCGACATTTAGGCTCATTAAAAATATAATTACATACTAATTTTAACAATTTCAATCTAAACAAAGTAAAATACTAAGACAAAATTAATAATAATTAGATACACCTAAAATAACAATTAAAAAATTAAGAATAGTAGTAAAAATAGGAATTTAGCTTTAAAATGGTAAAATTTAAATCCTAATTATATAGAAACAAGTATATGCCTACTTAGAAGGTAACAAAAAAAAAATCTGTAATGAATAATGAATCTATAAATTATTCTAAGCACGTAAAAATTTCAAGGTTAGTGTCCTTATATAGATGAATTTGGCCTGGTATGGAGGAAGAGGGTCTGAAGTCATTACGAATTCCCGTACAGATCACACATTGAGAAGCTATGCTGCATTTACTTTATCCAAGTACGAGATAGGAAGTCGTATGTGGAATTTGAACTTTCTGGTAGGTTGTTTCTTCAGGTTTAGGGTATATTTTGCAATAGCAATGCAGAGTGGCCCGAGCTGAAAATATGTATACACTGGCAATCGAATAGTTTCTGTCGGTTAATTTTGTCGAAACTGGTGATTATATAGCGTTTTATACCAAAATAAATAATTAAATTTACAAAATGTGAAAAAAATTATGTCTTGTTGACATTGACATTCATAGACTCATTATATTTGATACTGATTAAATTTGAACATATAGATTTTAATAACTCATATTTAAGTATTTTCCATTCGCTAACCACCCACAATCTTTGCGATATGATTATCGCGGTTATAAGCAAACATTTTGCCGATAAAGATAATATGGATTCGGGTCAATATGGAAATGCACGAAACGGCGAAACGTGACTAGACGGAGATCTTTAAAAATAATTTGTTGCTCGTAAACAACGATTTATGTGTTCAATTTTACATTTATTGTACAATGAGCGATAGTAAATAATTTGTGGTTTTTCTTTCCTTGTATTTTGTGAATCATAGTGAAAACGTTTTGTTAGAAGGCCCGAGGCTGTCTGCGAGCCAATGGAATTTCGTGTCCATATAAATTAAATTATTCAAACCCTACCCATTTGCCCGCGCTCCGCTCGAGCTGGAAGAAAAGCTCTATCCTCAGTCCCTTTTTCCACAACGTTTACTAAAACGGTCGTACCTATTGTCTTATGTGTTGTATTTTATTAGAAAAGAAATGACTCAAGTATGATGCCCTGGGATATCCCTAAGCGATTAACAGATTTTAAACTAAAAACCAAACAACAAGTAGTATTTTTCAAAACAAAGTATTTAATAGTATGGTCTACCTTAACTACATTAATTTTACACGCTATATTTTTATATTTTGCCATCATCCTTACTATAATTTAATAAAACACCTCAATGGCTTGGCACGTGTAGATTTTTTGTCAACTTACGGCTTAAAGACCTTTACTCACCATTATTATCAAGTTAGCACTTAATTCTGCTACCTGGCTGTTTTCTGTTGTCCTTTCCATCTGCGTCTCTTCTCTTTCACTCAATACCATTATTTGTAAGAAGAAAAGAGCGAATGATATTATAACATTTTGTATTTGTATAACATCGGCCATTTTGAATCTGTCGCGCGTCGTACTGGACGCGTCGTCGCGTCGAGTTGAGAAATTTTCTTGGCCTTGTCTTTTGTATGGCTTCACTTTTGTTGTTTCTATACAGTGGGTAGTGTGAGTGTGTAAAATGGAAACGATGAATTGTGCGTATACGTGCAAGTTGAAAAATAAATGAGAATTAATTCCCGCGTACATTTCATTACTTTCAGCCGTTACGACTCCTGTGCAATTTGATTTAGAGTTACACAAAAACTGTCCTCTTTTTTTCATAATATACTACTTTAAGCAGTTATAGCTCAGTCGGTAAAACTTCGGACTGTTCGAATCCTGCACTCATTGATATCTTATTCTTCTGAGCCTGCACTAATGAGATTTTCGGAATTTAGGCTCGTGCGTACACGAGAGTTGGCTGACTATGGGTGCTTCAGTTTCTGGTTAGCGAAATCTCTTACGCCTTCTTTGCACTTCCATGATACATGTTATGATACATGTTATTTGTTTGCTTACCACTTGCTGAACGGCAAAGGAAAACATTTTGAGGTAAACCTTAACCAGCATGCCCTAAAAAGCGTCTATTCGTGCCCGAAGTTCGGCGGTAAGGCTGTTGGCGCGTGAAAGTCGTCGGGGAAAGGAGGATGTACGAGTGTTGACTGTTTCAATGACAGTCCACACTCGGAAATACCTCTGACAAACCTTCGAGGATAAAATGACGTGACGATACGTGTACTTTTTTTAAAAACATAAATACATACCTTGGACGAATAAGCCACATCGTTCAAAATGCATACTTACACTCACGTCTGACTTCCAGGCTGAGATTCAGTGTGCATATTGAGTCCGAACTCAATCTTGCAAGCGTCAAAAAGCGACGTGATCTCATACTAGAGTGACGTTTGTAAGATTGAGTTTGGACTCAAAATGCACTCTGAATCTCAGCCCCAGAGGCGTAGGCAGCGACTACAGATTTTCATCTGCTGCGATCCTGAAACACCACTTTCGTTTCTTCCACATCCATGAATGCAGTCATAAAAGTTCTTCTATTCCGGGTGCTGTTGAC
Source organism: Ypsolopha scabrella (assembly GCA_910592155.1). Taxonomy (NCBI): domain Eukaryota; kingdom Metazoa; phylum Arthropoda; class Insecta; order Lepidoptera; family Ypsolophidae; genus Ypsolopha; species Ypsolopha scabrella. The sequence goes on along the minus strand of OU342972.1, from coordinate 4,630,042 downwards.
TTTGCCCATTTTCAGTATGTCGCTAATTTGGTCGGCACACGTCTTTAACCTTGGACGAATAAGCCACATTCGTCCAAGATACTCATCATCATACGCGCAAAAATTTTTGTTATGTGGTTTGTTAGCGATACTAATCATCTCTCAAAAACACTTTGAATTGTAGCACCTTATATTAGATAAAGGGCCCTAGCTAGGCACAAGTTGTAGTGTAGACCTTCAACTGAAATTGAAGAGCAATTTCTACATAAATAACCAGGGGCACGGTTGAAAAGTTAAAGGTCGTTCTGAGGTAACAATAACAATGAAGATGGAACATGAAACTCCGCAGGAAGTCGCTGTCAGATTAAAGAATTGAGTCGCAATAGTATCTGAGCGTTTGAAACAGTTACGCGGTCGCATCTTTGAAAGCATGGGAATGACCGAGTCCATTGTTTAGTGAGTTCAAAAACAAACACTCTTTGAGGCCAGGATGTAGGAATATAAGGTGACTTTGCATGATTTATCCACATTCTAACTGAAGACTCTGTAACTGGTGAGGACCACGGACCCTTTTCGCAAAATAAGTTTTTTTTTATTTGTGGCCCTACTGGTTTAAGAATAACCCTGAGTCAATAAGTATAAGGAGTTAGGGAGCCTAAATTTGATTTTTCGTTTCACAGGAAGGCTCATTTAACCTTGGTCCTGACAACTTCCCGAGTCTCCGGTATGAATTTAGTTATATTATGTAAAGTCAAAGTCACCGTAAATAAGTGTTGGTGTGGTTATTTGATGAATGTGGAGAAGCGAAAGAAGTGTGTCAGAATCGTAGGAGACGAAATATGTGGTTTCTGCTACTCCTCCGTGAGACAAGCGAGTGGCTAATCAACTTTTTACCCACACAAGCAAATTTAACGCGTAGCTTTTTTATTGAAAACAAGAATATTGTCTTCCAAATCTTTTTTTTTTATAATTATTGTAATTTTCATTAAAACAAGGGGGTAACTCAGTAAACAACACCGTTTTTCCATAGTAACTCCGGGACAAACTGGTCTACAGAGTTACCGTAAAATTTTCAAGATGTACAAAGATTTTTTAATATACTTTTATTTCGAAATGTTGGTAAATTATCTAGTAAGCAAACAAAACCATTTTCGTTAACAAAAGAGCGAAATTGTGAATTTTGTGGTTGATAACTTGCAATTATCCAAAAAGTAGTGTGGCTAAAAAAGTTGATGACCCGAGTACGAGTATAATGTATGTGACTAACAACTGTCACACTGTTAAAATAAACAAAAAATCTATAAATATTTAGAGAGCAAAGAAACAGATACGAGTACCAACAAAACATTATAAAGCAATTAAAAACTACAAAATTGGTAAAAAATTAAAATTCACTCCTAATTTCACAGATAACGATATCTGAACCGTAATTTGTCTTTATGATTCACAGGCTATGAATTTCCTTAATCATTAATGATTATATGTTTACATATAATTAGGTGCTAGAGCTAATGCCGGGCTCGACTGTGGAGGTACAACCAACTTACTCGCAAATCCTCCCGAAGTTATTCGGGGGAGAGTAAGAGAACAGCTCTCAGGCAAAACCAGGCGGCCCACCATTGCCTGGGACCGATAGATGGCGGTATATCCATCCACAATTATCGGGCCTATATGTATAAAACAGACTGGTGACGGGCAGCGGCGTCACTATGCAAGGGTTTCGGCACCGCGTTCACCAACCCGTCTGCCCAGCGTGTGTGAGTATGGGCATTCCTTCCAGGAGGACCGCCAAGAGTGGCGAAATCCTGGAAAGGCCTATGTCCAGCAGTGGACGAAACAGGTTGATGGATGGATGGTATCATATCGTATAATATTTGCCGAATGGATGTGTATTACGCAGTTTTATTTATAACTAGCTTTTGCCCGCGGTTCCACCCGCGTGTTATTCGGTTTAACGACACGCCTTTTCCGCGATAAAAAGTAGCCTATGTGTTAAGTTAAGGGTATAAGCAGTTACAGTGCAAAATATTAAAATTTAAATTTGGGGTATCTCTGAAATCGAAAAAATGTTGGATTACTTTACATACTTACTCTAACTAGTACATACGTACGTTTACAGAAGGTATTTCAGCCGGAGGAAATATGCACAGAGAGTTATAAGTGATTTTGATGTTTAGGTAAAAATACCTAACTTCTGGTAACAAAACTTGTTGGATTATTGAACATCTGTAATGTTTAGTACCTAACTTCATCACATGCCAAATTTCACTGGCGGGGGATTTTGTTTGAAGTCTCCATACAACAAATTGCTCGTTGATGGGACTATATATCCATTCCAAATTTCATCCAAATCCGTTTAGCCGTTTCAGAGTAATAAACATACACACACACACACTTTCGCATTTATAATATTAGTGTGAAAAAGATTTTAAACGGGGTAATGTAAAAGCTCAGGAGATTTCTGTGGAAAATCAGGAGATCGGGGGACTTACACCAAAATCGGGAGAACTCTCGTAAAATCGAGAGGTCTGACAACGCTGGCTCCCTTGCAAATTATACATGGTATTGAATAATGTTTGGCCATTAAATTATTTTACATGGAACTTAATTTACGTCTACACTTTATAGAATTTGAAGCTTTACAACAACAAACATATGATGAAACATCTTCTGTCATTGAAGAAATGTACCAAAAACAGTCGTATACATGGTATATTATGTCTGTTATGTAAATGTATTCTGTAATCTAAATATATCAAGAACTCTAGTACTGTTATTTGTATTTATGCGTCACTACTATTAGGCTCTGGCAGAATAACATCGCTGTAGATTATTAATTACCGTCACTGCTGCAGCACATGCTGAGTTGAGCCCTTTTTTGTACCACGGCCGTGTGTCATTAATTAAGTTGCAATGTGCAGTCTAATATCAAAATTTTATTTGGTTATCATGTCGTGTGTTTTGTGATTAATAAATGGTTATGAAAGAATAAGAGTCTAAACGCAACAACAAGACAAGGGCTCGATCGGCGTTTCGACATCGCAAATCAGACAGCCCCAAATTATATAAAAATAATAATATTTGAATTGAATGGTGCACGCAACAATGGATGGAACTGACGTGGAGCGCTCTATGCAGTTTGTCGTCCCCGAGGGTTAAGGTTTTGTGAGAGCCATTGTATCTATCTTTAAACTGGAGGTCAACGACGATCATACTGAATATTTCATTACATGTCTGATAAATTAGCTAAGGAACTCAACTGTTCCTAATCATTTACATAGGTAACAAATGCATAAAACCATTCCACGGATCTGTGTGCGAAACGCATGCGATCCCAATGCATTTGTGTGTGGTAATGCGCGTACCGGATTGAAGGGATTATGAAAATGTGATCCAATCACATCACACTAATATTATAAATGCGAAACTTTGTGTGTGTGTGTGTATGTTTTTTACTCTTTCACGCTGAAGAGGCTGGACGGATTTCGATGAAATTTAGAATGGATATATAGCTACTTTTTATCCCGGAAAAAAGCATGTCGTTAAAACACGCGGGCGGAGCCGCGGGCAAAAGCTAGTACTTAATTAACCTTAATTTTTTTTCTTTTTATCATAAACTTACAATTAGCTTCAAAGTTTTTATTTATGGTCACCGCCGGTATATTTTGGTAAAAACGGATTTGATGCGAAATAAAGGCACTATAACAAAGATATTAGCGAAGTTTGGCTTTCATTTTCACTACCATTAGTTTTATGTTCCTTTCACACTCATGGTTGAACGTATAATAGCCACTATGTTAGTTTTTTCACTCATCTCATCAGTATTCATAATACTAGTCAGTTTGGTCAATACCGTATGTACACTGACAGTAGGTGTTGGTTTCGTTTCGGTTACTCTTCTATTGGCGTGGGCGCTGCTCTCTCAACAGTCTCAAGGGCATCTATTTTAATGGCGAGACCAGCGAAAGTGATGATTATGATTAGTGGTCGAAACTGTATCTATAAGGTCTTCGAAAGGTCGTAAGGAATTTTATTCATAATTGTCATGGGATCCTGGGAATCGTTAAAATAATTTTAGAGGTTTGCTGTTTAGTGTTACGTTCCTTAAAAAACCGGACAAGTGCGAGTCGGACTCGCCCACCGAGGGTTCCGTACAAATTAGTAAAAGTTTTAAAAAATCTACAAAAAGATTTGGTCACCCATGCAATTATGGCCGCGTAGTGAAACGGAACGTTTCCAACAATAAAAATAAAGCTGTCACTTTTGACACATAACCCTCTGGAGAAAAACGAACGTGTGATTACGTGGTCACTTCACTATTTCAACCTATTTGTCTATATTGGTCTATATTCATATCAGCGCATCTACCAGCTTAGAGTCAATACACCGCGCATACCGTTGCTTAACCTGGATGATTTTTTCATGATTTAATTACAAATGTATAGTTTTAAGATTTTTTCCTATACTTGTTACTTGCCAAATTTCATAGTTCTAGGTCAACAGGATTTTGATTAACTTTAGAGTGTCGAAATATTTGTTTTTTTGCGTAATGAACACCCGTATTTTTTTTTACTTTAACCTAGAAGTTTGATTTTTTTACAGCTTTAAGGGACTGTAGACTTGAGTATATGGTTTTAATTTCAACTCGATACCTCCACGCGTTCCCGAGATAAAGGGTCTTGACAGACAGACAGACAGACGGACAACAAAGTGATCCAATCAGGGTTCAGTTTTTTCCTTTTGAGGTACAGAACCTGAAAAATGAAAAAAACGGAACCCTTTAAAGATCATTCTCGTGTCCGTCTGTTTGTCAGAGGCTTAATTTTCGCGAAGACTATGTGACGTACGAATTTTAAATTTGACCTTGATGACGCAACAAATTTAGTCAGGATAAGAAAAAATATATATACGGGGGTCAGTTAAAGAGCTACCTCAGAGAAATATATATTTATAAATATTTTGTTATAATCTTTTGGCCATTCCCCTCCTCATCTCCTACGTTTGTAGGGCGAAAAGTGTTCGTAGATATTGAGTCATAGATTACGCAGACAAAAGATAAGTATAATTTGGTCTATTGTATGCTCATTGTAGGCTGGGTACGGAACCCGAATGCTGCGACGCCGCGCCGGCTTACACTCGGCCGGTTTTTTGTTGTTGTTGTGGATTACTCGAAAACGTGTGCTTCAAATCAAATGTTCTATAGAATAGGTGCCAATTTAACCAGAAGTAATAAACAGATAATTTTTTGTTACGGTTTCTGTTTTAGTTCCACAGTTAAATTAGTTTTGTTCGTATAGACGAGTACCTACAACATCTCTACAGGTCTTGTGTTTTCAGCGACTAAAATCCGGTGTAGCTTATCTACTGCTGACAGAAGCCGCAAAAAAAGAAATAGAAAAATTGCGCTTCTAGTTAGTATACAAAATTCCATTTAGGTTCGAGGTTGTGTATCTGTTACTGTAAAATCCCGAATAATCAATCTTAGGTTTAACTTTCTAATCTTGAACGTATGCCGACATAAGATGGTAAAAGTAAAATAAAAATTTAGGAATTTTACCATTTCAATTTGGTGCATGCTAGGATTTCCAAATGGCGATTGGTAAAGGTTGGTTTTAGGAATATGTAAAACAGGTTAGGATTTAGAATAGGTGCAACGATAAGCAAAGCGCAAAAGAACGTGTTAAGTTGTTAGTGATCATAAACTGGGAAGTTATTAACAAACAATTAGTTTTTAGTAAGAAAATTACTAACAAAGATTATTTGAGAACTACCTACAGTTTCGCTCGGTTCCCGAATTTATGATCACAAAATCGTAAGCAACCTAACACGTTCATCCTCGCTTCGCTCGTCAACGCACCTGTGTTTGGACGTGCCTTTTCAAAATTAAACATGACTCTGTGATAAAATCTTAGATTAACCAGGTGGCTGCCGGTATAAGTCCGAAAGTAACGATTATTAAAAAACGATTCGGACTTACCATCATCACTTGGTAAATCTTAGGAATTACCGTATTTCTAGCTTTTACAGTAACATATCCACACATGGCGGCTTTTTGGCAAACATGCGCGCTCACTGCAGCGTGCAGTAAAAAGAACTAGAAAATAATCTAAAATAGAAAACCAGTTCCATTGTTGTACAGATACACGGAACAAAAATACCATGCTTTTACAGAAACAAACGCATTGAACCATCAAAGAGACCTATTGTAAAAAAATATGTTTAGGTCACTTCGTTATAAAAAGTCGGTACGATATAAAATTCCGAGTAGTTAACATGTAAAATGTTCTCAGAAATCTGAATTTCCTGCTATTCATTGTAGAGCAATATTTTGTTTGCTTCAATGTTTTATGTTTCGCACAATATAAAAATACTTTATCAGATGTCTGCATCCAACAGTAAAAGTTTCAACTTATTTCCGAGGTAGTTTAGTTATTTGCCGCTTCTTTCTATCACTTATTCCCCAAACGACGTACTAGAGACAATCTAATTTAGAAGTACGAAAACAACACCCACATTAGTTTCCTAAAACGAGTCCATTGAACCATTCCCAGAATTTATTATCTTATGCCAGTGTCCTACCGACAGGCCCGGGCTTTGGGCCTTTAGGCGCGTGACAGTTAGGGCCCATCACCAAGTCCAAAACAATGGAATCTATGGAAATGTATTTGGATTGGTTAGAAAATTTTGAAAAATATATGCGGGCTTTTTAGACCTTGTACAGTTTTAAAATTAAAAGCTATATGGAGTCTTGATTCCTGACATTTTACGGCATTTTAAAGAAATAATAATAGGTCCTATTCTGAAGGCTGGAATTTTAGTTTTAGTGCTATCAAAACTAAATTTTCTCCGTTCCAAAATAGTTCTTTAGTGTTAACAACAGAAGCTATATTATTTTTAAGTTTTGTCAAAAAATTAAAGCCTTCAGAATAGGAGCTATCGGTTCAGGACATTTTCGGACCGATCGTGCCCGAGAGTCAACATGACGCAAGGAAAAAAAGTTTTTTGTTTTTCGATTGTAGTTTTCTAAAGAAGCTATAAGGTCCATCCTTTGAAAAAAATATATGACGTTAAGTAATCTTTTGTGAAGTGCAGTTACCTAATTATAATTAAATTAATCAAATATTCAATCCAGCAAAAAAATAATTTGTAAACCTCAGTTTTATTCAACAGATTCGCTTGGATTGTATATAGTAAAATAGGTATTATTGATACCTATTGCAGTTACCTAAAATTGCAGTTCTTTCGGCAAACATAGATAACGAAATCTAAATAATATGTTTTTTTCACGAACGTGAGGCATTTCTGTCGCCGTTACTGCCAGGACGAAAAACGTGCGATTGTAGACTAAAATACAAGGTATTAAATGTTGTTTTCGCCTGATGTTAAATAATGTGTTTAATCTTAATCTTGCCTATGCCATATACAAGTCCGAAGTTGCTTTTTTTAGCCGAAGGTAGCCAAAGCCGATAGTCTGACACTAACAGCAACTCATCAATGTAAATAAGTAAGCAGCGATGCACAAGGTCCCCGTATCGACATTCGATGGGGAAATCCTATTTTTAGCAAGCTAGTTGGATGCTAACGAGGTTCATTTGTTAGAGTGTCCCCCGGTATATCTATGTACTTCACTGTTGAAACATTGTGTAGGTTTTGTTTTCGGAAATTATCTGAAAAATAATCGGCAAGCTCCCTTTTGTTCGTATAGAATAGAGGGATTTTTTGTGGAATTGACTTTAATGTTTAATGTTGCCGTTAAAATTTATCGGACAAAATGAGGAGAACGCGCCGATCTCCAGTAAAAGAGGGAAAAGTACTAATAAATACAGGTGTTAACTAATCTAAGACACAATTTTCACAATTAAATACTTAAATTTATTTTATGTGCGAATTGAAAGACAAAAATTATAAACTGTCATATACATGATTCACGTTTTAATTGCCGTCGCGCGACGACATAAACGTTCTCGACTTGGACAGTGGAGCCCACGTCAAGCTAAACACTATCAGTATAAGCTGACCTCTCATTGTGTAGGCTTCCCGTACAATGAGAGGTCAGCTTATACTCAATGTGTATAGCTTGATGTGGGCTCCACTGGACATGAATTGAATATAAATAGGCATCGCTACGTTTGGTAGGTCCGTCACTAATCGAGAGGGGAAGACATATATAAATAGATAAGCACATGTCTGTGTAGTGCGAAATCAAAACTGAGTTAAATAATTGCTCCTTTTCTTGGTGCCTATAATACGAAGGCAAACGTAAAAGTGCTTTGTTAAAAAGGTGCTTATAGAAAATCTTTGCCAATTTTGGTGCATAAATTGTAAACAAACCGCTCTAAGGGTTCCGTACCATTAAGAAAAGTTATTAGACTTAAATGATTTGAATAAAAGTTACAAGTTACTTCAAGGTCCCTGAAAAATTAAAATCGGGGGAAGGAACATAAACAAAAAAATGGTTACAAATTTAGGTACCTGGAAAATGTATAAAACAAAACTGCAAAATTAAGTAAGTCGAGAATTCGGGTACGTAACCCTAAACCCGTATTAAAAATCGGCGTTTTCAGTATTTGTTCTTTAAATACAGTATATGGCATAATAATATAATTTATAGAACATTTCAAATTCCTGACTAGTTTACTTTTCGAGATAGACCATAGACCATTTTTGCTACGGGGTCTTAACAACAATGGTCTAAAACTGACAACATTTATGGCTGGCACCCATTTCTTGAGTTTCAAAGATAAAAAAAAAATGAAAAACATTTTGTACTTAACGAGTTCTAGAGAAGGACATCCCAAAGGTCGGGGATTTTTTTTTCGTCTCCTTTCCAATTAATTTAATTACATTTTTAATTTAATATTCAGTTTCTGGTCAACATTTTACACAACATACCCAGATCTGCTGTGTCTTATTCTGTCTGCAAGCTAGAGACCTGTGACATACGGCCGTCTTGCACTTTAGGCGTGGAACCCTAAAAAGATATCGTATTTGGTGGAACTTAGCGTTTTTTTTTTGAGTAAATCATCTTAAACGACATACACAATTTTTTAAATTCTAATTTCTCAATTGGACATTAGTAAAATCAACAGAAAAACCTGCTTTCCACAGTTTCGTTGGTTGGTAGCGACGATTTACTGAATTATTTTTATGTCAAAGCCGAAGTCACCAATCCGTCAAGGCTGGCAGTATAATTAACCCAAAATCCTAAAAGCATTTGTGTTAAAACCCTATGAATAATTAACTTTTACGTGAACATACAACAAGTTGTTTATTTAGTTTATGTTTTTGATGTAGTCTTACAAAAATTGCTTTGGCCGTTGGCTCTGCTTTTCTGTTTGATATGTAAAAAGTAGATTATAATAGTGAGTGGAGAGCGATTTTGTTATTTCTTCGACCGTCAGTTAGTTAAAAACCAGAGGAAAATGCCAAAAATAATTAATAATTAGATTTTCTTTTAACTGCACTAAGAAGAAATAAAGTGGAAGTGTCTCGTTGCCTCTATTAAGTTGCCAGTAATGTGTGTTGCTTAATCTGTCTGCCAGTTTACCTTGCTTTTTGTGTTCTAGCTAACCAGTATTTTTTATACTCTTCGGAAAATTAAAATTTTGGTAAATTAAGTAACGTTAACGTGTCAGTTGAAAGAAAAACATACTCGTATTCTCCTCAGAGTACGTGCGTGCGTCGTCGTATGTAAGTTCAATAACAGCTGCAGGTGTTATCAGATTGTGGCTTGTTAAACAGGCATGCAGTGACTAACTTATCACCTATTAAATACCACTTACGATAGCAGACAAACTAATTTGTTTTCATATCTTTGCGCACATTGTTCTTACAGGTGACATTTGTGTAGCATTTCCCCAAAGGTCTCAAGCGGATTTTCATCCATAAACGTAATAGTTATTTGCTCTTAGCAGTAAAGCCTATTTCACCACGAGAGCAAAGCCAGCGGCGTCATGTACACCAGGGTTACCATTAAGGATGTATAATACCTCACTTCGCTTCTCATGATCCTGTTTTATACCAACAAATACTGCAACAATCACTCTGAAATGTATATATGATAAAGTTGAGGACTAATGCTATTTAGTACAAAATTTGATAACCCGTTTCTCTGTTGTTTTTCGTTATAGACCAAAGTATAAGACCTCATACTGATATTTTAAAAGGTACCATTTTGCCAAAATTTTGGATATTGATATCAAGCTGGACAGTCAAATCAAATCAAATCACAGTTTTACATACAAAGTTGTTTTCTTGCCTTAATTGTACCTATACCAAAATTTTACATTTCAATACTCAATAATTTTATTTGCGTTCCACAAAATGTTTCTTAATGCAACACTTTCACATCATACAAGTTGTGGACCCTGTTGGGCACAGCAAATTAGGAGAGAGGAAGACAAAATTATCGATAAAATATCTATATTTATATACCTATATACATGTACACATGCACACACTCAACCAATGACATTATTATGTAATAATTCATTGTTATAGATTCTATTTTAAATTATCATTTAAGTATTCCCTAACACTATAATAACATTTATTTATTAATATTTTTTTCAGTAAATGAATAAAAGTTTTATTATTCGACTCTTCTTTTAAGGTCTTTGGTAGTTTATTGTATATTTTTATTGACATTACATAAGGACTAAAAGAATGCAAAGAAAGATTAGAGTATTTTCAGCCGGATAGTGACTTGTAAATGCCCGTATTAAACCATAGAAGTCTTAAACTTTAGTCTATAACGAAAAACAACAGAGAAAACGGGTTATGTACTAAAACGATGGCATGCCTGCCTAACATGCACCTAAAATGATAAAAAAAAATACAAACTTATGAAATGTATTAAACAAAACTGGAAAATTAAATTGGTCGACTATTACTTGTTACTTGTAAAGCCTACTTAGCTGTAATAGTTTTCCTTTTAGAATAGAATAGAATAGAATAGAATAGAACAACTTTATTTGGTATATTTACATTTTTGTATACATCTTATAACTAGGAACTAATAAGGATACCAAATAGGTCTCCACTCAGCATGTGTCATAAGCATAACATGTGCCATGACGCTGATTTTCAGTGGATGCCTACATATTAACTTAGTTATATAAATTGTTAGTAAAACTTAAAATTAAAATTCTAAATTATACAGGAAACACATTTGAAGTTCAGAGTTCAGAGTGCTACATAAAAATAAGAAACAAAAGACAAACAAGAAACAGTAAATTACAAATAACAAATTACAGTAAATTACAAGCAACAACAAATCCCCAACAACAACAATTTTCAAATACAACCGCTACTATTTCAATATACTAATTAAATAATTAATTAAATATTGCTACGATATCGTAAAGAAGAAGAAGAAGGTAAATCTGGATGTTTGGCTGGTGTACCTAGCTGATATGCGAGTAAGTAATATTTAATTTAATTATGAGAGCATTTTCTGGGAATAAAGAAGATAATTTTTATATTGTATCTTAAAAGAATTAACAGAAACAGAACTCTTAAAAGGAGGTGGTATGTTATTCCAGCACTTAGTCGCACGATAACGAAAACTCCCTCTGAAAGCAGCAGTTTTGTGAGTTGGACATTTAAGGCGATCAGAGAATCGTGGCCTATCAGAAAATTTTAGTTTATTATACAGGTACTGCGGATTTTTATGCTTAATGACGCCAAACAATAATACAGAAAAGTGGAGGTTACGTCGAGAGTCCATGTTCATTAAACTATTGCTATTAAGGTATGGCGTTATATGTGCTCTACGTGGTATCGGAAAACAAAATCGCACACATGAATTTTGTAAACGCTGTATGAGCTTCTTAGTGCGCACTAACATACAACCATCCATAACACAGTCTGCATAATTTAATTTCGACAAAATGAGAGTTTCGCACAGTTGTATCCGACTTTCAACGCTCAAAAACTGTCGTATAGGATACAAAACACTAAGCCTATAATAGCAATTCCGGACAGTATTTACCACATGTTTTTCAAACTTAAGATTACAGTCCATTAATACACCTAAATTTCTGGCCTCAGTTACTTGCTCAATATCATTATTACATATTTTAACTTCCGGCTTATACATATTTATAGTTTGCACCTGCAACTTTGTGCCCAGCACTATAAATTTAGATTTGCTTGGATTTATGAAGAGACTATTGTTTTTCGACCAAATAGCGATATGTTCAAGGTCTTTATTGATTTCATTTACAGCGGTTTCGGTTTCTATGGGTTTGAAAGTTTTGTAAATTTGTACATCATCTGCATATATATGATGGCCACTATGTAAAATACAGTCAGGCAAATCTGAAGTAAACAAAATGAAAAGAATTGGGCCCAATATCGATCCTTGTGGGACTCCTTTTGTAACGGAAACAGTGTTAGATTGTTGTAGTTTTCCATCACAATTGATTTCAACTCTTTGTGATCGACCGGTCATATAACTAGAAAACCATTTAAGTGTAGGGCTATCAAATCCATAGTAAACTAGCTTTGCCATTAGTAATGTTGAGTTTAGTCAAAGGCGCGTGAATAATCCAATAAAACCAGAATTGCACCCTCGCCAACATCCCTCCCTGCAAGTATATCGTCAAAAACATCCAAAAGAGCTGTGCTAGTACTTCTGGCTTTGCGAAATCCTGATTGCCTTTGAGGTAAAATATTGTTAGCATGTAAGTATTCAGTGAGCTGCATACATACAATTTTTTCTAAGACCTTAGATAAGATTGGTAATTTACTGATCGGACGTAGATCTTTTAACTCGGATGGATTATTGGTTTTAGGAAGGGGTACCACGAGAGCTTCTTTCCAAGAATCAGGAAAGATTCCGGTTTCAATTGATCTGTTTAAGATGGAAGTAATTACACCTAACGTTCGAGGAAGTGTCAATAAAATCATATTTAATGATATACCATCAACGCCTTGTGCATCTGTTTTTATATTTTTTATAATTCGAAAAACAGTTGCTTCATCTACAGGTTTTAAACTAAAAACTTTAGAGCCGAACCTATTAAACCAGTAAAAACATAATCGGTTCATGTCAATATCAATGTTATCAGGGAGGTTTAAGAAATGACTGTTAATCAGATGAGGGTTATTCAGATTATTCGGCAACTCTATATGTTTTTTATTGAAGTCAATTACATTTTTTTTAATGTTTTTCCAGAGTCTATGAGGATCTGTCAAATTATTATTTATGTTTTGTTGAAAATATGCCTTTTTTTCTGTAAACAAAGCTGCGTTAACCAAATGTTTCAACTCTTTGTAGTACTTTTTGTGACATTCTAGTTTTGTTTCACGGTATTTGGCATGTGCCTTGTCCCGGAGACCAATCATTTCCCTAACGGTATGCGTTATCCAAGGGTGGTTTTGCTTTTTTATAAAAGTTGTTTTCATAGGTGCGTGTGTATTAAAAAGAAGTAATATTTGAGTATTAAAAGCATATATCGAGTCATTAACATCATCATATAAACTTTTAACTTAGTTATGTATACTACTGCCGTGAATTTTTTCACATATTTAAAAACAACCGTTTAACTGGCGGGAGGGAGCAAAATGTACACTTCTAAAGGTTAATATAACGGATCCCTGAATCTAAAATTGATTTTCACACAGCCACAATATGTTTGAAAGGCCTACAAACGACACCCCACACCATGTTTTTCATGACATTACTATTTTAAGAAGTCAAAACGCCTTCTTGCAATCTGCATAGTAGATGAAAATATCCTCACACGAAATGTTTTTAAAGGTTTCTGTTGTCAAAATAATTTCATTAACAAATCTTGACGGCTTCGGTCAGCGAATTTTTTGAACGTACCCAAAACACCAAATAAAAACCTACACAGCTGGAGTCGGGGAAGCAAATAGCAAGAAGTGACCGGCTTACTAAGCTGTTTTGCAATGCCTAGTTCACATCGGTCTAGTTATTGGAGTGCTTCCAGGCCTTACTAAAATAAAAACTAGAACCGATGTCGTCCAGAAAAGTATACTGTTGTTCTGATTCATTCTTTTATCAAGTCTTGGTTTTCGGTTCAAGCCAATTTGTTTGATCAAGTCTTTATGTTCGAAAGCCAGGAAAATGAGCTCAATATTTCCTTTGTGTACACATAATTTTGCTTTGACTGAACACGAATCTTACTCGATCATGAAATTACGCCAATTTCGTTCATTTATGATGCGATGACGAGCGGCGATAAGAATACGTATTGTACGGAGTTTTTACAATAATATTTGTATAATTTACGCAAACAACATGAATGTACAATAACAAGCGTATGCAACTAACAAAAATTTTTTTTTATATTTAACCTGAATCAAGATATGAGCAAAGAGATAAAATACGCCAATACAATCGCATTGGACTGTTTACGTAATAATAAAGTATACACATTCAGATAAGGTAAATCAAATAATGGTTTAATAAGAGATAATAATAAACTTCTTATCTAAAGTTAATAAAAGCAGAAACGTAATAAAGGAACATAAAATTATAGCAACACGTGTCGTAAATAGTTGTAATTCAATCCGAGAGCTCGGAGTATCATTGTGTAATCGAGGGGCATAATACTTAGCAAGGCAATGGGTCCCGTCTAGCGGACTACTACGTATATACAGGGTGTAAATGCAAAATCAAGAATCCCTTTAGGGAGGGTATGAAAGTATACACGATTCTGATGTCATTACGAGAAAAAAATATACCTTGAATTTTCACCAAAAATTCCATCATTTTTCTAAGCTATGGCTACGTAGCTCACCGGCCTCCCCACACACCTAATTGCACCCCGCAACCCACACCCCTCATCCGAGTGGCCAGCAACCAGTGAGGGTGTCCACGCGATTAGTGTATTTTGAGTAAAGAAAATCGTCTTATTGTGAGGTACTGGTACTTTATTTAGAGATCCCAGTACTTAAAATAATATCTTTACCGATCATACTAACACACCCTCAAAGGATTCTTGCCTTTGCTTTTACACCCGGTATATACTCGTATGTCATCGTATTATGGCGGTATGAAGCGCCATTATGCAATCATACGAAATTTTCTGTTAAAACTAGGGGTCTGGCCACGCTCAGCTCTACTTGGTTCCCCAAATTTATTTACATGTAAGCCTAGCACGCCTCTGCTCACTCTGCTTGGCTTCGCTAGTGTAAATGGTCGCTCGCGATTCGCCTCGCGCCTCGTCTCACTACTCGTAGTGTGTTTTTTGGGCACGAGTCGAAGGACCTCGTTAGCCTTCGTTCGCACTAGTTCCATAAAGTTCCATTGCAGAGTTCCATGATAGAACTACTGCGAATTGGGACGCGAGCGTAAAGTTTACTCGCGGGCGTTTGCTTCAGTCGTCGGTCGGTTGGAACATATTTTCCAAACCATGACGTATTATCTCCACATTTTTATTTTTGTAT
This sequence comes from Ypsolopha scabrella, assembly GCA_910592155.1. Taxonomy (NCBI): domain Eukaryota; kingdom Metazoa; phylum Arthropoda; class Insecta; order Lepidoptera; family Ypsolophidae; genus Ypsolopha; species Ypsolopha scabrella. Next base: position 4,614,643 of record OU342972.1, on the reverse strand, counting down.
CATGGGTTTCTTTATGTGTGCACATTTGATCACGCACTTTTAGTTAATACTTCCTTCCTTAGCATCTAGGTTTTGCATGTCAGAAATCTCTACAAATCAAATCAAAATATTTATTTTGTAAAATAGATACATAAAGTATACTTTCTACAAGTCAAAGTTAATCTTAACAATATATATCTTTACAATCTTCAGAGATAAGCTCGCCTATAGCACATTTAATTTAAGACTGCTTTATGTATAACTTTTCTGTCCAATAAAGAATATGAATATATATTTTTTTACTTATACATTTTTGTTAATTACTCGCGTAGCAGTAGAAGCTTAGCGGTGCTAATACTTCCACGTCCTACATGGTTACTGAACAACTGAACACACCCCGAGAGTGTGAACAACAACCCACACAAGAAGAGTGTATTTTGAAAGCGTGTTTTGCTGTCACACTTGATATTTAGTATGCAAGAAATCAAGTTTGACAGCTGAAGACTCTTTCAAAAGACTCTTCGTTCTATAAGGCGCCACTTTACGCGAGTTACGAGGCGAGCTATGAGACAAGGTACGAGGCGAGAGTGTAAATGAGCTGTTACGAGAATCGGAAAGCCCAACCTCGTCCATTTAACGTCATGATTCATGGCAATTGCGGAAGTGTTGATGTTTTCTGTAATGGCTTTTTTACGCCAATCCCGTTCCTGAGTAATTAATTCTGGCGATATTAGTAGTCCATCGTTGTGGTGAAAAAGAATATTGTGACATAAATAGAAAAAGAATGTTCCGGTGGTTAAATGCGCCCAATTTACCATCTTAGGAAAGATTTTAATACTGTTCAGATCAGTCATTCGCATTGAACATTAATGTATCACATTTGCAAATACAACTTTTTATTTTTTGTCGTGATTAATCTCCTAAACCTCGTTTACAGAAAAAATAATCACATTGTCAACTTCAAAGAGCTAAATCTTTCATTCAAGTTTTGCTAAAAATAAAATTGCCAGAATATCAGACACATTAATTTGTTGGAACATAATGTACTAGAATTTTGATTATTTCTATAATTAATTGTAAAAAAAAGTCAATTTTTCTGTATAATTTAGCGTCGCCAGTATTGTATTGAATAAATCACAATTACAATTAATATTTCATGTCACAATAACCTATGATCATTAACCAATCGAATTCTGCAATTCATTGACAATCCATCCATTTAATTAGACCGTGAATCATAATTAACATCACTCCGATTTCCAAGAAAATTACAATCCACAAAGAAACTCCACAGAGTAAGGGTAATTTAGTGGAATGGCTCTTAAGGTATGTAAAGAGGTTAGACGAAGTGATGAAAGAAATATAATAATATGGAGCACAAGTGAAATATTGCCGACCAAATTGTTAAACTTTAGATACTGAAAAATTGTCAAGTCAGACACGAAACGAAAGAGCGAAAGAGGTGTTTCAGTACCGTTAGCAGGTGGAAATCTGTAGTCACTCCCCACTCTTTTAAAAGACAGGTTTATCTGTGTCAGTGACACCAAACATAATGTTCTACTGGTCACCCTGAACAGCTATTTGCCGGTGAAAACCGGGTGTACCAAGTGTGGACTGTGGCTTGCATTTCACAGTTCACACTTGGGGATACCTCTAACACCCCCTCGGGGATTCATGTCGTGACAATATGTTGTTTATTATCACGTCATATTTAGTAATTTACGAGGAATAGTGCGGTTTTTAAATTTTGAATGCGGAAACTATTTTTGTAGCGTATTTTTTAAAGACATAAGTAAAAGGGGAGAAAGAAAAAAATACGCACGAAATATGCAAAATTTAACATCGCGTTCTCACACAAATCGCTGCGGTATAAAGACTTGTACATTTTCAGTAAAATGTGTACTTTCAGGTCAGGTAGTCTGAGATTATCTTTGCAAGAACGACCTGAAGTTGTTGGGAAAGCTGTTCAGATTCTAGATTGTACGGAACAGTAAGTTATTAAACGTGCTTCTGCCCTGATGATGCCACTGTGTTTTAGATAAAGATCCTTTTTAGAATTCTTTACGGTTAAAAGAAAATTGCAAAAGGAATTGTTATTTGACCAGATTAACTTATTCGTTACATCATTTTCATACTACTTTGTTTCTACACAAACTGGGGTAATTCTTCATAGAGACTCTGTTTTTCGATTTCTCATGTGTAGTTTATTTACTGGCATTTTAATTTTATTTCTTAAGGTGGTTGCGACGGGTAACGTGACCCACAAACCCACAGGTCATGATTGTTTTTCTTATATATTTTTTTTAATGAATCAAAAGTATTAAATAAATGTGGATTATGGCATACGGCAATAATTTAATGTCAATTAGAGTTTTCTAGCAACCCACAGGTCATGATTGTTTTTCTTATATGTTTTTTTTATGAATCAAAAGTATTAAATAAATGAATGTGGATTATGTATGGCATGCGGCAATAATTTAATGTCAATTAGAGTTTTCTAGCAACGTTGTGTTATTTTATGCATCATTTTGTAAATGATCTTGCTCAACTACAAACACGCTTTAAAGTTGTTGTGCAGGACCATTTATACAATAAAGCATAGTAAACGCAATTTTGATAGTAGAGCCTAATTATTGCCGCCTAGTGCCGTAAATAACATTTATAAATACTTCTTATTTAAAAATAAGAAAAAATTATAAGTTGTGCGTTTGGTAACGAGACCCGTCGCAACCGTCTTAACCAAATAGGCTCATGAGTTATTCATTATATTTATATAACTATGCCTTAGTATTTTAATCCGGTATTAGGGATTTCGTCTCAAAAGTACAATTTATCATTTTTATGATTTAGTCATCATCTCGATGTAGAAAACTATCTTCATGTTACACTATGTAACAGCACTGATGCCAGTTTTGCGACCTGCACGTGATCTAATAATAAATTTATATTGCTCTACGTAAAATCGCTATTAATCTGTTAACGTAAACATTGTATTTCTTGCTATTACAGACAGGTAATATAGGTTTTTCATCTACCTCGCCATTCTCTTATATGAGGTGACTTTAATTTATGCAGTCAAATTCTTACTGAAGACCCGGTAAGTGCTCAGTAACAAGGTTCGATGTCCCCTTTTGTCAAATTCGTAAATTATTCCTTTCGTGTTCCTTGCAAACGCAAACCCAGCCCCGAGTCAATTACTAAGGGACGTCAAGATTTTATTTTGCGAAATTAGCAAAAGGTAATTATCGATCCGTGTTACTGATCACTTACCAAGCCCCCAGTATGAGTTTGGCTGCATAAATTAAAGACACCTTATATAGTACGCTGCATATTTCATGTCTCTCCATTATTTTCGTATAAGAATAAAATCAATAGTTAAGTACATTTATAATAGCTTCAATTCGTGATAAGCTCCATGTGACTTAATCGATAGTCGAGTAGGTAAAATGTTGTACTAAACTAATAAACCTATGTTGTGTAGCTACATTGTACACAAGATAGGTTCCGTTAGTTCCGCTCTTCAACATACTCAATGGCAGTACATAAAACGTTGTCATAAAGGTTGTACCATCGAAGAAATGGCCACAGACCTACTTTACGCTCGTATTGTAATGGTAATAAGAGCGAAAAGTACGTCTGCGGCCACTTCTTCGATGGTATACTCTTCTGGATTTTGGTAATGTTACCTCATGAAATTAGATTGATGGATGTAGAACCAAAAGAGGTGTGTCAGGATCGTAACAGATGGAAATCCGTAGTCTCTGCCTACCCCTCTGGGAGACAGGCGTTAGTATATGTATTGAATGTACCTCATGAAAGACTTAACTTTTTCCGGAGTTCTTGAGAGAGTCTACACTTACGTAAGTATATGCAGCCCAATCAGTACAGCGAGTTATTCTGCAGACGTACAAACAGGCACTGAGACTTCGCTAAGGGTTTCCATTTCACCGCGGGGCGCTAGAATCAGTTATTCGTAAGGTTGGCTCATTATGTCATGGACATAAACAAAGCTATTGCACCTTAGGGAATGACGCAAACGCTTCGTTTCCGCCATTTTGTATAGACTAATGTTTTTTTCTTATCAAAAAATAAACAAACATACCGCATCAATACATATTTATTAACAAACATTATTGAGTATCGGCGTAGAGGGGTGAATAATTAAAACATCAGACATCATAACTCATTAGCTTTAATGGAGAAAGAGATGCTCTGGAAATAATTTCTGAACTAATAGCAACACAATTTAAGGTACAAGGTGGTACCAGTCCCAAACCAATAGCTACTCTAAGCACATAAAGGACAGCCGTCATGCTCAAATCTCCATACATTCATTTGAATATTTTTATAAAATTTAGGTTGAGTCCATTTAAATTATCTAAATCTATGCCAAATTGGGATTAAAAACGGGAAATTTAACAACAAACCCATAAAAACGTGCATTTTACGATTTTTTAAGAAAAGTGATGTAAATTTAAATACTACTTTTGCATCGAAAATATTACCTAAATTAGTTTAAACCAATAATATCTATATTTTTCACACCACCTAGGCAGTAGGCACCTGCTGGACAATGTCCAATTACATATCATGCAACCTCAACTTAAAGTAAAGCATTATCTCATGAGGGACATAAAGTTGTATGAAACTCCCAGGGTAAAAATAATACTGGCCATTTGTTATTTAAGTACATAATTAAAAAAAGAAATTAAAAACTGCAAATCGAACGCGAGTCATCAATCTGTTTCTTTGGTTGTATCTTTATTAAAAGTAACTCAAAATGTCGTCTAGTAGTGATAAAGAAGAATGGGTGATTTTGTCTTTTATTTTCCTCGCAGGTGTAGAACCTTTTCAATGTCCGCCTACAAGCCATTCTCGGTAGGCCAGAATGTCCAGCTAGAAATCGAAGGAATTCTTCCTGCCGACCGGGTTTAGAAATCCATGTATTTTGTGTTAGGTTATATTTTAAGCATTGTGTTATATATCAGAAGACGCGCAATTAAATAACTAAAAAGAATATGTATACCAATTACCTCAAAAATAAAGATGAATAGACATTTTCGTTGATTGCACTTCACATTCACAAAAATTTTCACATTTTCACTACATCACCACACAATTTGATTCATATTCACTGATTCTCATATTTCACAAACAATGAAATATCACTAGAACACTCCCTAATATATTACGCGGTTACTACATGAATTATTTTTATGTAAATATCACTATTACCTTCAAAAACAACAAATAATTACACTGAACGAACACACTCTTCACTTCGCAGCAGAAACAAAAATGGCCGACCACCGCTGATTTTGTCGACAATTTCTTTAATTTCGACTTCACACCATAGATTTCGACCAATCACATTACACCAACTGATTGCCAACAGTATAACGAAACGTTTTGTTTTTGTAGTACAACTATGCGCTTAATTTCGTAGAACAAAACTTGGCTGTGAAAACCGGAACGTCATACGCGCGCAGTCTAAGCTTTGGACACTACCGGACTGCAAAATCAAAAGCGCAGACTGCGCGCGTTTGACGCTACAAAGGATAAAGCACTATGTATCACTCGAGAGAAAGTGTGATTCCCAACTCGTGTGTATTGAGGCCCTCGGCTGCGCCTTTACACCCTCGTTGGTAATCGGCCTCTTTCTCCACACGGTGAACAATGTACTATTTATTGTCTCGCAGAAGGTGTGAAAAGTAGAGTATGCTGCTCTGGAATAAAGCCTGTCTTCGTCTTGCGCAATATAAATAAATAATAAATCCTGTCTTCAATATGCCGCCTGCGACGTATGACACTGCTTTATTCCTTTAGTGCATAATCTACTATAAAAACCTTCACAGTATTGCCAAAATTTTGATTCTCTTGACACACGTTTTTAATTTTGTACCTGCGACGGAATCGGTGGATTGTATTGCTTTCTCAAGCTTCATCGAGCGTACACTTAAGAGTCCTGTAGTCGGCGGCTTGAAGTCAGTCGCGCACGGGGTTGCTATGCTTGTTATTTCATTCTACATTCAACTTCGGATTATAGAGCACTGACTGACTGTTATTGTTTGGCCCGAACGTTCATTTCCCGAGCTCGTACGGAACTAACCGAACACGGTGTGAGAGGCAAGCTAACGCGAGACTACATTCATGTTTTGAAAAAACTCGAGAATGGTTTTGGTGGTTCCTATGATTTCAGGAGATATATCCCAAAAATCGAAATGAAACAAAAATATTTTTGAATTGTATAAAACATACTGAGTATGCTGTGAAACTAAAATTATTTGATTTGTTGTATCGCTTCAATGACATTACGGTACGTAAACATTTATCAACATATGTGTAAAATCCAGGACTTTTATATACGCTTGTAACTTTTGTATGTATTTGATTTTGATAAAAATGTTTTAGGTTCAAGTCATGGATATTGTATGGGATATGTTGAAAAAGAAAAAATAATAAGCAAGTACCTATAAATAAGGATTTGATCAGCGAACTGCGCTAGTATGGGAGTTCGGGCGAATAGAGTCGTCTTAATAGCGATATGTTGCATTACATTTGGTCTAAGCCCACAACAGAGTTGCTGCTATGTGAATTTTTAATGGTCACTGTTACTCCATGCGGAACGACTTGCAGTGCGACGGGAACGTATTCCGGAAAAATAGCAAAATTTAGATATTGTTAAAATCTATCTAATAAAGTATCGTTTAAGTCTGTGTGTCATTCCTATTTCTCATACTATGAAAAAAAGTGTAGAAGAAGACCTCATTTCAATAATTATTTCTATCGAGCGAAAGTTCTGCAATCGCTTTTCTATACTTATGAAAACTAGAAAAAGGTACCTATATTTATATACTAATTTATCAAATTTGAGGCGTCTTCTGAAAAGCACATAAACAAGTTCAAAAAGTGCCGATTTTAGTGAAATAGCGCCTTAACGACGTCTGTCCTTAATAAAACCTACGTACAAATCCATATTTACAACCGCTTCGTATGTTTACGTTAACATACAACGCAAAATCCACCCCTATCAAGTCTTGAGGTTACAACGTTGTCCCCCTTTTGTATATTCTCCCCATGACAACTATGTTTGTAGAATAATTTGTTTGTTACAGTTCCTTTCATCTGCGTAGTTCTTTCTTCCGGTTTCTTTTCATATGCACGCATTCATTTCGCCTTTGAGACGTTTCAGTGGGTGACCTGCTTTTCTCGATATAGAACTAGTTGCTCCCAGGTGGCCACTATTTATAACTATCCTGCCTAAGTACTGCTCCATAGCGTCGTCTTGGAGTGAAAACCTCATAAGGGCCTTATGATGAATTGTATAGGAGGAACAAAAAACTGCCTCGTTCTCACCAAACTGAGCGGTACAAATCAATATGAGGTTTTCCAACATATCAATAAATGGCGCTACGTGTCACAGAAATGCATCACAATCAAAGGGGAATGATGCAATACGAGGTTATCATTCTAATGAAATAATAAAACTATTTTTGTATAATTTGGCCATCCGAGGTTTTCACTCTAAGGCGACGATAGGCGGATTAAGGGGGGAGGTATGCCCCCTCAGAAGGGCAACCAAATATACCATACGTCAATGGATATCTTTAAATGAATACCCTCGACTACATGAACAACTTTCCAAAAGAAATATTACGAAGCAAATTTAAAAAAGTTGACACGCCCGCGTCCATACAAAATTCAAAATTTGTAAGAAATATGCAACTATTTTTTCAGCTTGCGTAGAAAAGTGCTGAAGATCCGAAGAATTTTGACAATATGTGAAATCGATTGTTCACTCTATCATAAGTGAACAACGAATGGACCGTCAGCTGGCTGGCTAGCGGTGGGTATGGATGTGAAAAGGTTAAAGGGTTCTTATACAAAATAACACTATTTTATGAACTTGCAGATTTGGATTTGTGATAAACTGATAATATTTATACCAAGATTGACGATAAACCCAGTCATTGCATGAACATTTGTGGATGGAATAGTTGGTTCGTAATGGTACACTTTTACAACTCTTTTTATTACTTAATTTCAAAGATTATCAACCTTTATGTCTTACACATTTACACCCACCGCTACTCAGCGTGTGCCTACACTCAGCGGGACCCCGTGTCCTATGAATGACGATGCCAGTAGTTGAGGGAGTTAGTTACAAATTTGTTCTAATACGATTTTTAAGGCGACCTCCAGCCAGCGGGACACTTTCTATTTATAAGCCTCAGCAACTCCAAGTGGGTGTCAAACGTAAGTTCTACTTCCCCGTATTATGATGTTCTAAGCAAAAACAAGTTTCTAACATGTGTTGTTTCGATAATAATTGGGTTTGAAACAACCTCTAGCCAGCGGACAACAATTTTTTCGTGAGGATGAGGAAGCTAGGTGTTATATCAATCTAGTCTCCCCAATGAGTTCTATTAAGTAAGTACCTCCTTATAAACCCTTATATTTTAACGATAAACAACAACTATGCAAAAATAAAAATAATCCAATGGCTGTATGGTCTAGCTCCCTTTGCCTAGGGAAAAAAGAAAAAAAAAAAAAAAAAACCCTTCCTAAGCCACATGAAAAAATATTGTCCGCTGGTTGGTGGTTGTTTTAAACCCAATTATTATCAAAATAATACATGTTAGAAACTGGTTTTCACTTAGAACATAATACGGGTAAGTGGAACTAACGTTTGACACCCATATGAAGTTCCTGAGGATTATAAATAGAAAGTGTCCCGCTGGCTGGAGGTCGCCTGTAAAATCGTGTCCCTCGTCCATTTTGACGAAACAAATTAAAAATTTGATTGGGTTCGATAGAACAAATTTGGAACTGGCATCGTCATAGGAGATGGGGTCCCCCTGAGTGTAGGCACACCTACTCAGCCAGCTGACGATTCAGTCATCATTGTTCTCTTACGAGAGAATAATCGATTTCACATACTGTCAAAATTCGTAGCATTGGCAGCACTTTTGAACGCGGGCTTCCTAAGTAATATAGTTTTACATTAATTTTGTCCATTTCCGTTGCAGAATCTAAAATCCCGTCTATAACTCGGCTATTTTACCAGTAAGTAATACAATATTACTTGTATTTCTAGTTAAAGAAAATGTAAAAAAAAATGATTTATTTGTCTCAAAGAAATGGTACAAGGAACAAATAAAGTACGAGCACCACAATTTTGTGACTATTGATGCCTAAGCTAAATGCGTAAAGCATCTGTTCTATAGGCATCAATATACAGCGTGTTACAAATTATTCTTAAATTAGTGTTCTTGACAGCCTCTGTAGTCTAGTGTTCCAAACGTTTCAACCACTCATCTGGAGGTCGCAGGTTCAAATCTCGTAGGGCAAATTTGTGTTCGGTCTTCGTGCTTCTGAAATCATCCCATATTTGTACCGTAAGTACGCTAATAGGACTCACCATCGATCACACTGGGAGGTAATAATCGTCTGTGAAACATGGGTGTACTGTGATTTTATACTCCATACTCGGAAACCTCTCTCACATCAGCTTTAGTTTGTGATAAAGCTTGATTTAGTTCGGCGTGGACCGTGAAAGTTCACAGGATCAATATTGGACGTAAGAATGAACCTAGTGCCCAACAACTATCTATCCTTTCTGCTAACTGTAGAATCTAAACCGAAGTGTCGGCCGCAGTGGAACTTGGGAGGATCAATACTCGCTCCTACAAAAATAAGCTCTAGATCTGGATTTCCCAACCGGTGGGGCGCGTCTCCCTGGGAGAGCGTAAAAATATCCTAATGGGGTCAGTGTTCGGACATTTTAAGGGTGCTTACGCAAAATCTCGCACTCCAGTGTTAGCCATTTTCTTGCATGCAGGTAGGTAATGTGATTTGCAGCGGATATGTTACGACTAAACACAAATAGATGGAAATAATAGCATGGCATTTTTTTAATATTGTTTATGCATTTTCCTTTCGCTACAAGCACGCGCAGTCAATGAAATAATAGTTTCGCGGAATTTGTGCGCGTGTGACTAACGTTAACACGGGTTCCCCGTGCGAAGGCCGGCGGGCGGGCGTCTGGGCCGCGCGTGCGAGTTTGGATGATCTACTTTCAATTTCAATCGTCTTACTGTCGATGATGATAGCTGTGTCAAAAATTGAACCTGATATCGACCAACTGGTTCAGAATATGCAGGCGCAAACATCGCATTTATAAAATGTTATAATATCTTTTACATTTCAGTTAGTTATTTTATTTCCTGTATTATTATATATATTTTTTTATATATTCTAAAGATATATTGTTAAAATTAACTTTGACTTGTAGAAAGTATACTTTATGTATCTATTTTGCAAAAATAAATATTTTGATTTTGATTTTTGATTTTGATAGTAAGAACACCAAAGATGTGATTTAATTTCCGTCAGAAATAAATGTCCTCAAAATAAATAATGTGTAATGTGGGGGGAGGGCGCGTGGCAAAAAAGTTTGGGAAACCCTGCTCTAGATAGCTCTGGATACAAATCGGCGTGGATTGCAAGGGATTCTTTACCTCCTAGTTAAGTTTATCTTGTGAAGGTTAGCAACGGATTCGCACATTAAACATACATATACAACGGGAAATTTAAGTCATTTTGTTAACGAAAACTGGTGATAGTACTCATCCATATGAACAACTTTTACTATGAAGCCAACCTTGAAATCGTGAAAAAAATATCAGCTGTCATTTCATACATTTGGGTCGAGCAGCTATTTATTTAACTTTTCTATGGAATAGCTGATATTTTTTTCACGATTTCAGGGTTGGCTTCATGGTAAAAGTTGTTCATATGGACGAGTACTATCACCTGTTTTCGTTAACAAAATGACTTAAATTTACATGTACATAATTATGTCACCGTAAGATTGTACGATTCGATAGTTGATAATTTAACTAGTAAGATTATAATTTAACGATAGGTTTTTGTTAGGTAGTTCTAACCTAACCTGATATATACATAGTACATACTCACGGTTGTCTCCCGGAGGGGTAGGCGGATACCACAGATTTCCATCTGCCACCTCTAATCAGTGTTACCAGTATGCACTTCAAATTTAAGACGTCGGGCCATCTGAAAAGAGACGACTTTGGAAGAAAAGGGACGCCTTTTCAATGTTGCATGAAATAAAAGTTAAAATTAAAGGATCACCTAATTTGATACATATAACCATTTCTTTTTAATGGTTCAGCTTTGATTTGAAGACTAAAATGCAATTTATACACAACAAATCAACGACATTAGTATGTTTTCATGTATAATACATAAAAATTCTGGCTTGTCCGAAAAGGGACGATGGATGTTAAGGGACAAAAAAAGGACGGTTCATGGCGAAAAAGGACAAAAATCGTCCTTTTTAGGACGATCTGGCAACGCTTTCGCGCTAGTCCATAAAGTAGGAGAGTGAAACCATTAATCAGTCTGTCCATGAATGACTGATACAACACAACTTGTAACCCCTCTCCATGTGTGACCTTATATCTCGATGATATCAAGGACCATTCAGGTCATGACTGGCTCGGTCAAAAGATCGCCCAGAATGGCAGAGGGATATACTCGTATATCTAAGAATGGTTGAAAAGGCACCATTGCCATCAATGGTTGATTTTAGTCTAATTTAATACGTAAATATTAACATGTAGTTGTGGGTGGCGGCTGGATGAGGAGGACGGATGACCGACATGAGTGGCGAAATTTGGGAAAGGCCTATGTCCAGCAGTGGACGAACACGGGCTAATGGATGGATGGATGGATATTAACATTGAAACTTGGTCCCGAATACTTACCGAGTCTCTAGTATGAATTTAGCAATAATTTTTTTCTTTTTTTTTAATTTATTATTTTTGTTACTGGCAATCTGTATAATCCGGTATTGTATACAATACCTAGGTAATGTATACAATGCCAAAAACGTTAAGGTAATGTATGAAATATTATTTATTTAATACTTTGCCTAGGTATTGTATACAGTACCGAATACGAATGCGCAGTCGGTAATGTATATAAAAGACGTGAACGGGAGCGGGAAATTGATTAGGGCATGCATTTAAATGATCCTTTATGAACAAAGCTAAGCCTTTTGGTTAAATGGTATTTATGGGAAGTCAAAACAAAAAAACCCCATACCTAACCTTCTAACCTAACCTACCGGCTCTCTTCTGCGCTGCGGGACTTCCAAAAAACTAATTTTGACTGCGAACTTAATAGTATCCCATTGATTAGTAACATAATAACTTTACACTTTGCCGATGGACCAGCAGGTACTCTATACAATCCCTAGGAATTGTATACATTGCCTAGGTAAAGTATGTAACGGACATTAATATTCATAATATTTCATACATTGCCCGGACGCCCCAGGCATTGCATACATTACCTAGGTATTGTATACAATACCTGAATTATACAGATTGCCGGTGACATATTATGTATACATATACCTATATTTATTTTTTTTGAGTTTTGTTTATGTTTCCTACTTGTCAAACGAGGAGAAAAAGTGTGTTTGAAAACCTCATTTCAATAATTGTTTCTATCGAGGAAAATTTGTCCAATTGTGTTTTCCAAAAACAAAACCTTAGATAATAAGTAGTAAAAATGCATATTACCCGAAATTTATTAAAAAATTTTGTGTACTTCATGAAATACACAGAAACAAAGCATCCATATTTTATTTACATAGCCTCTAAATAAAATCGGCAATTTTTTTCGCATTGGTTATTTATTGGAATATCCTCACCTGAAAGTTCAAGAATGGAGAATTTCAATTTTAATTTCTTAACGCAGCAGCTGCAAATGCTCCACAAGTAGCTTTATCGATCACCCCAACTCCCGCTCTAGAGTTCAGGGACGCAGTCGTGAATCCAGTTTATGTACTGCCATGATACCCGGCATATTGTGCCGAACTCTCCTCGTCCGACTAGCATACATCCTTTCTTATAGGGTACGTAGCTATATCGATTTATGAAACTTCGGCGTGGACTGCGGTCACGGTCATCGGAGACACGTCACTGAAATATCCAGGCTGGGACTTACAGGGTCTAGGGCCCCATGCACTTGACAGTTGGAGTCCTCTAAGACCCCAAAACAGAATTGTAAACAATTGTTTGGAAATTTAGCAAAGAATTGCACTGATGATTTCTATTTCGACAGTACAATATGAAGTGGATAAAAAGACATACAGACAACAAAACAAGCATGCTGGACTTTTAATTAATCGGGTTACCGCCGCCTAAAGTATAATGCTAAATCAACTTATTGGAGACAACACTATATCGTTTAAAGATGTCACTCAAAACTATCAAATCGTCGCGTCGTTGACGTCAACGAAGACGGTTTCATTGAAATTGATGTTTTTTTAAATATTTCTATCTCTATCCTAGCCGGGGCCCCCTTTGCGGTTGGGCCCCTAGGCCGGCTGATACGTGCGTTGCTGGCCTACGCGGGGGATCCATACCTGGAAATATCCACAAAAACGCAGTGATAACAAACAAATGATGTTTATGTATGATTGATTACTCTAGCAATCGGAAAAATATTATTATTTGTTACACGCAAGCAAGCTGGAACCTGACGATGTGTATATCAAGGCACTTAAAGGCTTTATTCATATAATGTGTTTTTAAAACGATTCACTGAGACAGCACTTCGTCAAATTACTGATTTTAATGTTATCGTTTATTTGGAAAACCAACAGCGATTACTCCAATGGAAATAAAGGATAGTAGGCTTTGTTGTAATGGTTAAAGATTTAAATGATATGGATTGGTGTCACAGCTTGGTGTGATAGTGAGTTTAAGGGTCCGTATAAGGCTAGATGCCCAAGTTCAAATGAGCATATCACTTTGTGTAACTTGGTTAATCGGTATAGTAAAAATAGAATAGACATTAGACTACATATATGGCTGATGTGCTGATCTTAGAAAAAACGCAAAATCTTTAAGTTCGCTCGATAGAAAAAAATTACGAAGTTACCTCTAAATTTCATGTTTTTTGAGTGTTAAAGGACCTTCCTCAAATCATAAAACCTTGACATCGTCGGCTTGTCTTAGAATATTTTAAAAATTCCATCTAGAAGCAGAGTTATTAAATAAAAACGCAGATTTTTGTGGGTGCGTGTTTCTTGGTGGTCGTAACAGCCACGGCTTAGAGCGCGCTATTTTAAACTAAAAGAAAACGTCGTAAAGTTCAGTTCCGATTCATGCAAAATCAGGTGCTCAATCTGACCTTATATGCAGCCTTAATAGAAATGTTTCGCGTCGTAGCAAATCGCTTATCTTTGTAGACTCGATGCGACGATGATGCTCGCAAATAAGTACATACATGCATGCAGGTATTGTTCTCCATAATCAACAACATGTTTACGGCCAAACCTTTGGAATGTGCGGTGTTATCCTCTGTGCGGGTACTGCATTTCTGGAACGTATGCTCCAGACAAGCCTCGATAACTAGTATATAGGATGACTTTCGTTTATATTGCCAAATTCATACTCGTAAAAAGATAAAGATAAAAAGATAAAGATAGTTTTATTTGCTTCAAATATGGTACTTAAAGATATATTATATTAAAAATGTCCAACATATTTCACCTTAAGAAGGCATGCAAATATTTACAAATGGTATGTAGAAGTTAAATTCACCAAACACACAAAAAACATTAAGAGAAAGCTATTAAAAGTTTCACACAAAGAAAGAAAAAAAAAAAAAAAGAATATATACACATTCCTCTCAAAAACTAACATGTCAAGAAGGAAATAAATTAGAACAGAATTAAAATTACAATGTCACAGAAATTTGCATACGAAATTTTTATTTTACAATTTAAATTACCATTTCTTATATGTCACAATACACATTAACTATATTTTATTTCTATACGTCAAGAATTGAGTTACACTATAAAAACATTTCTCAACGAGCCAGTTGTATAGTCTCCTATTAAATAATTGAGGGGCTACATCTTTAATTTCACTTGGTAGGCTATTGTAAATTCTAATGGCCATTGGAAAGCAGCTGTCTGAATAGAGAGCACTTTTTTTCATTGGAATAGTCAATTTATTTGGATTTCTTAACCTATATACACCAAAAGCTGCTTCTTGCTTCGTCTTGAAAAAAGTTGGATACTTTTTGACGAAAATACAAATTTCAAAAATATACAAACATGGTAAAGTAAGCAGTTTGAGTTTAGAAAATAATGGCTTACAGGAGTCTAGGGGTTTTGCGCCACATAAAGCACGGACACATTTCTTTTAGGCGATAAATGCTCTGTTTACTTCCGTAGATTTTCCCCAGAGAATAAGACCGTACCGAAGAACTGACAAAACATACCCATGATATGCACTGAGAGCAACTTGTTCATTCGCTAATGACCTTAATCTATACAGGGCAAAAACAAACTTATTAATTTTTTTGCAGACTTTGTCAACGTGGGCTTTCCAATTCATATTTCTGTCAAGAGTGATCCCTAAGAAATTAACTGTGTTGGATTCTTCAATGTTGTTGTTGTCATACTTTATTTCTAGTTTTAAGGGTACATTTTTATAATTTTGAAACTGTACAAATGTCGTTTTTGATAGATTTACCTCCAAGTCATTGTTTTTAAGCCACTTTATGATAGATTGAATACTTTCGTTTGTTTCTTTTTCGATGCATTCTCTTTTACATTCTATAATCAAAGATATGTCATCAGCAAACAAGACAGTTTGATGCTTTGTACAGTCCGGAATGTCATTAATATATAATATAAACAAGAGTGGGCCAAGTATACTGCCCTGAGGCACTCCCGTTTTATTAGTTCTTAAGGCAGACCTGTACACAGTGGTATTGGAATTCCTATCTAGGTTAGTTATTTCTACACTTTGTTGCCTGTTTCTAAGATAACTTTTAAACCAGTCGTAAGCAGGACCTCGTATACCATATTTTTCCATTTTATGAAGTAAAGTTCTATGATTAACAAAATCAAATGCCTTGGTCATGTCAAAAAATACTACTAATGCTGGTTCTTTTTTATCTATTTTCTCACATATACTTTTTACTAAATGAAAAACTGCAAGACTCGTGGATTTGTTGGTTTGGAACCCATTTTGTTCTGTTTTTATTATGTTAAATTTTGTCAGAAATTTGGACAACCTTACATGCATAGCTTTTTCAAAAATTTTTGATAATATTGATATCAATGTAATCGGTCTATATCTTTGTATATCGGTTTTTGGACCATTTTTATGCAAAGGTTTTACAATTGAAATCTTAAGTGCCTCAGGAAATATACCATGGACAAAGGATTCATTTATCAAATGGCTTAGAATTGGAGCAAGCAGAATGGTACAAATCTTTATTATTTTTGTTGAGATTCCATCATAGCCGACTGAATTAGTGTTATTTAATGAATGGATAATTTTTTCTATTTCACATACAGAAATAGGCGTAAGAAATATAGAGGAATTATTCATTTCAATTTTATCAGATTCATTATTATTATAATTATTACGTGTTAAGATATCATTTTTACATATGTCAACAAAATAATTATTAAAAATATTTGCAATGTCATTAGGATTAAAAATAACCTGGTTGTCAAATTCAATTTTGTCAATTACATTGTGTTTAATGTCTTTACCCTTAGTGTTTGCATTTATTATATCCCATGAAGCCTTACATTTATTTTTCGACAAGTCCGTAGCTAGGAAGGTGGTCAGGACCAAGGTTCAATAACCCTTTTGGTGAATTTCGCAAAATAAAATATAGACATCTTGTACTGAGTCGAGGTTGTTCTTGAACAAGTTTATAGGCACTAAAAATATTTGTCGTATTTTGCAACAGGGTCTTTGGTCCTAACCACTTACCGAGTCTCCAGAATGAATTCGGCTACATAAACGAAAGTCATTTTATACACATGGAATATAACATTGATTTTATTTTCACCTCGGCAATTTATTTATAAAACGGTCAGCAGTTGGAAGGCTTTATAAAGAAGCCCTGTTTTAGAAATAGGGCATTCCGTTTTCCATTGTCTTGTATTTCCATTACAAGGAAAACCATTCAACCATTCCAAGGAACGAACTGAAGGTCAATTTTAATAGGAACTGTCGCTCGCTTTGGAAAAGTTAGAAAAGTTTAGCTGGCGCGTTTCAAGAGTTCTGTGGTGAAGTCACGTTCTTGATTAAAATTTATACTTGGCGGTTTTCATCGTCTCTGTGGTCTGGGGGTCAAGTTTAACAGATTCTTTACAGTTGGTTGGTAGCATCCTTGGACGAAGTGGTTAATTCGTCCAAGGTGGCATCCGAAGGGTGCCAAACGGGATCCGATTACTAAGCCTCCGCTGTTTGTCTGTCTGTCCGTCTTTCACAGGGGTCTACAGCTTCAACCATAATAGAAAGTTGACATTTTCACAGAATAACACGTTACTTTGGCCCATCACAACTGATAAAATATAAAAAAATATATAATTTAGAGGCGTCCCCATACAAGAAACCTCGAAAAAGTTGCATTATTTAAAATTTTAAACGTTATTGGTTTTGGCTCTTACTTAAAGACGGTAACACATACAAGTTTTAAATTTAGCCAGATTGTAACATACTCTAAAGTAAAACAAAAAATTATAAAAGTAGGGTTCCGCACGCAGACGGCGCCAATTTTTTTGTCGGCGCTACCATTTTAGCTTCTTGTTTTTTGTAGCCTCGATGTTCCTTTGGCATGTATTTGTATTATTGTTATTTACCATAACATTTTTAGGGTGCCGCACCCGTATTGTGGGATGGCCTTGAACCCTTTGACCGACTCGCATGTGGCTAAATTTTTTTGCACCCTAGTCTGACAAGGGATCCTTTTGGGTGTCGCTGGTGGCCGGCCGGTTTTCATGGCGTCTTCACAAAATAATTGTTTTCTTAAGGGAACCCCCCTTCCCGACTTGGTCTCTTTTCAAATTAATTTTAAGCCAATAAAAAAAGACGATTAAATTTTGCAAAAAAATATATGTCATATTTCACTCTTTGATCTTAATATTTCGGCTGTTAGATACACGATTGCTTACATTTTCTTCGATCCGATTAAATCGCAAAGATAGGTCTAAACTATGATCTAAATATCATTTCAAATGAGCTATATTAAGTTTTGGATAATAAAACATATTTTAGAAAACGTCGTGAAAAATGTGATATAAAACGGCCATCATATTAAAACCCATCCCTCTAATTCCATAATAATAAATAAAAACACCTCAAAACCGCGAGTTTTCTGAGCGGCCCGCTTCCGCTGAGCAGGATGAACATGTGAAAAATGAAAGCGGTGGAGCAGGACAGATTTTTCTGGATAACCTCGCCTTAATCGGAGTGAGACGATGGTTTGCGCGGGAAGGCCCCTCCGCTTCCGGGCATAAAAGAAGGGGTTATTAAATTTTTCGACATCAGGATAATGGTATTTCGATAATGAAGAGAGGACGGTCGATTATGAAGAGGGGACGTTCGATTTTGAAGTGGCGACGGTCGATTATGAAGAGGGAACGGTTGATACATTTATCCTCTTAACATCAATTAATATTGATTTAACACGAATAAAAGTCGCTTTGAACTAGTTCCATTAACGAAACAATATTATTTTTATTATTCAGGCACGACTTCTTAGTCTTATTCATGACATCTTTGGGCGAAATGAAATAGGTGAACAAATACCTAGAACAGTCAAATTAAATAAACAACCTTCGTGCTACGAGTTAATAAATATTAAATTTAAATAAATGAACGTAAACGAATATTTCAAAGTATGTTGCGGATTGTTGCGTTTTGATTCAATAACAATTTCTAATGGTTTATTATTAATTGCCACGGTAGTCAACTATTCACACCATAGAGTGTAAAATTAGTCTTGATGTAGTCGTTGTACGTTTCCATAGGGACTAATCCATCCATCAGCCTGTTTCGTCCACTGCTGGACATAGATTTTGCCACTCTTGGCGGTCCTCCTAGAAGAAATGCCCGTACTCACACACACTCGGCAGGTGGGTTGGTGAGCGCGGTGCGGAAACCTTTGCACCAGTGACGCCGCTGTCGCCTGTCACCATTAGTACCGTTAGTCGGTCTCAGGCAAGGGTTGTGCCTATTTGAGAACTGTCCCCTTATTCTCTTCCGAATAACTTCTTGGGTGGCGAGTATACATAGGTCCATAGGTATAGTTCGCTTGAGTGAAGTTAACTCTGACAAGACCGATAGAGATATATATATGACAGAGATAGACAGAGACAGAACTCCAGTGGTGCCATTAAGTTTGGTGCCGATTGTAGTGATAAAAGTACAGAATCCAGTTTCATGTACCCGTCCTTTCGTAGTTGTTATATAATAAGGGCTTGCTATAATTAAAATAGTCTTTAGATAAAGAAACAAGGTCAATATTGAAGTCAAATGACAAATCCCCTCCACTTAAGTTACGTAACACTGCAAGTTGATACTTTGACATTGTGCCGTGGCTACACTAGTCACGTGTAAACTTGCCACTTTAACATTTAACACCGGCGGCGGCGGCGGTGGCGGCACGCTTCGTGATTCGAGACCCGTTATTCCACTGCACTTTCCTTGCCATTGTTTCTTACATATTCACACATATACACGCCTGTCTCCCAGGGGGGTAGGTAGAGCCTACAATGTTCCATCTGCCTATTCCACATATATGAATCTATTTGATTTTGCTCTTTTTAGGGTTCCGTACTAGAAGGTTGCCAAACGGGACCCTACTAAGCCTCCGCTGTCTGTCTGTCCGTCTGTCACAGTGGTCTATAGCCTTAACCGTAATAGGTAGAGAGTTTTTACAGAATACGTGTTCCTATGGCCTCTATTACGACAAATAATAAAATATATAAAAGAATGTTAAGGGTGATGGTCCCCATACAAGAAACCTCAAAAAGTGGCATTGTTTAAACGTTATTCGTTTTGGCTCTTATTTAAAGAAGGTAATACATACAAGTTTTAAATATAGTCAGATTGTAGGACATACTTTAAAGTAAAATAAAAAGTAGGGTTTCGTACGCTGACAGCGCAACATTATTTTGTCAAGCGCTACCATTTATCGCCCTGTTTTTTGTAGCATTGATGTTGCTTTGGCATTGTATATTGTTGTTATTTACCATAATGTTTTTAGGGTTCCGCACCCGTATTGTGAGATGGTACATACATTGTGCGCGAGTTCAACACACACTTACTTATTTTTTTAGAATATCGCTAGTTTGTTAAGAGATTCGTGTCTGAGGCGCTCTGTATTGTTTTGTCTTCCAGTCCTCTTGGGACTCGTATGTAGGCTGAATTGCCACAACATTTGCAATGGATGAGACTGGCGAGAAGGACCCAACAGTGACGTGCGGTGCAACAACAGTGCGGACTGATTGATTGATATTATATTACCAATATGATTGGTCTATTACTGTTCTACATGGAATAAGTTCCCAGTAGCGATTCGTAAAACCTGATTTGAGTATCCCACTTCCCACTATCCCACTAATATTATAAATGCGAAGTTTGGATGTATGGATGGATGGGTGGATGGATGTTTGTTACTCTTTCACGCTGTAACTACTGAACCGATTGGGCTGAAATTTTCCATGAATGTAGTTCTAAACCTGGAATAGGATATAGGCTACTTTTTATACCATAATTCAGTTACCATGGGATGAAATTCAGATTTCAAGTTTCTATAGAAAAGTGTTGTATTACCCTTTCAAGCCGTACCCATTGAACCGATTGGGCTGAAACTTTGCACTAGATCTAGAATAGGACAAAAACTACTCTTTCCCTTTGTTCCCATTGACAAACTATAAAAGAAACATACAAAATGGGAAACAGAGGCGCATAACACACACATTTCACCAGCTGTGTTTACTGTAGGTAATAGTCCGAATAATATTGACTGATTTTATAGGAGTACACAAAAACTAATTCAACGCGAGTGAAACCGCGCGCGGACAGAGGTTCCGTTAATCATTTTCAGACGTCCTTGAGAAGTAAATAACGTAGGTCCGTGAACGGCCCACGTGTAGCCGCTTCCAGCGATGTGACGCCCACGTTCTTCTATTTGGAAATGGCACTGAATGCACAGCGTTTTTTTCATCTCGCCCGTCTACCCACTAGGAGACAGTCATGTTTACGAGTAACATATTGGTACTCGTGGTCTAGTGGTTCGTCTCCCACTAATTCGTAGGTCGCGGGCACGGTGTTTAGTCTGCGATGTTCAAACTGTGGCTTCATATTTGTGCTGCAAGTACGGCGGTGGCGGCGGTACTGCTTACTACGGACGTAATAATCATGGGTGTACTAGTGTGTACTTTGAACTTCATGTTCATACTAGGAAACACCCCTTCCCCGGAATTCTTGTCATGACGATGTACATTTTTGAAATGTTTTAACGAAAAGAGCATGCCTGTTTTATGTCTCCCCGTGGTTTGTTGTTAGTAGTCTCCAGTCAAAGTATTGTTGAGAGGTCGAGGTCGCCAAGATAAGCGTACGAAGCGAACGACGCGACGCGCGCCGAACTTACTCTGTCACTCGGTCTGGTGATACGTTTATTGTCAAACCGGACATGTAACGTAAGACAGTCTAGTTGCAAACTCCACTAAGAAGAGGATACAAGGTGGAATAGAACAGCCGAAATGTCACCTGACCACGATTGTAAGTCTGTAGGAAGTCGATTATGTACTTTTAGCGTCAGAGTAGCTGATATCATAATACTATTAAAACTCGTGTGAGCTGATATAATAAACTATTTTCACAATGGATATTAAACTCACATCACATTATTTATGTTGTTGATTACTTGTATAAGGTCCTACAATTTAAAGTGAAAAAATTTCAAGAGGTGATTGAGCATCGCTAATGGACCACTTCCCACTGAAAAGAACTTCCGCGGACTCTTTTTCATTTTTCCATAGAAATTTGCTCAGCTTATAGAAACACTTTAAACTGGGATAAAAAAAATACAGAATTTTTTTTCTTCCTGAATTTAGTGATCTGTTAAAATCACTGTCTAATCCTTATAAGACTTTTATATAAGGTGACTTTAATTTATGCAGCCAAATTCTTACTGAACACTCAGTAATTGCTCAGTAACAAGGTTCGATGACCCTTTTTTGTGAAATTCGTAAATTATTATTTATTATTCTTTACGTATTCCTCACAAACGCAAGCCCAGCCCCGAGTCAATTACTATGGAACGTCAAGATTTAATTTTGCAAAATCAGCAAAAAGTGTTATCGATCCGTGCTACTGATCACTTACGAAGCCTGCAGTATGAGTTTGGCTGCATAAATTAAAGTCACCTTACATACCATACTCGTATATGCCAACTGTTTTACCGATACAATTTCGGCATTTTCAGGCAGTGGCAAGATCTACTTTCCTTGAAGCTTTTTCCAGTTTGCTCTTTTTCTACTTTCCTTGAAGCTTTTTCCAGTTTGCTCTTTTGGACAATTTGCACACACGGCCAAGTGCTAAAAGAATATCATTTTATACGACTATCATATTCTCTTATGTATACTGTACACATACTAAAGTAAAAGTAAAAGTGTCCTGACGGTCGAAGTCATTTTTCGGCCTAATTCGCCAAGTGTCTGGAGGGTAACGTGCCAAAAAAAAACTGTTATACCAAAACCGTCAACGTCAAATCATCGCCATTTAGAAATAGCAACGACCTTAATTTATTGATTCCATTGTGGTCTGTCGCCATTAGCTCACTCCTTATCAATCAATCATTCACGTGCGTGCGTTTGCGTCACGTGAGTTTGCACCGGAATCGTTGGCGATTCGCACCGAATGATTGCCAACACAAAACGTGAATGTCCAGTGGTTAGAGTACTCGCCTGCTGATCCGGAGGTCGCTAGTTCAAATAGCGTAGTGACTTTTACACGTCAAGAGCTAGAATAGTAGTTTATACTATAAGTGCGATAAGGAGGCAATAGCTTACGAAGACGCTCACGCACGAGCGATAATCAAGTGTTTTAAACGTTACGACTAATATATTGCCCTTACCCACGTGTATCATACTACGTTTTTCAATGCATAGTGTACGTAAATAAATGAAACATAATTAAAGTAGCGAGGGTTTCAAAGGTACGAGACGCTAAATAACTTTGCTGCCGAGCGAAACACACAACTTTTCACCTCACTAAAGCGAGGAAAATGTTAGGTGCAAGAAAACCAGTTTTAATAAATATTCAATTATTGTTTATTTATTTAAAAAATTAAAAGTAAAATTACTACAGTTGGTAATATTGAAACATTTTTTTTGGAACTGATATGCTTGTGTTTGTAACTTGTGTACTGTTATTATTTGGCAAATTTGCGGAACACTGCTCAATTTCATAGGATTCCATTGTGAATGTTGGAGACACAGATGGATTGGCAGGCGATTCAGAACGGTTTTTTATCGCGCTGTCTTTGAAAGTTGAAGGACAAGTCCAAGGATCTGGGCAAGACTGCTTTAAAGTTCCAACGATGCCTTTGCATATTTTTGATTTGTTCTCTATAGAATCCCCTATGTATCCTTCTGCCACGGCACTGGACTTCCAGCCGCCGTGACGTTTGAGCGTGGTCAGATCAGCGCCCGAGTCAGCCAAATGTGTGGCCGAAGTCCTCCTAAAACAATGCCTCGTGTATTGCTCTGGTTCCTGTAGTCCAAGGAAAGTGGCAATTTATCTTGGAAAACCAAAAATTTTAGTACTTCCCATAGGCTGTCTAACACATTTTCCTTTGCGATATTGCAAAAAAAATCGATCGATTCGTGTATTAGCAGGGCGCAAGGCTTGATATTTATCTACAATTTTGACATATTCGTCACGAATCACGAAGTTCCTATCAATATTGGTCTTCGTGTTTGATAACTTAACCAAGAGCAACTTTTCTGAATGCTTCTCAATGTTTTTCGTTGTAAGATACGTGAGTTCATTAGTCCGGCACGCCCCACTAATGCCAATAATGAGGACAACCTGTAACGCAAAGGAAGAAAATAAGTTTTACGGCAATATATACTTTCAGTAAAAGTA
The DNA here is from genome assembly GCA_910592155.1 of Ypsolopha scabrella. Classification (NCBI taxonomy): domain Eukaryota; kingdom Metazoa; phylum Arthropoda; class Insecta; order Lepidoptera; family Ypsolophidae; genus Ypsolopha; species Ypsolopha scabrella. Next base: position 4,590,644 of record OU342972.1, on the reverse strand, counting down.
CCTATGTACAAAGATGTTACATTAAAAAAAGCGAAATACGTACTTTTGTAGCTAGAAATTCGGAGTCGGGCGCTTCGTTGAGAAACTCCTCAATCTTAGAAGTGGTGAAAACCTTGGATTTTTTGGTTTGTGGCTGCTTGCCTTTAGCTTTAAAAACGCCAGCAGTTTGGAATATTTATCTGTGTGTACATAATTTTTCGTTTTTATTGTGGCTTTAAGCATCGAGTAAATACTCCAAAGTGTGCTTGATTTTCTTGTTTCAGATAGTTCAATGAAGTATTATAGCATTATTGTCTCCGAAAACGTTTTCGCGCCTTTGGAATGTCTCCATGCATTGAACAAACCGTACGCTTTTATGTATTTTTCGCGCGATTTTTTCGGAACAAAACTCAACTCGGCATTATGTACCGCTTGCACTAATTCTGTTAAATTTATATCTTCGTCGCTGCTAGCCTCGCTCATATTTTATGATTTCTTTCGATTTTATCAAAAAACAAACCAAAATAATGGAAGGAAAGCGAATTGAATAAAGAGGAGGAAATTTTAAAGTTTTTGTTTTTAATCAAATTTTCTTGCTGGCCAGTGCGATTATTCTTTAAATGAGGCTGGCGCATGACATGAAATAATAATTTGCATTTCAGTAGACTGGCTGCATAGAATCTATACATATAAAATAAAACGTCTGTCTGTCTGTTCGTTTGCTTATAACTTGAGAACCACTCAATGGATTTTGATGCAGTTTTCACTGAAAGATAAAGCATTTCTTCGGGAAGGTTTTAGGCTATGTATCATCACGCTATGACAAAAGGGAGCAGCGCAATGAGAATTTTCGTGAAATATGGAAGGTTCGCCACCGTAGCGTAGCCGATCGTCGCGGGTTCAAATCCCGACTAGTAAACTTTTTTTCACTTTATTGTTTATTTTATTTTCAGAATAAATCTTTTCTTTTGTAAAAAAACGGTGACCAGAGTCTGCTGATGGGACTGAAAGGTGGGTACGGGATCTCCTCAACGGACAACAGCAGACCCTTCGAGTTTGGGCTTATTTGATTGGTATTTATTAGCACTTTTGTAAAACATGGCGACCAGGGTCTGATGATGGGACTGGAAGATGGTTATGGGATCTCCTCAACTGTCAACAGCAGACCCTTCGAGTTTGGGCTTATTTGATTGGTATTTATTAGCACTTTGGTAAAACATGGTGACCAGGGTCTGCTGATGGGACTGAAAGGTGGGTACGGGATCTCCTACGGATGCATATTGTCGTTCAAAAATCATATTCTTTTGTTTTCGGCGGAGCCGAGGGCAGAAGCTAGTATAAACTATTTTGAAACCAATGTGGTTCTATGTACATGTAATATTATTGTACGAAACCTTGATTGAATAAAAATATTCGAATTTTAAACACACTTTCCACGCTAGCAGATAAAGTGCGCTTTTCCACCCAGACTTCGAATGGTAAACAGAGCCTTTCCGAGGTTGTGAGGTGAAAAATAATATTACACCCGTTCTACACAATTAGACCAATGGCAAAGACTTTATTGGATCCTGATAGAGGCTATTGTTGGTTGGCTTATTGGCCTTACTGTCTTGGACGGGTAATACTAATAATCACGCAGCGAAACGACGCATTGGAAGGTTTTTATTTTTAAAACTAAACAGGATTGGAGTGGATTCACTTGCAAATCTATTTTACAACATGAAAAAAAAAATACTGTAAATCCTCCATTCTTGTGAGGAACACTTTAAAACCAAAAAAAAAATTAAGTAAAAATAGATATTTATACAAGTATATAAGGTAAAATTTATTTATGAGGCCAAATTCATACTAGAAGCTTCGTAAGTGATCAGTATCACGGGTCGATATTACGTTTTGCTAATTTCGCAAAATAAAATGTTGACGTCCCATAAGTAATTAAATCGGAGGTTGCGTTTGTAGGAAACACGAGAAGAAAACTTTACGAATTTCACAAAAAGCGTCATCGAACCTTGATACTGAGCACTTCCCGAGTCTTCAGTATGAATTTGGCTGCATAAACAAATGTCATGTTACATGTATATCGATGTACAAAACGTGACTAGCCACACAAAAAAAACATTAAACGTGTTAGTGTACTTAGACTTAGGTAAGATTATCACAATTAATGTGTCAATTAAACTAACCACCGCTACCGTAGCCTGAGAAGCCGGTAGATTATAGTGTGAGACCGTTTGTTCTGGGTTATAATTGTATTTTATTGTTTACATGTAGCAGTTTCTTCTGAACAGTTTTCACCTTCACCTTACTGAGTAGTTTGTTTATGGATTCTCCGTCTTGATTGTTGCCATCGCTTTGTAGTTTGTTAGGCTTCTCTCCAATTTCAGTATTCTGCAGGTTTCTGCGTCTTTCGATAGATGTATTTTTTTTAATTTCGAGTCACCATTTCAGGGTTTCGTACCCGAAGGGTGCCAAACGTGACCCTATTACTAAGCCTCCGCTGTTTGTCCGTCTGTCACAGGGGCAGGGGTCTACAGCTTCAACCATAATAGGTTGTCAGTTGAAATTTTCACATAATCACGTGACCTGCTTCATTAAATTGGAAACCACCTGAAAGTTCACATGTGTACAGTACAACTTAAACATAGCAACTATGCGTAGTCTTTATCACCTACTGAAGCTGCCATAAAAATTGGGCGGTTGAATTCAATTCACCTTGTAAATCGTGCGTGACGCTATATATTTTTTTGGCAAGTTCGGTCATGGTTTTATCAACTTTGTCATTATCTTTCACGTCAAATATTCTATTTAGATATCTGCAACTTCCATTTAGCTGGGCCAAGAGTCGGGATTAAAATAATATCAGCTTTCTATGGACGACCGCCAAAAATGTGCCAGTTTTTGTGAATGAATGAATTACCGTTCCCCACTGGACTTTGCGACAAATATACTTTGTCGCCCTCGTCGCCCGCAGATGAACTGAAAAAGGGTCCTAAAGGGGAAGCAACGAGGGAGTGAATCGTTGTTCCCTTTTTGGCGCCAGTGACGTGTGTATTATTAGAGCCACACATAAAAAAATACATGTGCGTCACTCACTATATAATATATAACGTATGCGACAGAGCATGTTTCTTCAAATGGAGCCCAAAAAAGACTAGCCGGTTGGTACTGCTATATCGAGCTTATTTCTTTGAGGTACGCTCAAACATTAGCTTTGAAATAAATTACGACGTGAACCATTGATATAATAAAAGAAGCAGGGATGTGAACCTTAAACTTTGGCGTTATGGAGAAATGAGGACTTAGGAAAGTTTTTAGTTTATTAAGATATACATCCATCCATCCACCAGCCTGTTTCGTCCACTGCTGGACATAGGCCTTTCCAGGATCAGGCCCATACTCACACACGCTGGGCAGGCGGGTTGGTGAGCGCGGTGCCTAAAACCTTGCACCAGTGACGCCGCTGCCCGTCATCAGTCTGTTTTATATAAGGCTCGGCAATTGGGGATGGATATACCGCCATCCATCGGTCCCAGGCAATGGTGGGCCGCCTGGTTTTGCCTAAGAGCTGTTCTCTTACTCTCCCCCGAATAACTTCGGGAGGATTTGCGAGTAAGATGGTGGTACCTCCACAGTCGAGCCCGGCATCAGCTCTACCACCTTACGATATTAAGATATAAATAAACCATGTCTCGGTTTCACTCACTTTCTCTTGCCTTCGTTTCTTCAAGGATTTAAATTTATTCAGTTCGGTAATCGGTATCACTATTAATTATGGTAAATCTTGTATCTTCCGCTACGTTATCCAATATGTAGTCTATTTGCATAATACAGGCTGTAAACGTAGTTGTATACTTTTCTTACACGGGGTATTTTATCTAATTTACATATGAAACAAAGTATGAATTAACCGGTCAAGAGCGAGTCAGGCTCTCACAGTTAGTGTTCTGTACAAATACTACAGGCAATTTGTTCATGAGACCTATTTTATTTTTATAAAAAACAAAAACTTACTCAGTATCTACTAACCCTTGAAGATTAAGGGGGGAACGGTCATTTCTAGCAAATTTCGAGCTATATCGTTATGACCACTGGAGCAAAATATATAAATAGTATAGTTTTACAGATCCCAGAAGGCCAATCCAAAAAAAAATGTTTGGTGACATCACAACCCTAACAAAATGCCAATTTTCAAAACCTACGTTATATAGTTTTCGAGGAATACCCTCTGTGACATACGGACGGACGAACACGAGAGTTATCTTATAAGTAACCGTTCTTCCTTTTAATATACGGAACCCTAAAAATATCACCTTTTCTCTTTTCTTGAAAAACAAAATTCCTAAATAAATAATATTACAGTACTTAGTATAAAACAAACTTGAAATGTATTCTATACAGTTCGTGCCAGTGCAGAAGATTAGCGTAAAGTTCTCAGATCCTTAAACAAAAGTGAGGTGGGCCTTCTTAGGATACTGTGCAGGTGACAGCTAGTTTCACGCGTGCCTTCTGTACTGACCCAAACTATACGTGCCCGAAAATAACCCCAAAGAAAGTCCATAATAAAGTATACAACCTGTATATTTTGTCTGCGACGTCACAACTACGTCAGTTCAGTAGTCTTGTCTCAACGGTTTTCCATGCATTGCTCTAAGTTTATTGACTTAGTACAAAAAAGAGCAGGTGCGGCTTCTCAGCCAGCCGGCAGATACCGTCAACGTCAAGGTTGTAGCATCACCTCGTTTAGAATTGTTAAGTTATTGAAATCTATCACGCATTTGAAAAGTTTTTGTATTGAATCTTTGTTTATGTGTGTATCAAATTTCAGAGCACAAGTTTTTTTTGCATGCTCTTGTCTACTGTTTAGTATACTTGTATTATTTGGATAGTTTTCTGTGAAATTTTGTGCTCTAGTTTTTTGATACGGAATTCTACAAATTGTCTAAATTGTTGCAAAGAAACTGAAACTTTTTTCTTTGCTTTGGAAATTAAGTAACTTTATGGACGCTTAAAGCAGGTGAAGTACTAAGCGCAAAGAAAATTAGCGCTTGTGCCTTTGATATACGAGTAAGTATCCCTTGACATATCGACGTTGTTATATTTGGATAACTAGGATACTTTTGGTCATTGTTCATTTTTATTTTTAAGAGTGTATAATACCTCACTTCGCTTCGCATGATCCTGTTTTATACCAACAAATATTGCAACAATCACTCTGAAATTTATATATGATAATGGACTAATGCTATGTCAATGCTGTGGTGAGAACTTAATTCCATTAAATTTTATCGATAGAAAAAAATTACAAAGTTACCTCCAAACCGTACAATAAACCGATAGCATTCAATGAATACTTGAAATTAGATCTGAAATTTTGCATAATATAACTGATATTAGTATAAAGCAGCTGCATAATGTAACATAAAAATGAAAAAACCATCAGTGTAGCCGCGATTTCAAAATAACTGATGTTTTGCATGTGCGGTCTCTGATTAGTGTGGGATCATAGATATCCCGTGAGTGGGATAGACAGTTAAAAAGCAGAAGCGTTAGAGCAGGACTGCGAATTGAGGTACTATGGGTCCTTAATGGCAGAAATGTTATGTTTCGATTAGATAACTATAATTTTGAGGTCTTATACCATTTTAAATAAAATACTTTGTTGTCAAGTCTTAATATATACTGGCTGTCAAGATGATAACCTCTTTCCTTGAACCGGGGAACCCTGAAAAAACAATTTAACACCCTGTATATTGCAATGAATACGTACACCAACAAACATTAAGTTAATCGTTGCTAATTGGAATTGTGTTATTCAGTTTAAACAAGGTTTAAACGTTTTGCGGCACTGCCCGTCATTGTCATATAACACATATGTACAATATATGCACATAAATTACAATAGAGGTACATAGCCTCGTTTCATTGTCTCTTTATACTCCTACTCTTTACGTTGAGTGTTTTTGTTATAATATGTTTTGTAAAAATATTTTAAATATTCTTAATTTAATGTTATAAGAACAGACTTTTTTAATAGCGTTGTAAATTTAAAACTTTATTGAAGACTGTCTTTTGCTCGCGGCTTCGTTTGCGTATTGATTAGTACACAACACGTATTGTCAGGACATGAATCCCCTCTGTGGCCTTTGAGTATCAAAAGGTTTCGGTTTGGTCGTAATTTTATATGTTGACCAGGATAACTACGGTGATAATATTCTTTGTTCTTTATTGTACACAGATAATTTGATAGTTACATAAGATTAATTAAAATATATGTTCAGAGGCGAGCTTATCTCTAAAAAGATATTTCTTCCAGCAAACCTTAGTGGGAAAGAGAAATTGTATTCAAATAAATAATCCTACATATGTGTACTACTACAAATGATATCACGTACTTACATATATATTTCAATAATCAGCTAGTAAATGAAATAAATATAATTTATACTTGCGATTGTCGGCACTTGGTGAAACTTGGAAAACATCATAATTAAATTCACTTGTATGTACTTGTTTCACTGGTTTTAATTTTAAAATTTACATGTTGATCCCGACCGGTTTCGGTTAATACACCACTCTCAAGGGATTCAGGAATTCAGGAAATTAAACTAACATTACGACGAACCATTAAAGATGTGCACAATGATCATGTCGATGTACATGATTTTTAAACGTGAAACCAGTGAAACAAGTACAACTGAATTTAATTATGAAATAAATATAAATAACTATATTGTTCTAACAAAATAAATGTAAAAATATGTCAAAAAGTAAATACAATAAACATATGTATATACTTAAAAATACAAATAAATAATTAAGTTACCTACTTTAAGATAGCGAGACTCTTTTAGACTTTTCTTGAAAGGCTGATCGTGGGGCAATCGCGAATATTGTGTGCATTTTTGTTTGGAACTCAATTATTTCCTAAACTAAGGGTGTCCGCGGGTATGACTCTTGGGAAAAGTGGTTCAGTAGGATCGGTAGAATATGTGGTTTCATTTAATGGTAGCCGTCTATTTACACCCGGTATAATGTTATTCTTCTACATAGTTGTGGAATATTTATTGTTAATATCGATTATTCTGCGATTGATTGTTCTGGTACAAACGTGATTTTTCCAATTAGTTAATTAGAGTTGTGCTAGTTTTCTAGTGACGAGCCGAGTGTCCATTAAATTTTATCGTATTAGTCGCATCGGTATAGTATTTTATTATGCTATAAGTACCTAGTCTGTTATTTTTTATTACATTTCTCAACCAGTTTCGACTGAATATCTATACTAATAATAAAATAGTTTTTATTTACTACACCAACAAACTATTCTTTTTGTTTCGAATTTTTGTCCGTCTTATGTATGTTCCGTTTTGACTCAAGAACCGGTTGGATGCGTTTTTTATATTATCATTGTACTAATCCTGTTCGTAAAATAACGCCCAAGCAGAAAATTGGACAGAGATTGGAAAAACGCGGGGGAGCCGCGGGCAAAAGCTAGTATGTACAGTCGAATGTTTTGAGAGGTATCCCCGCATTCTCATATATCGTTACTTAATTAATCATTAGTATAAAATGTCATTATTTTACTTATTCAGCAATGTGTACTTAGTCAACCACATAATCCTAGGTGAATAAAAAGTGTATAATCCTTGTTATTAGTTTAATAATCAACGGCATAGATTGAAAGGTGAATACCTCACTTGGTCAACAGACCGTATGTACGTAAATTGCGAAAAACTCATTAGTAAGCTTGACCGGCAAGGTTCGAACCCGGGTCTCAAGTTAGAGAGTTCTACGGACTCCTCCACTGCGCTGCTTTTGCAACAAATGAGCTGTAATTTCGTCAGTATGTAAACAATTCCTACTGTTAGTGACTATTGCTTAATTACTAGAGTGATTATTATTTAATAGCAAGCGGTAATCTTCCTTGATTTCACTAATTTTCGAGGTTTTTTCCTTGAAAGAAACTGGTTAGTTGCCATGCTAGGGTTTTACTTTGTTTATTTTATTTCATTTCAATAGGTTCTTTGAATAGGTTCTAGGTGAGCGCACTTTATCCTAAGTTTTAAGTAATTGTCAGTAGAAAAAAAAACGAAAAAATCCTGAATTCGTTTACCTGTTTTAAGTTCAAGTTCCTTATAGCATTTGCCATTACATTGATGTTGGTAGTATACGTACAATGACACCCAGTTTGGGTACAGCAACATAAAGGTTCTACTTAGTTAAATTATATATTGTAATCTACATATAAGCTCAGCCCCCCTACAATCATAATTCTAGGGTAACTTGTGTATTCTTAACTGATCAGTCTGATGATCATCACATTCAAGAAGAAAAAAACTTTTTTGTCAAATGTTTTTTTACTTCCCAGTACAAAGTGGTTCAATCACCTGGCAACACTAACACTTCTATGGAAAAGTGGACATAAGTTCCCGGAAAAAAAACGTCGTAAATTGGTCTATTAGCAATACCCAGTCATCTCTTAAATTTGTAAATGGACAGCGATCTTTAAATAATGTGTTTACTTTAATTTAAAAGCCCCTGATGATGCTTACGTAACGAAACCAGTTGGGTAGTGTTATATTAAATTTATTTGTGGAAAAGTATGAGTGTTTTTCATAACAATAAATCTTTGAATGTAGCCACATTATTTACTAGTTTATTATTAGTATAGATAGAGATATCTTGTTACATATAATAACACATAATGAAATGAAAAATATAATACAAACTGAAATTTAAGTGATTTTGGAAACGAAAACTGGTGATAGTACTCTTCCATATCATAGACTAAATAGATTTAGTTAGAACTAGAACGTTTAGACTAAATAGATAGATGTCCATATCAACAACTTTTACTATAGACCCAACCCTGAAATCGCGAAAAAAAATCAGCTGTTTCATACATTTTGGCCGTGTAGGTATGTTTAACTTTTCCATGGAACGAACAGCTGATATTTTTTTCGCGATTTCAGGGTTGGTTCTATAATAAATTAAAAGTTGTTCATATGGACAAGTGGGATAGTCAATGAGACACAGTAGATATAATAATGTCTTATCTATCCGCGTCTTCTAGAAAGAACGTCTTATCCTCAGAAGTGTAGATATCAGAGGTCTTATCAGAGGTCTTATCAAACGGTCGTTATCGGCAATCTGACCGTGATCAATATTAGGTGACTTTCGTTTGTATAGCCAAATTCGTACTGGAGACTCGGTAAGTGGTCAGGATCAAAGTTCAATGACCACCTTATATTATAATGTTTTAATACGGTAGGGTTGCCGTATTTTCCCGAGACCCCGTTGTGACTACACGTGACACTTCGGTTGTGGAAAGCAAATTTTTATAGGTGAAATAAAGCAAAAACTGATAGATTTAGTATGAAATATAATAATAAAGTAGTAAGTGTAGGATACAATTTTTTAATTTTCACTGTTAAAATTGACCTTTTGTTTTGTCAATTGGCACGCGCTTCACCATGTCGGGATATACTTGCAGTTTGTCAGGACGTCGGGACTCGGGACACCACTGTTAATAACGGTGAAATGTCCCGAGAATGGAAGTACAAAATAGTAGTTTATGAAACTGGTAGGAACATAAAAAGGCGAGTTTTTTAATAGTACACGAGTGTTTCAATACTTAGTTATTTAAACATAGTTTCATACACTACTTTATCTAAACTCATGCCTACTTACCCGTTTTCATAATCTTGGCAAATTTGTCGTTGGCCATTTTTGATTTTTTCTGTAAAAGCTTGTTCTAAAAGTGTTCGTAATTTCCGTCGTTACTTCCAGAATGTCAGGTGGAGTTATCATCACCATTACTGCTGCCAGTAATTTTAGGGCAAAATAATACTTTTGAACCATAAAACCACAGTAAGTAATAAACAAATTTCCCCGTAAACATATGGCGCCGAAATCCAACACAACAGTCCAACGCGCATGGGCCCTAGCGCGCGCCGCCAGCCATAAACAATACCTGGCCGCAAATAAAGTTGAACTGTATGTAACCCCCTTTGTTGGGTCGCAATATTGTTATGTACCATCGAAGAAATTGCCGCAGGCTAGCGCTCTTATAACCATTAAAATACGGGTGAAAAGTAGGTCGCGGTATTTTCCTCAATAGTACGTATTGGAGAATATTAAAACCTCATTGGTATTCGATATTAAACCTCAGAAATGGCTGTATGACCTAAGTTCCCTTTGCCTTCCTAGTTAGTATCACATGTACTGTAATAGCAAAATATTTTTTTATATCATTATCTTGTTAGGAGACCTATACTTACTACAATTTAATTTTTTTCTGTGTTAGAGACGTTCATGAATTTTTTCTCATTACCAATGCAAGTAGTTTTTATTTCTTATTGAGGATTTCACGATATGAGGTTATATAAAAGCAGGTAGGTACTTAAGTATTTATTTGTCTATGCATAGGGGCATGTAACCGTGATGCCACTCAATGTTTCAACGTATTGTACTGATAATAACAATTATCGTACACTTATTTAGCAAAACTGTTAACGTTTGCCGAAGATAAAACAGGCACCATTTACCTAGTCATTGCAAAATAAACCTAAATGAATTAGAGTTATGGGATAATTTAGAGAAGCATTTTAAATGGTTTGTAATAGCATCTGTGCAAACAACTAAATTGACCTTCGATCGTTCCAAACGTCACAGTGGCTTCTGAAGATCTCTCTCTAAACATGCGTCTTTATCGTCAATATAATCCTTTTTAGCGAAAGATCAATAGCGACGCATGTTGATAAAACTTTTGAAGACAGCCTTAACTGTGCGTGTGCGTGCCCGAGAATTATGTTGGAAGAAATGATCTGAAGCCATAAAAGAAACGACTATAGTCTCTATTATGCTAATTTTGTTAGTAAATTATGCACCGCATTAACAGAAGTTGTGAACCAAAGCGAAATACATTTGTAAAGGTGTGAGGTCTTTAAAAATAAAAATAGAATTCTTGTATTTTGGTCACGTGCGGCGTTGTTCTAGAAAAAGATTGCTTACCTATCTTTTTTATATTTTTTTATCGATTACCTAACACAGTCTAACTTACGCTGTTCAAGAGTTCCTTGTAGCAATACTTACTACAATAAATGTAATGTAACCTAAATAATTTCATTACTTAACATTACTCAATGGTAAGAGGAAAGCAACAACAAAATTGCAATGTATGAATTGTACGATTTGCACGGTCACCGTTACAAACCTTGCTGAACAAAATCCAAACATAAAGGACCCTGAAATGTCCAACTTCAATTGAAATCCAACCATAACACCATTCAATAAGGTTGATAACTACGGGATGGAGAGGCGAGCTATGATTAGTAGGATGCGATATCAAGATGGCGTCGCGTGGTTCGCGGTTCGGTCGTTGACGCCTCGCTGGGAGCGTGGCAGACAAACGCTATCGATTCTTTGTAGCCAAGTTACTAGTGCCGCCATCTGTTAACGAGTGGAGAAACGTTAGCTGGTTGTGTAGTTGCAGGATAATTGTTATAGATGGCGCTAAGCTCGGATTTATTGTTTTCACGGCATTACAAGAAGTATATTTGAGCAAAAAAATGTATACAAATAATACAAAAACTGATTTTGCTTGTACATTAACCAATACATGTTTCAGCTGAGAAGCTATTTTTGAGCGTTAGTTATTAAATTTGAGGAACGATCCTTCTAAGTAATATTTCAGAAACCTTTATTAACTGAAGACACCAACTAATGGGTATTCTGTCTATGTTTCCAGTGTAAAGACTTCGAGAAGGTCGGCGCGACTGTGGCGACAACTCCTTGCGACGTGGTGGAGGAAGCTGATATCACCTTCTCGTGCGTCGCTGACCCTCAGGCTGCTAAAGAGGTGAAACTAGCTTGCTAGACATACTATCTACAGATAGCGCGCGAGTTGAATGCAGACCTGAAAAACACAACAACCGTTTTATTTAAGCACACAGGCGTACTGTGCAGGCGTGACGTGAGAGGGAGGTGCTCCCGCCCTTCACCTCAACCATCGACTGCATTCAACTCGCGCGCTATCTATGTTTACAATTGTATTTGTAAGACGTACTATAATACTGTGCCGTTCATAAACTCACACTGGGTTGGGTTTCAATTCAACTCTAGTCGCAACCTCGACCGTTCAAAAATGGCAGTGTCGTTACACTAGTGTTGACTTTTTCTACATCAACTCTGAGCATGGTTCGCCAGGTTCGAGAGGCATGTTAAAATTACAGCTAAAGAACCACACTATAGTGCGACAAGACTCTTGGCGCGTGGATTGGTTGTGGCGAAAATTGGAACTAACGCCGCCATCATAATAAAACGTAACTTTTGTTTTACAGCTGCGCCCCCTGTCAATGTCATCCGCACGCCAAAAGAGCATTGTCGTACTGTAAATCCAACGTAAAAATCTCAAACCACGTTTGGAAAGTCGCCTGTTCAGAAACTCAGCGTTACAATCCTAGTGTTCCTACCCATAACGCATTTGCAATTAACCTAATGATTTATGGTGCTCTACTGGATCGAACGCGATCAATTTTAGAATATTAATTAGCTAGGGGCTTTATTGTCTAACTTCGACATCCATTGCAATCGTCTTCAATTCAAACGCGCCGTGATTGGCTAGAAATTATATGACACATCATTTTTGGCCAATCACGGCGCTTTTGAAGGGGATATTGAAGTAGACAAAAAGAGGACTGATCCATTGGTGATCTAGTGAGATTTTTGCTCCCGAATTATACGTCTATTTTTTAGTTCTAACTAGAATATTTCACAGAAAGGGTCATTGAACCTTGATCCTAACCACTAAACTAGTCTCCGGTATGAATTACGCCGTATAAACGAAAGTCACCCTATATTCATATAGCAGTAGTTATAAATTCAAAATCATATAAGTGCTTTAAATAAACCACCTTAGACACCAAGTATGTATATAACGAGTTTACAACCTTTACAACATAGATGGCCTTGTTTCCCAAAATAGCATTATCATTAGAGCAGCAACACACAATAGAGTGATCATAACACACCCTCGGAAGGTCGGGGCGTAGGCTGGTCGGTACTGCGGTGACCTTTGCCTGTCCTACCCTTTCTACCTACAGCCCACACTAATTCACTACTGGTATTTGCTGAAACCATCGTTAAATAATATAAAATATTTTTTTTTTTTAAATATGTGATTAGAAGATCTGCACTTGCTTTGGCTGTTTTTCGGTATGGTCATATACCTAGTTCATGAGTCTAAAAATGAGAGTTTCGTTGTTGTCCGTCTGTCAGGATCCTTTTCTTGGACCACGTGAGAGATATCAAGTTGAAACTACATAATACCTCTTCTTACAGAATTCGACGGCGGCCCCATCGTGTTGTCAAAAATCAGGTTTCTGGTTATTGCCCTTTGCGTAATCAATTTCATACGAATTTGCTCACCATGAAAACCTGTAGTACTTTCAGTAGTTTCAGTTTGAAATTCCATTCATAAGTAGGTATTTTGACACAAATAAGCAACGACCTATAGATGTATCTTTATGTCGATGCAAATGAGGGAATATACGTGGATAACTACTTGACCAACTTATTTTTGCAGTTTTGTTTGATAGATTTTTTTACGTACTTAAATATAATTTTCGAAACATTTTTATTTAGGTCTACTAACACATAAGAATGTTGCGAGAACTTCTTGCACTTGACCTTTTTTTAATGATATGATAATGATAATATGACTGATAAATACTGCCAAATTCATGCTGTAATCTAGGGAGGTAAGTAAATTTGAAAATCAAACGAGTGTCCCTTACAGTTACTAATTATGTAGTCAATCACTCGTCTCGTCAAATGACAATGGAAAATATATGTTCTGCCTATTTCTTTTTTATTTTGTTATTCTGTATTTTTTTTAAATATTATTATGGGAAAATGTGACTTGCGTATATAAATGTAAATACGCTAAATAAAATCTTAAAAAGACGTTTATGACTTAAAACAGCAACTAAATCATTTTTTTTTTTAAAATCACACAGGCCAGTGAGACGCAATTGCCCAAAAAACAAAGAAAAGGTCACATGAAAATAAAATGGCGGCAGTAAAATTATCTTGTTGAAAACGTTGTTGTAAACATAATTTCATAATTGATTAACGACATATTTCATTGATTGCACGTCGAATTAATTTTTATATCCTGCAAAAAAGTGTTATTAGTTATTTAGTAGACCCTTGATAATACCTATAGTGTAAAACCGAAACCGGTTGGGATAAATATAATTACTGTGAAACAAGTAGATACAGGTGCAGTTAATCATCATGTTAAAATTTTGTAAGTTATTTTTACTAGTGATGAAAAGTAGAGTATTACACACGGGTGTAAGTGACCAATTGCTTACCTTCCTTGGATAACAATGTACTATTGTCTATCGAAGCTATATTAAATAAGTTGAGAGAAACAATTTCTTTTTTTGGAATTTCGCTATAGGCTATTGGAGAATGATTTTGATCACACTGAGTCTCCAGTCGAATTTGGCTGTACTTTAAATTTAAATTACTTTATATTGCACAGATGGTGTTCGGCAACTGCGGCGTGCTGCACTGTCCGTCGCTAGAGAACAAGGGCTACGTGGAGATGACGTCCATCGACGCGGACACCTCGCACGACATCGTCGAGGCGATTCAAGCCAAGGGCGGACGGTATCTTGAGGCGCAGGTATACATCTCTATACACACAGATGTGTTCGGCCCTATTACTCTAAGCCACCGCTGTCAGTCTCTCTGTATGTCTGTCTGTCTGTCCGTCCGTCTGTCACAGTGGTCTACAGGTTCAGCCGTAATGGGTAGATAGTTGAAATTTTCATATAATACATATACTTAGCTATGACAAATAAAACCTATCACGACAGATATTTTATTTACGATACCGGGTGTAAATAGAGTGCGACCATTAAATGAAACCACATATCTACCGATCCTACTGAACCACTTTTCCCAAGAGTCATACCCGCGTACACCCTTAGTTTAGGAAATAATTGAGTTCCAAAGAAAAACGCGTGAACCCTAACGCACCGACATACGGGCGAGTTTAGAGAGAGCGTCGTCCGTAAAACCGGCAGCTGTTTGAGGAACGCGTGAACCCTAACGCACCGACATACGGGCGAGTTTAGAGAGAGCGTCGTCCGTAAAACCGGCAGCTGTTTGAGGAACGCGTGAACCCTAACGCACCGACATACGGGCGAGTTTAGAGAGAGCGTCGTCCGTGAAACCTGCAGCTGTTTGAGGACAACGCTCTCTCTAACCTCGCCCGTATGTCGGTGCGTTAGGGTTCACGCGTTTTTGTTTGGAACTCAATTATTTCCTAAACTAAGGGTGTATGCGGGTATGACTCTTGGGAAAAGTGGTTCAGTAGGGTCGGTAGAATATGTGGTTTCATTTAATGGTAGCAGTCTATTTACCTATACACCTGGTATATTTCCGTACCCAAAGTATGCTGAATTATTTGACAGGCTCTATCATTTTAGCGGCTTTTTTTGACGCCTTAATGTTGCTATAGCATTTACTAGGTGAAATTAAATCAGCCGACCAAATTCATACTGGAGACTCGGTTAGTCACCAGGAACTAGGTTTAGTGACCCAATTCGAAAAAAAATTAATGCCAGCACTAGGAATTGTGCTTAAACTAGTCCAACCAGTAAGGGAGAAAAAAAATATTTTTCGAAATTGGCCAAAAGGATGACTGAACCTAGTTATTGATCACTAACTGAGTCTGCAGTATGAATTTGGCCGGTTGATTTAATTACATCCTATATATTGTTATTTTTATATTTTTAGGGTTCCGTACCGGTATTGTGTGATAATATGGAACCCTTTGTGCGCGAGTCAGACGGCCAAATTTTAACCTATCCCCATAACGTTCCAGATCCAAGGGTCAAAGACTCAAGCGGAAGAAGGCACACTGATCATATTGGCAGCTGGTGACCGCTCGCTCTTCGACGACTGTCAGAGCTGCTTCAAGGCGATGAGCAAGAACTCCTTCTACCTCGGTAGTAGTGCACACTCCGATTTGTTACATCCTGCTTCTGTGGACCATTGGCTTTAGCACAGTTTGAATATCCATACAAGGGCTTATCAACCTTTTCACCCACACTGCTAGTTCTTTCAAAAAAGCAACTTTAACGCGTAGATTTTTTGTTAAAAACAAGAATATTAGATACAGAGATCACTGAGTGTCTTTCGAATCAAATATTTTGTATAATTATTGTAATTTTCATTCAAACTGGGGGGTCACTCAGTAGACAACACCGTTTTTCCATAGTAACTCCGGGACAACTCGTCTACAGAGTTACCGTAAATTTTTCAAGAAATACAAATATTTTTTTAAATATTTTTATTTCGAAATGTAGCTAAACTAGACAGTACGGACAAAACCATTTTCGGAAAGAAAAAAGCGAAATTGTGAATTTTGTGCTCGATTACTCGCAATGATCCAAAAAGCGGTGGGTAAAAAAATTGATTAACCCACAGTTGTCCAACGGAAGCGTTCAAATAGAGCAATTGTGCGGGGGGGTCTGCGGGGCGAGACGCGACCGAGCTACAAATAACTTTCGAATAATCAGTTCCGGAGTTTTGTTGGACGACAGTTTGGATTTTTAAACTGTGGTTAGACTCCGGTCTAGTGGTCGTGGGTTTAGATCTTAGGTAGCTTTGAGCCTGCGGTACCGTCCACGCACGCTGTATTCAAAGAAGCTCCCGCCTTTTCTATTTTTTGACTTTTCTCTAAAGTTATACATACATTTTCAATTTTAATTAAAAGGACCATGTGTCATTTTGCACCAAGCCTACAATAAAACAGCGTTTAAACTCGTCTCATATGAAAGCTCTTGGGGTGTACTTAACTTCATTTCATAGAAGCTAAGTACTAATCCAGCGTTAAAATGGTGAACGATGGTATGGACGAACGTTCGGTTCATTTATTTTGATATGTAATTATTTTGATATTTATTATATTTTTTTTACTTACCAGTGCACCATTGTCTAGCTGGATTTGAGCATAGTACATCACAAGAGCTTTTATATGATATGCGTTTCATCACTGTCGAAGGTTTTGCAAATTTGGTGCCGTGTGCTAAATTCTGAATAAACCCTCTACCAGTTATTTTGAAATTCATTTGCAAAAATTTGTGCAAACTTATGGTCTCTGCTGAGCTTAATGTTCCTCAAGAACTGGTGAAAATCGCATCAAAATCCGTTCAATCGTTCTTAAGTTATAAGTTAACGTACATGTAAACAGAAAGGCATTGAATTTTATACGTAAAATAAAGAATAAAAACCAGAATACTACAAACAAACGTTATCCAGGTGACATCGGCAACGCATCCAAAATGAACTCCGTCCTGCAAGTCGTGGGCGGCGTGTCTTTAGCGGCGCTGGCCGAGGGGCTCGCCTTGGCGGACAGAGCGGGGCTCAACCAGGCCGACTTGTTGGACGTGTTAGCGCTGACACCGCTAGCGTCGCCACATCTCATACTCAAAGGGAAAGGTACCTTTATTTAACCTTTTAACATATTTCAGATGATGATTTTCTATATTCAGAATGTAACATTCTCCTCAACTGGAATATACTCGACATTACCGATTGTGGGCTGAGTTCAATTGTATGCCGAGCAACTGAACTCGTTGGCGATGAATCAGTAATGAGTGCTGAATACCAAATCTCGACCACCGTAGATAAACTTGTTTGTCCCTCGATTTTGTACTACCTGTACAATATATATATACCTATTATTTCTTCTGCCAACTAAAAAAAATGGACGCGTGGGGCATTGCGCGAGTGAAAGATTCTTCTTCAGCACTGAACTGTATCTAGTTGAACCAGAATGTAATAGTTCTTTATTGATTTAAGAAAAATAACAGTCATCTAATCATAGTATTTATATTACATAATAACAGGAACTGCTACAGACAAGCATTCTTGGCATGGGACCTAAAATTTATAACAAATTGCCTTCTTTCTTTCGTGACATTCAAAATTTCTGCTTGTTCGAATTCAAATTAAAAGAACTCCATAGGGACATATTAAAGTCTATTATACGATTAACGAATATTTAAGTGATGATTTATCTGACATTCAGTAATACACAAAACAATATTTGTTTGAAACTGAACGATTTCAGTGGGATTCTATGTTTGCAATAATAAATAAATATAATAATTAATTACATTCTATTGTTTACACTGACATATCGTACTTTTTGTATTTTTTTATA
The DNA here is from genome assembly GCA_910592155.1 of Ypsolopha scabrella. Classification (NCBI taxonomy): domain Eukaryota; kingdom Metazoa; phylum Arthropoda; class Insecta; order Lepidoptera; family Ypsolophidae; genus Ypsolopha; species Ypsolopha scabrella. Next base: position 4,572,421 of record OU342972.1, on the reverse strand, counting down.
TTTCCCTTTTTATGTTTATTTGTGCATGTTATTATTTTATACGTCTTCACAGGCAGGACATAGAGATACTTTAACTTTATCTTATAAACCTGTGTTAGACAAATAATAAAGGTTTGAAGTTTGAATAAGTTACTACATAGTAAATAACCATCCATCCATCCATCAGCCTGTTTCATCCACTGCTGGACATAGGCCTTTCCAGGATTTCGCCACTCTTGGCGGTCCTCCTGGAAGAAATGCCCATACTCACACACGCTGGGCAGGGGGGTCGGTGAGCGCGGTGCCGAAACCCTTGCAGCAGTGATGCCGCTGCCCGTCACCAGTCTAATATAAGGCCCGGCAATTGCGGATGGATATACCGCCATCCATCGGTCCCAGGCAATGGTGGGCCGCCTGGTTTTTTTGCCTGAGAGCTGTCCTCTTACTCTCCCCCGAATAACTTCGGGGGGGTTTCCGAGTAAGATGGTGGTACCTCCACAGTCGAGCCCGGCATTAGCTCTACCACCTAACACTTATTGTTAACCCTGGTACTGTAATAGTTTAAGGGTGGTTTGCACGAATATTTAAATCTATACTCCCCGTCACGAGAAGCTATACATTTTGTGAACACACATTCAGGGGTCCGCATCATTTGGATCAAGAGACGCATTCGAAACTCGAATAACAGCATCGACAGCGTCAGTGTGAACTTACTTCAAAATGGCGGCCCAAATGTTTACGTTCTGTGAGAATGTTAGACGACAGCGCTTTATATCGCTAAAATATAACCCGACCAATTGAAATTGCTCGTTAGTTTCGTATTACACGTATGTTACTTTGAGTTAATTTAATTTGGGATTATTTGTTGTTGATTGAACTGTCGCTAAGTAACTTAGTAGGAGTTCTTTATTTACAATATTTATACCTTTTCGTGACGGGGACTTTAGATTTAGTACGTGGGCTGAGTTCAAGATGACAGAAATGACAGATCATAACGTAACCCACCCCTTTTCTTCCAGCAATGATCGAGTCGTCGTACTCCACACATCAGCCCCTCACGCACATGCAGAAGGACTTGAAGCTGGCTCTCGGCCTCGGCGACACTCTGGAGCAGTCCCTCCCTCTCACCGCGACCACTAACGAGATCTTCAAGCACGCCAAGCGACTCGGCTACGCGAATCACGACGTTAGTGCCGTATACATAAGAGCTAGGTTCTGAGTGGGGTGCGTCAAGGGCGGCTTCTGTGTGCTGTGTTTCGTAGGCGGACCTCGAAATAGCGTTATAACGTTATTTTTGGACTACGGAAACTTAGTTATGTAAGGTGACATTTATTTATACATATATTTATATATTATATTTTTTACGGGCCGCCCTAGAAGGCCGTATGCCGAGCAAATAGGCGATATATTGAAGAAGGGGAAAGTAAAAAGTACCCGGAATAGAAGAGCTTGTATGATTAGATTGATAGATGTAGAAGAAGCAAAAGAGAAGTGTCAGGATCGTAGCAGATGCAAATCTGTAGTCTCTACCTACCCATCTGGGAGACAGGCGTGAGTGCATTTGTATGTATGTTATTTATACATGAAAATGTATACCGTAGGCTTGGTATGTGATCAGTATGACGGATCGATAACACTTTTTGCTAATTTAGCAAAATACAACCTTGATCTCCCATAGTAGTTGACTCGGGGCTGGGCTTGCGTCTGCAGGTAGGTAAAGGGAAAATAATAATTTTTGAATTCCCCAAAAAGTTTAATCAAACCTTGATACCGACTTCTTAGCGAGTCTTCAGGATGAATATGACTGCATAAATAAATGTCACCTTATATATTACTATCGGTGACTATCCCGTTTTGATCATCATCATAACACTATTGACGAAACGAATGAATAAAATCGAATTAAAACACTTTGTATTGGTATTTTTTTTAACGTAAGGTCTGTTTAAAGGCGTCGAAGAGTTTATGGGAAAATTTAAATGTTGGAAAGCGGGTAAAGTTCACCCGTCACTTTTTGTATTAGCGCGTATCTATTTTACATTACATTGTTCCGCAAACTCGATGTTTGGGGACTAGGGACGGGTTAATAACAATCGTGTCTTGGCATGACGTGAAAACGGTGTGACCAGATTTAGCAGAATCCTGCGATTTAACAAGATAGGGCCCCTAATTTTGGACTTAGCAGGTTTTGTCGCAGGTTTCATTAGATCCTTCTTAAAACGGACAAATTGTCCTGCAAAGTTCTAAATTAGGGTACTTATCCAGCTAAAATGGCAGGATTGTGCTTAATCTGGTCACACTGCGTTGACAGTTGCTTGTCAGTCTTTCGCCCCGAGATGTTCCCGGAAAGACTAATACTTTGCCTCCTTCGCGCTCCCAGTTCTTGGGCGAGCGCTATCCTAGGATTACTGGTTAAGAGGATATGTCGCGCTTGCAAAGGTCACTGTTCCTCCATGCGGAACGCTCCGCAATTCCAAAAAAAATAGCAAAATGTCGGTTTTTAATTTATATAAATTGAACTAAAATAGCTATCAAAATTTCCAACTGAGAAAATTTAGATATCGTTAAAATCTATCTAATAAAATATCGCTCAGGTCTGTATGTCATTCCGATTTGTCATACTATGAAAAAAAAGGGTAGAAGAAGACCTCATTTCAATAATTATTTCTATCGAGCGAAAGTAACGCAATCGCGTTTCTATGCTTATGAAAACTAGAAAAAGGTTCCGAAATGTATATACTGATTTATCAAATTTGTGGCTTCATATGAAAAGCAGGTATACAACTTCAAAAAGTGCAATTTTTATCGAAATAGCCCCTTAAGCTTAAGCCGATTGTGTGTTAAAAGAATAGGCCAAGTGCGAATCGGACTAGCTTACAAAGGGTCCTCTACCACGACACATTAAGGGTACCGAACTTCAAACACATTTGGGTAAATAACAACAATATATATAGATGCCATAGCAAAAACAAAGCGCTAAAATGTTAGCACCTGACAAACGATTTGGCACCTTCTGAGTACGGAAACAATTTTTTTGACTTCAGAGTATGTTAAAAAATTTTGTCATTTGCCGTGATAGAGACAATGGTGACATGTATTCTGTGAAAATTCAACTGACTACTTATTAAGGCTGAAGCTGTAGACTCCTGTGCCAGCTGGGTTCCGTTTGGCACCCTTTCAGTACAGAACCCTAAAAAACGAAACTTGGAGCGAATATAAGTTAAATTCGTCTTAAGCGATGGTGCTTTCGGAATGTGTGTTATTTACTTATCGAAGCAGTGAAGTAGACTTTGTTTGTATGTTAACAATTTTCTCTTCATTCTTTCTGAGACTGTATTTCTTGTACGTCGAAACCTGGGACAATTTTTACACATATACGAGGTCATAGGTTGTATGAAAATCAATGCAAAAGTAATGCTTATATAAAATAACACAGAAGCCACCGCCCCCAAGCATTTAGAGATAACTGATGTGTGTAATTTAGCGCACTATTCTGTGAAATCAACAATCGTTTATGGCGGAACGTTTCGAGCTCGGTGCAAAATGCACAACTTATGATTGTTTTTCTTATTATTGAATGAAAAGTACTAAATAAATGTAATTTATGACGTTTCGCGACCATAGTTTAATGTAAATTCGGCTTTTCTACCCAAATTTTGTAATGTTATGCATTACGTTGTAAATGAATGTCCACACAAACTTAAAACACGCTTTTAAGTTTGTATGGACATTCACGGTAACTATAATACAAAAAAGGACGCAATTCTGCTAAAAACCCCTGATAATTATTAAACAATAGTCGCAAAATAAGAGAAACTATTTTATTTCGTACATTTTATTTAAAAATGAGTTAAACAATCATAAGTTATGCATTTTGCACTGAGCTCGAAACGTCCCCCCCAAATTAAATAATCTACTGTACAAAATCCCATAATAACTTGATTTCGTGAGAACACAACTCCTATGAAGTAAGTCACAATGTGTATTGAAATTAAAATAACTATAAAATTCAAAGATCATTTTGAAATAGATGTTGTAGTATCGAGATTTTTGAACAATACTGTGGCTTTGTCAGTTTCTCAAATACATTATTTGTTATTAATCCGTTCTAAATACTATTGGACAAAACGTAGTAATAAATAATATATTCTAAAGAGTCTAGCAATGAATTATTACTGGCTAAGGTGACTTTAATTTATGCAGACAAACTCATATGTATAGAGGCTTGGTAAGTGATCAGTAACACGGACCGATAACGATTTTTGCCCATGTCGCAATGTAAAATCTTGACGTCCCATAGTAATCGACTCGGGGCTGGGAATGCGCTTGTAAGGAACATTCACTTACCAGTATGCGTTTGGCTGCATAAATTAAAGTTACCTTATATTTGCGCTTTATTATTTAGAACGGATGATACTTCCGCATTAGATGACGTAAGATATATTTTTATTATCTTTTATGGACTTGAGTGTTTGGAGCATTGACGCATTACTAAATAGACATCGGGTCTGTGCTCAAAAATGTCCGAACCAAAAGAGAGTCAAAACCATTGGAAATTAAAAAAGGGTGTCAATCACACCTCAATCAAAATTAAGCCGTGCAGCAATTACATACGATTCAAGTTAAAATGTTTTGTTTCTTAAAATTTCGACACTTCACTAAGGACACTTTTTTGGTAAATTTTATACTAGACCCGAGGTCCATGGTTTGTATGTCAATGGTTTGGAGCTATGATAACAAAGTTTAGTGCATTGGTATCTCCTTTAGTACTAGTTTTATTTTAATTTTACGGTTGAGCCGTTAACCTATTGTAATGTTAAGTATATTTGAGAAGTAATGAAATAATTTGTATTTTGGATCACATCAACTCTCTTTCATAGTTGAATGCTTGATTCCGGTCCGACAGCGTTATTTTAATTTTTTTTTTGCTCGGACTATATCTTTTGAATCAAATTGTGCTTTGAAGTGTTTGTTTAAGGTATCGTTCATCACTATTCATTAATATAATCGAAATAATAATTTATTTGTTTAAAATTTCTGTCAAATTAATTTTTCATAATCATGCTTTTTGTTTTATTTTTATAGTTGAATTAAGTACTAATAGAAAATTATAAATATGAAAGGTCCAAATATCTAAGAAGAGAACACGAGTTCTTGACATTTTAGTTTGAATCTATAATTATAATTTGAATTATTCAAAGTATGTTTTGTAAAACGAATTAAATGAGTGTTAATTTCCATTTTGTTGTGGTGAATGTTGAATCATATTTTGGTAAATGACTGAAAGGTTCAGAATATGGAGTAAATAGTTACAATTTATTATTATCGCCTTTTATTTGTATCAACCCCAAACGTATCAAAACTAGATTTATGTTTCGAAAATTAACACGTTTTTATTATTATTACAAGTACCTTAAAATGTAAACAAAAAATAGATTACATAATTCAAGAGCAACAGTAAATATTCTTAAAAAAGTCAGGACTTTTTCAACATAACGATGGTTTGTATTCCATTAAATATGGAAATTCAGGAATTTAATCAAGAAATTTAACCTTGTCAAGGGCTACGTTCCAAGAACTAGCAAACAACAGTTGTCGTTACCCTTATTGAGTATAATCTGAACGTAAGCATCGAATCGGTGAATTTGACAGATAAAATTGATAAATCCCAAACGACAACTCTTATTGTAAAGAAGTAAGAGTCAGATTTTTGGTTATCGAATCTCGTACTACAGGAGCATTATTATCTAACTTCCACATCTATCGCTTTCAAATGTGTTGTGATTGGCTAGTTAAATTTATGTGTGACGTCATCCTCAAAATTAAACAAACCAAAACTGAACAGTCGTAGCCATTGACCTCTCATAAACAACAAGACATACAGTCTCTAAGAAATATTCGTCAGAAAGTGTCCGAACGTGTGACGTGCATAGAAGCAAAAATCTTCAACCAAATTAAGACGTTATATGTCGTTAACATAAGATGCAATGTCAGTTGTACGAAATCGTCGTTCGAATTTGTCACTCCATAGCGGTGACAAAATGCATCGCGGACACTTTTGAGCGAGATTGTGAGTCTAGTTGTTTATGAGACGTCAATGGTCCTAGCACAGACTATACGTCTATCTGGGCTATTGAAACACCAGACTCTTTGACTCTTATTGAGATACTTGGTTGGCTCTTAGATTTATAAATACTCTGTACTATAGATTTAAGTTATTTGCTGCATGGTGTAACATAATTGTAAGCTTTGTGAAATAAAAATAAATTGATTGCCAACCACGAAACCTTTGAAAGCGATAACTTAGGCGAGCGAGAGTATGTCAGTATGTATTCGCCCGCACACACCCGCTCTATCACGAACTTTGCGTTATCGGGTGTGTCGTTAGCAGCGTAGGTAATAATAATTATGAAAGCCATCAACATTGGGTGCAAAAAGGCCGTTAGGCAAGCTAATGACCTTTTTCATATTATTACATCAAAAGAACCGTACCTCCATCTAGGTTTATGTGGCAAAAACTCATTTCTGTCCGTTTAAATTTGAAGGCAGATCGCACACCCTTGTTGCAGTTACCGCGCGAACGTTGTTTGTTTTAAACAAGAGTTTGTTTTTGGAAATTTTAGTGTGAAAAATGTCGTCTCGCAGTTCAGGTGATTTTAGTTCCGATTCTGAAGATGTATATGTTCTACCCAAAAAGATAGGCAAAAAGAGGCAGAGGAACCGAGAAGGTTGGAAGAGAACCATTTTAAAGGATAAAAGGGCCAGAGGGGAAGCCTACGATCAGTGCTCGGAAAAAACATTCCTGGCAAACATTTTTAACATGTTAATGGGTGCTGTAACGAAAAGTGTTTTACTAGTAAAGAGCGAAACGAGGCTTTCTCTTCATTCTGGAAAATCGCTGACAAAATACAACGAGACACATTTCTGCTAACTTGTTTGGAAAAATTTCCCAAACTATTAAGTTATAGTGCCTTGACTATGCCATTAAAGTTGATTTTCTAAATAAACACTCGTGTTTTCTTTCAAAATGCAATAGGGCGCTCTGATATTTTACAATTGTGTGCAACAAGGGCGTGTAACATGGGTATAAAAAAATTGTGATATATGAACCAAAACAAAATATCTGAGTTATTACTCAATAACCAAGTAATGCTGCAAAAAATAAAACAACACTCAAGCAACTACCTTTATAAAATTACACACATTTAAAAACTTAACAAGTGAATATCTCAATTCGAACTTTTTCGATAGACGCCCTTTTTGCACTAAATGCTTCTTATACTTTTATGTGTTGTGTGAAAAATGTATGGTTGGAGGTGGGAAAGTACCATAAATATTGATGACAGCAGAATTTACTGGAAACAATATTTTCTATATTATCAATGTACAGCATGTTAATTTGTAACCTATTTTCTTCTTACAGGTTGTTTTACCCAAGCATATGGACAACTTTTGGTGTCAACACTGAAATCGTAAAAAAATCTGCGATTTCATTTACACTTTGGTCGAGTAGATATTTAACTTTTGTATGGAACAACCGATTTTTTTCAACGGGTAGAAAACCTGCTTTTATGAAAAAAGGTTATTATATTAACAACATCTATTTAAGCTGCTTTTGCTCCATCGACCGCATTTTCCTCACAATAATTATGTTGTCGAGACCTCGTAGAATTAGGCATATCATGATTTCTGTTAAGATAAAGGGGTCACCTCTCTCGGCACCCCACTGCTCCCACATCGTTGCATAAACCTAACACGCTCCTCGCTCCGCTTGTCTTCGCACCTATAGTAAATCCTAACTAGGATCCTAATTAGGACGCGTAAGGGAGCAGACCGATTACACTATCCTTATAATAGAACGCGGCTATGAAGTCAATCCTGACACATGCCTCTAGGGTTGTTATACGTTCGATCACTGTATCGATAAAATTCGTCAAGTGTGAGTAAAGTCGAATGCAGTTATCAGATGTAAGTATATGAAGAAAGTGAAAAAAAAAACATCTAGGTAGAGATCATAGAAGTAGTTTAATTACTTAATACTTCTATGGTAGAGATAATATTTATATTCTTTACTTTATTATGTATCACTTTCCGAAGCACCATCACCATTATCACTACTGGAATCGTTTGTATTAATAACTAACTCAAAGTCATTATCTAAAATATTATCCACTTTAATGTCTCTGTTGCAATCGTCCCATATTTTGGCTTTAGTTTTATTCACTACCATTTTCCAATTATTTTTGGTTACGTGATTGCACGCTTCTTCTAACAATTTCATCATTTTCGCTGTGGAAAATGGAGGTTCAGTATTATGGCGTGCCGCATGTCCTTTGATCTGTGCCCATATCAATTCGATGGCGTTATACTCGCAATGATACGGCGGTAAACGAAGTACTCGGTGCCCATGTTGCAGTGCTAGTTCATCAATGACGTATCGTTTTACTCTCGATCTGTGAATATTCATCAATCTAATCAAATCTCCTTTCAACATAGACATACTTGCGTCTACACCTTTTTTTTGAAGCCATGCAACCAGATGGGCTTTTTTCTCAGAGTTTGAAGGTGGCTTATCAACTAACATGGAGTGATAAGGTGCATTATCCATAATAATAACTGATGGCTCAGAAAGGCTAGTCAGCATATTAGTGAACCATTGGGTAAACTTCTCACCATCCATTTCTTCATGGTAATCACCTGTGGTTTTAGACGCAAAGGCCAATAAACAGTTGTCTATAAAACCACAGGCGTTGCCAGCATGACAAATAATTAGTCTGGCTCCTTTTCCGGAGGGGACTTTGGATGCCGATGCCGCCGTATCGTCCGTCCACGAGCGACCAACTGTGTGATTCGCATTTAGCCACGTTTCGTCCAAAAAAACTACATTATCCCAATCATCTATAGCTTTCGCCTCGCGTAAAAAATCAGTCCTTTTCATGGCAATATCCGATCTTTCCATTAGCACCTTTCGTTTGTTGCATTGTTTATATCGGAATCCAATGTTTTTCAAAACCTTTGACAATGACTTTTTTGATCCGGAAAATAATCCAGTTTCCTTTAATGTCTGCACTAAATTCGACAACGTTGGGTACTCTTTACGTAAATAATAATTGTAAATATGCCTGCGGATGGCGTCAACGTCAAAATTATCTACATCGGTAAGCTTCGCTCTTTTTCTCTTGTTGAGAGAATATAGAACATTATCTTCGATGCCAATCTCACCCAATTTTTCTTTCGTGATTTTTATAATAGTTTTTTTGCTGATATCGAGAGCATCTGCAACTCGATCCAACACCGATGTCACGGGCAATATCGGTCCGCCGTTTTGAGCTTCTCGTTCAAAAAAGTCACGAACACGTATGATAAGCTCACGAGACTGACTGTTAAGAACGAATTTCTTCGATCGTTTTGGCATTTTAACAATTCCAAGTAGTAAGCATTTCAAATTCCAAGTTCAAGCCCTTGCTTCAATCTGCCCCTTGGTCAATGGGTGAGATGGGGGATGGCACTAGGTATTAATAGCCAAAAACATGCACAAGTTTAGCACAATCAAAAGTATCAACCTTTGGAAAAGCGATCAAGGCAATACTTAAAATTGTTTTATCATACCTATTGACGTGTCATTGAATTAATTGACAGGAAATATTGTACTTTACATTCAAATTCAAAAAGTTTTCTCTAGGTAAAAAGAGTTCAATTCCCAGAGGTTAGTAATAAAGAAACAAACTCATTTATTCATTAATATTTATAATTAACTGAAGGAGAATATTACTAATATATCTAATTTTACGTTTTATTTACAATAATGCACATCATCATAAAACATAACAATATTTTTAGCTATACGAACTTTTTAACGTGTATCGATATATTGTCTGTGATATTATTGCCACTCACTATTCTGTCACACGCAATAAGTAATTATGTAATTTTTTCCTATGTGGTTGACATTGTCATTATTCAGAAACTTCATAGTTGCGCAATGTGTCAGGATTAACTTCATAGCCGCGTTCTATTATAGTCCAATTCTCTCCTAGTTAGGATTCCGATAATATCAGCTTAACTTAGTGATAGATTTTCGGTTTTATACACTTCACGATCTGCCCAGTTCTACGATGTAGTCACGACATATACACCATAAGTTTTTGGCGCCCTAGTACAATCGCTCGCCGTCGTACGGCGCGACGTCCAGTTCTGGCTGCCTAGTCCCCTCTGGCGGCAGCCCCCACTTGGCCCTCCCGCCATTGTGGGCGAGGTACTGCGGCGTGCGGTTGTCCCGCACCATCTCGAACGCCAGTTGACCTATGCCACCCGAGTACTCACTCAGACCGGTCCGGTAGAGCACCGGTCTGGCGTAGCCGAGGACTGGAAAATAAGGGGTTTGTTTTAGACTACCCAATACCAAGTAAGGTGGTAGAGCTGATGCCGGGCTCGACCGTGGAGGTACCACCATCTTACTCGCAAATCCTCCTGAAGTTATTCAGGAGAGAGTAAGAGAACAGCTCTTAGGCAAAACCAGGCGGCCCACCATTGCCTGGGACCGATGGATGGCGGTATATCCATCCCCAATTGCCAAGCCTTATAAAAAACAGACTAGTGACGGGCAGCGGCGTCACTGGTGCAAGGGTTTCGGCACCGCGCTCACCAACCCGCCTGCCCAGCGTGTGTGAGTATGGGCATTTCTTCCAGGAGGACCGCCAAGAGTGGCGAAACTCTGGAAAGGCCTTTATCCAGCAGTGGACAAAACAGGCTGATGGATGGATGACCCAATACCAATACCCCATACCCAAATTCCATATATTTACTGTCAAATGATGTTAAAGTGGCAACCATGTTAGGCCTGCAGAAGATCTTTTATATATTAGTATGTCACTGAGTTTGTTAACTTAAGAAAATTACAATAACACTAGGTAGATTGTAAAACAAGAACGATAGGATTATATTAGGTACCTAGATTAAAAAAAAACTGTCTGTCGACGTATCAAGGCGTGCAAACTATTTGAGCAAACTTAAACTCCTACTCAATACGCAAAAAAGTGGAGTTGCAATACCCAAAGAAGTGGGGTTGCAGTATGCAAAAAAGTTCAAGTATAAATTGTTCACCACAGTGTTTTCTTTCACTATAATCAAATGCTGAGTATACGATTACCGAGTAAAAAAGTTCTGAAAAACTCATTCTTGCGTGATTCACCGGCTAGATTGGAACCCGGGTCTCAACAATGAGGTCTGGCGTCCTGCTGACTCAGCTACCGCTGCTGTTTGTTCATTTAATCATTTTATAGTACGAAAAGACAAAGGCAAACACTATTCACTGGAAATAAAAGTCGCATCTAAAAGTAATAAATACACTAATTAATATAGTTACCTCAAATATTCCAATGGCGCGGCGTGAATGTAAAAATAGGGAATTTTAATTTACAAGGCTAATTAGCCAATCTTAGTATATTTCAAGCGGGCGGTAAGACACCATTAGGTAGATACTTAAAGCCGATTCTGAAGGCTTTATTTTAGTTTTAGTGCTGTCGAAACTAAATTTTCTTCATTCCAAAATACTTATTTAATGTTTGCAACAGAAGCTATATTACTTTGGAAAAAATTAAGTTTTGACAGCACTAAATGTAAAATTAAAGCCTTCAGAATCGACTTTATTATTAAGTTAGAAGAAAACTTAAAACGCTTTCCATATTATTATTAGTAAAATCTAATTATCTTTTTATGTTTCTGCTTGTTTTTATCACTTGAAACAAAGATATTCATACACTGTCTTTATCGTTTACGCTTCTTACCCCGTTTCATTGTACGGAGAGCGATACGTAGCGTTTTCTTTTGGGATTTGATTTTATAAGCGCCCCGGGCGCGCGGATGGGACAAATCTATAAAATTTTATTAATTTCTATGCGGCGTAGCACGCTTGTTGTAGTTCGTTCCTTAAAGCACAATATATTTTGTCTTTACAGCGTACCGTCCGCGCGCGCCCCAGGCGCTTGGTGTTTTAAATTTTTTTATTTATTTATTTTCTTTTAGGAAGATTTACAGCAAAATTATAACAATAGAAGTGTTCTTAAACAACTAAATGCCGATAAAAAATCTCCACCAGATAGATTTAACACTTGTATAAAAGAAGAAGAGTCATGATGGCGTCAGCCATTCATTAAACTATACATTTAGCAAACTCAAGTAAATATAACATTAGGTTAAATTATTAGTATTTATAAGATGCAAAATAAATAGAAGTATCAGACTTGATTTTAAAAAACTAATTAAAATGTTTGATTGTCAAGGCTCTTTTAACTGATGAGGTGCTCATACAAAACATATCTAAATCAGTAGAGTTATTATTAAACAGGTTACTTGCTCTTGAAATAAATGCATTCTGTCTGTAATTAGTATTGCATGGGTGAATATAAAGAAGATTGTGCTGTCTCGTGCTCTTTTTATAAATTCGTAGGTTAATTAATGATAGAAGATTCGGGCTATCGACTGATCCATTGGCGATATTCATGAGGAAGCAAACGTCAGATATATTACGCCTTACGGCCCAATGACATTTTACACATGGACATCGGGTCGACGCTCAAAAGCGTCCGAACCAAAAGAATTCCAAAACTAAAAAAGAGTTCCAATCGCGCGTCAGTCTTCAATTGGTCGAGCAAGTAACAACGTGTCCATTATGCCGCACTGCGTAGTGAAATTGTGTAAAAACTACTTCGCTAAAGTGAAAAAAGAGAACGGTGTATCGTATTTTCAGTAAGTAGATTACTATTTTGTCATTTAAAAGTATTATTTTATCTAGAAACGTACTGTTTCATTAAAATTTTATTTAATTGTAAAAAGAAATTACATTACCAATGAAATTTAACAAAAAGTATCAATCTGTCCTTTTCTTACTCATTAGGGGTAGTAGACAGAAAGAGACCACTCACGTCAACTACATATATTTGTTTGGATTACCATGTCAGTTTTAATAGTGACAGCAATCGAAAAGATTTGGAACAAAGAATCGATAGAGTACCTATGATGTATTTTTGTAATTAATTATTTTGTTCTATTATTTTATGGAATACCATAATTACCTATATTTATTTCAGTTTCCCTCGAGATCCTATACGTTGCTCGAGGAATATTTTGATCCAAAAATATACAACCTTGTGTGTTCGGATCATTTTCAAGAAACAGATATGTACATTACTAGCAAGGGATTAAGGAGGCTAAAAAAAAAGCTATACCAACATTGCTAGTAAGTAGCGGTTTTTTGTGCCTTTGTATTGTTATTTTTTTGTTATTGATCTAATAACTTTAAATATATTTCTTCACAGTTAAATAAAGACGTACATACATCTGAAACCACAGCATTTAGTGTTTTAACAACTGACAATACGGTAAGATCACAGCATATGTGTAATACTCACAATTATTGAAATATTTTGTTTATTTAATATTCACCTTTTTTTTATAGATTGAAATGAATAATGAGATAATATATGAAACTAATGAAAATGCAATAACAAATGTTTCAGCATACGACGATATGGTAAGATAACTGTGAACTAAATTAACAAATTTTTATTTATAATTTTAAGAAACATTTCATTTTAATTTTGTATTTTATTTTTAGATCACTCCAGACTTAGAACAATAATCGGAAAAACCTTCTACAAGTTTATTTGTGCAAGAACAAGGCATAGCAATCCCGAAATGTCCCGCTACATCATGAAGTATAGGATCTATATTGGATACCCCGAGAAAAGTTACATTAAAAACAGAACTGTGATCATGTAAGCGACAAATAGTAATAAAGAATAGAAAACTAAATAACTTACAAAAAGTTAATAAAAAAACATTTCTCTGAAAAGTGCGTTAACTTTATTAAAAAAACGCAAAGGTCTTGATGAGTCTTTGCTACAAGATTTATCTCAGCATATAGAGGTGACTGATACATTTAACGCCCTATACCTAAAAAACATTAAAAACAAGAAAAGACCTTTTTCTAAATATCCTCCTGGAGCAAGAAAATTTGCAATCACATTACATTTTTATTCAACCAGCGGGTACAAATATCTGAGAAGGATGCTTAACTCATGTTTACCCCACCCAAGCACTTTATACGACTGGTACAGGAGTGTGGAAGCTGAACCCGGCTTTAAGGCTGAAACACTAGATAGATTAAAAGAAAAATCAAAAAACACAGAGATCGAAACAATGTGTGCTATGGTTGTAGATGAAATGTCTATAAGACAGCAAAAGATTTGGAATGGTAAAAAATATGAAGGCCTTGTTGATTTGGGTATTGAAACAGCCGATTCAAATGAAACTGCAACCCAAACTTATGTTATCCTGCTTGTCTCCGTAAATGAATCCTGGAAAATACCATTAGCATATTTTTTATCACGAGTTTGACAGCGGAAATGAAAACTAATATAATTAAAATTGCGTTAGCCAAATGCCATATGTCTGGGGTGAAGATAGTATCACTAACATTTGATGGATGCAAAAGTAATATCACCACAATGAAATTACTGGGTTGTGATATTGCCGATTGTGAATCTCTTAAAACCCATTTCAAGCACCCTACCGCCGATTATGAAGTAGTTATTTTTCTTGATGCTTGTCATATGATAAAGCTTATGCGTAATACACTTGAAGCAAAGAAGAAAATTTACAATTCTGAAAATAAAGCAGTTAAATGGAAACATATTACTGACCTTCATGAAATACAGGAAAAGAATAATTTGCATCTTTCCAACAAACTTACACACAGACATATTGCTTTTAGAAACGAAATAATGAAAGTAAAGCTTGCCACTCAACTTTTTAGTAAAAGTGTGGCAAAAGCTATTGAATTCTGTGACTGTCAACTTCAATTACCAGAGTTTAAGGATTCTTCCACCACTACTGAGTGCATAGAGCTATTAAATGATGTATTTGATATTTTGAACTCACGGAATTTCAATAATTATGGATTCAAGCAACCATTTCATCCCAAAAACGCCGACAAAATCATTGCACGCTTAGAGCAAGCTGAAGAATATTTGACGTCGTTGAGTATTAACATTCAACGAAAAAAAACATTTAAAAATAAGAATGAAAGTCGAACAATATTCCAAAATGAAAATGTACCGTTGACAAAATGTCAATCCAATACAGGCGTTATTGGATTATTGGTGTGCATACAAAGTATTAAATATTTATATGAAACATTGGTGCTGAATAACAAACTCTCTTTCTTGACGACCTACAAGTTTTCCCAAGATCACGTGGAGCTATTTTTCGGAAATATTAGAAGTCAGGGAGGCTTCAACAACAACCCAAACGCTCGTCAATTCAAGTCAGCGTAAAGAAGCTTTTAATGCACCTTGAGTTGGGCTCAAAATTTTCTGGAAACACTATACCCCTCGAAAATATTCCAATTTTGACCTGTGGTAATACAGTCGCAAACATTAATAATTCGACAACCGGCTATGACCTTGAACAAGAAACTACATACAACGAAAACAACAGGGACGAGATGGAAGACCAGCAGCTTCAAGGGACCTGTGATCAGTTGTCATCAGCTATAGAAGAATCTGACACTGCGTGCAATTATATTGATCAAATTGTGGGTTATATTGCTGGATTCGTCGTAAGGCACTTATTAAAAAGAATTAAATGTTCCGATTGCAAGAATGCATTACTGGCAAATAATCATTTGTGGTTTCATAAATTGGTCGATATAAAAACAATGGGTGGACTCTTATACGCAGTGGAGGATGTTTTGAAAATTTTCAAAAAAACAGAAGAAACAATACGGAGATTTTTGCGTATGAAAAGTGCAATGGTGAAAGCAAATATTTGCAAAACTGTAATGAAAAGTTTCATAAATCTAAATGTTTTGGAAGAAATCCACTTATGTACATTCATTAGAACAACCAGCTATGTTTAATCATAGAATAAATTTACTGAAAGCTGTAGCTGAAAAATATATTGATGTAAGATTGCATTACATTAGCAAAAAAGAAACATCTGACAGAAAAATAAAATCCAAACGTCAACTGTACAATAAATTTAATTTATTTCTAGGAAATTAATACATATATGATAGATGTTATTGAATATAATATAAATATAAATATTACTGTGGTGCAATTAATCCAAAAAACGGCCTAACCTCAACATCCAAAGTAAAAGTATCATTCCAGCTCCAAATTGTTCCATATAGTCCACATATTGTTGGGAAAAGTTACACTATTTTTAGTGTCGGGTTTGGGGGAGGGGGGAAAAGTTGGGTTTTTTTCAGTTTTTCTTGAATATTTCGAAAACTATGCAGCTTAGCGCAAAAATGCCAAAGACAAAAGTAATCTACATTAAATTGCAAACTAAAATGCAACTGCATAACCTTGCTAAAGTGAAAGGTTCCAGAGTTACGGAGGGTGTAAAGTAGCAATTGTTCGGTTTTTTTAGATTTTTGGAAAAGTATGACATTATCACAAGGAAACTATTTTTTTTATAGAGGTTTGTGTTTTGTAAAAACAAATTGCGATTTAAGTGGCCATTGGTATGTTGGTGATAAGCCCATAAAGGAACGACAACCAAGGGGTGCTACTTACCTAAATCATCATCAATCGTCATCAGTATTCAGTCCTCTTTAAACATTGCACCCTTTTCTTCTAAATATTCGTCTATGATGTTGATGTCCCTGTTATCACATCCTAGGCCTGAGCAATTACCGCATATGTTTGAGCAGTTTAGACCACTCTTGATACGGGTGCATCGCACTCGCAGTTACGGGCGCATTTATCTTTGCGAGCGCACACTATGAGGGAGGGTAATT
This sequence comes from Ypsolopha scabrella, assembly GCA_910592155.1. NCBI lineage: Eukaryota > Metazoa > Arthropoda > Insecta > Lepidoptera > Ypsolophidae > Ypsolopha > Ypsolopha scabrella. The sequence continues at coordinate 4,555,635 of OU342972.1, read as the reverse complement.
CTTGGAGAGCTGCAGGACGTGCTGTTGTAATTGATCTCAGGTGCTTGCCAATCTTCTTCCACCCCCCACTCGAGCGGATTGTTTTCCTCATTCAGCCACTGATTCACCTGGTGGTAGGTTCTAAATGAATGCTGCCTGGAAGCTGCTGAAGTGGGGGGAAGCGCAGCCAATTTGAACAATAAATGTATAGGCTGCTTTGCAATAGCCCGTGAGTAACACTGGTAGCAAAAACAATCTAGATCTTCAGTGTTCTTGGCTCTTAACATCGCAAGAAGGAATTGCTTTCGAGCGTCAGCCACTGCATACCACCGGCCACTAAAATCGCAATTTGTTTTTACAAAACACAATCCTGTATAAGAAAAAATAGTTTCCTTGTGATAATGTCATACTTTTCCAAAGATACAAAAAAGCTGAACAATTGCTACTTTACACCCTTCGTAACTCTGGAACCGTTCACTTTAGAAAGGTTATGTCAGTGACCATTTTTGTTTGCAATTTAATGTAGATTACTTTTGTCTTTGGCATTTTTGCGCTAAAACGCATAGTTTTAGAAATATTTAAGAAAAACTTAAAAATCCCAACTTCTCTCCCCCCTCCCCCCAAACCCGACGCTAAAAATAGTGTAACTTTTTACTTTGAGGTCTGGGGTTAATTTCACCACACTATATCGTTTGAAATATCATTTACATTGAAGGGATAAATTCTTGATTTTCGTTAAAGATTTATAAATAAATATATTTTGTTGAATTAATGAAAACAAGTTTTTATTTGACACATTTTAAAAATACACCATTAGTTTTGTTTTTGTTCCGTATTGTTGATAAAAGTAAAAAGTACCTGGAATATAAGAGCTGTGTGGCTAGATAGGATCGTAGCAGATGAAAACCTGTAGTGTCTGCCTACCCGTCTGGGAGACGGGCGTAAGCATATGTATTTATGTATTGTAAATAAAATTTAACAAAATTCTATAATAGTAAAACATTAATAAAAACCGTCAATGGAATCCATCAAATACCTTTGTATTTTCAAAAAGGTAACTTAACATATTTTTTATTAAGTTTTAGTTTTTTTTTAACAAATATGCAACACAAATCAGATCAAATTAAAAGCTAAAATTGATTATACGAATATTTTTTCTCAGGGGTAAAGATCAAAAAGGGTGGTAAGAAGCTACCCTATACATTCTGTGTTCGCATAATCTTTACTTGAAGCTGCGTAAGCTAAGAACAGTGCGGCTTCTTCCAGTCGAAGCTACGTAAGCTAATAAACTGTTGCAATCAAAATTAAGCAGTGTAGTAATGACTTATGGTTCAAATTAAAGTGTTTTGTTTCTTTATATGTCTATACAAATATCTACGTTTGTATACGTTAACTAGGGATACTTTTTTCGTAAATTTTGTACTAGACCCTAAGTCCATGTGTAAAATGTCATTGTTACGGCCAAAGGTAGGAAATGATATCTCCTACATCGATGATCATAGTCAAGGGAATATTGATGCGCCTTATAATCAAGAAATTTCAGGAATCTCTTCTGTATACCTTCAATACGAGAAATGTATTTATTATATTGAGGATTCCAAACTTGCGATGCGTATTCCAGGTGACTACGGACAAAAGCGCAATATAGTATTTTTATAGATTTAATATTTTTGAAGTCACTAGAAGTTCGCATTATAAATCCTAAAGCTTTGGAGGCCTTGCAAACAATGTGATTGATATGCTCATCAAATATGAGTTTAGAATCATAGATCACGCCTAAATCTTTAATAGTATTTACTTTTTTGATACTGTGACCCTTCATTGAATAACCAATGTCAAGGTCAGAATGCTTTCTGGAAAAAGATATGTAATAGCACTTAGATACATTTAAGTTAAGCTTATTAGTGGTACAGTACTCATCAAATCTAACGAGGTCAGCCTGAAGTTTGTAAATATCATCCATTGAGCTAATTTTCTTTAAAATTTTCATATCATCAGCAAATAATAAAATTTTATCGGAGTTAATAAAACAATTATTAATATCTTGGATAAAAATTATAAAAAGCAAAGGACCAAGCAAAGATCCCTGAGGGACGCCAGAGGGAATCTGAGTCCAAGCAGATGTAAATCCATTGAGTACTACAGCCTGGTTCCGGTTATCTATGTACGATGAAAACCATCTGAGTAAATCACCGTGTATTCCAGCCGTGAAAAGTTTTTTTAGGAGAATATTGTGATCAATGCGATCAAAGCATTTGCTATAATCCGCGTAAATTACGTCAACTTGTACACGTTCATCCATGCACTTAGTTATGAATTCGGTAGCTGTCACCAGATTCGAGACTGTAGAACGTTTTTTCAGAAAGCCATGTTGATTTTCATTGAATGAGGAATTCAAGGCAGCATAAATCTGATTGTACACCAGGCGTTCCAATACTTTAGTGAAAAGACATAATTTGGAGATTGGTCGATAATTTTCCACATCAGCTTTATTACCCTTTTTATGAACTGGAGTAACAAATGCCTCCTTCCATACTTTGGGGACTATTCCTTCAGATAGTGACCGTTTAAACAGTATTGAGAGCGGTAGAGCGAGACTGTCGGCGCATTTTATAATAAAAATCGGCGGAATATGATCTGGTCCACCAGATTTCGTTAGATCAATAGATTTGAGATAAAATAAATACTAGATTATTATATAGCCAGCTATCTGTGTTTTTTTCTTAGTATCAAATTTCAATTTTATCCCAATGAGTTGAGATTGAAAATTAAATTGCGAAATTGTACGCTTAGAATGCCGCGGGCGGTAAATGCAGTTGTTTTATCGAAGGGTCCTACTAACTCCTCAAATGCGTGGGCAGCGGCTTCATAATCGGAGTATCCTTCTCAGCATACAGAGTCCCGGCGTTCCTCATCACTTCAGTGTCTATCAGCGCTAGAGACTTGGGCACTTCTGTAGGGACATCCGCTTCTGGCTTCTTCTCTTGTGTGGGGACGCAGGGACGCAGCTTCTTGGGGCGAGGCTTGAACTTGCGAGTTTTGAAGGCTGTTGGTAACATTTACAGCAAGGCATGAATTACATGAGGATCCCGAAAAAAATACAGATTTACTTTGAAAAATCCTATTAGAATACTAGGTGAAATTAAATCAACCGACCAAATTCACACTGGAGACTCGGCTAGCAATCAGAAACAAGGTTTAATGACACTCCGGGTAAAATTCGAAAAACATTGCCGCGGACAGACGGACATGGCGAAACTATAAGGGTTTCTTGTCGGACTACGGAACCCTAAAAACCGGTAAAGTACGAGTAGATGTCGCGCCTTGAGGGTTCCGTAGCATTCTCGTATTAGAAGTCATCCCCATAGGCGAAACTAGGTAGGGGTTAGGGGGCACGGTGTCTACCGTCTGACCCCCTAGGAATACTAGCGTGAATATTGTAAAAGAAGATGCTTTCTCCGATTTAAGACGTTATTTGTATTGTTTTTAGGTTTGTATGTAATCTCTTTGTACGGAGGGTTATCTCTATTTATCTTATTACGATCACATAATCAGGCCATGATAATTGTTGATGGCTTCATAAGTTGGATCCAGGGGCCGGGCCCCCAGCCACGAATCCTTGTTACGCCAATGGCCATCCCCCTCCATTATCCTACCTGACGAGAGATGAGCGCAGTAATCGTTGTAGTAGGTGGACTGTCCCCGCAAAGCCTTCATTGTGGACTCGATGAACGCCTGCACCTCTTCATCCGGCAGATCCGTCTGCGACAACAGGTTGGAGCCAGGGGCCGGGCCCCCAGCCACAAATCCTTGTTAAGCCAATGGCCACCTCACTCCATTATCCTACCTGACGAGAGATGAGCGCAGTAATCGTTGTAGTAGGTGGACTGTCCCCGTAAAGCCTTCATTGTGGACTTGATGAACGCCTGCACCTCTTCGTCCGACAGATCCGTCTGCGACAACAGGTTTGGTGTCACTCAGTAGCGAAAGTATTTGCCATCGACAGGCGCAGCTCGAGATTTTGGGGGTGGTCACCATGTGTATAGGTTCAAGAGGCCAACTTAAACAGTAAAAAAGGCCAAGCAAATAAAACACATCTTGTATAGTACTAATAATAAAGTGGTAAAAATTTCGTGTCTGTACATTTACACCCCTACTAATAAAAATATACTAAACCATCCTTATAACACGTCAGAATAGGGAGAAAATATTTTCTTACAAATAAACTCGGAATAACTTCGACCTTATTCAAACTCTCATTACTCATTCATTCAAAATCCATAGACAAGAGGGAGCAAAAAAAAGAAATTTGGACTAGGCCCCATTACTTTGGGTATTTTTATGTGTACAATCTATGGCACAAACAACTGTTTTAAATCCAGGTATTGCCTCAAATTTTCGCATAGTCTTGACTTGGTCATTGAGAGAAGGGGCATTTTAATAATAGGTTGGGGAAATTTTTTAAGTTGACTAATTCCGGCCGCTTTCTCTCAACTTCTTGCTGTTGTTCGCAGTAGAGTTCAGAATCGATGGTCCTGCCTGGCGGTAACAGCTCATAATGAATAATGCCCTTCTAATCCCACCATACACACAGCATTACCTTGTTGCGAGATAACCCGGGTTTCACCAGTCTCTGAAGCCTGACCAGCCTTTGACCACGACCTTTTTCGCACGTTCTTGTCGTACGTGATCCACTTTTCATCACCAGTTATCAGGTTTTTCAAAAATGGTTCGGTTTCATTACGTCGTAATAAAGAATCACAAATGAGTAGCCGGTTCATTAAGTTTCTTTCAGTGAGCTCATGAGGCACCCAAATATCGCGTTTTTTTGTGTACCCAGCTTTTTTCAAATGCGCTATAACTGTTTTGTGGTCAATCCCCAGTTCTTCAGTTACAACTTAACTACTGATATGCCGATCTTGCTCCACTTTTTCAAAAATGGCATCCATTTTATCCGTAACAGGGCGCCCAGAGCGAGGTGCATCTTTGACATCAAAATTTCCGGATTGAAAACGTTTAAACCAAATTTGTGCTACTCTCACAGACACTGCACTAGGTCCATAAACATTACAATTTTTTTTCGCGGCTTGCGTTGCATTTTTACCTTTTTTGTAGTAAAATTTTAAAATGTATCGAATTTCTTCATTAGACTCACTCATCTTAACAGTAAGAGACACAAATGAAAATCCCACATTTTACCTAATTTGAATTTGGAATTACCTTTTTTAAAATTTAAACTTTTTAATAATACCAAAACCAGCCTGATACAAATGGTATAGCCAAAGAGATTTTATTATAAGTTCATACATACTATTTGCGAAAAGAGTTTTTCCCCAATCTAATATAATGAAATCTTTTTTCCAAATAGTGCCCTGGTTACTTTTGTGACTGATTAATGACTAAGCCCATGAATATCTGCCGCATCATCTTGTATCTGAAATATTACAATTCATAACCAATTTATGTAGGTATAGAGTTGAAAGAAAATTTACATCCCTTATTTTGTTGTGTGTACTAGTAGTTGAAGCAATTAATTAGTAAGATAGGTAGCTATGGCATAGGCATATTTAATTATGTTTTAGCATTCTTACTTGATTACGGCCCCAATATCTTAGAGCTATCAAGATCTGGAGAGTAGAAGATAAACTACTCCCGCATTTGTCCATAATCAAACAACTTATCAAACCCATCAGTTGATCCGAAAACATGGGTAACACCTATTTTGGAAAAACGATATTTTACACGAAATTCTTTATCGCTGTACAATTCAAATGGGTTCTTTCTTCTTTTGAACGTTTTCACTTTTCTTGCCTTTTGCATGTCATTGATGAGGTTCGCCAGGTAATCAGTTTCCTCCATAACCTCAACTGACCTTGCCATTTTTATTAAATTCGGAAATAAATCAAATACAAAATCACGCACGCCGCACTTCGGGTTGGGGTTGGAATAGCGGTACAAAGGACTGTTACGCCGACGTTATGCTAGGTTTAAGTTATTCCTAGTTTATAAGTAAACATTTTGCTTATTCCTAGGATAATCCTCGTCACAACTTTTATTCCACGTTTATTTTCGCGAAATATTAAATGAAATGGGTTATAATTTGTATTGTACTAAAGTCTAAACTACCATTTTTCGCATTTTTGTCTGTCTGTCTGTATGTTCCGTTTTAACTCGAGAACCACTCAACGGATTTGGATGCGTTTTTTTATTATTAACGTAGTGACATACAGACAGACAGACAAAAATGCTAAAAATGGTAGTTTTGGCTTCAGTACAATACAAATAAACCAATTAATTTAAAATTTCGCGAAAAGATTAAATGTACAGACACGACTTTTTTCTTACTTTATTATTAGTAGTTAGTATAGAAGTTGTATTCCTGTTAAAGTTGGCCTCTTGAACTTGTTCATAAAATGACGCCCAAGCCAAAAACAAAAGAATAAAAGCTTTAACTCTGGAACCACTCAACGGATTTGGATGTGGTTTTTGTTTTATTTTCGTTGTTGTAACCTTGGTCAACATAATATAAGCTATAGGGAGTGTTCGTAAGGAGTGAGTACCCTGCATTGGCCTAATTGTGTTGGACGGGTACGTACCAATATACGAATTAAAGATCTATACAAACCAATGTTTGAACTGTTTACTAAAGCTCCATTGTCCCTTCATCTTTATGCAGAGTCAAGCCGTGATAATTAGATAATTCTTATTTTATTTTTAACGTCAAAAATGGCATGGGCCGCAGTTTAAAATAAACTCCCGGTTGTTTTTTTGGGTCCCAGACCGACGCTGATACACACATTATGTTATCAGTTCTGCTTTTCGGTACTCTTTTTAATTATGTAATGCAGTTCCTACAGTTTGAGGGCTCAAATAGTTTGCAGTACAGCTGCACGCTATTTTGGATACTTCGTGGAAAGAAATAAGCGCGACGTACCAATTGAATGAAAAAAGAAATGTGCGGAGGACAGGAGGCGCTGGAATGTCCACAGATGCCCAACTGTGCATTCTCTAGCCCGAGTTGTTGGTAGGGTAGGTAACATTGTAAATTGACAGCTTATAGCTTATTCGTTGGATTTCGCGAGTTTCAGAGTGTATCCGGTCAAGTTAATGCAATCTTGACATACTAACCCTCTGGCCTTCAGCCCCAAGCTCCAACCAGTTACCTTCCAGTTTAGCGAAACGGTTTTCGGGACGGCATCTGAAAGTTAGAACTGGAATTAATAATACAGATTTTCAATCTCAGGAAGTTCATTTGTCTATGGTTGTGTAGATAGATAGATAGATAAAACATTTATTCTCAAAACACAACACAAATATACAAACAATAAAAAAAGTAACGATACAAAATGAATTTAACAAACTAACTTCTAAGGCTTAAACATATAACTAAACACAGAATACATATATTATAAAGTTAATTCATTCTGGTGGTATGTGTGTCGTGGCAAAGAGAAAAGGCTTAGACTCAGCATATGTCGCAAACCGAAATCCGCGACGCTGTTATTTTGCCGTCGCCTGCAGAGGAGTGCACGAATTCCACCGAGAGTGTGTTATGATTATAAATAGAATGAATATATATATGAAATATGAATGTGTAAATATTAAAGTTTTAACTGTTTATAAATAAAAATATCCTGTCTGACTAACTGATCTATCATCGCCTGGACCGGAACTGACTGACTGAAATTACTGAACCTAAGAATATGAAAATTGGACAGTGGGTTTCTTGTATAAAGTAGACGTTTTATTTAGTGGACCAATAATTAATATTAACGGGGGTGGTAGATTATTCCAGCACTTCGAGGATAGATAACGGAAACTACCTCGAAATGCTGCACAATGATGCCGCGGCACTTTAAGCATGTGTTCCGAAGCCCTGGTTCTTGTTTGGTATGAAGAAACCCACGTTAACTTTTCATACAGGTATTCCGGCGACCGGTTTTTCATTACTCGGAACAATAAAGTAGCAAAATAAAGTTATGCCTGGTTGACATCTTTAGAATATTTGCACTGTTAAGATAGGGGGATACATGTTCACGAGGGGGAATATTAAAACAATACCTGGCACATGCGTTCTGAACGCGCTGTATAAGACGTTGTGATTTGACCAGCAAGGGCCATACCTAAATTGCATCATTGCTGACCTTACTGCGTCTAAGTTCTATAACGGCAGTGCAAGTCTTACACGCTTCCAAAATTAAAATCGAGATTGAGATTTGTCTTCTGATATCTGCACGAGGATATATTCTTTCGCACTCTCTAGCAGATCTTAGAGACCATAGGGTACAGTACCCGAAGGGTGCCAAATGGGAACCTATTACTAAGCCTCCGCTGTCTATCTGTCTATCCGTCTCTCACAAGGGTCCACAGTCTTTACTGTAATAGGTAGAAAGTTGACATTTTCACAAAAAACGTGTTACTATGGCCTCTACCAAGACAAATAATAAAATAGAAATAAAAAATTGGTGGGTCCCTATACAAGATATCTCGAAAAAGTTGCATTTTATTTAATCTTATTGGTTTTGCCCCTTACAAAATAAAAAATAACTAAATTATTTGTCAGACGCTATTAGCGGAACGTTTTTTGTAGCACTGATGCTGATTTGGCATGTATATTGTTATTATTTACCATAATGTTTTTAGGGATCCCTACTCGTATTGTGGGGTGGTACGGAACCCTTTTTGCCCGAGTCCGACTCGCACTTGGCCAAATTATTTATTGTTATCTAAGCAACTTCACAAGGGCTACTCTTTATATTTTGTGTTATATTATATAGTTAAAGTGTGTTATACGTGGGACGTGTAACCGGAATGAATATGAAAAAATACTATTAAAGGTACAAAATTAATTTATTGTTTTTCAAAATAATCTCCCTTGGCGTCTATGCACTTTTTCATTCGATCAAACCAGTTTTGAAAACTTTTGTGCCACTCCCCTGTGGTGACCTCTGAAACGTGTTTTTCATACTCCTCGACAGCCTCTTCTGGTGATGAAAATCGTTGACCGCGTAATTGGTTCTTAATTTTTGGGAACAGAAAAAAGTCACAAGGTGCCAGGTCGGGACTGTATGCAGGATGACTCATGAGTTCTACATTTTTCGTCTTCAAAAAGTCGTTTGTCTGTCTGGCCGTGTGAGAACTAGCATTGTCGTGGTGCAGGATGATACGGCGTTTACGGTTATTTTTACGGAGTTCGTCAATAACTTCCGGCAAACAAATGGTCGTGTACCAGTCACTATTCACGGTACGACGATTCTCTAAAGCAACAGTAGCCACGTGTCCAGTTTTATTAAAAAAAGAAGCAATCATCCGCTTAGATGCACTTTTCACGCGCGCCACTTTGGTTGGTTTCGGCTCATCTTGAAAGACCCATACGCTCGATTGCTGCTTTGTTTTGGGATCGTAGCAATAAATCCATGTTTCGTCACCTGTTACTATGTCCCACACCAAATTTGACGCACCTTCGTTGAATCTGGTAAGCATGGCACTGCACCAAGTGACGCGGTCCGTTTTTTGAGCCTCGGTCAAGTTGTGTGGGATCCACCGCGAGCACAGCTTTCTCACACCCAAATGTTTGTGTAGGATTGATTGTATTTGACTCATGCCTATTTCTAAGGATGCGCGAATTTCATGGTAGGTCACATGCCTGTCTGTTTCAATCATACGGCGCACAGCATCGATGTTTTTGTTGGTCACAGCGGTGGACGGCCGACCATCGCGAGATTCGTCACTGAGATTGATACGACCACGCTTGAATTCTGCAAACCAGCTATAAACAGCCGTCTTGCATGGTGCTTCATTGCCAAAAGCTGTTTCAAGCCGAGCGATGCTCTGTTGAGCTGTCAAATTACACTTAAAATCGTAGAAAATCATACTACGAAAATTTTCCCGAGTTAAATCCATGTTGATGCAGACACACAATTTTTTAAATGGCGCCACAAAGTAAAAACAAAAGACAGTCAGATGAAACAAACTGCATTCTACAGCCAAAGAGTTCTATTTTCAAATGTTGCAATAAATTTTTAAATATTGTTTATGTAAGTGGCCAGTTCCGGAAACTTTTAGTGTTACCTATGTATATTGTATAGAGTTATTATGTAGGTTTTTTGTGTATTTTTTATAATGTTTTTTTCCTGTTATATTTTACTGTGTCGTAGTGTATTAATTTTCAAGTTGCAGTATTGTAATAGGCTAGCCTGTAAGTATAATATAGCTGTTTATATAATAATAATTATAATACATAAATAAACAAATAATATTCCACATCAGTAACCATATTATCCCCCAATCAAAACTTACCCGAAGACACTTACATTAATAAAAATATTTTCACGATTCTACTACGAAAATTAAGTATTGGCAGGTCCAATTTTTTTTTAATTTGTTCGATATTTTTCTATGAAAATTGTTTGTTATGATCGGTAGTACGTAGAATTATTGATTATCGATAACAATTGATTTACAATAGACTTTCGTCAAGAACATGGCTCGGATCCACTGGCATACTTTTTTTGTCATAAGACCATTGCGTCAGGCTATGAATCTAAAATCTAAATGGTTCTATGTTAGAATAAGTATTAAATGTGGTTGGTACTTACAGTTTCGCCTTGCATAAGGGATGTGGTCGATATTCATCAAAATATTCTGTCAAAAACGACATTGTGAAGTGGTTGGTTATCTTGTTATCGTAAAAACAAAATAATTTAAATACAACATAAAATCCCTAATTAAAAATATGTCCCTAAATGTCAAAATAAACAAACACAATAATTTTTCAAAGCTGTCAAAACAATGAAAGAAAGAGGTTGTGAAACTTTTTCAGTACTTAGTGCGAATATTCAGTGGAGTAAGTAAAGGTTTTGGTGGAACACTGGTTGGGTAATGCGGTTCACTTTTACTTTATTTTTCAAGTAAAAATGAATGTTCGTAATAAGTCGATTGTTACCGCAGTTTTGCATGTCGCACGAATTTTGTCAGGGGTTGCAAACTTATTTTGCGTTTCAAATAAAAGACTTGCTTAATTATTGTCTTTTAATATTTTGTTTAGGATTTTACAAAAATGTTTTAGGAAGGAAGAGTAGGTATTTGCAGTCACTTTTTCAATTTTGTATACTTAATATATAAAAATATTAAAAAGGATATATATTATCGTATTTCTTTTAATATAATATCACAAGTAAAGATACTTCTCAAATAAGAGTTGATGTTTACTGAAGATTTATTGAAGTTTTTATGACAATCATTAAGCTAATTTTACAGTTTGACGATACTACAAGGGTACCAGACTCACAAATACTTAAATATTTCATATTGTAAGTACCTATCTGCCCTGTCAAAAGTTTCGTAAATATTTGTGAAAAATAAAATGATATTTTGTATTTGTATGCGTAATATTTTTTTATTTAGTTAGGAAAATAAGAGTTTGTGACAGAAGGCCCCGGTCAGTCATATAATTTATATAATAGTAAATTGATTATAACTATAGTTTAGAACTTCGAAGGGTCTACTAAAATGACGGAAGGTGCAGACATTGTAGGTATTAATGCCATATAAGTACTCCTGATAGGTCACTAAAAATAAAAGCTTCGGAACGATGGTAATATAATGAATACTATATCATTGCGGTATAGAAAAGCAGAAAAGTAAATCTGGATGTGAGGAGCTCTGAACCGGAATTCGAACCCGAAACCTCGCGATTGCTCTACCAACTGAGGTATTCATTTCTCAACACAACTTGCGAATTTACGCATGTACTATCTCATACGCAACGATATGTTTAGATATGCACTTAATAGTAAGCCTCTTGGCGCCTAGAGGACGCTAGTATGATATAGTATTAAATTGTTATCTTTTTGCGCCAAGTGTTTAAAATATAGAAATTTATTTCTATCATAGTTCCGATAATATGTTTCTTCATCATACTGGGTGTACATGGACAGGTAAATAAAAGTATATATTAAATTGATCATACTGAACAATTATATCAAAGAGCAAATGAAAACAAAAATCGGCCAAGTGCAAGTAGGACTCACGCCCTGAGGGTTCCGTATCATTCAAAAAAGTTAATAGACTTAAATGATTTAAATAAAAATCACATACTTTAAATGTATGAATCAAAACTGCAAATGTGGCAGGTTGGTAGATAATGAGGACAGGAAGAATGAAAGATGTATGCAATTCGGATTTCGTGATAAAGAAAATTAAAATTATTTATTCTTCATTTTTGTCAGATGTAACTTCAATGACAAGATGTTGTCTTTTGATCTTGTCTATGTATTGGGATGCCTATATCACTCCCCCTTAAGCGAAGCGTACATTTGGCTTAATGACTATTCCCGATCTAGTAGTGCGCATTGTGTTAGTTGAAGGTGCACTAATAGCTTCTGAGTTTTCTGGTTCATCATTGTAGATGCAGGCGGGCTTGAGTCTATCCAGTGATACTACTGCTGTTCGTAGTGGCAATTTTAGCTTAAAGTATTTGTCATAACGTTCCAAAACTTCGTAGGGGCCATCATAGGGAGGTATTAGCGGTGCTCTAACTGTGTCATTGCGCACGAAGACATGACTGCACGTCGTCAGATCCTTGTAGATGAATGGCCGCTCATTTGTTTTGTGAGATTTCTGTACAGGTGCTACTGATGCCATTGTTTCCATAAGCTGGCGCACGTACTCTGCATCTTCAATTTTTGACTGTGTAGGTACGAAAAAGTCTGACGGTATTCGTAACGCCGCTCCTTAAGTCATAAGTGCCGGGCTTAGATTGTTATCACGTATTGCAGTGCGTAGTCCCAATAGTACAGTAGGTAGTTCTTCGCTCCATGTTACTGTGTCGCCTCTGGCCATCAGCGCTGCCTTAAAAGTGCGGTGCCATCGTTCAATCATGCCATTGGATTGTGGATGAAATGCCGTAGTGTAGATTCTCTTGATGCCAAAACGCTTCATGAGTGAGTTGAATAATGCAGATTCAAATTGGCGTCCTTGATCAGTTGATATGCGTAGTGGACAGCCGAATCGAGCTATCCAGTTCTCGTACAGGGCTTTGGCAACGATTTCGGTGGTGATTTCTTGCACTGGTACTGCTTCTGGCCATTTTGTACAGCGGTCGATAATAGTAACACAGTAGCGGTAATCTTTTGATAATTTAAGAGGTCCGACGATGTCGATGTGTATGTGCTCAAAGCGTTGTGATGAAGGAAACTCGCTGAGTGGAGTGACGACATGACGATGTACTTTAGAACGCTGACAAGTGACGCAGGTTTTCGTCCATATACCAATATCTTTGTTCATGGATGGCCAGAAGTATTTCGTGGTGATCTGCTTCCTAGTAGCTCGTGTTCCTGGATGGCATAGATCGTGTAGCGCCTTGAATGCTGCTTCACGATATGCAATAGGTAAATATGGTCTGGGTGTCTGAGCAGAGATTTCGCATGTGATAGGTTGGCTCATACCAGGTAGCGTGACGTCAGCAAATCTCAATTTGGATTGTAATCTTAATTGCTTCAATTCTTTGTCCTGGCTCTGGTCAGCAGCTAATTTAAAGTAGTCAATGCTTGTAGGACATTCTATGCTTGTAGGATATTCTATTCTATTCTATTCTATTCTATCATAGAAGCTATGCGAGACATTGAATCTGCAACTGTGTTAGCTTCTCCTTTTACGTAGCGGATGCTTGAGCAAAACTGGCTGATAAATTGTAGTTGTCTTTCACGTCGAGTTGTGTCACTCCTACTTGCTTGTATGGTCAGAGCGTACGTGAGTGGTTTGTGGTCTGTGTAGATAGTCACGTCGCAGCCTTCTATTAGTCTTCTAAAATGTTTTACAGCCGTGTACATCGCTAGGGGTTCGCGGTCGTACACGCTGTAGCGTGGCTGCGTTTCACTCATTGATTTTGAAAAGAATGCCAGTAGTTTCCAGATTCCATTGACCTTCTGTTGGATAACAGCGCCAATACTGTGGTCCGAAGAATCTGTCATGATTCCAAGAGGGCAGCTGTGAATTGGATAGGTGAGAGTTGTAGCGTCTAAAATGCTTTGGCGGCAGTTTTCAAAAGCTAGTTCATCTTCGGGCGTAAATTCGATTGGTGTTTTTTCATTCTTTTTGCGATTATGTAAGAATTTGTTTAATTTACTCTGCAGCTCAGCTTGACGTGGTAGACAGTCTCTGTAGAAGTTAAGGATTCCGAGAAAACGACGTAGCTCAATAAGAGTCTTAGGCTTAGGGTAGGTTGAAATAGCATTCGTGCGTTCTTCTATTGGTCTGATTCCAGCCTCGGATACTTCATAACCCAGAAAGTTCATTTTTTGTTTTCCGAACTCGCATTTATTCACGTTGAGTGAGACACCGTACATGTCTAGGCGTTCAAGAACTTGCCTCAGGAGTATTCTGTGCTGTTGTTCTTCTTCTGTGTACAATAAAATGTCGTCGATGAACGAAAAGCAACCTTCGATCCCTCGCCGTACTTCATGCATAAACCGTTGAAAGGTTCGACTTGCATTTCGTAGTCCGAAGGTCATGCAGTTAAATTCGAATAGTCCGAATGGTGTTGTGATCGCTGTCTTCTCGGCGTCCTCCTTTTTTAAAGGGATCCAGTAAAATGCCATCTTTAAATCAAGTTTCGAGAATATTTTCTTATTATGTAGCTGGTAAGTAAAGTCCTGGATACGTGGAATTGGGTATCTGTCTGGAAGAGTAACTGAATTCAAGCGTCTGTAGTCGCCGCTTTAATTTTAAAATTAAAATGGTCAAGTATGCGGTTACGTAGCCCTTAAATCTAAATGAAAAATTGGCCTTTTTACTGGCACATAATTTATAGAAAATTCCAAATTCCTAACTAGTTTAGTTTTTGAGACAGAGCTCGTGATAAAAATGGTCTAAAATGGACCACTTTGATAATTTTTTATTCTATATTCGGTTTTGGGTCAATATTTTACATAACATATCCAAATTTCAGACCTGTAACTCATTCCGACTGCAAGCAAGAGACCCATGACATACGGACGCACAGACGGACAGACAGCAGAGCGACCTGAAGTTCTTTGCAAACAGAGCGACTTTGTATACGGTTTACCATGCACTTACTGACTCGATACTTTCATATGGACTGAGCACATACGGCCGCATGTTTCATTCTTACCTTGACAAAATAAAAAACCTACAAATAAGGTTCCTTAAAGTTCTAGCTAGCGATAAATTAAAACGGCAATGCAAACAAAACTATAATGAATTATTCCCCAAATGTAAAATACTGCCGGTCGATGGGAAAGTATCGTTTCAGGTTGCGTTAGAAGAATTTGGATACAATGAGTTTAAAGTGCCAGTATCAAATCCTCGGTTACGTAGAAAGGTGAGTGATGAAGTATTAATTGTGCCTAGGACAACTAACTATTACGGTAAGCGAGCCAGACCATACCTCATTCCTAAAATTTACAACGAGATACCGTTATGCATTCGAAAGAGCGGCTGCAAAAATATATTTAAATCTAAGTTAGTAAAACATATATTTCAAAAACTTGAACAAAAAGTAAATTATTGAACAAAGGATATATAAAAGCAAGTGTTACATAAAATTCAGTTATAAAGATAAAATGATTATATTTATATTTGTATTTTAACGACAAAGAAAGTGTATTAAAATAAGTGAGATGATATATTATGTGAGTCATAATTAAGTACAGGTAACATGACAGTATTGTAAAAAAGGGGAGATATTTCTGCCAACAAACTGCCTTACAGTTTGGCGGGATATAATATTTATGTAATGTGCTGTTAAGAAAGTGAATAAACGATTTATTTATTTTATTTATGTATTTTTTACATTAATAGGGCTCCGTCTGGCCCTTTGGGCACGGAAGTTTGAAAAACTGGAGCACCACATCACAGAAGATTTGTAAAATTGTCAACGAAATAATTGGTCTGTGTGATAATCATATAGGCCTGACTGAAAAACAGCGTGTTGCGGTTGACATCGCAATGCTTATGCTAAGTCGGACCTTTATAGTTGTTTTATTTAAGCTGTGTGTGTTATATTTTAATTTACTTTCTTTTTATATTTTGTTTTTATTTTTAAGTGCATGTTTTTTGGTAGCGAATAAATGATATCTTATCTTATCTAACGAAACAAGTTCTTTTTTGTTATTCCGCAGGTATATTTCTTTGGTAATGTTTTGTAGTATGATAAGTAGATCATGGAGTTTAATTAAATTAAAGATCCCTGTTTCTTAACGCCCAGTAAATTGCATTGGTTGAGCAACCCTGTTCTTTCCTTACGTCTAAGTTCAATTTTTACATTTATTCGCTAACCGCGGGGGGCGGGGGGGCGGACGTTGCGTGCTGTAACCACGTAAATCTTACAAGATCGCTATATTTTTAGCGAACGAGCAGATACCCCGGTTGTCATTGGACTAGTCCAAGGTCAATGAAAAATTTAAGGCAATGCAAGACACGGAACTAATCGATAAGATTAATAGCAATGTGTGTAGTTGGGAAGGTACGTTTTAGTTGGAGGTTTTCAGCGTGGGAACGGATTTATGTCTCTATTGAAAAACTCACTGATGCATGTTCTGCCAGCAGGATTCGAACTCGGGTCTCAAGACCGAGAGTCACATATATTAGTGACTTGCCTTTCGCCCGCGGCTCCGCCTGCGTTTATTTGATCTCTGCCCCGTTTTCAGCTTGGGCCTTATTTAATAAACATCCCTTATAGCCTATATGTTGACTAGGATAACTACGATGATAGTGAAGAAATCGCATGTAAATCCGTTGAGTGATTACCGAGTTAAAACGGAACATACATACAAGGCAGACAGATAAAAATTCTAAAAATGGTAGTTTTGGCTTCAGTACAATACTAATATTAACTAATTAGATTAAAAATTTAAAAAAATAATAAATTGTACAGACACGACTTTTTTACTACTCTATTATTAGTACAGATAGATTCTAAATTATAATAAAAAGTGACGCGTTGTTGTTTTAACGTAAATCTCGCATGAAAACAAGTTCACAAGTCGAAATATAACACTAATTTAAATCTGTAAATCGTCTGAAAATCACAAGCCGGCCTCGGCTCTCTTAAACTCCAGTATGATACATCACAGCAAAACATAAAACGGTACCATCAAGCTTACCGCCTCAAACATATGTGCCGCACCAGGCCCGGACTTAGACCTCGAATCGGTCTGGGCATATTCAATATGGTAAAATTGTACAATTTTAACAATCTTAGCACACAAACAAAAGACGATCTCTTTTTTTATTTGCAAAACATTGAACTATTTGTTCTAGTTTTATCGGTAACTTTTGTTGTTAAATTGTTGTGCGTGGCCAAAAGCTGAGCTACAAAAAATATTTTCGTTCGTACTTTCTTGAAGTTAAGTTAAACGCTAATTAATTAAACGCTAAATTAATCTACACTAATAATTTAGTAGCAAAAAAGTACACTGAATATTTTTGTGAATTTTTATATGAAATGGATTATTAATAAAATAATAATATGGTCCTGAAGCAAAAACTACAATTTTTAGAATTTTTCTCTGTCTTTCTTGTATGTATGTTACGTTTTAACTCGGGAATCACTCAACGGATTTGCAAGCGGCTTTCTTTTCTATCATCCTAGTGACACTGATCAACATATAGGCTGTAAGGAGTAATGATAAATTAACACTCAAGCTTAAAACGGAACAGAGATTGATCAAACGAGGGCGGAGCCGCGGGCGAAAGACTAGTTTAATAATAAATTTAATCAATCTATTAGTTAACAGCCACAGGTTGGAGAGCTACGAAAAATTACTTTTCTTCCAACTTTGCTTTAATTTGGTCATTACTAGCCTATAGTAATACACAAAGTGTCACTTTTCTGCTCCAGAGCAATGTAATGCAGAAAAGTATATATAAAAATCCATTATTGCCCTAAAAACAATGCAATAATGGATTTACATTCATACTTTACTGCCGCGCCACCACTGAAGTCCCGCGTCAGTATTTATTGTCTCTGGAATATGAACCAAAATGCCTTGATCCATAGGACTTCAGTGCTGCTGCTAACTCTAAAGCTGCAAATCTCAAGTGAACAGTACATAGAAAATTACATTTAAATTACCATATCAGCGGGCCGATGATAAGCCATAGGCCAATCAGCGCAATTTTTATTTTCGCAAACAATTTAAAATAAAGAAAACTGGCGAATAAAAACGTAAACCATAAACAAAGAAAAACTAGAGCTAGCGTGCCAGTATTTTTCATAATCGAGTTCTAACTCCTCGAGTGGTTTTATAAGCAAACGATTTGGTTGATAGTCTTGATAGGTATAGAAAAATAGAAAACTACCTATAGTTTTGAACCGCCCAATTAGTGCGCCAATAAGTCATAGGCCTATCAGCGCTATTTTTATTCCAGCAAACAATCCTACTTCCTACTAATTATAAATGCGAAAGTTTGTGCGTGTGTGTGTATGTGTGTGTATGTGTATGTGTGTGCGTGTGTATGTGTGTATGTGTGCGTGTGTATGTGTGTGTATGTGTGTATGTGTGTGTGTATGTGTGTGTATGTATGTGTGTCTCTGTGTGTGTGTCAATTCAATTTCAATTTCAAAATTTCTTTATTTCCATAAAATATTATAAAACAAGTACTTGACAACTACAAATTCAAGTTGTCAGTCTAAAAAACCTTAAAATTATACAATTATTATAACCAGGCTACCTTCGCCTCCATACAATTTAACAACAGAAATAATACATGAAAACATTAAACTACGATAGACTACAAAAATTCACTAAATTTACCAGGCTTGCTTAGAAATTGTGCTCTCTTGTCGTTAATGAGACACACTTATTGCTATAAATAAATACTTAACACTAGAACTTAGTCACTAAAGAAATTACAAAGTAATTAATTAATATGTACATACACGAATTAAACCTAAATAAATACCGACGGTATTTTAACACCAAGTAGCCGGCAAAACAAATTTGAGGGTACCCACTAGTTAACAAAGCGCTTCGCATTGTTTTACTGCTCACTTAGCAACACATAGTGATGGGGCAGGCGATAAGTTTTGTATCTATCGATATATGGTAAATCATGTTTACGCTTTTGACCTATGGAGGAAACCAGACAGTTTGAATGATGGGGATTCTTATCGCGATAGAACTTTGTGGACATTTTTAAAATGAATTCTGGTAAGGGAGGAAAATTTATAGCTTTGTGTAATTTTAATAGGTTAGTCTTAAAAGGGGTATTATAAGAAATTTTGAGAGCTTTGTTTTGTAAAATTTGGAGGTTACTATAATTAGTTTTGCATGTGCTGCTCCAAACAGGAGCGGCGTATGTAATACAGGGTCTGACTAAAGTAGAATATATGCTCATTTTGGTTCTAGAACTCAATTTACTTCGCCGATTTAAAATAGGACTAAGGGCGTTCATAGCTCTGAACCCCTTTAACCTTGTTGCCGTAACGTGCTTTGTCCAGTTTACCTTATCATCAAGTATTACGCCCAAGTATTTGACGCTTTTTTGCCAAGGTATTTGGTGACCGTTTAATTTGAGCAGCCTTGTAGGCATAGAGCGATGGCGGGTGAACATGATAGCTTCAGTTTTGTTGGAGTTTAATTTAAGTTTCCATTTAGTGAAATATGAATTGAGAAGGTCAATTGATAATTGAAGCCTATCAATGATAAGATCTGTGTCATTAGAAGATGACAGAGAGGCGGTGTCATCGGCAAAACAGGCCAGTTGGGTCCTGGTTTGTTTAGGGATGTCATTTAGAAATATCAGAAAGAGGTATGGCCCAAGAATAGATCCTTGAGGTACTCCAGCAGGTATTAATTTTTTGGATGAGAAGAAGTCACCTACATTCACACTAAAAGTCCGAGAGGTTAAGTAAGATTCAATAAGCTTGACAAGTGACAATGGTATTTCAGAGCAAACCAATTTATGGAAAAGGCCATCATGCCAGACCGTGTCAAACGCCTTCTCTATATCCAACAGAAACATACCGGTTGACTGTTTAAGATTCAGATGGTGCGCGATGTGTTCGGAAACTCTGGCCAACTGCTGAGTGGTTGAATGGGCACGACGGAAACCAAACTGCTCGTTAATGAGCAGATGGTTGGTGACTGAAACCAATCGCTTGTAGATAACCGACTCGAACAATTTTCCAAGAGCTGGAAGCAGACTAATAGGTCTGTAACTAGTGGGTATACTGTCATCTTTTCCTGGTTTTTTTATTGCAATCACTTTAGCATGCTTCCAGACTGTAGGGAAATACGATAAAGATAAGCAAGCATTGAGTATTTTGCATAAAAATACTATTGCCTTTCGTGATAGGTTTTTTAACAGAGCATTGTGAATTTCGTCATACCCAGCTGATTTGCGTTTTTTGAAATTTTTAAGCAAATTAAATATCTCTTTCGGTTGTGTTGGGTTACGAAGCTTAGTTGGGAAGTGATTATTAAGGACATCAATAGAAATCTGAACTGTATTGTCCGTATCGTCATCTTTCCAGTTGCTTGTAAGGCACATATTTTGATGAAAGGCATTCGCAAGCGTCTCACACTGGTCTTTAGTGTTAACTGTCATACTGTCATCGGCCTTCTTTAGTGGAGGTATTACGGTGGGTTTAAATTTTAATTGCTTAGCCAGGCGCCATACATCTGAACTTGGGTTGTCAACAGCGGCTAGTTTAGCATCCCATTTTGCATCGTTGTGCTTGGTAATAGCTTGTTTTATTAAAACTTGATGGGCGTTTATTTCCGACCGCAAGAACCTCCTCTGGGCTTTATCCCTTTGCCGTTGTTCCAAACGACGCAGATAATTTTTACGCCTAATAATCCTTTTTATGTTTGGGGGAAGGGAATGAGGGGAAATGATTTTATTACAAACAGGTATATGCAGATTTCGAGCTTCAAGAATGCAGTTTGTGATATAGTCGACGGCTTCATCGATCTCATTGGTCGACTTATAAATGTCACAAGTAAGGAGTATTTTATCGTCGAGATAAGACCTATAAGCGTCCCAGTTAGCCTTGGCGTATTGAAAACGTCTTTGGGGTTTACGTGAGAAAATACCGCTGATGCTAAAGAAAAGGGGTAAATGATTTGATGATAGCGCAGGGATACAACGTACATCATTCACCGAGTCAATATTGGAAGTGAGAACTAGATCAGGATTAGTAGGTG
Source organism: Ypsolopha scabrella (assembly GCA_910592155.1). Lineage (NCBI taxonomy): Eukaryota > Metazoa > Arthropoda > Insecta > Lepidoptera > Ypsolophidae > Ypsolopha > Ypsolopha scabrella. The sequence goes on along the minus strand of OU342972.1, from coordinate 4,534,483 downwards.
AGTAATCTGGGCAATAGTGCACAAGAGATGGAGTAGGAGACGCGTGAATGAGATAGTCCTTTTCACACATGTGGTCAAATAGTAACCTACCGTGAGTATTAGTTGTACCTATGGGACTGTGCCAGAAGCCATGGTTTGCATTAAAATCTCCCATCATCACCACATGAGTACCAAGAGCGAAGAGAGCTTCGATATCAGTTAACACCAGAGGTAAGTTCGGTGATTGGTAAATCGAAAGTATTACGTAGATTTTACCAGATACGTTTAGTTCTAAACCCACTGCCTCCAAGTGTATTGTGTTTGGAATGGCTATTTGAGAGTGCACAAGGTCGTTCCTGATGCACAACGCTACACCCTGACCTCGACCACTTTGGTGTTTGTCTTGGCGGTAAACATGATAACCCGGAACCACTAAAGGGATTTTATCAGACAGTTTGGTTTCACTAAGTGAAATTATATCGACAGATAGTTCACTTACCGCCAGATCCAGAAATTCACTCATCTTACCACTCACGCCATCAGCGTTCCATGAGAAAAATAGTAGCTCCTGTAACTTAGACATGGCTACCAAGATGATCCAGAATTAAGATCACTTTGTCCATCATAGAGGAACAATTCAGGAATTGGCTTTTGATTGATTTGATAATAACAAGGATGCTGAGCATTTCTTTGGTTACTAGATCGTGTTGGTTTACATCTTTTAGCGCGGGATCATCGTGTTGGGGTTTCTCAAGTGTTATATTTGCCGCTACATTTGCCCAGGACAATGGTTGGCCATCGATATTGCTTTTACGTGGCGCCGCTATCACGCGCGCCTGTTTCTTTCGTAGTTCATCTCGTTTGCTCTGAAGTTTTTCCAGGTATTGCTGCCTGACCTTGCACTGCCTGAAATTTGCTGGATGGTCCTCGAGACAGTTGCAGCAGCGAGCTGGCTGACTCCGATCCTTTTTGGAGCATTCATTTGAGGCATGAGCCTCAGTACATTTGACGCAACGAGGTGACATGTTGCAATTGATCGAAGAATGTCCAAAAGCTTGGCATCTAAAACACTGGGTGCCCATAAAATTATTTACTTTATATTTTTGGATTTCAACTACACAGTTGAACAGGTATTTGATTTGCCGAAACTTAATTATGTTGGCTCCAGCAGGCAGCTGTATCAAGAAAGGTGGACATGACATGCTATTATTTTGTTTTGTCTTGAGTTTAGTGACAGCTGCTACTTCAAATCCAAGTTTTGACAGTTCTTCAGCAAGTTGGGTTTCAACATAGGCAGGAAGACCACGGATGACCACCTTAGGTTTCTTCTCATCTTTACGAGTGTAGGTTAAGAACCCGGCATTTTCTTTGCGCAATCCCTCTTTTATAACTTGGTGCGCTTCAGAAGAATAGCATATAACAGTAACTTTGCTTTTTCCTCTATATTGAAGGTGAAAGCCTTTGTGAAACTTTGAGATCAGCTCCATTATTGTTTTGTGTGTCCATTCGGGCTGAATATTAACATGAATGGGTGGTATATGACCCGTCTTCTTTTGGGGCTTCGAAGCATTCCAGAAAGATGTAGTTTTAGGATCGGAATCATCTTCGACTGGAAGTTTCTCGAATCTGTTGGTTGTTGCAACTCGTAAGAGGGGGTCAGCAACGTTTCTTCGAAAAGCCGGACGTTTGGGTCTACGCCATGATTGGATATCACTCTCGGCGGGCCGCTTAACACTCAGGTTTGGATTTGACAATGACCGTATCAGATAGGAGTCGATGGACGATTGGTGAGCCATTCTATCGACAACTTGGCAATATCGATATGTACCCCATCACTAATCAACTTGATGACAAGGTACTGGTTGATGACTCACAAACTCACAAATAGATAAGGAACAAAAGAACGTGCGCTGCGGACGAACGCTAACGAGCTGTGTGTGTGTGTGTATGTGTGTGTGTGTGTATGTTTGTTACTCTTTCAAGCTGAAACGGCTGGACGGATTTGGATGAAATTTAGAATGGATATAGCTTATATTAACACATAGGTTACTTTTATCCCGGAAAAAAGCATGTCGTTAAACCCAATAACATGCGGGCGGAGCCGCGGGCCAAAGCTAGTTTAAAATAAATAAAACTGGCTAAATAGACGTAAAACCATAACTATACAAAAAAAATCTTGATCGATAGGCGTGAATTTAGGCAATAAATATTTCGTGAGAATTTGGAGGTGTTTCATAAAAATGGATTTCAGTAGCGAAAGTGACGACATATTAACACCTGAAAAAATAAAAAATGTGGCAAATGAAGTAATAGATAATCTTTTGCCTCCAAAATCCAATGATAAATATTTGAAAATCTATGAATATTTCATCACTTAAAAAAACGAAAAACGGGTGAAATAATTTTCCGAGAGCGTATTTTTGGCTTATCTTAGTGAGCTATCGAATAATTTAATAACTGTACGTACGTAACTATTAATTTTTCTAAATTAACATTTTTGGGATTAATTTGACTTCAATTCTTTATTTGGAAGTTGAAAGAAAAGCAGATTATGAACCTCGCAAAAGTGACTTTTAAATTTTAACTCTCTAAAGCCCGGGCTCCAAACTAAGTAACACTCGGTACAATAAAAAGTCACTTTCTGCTCGATGCAACAATCTACTGTCTTGTATAATGTCGGTTACTTTTGTAGTTACACTAGCTCAGCTATGGATGGTTGTATAAAGTGGGAATAGGAATTATTGTTGTTTTATAATTTTGAAAGCTCTTTTGATAAACTGTAATTTTTTTTTTGACTTTCAGGGCTTTACAAACATCGAGTTTTGGCCCTAGATTATATAGGTAATTGTAAATAAAAGCATTCCTTCGAACCTGAGATATTTACCGTTGACAAAATTTATGAATAAAAAAGACTGTCTACGGGCCACTAAGCCCGGCCTGAATAATTATTTATATTCTTAGCTTCCCTTTTAACCGGTTATTGTAAAAAACCTCATTTTGATTGGTCAAATCTGGAGATTTACAGGTAGTTATTTGCCAAAGAGAGTGGCACAAGCAGCCCAAGCGGGCCATCGGGATTGTGCCCGATCTGCCCCGAGGCTAATCCGGACCTGTACCGCACTATATTTGCTCCAGTACATATAAATACGAACAACAAGCACAAAGACAAACAGACATAAAGTCTCTACGTCAGCAGACGGACAGTATAATTGATGAGAAGGCAGTAATATAAGAGATTGTTAAATTTTAAGAGGTATTAAACGGATTTAATCCGATGATGGATACCAGTACTTGTTTACGTTCGTTCGATGTATTTATGAATGAAGATCTCGGGAAACGGGAATCCATACGATTCAAAGAGAAAATCAAAAAGAAATTTGTAGCAAATTCAAATTCAAATAATTTGTTCTGTAAAATAGGTACGATAAAGTACACTTTCTACACGTCAAAATCAATATTAAAAAAAATCTATAGAATATATAGGTAAATATTAAATAAATACATAGCCAAACCCATACCGGAGGCCCGGCAAGTGACAGGACCAAGGCTCATTGACCCCCTTCGCGACATATACAAAATAAAATTCAGTTACACTACTTGAGTCGAGGTTGTTCTCAAATAGGTATACTAGCTGAAATTAAATCAACCGACCATATTCATAGTGGAGACTCGGTTAGTCATCGGGAACAAGGTTTAATGAACCTCCAGGCAAAATTCGAAATTTTTTTTTTTTACCTCGTTTTGCCTGCACTAGGAATTGTACTTAAACTAGTCCAACCAGTAAGGTAGCAAAAAAAATATTTTTCGATATTTGCCAAACGGATTACTGAACCTAGTGCTTGATCACTAAGCGAGTCTCCAGTATAAATTTGGTCGGTTGATTTAATTTCACCTATATAGGCACAAAACAATTTTTCTCGTAATTTGCAAGCAGGGTCTTCGAACCCCGGCCAGCCCCGATAACCCACTTAAAAGCTTGAAAAAATGTATCGAGTAATATTTCATCTGTTTAGATCTTATTATCGTATCGCTAACTAAAACACTAAAGTATACAGTCAGTAAGAGATGGCACCTATGATGTTTATTTATCTGCCTGCCAAGTTACGTAAATATTTTTGGGTAAGTGTTAATAAAACAATTGAATGACTTCATGTTACTGGCGATGTAAAGTAGTATACTACCCATTTCGTTCTTTTAATTTTTTTATGTTGCTGTTATTTTGCAATACATTTTTTTATAGGTAAAAAGACTTTGCAGCAAGTTGCCATATTTTCAAACTCAAGAGATTTGAAAATATAAAAAACTCATAATTATTTAATAAAATAAATGTATATAAACTTTTTTTTTAATTTTTGTTTTTTATAATATTATAGTATATACAAAAAAGAAAAATATATTTCAAGGTTTATTTCAGGCCCTACTTTCAACTTTATTATACCAACTGATGCCGAGCCCAGTAGGGCCCGAAATATATCTTGAAATATATTTTTCTTTTATGTATATACGATAATATTATAATTATTAAATACAATTCAACTTAATCGTACGGCTCCTTATTTTTACAAATTATAACTCTTTGTGTTTTAATTATATCTAGCTAATAAATTGTATTCCAGTCACTTTTTAGATTTTATTATGGTTGCTTTGTAAAGAGATTTGTTTTTTTTTATTATGTCGCATGTTGTATGACGCGTCCAGTGTGACTTTATTTTTATTGTTATATTAATGTAAACCATCGCTATTCGCTTGTGCCATCTCTTGCTGACTCTAGTTTAGTTAAGGCGACAATTACTGCTGCTGACCCCGGGTACGTGCGTCTCATTCACTCGCACGAGTCGTCCCGTATTGATCTCTCCGTCGCTCGCTAAAATAGGCCAAAATAATAAATTACAATTATTATAGCTAAAATTCTTCAAAAATTACAATTTGTTGCGATTATGATTGTATATTAAATTTGACAAAGTTTAAAGTTATTTCCTTGCATACTTAATTAATTACATTGGATCTTAGTCTTGATATAGACCTTATTTTGGTAGGTGTTTATTTAGTTGAAGTTCGTAATAAAAATTCAAAATTTTAATCAAGATACATCATTCTAGATAATATTCTATAGTTTGCTACGTATTTTTTTAAAACTTTTTATTCAAGTAACATCTGAAGTAAACCGGCCCTTAGTTGTGGCTTTGAAGGTCGGCAGCAATTATAGCCCTCTTAAAGTGGTAACGTAGGATCTCGGTGCAAAATGCACATCATACATAATATTGTTTTCCTTACTTTTGAATAAAATGTTTGCAATAAATGAGTTTTATAGCAAATCGCACAAACTGCTTGTTAATAGTTAGGTGATCACATGAAAATTATTAAATTTTATGCGTTACATTTTAGCTGCATTACATTACAACTGTAAACACGTTTTTAAGTTTGTTAATGTAATGCAAACAAAATGTAATACATTAAAGTACGTAATTTTATTATTAATAAACTATTTCCGCATGTTGCTTTAAAACACATTTATTACATACTTTTTATTCAAAAGTAAGGAAAACAACATTATGATGTGCATTTTGTACCGAGGTAAGTTTCAATGGTCATTGTCGCTCCAAGCCATGAACCATGGAAGAAGTACTTCTATGCCATGGACGAACTTTTGTCTATGCTCCAAGCGGAAAAATGCGCCGTGCGAGAGGGACCGATTCAAGGCGTTTCTGTACTACAAAAATCTAGAAAAAGGTTAGAAAAATGTTATACTGGATTATTTAACTTGTAGTTTCTAACTAAAGGTACTAAAAGTGAACATTTTTGACAGCCTCGCACTATAAAGTATAACTATCCAACGCACCATGGTACTCTCAAAACAGTGAGATTCACGAATTAGGGATGTATAATACCTCACTTCGCTTTGCATGATCCTGTCTTATACCAACAAATACTGCAACAATCACTCTGAAATTAATGTATGATAAAGTTGAGGACTAATGCTATGTCCATGCTGTTGTGAAAACTTGATGCCATTAAATTTTCTCGATAGAAAAAAATACAAAGTTACCTCCAAACCGTACAATAAACCGATAGCATTCAATGAATACTTTAAATTAGATCTAAAACTTTGCATAATATAAGTGATATATTGTATATATTAGTATAAAGCAGCTGCAGACTGTGCCATAAAAATGAAAAAAACCATCAGTGTAGCCGTAATTTCAAAATAACGGATGTTTTTGCGTGCGCGGCATCTGGGTCCTTAAGGGTGTCTAAAGTAACCAAATCCATAATCGCAGGATAAACTATAGAAGGCAACTGACGCTTCACTCCAACCCGCTGGCTTCTGCACTGGTGGAGACATTAGAGGATATAAATCAGACGGCTGAAAGAGCACATAATCATAGTTGATATCAGTATTTGAAGATGGGGGATGCCTGATTTGTTGATCAGTATTTAAAGGAAAAACTCGCAGACCGCGTCTGATTACAGATTATAGACCACAAGACTGATGGAAAAAACAAAGGAAGAAAAATATTTGGCTAAGTGCGAGTCGGTCTCGCGCACAAAGGATTCCGTACCAACTCACAATACGGGAGCGAAACTCTAAAAATTTAAAACATTATGGTAAATAACAGCAATATACACGCTAAAGCAACATCAAAGCTACAAAAAAAAATTTGGCACCGTCTGCGTACGGAACCCTACATTCTGTTACTTTTTGTTGTACTTTAGGGTATAACGTACAATTTGACTAAATTTAAAACTTGTATGTATTTAAGTACGAGCCAAAACTTTTTCGAGGTTTCTTGTATTAATTAATTAAATAATATTTTATTATTTGTCGTGATCGAGCCCATAGTAATACGTATTCTGTGAAAATTTCAACTTTCTGCCTATTACGGTTAAAGCTGTAACCCCTGTGACAGACGGACAGACAGAAAGGCAGTGGAAGCTTAGTAGTCCCGTTTGGCACCCTTTTGGTACGGAACCCTAAAAAGGTCTATGGATTAACTGGTTTCATTTAAAGATACTTGTCAAATTTTCACCCGGTATATAGATTTATATAGAAAGTAAGACGGTTAACAAAGAACACGGACAGACAGACAGAGGAACTTGGCTCGTAAATTTCGGTCCCCGGTAATTAAGTGTCCATGCACAAATGTGTATTGTGTGTCTTGGTGTGTGTCACGTGTGGTCTAATCTCATCGTTTACGTTTTGATATTAAACTGAAATACGCACAAAGGGCTTCAAATTGTGTACACTCAACCACGACAGTGTTTAACCACTCGTTTTCGTTTACTAAGGAATCGAAACTATTGTTTTTATTCTTTTTTTACCACCTATGACTGTAACGGTTGACTGTCTCATTTAATAAAAAATCGTTAAATTTTTTTAATAATAATTAACTTTATTTTCAGAAGTAAAAATACCACGAAAACATTTTTCTGATGTCAAAAATTTTAATAACATACATATACTCACGCCCCGGTCTCCCATAGGGGTAAGTAGAGACTACAGATTTCCATCTTCTACGATCCTGAGACACCTCTTTTGCTTCTTTTACATCCATTAATCTATTCATACAAGCTCTTCTATTCCGGGTACTTTAATAACTACAGAGTACAGTGCACACTGACAGACTAAACATCATCCCACTCCTACAAAAAAAAACTATATGTAAACGGAGGTGTCGAAAATGACAGATATCTCAAAAGCGACGGATACGTCACAAGTGGCAGATTTTATAAAGTCACAAGTGTCAGCTGTGTCGAAAGTGAAGAATATTACAAGTGTAAAAGTGACAGATGTCAAATGTGACACATGCGACAAAGTGACAGATATGTCGGAAAGATAAAAAGGAGCTATATCAAAAAATACAGAAGATGATACATCAAAAGTTAATAAAAATGAAACTTAACAAATGTCCAAGTGCATTACATATTACATAATTACCATTATCATCATACTTGTTTCCTTTATTTAACGATTCCCTAAAAGACAACATCTACATAAAGATTCCATGTTCGGCCAATATCCACAAAAAGCGATCTGTCTAGAATACGTTTTTTTCTGAAATTGCCTTGCACTTCCCAGTGTAACCGTTTTTGTCTACATGAAGCCACGACATCAGCTCCTGGCAAGGAGCCAACTCCCCGATGTACCGCCGGCATGATGCTAATGACTACCGGGGCTGCTGATGCATTTGTGTTATTTTGTTTGTGTTAAGGCTCCGTACAAAGATTAATTAACGTTTTTAATTATCATATGTTTCAAATAGACATTTATAGATCGAAAACAATCAAGGTGGTAGAGCTGATGCCGTGCTCGACTGTGGAGGTACCACCATCTTACTCGCAAATCCTCCCGAAGCTATTCGGGGGAGAACAGCTCTCAGGCAAAACCAGGCGGCCCACGATTGGCTGGGACCAATGAGTGGCGGTATATCCATCCCCAATTGCCGGGCCTTATATAAAACAGACTGGTGACGGGCAGCGGCGTCACTGGTGCGAGGGTTTTGGCACCGCGCTCACCAACCCGCCTGCCCAGCGTGTGTGAGTATGGGCATTTCTTCCAGGAGGACAGCCAAGAGTGGCGAAACCCTGGAAAGGCTTTTATCCAGCAGTGGACAAAACAGGCTGATGGATGGAGATCGAAAACGAAATTTAATTAACTTTGCTCGACTGAAGAAAATCGCAGTCAGTTCCAAAAAATATATAAAATGGCTATGATGACATGTTATTTCTATAGCTATAAATCCCAAAATTCGCAAAAGTTTTTTACATACATATTTTTAATTACGCGCCCTAATGTAACCGCAAATTCAAAATAACAGAAGTTTTGCAGAGAGGAAAAAAAAGGAAAAACTTTAGAGCAGGACTAAAGTTTAGATTGTACTGGGCCTTAACCCTTGAACAAACCGAGAGCGGTTATTCATTTCACGTGTAAATTTGTATCTCCTAAACTAACAATCCGATTTTAAAGCGTTTTTTAGGGTTCCGTACCTCAATAGGAAAAACGGAGCCCTTGTATGTTATTTTATACATCACTTACATTATGCAGTACAGAGTCCAGGTTATTATTCTCCATAATGAAAACTGCAATCGATTCTACTTCTGTGAAAACAGCGTCCATGTACCTTTTCTCAAGAACGTTTATGTGATTGGCCAAGAAATGTAGACCCGTGGTGACAGGACTATGTCTGGAATTAGTACGGCCACGAGTCCGGAATAAGTGTCAGCACAACATCTAGGCGTGTTGAAGTTTGCGCCTTTATAATAATAAGTGCTTACCACATGAGAACTGTAAATTATACATAGTTGAGGAGGAACAAAAAGGTACATTTTTGTGTATTAATTATAATCATTAATATGACAAAAGGAAGATGCGGTACGTTCTTATTAAAAATTGACCTCTGTTTAGGGTTCCGTAGTCCGACAAGGAACCCTTATAGTTTCGCCATGTCCGTCTGTCCGCCTGTCCGCGGCTTAGCGCAGAGACTATTAGTACCAGAAAGCTGTAATTTGGCAGTGATATAAATATTAATCACGCCGACAAAATGGTAAAATAAAAACATAAAAAAAAAATTTTTTAAGGGTACCTCCCATACAAGTAAACTGGAAATGATTTTTTTTTCTCGTCTATCTCATAGTGTGGTATCGTTGGATAGGCCGTTCAAAAATATTGTGGGTGTGTGAAAACTATTTTTCGATTTAAGGATCCGTTGGTGAAATATTAAGCTTTAAAGTGAAAATTTTAGTCAGAGTGGAGCGTCGCCCCCCCCCCCTGCCGGCTAAACGGTTGTTTATAGAAATGTGAAAAAATTCACAGTAGTAGTATATATATTGAATTTAAAAGGAAAACTATCACAGCTAAGTAGGCTTTACAGGTTTACGAGTACAGGTCGCGCCAAACTTTTGGCCCCCTATAATGTATGGGACCAGAAGTTTGGCGCGGTCTGTTTTAGTAGACCAACTTATATGTACCGGGCAACTACGGAACCCTACATTGCGCGTGGCCCGACACGCACTTGGCCGGTTTTTTAAGCAAGCGCCACTGAACGACAGAGATAGAGCGTTAAGCTTCGGCAGTGGTGCGAGCGAGAGAAGATACATAAAACAGCTGGCCCTATATGTGCAGTGCCTTCGCGCGAGAAACCGGGTACCGTATCTTCCCTTTGTTTAATCTAAGATTATAATATCAAAAGCTACTACTCTCCACTTTTTGTTGTTTTTAAGATATGGGCTGTTTTTAGTTATGCCCAAATCATTTTACTAATATTTTACAACTTTATGAAATTAAATGATCAATTGTTTCTTGTTTTTTATTATTAGGAACTAAGAAATACACGGTGTGTACTAAAAATGATTTAAAATATGGAAAAAGCAGCGTTTGAAAGTCAAGGTCGGATTTGGCGGGTTGGCAGTGTCTGATTTAGCAGGTTTGAGGTTTTACCGATGCGTCGTCGTACGTAGCGTCGATAGCAATATTACGTTCAAGTAGTGGCATTTTTGGATTTAATAGGTTTTGATAATAAAGAACACAATTTTATACTTTTTACTCTTTTACGTAAATTAAGAAAATAAATTGAAAAAATAAATATTTTGGTTTATCTGTGTAATTATTAAAAAATATATATTTACTATGTATGGTCTATGTGTCAGTTAATAGCATAGAATAAGAATGGTAAATAGATTGATTATAACCTCAGAAAAATAACTAAAGCATAGAAGCAGCAGTAAAATCGGTACAAACATGGTATATTTTTCTCCTTCCAATAAAAAATATGTATGTGCTAGAAAAGGACATCCATAGACATACTTTTTTCGTTTTGAAACATGTGTACAATCCATAATGTCAAATTGGTTCCATTTAGTTCTAATAACCGACCAAGTTAAATAGGTGTCTTTCATCACATTGCTTATACTAAATTTGGAGCAATTTGAATAATTCGGATATTCTACGCTATTTTCTTGTGAAGTCAGGTCCGCGTATTAAAACACATTTCTAGTGTTTTTAATAAAAGAAAGGGTGTTTCGAGGAAAATATCATCAATTAATAAAAGAACTTGACGTGTGTAGTATTGAAATGCAAATCCCATTGATCTTGGAAAGGAAATGGGGCAAATACATCAGCTTCCATGGGTAAGCCATTGGAGCACAACGTTTTCATATATTTTGTAATGTATAACAACAGAAAAACATAAAAATGTTAATGTTACTAAGTTTTTAAGTTTAAGTTAAGTTTTTGAAGTTATGTTTGTTAAACAAAATCCCGATTTCTTTAAAACAGCACAAGACCTCGAAACACAAGAAGGGGAGACCGTTTGGTTTTGAAAAACGTACCGAGAATCGCTTTACTTCATAGACATCTTATAATTTTTTACCAATTATTGCTTTGCGATAAGCATTCAAATTTATAATAAAATACCGAACGACCTTAAGAAATTTCCATTTCAATTATCTAAAAAGACCTACAATTCAATTGGCTTCTTCAGCGCCAGCCAGCACACATTTTACAGTGAATTGACATATTATGTGTGTGTGGTTTTATTTTGTTTTTTAAATAATTGGAATATGTTAACATAATTTTAGTTAGAAATTTTAAAATATTCCTTTCATTATTTGCATGCTATGATATAATTAGCTAATTAAGGAAACTTTATTACCTTAACAACTTTTGTAGCTACGAGAATTCACAAGCAAATAAAGAATTTTTGTCTTTATCCTTGTCAATCAAAAATCAACATATACCGGGTGTAAATAGAGTGCGACCATTAAATGAACCCACATATTCTACCGACCCTACTGAACCACTTTTCCCAAGAGTCATACCCGCGGAACCCCTTAGTTTGGGAAATAATTGAGTTCCAAACAAAAATGCGTGAACCCTAACGCACCGACATACGGGCGAGTTTAGAGAGAGCGTCGTCCGTGAAACCTGCAGCTGATTGAGGTCAACGCTCTCCCTAAACTCGCCCGTATGTCGGTGCGTTAGGGTTCACGCATTTTTGTTTGGAACTCTATTATTTCCTAAACTAAGGCTGTCCGCGGGTATGACTCTTGGGAAAACTGTTTCAGTAGGGTCAGTAGAATATGGGGTTTCATTTAATGGTCGCACTCTATTTACACCCGATATAGGTAGGTTTACAATACGAGTACAAAGAAGTCAGCAATCTAACCCCCAATTTCTAAAAAGCTGATCAATGTTATCGTTGATCCATAATGGATTGAGTTAGAAAATTTTCAATGAAAATAACAGTAAGTAGCAATAACCCGGAAATGCGCAAAAAAAACCAATGTTCCGTTTCGGTATCTTTTTCAACCGAATGTTAGGCCGAATTCGACATTCGGCTAAACCACGTTCGGCCCATCTCTAGACGGAATGTCCGAACCATTACACCCTGTAGAGAAAGAACATTTCATTCAGTGTCTTAATTTGTGTCTTGCGTCGAGAGCTCACTCTTCTAAGAAATCCCAACGTTTTGGCATGTTATTAGCATTTCGAACCACAAAGAGCTTGTTACGAAGAAGGATAAATTCATACCGACCGATTGAAACTTAAGACACATCTACGTTTAATTTAAAAAAGATGAAAGTCCGCTATGGATATTTTTTTTACTTTGTGTATAGCGTAATACAGTCCCTTTACTTAAACTCGTTTATTGGGAGCAATTTAATACAAAAAAATTATGATTTCCGATTCAGATTTATTTTCTTAACCATAATTTTATAGGTGGTAGAGCTGATGCCGTGCTCGACTGTGGAGGTACCACCATCTTACTCGCAAATCCTCCCGAAGTTATTCGGGGGAGAGTAAGAGAACACCTCTCAGGCAAAACCAGGCGGCCCGCCATTGCCTGGGACCGATGGATGGCGGTATATCCATCCCTGATTGCCGGGCCTTATATAAAACAGACTAGTGACGGGCAGCGGCGTCACTGTTGCAAGGGTTCCGGCACCGCGCTCACCAACCCGGCTGCCCAGCGTGTGTGAGTACGGGCATTTCTTCCAGAGGGACCACCAAGAGTGGCGAAATCCTGGAAAGGCCTATGTCCAGCAGTGGACAAAACAGGCTGATGGATGGATGGATGGAATTGTACCAGTGGTCGTTACATTGGTAAGTGAAATTAAAGCAATGGTTATATACAATAATTAAGATTAACGTTATTACTACGAGTAAAATAATTAACATTTCTATTATGAAATTAATATAAATAAATATTAGTAGATATTGATCTGATACGGTCAATGAATATAATAATAAGAAAAGAAATGTATAAAGTAATATTTGTACTAATGTCATAAATAAATTGAAAACTAATATAATTGGAATTGTAAAGAATAATACAATGTCATATATTAAAATAAAAAAGTTCAAAATTAAAACTAACATATAAAACTGTTCCACAGATAATGTTAAAATATATTAAAATGTATTGTGAATTTGTATCTTACTAGGTACTCTAAAGTCAAAATGGGGTCATTGTCAGTCGCTTTTGCATAAATTCTCCTACAGAATAAAACGGATTACAAGAGAAGTAATCCTTCAACTTGATTTTAAAGTCAGCTATAGGGAGTCTGGTAATTTCTATGAAAAAAAATATCGTCACGACATGAATTCCCGACTCCACAACCGGCTCACCCGCGTTTCACCGACGATTATTTACGTCCCAACGTGACGGGTGGTAGCCCTATTGCCGAATTTCGAACCAACCATAAATTGTAACAAGCCCTTTTGTATATTTTTTCTAAAAATATAGACTAAATCATGAAGATACATACTGTTCATTAACTTTCAGGTGGTGTTTTTTATAACGAAATCATTTTTTGAAAATCAGTTTGGAGAAATGAGAATGTGACGTAATAGTCATACCGTTTAGGCTCAATAGGGAGAGTTCCTTGACGTAAAGAAAGAATGAAAAAAAAATATTAGGGGATAAAACCTGAAGATGGGATTACTGAAAATAAAGAAAAAACAGACGTCGGTTTTTACATTACTTTTTTTTTCTTGTGGGCAATGGCCTACTTCCTGTAATGCCTAAATGACATGACAATGACGTCATCAAAGCTATGTATTTCAGTTCCTGAATATTTTCATGTATATTTTATGTATTACAAGGAGAAAACAGTTTATACTTTTATACGACGTTAAAAAAGTCTATTCCTTTCAAAAAAATCGACAATTAGGTGCTGTTATGGTATTCTGGACCATTCGAATTACACGCTTTTTAGGACATGCAGGCTTCTTCAGATTCCTCACGATGTTTTCCTTCACCTTTCACCAAGTGGTAAGTATTAGGTAAGAACCGGGGATCGAACCTGGGTCTCAAGATTGAGAAGCCAGCGTTCTACCACTTGGCCTACCGCCTTCTATCTTACACAAAAAGAAATAAAAAAGAAAGTAAATGTTCGAGATGATTTTTCAACAATTTAGAGCGCGTAGGGGCAGGAAAGGGGCCTCCCCAAGTAGCGTAAACTTCGATACAATCACTGATTTATTCTAAATAAAATACGCCCGGCGGCGCACCCTAAACTTAGACCGAGGCACAAAATTGACAACCCAAGTAGCTCACAAGCGATATAAAAAGAGACATAACAACGCTATAAGTCATCTCTGCAACTAAGAGATCAATTTAGAGTTATAGCGTGCATTTCCTTATAACATATAGGTATTCCAGTGACACAAAATACACAAAACTGTTCGGAAAGCATTTGCGTTGTGATGAAAATTGCAGATGTATGGAGTTATCTAGTAGTTACCTATCTTTTTTTATTTTTATATTTTCAATAAAAGTTGTGAATATGATTGATTATACTCTAATAATATAAATATGGCTAGTGTAAAGTTACCTTAATATTAAGGAAAACTGTATACTATCGCAAATATGACGTGGTAGCACAGAATAAAGTGGTATTTAGATGAAAGGGTTTTTCCATTATTTCAGAATCTTCATAAATGAACAAAATAGTGAACAATTTTTTTTCTTTTAAGGTTCCATACCGGAAAAAAAAAAAAAACGGAATTCTTGTAGAGTCACTATTTGTCCGTGTATCTTTCTATCGGTCTGTCTATCTTGAAACTTAACACCTCCCACAGAAGCCTACGGCCCCATACTATTTATTATCCGGAATAACAAAGTGAAACAAACATATGGTTTTATGGTATTATGGTATTATGGTTTTATTGCTTTTAAAAATATTCGCCATGATAGTCGATGCACTTTTGCATACGTTGGAACCAATTTTCATAGCACTTTTTCTATTCGGATTGAGGTATCTCCAAAACGTGCATTTTGAACGCATCAACGGCCTCTTCACGGCTCGAAAAATGGGGCATGTCGGGGCTGTACGGCGGATGACCCGTTAATTCGATCTTTTGACCTTCCAAATACCGAGTTGTTTCAGCCGATGTGTGACAGCTAGCATTTTCATGATGAAGAAGGATTCTGCGTTGTCGGTTGTTCTTTATTATTTCTTCAAAGACTTCTGGCAAACAAATGATCGTGTACCATTCGGAATTAGCCGTTTTACGATCCTCTAGTAGTACTGTAGCCACATGGCCATTAATACCAAAAAAACAAGCAAGTATTTGCTTCAAGATTGTACCTTTGTAACATTTTTTTGCACTAATCAACACGAGCCCGTTTTTGGTCAATTCTCAAGTTGTGCGGAATTCAACGTGAACAATTTTTTTAAATGTTCGTGTAATATTTTATATATACTCGTCATACTTATGCCCAGAGACGCTTCTATCTCGCGATATGTAACATGACGATCTTGAATTATTAGTTCAATATTTTGAGGTACAACAACCGATTTAGGGCGGCCTGCTTTAAATTCGTCCGTGAGCATAGACCGCCCACGATTAAACTCACTAAACCAGTGATACACAGTAGTTTTCGATGGTGCTTCGTCTCCAAAATTCGATGTGAGTTGATCGATGCTCTGGTTTTGAATTAGCCCTCGCCGAAAATCGTAAAAAATCATAGCCGGAAAATGTTCTCGAGTGCGTGTCATCTATCACGATATCTGAAGTGGTGTAAGAATCATTCAGAGCATCGCCCTAAGGACAGTGGAATCACTTTTCACATGTAAGTACACCGATAACTTCAGTAAAGCATAAAAAATAATTATCACATTTTCTCTATAGGGATGGTATTATGCCAAATGATGTAGGTAGCTTATATTATTATGTTTGTAACTTATTGGATTAAATTCTGTTAATATAACTTACAGATTTGATTTTCACTTTTCATTTTGATTCGACAGTATTGTGGTAAACTACGTACTTATTTAAATTAACAAGCCTCAGATGTAATTTTAATTAAATTGTGGTTTATGCTTCAAGTGCGTACAGGAGGCAATAGCTTACTCGTAACGTTTAAAACACGAGCGATAAGCGAGTGTTTTAAACGTTACGAGTAAGTTATTGCCCTTACGCATGTGTATCATACTACGTTTTTCACTGCATAGTGTGAGTAAATAGAAACAAACAAACAATAAAAACTCCAAACGAACTTTAGGTGGGCATTCTTTTTCTTTTTCTTCGCACGCAAGTTTCCAACTTGACAGGAATAAGCTACTAACAGTTTGATGCGTCGAAGGCTGCTTTCAGACATACATAACATAAATTCGACTCCACCAACTTATTCCAGTAATGTAAACAACAATGGCTGTCCGAAATTGTCCGTTCTTTAGATACAAAGAATACAAGGAAGGAAGATCGATCGATAACATTGTATTTTTTTTTATAATGTAGATAGAATGAAAGTGTCCAGTATCATTTTGCGAACTCGCACATTGAAACTTTTTGTCTTTTGGTATTATAATCAAAAAGTTCTTATTCATATTAGGATTAAATGAGGTTACTTACCAAGAAGTTAATTTTAGCAAGATTCCAGTATCCTTCTTGTTACCTACATTTTATCATATACATTAGATATCTACTAACAACAGTGAGACAAAATATTAAACATATTTTTAGCTTAGAGAAAATTTGCAGAGCTATTTTACTCGAGCATCATTTTGCTGGTTCTTTATCGCATGAAAACCTCCAACGACTGGTCGATTGCCGATTGGTCCTGTGCGAGTGACGCACTACGTATCTGTCACAGTGTTTCAGCCAATTACGGCTGGCCCGGTGTTGCATGATGGACAATACGAACCAATCATGATTCTTTTGCGATTTGTGCTAATTTGTACCATTTCAAAATGAGAATTTGTTCGAAACGAGTCTTCTATGCTTTTGTCGTCGCAATTTTCAAAATGACGCCACAAAGGAAAAACAAATGACAGCTACATGAAACAAATTGTATTCTTCAGCCAAAGAGTTCCATTGTTAGATGTAATAATGACTTTTTTGATATTGTTCTGTAACTGGCCAGTTCCGAATACATAAATAGCAGCCCTTACAGTGTTGTTAAAAATCGGGCTTCTAACTTAACGAGCAAAAAGTGATAGGTAGCCCTCCAGTCCCTTTACGTAAATAATCAATTTCATACAAATTGGCTCACCATGAAACATACAGGGCACTTTTAGATGACGTAAAATTTTTAATTTCGATTAGATTTAGGTCTAGCACACGTTTAAGAAAATATTTGCCTTCACTTAAGTAGGTATAAGAAAATTGTATAGATTAAGGTTATGTTACAAATGAAAAAAATAATGTTTGCTAAGTTTCTTGCCCTTCTTCTTAGCAATACTAATCGAATGGTGCGGATGGTTAGGCATTATGTATATATAATATTCTTATTCTTATATTTCTTTATTTTATGCAGGTGTATAACTTTATTACATTTTAGTAGCCCAACCTTAATATTTTTTGGATGTATTTCCCGTATTTATTTATCAACTTGTTTGTTCGTTGCATCATTTATATATAATATTTTTATTCCTAGATTTCTCTATTTTATGTAGGTGTGTAATTAATTTTTTGTAGCCCAACCTAAATATTTTTTGTGTGTATTTCCCTTATTAGTATACACATATTATTTTTTTATATTTTTTTTATTCTAAAGATGTTTATTGTAAAGATTAACTTTGACTTGTAGAAAGTATACTTTATGTATCTATTTTACAAAATAAATATTTTGATTTGATTTGATATCCGAAAATAACCTATATTTATTAATTCAAAAAGGAAATAAGAGCCTTTGATAGAGTTTAATAGATCGTAATTGTCAAGTCAAATTGGTCGTTATAACTGCTCGTGGAATTAGTTTGTCTTTTAAACGATATGAACCCGAGTCCTACTCGCACAGTTTTGTTTCTAAGGACGCATGATCGCGATGACTGTAGATTATCGTAAATGGACATCTGAAAAAATTACTTAGAAAACTAAACCTTATTCCATACGAGATAAGATTCCCGTGATACAGCAAACTTACTGAACTTTCAATTCCTTTTTTTAGATTTTTTAAAACAAATTACTGTTTTTTTCTAGATAATCTCTTGAAATATTTTTTTGTATACATTATAGGTATAATAGTATTTTTGTTTTTGATCAGTTTCCTTCAGTTATTGAGATATTTATTTTGTATCGAAATTCACCCCGTTGTCACTGTTTTAGCAGGAAGAGGGTAGGGAAATTTGATTTTATTGTATGAAAAATTGCGTTTTTCTGAAAAAATAACGAGGCCTGTAGTTAAAGGTTTTAAAAACTTTAAGGTATCTTAAGGTAATCGAACCATTTTAAACAATTTTGATGTAACTATATGTTACCGGTCAAACCCGATTTTAGGACAAACTAGTTCATAAACATATAGTTCATATACCTATGGTAAGATCGTATTTTTGTTAAAGCTTAAGACGTCCCCTCTCTCCGCTCCGCTTCGCTTGAAGCAACCTAACACGCTCCTCGCTTCGCCCGTCATCGCACCTACTTTATATGATCTTACCGTATATGAACTTTAAGTGAACTAGTTTGTCCTAAAATCGGGTTTGACCGGTAACATATACAGAGTGTAAATGCAAAGTCAAGAATCCCTTTAGGGTATGAAAGTATACACGATTCTGATGTCATTACGAGAAAAAAAAAATATACCTTGAATTTTCACCAAAAATTCCATCATTTTTCTAAGCTATGGCTACGCAGCTCACCGGCCTCCCCACACACCTAATTGCACCCCGCACCCCTCATCCGAGTGGCCAGCGACCAGTGAGGGTGTCCACGCGATTAGTGTATTTTGAGTAAAGAAAATCGTCTTATTATGAGGTACTGGTACTTTATTTAGAGATCCTAGTATTTAAAATAATATCTTTACCGGTCATACTAACATACCCTTAAAGGATTCTTGCCTTTTCTTTTACACCCGGTATACCGGCAAAAATACCCAAAATGTGCCGAAAAACTGCGAATTATTAAAAAAAAAATTTACCCTCGCTGAAAATGCACCTTAAAGGCGCCAATAAAAGAAAAAACTAGCGAGAAACAACGAAGTGAAAAGTGGCGACGTTTCTTTTTTCCTTTCAGGGAACTGCAAGATGTATACTTTTCAGTAAATAGAATTATCCCAACGTAAACCTTGGAAAACGGATCCGTTTGCAAACAAACATCGAGCCAAATTAACCGTTATTAATGCCGGCCAACATTTGTACAAGTGTGACGTCACAGGGTAATGGCAGAGTGGTTGGCCGACGACGTCTGCGCCAGTATGACTGAAGCAGTGCGCGAGCGTCCCGTCCGCCCGAGCGCGCTTCCCGCCGATCACACGCGAGCGAGTGATGTCATTTTTTTTGAATTTAGAATCTTGAATTCTGATTTTATCGAGTTCTTTTTCCGGAGATTTGAGCGATTTATATACTGCCAGTGTGTTGTTTTAAAGTGTAAACTTTTCAAATTATGGAATTTATTTCCTGTTGTGACTTGTGAAACGTTTTGTTTGTTGTGCCTGAAGATACCGTTTCCACAGTAGCGTGCGGCTTATTTTAAGGTAATTTTCCGGAATTTTTCAAAACGTTTATTTTATAAAATGAGTTGTATTTTTGTTTAAAGACCGTTTTCATTCAAGTGAATAAGAGTTTATTTAGAGAGATGAATCAACTGCGGCTTATAAGATACTGATCGAGATTACACATCTTGAATTTTATTTTTGGAATTGATTAAAGTTACATCTACCGAAACACATTTTAACTTTATGTTTAATGCTGTGTAGAAAACGGTATTGTACAAGAGCGTACACAAGTGGGGGGGGGGGAGCAGTGGGGCAGCCGTCCCTCAGATGAAAATTCCCCCCCTATATCATACAGTAAATTTTTACAAGTAATTAATAAATAACACAATATGTACCTATATTAAAAATATATTATTAAATAGCTTTTGCCCGCGACTTCGCTCGCGTGGAAGTATGTTTCAATCGAATTATAGACAGTTGCAGGCTCGGTGGTTATTTTATCAATACCCCTTATAGCTATTATATTACGATGATGGTAAAGACCGCATCCAAATCAATTGGGTTATTCTCGTGTTAAGAAGGATTGAACAAAGGGACAGACAGACCTGAAATAAATAAAACAAAAGGAAGATACGGTACCCCGCTTCTCGCATGCGGCCCAGCAAATATAGGCCCAATGGGCCTGTTTTGTGTAGCTTGTCTTGCTCGCGCCACTGTCGAAGCTTGTTGCTCTATTTCTGTCGTTTGGTGGCGCTTGATTAAAAAAGAGGTCCATTGTTCAGAAGAAGAATATAAGAACGTACCGTATCTACCTTTAGTTATATCAATGAGACAGACAAACAAAAATAAAAAATTTATAATTTTGGCCTCAGTACTAAAGACCCCATTACGTCAGTAACAATAACCCATTTCATTTAATATTAAGCAAAAATATTTCAAGTACAGAAACCACATTTTTACTACTTCATTATTGATCTATGATTATGTTTAATAATTTATTACGACTGGCTTTTGCCCGCAGCTCCACCCGCGTGTGCGTATAAGCTATATCCATTCTAAATTTCATCCGAATCCGAGTAACAAACATACACACAAACTTTCACATTAATAATACTAGCTTTTGCCCGCGGCTCCGCCCGCGTGCTATTCGGTTTAACGACATGCTTTTTTCCGGGATAAAAAGTAGCCTATGTGTTAAGTTAGGGTATAAGCTGTATCCATTCTAAATTTCATCCAACACCGTTCAGCCGTTTCAGCGTGAAAGAGTAACAAACATACACATTTATAATGTTATGTTGAATATGTATTTCTAACCCCCCCCCCCCCCACGCGATATCCTCCTGCGTATGCCCTGGTATCGTATCGTATAAGAATGTTTCCTATGTCCGATTCCCATCAAATGAATGCGTAGAGTGACTAACATGTGCGTGAAGTGACTGAGGGGGAAACCTAGCCAAAATAAAGATAACTAATGAAATCGTTGAATAATATAGAACTTGGTCATCGTTATAGTCATCACGTTATTATTATTATTCCCGAAATGACAACTCTTAGTAAAGAAGAAAAATAAATAAGAGTCACGTATAGTGTTGCCATTTCTAAAAATCAGAAAGCCGGACTTTGCTGCAAAAAAGCCTGGCCGGATGCCAGACAAAGGATTTCTTACAAAAAAAAAGTTTTAATCAGTCTTATTTTGCCAGATACCTGCTCAGTATCTTTATTAATTTCGTTATAAAGTTTTTACACGTTAAATGTCGTCGATTTAAAATATGTGACCTATTTATTATGGGCCAACAATTGCTTTAAATTAAGATTCTCTTGTTTCTTTCCAAAAACTTTCTCAGATTTTGCAACTGGTCGAAACGTTTGCTGTCATCAATTTTATTTGACGAATATTTATTGTTTCGGAAACTTCACTCTATTCTGGAAGATTTTTTAAAGTCATCCAACCAAAATGTTTGCTGTCTTTTGTCTCTGTATTAGTGCGGAGCCGTTGAGACTCACGGCCCGTGTTGCGTGAAAAGTAAGAAAATGAAAAAGTCTAACAAAAGCCGGACGGGCCGGACGCAGTCAAATTTGGCCGGACAAGAGGTCAAAAAGCCTAACACTGTCCGGATTTATCTGGACGGATGGCAACGCTAGTCACGTATGATGGATGTTGTATTGCAACAAATAATACTTGTTCCAATTTATGCTCACTGTTAAAATTCTAAATTATTACAAATTTTAATTATGGAAAGAAATACACAAGAAAAGTAAATCTGTATGTGAGGAGCTCTGAACTGAATCTCTAGCTTACCGGGCGTTTGCTGTACCACCTGAGCTATACAGGTCTCAACACAACTCGCGTGTTTGTTTATGTGATATCTTATATCCCAATAATAATCTGTAGTAGGAATATAATGTACTAGCTTTTGCCTGCGGCTTCGCCTGCGTTGTATTAGTTTTTGTGCGTAGTCCTATTGATAAATATTGTTGGGTATTAATGGTACGTATTTTACCTGTGTGTAATATCCCGTGGCATTCAACTTGGGCATTGAATCTAGAAAATAGCTAAAACTCAAAAAACAATTCGCTTTACTTTAATCTGGGACCTACTCTATTTAATAGAGGAAGTTTCAATATTTATTAGAGATCTTAGGTAACAAACCGACAATCATTAATTTTTTCAATAGTATCATTGGTATATGAAGGTATATTAGAGGTATAAAAATAAAGGAAGCATAGAGATTTCCAGGTGGTCTAACACGCACCGTCGATAGAATGTCTTTCCATCACGCTCGGTATGCGCGCTAGTAGGATAGACAGACGCTGTATCTCTGGCACGTGCTAGCTCACTGCATTATGATTTCCTGTATAGTGTAAAATGTCCAAAATTTCGTTACCAAACTACCGGGTCCATTCGGGAAAGTTCTGTACCAAAACGGTCGTATCCTTTTGTCAACTGTATTGCCTAGGGAATTGTCCGATGTTTCGTGAGTATAAGTCAGCGTCAGCAAAGCTTGGCTTCTTCGCACACCTGAGCATTGTACATGCATGTACACAAATTCTTTCAGTGTGAGTGCAATACGCTTGTGGAACAGTTTACCGGTACACATCCGTAAAGCTTCATCTATATCAGTCTTCAAGAATAAAGTAAAATAGCACTTTCTTCATTTACAGAACGATTAATTATTATGAGTTATTATATAAATTCTCAGAGTTACATATATTTATGTATATATATAAACTGTGAAGTAGTATAAGTATTATAATGATTTAATGAAGGTATCCTTCAATAGTTTTATATGTTTATTAGTATGTAGTATAGGTAATATAATTTACTGAGTATTTGTAATTTATCTATGTAAATCCATGGCACTACCCTCAACAGCTTCCTCATTGCCAAGGGTTAGCTGGTAGAAAATACTAAATAGTATTAAGGCGAGGCATTGATAAACTTATAATTTCAAATCGGCGCCTTAGGGGAGTGGAGTGAGGGGGACTTATTTCATACAAATATGCGCTCACGAACTAGCTTATGCCGTAAGGTCGTATGCGGCAAAACAGTATTTTTAATTTAAAATGACAACTATAAGTAATTTAATAAATCCAATCAGGCATATTGAAGTGTATTTGTAGACTAATCTTAATAAAAAACTTAGAGGCTTCATTCACTCCCGTTTGTCAGTAAAATAGGAATCTCTGTTTTAAAAGAGGTTATCTAAATATTTTTTTCTCTGCTATGAAAATTAATCAATCAACTAAATCTTCGGGCAAAATGATGTCAATGAAATGCTTAATCTATTATATAAATTGGTAATTACGTATGTCTTTTCATTGCTGAGAAAAATGGAGATCCATGTCGCCAAAATTTCGTGGCGTCGCCTTAAGCTCGCCTATATACAAAATTTAGTGCAACAAAGAATTTTATTATTATTATTATAAGTTGCTTACATAGTAGCACAGGTCTAGTGAGAAATATTGCGGCTTCGGCATTCGCGAAATCTACGAACAATCGTATTCATTTAATGACGTCTGATGACAACTTAATACTAAATTTCGTCAAAAAGATAAGGAAAAAACGAACTTAGCCGACAAAATAAGAAATCGCAATATTTCTCACTATGCTGTACATTATTACATTTGTCTTACATAAGCTCCTTGTCAAAAATGAACATGTCTTCTATGTATAACTCGGGACTGACTGACAACATCGGTTAAACCAAAGCGAAAGAAAATCCCAATCAAAGTGTTTAAACTCACATAAAAGTCGTGAGGCCTAACATTTATTACAGACCAAATTACATTTTCACCTATAACAGGCTAAAATGAACTCTCTGTCCTATTCATAAGTGGTAAAAGAGGTAACAATAAATGTAAAAATAACGTTGCGGTAAATATAAAGAAGTGTTAACAGATTTACAGTTTGTATTGCCTTTGATCTTTAATGTTAAGAACAGGTTTTGTTTGGATACGTACATTTCCCAATAATCTCATTTCTTAGGGTTCTATTAATACTATCCCATTTACACCGGGCATGGGTCACTTGCGCGCCGCGGTCAAAAACTCACAAGGTAGCAGAAAATATTACCGTTCAGTTGCGCGCCGATTACCCTCTATTGTTGGGACAGTTGCGTGCAATGGCTGGCCTTTTGGTTTAAATTTTACTTCTGTGTGGTCATAACCACGAAGGTTACGTATGCCGGTCACGCCACAGTGGCGTGACTCCCCATACCTAACCTTCTAACCTAAGCTACCGCCTCTCTTCTGAGCTGCAGTACAGGGCGGCTGATTTAACCAGGCGGCGGCGACATATATAATAATAATAAATTATTTATTGCCAGACTTACGTCCAATAAAATTAAATTACATTACAATTATATCACATGCATTAAAATAAAACAGATAAAACAAATAAAACAATAATGCATTATTCTAAGGTTCTTAGTACATTCCGTGCTGCTGGAACAAGATGCCCATATTTTCGGCGAGAAAAAAAGAAGATAGAGGGTAAGGGTAGGGTCATAAACATTTATCGGCTTAAAAATCTTAATCCGTAATTTGCGCGCAAGTGTCCTATTTCCGACTTGGTCGGAAGAGTAATAAAAGTACTTAGAAGGGTCTGGAAACTGACCGCGGCGGGCAAATGACCAATACCCTCTACACCGGTATAAATGTAGGTTACACAATGTGTCTCTATGTACCTATAGATCGTCTTAAAGATACCTGTCCATCTACACCGGTATATGTACGTTACACAATATGTCTATGTAGATCGTATTAAAGATACCTGTCAATCTATACCGGTATAAATGCAGGTTACACAATGTGTCTCTGCGTACGAGCGTTCAAAGAATTCTCGGTATAGGTGTGAAAAGAAAAGCAGAAAAAGCTGAAAAAAAAATTTTTTTTTAATGCTGTCTGCAGTCCTCAATACATTTGCTAGATCTCAATACTAAATTTTTTATACTACCTTCAAAAAATATATTTCTTCTATGTCCGAAAAATGGGTATCAATTGCCGCCTAGAGCTCTTCATCGTCGGAAAATTGCTTTCCACGAAGGTCTTTTTTTAAATTTGGGAAAAGGAAATAGTCACTGGAGGCCAGGTCTGGGCTGTAAGGTGGATGGTTTATTTCTTCATAGCCACAGTCTCGCACAGCAAGCAGCTTTGGCAATGGGCGCGGTGTGAACTGGCGCGTTGTCGTGGAGAAGCGACACACCCGCAGCCAATTTCCGTGACGTTTTTCTTTAACGGCATCTTCAAGAACAAGTTCCTCAATTTTTTTCACGTATTTATCCGAAGAGGCGCTCACGGGCCCTCCCGGCCTGGCGTCGTCTTCAATGCTGTCTCTACCCTGTTTAAACTCACTTGACCACTTTTGAACTGTCGATAATGAAGGAGCAGTGTCTTGGTAAACGACAACCACCCATCGTTGATGATTTTTAAAAATTTTCCTTGTTTCGTGAGAAAGTTTATAACAGCGCGGGGTGCTCTTTTTTAACATTGTTGAGTCAGTCATTCTTGTTGTCTTGTACTTAGGATTTCTAGAATGATATCAACTTGAAATTTTGTGTTTATACCCTGTGTTAGTGACATTAGATAATGAGATTATTAAATTACCCTCCTCATTTCTTAATTACTCTGATAACGAAAATACATTGAACGCCCTTCGTAGATCGTCTTAAAGACACTTGTCCATCTACACTGGTGGTTTACACAATGACACCTATTCTCGTGTAGCAAATATTGGATTTAGAGCTGCCATAACCTAAAACTGTTCATTGCAAAATAGGCTTTAACGCAGATGGATAAAAGTTAAATGAGCTTGTATTATTTTAGGTTTTTCAACTCTAAATTTTAGGTTTGCTGCACGAGAATAGGTCACAATGGTGTCGATTCGGTGTAACACGACTAAACTTTAAATATTGTTATTAGAGTGCATTACGAACTAGAAAAGATAAATTAGAAACAAATGTAAAGACAAGAATTTGAAAAAATTCCTCGGGCCAGGATTCGAACCTGCGACTTCTTGTTTCCCAGACAAGCGCGCTACCAATTGCGCCACCGAGGTACTTACCTAGACCGTTGAATTTTTTCACCATACTTGTCCACTGAATATTTTTGTGACTATTTGATCTAACTAGCTTGTAATGCACACATTGAACGCTCACGAGGGCGTTATGTGATTTCACGCCTTGTTCTTAAGAAACAGATGGCGCTGTCGTCGCTACAATATGTGTTGCTTCAGACAGTTAAGAAATTCACAGTTCTCATTAACTGAGATTATGTTTTTATTGCGAAATCCATCGCTTTGGAATACTCCAAATATTATTATTAGCATTATTATATATAGGACTAAACTTATTTTAAGCGATCTGTCCTTGTGTTTTAGATACAGAAAGAAAAGCACAGAAGGCTCAAATTAAGTTTAGTCCTGTCAAATAAGTTAAGTTGTGTTACACCGAATTGACACCAATGTGTCTCTGTGTATCTACAAGTAAGATACCTGTCCATCTACACCGGTATAAATGTAGGTTATACAATGCGTCTCTATGTAGATCATCTTAAAACGATAG
Organism: Ypsolopha scabrella; assembly: GCA_910592155.1. Taxonomy (NCBI): domain Eukaryota; kingdom Metazoa; phylum Arthropoda; class Insecta; order Lepidoptera; family Ypsolophidae; genus Ypsolopha; species Ypsolopha scabrella. The sequence continues at coordinate 4,507,569 of OU342972.1, read as the reverse complement.
TTATCCCTTTGATGTTCTTTGCTCCGCTTCGAGAAATAAAACTCTTTTGAAGTTTTACTGAACTACATTTTTAGTTCTTTGCAACTGTTCAGTGAAATCATTGTAAAGTTGGAAAGAGTGTTTTTTCTGATTTCTTTCACCAAAATGGGAAGGTCTTTTTTTACCGCTGCGCTATAATCGGTACTATAAAACTTAGGTTACAGTATTTAAAACCTCTATACAATACAAAGTGATATAAACTTATGCAGCCAAGTTCATAGTGAAGACTTGGTGAGTAAGTGTCCAGTATCAAGGTTCGATGAGCTTTTCGGGGAAATTCGTATTTATTTTTCTTCGTTTTCCGTACAAACGCAAGCCCAGCCTAGAGTCAATTACTATGGGAGGTCAACCTTTTTTCAAAATTAAAGCGTTGTTGATCCGTAATACTGATCACTTATCAAGCCACCATTATGAATTTGGCTGCATAAATTAATGTCACCTTATATAAAACGGTCAAGTTATAACGTTAAACCAATGAGTGTTTTGCAAGTTGTATGTTTACTCACTCGTGTAAATATAGCTTTATTGTATATAATATATAGCTCTCAATTATATAGCTATATTTTAATAACGAGCAGTTAAAGATCGATTCTTCAGATTTTCAAAATAAATCAGTAGCTTTTCAAAATATGATTTTTTATAGTCGGGAATTTTGCAGTGAATTCCAAAAAGAAAACATTAAGTTCTTTAATAATTGCTAGAGTTGAGAATTAGGTAGTTGATTTATTAAATTGTGCTACGCTGATGTTAGTATGGATATTCCCGGGAGTGATGATTAAGATTAGCTTTGAGGTGGAAAAATTTTGCAAACGTCGTCGAATACAAATAAGAAAAAAATAATTATGAATTGAAATCTGGATTTGAATACCATAAAAAATATAGCAAATAAAATTTCCTCCGTGTTCATTACACTACGGTGTATGCGGGCCCACAGTGCGGAACAACGCTTGCTACGTCTATACTACGTTGTAGCGGGTCTACAACGCGGGATAGCCATAGGTTCGTAGCACCTGCTACGTCTATACTACGGCGTAGTGGATCTATAATGCCGGACAGCCATGGAGTCGTAGTACTTGCTACTGCGTAGTAAAAAAACCGGCCAAGTGCGTGTCGGGCCACGCGCAATGTAAGTAGGGTTCCATAGTTGCCCGGTACATTTTATAAGTTGGTCTACTAATACAGACCGCGCCAAACTTCTAGTCCCATAAAAGTTTGGCGCGACCTGTACTCGTAAACCTGTAAAGCCTTACCTTACACACCCAAAATGTTTTTAAACGGCCTATACAACGATACCCCACACTATGGGATAGACGAGAAAAAAAAATTCATCCCCAATTTACGTGTATGGGAGGTACCCTTAAAAAATATTTTTTCGAGATTTTATTTTACCATTTTGTCGGCGTGATTAATATGTATATGCCAAATTACAGCTTTCTAATACTCATATTCTCTGAGCTAAGCCGCGGACAGATGGACAGACGGACGTGGCAAAACTATTAAGGGTTCCTTGTCGGACTACGGAACCCTAAAAAGGGCGTTGAAAGTTCAACCGGTAGATTTGGCTACGGCGTAACCTAAACGTATTTTCTCCCGGCTACGTCTTACTAAGGTTTTCTCATTCGTATCTTTAGCTTAAAAAAATCATTGTATGGGTACACACGGCCTCAGGCTGTCTTTTAGAGTTCCGTACCTCAAATAGAAAATGGGAACCCGTTTAGGATCACTATATTGTCCCTCTGTTTATCTGTCTGTCAGTCTGTGTGTCAAGGCCGTTTTTCTCAGGAATGGCCTGAGGTACCAAGTTAAAAAGCAGGGACATCTAGCAATGCAAACAATGTTTATAAATCTTTTCATTTAAGGCCTTACCCTAGGTGCACGATAATCTTACTGAGCGATTTTGAACTTCAGTCTTTTGTCAGAAAGTCTACATTAGAATGCTCGCTTCGCGCGCTGGCGGCACGCAAAATCAGTGAATTTTGGAGGTGTAGGAGTTTTTCCACCTGACACCGGAAAATAAACCATGTTTTCTTGTTATAGCAGTAATTTCAGACATAAAACTCAAGCCGTTTAGACATAAAACGAAATAATAACTTAAAAAGGCATCATCATTTTCAAAAATAAAATCTATCGAGCGAAATGTGTCCAATTAGGTAACCGACTTGACAACGGAAAGACAAAGGTCTGAAAAAACACGTGTCCAAGTTTTACATTGTTTGATCAGATAAGTAGTTGACTCAGCATATTAAAACAAAAACCATCGAAAGACCCAATACAAGCCCTTCAAGCCCTTGATGACGCTTATGTAGCGAAACCGGTTGGGTAGTATAATGTTAAATATAATTTGTGGAAAAGTTAAAGTGTTTTCATCACAACAATGTATGAAAAGTTCCACCAAGTGCCGATAATCTCGACAATCTTAACAATCACCTTCCTTAAGGCGACAATTACTGCTGGTGACCTCGGGTGCGTGCGTCTCACTCTCTCGCACGACTCGACCCGTATTGATATCTCCGTCGCTCGATGGGGAATCAAGTTGCGAACACGCTGAAATATACCTAAATAATTGATTAAAATAAAATACTTCAAAATAATCATGGGAAATATTTTTTTGTTATAATAGCTTCAATTTGACTGAGTTCAATTCGTTTCTTTGCAGTATTAATTATAATTAATTAAACCGGATATTCGTTTTAAATTAGACATCGGTTTGGTATGTATTTAGTTAAAGATTTTGATGAAAATTTAAAATTCTTATCAAGGTACACCATTCCAGATATGTTTATCATATATTTTTCTATTTTTTTTCCTTTTACAACCACCAGCAGCTACAGCCCTCTATAAATAAAAAGCCTTTTCAATGCAAACTTTCATAAAATTAATAAAGCGCACATTCATACTAAGAATCTCAGTGACTGATCATTAAAAATTATAGTGTATGTTTTGGTGACTTACAATCTTGAAATTTGGTATGAAAAGAGTTCTTTTGGCACGTGATTCTCGTGAACTTCACAAGACCATGAAAACAAGTTTCCAGGCAGACAAAAATGTGTACAAATTGAAAGTAAACCATTCTGTGTATTGACACTTCCTGTATATAAATATTTAACATCCAAGCTGTCAATGTACTATTAACGAATTCAAAGCACAAGCCCGTTTAAACCTAACAGCGTTGCGATAAGAGTGAAAATTGAATAAATAGATATTTCCTTAATAGTGTATTGTACAGTAACAACATAATGTAACCCGGTCGCATTGTGTTGACAAAACATTAGTGTCAATTACTGAAAACATACATAACTGAAAATTTGAAGTATGTATCTACCCACTACTGGTTATGAGCTATTTGTTACCCGTGAAACCCGATTTAAGACAAACTAGTTTTGCTTCGGCCAAAGTTTGAAAGTTTGATGTTGGAAAATTGGAAAATACGATCGACAAATTCGTAGTTGAAGTCAGCGACGGCGAAGATACTCTGCTCTGTCGGTTGTCTTATATCCAATAGTGATTAAATTGCAATAAAAAAAAATATTTTTCTCTATTTTATCTCTATTTATTTTATTTTATAATTTTATTTGCAAAATCACCTTGAGTTACAATAAACCAAATTGACGCCTGTTGACAAAATCGGTAGTAATTATCGACATTACCATAATTGATTAGGTCACAGCACTACCGCATTCCTCAGGATGGACATGAACTCGCGCGCTATCTGTAGGTATATAATCATTGTTATTAATTTAATAATCAACAACATATAGATCTAAGGGTGGATACCAAAAGCGTCAAAAGTTCTACGGTTCTACATAAACCCACTTTTAACAAGTGCTTTCATATCGGAATGTTTTTGGTTTCGGAGCGCATGTCGCGCGGTCCACCAATCGAAGCGTGCCTTTGTTTACTGGTTGCGTTCGGAAACGCTAAATGCGTGCTGTTTACTGCCGCCAATTGATGTCCGGACGGAATTAGATGAGGGCCGTAAATCGGGACTCTTGTAACGAAGGATTTAAACTTCAATAAGCATATACGACATTGCTACATTATGCTCGTAGCTACACGCGGCCCCGCGCTTTTGTGTACGTGGGGTTGCCATCCGTCCAGATTTGTCCGGACTTTCGCCGAAAGGGCAAAACAGAGCCCTATTAATATCACTTTGCTGTCTGTCCGTCCGTATGTCACGGGTCTCTGCTCGTAGACGGAATGAGCTATAGATCTGAGGTAGAATTGTGTAAGCCAATCGTATTCAAATTCGATTGTCATTATGGCTATTCGGCTAAGAAAATAAGCCCGTTTGACAATTGAACTCGTACGTTTTTGGTTGTCAATAACAAAACAAAACAATTGTATTCATTCAACAGTCAAAAATGTACGATTTAAATTGTCAAACGGGCTGATTTGCTTAGCCGAATAGCCATATGACAATTAATTTGAATACGATTGGCTTACACAATTGTACCGCTGAAATTTGGATATTTTGTGTGGAATGTTGACCCAAATCTTTATCTCCGCGTCCACTATTATCATTTTACTTGCCTTTCGCTCACGGCTGCGCCCGCGTCTGTTCACGCTATGCCTTGTTTCGGCTTAGACGTTATGTTATGAACCTAGCTATGTGTTGACCAGGGTCACAAAGATGATAATTTTACAAAACTACATCCAAATCCGTTAAGTGGTTCTCGAGTTAAAACGGAACATAATGTACGACAAAAAAACAAAAATTCTAGAAATTGTGGTTCTGGCCTCAATAAATGATTATGATTAAATAGGCGTACAATACTGATAAGTAATAAAATAACCCATTTCATTTAAAATTTCACGAAAATATTCAATGTATAGACACGACTTTTTTACTACTTTATTATTAGTATATAGACTAGATTTTGCCCGCGGCTTCGTTTGCGTGAAAGTGTCTTTCAATCATTGTATCTTTTAAAATTATTATCACCAGTTTTCGGTTTGGTGATTATTTTATCAACGCCCCTTAGAGGGCTGCTACGATGAAAATAAAAAAAACCTATTAAAAACCGTTGAGCGGTTCTCAAGTTAAAACGGAACATACAGACCGACAGACTAAAAATTTCGCAAAGGTACATATTCAAAGACATGACTTTTATAGATTTTGTGACTAAAATGTGCGGTTTTCTGTCAGAATTTTCCAAATTTAATTTTTGCAATTTTACGCTATGTACGTACGGTTATTACTTGGTTATTATAATTTAAATAATGCACTTCAAACAAAAACAAAACAAAAGAGAGTTAGACATTAATATACAGTACGCAAATACTAGTATCGGTGAAACCAAATCCACAAAGTTTAGGCATTGAGATTGATCTAAACTGGTCACCACATATAGATGTAAGAAATTAAATACGTTTGCTTATGCATTATACTAACTACGAATAGTGGTAAATCTGGATGCTGTTATACAGCTTACCATGCCTGTGTTGTTTCTAAGCTTAGGTATGGGGTAACTTTTTGGGGAAATGCAACAGATAAAATTCGTGCATTTAAAGCACAAAAAAGTGCATGAGGGCCGTGTTTTGTTCAAAACCTACAGACAGTAGCAAACCACATTTTCAAAAGGTTACTAACGTTCCCTTGCGTTTATATATTTGAAGTTGCAGTGTTTGTAAGACTCAACCTCCACTTCTTCAGTTTCTTTTCGAGCAAACTATATCCGAATCACATTAGGGTATTCCCTCGCAACACAGAACTTTTAAAAAAAGGCATACTCGTAATTACTGCAACTATTTATAATAAACTTCCAAACCAACAATAAGTTTAACAATAAGTTGAAAGAATTGTTGATCCAAAAAAGTTATTACATCGTCAACGAATTCTTGGAAGACCACTGTATTTAAATATTTATATCGTTATAATTTTATTAAATACTCAATCTATAATTAAAATATTTTGATGCATAAAATGTATATAATAATTTTAATTGTAAAAATGATGACGTTTATTTTATTTAGGTTAATGTCTTACTTTAAGTTAAATTTTGTACGCCTAAATTAATGGCAAAACATAATGGCACTTGTAAATATTTGATATACCTTTTTTACCTATGTTTCCACAAAATAAAGAATTATGAATTATTATTACTTTACATTCATTTGGAACTAAATAACAAGAAATAAATAGAACGCCCAAAAAATGTTTATATTGTTATTTGGGAAACAAACAGTTACACATTTCATAAAACAATCCACAAAGAAATAACATAAACCAACAAGTGTACTTCAAGCACAAATTATTTTTTAAATTATATTTAAGTAAAATATTAGCATGAACTCTGCTTTTGCATAATTTGAATACATTTTTTGATCTGAAAGTTAGTTTTTGGGCATTGTATAAATATTTCTTACGATTTAGGTTTCAATAGTAAGAACTACCGTGGTTTTAGGGACAGTTTAGAGACTGGCCTACTTATAGCTTCTTGATACTGAGCGAGCACTTACAGTTTTCAGTATGAATTCGGCTGCATAAATTAACGTCACCTTGTATTTTATGGCGCGGATAATTCGTAACGGATACAAAATGTTAATATTTCGCGAATTTTTATTTTTCCGAGTAGGTATGCTAAGAGGGGGGGGGGGGACGCCTTATACACGCCCATGGAGACAATTGTATGATGATCCTGAACATGGAAGAATGTCGTATAAGTATTAAGGAGGTGACTAAAGGGCCACTAGCGGTCCTTTAACTTTTTAAATTATTGAACCGTCAGTTATTATTTAGCTGTTGGAATATCTTCCTTAGCACTAACTAATAAAGTTCAATTTGCATTCGGAAAGAGGAGCGGTCCTTTAATTTTATAAATTTCTTTTTGCCCGCGACTTCGTCTGCGTGGAGTTCGGTTCACCTTCTTAGGGGGCGAATTTTCAAAAATCCTTTCGTAGCGGATGCCTACATCATTACAACTATCTTATGCCAATTTTCAGCGAAATCCGTTCTGTAGTTTCGGCTGTGCGTTGATAGATGAGTCAGTCAGGTTTGCCTTTTATATATTCAGAGATTGAACCGTAAGTCATCGGAAAGTGCTCGGAAAATGATTTTGCTGCATATGTGAATTCTGTTAAAATTACGGGGGGCGCCTCGCTCCGCTCCGCTTCGCTCGGCTCCCTAATATGTACTTACATGTCAACCTCGTAAGTAAGTAAGTGGTAGAGCTGATGCCGGGCTCGACTGTGGAGTTACCACCATCTTACTCGCAAATCCTCCTGAAGTTATTCAGGAGAGAGTATGAGAACAGCTCTTAGGCAAAACTAGGCGGCCCACCATTGCCTGGGACCGATGGATGGCGGTTTATCCATCCCCAATTGCCGAGGCTTATATAAAACAGACTAGTGATGGGCAGCGGCGTCACTGGTGCAGGGTTTCGGCACCGCGCTCACCAACCCGCCTGTCCAGCGTGTGTGAGTATGGGCATTTCTTCCAGGAGAACCTCCAAGAGTGGTGAAATCCTGGAAAGGCCTATGTCCAACAGTGGACGAAACAGGCTGATGGATGGATGATGGATGGATGTCAACCTAACCGCTCCTCCTCGCTTCGCTCGTCCTAGCAACGTATCCCTAGCGGTCGAATAAAATTAAAACTAAGGAAGCCGATAACGGCTATTTAGTCACTTTTTTATTATAATTTCAACTTTCTTCACCTTAACGGCATTTTCCAGGATTTAATAAATGTTTATCACAAAAGCTGTTCATGTTTGTGACAACAGGATAACAATAATCTAAAAACTCTGGAAAATCTTAAAAATCTAAAGTGTGGCTAGTCGCAAACTTATTGCGATAATAAAAAACACTACGAAATAGTTTGGAGAAACCAACTTGTTATACAATAAACAGTAAGCAATATAATCTACCGTAATATACGAGATGAGTACACCCGTCACGATTCCTCGCGTTTGTGTGATGTTGGCGACATTGAGACAAATAGCTGCATCGTCACGTCGCATACACACACCCTCATACACACACACACACACACACACATAGACACGCCGGCTATTTTGGCAGTGGAAGAATTCTATACACGAATGTTTTGGACGAATGGACTGAGATCGTAAAGTGCTTTTAGATTGAAAACTGGAGGCGAAATTGCTTTTTCGATAATGGTTTACATTGGTAATATTTATTTAATATATCAAATCACTATCTAAGGAAAAGAGGAGTGTAATAAGTAAAAGGGGGATGGTCCAAAGCTGCTCTCCATACAAACGTGTCGGAACAAACAACCACGACAAAAGCATTATAATTTCATTATGTTACTTTTATCTACACGTTCCATCAATTCTACATCCGCTAATAATCTGTGTTTTCACAAAAAAAAAGTTTTTTGTTGTTTAAAAAATATATGAAAGTATTAAAATTAAATTGCCAAATTCGATTGTACAAACTTTATTTTTATAAAAATATTGATTATTCGCGGGTGTATAATTCATTGAAAAAGTAAAAGAACGAAATTATAATGCTTCTGTCGTGGTTGTTGGTTCCCATAAGTTTCTATGGAGAGTGGCTTTGGACAATCCCCTTAAAACGAAATAATTCTAAACTTAAAACAAATGAAAAATGTTTTTCAAAATCGATGCCGCTGTAAAGAAGTATGCTTAGAAAGCTGGCGGCTGCTGGATGGCCAGGGTAATTTTTTGTAAATTATTTTGTATTTTTTGACGCGCCACTGAAGTCCTATGGATTAAGGCTTGTTTTCATATTCCAAACTTAATAAAGACTGCGCAGGACTTCAGTGATGGCGCGGACTCAGCAAGGTTTTCCCCAGGCAGCCTTCTTGTCACTTAGGCTGAGATTCAGAGTGCATTTTGAGTCCGAACTCAATCTTACAAACGTCACTCTAGTATGAGATCACGTCGCTTTTTGACGTTTGTAAGATTGAGTTCAGACTCAAAATGCACTCTGAATCTCAGCCTTAGTCTAAGAGCTGGCTACCAAAATGGTCAGGTAATTTTATTGTCAATGAAACTCAGGATAATACATACCTGACCTGAGGGACCTTTTTGAGAAAATCGTCGATATAGCAGGCCGCACCTAGGCTGGTTGGTTCGGGTGTTATGAAGTGGGAAAAAAAAGTTTGCGCCTTTCGGACTTCTGAATTTGGGGAATTTGATGCTGGGAGATAGGGGGAAGGAAGGGGAACCCTTCGATACCACTCCCTTCCCCAGGAAATGCGTACTTTATTTTGACAGGCTACCAACATTTTATTTATTTATTCAGTTATAAGAAAATACAATGTTAAAATACTAAGGTGTATCAGTAACCTGCAAGGGTTTATACGTACACCACCATTCCTGTCTTATTAAAAACCGTATTAATAAAGATTATACATATACAAAGATAAGTGATATAAGTACATAACAATTTTTTGAATACACACACTCGTAACTAGGTATAAACAGTAGCATGAACAAAGAAATATCAATCCATACTCGCTTTTCACAACCATGCGATGTAGGTAGCCAAGCAATAAACACCAAGCAAACTTATCGAATGACTGTTTCATGATAATATGATGTTAAGTACAAAGTCGTAAAACAAATTGCAAATTTCTTAACCCTAATCAAAACTCGAACAAATTACGGGAAAAAAAGTCTGGTATTTTAGGGAGCGCAGATGTTTAATAAGCTGCCAAAAACAATAAAATAATCTAAATCCTTGCCCAAATTTAGAAAACTATTAAAGAATTACGTCACTACCAACATTAAAACAATTATTAAATAAAAAAAAATAAACTTAATGCTTCAGTAGAACATTAATTATTATGCTTAGTAGGTATTGTTATAAATTTGGCGAGCCAAGTAGCTTAGTTTAGCTTGTAACTGTTTACTTGTTTTATTAGTTTTAGACTTTAGGATACATATCTGATGTGATAACTGTTGTGTTTGTGCACAACAATATGTCAGCTTGCACCTGATCCACTGGTCGTATAAAATATATTTAACTTTAATTAGAATTTATTAAGTTCTCATTTTAAGTGAATATGTAAATGTTCTCATGAGAAATAAAGAATCTTAAGACCATAAGTTCTTAGCTATGGTCTATTAGGCTGGTAATTTTTTTTAACCTAGCTTCTGCGCTTCAGGTTTTAAACCTTCAGGTTTCTTAAATAGAACTTGATTAGTTACACCATGGCTAGAAACAATATTGTTGAGATGAGGAGTTTATGACTGAAACAACTGAATTTCAGGAAATATGATAACAAAAATTCCATAGGTTGAAAATCGAATTTATGTATAATGATTTAATTTTAGATATATGCTAGCTGTCATTTAACCTCCACAGTCAGAACTGCAGGATCTGCGGCTGAGAGTGCCGCTAGGCAAAAGCACATCAAATAATTGTATCTGAAACAAAATTACATGTTTATTCCCGCCGCATTTGAAACGACCGGCGTACGGGGCTCTGAGGTCAGGGTAAACGCACTCGGAAGAAAAATAAAAGACAGGTGCCAAGACCACCGCTCCATGTCGTACTTGGCGCAAAGGATTTCCCTAGCCATCTAACGCGGGAACGCGGCTAGCGTAATGGGGACCTTTGCGCCGGGTACGATGAGGGGCGGACTTTTTGATAGTTAGGGTTTTATTTCTAAGTTAATTTTATTTTTATAGCATAGGTTCTTCTTTTTCTTTTACTTTTAGGATTTTTAGTTTATTATCTTTTCTTTAATTGTAAATAATAATTTCTCATCTCATCTCATTTCTTGTGTTATCTCATTTCAATAAATTATTTTAGATACAAATATTTTAGTTATGGTGTATAATATTTTTGCTCTGTAAGTACCACCTAAAATGATGCAATAGAAAGATCACTTCGTGAGTATGGCACTTTTCGTATCAAATGGTTTACAATATCCGGTATTAATGCAGTCTTTTGGCAATCTGCCTGAAAGATATTCATTCGCGTGCGTTTCTGAATTATCAATTTCAATAAAATGAGAAGAGTTAAAGTAATCAGTCAATCATACAAATTTGTATGTACGGATGTTTATTAATTTAGCTTAGTAACCGAAAATACGAAATCGAAACAATTTCCAATCCATTACGTCAGTGAATCCATTCCATAAAATTACGCTTTTTGTATGCATTTACGGAGCGTATTTTTTTTAAATTTGGTGTTTTGTTTGTTATGCTTTTCGGTCTAATTAAATGAAAGGATTGTAAATAAAATTGCATAATTCTATTGGTTACAGATCATAGGTTATTCTGAAATGAGAATTTGATTGTAATTAACTAGATATGCTTTATTAGCCTTTTGCAATACAAAAAATTGTGGTAAACTGGTGACAAATAAATATAAATATAAATTAAATGTGATAAATAATTAATTGTCTGGTACATTATGTGTCAAATTCATATGTGTGATGTTTGTTTTGGCAATGTTATTGAATTTGAATGAAAGATTTAGGTTGACCGTGTGAATATTTAAGTGTGGGAGATTAATCACTACACTTGTCAATACTACATACCGGTTTTAAATATAGTGCTACCATTAAATAAAACCACATACCCTACTGATCCTACTGAACAACAATTCGAAAAAAAACCCGCGAAAATCTTCAGAGAAAAAGATATTCAACTGTTACTCAAAGACTTTATCTCGTAGGAGGAAGGTCTATTTTAGAACGCTGCACCGTAATAGCTGTTTCAAGGACGATGCTCTCTCTAAACTCGCCTGTATGTCGGTGCGTTAGGGTTCACGCATTTTTGTTTGGAACTCAATATTTCCCAAACTAAGGGTGTCCGCGGGTATGGAAAAAGTGGTTCAGTAGGGTCGGTAGAATATGTGGTTTCATTGAATGGTAGCAGTCTATTTACACCCGGTATATAGTATAGTATATAATATAGATGGTAAAATAGACGCTGAAAATTTTAGAACTCTTACATGAAAATGTGAGATTTCCCTTATGGGCTTGGCTTTGGTCTTTCAACGGTGTTTGTTTTAATATGCTGAGTCAACTACTTATCTGATCATTGTAAAACTTGGACACGTGCTTTTTCAGACCTTCGTCTTTCCGTCGTCAGGGCGATTACCTAATTGGACAAATTACACTCGATAGATTTTATTTTTAAAAATTACGCCTTTTTAAGTTATTCATTCTTTTTATGTCTAAACAGCTTGAGTTTTATGTCTGAAATTACTGCCATAACAAGAACACATGGCTATTTTCCGATGTCAGGTGAAAAAACTCCTACATCAATTACTTTTTCGTAAAATCCAGAAAAACCTCGAAAATTCACTGATTTTGCGTGCCGCCAGTGCGCGAAGCGAGCGTTCTAATGTAGACTTTCTGACAACACACTGAAGTTCAAAATAACTCAGTAAGATTATCGTGCACCATGGGTAAGGCCCTAACTTATTGAACTACATTACATTTCGATCGGAGGCTGTGAGAATAACAATCTGTTCTAGCTCATGTATTCCTGACATCTTTGGCAATACAATAAAAATATTTTATCCATCCACCCATCAGCCTGTTTCATCCACTGCTGGACATAGGCCTTTCCAGGATTTCGCCACTCTTGGCGGTCCTCCTGGTAGAAATGCCCATACTCACACACGCTGGGCAGGCGGGTTGGTGAGCGCGGTGCCGAAACCCTTGCACCAGTGACGCCGCTGCCCGTCATCCATCGGGCCCAGGCAATGGTGGGCCCCCTAGTTTTGCCTGAGAGCTGTTCTCTTACTCTCCCCCGAATAACTTCGGGAGGATTTACGAGTAAGATGGTGGTACCTCCACAGTCGAGCCCGGCATCAGCTCTACCACCTACTTTTAATATTTTAAATTTAATAAAATTTTATTCCTAAATAAATAAAATACATAAAAATAAAAACAGCATATTATACTTGATGATTAATAAATGAATGAGTTGATAGATAAATAAATTATAAATAAATATATGTATGCCTAACTCCGCTCAATCGCTTAGTCCAAAGAATATAGTACTCTTCTACTAAGAAGAACGGCAAGAAAATCAGCAAGATCATGTCTATAATTTTTTTTTCAAAACATGTTTTGTTTTATAAAATTTTTTGTTCCTGTTTCACCTTCCACATTCCACAGGCGCCGTAGAAATCATGAAACAGGTTTTCCGTTATAGAAAACTTATTATGAACGCTTTAGTGCCTCTGTAGCATTAAATGTGTTAACTTGTTAAATCTCAGCACTTCATTTCGTAGTTTAATGTTTACATTGCGGGCGAGTGGTTTTGCACGACTGTGCCGGTTTGACAGATACTAAACGGTTCATAGACAGTTTATTGGCGATGAATTAGCGGCGGCCATCTTGTTTACCGTTACTACTGCGTTCACATTTACCTTGGAAACTTTACCTTCAGAAGTACATAAAAGGTCGATAAAGTTGTAATTATAAACAGATAATAATCGCTTTGGCTTTGAATAGATTTTATTCAAATCCGTCCATCTATCAGCCTGTGCTTGTCCGCTGCTGGACGTATTTAAATTGATCTGTGTGGGTGGCGGTCCCCCATCCATTTATTCAATGTGAGGAACAATAATTACAAGAATGTAAAATCCAAACATGAGATCTTCGCTTCTATACATGTAAGGCGCAAGTCACATAGAAACGGCGCGGGCGCGCCCTCAGCGCACCTCTTCTATCTGTTTTGCACGCATGTTCCTCTCCTACATTTTATATGAAAGAACATTGGAAAGGCATCGAGACGGCACGCCACGGTTGCGACGCAGGCACGCCACGGGTGCACCGAAGGCGCAACGCCGGCGAGCACCCCCTGTCATCTCGCCTACATCTTGTCAGATCAAAATCATACACTCGCTGGTAGCGCGCCAGTGCCACGCCCGATGCACGCCGTGGCGCTTCTGTGTGGCTTGCACCTAAAATGCAATGTCTGTATGTTTTTATACACAATGCGCTTACGCTATAGTCACTACCGCGACTCCGGCCAGTACTTACAAGAATGTACATAAAATAGAAATTTGGGGTCTTCGCTTCTATACATGTAATATGGAATGTCTATCCGTCTGTATGTTTTTATACACAATGCGCTTACTCTAGCCATTACCGGGACTTAAGACAATACTTACAAGAATGTAAAATACAAACTTGGGGTCTTCGCTTCTATACATGTAAGATGCAACGTCTGTCCGTTTGTATGTTTTTATACACAACTAGCTTTTGCCCGCGGCTCCGCCCGCGTCAAAGAGATTTTCGTGGAAATAAGGAAAACAAAAGAATATGATTTTTTAATGACAATATGCAACGGTCACCGTGTTTTACCAAAGTGCTAATAAATACCAATCAAATAGTCCAAACTCGAAGGGTCTGCTGTTGTCCGTTGAGGAGATCCTGTACCCACCTTCCAGTCCCTTCAGCAGACCTTGGTCACCATGTTTTACCAAAGTGCTAATAAATACCAATAAAATAAGCCCAAACTCGAAAGATCTGCTGTTGTCCGTTGAGGAGATCCCGTACCCATCTTCCAGTCCCACCATCAGAACCTGGTCACCTTTTTTTTTACAAAAAAAAAGAAAACATTTATTCCGAATATAATATATAAAAATAAAAAGTGAAAACAAATTTTACCAGTCGGGGTTTGAACCCGCGACGATCGGCTACGCTACGGCGGCGGCGACGCGAACCTTCCATGTTTCACTAAAATTCTCATTGCGCTTTTGTCATGATATGTACATACCTGGCCTAAAACCTTCCCGAAAAAATGCTTTACCTTTCAGTGAAAACCGCATCAAAATCCATTAAGTGGTGCCCAAGTTATAAGCGAACGAACAGACAGAGAGACAGACAGACGATGCATTTTATATGTATAGAGAAGATGCGCTTACGCTAGCCACTACCGCGACTCCGGCCAGTACTTACAAGAATGTACATAAAGTAGAAACTTGGGGTCTTCACTTCTATACATGTAAGGTGGAACGTCTGTCCGTCTGTATGTTTTTATACAAAATGGGCTTACGTAGGCGAGGCGTTATTCAGTCTACGGAAGTAAGAAGATACTGCGCAACTGCCTGTATCCACTCTTTTAGTATAACTTCACATCATAGGCGTAACTAGGTAGGGGCCAGGGGGGCACGCCCCTCCCCACGGTGGCGTCTGGCCCCGCCCAGAACTACGAGTGTCATTAGAGTAAAAAGATACTTTATCTAACCTCATAAATTTAATTTGTTATCTCCTTGCGATGGATAAATCGCCAAGTGTTTAAAAATATAGAAATTTATTTCTATCATAGTTTCATATCGTAAAATCCTCATTACGAACGCAAAACTACTGGCATGATGAAAAATGTTTTTCATTAACGTATCTAAAACACAAAAAAAGTTAAATTATAGTATAGGTCTCCGAACAACATAATGCTATAAAAAAACTTTTTCTGAGATTACAGTACACGTGATACTAACTAGGAAGGCAAAGGAAACTTAGCTCAAACAGCCATGTCTGAGATTTAATATCAAATACCAATGAGGTTATCATATAATATTCTCTAACACGTCCTAAATAATATTGTGGCGTGACAAAGGAGGTCACAATTTAATGTTATTTTCGGCCTGCATTGTCTATGGCTGCCGGCGCACGCAACGCGTACACATGCGTTTGGAGTTTGGCGCCGTAGCTTACGTGGAAATTACTATTTACTGTGGTTTTATGGGTCAAATCAAAGTATTATTTTCCCTAAAATTACTAACAGCAGTGATAGTGATGATAATTTGACTCCACCTGAAATTCTGGAAATAACGACGGAAATTACGAACACTTTTAGAACGAGCTTTTACAAGAAAAATCAAAAATGGCAAACGACAAATTTTATCAACATAATGAAAACAGGTTAGTAGGCATGAGTTTAGATAAAGTAGTGTATGAAACTACCTATATATACATAACTAGGTATTAAAAAATTCGTGTACTATTAAAAATTCGCCTTCTGAAACTGAAACTGACACTCGTGTTTTAATAACCTTTTTATGTACCAGTTTCATAAACCACTATTATCCAATTTAAGGCGTTATTTGATTTGTTTTTGGGTTTTTTAGGTTATCTCATTGCGTGCAGGATTTTCTCTAGTACTTATCTTATTACCATCACATAATAGTGAACAGATATTTGATGGCTTCATAACTAAGAGCCGGTTGGCTCCTACCAGTTACAAATACCAGTTACGCCAATGCTTCCCATGACTTCATGCTGAAATACGACGAATCACTTAGCAGCACGGTTTGGGCATGCGTGTTGCGAGTGCTGTGGTAAGGCAAATGTTTTGCTTACAGTAACTTAAAAACCACTCAACAAATTTTAATGCACTTTATAATATTTCACGCCATATAGGGCACGACAATCTCACTGAGTGATTTTGAACTTGAGTATATATCAAAAAGTCTACATTAGATGCCCGAATTTTCGAGGTTTTTCTGGATTTAACGATAAAATATTTGGTGCAGATATTTTTTAGCTTTACACCGGAAAATAAACTATGTTTTCTTTCCCTAACAGAAATTTATATAACATAAAACTTAACCTGCTTAAATAATAAACGTAGTTATCACTAAAAAGGCGTCATTTTCAAAAATAAAATCTATCGTGTGATGTGTCCAATTAAATAACTGTCTTTACAATAGAAAGATAAAGGTATGAAATGATATGTCTGTGAGTTTAACATTGATCAGATAAGTAGTTGACTTAGCAAATTTCAGTAAAAATCGTAAACGTTGACGAGCCATAGTAATTGACTCGGGGCTGGACTTGCGTTTGTAGGGAACACGAAAAGAATAATTTCAAATCTCACAAAAAGGGTCTTCAACCTTGTTACTGAGCACTTACTGAGTCTTCAGCATGAATTTGGCTGCATAAATAAATGTCAAATGTCATGTTATATTTGTTATAATTTACAATACGGTACAGAAACCTTTGTGCGCGAGTTCAACTCGCACTTGGCCAAACTATTTATAATGTTTTGATCTATAAGAAGATTTCTACAAACGTGCTTTCAAAATGAAGATGTCTTGTGAAATATACTCGAAGCGGACGAACCGGGAAATTAATTTAAAATCCGTCTAGCTCGTCTGATATATAGCTAAATGTTCAGTTAAACAGGAAACAGTCATATAGCGGTCGATTTGAAGTAGCCTTGACTCTCTTCCAGATGTCTATACGTCGAGATTTTTTTAACTTTTCGAGTGGCCGCGTGAGGAATGGAAAGCAATGATCAAATAATCTAACTGTACCTATCGTACAGTACAAAATGTTTACTTTATTGTACGTGCTCCAAGTTTATTGGCCAGATCGAAGTAATGTGGGTAGATATTGCATAATCTTTTATTTATGGATAAATCTGCTGGGCCTCTCTAAGCTTTTTGGTTTTCTTAGTTTTGGGAGTTAAACTTGTGGTTAATTAACCCTTTTGATTCTCATTATTGCTGAAACAATGGGTCGCAGTCCACATCGCGTCTGGGATCCATTTATTATGTCACCGTAAAATTATAAAATCCGAGATTTTATAATTTTACTAGTGTGATTCTAATTTTACGATAGGTTTATAAATGAACCCTAGTGAAATTATAAGCTATCTGATTTTACAATCTTACGCTGACATAATAATTATGACACGATCTTATAAATACCACGAGTAACAATGAATGAACTTTCGTTTTTCTTCATCACCTTCACACGAAACCCCAAGGTTGTACCAGAAGTATTCCCAAGTGTAAACTATGAATTCTGACCACTTAAACCCCCCCCTAACCTCCCTCCTTCCCTCCTCCCTAACCCTTTCCCCGCTCCGTGTTTATCGTCTGTTTGATGCGAAGCATTATTTTAATTATATTTCTTGTCATTGCCGCGATGTTTTAGTAAAAATCAGGGACATTCACCAGTCCATATTGGCCATCTAAATAAAGACCTAAAATTTATTTGATTCTATTGTTTCTCCTTTGCGCGTTATTTTGATACTTAAATATTATGAATGACGATTCGGAGCGGACTCGTAAGTAATAAAATAACTCGCAAAAGAGAAACAATTCAATCAAATAAATTCTAGGCCTTTATTTAGACGGCCAATATGAAGTGGTGTATTATACACCGTGTATGTGTAGTTAGACATACTACACTACATATACTACTGCTACATATGCAATAAAGAAGATAAAAGAATTGGGCGGAATAAAAGCGGCTAGGTGTGTCTATTTTGCATACTTTCACTCCATTATGACATACGGTGTAGTTTTTTGGGGGACGGCTGCTGATGCGAGTCGAGTATTTACTCTGCAAAAAAGAGCAGTAAGAAATATTTTAAGTCTTAAGTCCCGAGATTCCTGCAGAGAAGAATTTAGAAAAATAGGTGTCATGACAATGATAGGAGAGTACATTTATCAGTGTATTCTTTACGTTAAAAATAATTTGTCTACTTTGACCAGAATGGGAGATATCCACAGCCACAACACCAGAAATAGGGAAAAGTTGGCTCTTCCCAGTCGTAGATTGGCGAAATTGACTAAAAGCTACTTGTGTCAAGGTATAAAATTATTTAATCAGATTCCGAAGGAAATATGTGCTTTGAAACACGAGTCATTTTGCAATACAATTAGGAAGCAACTTATTGATAAGACCTATTATACAATTAACGAGGCTTTGGCTGATAAGAATATTTTCATTTGTGATGTAGAATTAATTTGACACTGTTACTTAAAAGTAATCCGTTTTATTTATAAGATTTATCTGAATGTTTGAATTATTATTATTATTAAATGTTAATATTTAAGTTACTGTATAGCATACTATACAAGATAACATAAAATATTTATTGTATAAAATGAATTGACGTATCTAAGTACATGATAATGTCGAAAGATGAATAAAATGAATTGAATTGAATTGAATTGAAAATGTCGCTAGGTTTTCCAAGAACATCGCGATAAAGGCCAGAACAATATTTAACATATTGTTTTTCATCAAAGTTGTCGTCGTCGCGGACCGGGCTCTTAAATTGGCCCATGTTCCTAAAATGAAATAAATGTGTTCAAAATTTTCAAAAATAGGAATCGACCTCGTAGTCTAAGCGTGTACTCGTACTATAATCTATAGTTTCCTCAAAAATACAGTTTCCGTGTATTTTATAACTTTCTTGGGTTTGTTCCAAGTGCTTCTAATTTGTTTGAATGATCATTCGGGATGAAAAGATAAGTTTTGTTCTTTGTCAGCGTCTAGTATCAAGGCGTTAATTTTTGTGGTGTTATTAACTTTGTGTACAGCGACAAGTGTTCATTTCCGATAAAAGACCACGTAATTTAGTGATATAATTAATATTCTGTGAATTTTACATACCTTCCTCGAAAAACCATAGGCCAACAATGAAAACTGCATAAAAAATTCAGTTGTTTGTTATAATTATAAGTGAAAATACGTGCCAAGTCTAGCTTGCGGTTGTACCTAAATAAAGGTGAATACTTGAGGTTATATTGATTTTTATACGGGTTCCGTACCTCAAATCGTAAAACCGGAACCCTTTTACGATCACTTTGTTGCCCCACTGTCCGTGTGTCACTTTTCTTCGGGCCCCATTAGAAATATCAAGTTGAAACCAATACCTCCTACAGAAGTCTACGGTCCGATAGTGCTGTTAAAAAATGAGTCTTCTGACAAAAGTTATCGCTCTTTACGTATTTAATTTACTACAAATTGGCTCACCATGTAAACCTTAGGTGCTTCCAGTTGACTTAAAAACTTTAAATTCCGTTTACAATTTGACGTTACAGCACACGTGTAGAAAAAAACAAATAATTTAATTATTTTTAATTATTTGAGAAATTAGTCCCCAACTTAATTAGACCCTATTAGATACATCGAGTTTAATAGATCGTGAGTATCATGTTTAGTTGGTCAACTCGTGGAATAAATGTATTTATTTATTTATTTATTTATTTATTAATAACGGAACACCAACAGTACACATATTACACATACTTAACAAATTAAAACATAAAACTAAAATTCTGATATGTGGACCAGTGACAGGCGTTCACAACATTCAACAATAAACAAGTGGTAAACACAAAGCAGACATTACATTATAGACATTTACAGCAAGTACTAATTTTTTTTATAATTACTAATACAAAACAAAACTATTAATTAACTAACACAAAAAATATCTACAAAATGGGAAAATAAGATTAAACTTAACAGAATCTTTGCAAACTGGTCCTAAAATTGTTCAAGGATAAGTGAAAAATGTCAAGATCTGGGATAGTTTGACACTTCTCGTTATATTGTCTTAACATTCTAGTGATTGGTGAATTAAGACCTAAGTTAGTTTTGCTAGTGGGACACCAAAATATTCTAGTAATGGGCTTACGAGGCATATTACAGGGCACTGACACAAAAATCCTCCCAAGCAACTGTGGACACGGTGTTGAACCACTCACTAATTTGTGTAAGAAAGTCAAATGTCAAATCACGATCAACTCATATCATGGCTCCGTCAGTGTACAACAAACTCCCGGCTGAAGTTACAGCCGCATCCACTTTGCAGTCTTTTAAATCCAGGCTGAAACATTGGCTTCTCGAGCGGACGTTTTACAGTGTGGACGAGCTGCTGATAGATTAATTATAACTATTATTAGAATAGGAACTTTTTACTTTGCGACGTAAATATTGTAATTGACATGTTTCAACTTTTTGACATTCAAATTTTATTTATGATTGAGATACTATGTATACTTTTTTCTTTATTTTTATTTTTATTTATTGTGTTGTGTCCTGACGTATAATGACAATTATGAATAAAAATGTCTTGTCTTGTCTTGTCTTGTCTTACATCTTCTACATCTAATTGCATCTATAGCAGGCCCTGGTACCCAATATTTGTATCCGGGGCGATTAAAACTTTCAGAACGTTAAAGCGTAAAATATGTGTCATGTTTATCAATCTTTTTATCCCATCCCACTATCCGACTTCTTTTCACTAATATTATTAGTGTGAAAGTTTGGACTGATAGATGTTTCTTACTCCTTCACGTCGTATATACTGAACCGATTAGGCTGAAATTTGAATACTATTTGGATTGGATACTTTACAAGGGGATCAGAACAGTTAAGAAAATGCACAGATTTCACGCTTCCCGTAACCATCAAAAGGCATTGAAAATGTCTTAAGATCTACAACGAAAAATAACATGTGTAAAATCTCGGTTAAGGACATGACATAGGCAAATACCTTACTTTGCATCAGACAAAAACAATATTTACTATGTTGCATTTAAGTCTACAATCGCGTGCTCTTCGTGCTGGCAGTTACGACGACCGAAATGCCTAGCGTTCGTGAAATAATCATATTATTTGGATATTTAATTCTATGTTTGCCGTAAGAACTGCAATTTTCGTAACTGCAATGGGTATGAATAATACCAATTGTACTGCGTAACAACCAAGCCAATCTGTTGAATAACACAGGAGAAATTAATTTTTAAACATAAAAAATCATGAAAACCAAGGTTTACAAATATTTTTTTCGTGGATTAACTATTTGATTAATTTAATTATGTAACTGCACTTCACAATAGATCACTCAACGTCATATATTTGTTTCAAAGGACTGACCTTATAGCTTCTTCAGAAAACTGCCAAAGGGAACGATGCAGGCAGTCATTGCGGACCTAGTAAACAAAAGCGCAGTGTAATTACTTTTAGAACCCAAAGCCGATGGCTTGCAAAAAATGGCTTGTCAACAGATGGTCAACAGACTTGACGACAGTAATTGTTTGTGTTTGGTGAAAGTTTGGTCATTGTTTATAATTTGCTGTCTTAACATTGAAATATGGCTTGTCAACAGATGGTCAACAGACTTGACGAACAGTCGTTGTTTGTGCTTGGTGAAAGTTTGGTCATTGTTTATAATTTGCTGTCTTAACATTGAAATATGTCTTGTCAACAGATGATCAACAGACTTGACGAACAGTCATTGTTTGTGTTTGGTGAAAGTTTGGTCATTGTTTATAATTTGCTGTCTTAACATTGAAATATGGCTTGTCAACAGATGGTCAACAGACTTGACGAACAGTCGTTGTTTGTGCTTGGTGAAAGTTTGGTCATTGTTTATAATTTGCTGTCTTAACATTGAAATATGTCTTGTCAACAGATGATCAACAGACTTGACGAACAGTCATTGTTTGTGTTTGGTGAAAGTTTGGTCATTGTTTATAATTTGCTGTCTTAACATTGAAATATGGCTTGTCAACAGATGGTCAACAGACTTGACGAACAGTCATTGTTTGTGTTTGGTGAAAGTTTGGTCATTGTTTATAATTTGCTGTCTTAACATTGAAATATGGCTTGTCAACAGATGGTCAACAGACTTGACGAACAGTCGTTGTTTGTGCTTGGTGAAAGTTTGGTCATTGTTTATAATTTGCTGTCTTAACATTGAAATATGTCTTGTCAACAGATGATCAACAGACTTGACGAACAGTCATTGTTTGTGTTTGGTGAAAGTTTGGTCATTGTTTATAATTTTCTGTCTTAACATTGAAATATGGCTTGTCAACAGATGGTCAACAGACTTGACGAACAGTCATTGTTTGTGTTTGGTGAAAGTTTGGTCATTGTTTATAATTTGCTGTCCTGACATTGAAATAACTAGTAGTAGTTGAAATAACTACTACATCCCGAACCGTAAACCCGCACTCACCCGATCTGCGCTTGACCGATTTGGCTCATGTTTGAACTTAAAAATTCGTGTTGCCCTATTTACTCGTCGGCCAAATTTCATGACATTCCGATCAACGATACTCGAGTTATCGTCGAACAAACATTCATACATATATACAATACATACATACAAACACCGGATTTTTCAAGTAGACTCTGAGAACTCGCTCGCTCGTTCAAAAACATAGCGTCTCTCTCGCTGCTCCATCGACGCTCCGTCTGCAATTTGGACCTGCCTTTAAAGCTATGATATAAATAATTTTACATGTTTGAACACTTGGCGATTTATCTATCGCAAGGAGATATAAATTAACATTACGAGCATTGCAGTATAAAAACACAGAAAGAAGCCTTCTTTGAAGCCCTACCTACTCCTCCTATAATGGTGGTGTCCAAAAACTTTAAAAATACTAATAGTTCGCTCGGAACTGTGAACTTGCGCTCGTTCGATTTGCGCTTGACCGATTTGGCTCGTGTTTGAACTTAAACATTATTTTTTCTTTATTTACTCACCTACCGAATTTTATGACATTCCGATCAACGATACTTGAGTTATCGTCGAACAAACATTCATACATACATACCACCCGAATGCAAAGAATACTAGTAGTTCGCCCCGAACTGTGAACTCGCCCACGCCCAATTCGCGCTTGACTGATTTGACTAATGTTTGAACTTGAAAATTCTTGCCTGCCAAATTTCATGACGTTCCGAGCAACGATACTCGAGTAATCGTAGAACAAACATTCATACATACATACATAAAACGCCGGATTGTTATAGTAGACTCACAACAAAAGAACTGCAGCGTTGAGAGTCCGCGCGCTCTGCATAATGTACATACTATCTATGTACCCTTATTTATTAATATATTTCATTTCTATTTAGTTTTAAATGTAGAATAGAACCGTACACCGAGGTGTTTTTTGAATTTTTTAAATACGTTAATTGGATTCTGAGATATGAGACTTTTCATTGCTAAAGTCGGAGGAAAACCGACAAAATTTTTCATTTAATTTATTTTTATTTTTAAGAGAATTTTTTGAGTTTTCCATTTTTTTTGTATAGCTCTCGTTAATGTTCACATTTTGAGACCTAAATCGTTACGATAGAACTCATACTGACAGAATAATCGCCGTGTGCAGCAGCGAGCGAAAAAACATAAAAAAATTGTACAATTAAATAGTTGCTATAAAATCCACGGTCAGAAAAATATTGACAGATTTTATGGGAGTACACAAAAACTAATTCAATGCGGACGAAGCCGCGGGCATTAGCTGATTATATATAATATTTATATACAGGTGGTTGACATATTACAGCGTAGACATAATGACGATATTTTGTGTGATAAATATTACATTCTACAGCAGTAAAATGATTTTTGATTTTTTGAAGTTCCAAAATTTTGTTACATACTTACGTATATGTATAATAAAAATAAAAAATCCCCCTCCTCTGTCTACGGGCCTTAATGGAGTAACAAGGTTTTTTTGTGGGGACCTGGCTCCTGGCTTTAACTCATGAAACTTTCAAGTATCTGTTTTCTATAATTGTTATCGTAATTACTAATAAGATAAATATAGATAACCCTCCATACAAATTACGCCTCAAATAGGTTAAATCATCTTTTGCTACAATGGAACCCGTATTTCTGGGAGGGGGCAGGCGGTACTCTGGAAGGGGGTAGACGGTATCGTAGGGGGGCGTGCCCCTTCGCCTGGCCCCTACCTAGTTACGCCTATGACGGGCCTGATACACATGTTCAATTCCAGAATGCACCAAGACACAATAAACCTCGAAATTTATGAGGAAGCATCGCCAATACTCGTGATCTACATTTATTTCTGAACTCATCAGCTGTCAAATGGCTGGTTTAGGGTTGCCCTCCACAAATTTGGAGGACCAAGATTAAAAAGTAAAAATACCAGGACATTTCGGATAAAATCAGGACGCAGTATAAGAGCAGTACGGTCTACATAGTTGTTAGTTTTATAGTTATTAACTTATTGTGACCTGATGCGAAACCGGTAGTGTAATAAAGAAAATTGAAGTGTTTAATTTAATACTTAATTAATAATAAAAAAAAACTTAAATTAAAACTAAATTATATAAATATAAAAGTTAAATTAAATAAAAGACTTTAGTTAATTTTTTTTTTATGTATTATAATTTTAGAATAATTTAGTTATTAC
Organism: Ypsolopha scabrella; assembly: GCA_910592155.1. Classification (NCBI taxonomy): domain Eukaryota; kingdom Metazoa; phylum Arthropoda; class Insecta; order Lepidoptera; family Ypsolophidae; genus Ypsolopha; species Ypsolopha scabrella. The sequence continues at coordinate 4,482,639 of OU342972.1, read as the reverse complement.
TAATAAAATATCATTATTAATTTAATAGGAAATGAAATTAAAATGAACAATATCTAGCTAGGTAATACGTAACTTTAGTACTGTAAAACTTTAAAAAACCCAATACGCTACTTAAAAAACAGAACGGTTGGCAACCCTAGGCTGGTCTGATCGTAAAGTAAATCAGTCTTCACCCTAGATTTATTCCAGGCGTAATTAAACTCACAAAGAAAGATTTAGTCGGACCGTCCAACTATACGGTTGAATTAGTAAGGGCTTTGAAATGGATACTTTTTTTTCGGATATCGTATGGGGAGCATATTCAAAACTTGTGCCTTATTTCCTAAACAAATTTCATTTATTTTTCATATTCAACTGAAACAACAACAAAAAAAAATCACTGATATAAAATTTATAATAAATGTATATCGTCACGATATGAATCCCCGAAGGGGTGTCAGAGGTGTTCCGAGTGTGAACTGTGAAAGGCAAATCACAGTCCACACTCGGTACACCCGCGTTTCACTGACGATTATTATTACGTCCCAACGTGATGGGTGGTGAGCCCTATCGCCGTTCTTCGGGCACAATATGTAAAGAGGCGGCATAAGAAGTATCCACTTGAATAGCTTATGATTGTATCTCTGACACAACGCACCGCTTTTTGTGCCTCTTTGTAAATAAATATTGACTGCATGAATAAATGTCACTTTATATCAGTAGTGCCCAACCGGTAGCTCGCGGGCGTCTGGGATCCCGCGCCCTGGTTTCTAGGCACCCGCGGACAAGAAAAGATGAAAATTCAAGTAGGTACATACTAAATTAATTAAATTAGGTAAAATAAAATAAACACTAACTAAACTCTGAAAATCTAAATAACGCTGACAGTTGTACGCACACCGCACATGAGTGGCTTATTTTCATCTAAACCACGTTTAAAAATTGTGTGATTTTGAGATGCACAGTAGATTACCAACTAGACTTTAAGAGGCTTCCCGAAAATGTGAAAAGCTTTTTCTAATATGTCATACATAATAAACTCCTACCTAAACGTTAGGTTGTATATATTTTCATGTCATAAAACTCATTACATTAGTCATAAGGTTGTATATAATTTATGTCATAAGTACTTATAATTGTCATTCATTCGACTGATGCCGGCCCCAAAGTGGGCCGAAATATATTTCGAAAACCTAAATCTTTTATAAATGTTTTATTTTATTTACTTAAACAATTTATATAATAAATAAAAAGGTATATAAATGAAATAGTGTAGTTTCCACTATCACACTTGGGTTTTTTAAAACTCAGCGGTGCCCTCGAAGTATGTAAGGATTTTCAAAAGAGCCCTCAGAGCAATACCAGTTGGGCATCACTGCTTTTGCTTTATATACTTACCGATAGACGCACGGGCCAGCCTCTAATATTTGGCGCTGACCATTATCCATTTTCAGTATGTTTAATACCTATATTTTCTTTCAACTACCACTTTATTATGGTAATTGTTTAAAAGAGCGCAGCGTGTGTAAAAAACGATACTTTGTTTCCCACGAGAATAAACATTAGTTTCAAAATCATAAATATATCAAAATCATTAAGACTAGGAACTCAGAATTGCACAAGAAGGAAGCGGCTGCCGGCTGCCCGACATTATGCGGTCAGAATGACGTCACTCGCGCTTCTGGATACGCTGTGACGTCATCAAGAAAACTCGTTAAACTTTTACGATGGTGTTAGGCAAGGACTACACGACACGGTTCCGTGCCAGGTGAAAGGGACAAACCTACGCGAGTAAGCAGAATAGACTGTTTATAGAACAAAAAATATTTCGTTTTTATCAACTTGATAGTGAGCTTACTGCCGTTCTTCGCGTACAAACACACACTTTTTAGGGCATGCACGTTTGTCTCACAGTGCTTCCTTCCATCGTGAGCAGTATACCGGGTGTTATCGTTAAGTGTGACCAGCCGATTATTCCGTAACTATTACAGATATCAAAAAAATTTAAACTGATATCGAAAGTACGTTACCTAATCAGTAAAATGACATCAATAACTTTTTGAAAATCAAAAGAGAAGTATTCAAAATTTTGACATTAAACACTGGGAGTGTACATTTAATTTAGTATGAGTTTAACAAGGACGTCCCTTCGAACATCTGATTTGAATACAAAATTTTGCACTTACTAGGAAATAAATATATAGTATTCAATTAAAAAATTGTTTTATTACTTTGTTTGGTTAATAAAGAGTTTCCTTTCATGTCAGTACTAAGCTAAAATGACCTTTTAAAATAAGAAAACTAAAACCTTTCTACTAATCTCATACTAAATGTATGGGAGTGTTTAATGTCAAAATTTTGAATACTTTTCGTTTGATTTCCAAAAAGTTATTGATGTTATTTTACTGATTAGGTAACGCACTTTCGATATCAGTTTCAAACAGAATTGTATAATATTAATATGATTATTATTATTTTACTAGTAAGGGTTATTAATGTATGCTTTATACATTATTTTCATCTATCCTAATTGTATTTATCCCAAATGCCACGTGGATCGCATAAATGTCCTATCACTCTGCAGGACGGCCTTGCAAGCGCCAGCGCAGGTGATAGTGATCACGATCATTTGTTACTGATAATAGGATATTTTATTATAATAATTTTTTGTTCTTGCTACTATTTTAAATTTACCTATTAAGTATAAATGTATTTTAAACTGAATAAATATTTTGTATTTGTTTAAATTTTTTTATATCTGTAATACGTGGGACGCACTATAAGTTTCCGGAATGAATATGAAAAAATACTATTAAAGGTACAAAATTAATTTATTGTTTTTCAAAATAATCTCCCTTGGCGTCTATGCACTTTTTCATTCGATCAAACCAGTTTTGAAAACTTTTGTGCCACTCCCCTGTGGTGACCTCCGAAACGTGTTTTTCATACTCCTCGACAGCCTCTTCTGGTGATGAAAATCGTTGACCGCGTAATTGGTTCTTAATTTTTGGGAACAGAAAAAAGTCACAAGGTGCCAGGTCGGGACTGTATGCAGGATGACTCATGAGTTCTACATTTTTCGTCTTCAAAAAGTCGTTTGTCTGTCTGGCCGTGTGAGAACTAGCATTGTCGTGGTGCAGGATGATACGGCGTTTACGGTTATTTTTACGGAGTTCGTCAATAACTTCCGGCAAACAAATGGTCGTGTACCAGTCACTATTCACGGTACGACGATTCTCTAAAGCAACAGTAGCCACGTGTCCAGTTTTATTAAAAAAAGAAGCAATCATCCGTTTAGATGCACTTTTCACGCGCGCCACTTTGGTTGGTTTCGGCTCATCTTGAAAGACCCATACGCTCGATTGCTGCTTTGTTTTGGGATCGTAGCAATAAATCCATGTTTCGTCACCTGTTACTATGTCCCACACCAAATTTGACGCACCTTCGTTGAATCTGGTAAGCATGGCACTGCACCAAGTGACGCGGTCCGTTTTTTGAGCCTCAGTCAAGTTGTGTGGGATCCACCGCGAGCACAGCTTTCTCACACCCAAATGTTTGTGTAGGATTGATTGTATTTGACTCATGCCTATTTCTAAGGATGCGCGAATTTCATGGTAGGTCACATGCCTGTCTGTTTCAATCATACGGCGCACAGCATCGATGTTTTTGTTGGTCACAGCGGTGGACGGCCGACCATCGCGAGATTCGTCACTGAGATTGATACGACCACGCTTGAATTCTGCAAACCAGCTATAAACAGTCGTCTTGCATGGTGCTTCATTGCCAAAAGCTGTTTCAAGCCGAGCGCTGCTCTGTTGTGCTGTCAAATTACACTTAAAATCGTAGAAAATCATACTACGAAAATTTTCCCGAGTTGAATCCATGTTTATGCAGACACACAATTTTTTAAATGGCGCCACAAGGTAAAAACAAAAGACAGTCAGATGAAACAAACTGCATTCTACAGCCAAAGAGTTCTATTTTCAAATGTTGCAATAAATTTTTAAATATTGTTTATGTAAGTGGCCAGTTCCGGAAACTTTTAGTGTTACCTATGTAGTTACGGAATAATCGCCTGGCTACATTTAACGATTACACTCTGTATATATTGTATCTCACTTTTGGCCATGGTTGTAGTGGTGCGTGCACACGCACGTGTTCTAGTGTGCGTGCGTAACCTCGGGAGCGCTTCAGAACGCGCCACACACACACAACGCGCTCATCTGTACACGTCACTACTACAGCCATAGACAAACGGACTTCGTGAGATTGAATACATCTGTACAATGCACATACATTCCGAAAAACTCATTGGACCCGGCGTTATATCGACTGAGCTACTGCTGTTACTGTGTTATACCTTCAGTCAGTCAACTTTGCTTGCCTACATCCATCCATCCATCCATAAGCTTGGTTCGTCCACTGCTGGACATAAGCCTTTCTAAGATTTCGCCACTCTTAGCAAATGCCCATACTCACACACGCTGGGCAAGCGGGTAGATGAGCACGGTGCCGAAATCCACGTACCAGTGACGCCGCTGCCCGTCGCCAGTCTGTGTTATGTAAGGGCTGGCAATTAGGCATATTTGGGCACCTAGTTGTGCCTGTTTAAGAGCTGTCCACTTACTCTCCCCCGAATAACTTCGAGTAAGATGGTGGTACCTCCACAGTCGAGCCCAGTATCAGCTCTACCACCTGATCTACCACCCACCTGTCCAGTGTGTGTGATTATGGACTTTTCTTCCAGGACCGCCAAGAGCGGTGAAATCTTAGAAAGCCAATGTCCAGCAGTGGATGAAACCATGCTGATGGGTGGAGTGTATTTCTTGGGAACAGTTTTTGTCCGATAGATTTGGCCAAAACTATTACAAAATGGGCTAAACCACGCCCGTCACCCACTCTTGTCTTTGAGTTTTCACCAGATCCAATGACGTAACGGTATGCCAGGTTTGTGAAATGGGTTCTGCTGCGTTGCGTTCGATTTTGTAACATTTTCTATAACGAAATATATTTTCTGAACGACAAAGAATTTAGAATACGATTGACGTCATCAGATTGCTGTATAGTAAGAAACATTTTATTGGTGAAGTAATAATAACATTTATAGCCGTACTGATGACGTTATTTTATTCATGGTAGATGTTGCTTGACATCGGTGACGTCAAATTCATCTCAAACTGTTACAACATTCTCCTAAGTTATGAAATGCCTTTACATGTATTAATGACTGCTTATTTGAATTTTTCCACATATTCATAAACAACCGTTTAGCCGGCAGGGGGACACTTGACTTTTTGCTTACGGATCTCGAATCGAAAAATGGTTTTGACACACCCATAATGTTTTTGAACAACCTATCAAACGATACCCCACACTAAGGGATAATGGGAAAAAAAAAATCATCCCCAATATACAAGTATTATGGGAGGCACACAGAAAAAATTTTTTTTTCAATATTTTATTTTACCGCTTTGTTGGCTTGATTAATAAATATCTGTATACCCATGCCAAATTACAGCTTTCTAGTACTAATAGTCTCTGAGCTAAGCCGCGGACACCGGACAAACGGACATGGCGAAACTATAAGGGTTCCTTGTCTTGGAGGTCAGGATTTGTAGTCTCACTCTCGTCTAACCAACCTCACTGAGAGAAAAGCGTGAATACTGAAAGCAATTAAAAACCAAATGAACAAAGTAGTAACTCGAAGTGTCAACTGAAATATAATTCTCGTGTAACGGAGCGTCACGCGGCGTCGCGTGTTGGTTGAGTGTAGCGTTGTAAATAGATAGGAGTCATACTCGCATCGATGTCGTGAGCTTTGAATACAGAAAGCTGTTGTTCTGAGGAATGTGATCCTTGTTCGAAGGGAATAGGGAAGGTGAGGGCAGATGAGTAATTTAGTCCGATGGCCAGACGAGATACAGACAAAGATTTTAAACCCTAGGTTAGAATTGATTGCATTTTATTTAAACCGATTACAAATGTTCATTATGTAAAATAAGTGGGATTTCACAAGTTCCACACAAGTAAGGTTCGGTCCGTAATGTGACAGTTCCCATTCTGTAAAATGTGGATAATTAAAAAAAAAAACTTTTTATTCAATTAAATTTTATGACGTTATGATACAAAATCAAAATCTCTTATGTCTTGCTGGTTCATATAAATAATCTCATCACATTGCCTTCAAACTATCTACGGGTAGGATGAAGTGCGTTCGCTCGGGAAGTGGCAGGATGAAAGTAGGCGAGGCGTTAACAGTCTGTCCAGGGACTTTCAAAAAACTACGGTAGTCGGTGTTACACAGACATATAATTCTATAATTATTACTAAGTAGCAGACCAAACATAAGGATTAAAAGCGTGGCAAGTTTCCATACAAAAAATAAGCTACATTTAGGCTTCATGGTACGAAGAAACGTATAAAATTGGGTTGTTTTAGCTGGCTTATGCTTGGAACATATTGGTTAATTCCTAAACTAATCTCTAGTATATATTTTGTTTGGAAACAAGCAATATTTATATTTAAAAGAGCCCGAAGTTCACTGAGCTAAAATTGCCACGCGTCGACTCTATGCGTTTATTATTAATGTTAAGTCTGCTACTATATTATACGTCTATGCGGTAGCACGCGAATGACTGACAGCAATCGCCTGTAACCACGCTTTCGGGACGGGACGGCTTCTCACAGCGTCATGACATTGGAAACACCACGTGTCGTTTGGTGGCATGGCATCCTCATGAGGGTGGTGGCAAGCCACGGCCCAAGTCTACCACCAGCTAAAGTGAAACGATTTGTGAGTCAGGTTCACGGTTCACGGTCAAGGTCTAAGTGCACCGAGCGTATTCAGGGTTAACGCCACAACCCGGGGAGGCTCAATTTATTCAGGAATATTTCAGTGACAGTCTAACTGAGAAAAACCTCGGGAAAGACAAGCGTCAACAACATTCATTACTGGATGATATATACTAAGTAGTTGATATCAAGTACCTATATAGTTGCCAAAATTCGATGTACATGTATGGTGGAAAGATTCAACGGTCTAGGATGGGAACCATGGGTATATAAGGGGGATTTAGGAGGTCTGGACATCCCCCCCCTCCAGCGTCTATTGTTAAAAGAAATATTCGCGTAATATTTGCATTTTGTATCTATGTATACGTTACAGATTATCCACGCCATAAAATACAAGGTGACATTAATTTATGCAACCAAATTCATACTGAAGACTCGGTAAGTGCTCAGTATCAAGATTTGATGACCCTTGTTGTGAAATTCGTAAACAACTTTTTTGGTGTTCCTACAAACGCAAGCCCAGCCCCGAGTCAATTACTATGGGACGTCAAGATTTTATTTTGCAATTTTGGGTTATGAGAAAGATTTAGCTACGCTCATGATGGGAACCTCAGAGACTTGTAATCTAAGGGGCACAGGTTCAAATAAGGCCCGAGAAAGTTTTTCAAAATATTTGTCTTGAAATTTGTTTCTAATTGATCTTTACTGTTGTAATGCACTTAAAATATGTACAGATACAGTGTATATATGTCAGACTTTCCAAAACTCAATCAATTTCGTTATATCATAATTATAACTTTGTGAATGTCAATCGTGACGTCATATTTTTTCATGATAATGATGCCGATAATGATAATAATCTCGATGACTCCGCGATGACGTGAGACTACGTGATCTGGCAACTGTTGCGGATCACTCGTCACAACATAAAATAAACACATCGAAAGGCATTCTTATAAACGCCATCCCTCTGAGCCAATATTAAAATAGTCACTTACAAAATAGCGCGTTGCTTTTGTACTGTAATGGATGGTTAAATACGTGGTATAGAGCTGAAGACGAGCTCGACTGTGGAGCTACCATCATCTTACTCGCAAACCTCCCGAAGCTATTCGGGAAAGAGTAAGAGGACAGCTCTCAAACAGGCACAACCAGGTGGCCCATCGTGCCTGGGACCGATTGACTGGTGATGGGCACACAGTATTGCAGTTTACTGTAGTAAACAATCTAGTGGTCCGATAGACGTCTTCGTCCCGTCTCCTTGTTTTATAAGGTCATCGTATAAGTGACTTAAAGACGTCTTTAGGATGGGATTTGGGTCCACTTTATGCGTCTACCGTCCTCCCCATCGTATAACACTTAGACGTATAGTCGAGGTATATACATCGTCACTGTGTCCACTAGGCGTATAATGATACCTGCTGCGATGTATATACGCCTGCATGGCGGGTAATGGTCCGCAATGTGACCGTTAAAGAACAGAGTGGCTTATCGTATTAATATGCTAGCGTAGCTTAACCTAAAATTAAAATTGCTAGGTAACGGTGACGCTTTATTTATTAATCTCAGTGGCCATATTGACATTGAAAAAATAATATGAAAAGTACGTAACTAGCGTATTACTCAGCTGCAATCTATTGGCAAAATAATTTTATTGATATAAATGAGGTTGGATTTAACCATTTTTTCATGCGCTCCCAAAATTCTTTGGAATTATGATTTTTCAATTAAAATTTTAATCTGTACCGTGTTATATGCCCTTTAGATGTCTACCAGACTCATAAATTGTCTGTTTAAAAATAATTCGTTCGCCATTGCAGTAGAATTAGGGTTCATTAAAAAATATATAAAACCAGCTTCGCCAATTTCACTTGACTTGCACTAAATAAGATTTAACGGAAAGTTCTTACATATTTTTTTACACATTAAAAATTTTTGAAGTCTTATTAAAGTCTATTTGAAAACGTTCACCGGTCTAGGTGACGTATAGCGGGCGTATAAGCTCTCTGGAGGACGTATGAAAGATGCAAACGTAACTCTTTACCCGCTTGTTTTATAATGATTACTATCATGACGTATAAAGGACTACTGGTCGTATAAACGTTTTATAATCGACACAACCGTGACCGTTACACGCCAACGAGGCTTATAGACGGCGTTGTGAGGACTAGTTTATAAGTGTCTTATAATGTAGACGAAAAGACATTATTATATGCTAAGAAAATTATAAGACTAAGCCGACCGATTATTTACCATTATAAGACAAAGCGTAAGCAACATTACTGTAATAAAACGTTTATAAAATCAGAAGGCGTATAGGCGCTTGGCTACACGACCAAATTATTTGCTGGGCAGTGGCGTCACAGGTGCGAGGGTTTCAGCATCGCACTCACCAAACCGCTTGCCCAGGCCCAGTGTGTGTGAATTTTTTCTTTCAAGAGGACCGGCAAGAGTGATGAAATCTTGAAAAGGCCTATGTCCAGCAGTGGACGAAATAGGCTGATAGATTTTTTTACATATCATAATTTATGAGTGTTGGTTTAAAATGATTCATTTATGAACCTTGGCAAATTTTAAAGAACTGTCAGAATCAGCCAAAACTTTGACACTGTCCTTGTGTCAGACAAGACTAGCCCCTCCCTCATCTGAAATATATTTAAAATTTGCAAGTTACATAATTATTTCGCAGCACAATCGTTTTGGCACAGTTCGTAAAAAAGGTCTGGCTTTATTTAAAGATGAGATTGCAATCAATGCTCAGTTAGAAAAATCATTGAAACAAATTAAGAATAAACCGCACAACATTTTAAATTAATCGAATTGAACCTTACTGAAATGAATTTGGTGACACCTAAGTTTAATTTTCTTTTGCATCGGACCCGAAAAAAGGCCCTTATTATATACAGCCAGCGTTTATTCAATCTTTGCCCCGTTTTCGGCTTGAGCGTTATTTTATGAACACCACCTAAATAGCCTATGTGTTGACCAGGGTCACAACGATGATAATAAAAAAAACTGCATCCAATTCCGTTGAGTGATTCTCGAGTAAAATGAAACCTCGGTGGGATTTCTACTCAGACCGATGCTTAGTTATTTTTCCAAAGATTTCTCACGTTAGATGATTGTCCTCCAATGATGTGTACACGTCGGAAATATCTAGGCAGTTCGAAAGAATGCGCTTCCCCCGCCCCCGCGTTGCATTGCTCCCGTTAGTACCGAGGCTGTAGCGAAGTGAAGTGAAAGAAACACATTCTTTAGAAATCCCTACATATTTTCGACGTGTTGTATTCAAGTACTATAAGGTGTCCGGTTGTTAAGGCGAGGTTATCCAGAGGAATCTGTCCTGCTCCAACGCCTTCATTTTTCATATGTTTATCCTGGTCAGCGGAAGCGGCCCGCTCAAAAAACTCGCGGTTTTGAGGTGTTTTTATTTATTATTTTGGAATAGGAGTGATTTTTTAACATGATGGCCATTTTATATCACATTTTTCACGACGCTTATTTTAATATAAGTTTTATTGGCCAAAACTTAATATAGCTCAAATGAAATGATATTTAGACCGTAGCTTAGACCTATCTTTGCGATTTAATCGGATCGAGGAAAGTGTAAGTAATCGTGTATCGAACGGCCGAAATATTAAGATCAAAGAGTGAAATATGACATATATTTTTTTCAAAATATAATCGTCGCTTTTTTCTGGTTTAAAATTAATTTGAAAAGTGACCAAGTCGGGATAACTCCCTCTTAACAGTAGCAATTGGACTGCGCCGCCGGGATATCACTTCTATGCAGTCGATGCTATCAAATTAAACGATTGATTTCAAAGTGACCCAGTTTATAAACAAGAAGTGTGAATGAGGCATAGATATTCAAATATGATGAGCAATTTATTTTGAAAGCTACGTCTACAGTTTATTAATTTTGAAAATAAGAATGTATGGAATTGCTTATCTATATTTATCTATATTATTAACAAAGTAGTAAAAAGTCGCGTATTGAATATCTTTGCGACATTTTAAATGAAGTAAGCACTAAGGCCAATACGTACATTTTTGAATATTCGTCTTTGTGCCTGTTTGTCTTTCTATTCCGTTTTAACTCGAGAACCACTCGACGGGTTTGGATGCGATTTTCTCTTAGTGAACATATGTATAGGCTATAAGAGACATTAATAAAATAACCGTCAAGCCGAAAACTGTCGATAATAATCTTTATTTAAAGCCACTTTCACGCGAATGAGGCCACGGGAAAAAAAACTAGTAAATAATAATACTTCATTGTCTTTCTCATGAAGTCATGACTAACAAAGTCATCTGTCTGTCTGTATCATCTTTGGTTAGGCTGGTGGGCCGAAAACCCTGAAAATTAATAGTTTTGATGACAAAAATAATTTCTTGCGGCGTCGAAAATTTTTCAATCTAACGAGGTGTCCACAAAACTGTCAAAATGTGTATTTTACACGGATTTATTATTGTCATGCTTCAGCAAAACCTAAATTGAAAACATTTAAATTGTTTGTATGAAAATACATGTTCTTTTAGCCTTTTTCTGTCTGAACTGAATTTTAAGGTTAATAATATTTTTAACGTCTCTGGCCGAGTGGAGGAGCGGTCGCTGCTAGCCCACAGGACGTGGGTTCAATAACCACGGTGCACATTATTTTGTGTGCACCCTGCGAGATTCTTCATTTGTGTCCGACGTATGGCGAAACCAGGCGGCCCACCATTGCCTGGGACCGATGGATGGTGGTATATCCATCCTCAATTGCCGGGTCTTATATAAAACAGACTGGTGACGGGCAGCGGCAGTACTGGTGCGAGGGTTTCGGCACCGCGCTCACCAACCCACCTGCCCAGCGTGTGTGAGTATGGGAATTTCTTCCAGGAGGACGGCCAAGCGTGGTGAAATCCTGGAAAGACCTATGTCCAGTAGTGGACGACACAGGCTGATGGATGGATGGGTACGGCGATAGAAAGAAAGAAAGAATGATATTTATTGCTGCAACAGAGACATACAGATACAATAGTAGCACATACAGCACTAACAATAACAACACATAACATTACAACAGAACAGAACAACTAAAAACAGAAAAAAAAACAAACAAAAACCAAATGTACATAAGTACTTGCACAGAATTTTTGTTATGTTGTCTGTTGCTGCAAAAGGCAACTGATTCAGCGTGAAGATGTGAGCCCTCAGCGCTGATTTCCAGTGAGTGCCAGAAGGTTCACTTTTCACACGTTTGAAACATAATAATCATCGGTGAAAAGTGGGTTTACCGAGTGTGGAGTCCCCTCGGGGATTCATGTATGTTTTTGTATTTCATGTAATTTTTTTGAAGATTTAGATTAAAAAAAACAAACAAAAACCAAATGTACATAAGTACTTGCACAGAATTTTTGTTACGTTGTCTGTTGCTGCAAAGGGCAACTGATTCAGCGTGAAGATGTGAGCCCTCAGCGCTGATTTCCAGTGAGTGCCAGAAGGTTCACTTTTCACACGTTTGAAACATAATAATCATCGGTGAAAAGTGGGTTTACCGAGTGTGGAGTCCCCTCGGGGATTCATGTATGTTTTTGTATTTCATGTAATTTTTTTGAAGATTTAGATTAAAAAAAATTATAATACTTCCAAATTAATAAACTAGTGACTTAAAAATATTGACAACTAAAATTAAAACTCCTTTTAATAACTAATTAAATTTCTTAAAAACTTAGCCTAATAAAGAAAATTATTAAAAATAACAAGTAAAATTTATCTTCGAAATTACCTACTACTCTGTGGGAGGGTTCCTAAAATACTGGCAACATTTCTTCTCTGAATGGCGAGATTCAAGCGCTGGCCTGCGGGGCTATTATGTAACTCAGTGTCGGTTGCTAGCTATGGTTGCTATTCACGAAAAACAGATAAAAAAATAATTTCCAAAATAACCTTTAATGGGTATTGAACTATTTACGAATTGCGAAGTCATTTCAAGTGCAAACTTATCCTTATATAAGCGGATATGTATGTTTTAGACGATAGCCACGTCGTTTGGCAACTGAGTTTACGATACAGAATCAGAGGGCTGGATAATAACCAGCCCTCTGCGTTGCGGGCTGCGGGCCTATCACGTAACGTATTGGCTGCCAATAGCAGCGGGCCTATTATGTAACTTGTGTCGGTTGCCATTTATGGTTGCTATTCACCAAAAACAGAAAACAAATAAACTTCCAAAGTAACCTTCAATGGGTATTGAACTATTTATGAACTGTGACGTCATTTCAAGTGCGAACGTATCCTTAGATAAGCGTATATGTTTGTTTTCGACGATAGGCACTCGGTTTGGCAACTGATTTTACGATACAGAATCAGGGGGCTGCGGGGCTATTATGTAACTCAGTGTTGGTTGCTAGCTATAGTTGCTATTCACCAAAAATAAATAAAAAATGAACTTCCAAAATAACCTCTAATGGGTATTGAACTATTTACGACTTGTGAAGTCATTTCAAGTGCGAACTTATCCTTAGATAAGCGGATATGTATGTTTTAGACGATAGGCACTTGGTTTGGCAACTGAGTTTACGATACAGAATCAGGGGGCTGGTTGCTAAACACGAAAAAATATAGACAAAAACGGAATTTTCAAAATATTGCCTTCAGTGTATATTGAACTGTTCAAGAACTGTGGCGTTACTCTAAGTACGAACGTATCCTTAGATAATCGGAATTCTATGCTTTCGATGTTTGGAAACCAGTTGGCAACCGACTCAAAACTACATAATCTAGGGGCTGGTCAGTCACCCAACGCATACCAAGCGGGCAGCGAGCTGTTTATACAGAAGTTGCAACGATATATCACTTCCGGATATTATCAATACAAGTAATACGGTGAAAATTAGATTTTCCTGTGTTTTACATATCCGGTCATTTCGTAGAGTGCATTTTTTATATAGTAAATAGCATAATAAATATTGTTGAGACGTGAAAATCTCTTCTTTCTACTTTATTTTGAGATACGGTGAGATTTTATTAAAACACTTTTGTTTTAATATTGTTGCTGAAATAATACTCTTATATGCGGTTTGTGTCAGAGATACAAGCGTAAATTATTCAAGTGGATACTTCTTAAGTAGCCTCTTTACTCATTTAAAGAGGAACGAATTAATTGCGGCTATAGATATGGTAATAATTAGCTCGTTGATAATAATACATTTTCAACTCACTTGCGCTTGCGCGCTTTTGTCTCTTAAAATCAGTGAGCAAGAGTAACTTTTGCTGTCAGTGAGAAAAAGTGTCTTGAAAAATTAAGAACGTCGCGAACACAGAAGAAACTCTGTGGTCGCGAATTAGTATTTCGTTTTTTTTTTTCATTTGTTTGGCTTGAAGCTAGAGGTCAGTGCTTGAGACTGACTCTTTCATTGGGTATGGTCATGACCACCACCACGTTCACCACGCTCTACTATCGTTCGAAAGTCACAGTTACAGTTGCCTAAACTAAACTAACATGAAATTTTATACTTTAAGGAAGAGTGATGAAAGAATGAATAAAAGTAGAGTGAATCTACCGGGCCGCCCTAGAAGGACACATGCCTACCAAACGAAGATGGACGAAGTCAAAAGTACCCGGAATAGAAGAACTTTTACGATTAGATCGATGGATGTGGAAGAAGCGAAAGGGGTGTGTCAGGATCGTAACAGATAAAAATCTATAGACTCTGACTACCCCCCTTTGCAGAGGCAGGCGTGAGTATATAGTATGTATGTAATTTTTTTACATCTTGTATTTTCTGGCTAGTGAGGTGAAAAGTTGTGTCACACGAGAGCAAGGTAATTTTGTTTCTTGTGCCTTTGAATCCCTCACAACACAACGCTCAAGATTATAGAATCCTTCGCTTGCTCGGGATTCAAACTCGGCACTCGCAACAAAAACTATCTTTGCTCTCTTGTTGCAGAAATAACTAATACAGTGAGATCTCAGTGAGAGCAGCGCGATCGCTGTCAAAAAATGCGCAGATCATAAAGTTACTTTTACAAAAAACACTTCCTTGACAAAGTACTTTTATTATGAAATTGAAAATCCTAATAAAATAAAACCCACAATTTCATTTAACTTCGATTTAGTAAACAAATATGATCAGACATGACAAAACCTTGTCAGAATCTTGACTGAAACTGAAAATAAACAGTTCACCTACTTCAGGGTCTTATAAATTTAACTAAAACATATTTAAACTTGAAATAAATTATTAGTTATTTTGATCACAACATTCTCGGAAATCTCAAAACAGACGGACAGTGATGTATACGTATGTACTAGCCGTTGCGGACAGAGGAGGTGTCTCACCAAACCCATGATACCCTCGTCTTTACCAAGCGAGCTTGGTGACTTTCCACCCGGTTCTTGTTATACTATCGTTCCAATTCTGACCTGGAGTCCAGGCCAACACAAATAATATCAATCGAGTTGATATATTCAGTGTGAATGACGCACGTGGTGACGTCACAGATTACTTTCTGTAGGGAAAAATTGGGGTGGGAATAGATTTATAAGCGACACCTTTGTGAAAAAATATTGTGGAAACTTTTTTAATGAATCGTAGACGCAGTGACAATACTCTGCCTCGTTATGTTATCCTAGTAGCCAATAGTCCACGTTATGCCATTATGACTGTTCTTATTCATACATATTCTCACGCTTGTCTATCAGAGGGGTAGGCAGACTACAGATTTCCATAGGCTACAATCGTGACACACCTCTTCCGCCTCTCGCATCCATCAATATAGTTACACAAGATCTTCTATTCCTGGAGCTTTTGACTTTGCTCTTCTCCGGTATGGCACCAATTTGTTCGGCATCTTCCACTTTCGCACCATACTCTTCTTTTATTCATTCCCTCTATATATCCAAATCAATTCTTATTTCGTTAATGTAAGGGTTATAATCCAACAAAAAGGTGTAACTTTGGTGGTTGAATGTACAAATCATGTATGTTGTACGGCGACAGCCCACGTAGCAGTATATTTAGAAGGACAATGACATTGTCCGAGTAATGCATCTGTCTTGTGGCACCAACACGCTGGCTTCTTGAAACAAGGAAGAAAGGAGGGTGATCTATTGACCAAGAACACTTTAGAATTTTGTAGTAAACTAGAGAGCGCCGGTGACTTCGTCCGTGTAGATTTTTGATGTAAACAATATCGTTGGGAACGCATTTTCACATTCCGTTTCACACCTTGGTCAGGTGAATTTTGAAAAATCCTTAGTACACGTGTACATTAAGGAAAATGTTCTAAAAATATTTGTGTCTTCAGCGGTTAAGCGGGTAAGCTGTGCGTTGTCTGCCATTCAGTCAGTCAAGCATGTAACTGTTTTATACATATTCTATGTCTATGGTTTTATACGTATACTACCATTGCCCGCGGCTCCGTCTCGGCGTTTATTCAATCTTTGCCCCGTTTTCGGTTTAAGCGTTATTTTATTAACATCCCTTATAGTCTACTAGCTTTGGCCCGCGGCTCCGCCCGCGTGTTATTCGGTTTAACGACATGCTTTTTTTCCGGGATAATACCTGAGATGATAATAAAAAAACCGCATCCAAATCCGTTGACTCGTTGCCTCATTTCAATACTAATAACCTATTTCATTTTAAATTTTGAAAATGTTTTCAGTTTACAGACACGACTTTTTTTACTACTTTATGATTAGTATAATATATAATTAGACCAAAGAGAATTTCAGGACATATGTATTTAGATGAAAGCTAACATAGGTATTCTAAAAGCGTATTTAGACTAAATGTTCATGTTGCTAGATTCGTATTTCCTCTACAGGGTGAACAAATGTTTACAATAGCAACGGAACCCATTTTAATAATACGAATTGACGCACTTGATGAAAACAACCATCATCCTCATCTCAACTATGAAGAAAAGGAAATTACGTTCAACTTTGTAAACAGTCTTTGTCAATATAATCACAACTCATTCCAGAGCTTGCTTATACAAGCCCGGATAAGAAGTAATCCATTTTGAAAATTGAATTAATTTTGTGTGACGTAAAAGAAGTGTATCAGGATCGTTACAAATGAAGATCTTTCCTGGAGACAGGCATGAGTATAAGCATGAATCATTATCGTTTTATAAGCTTTTTATAAAATATTACCCTGCCCGCTACGACTTTCAATGCAGCCCGTGGAACACTTAAAATCGGTACTACTTTTTTACCGGAAAGTCACAATCTGTTTTTTCCGCGCAATTATACTTAAAGTATATAGACATTTTTTATTGGTAATTTTCAATTACAAGTCATACTTTTTTCTATTAATAACATACATCAAACTTATAATACTACAATTAGTCAATAAAAATACAATACAAAATTAAATTAGAAATATTAATATTAATTATTAGCATTACTTTTTTGTCAGGATTACTTGTTGTCATATTCATTATGTACATTTAATAACAATTTAGCCCATTCGAAAAAGCAAGTTAGGGAGAGCAATTTGAGGTTGGGTACTTTTGAGGTTGAATACTCTCTGTCCCCCTCACTATTAAGTTAAAGCCGTAAAGGCCAAAAGGCCAACAGCAATAAAAGTCACTCACAAAAGAAAAGTAAGCAAAATATTACATTATAACTTTTGTAGTCTGATGAAACTTGAATGAATAAAGATATATGATTATTATATAGCATGTTGGTAATTTTTATTATTATTTGATTGATTTGATATGATTTTTTATGATTTTTATGATTATTATTTTATTAATTTGTAAATAAATAGTACCTACCTAATTGATACATTCATACGCCGAAAGGCAAAACATAGAGATCCTTTATAATTTATTAAGATCTAATGTACATTATGTAACCTATGTTTATGAATAAATATATTCTTATTCTTATTCTTATTCTTATGAATAAGTATAAAGTATACACGATTCTGATGTCATTACGAGAAAAAAATATACCTTGAATTTTCACAAAAGTTCCATCATTTTTCTAAGCTATGGCTACGCAGCTAACCGGTCTTCCCACACACTTAATTGTACCCCGCAACCCGCACCCCTCATCCGAGTGGCCCGCGACCAGTGAGGGTGTCCACGTGATTAGAGTATTTTGAGTAAATAAAATCGTCTTATTATGAGGTACTGGTACTTTATTTAGAGGTCCCAGTATTTAAAATAATATCTTTACCGATCATACTAACACACCCTTAAAGAATTCTTGCCTTTGCTTTTACACCCGGTATACTGTACGCATTAACCTATGGTCCACGACTCAGAAGGTGAGACTGTAGAATTGCGATTGTGTGCGTGCACACCATTGACATTGTGGAAAACAACTCTTATAGCAGTGCAGGCAAGGTCTGTTTTCAAAAAATTATGGTAACATAAAGATACATCGTAACAAAAGAAGAATAAGATAAAAGTTAAACCATATTTTTTGAAAACAGACCTTGCCTGCACTGCTATAAGAGTTGTTTTCCACAATGTCAATGGTGTGCATGCACACAGTGGCAATTCTACAGTCTTACCTTCTGCACTGTATGAGTGTATGATTGCTTGGCACGGGACCTTCCAAAGGTTGCTCATGCCTGTTCCAAATTGATTAATTATCTAACTTATTAGTGTAATGTGTTCAGATATTATACGTAGGAGTCGCTTTTGATTTTATTCTATTTATTTTATTTTTATTTATTTGATTAATATTGAATTGATTAATTTGATTAAATTATCTGGTGATTTACTAACGAAGTAATATTTTAAAAGTGCACATCGATCATGCATGCACCACTCTAGTTTTAATCAAAAGTGTATGTATGTCTTTTAAAAGTTGTATCGTTAACCATAATGTCCATAATACTAGTATTAGTTTAGTTGTTTTTCGTTTTGGTAGTATGACACGAGATTGGCCTACTGATGGCCGAGTAGCCTCCATCATTTCAGGATAGAGTTGATGCCAACGAATCTTGGCACAGGAATGTCTGACGACGAAAATAATGTCAGCAGCCGATATTTAGCTTTTGTATGAAAAAAGTTGGGAAAATCCCATCAGTTATTAATCGTCTATGAGTTCTTGTTACTATACATGTGCATCGTTACGACATAAATCACGGAGGGGGTGTCAGAGGTATTCCCGAGTGTGGAGTGTGAAATGCAATTGATAGGTACTCATCCACGTTTCACTGACGAATTTTACGTCCCTGCGTGATGGGTGTGCCCTGTCGCCGTGCATCAGGCACTCTATTAAACATAGCCATTTAAGGGGGTAACTTTTTATATCGGTGCAAAATGCACATCATACTCGTAATATTGTTTTCCTTATTTTTTAATAAAAAATAAAAATAGATGCTTTTTAAAGCAATTTGCGGAAATTGTTCATTAACAAAATTAACAAGTTTATTAACACGGCGACAGGGCACACCCATCTCGCAGGGTCTTAATGAAAAAAAAGTAATTTCATAGTTTATATTTAGTTTAATATACTTTAAAGCGTGTTTACAGTTGTAATATAATACGGTCAAAATTTAACGCGTAAAATGGAATAATCACCTAACTATTAACAATTACTCGTTGTCCTCAAATTGCTCGAATGACATAAAACGTGTTTATTGCATACTTTTCATTTAAAAGTAAGGAAAACAATTTTGCACCGAGACCCTTTGTTACCACCTTAACCCATTGTGACGATTAGAGAAAATAGACTCAAATTATATTAACGAGCCCTAAATCTCTTAATGTTGGCGAAAATTCAAAAGTATTCAATTGTGCAATTTTTATGTATTCGACCTCAATTTTGGTATATTAGGATTACCGTTTCGCCTTTTATCTCAAGACTAGTCGGCCATTTTATCAGATAAATTGGCGGTTTTGGCATGTTTGTAATTTATCATAGTAAAAAAACTAAGAATGGATGTTGGCCAAAGACTCGACACAAAAATGTTTGTCATCAGAAGTTTTTGTCACGTTCGTTAATCGTCGTTATATTGCGTAGAGTCGTAAATTAATCAAGACTTTCCTTTTTTCGTCACCTTAGAGACATTTTTGTATGATTTTGTTTGGCCTACTGTCGGAAATATCTCTCAACCACAGATATCCAGAGCTTTCAACTCAGTCTGGATATTCTACGTTGAGGCCATTTTTATTTTACGGTAGAGGTTTTATTACAACACAAGTACAAGTACAAGTACAAGTTTTTAACTAAACTTAGCTTAGGCATCAATTGTCAATTTTTTTTTTGATTATATAAGTGTCTATTCATCTAAGAAAATGGTTTGTACCTAACTCTTCTTTAGCTCAATAAACGATTTTTATTTTTTTTATTTTTTTTTATTAATTTGAAAAAATCGTCACGTGCGAGTAGTATCGTGCCCTGAGAGTTCCGTGTTGTTTTATCTTGAATAATTCTAATAAAAAATACAAAATTACTCATAACATTACGTAAAAAATGTATGAAATAAAAGGTTAAAAAAGGTTAGTCAAATTTCATTTCTCAAGGTATTAGAAATGTAGTATTTTCGGACTTTTTACTTCACTGTGCCAAAAGAAAAAAATAGGTGCGAAGACGAGCGAAGCGAGGAGGAGCGTGTTAGGTTGACATCACACTGAAATTTAGAATGGATATAGCTTATACCCTAACTTAACACATAGGCTACTTTTTATCCCGAAAAAAGCATGTCCTTAAACCGAATAACACGCGGGCGGAGCCGCGGGCAAAAGCTAAAATAAGGAGCCAAACGAAGCGGAGCGGAGCGAGGCAACGACGTCCCTAGTTTTGAAAGTAACTCAAATTTGTATTTAAAATTGTAGATCTTTTTTATTTCCAACACTCCCCCTCTTGGGGTGGGAGTACTCCCCCTACCCCATCCCCTCCCCTCCCCCTCCCCTTACCTTGACCTTAAATCACATTACATTACATTGAATATTTTGGCGAAATTTTAAATGAAATGGGTTATTAGTATTTTACTGAAGCTGAAACTAAATTTTTTGGAACTTTTGTCTGTCTTCTTGTCTGTAAAAAAGTCGTGTCTGTATTAATTGAATTTTTTCGCAAAATTTTAAATGAAATGGGTTATTTGCATTGATACTGACTGTTACCGAAACCACAATTGAATGAATTTTTGTGTCTGTCTGTTTGTATGTATGTTTCGTTTTAAATCGAGAACCACTCAACGGATTTGTATGAGGCTTACTTTACTATCATCGTAGTGACCCTGGTCTATATAAGGGATGTTCATAAAATAACCGCCAAGCCACAAGCGGAGCAGAAATTGAAAAAAAAAAACGCGGGCTGAGCCGCGGGCAAGGGCAGGTCGTTAATAAGAATGACACGTAAACAATACTTTGACGTCAAATTTTTTTTTTTTTTTATTTATTTATTTCAAAATAGAAAACATACATTACAATAATATATAGGTGTATCAAAAACCTGTTAGGGTTTGTACGTACACCGAGATTCCGGTATTACTTATCCAAAAACAAATATAATGTTATACTAATCTTAAAATATTAAATGTTTTATACAAATAGATCATACAAATTTACACTTATAAATTTATTATTACTATCATACCCACATAATATCTTATCGCAACCAGCAACCATGCGCGTGAATCAATAGAATACGACATTAAAACCTGTTACAAACTTATGGGTGACTTGGATATGAAATGTAGTCGCTAGTTAGAATGTCGTAGAAGCTATTTTAGATTGCAGATAAAGGTGTTTTTCAAGAATTAGTCCAGTTAGTGCTTGGCATGGCTACTGTATACAGGATGGTAAATTATTTTAGTCTTTAATTACTCACTAAAGTAGTTATCGAGGCGTGTATTTTGTATCTATACATACATAATTAACAGTTATTTATACCTACGGTTATAGGATGTTCAGAAAATACTGTTTTAATTTGCTTTTAATGTTATTAGGATAAATTGACTCTTTAAGGTTATTAGGCATACTGTTCAATAATTTAGGTATCAGATGTTCCGATGATCTTTTCCCATAAAAATTTTTGATTGTGGGCACTTTTAGCTTTTTTCTGGTTATACTCCGTGTGTGAATTTTATGTTTAACTTCTTTTTGCATATCTAGATTAAAAAAATGTTCTTTTAAAAGTTCTAGGTCCACTCTAAGATGAATGGGTAGTATATTTGCGAATTTAAAGAGAGCATTTGGGTCGTTGCGATACTTTTCTTTTATTTTCACGGGAACTATCATTTGTAGCATACGAAATTGTAAAGCGTAAATTTTATCTAGGTAAGATCTAAACGTTCTTCCATAACTACTAAGCCCATACGAGATTATAGAGTCAGCTAATGATCTGTATATATCTAAGATAATTGTGAATGGGATTTTATTTTTAATTATATAAAGTTTTGCCATGACCGCACGCAATTTCATACATACGTGGTCTACGTGGCAACTCCAGTTAAATCTTTCGTCTATTATCAGTCCGAGGTACTTTTGTTGACTTTCTTGTTTAATGGAAGGACAGTAGCATGGTAAGATATTGCTGTTGTGCATACAGTCGTGGCTGTGTGCTGTAAGATTGACTTTTTTAGAAGAATCCTGGTTATGACTAGATCGAACATGTAGAAATTTAGTTTTTTCTGCATTTAAAGCAAGGCCAGCGTCGTGAGACCACTTGCATACAATGTCAAAATCCTTTTGAAGTTTACAAATCGCCCTGTCTAAGTCACGGTCGGCCACCATTAAACATGTATCATCGGCAAATTGATATATCTCGCAGTCAGTTAATGCATTTACCATAGAATTTACGTAAACGAGGTAGTGGAGAGGTCCTATTACAGATCCTTGAGCTGTTCCCATTGTAACAGGCATTTTGTCACTGAAAGAGTCGTTGATCTTAACGTAATACGATCGATTACATAAGTAATCCTTACACCACTGTAGAAGTGGGCCCCTTATACCGCTTTCTTCTAGTCTTTTTATGAGGAGGTTATGCCGAAGGGTGTCGAAAGCTTTGCTGTAGTCGATTAGCACTATTAATACGTGTTCTTTGTTATTAAGATGGCTATTAACTTTGTCCGTGAAGCGTGAAAGCAGAAGCGTAGTACATTTATTGGCTTGGAAACCGTATTGGCTAGGGACTAATATGCTATATGTTTTATAAAATTTATGCAACTGGTCAGTGACATATTTTTCAATTATTTTATCAATTGCTGGTAATATAGTAATTTGTCGGTATTTGTCGTATTCAGATTGGCTACCTTTTTTATGTACCGGTCTCACAATGCCAGTTTTAAGCTCTTCTGGGTATCGCCCCTTGGATATACTTGCGTTTATCAGATCGCAGATGGTTTCGCTGATATTGTTGGATATACTTTTTAGATCCGATGCTCTTATACCATCAATTCCCGGAGCTTTCCTACTATTTTGTTTGGTAATTATCTTTTTTATTGTTATCGGAGTGGCTTTAACAAAACGCATGGTGACTTCGCTATGCTTTGTGTACAGTTGATTGTCTAAAAGTGGTTTATTACATTTTGGTACTATGTCTTTGACAGTTTTATTAAAGGTTTTAGCGAAGTTATTCGCAGTCTTATGGTTAGTTTCATGTTTGAAAGCCTTTGTTATTGTCTCATCAATGGATTTCTTTATTCTTCCCGATATTCTATTGATGATTTCCCACATTTTTCTTGGATCATTTTTAGATTTTCTTATTTCTTGCTTAAAGTACGAATTTTTTGCATTTTCTATTACTTTGTTCGCATGATTTCTGACTTTATTATATTCTAATCTTAAAATCATGTTAGTACTATCTTTTTCCATTTAAGAAATAAATCATCTCTTTTGTAGCAAATAGAGTTTACATTTCTGTTAATCCATTTGGAATCCTTACTACCTCGGGTTTTTATTTTAATTATTTTAGATGATTTTTTATAGCACTCATCAAAATTTGTTTTAATGAACTTGTAAATGTTTTCAGGACATGACATTTTATTTGTAGGCGTCCAATCAATTTTATTCAAATGTGAGTTAAGCGCAGTTTGGTTAATGATAGTTTTGTAATTTGGAGCAGCCTGTAAATGCGTTGGCCCTATTAGCGAACAGATAGTCATTCGATGGTCGGCCAGAACTGTGCCTAGCGCTGCCGTGTAAGGGTCTTGAGGGTCTTGAAATAATTAGGTAAATGTTAGTATCTTGATCTTAAAAGGATGCCCACGCGCACACTGATGTCCGACATTTACACTACACGATCTCTCACACACTCTCATTATTGTATGTATATGTATGTATAGAGAGGGGCTGTTCATTTATTAACAAGTCTTATTTTTTCTTACATGGGGGAGGGAGAGGGTCTAGATTGTTGAATAGCTCCTGGACTGATTTATTACATTCTGAGTAACACGTGTGTTACCGATCCATATTAAAAAGTTAATTTTTTAAAACATAAGCCAACGCATTTTGCTACTTTTTCTTTGCAATTTTGGTAGATGCTTATCTTACGTAAGATTGAAAAGCCCCCCTCCCCCCTAGGGGGTTTATCCACGCCTTATTTATTCTTACTTAGGGGGAAAGGGCGGGTCAGAAAGTGGTTAAATTGTCTTACGTAATAAACGAACAGCCCTAGAGGAGCACACTATGAAAACGGCGAAAGGAACCCTGTCAGAAAACAGTAAGAAAATAACATGTGTAAAAGTGATGTCAAATTATCCATGCATGCGACAAATATAAGCCATTGTTAATTACTAAATGAAACTGCGTTTTGAGGGTTCCGTACCCGAAGGGTACCAAACGTTACCCTATTACTATATCTCCGCTGTCTGTCTGTCTGTCTGTCCGTCCGTCTGTCACAGGGTTAATACTGCTTCAGCCGTAATAGGTAGACCGTTGAAATTTTGAATACGTGATACTATGGCCTATATCACGACAAATAATAAAAGTGTTTAATCTCCAGGGGATTCCATACGAAAAACGAAAAGTAGCATATTTTTTAAAGTTATTCGTTTAAGCTGAAAGACGGTAATGCATACAAATTTAAAATTAGGTCAGAGAGGGGTATAAAAGCAAAGCCAGCAATATTAATTGTTTATATTCTAAAGTAAAAAATAAATAATAAAAATTGGGGTTCCGAACTTTCCGTAACAGTTTTTGTTTTTTTTTAATAGTTTATTTTTCAAAGACAAATATATATACATTTTGATTAAGATAAAAGCCATCCGACTAAAACCACATGGCTTATACGCGGTATGGCGAGATCGCTAACTTATGCTTACTAAACATAGACTTAAACAAGTTTAACAACCCGCAGCCAGCCGGTCCAACAGTGGAAGCCGAATTGATTGTAAGGCACTACCATTTCAGCGGCGAGTTTTACTACGATATCTATCTTATTGTTATTAACCATGTTTTTAGGGTTCCTTGGTGTTACGGAACCCTTTATGCACGAGTCCGATTCGCACTTGGCCAAATTATTTAAAGACGCGACAGACTTGTTTTGAAGTTACATTGACATAGAGAGATAGACATCTAGCGTGACACACATATTAGATTAGAACAGATTCGCGAGTTGGTGGAGGAGAACTAAAACGAGTTCGTATAGTCTATGTTCTGCGTCAAGTGTAATTTTACTAGTTCGTTACATAATAGTTATTGGTCCCAAAGATATCCATTATATATCTTTGATTGGTCCTATCAGTCGACGAAAATATGTATTATAAGCGGACATACCTTATATGTTTACTAGCCTTTGCCCGCGGCTCTGTCCGCGTTTATTCAATCTTTGCCCCGTTTTCAGCTTGGGCGTTATTTAATGAACACCACTTATAGCTTATGTGTTGACCAGGGTCTCTACAATGAGAATTAAAAAACGCATCCAAAGCAGTTGAGTGGTTCTCGAGTTAAAACGGAACATGTACGTAATACATACAGACAGATAGACAGACAGACAGACAACAATTCTATAAACCGGCCAAGTGCGAGTCGGACTCGCGCACGAAGGGTTCCGTACCATTATCTATAAAACGGCAAAAAAATCATGTCTTTTGTATGGGAGTGCATGGGTCCGACTCGCACTTGGCTGGTTTTACTATTTGTTGTTATAGCGGCAACAGAAATACATCATGTCTGAAAATGTCAACTGTCTAACTATCACGGTTCATGGGATACAGCCTGGTGACAGACGGACGGACGGACAGCGGAGTCTTAGTAATAGGATACCGTTGGTTACTAGTTATTAGTAACCCATTTCAATTAAATTTTCACGAAATTATTCAATGTGTATTTAGAGACACGACTTTTTTACTACTTTATTATTAATATAAATTCATTGTATTTATTCTCTGCATGTTTAGTTCTTTCTGTATACATTTTATTTTATGTATTTTTTTTACTTCTACGTTTGTTTCCTTTGCTTGAGACTAGCTTTCTACTCTACAAAGCTACTTCGTTTAGAAACTAGTGTTTGCATAATTTGTATCGTATATTATGGAAATAAAGCGATTTATATTGTCTGACTACACAACTGCCTGTAACCACTCCCCCGGTACGGCTTCTTATAACGTCATGCCGAATATATAGTCCGGATATTTCACAGTTACTATAACTTTGGATATTTCGCTAACAAAATTCAAATTCAAATTGTTCATTTGTAAAATAGATACGTAAAGTATACGTTTTACAGGTCATATCTAATCTTTATAAAAACAATATCATGTGATGAAACAAATACATAGATATAGGTAATACGGGAAATATAAGAAAAATCTATATTTAAGTTGGGCTGATAAAGTTATGCATAAAATAAAGAAATATAGGAATGAGAATATTATTATACATAATGCAATGAATAAATAAGTTTATAAATGAACTAAATAGACCATAAATAAATATAATGCCTAACCAAATATACAGTGTCAACATAAGAAAAAATTAAAACATTGTAGTGGTGAAAAAACACTAGTACATTAAAAAAAAATATGTATATTTCTACATAATGCAATGAATGAATAAGTTAAATAGATAAATAGATATAATGCCTAAATCCACCCATTCGATTAATCTTGCTAAGAAGAAGGGCAAGTAATAAAATCTACGGCTTAATTATCTTTCCCAATGTACGAGGCTTTGTAGGCTTGATAACAATAAAGAACAATAGACATTTGCTAAGTTTCTTGCCCTTCTTATTTGCGAGACTAATCGAATGGGTGGAGTAAGGTATGTTGTATTTTATATACTCATATTAGTATTCAGTAATAGGAAGCTATTTTATGTATAGGTATAGTTTATCCAAATTAAAAATACCTTAAATTTAGTTAATAAAAAAACATATCATCACGACATGAA
Organism: Ypsolopha scabrella; assembly: GCA_910592155.1. Taxonomy (NCBI): domain Eukaryota; kingdom Metazoa; phylum Arthropoda; class Insecta; order Lepidoptera; family Ypsolophidae; genus Ypsolopha; species Ypsolopha scabrella. The sequence continues at coordinate 4,455,575 of OU342972.1, read as the reverse complement.
TCGCCGAGGGAGTTGTCAGAGGTGTTCCCGAGTGTAAACTGTACCTAGGTACAGTTAACACTCGGGACAACCGCATGAGCCCTATCGCCGTACAGGGCATGCAGGTTTCCTCACGATGTTTTCCTTCATCGTTTAGCAAGTGGTAAGTATAAGGTAAGAACACAAATACTATGTACATAAATTCCGAAACACTCATCGGTGCATTGCCCGACCGGGGATCGAACCTGGGTCTAAAGATTGAGAGGCCAGCGTTCTACCACGTGAACTAACGCCGCTACTAATTTAGTTCATGTACGTATATAATTTAATTACTTTAAGTGAACCCAAAACTTAATTTAGTTTAGTATGTTGTACTTTCCCGTGTAAAATTTAATTACTTTAATTGTAACATAAAAATTTACTTATAATTATTACGTAAGAGGTGGTAGAGCCGGGCTCGACTGTGGAGGTACCACCATCTTACTCGCAAATCCTCCCGAAGTTATTCGGGGGAGAGTAAGAGAACAGCTCGCAGGCAAAAAACCAGGCGGCCCACCATTGCCTGGGACCGATGGATGGCGGTATATCCATACCCAATTGCCGGGCCTTATATAAATCAGACTGTTGACGGGCAGCAGCGTCACTGGTGCAAGGGTTTCGGCGCTCACCAACCCGCCTGCCCAGCGTGTGTGAGTATGGGCATTTCTTCCAGGAGGACCGCCAAGAGTGATGAAATCCCGGAAAGGCCTATGTCCAGCAGTGGACGAAACAGGCTGATGGATGGATGGATGGATTACGTAATAAGTTTATACTGTGTCATAGATATCTTAATACTTAGTAAGTATTATTCTAATATCGGTGATCTATATACTTACTAATAATAAAGTGGTAAGAAAGTCGTGTCTGTACATCGAATATTTTCGCGAAATTTTAAATGAAATGTGTTATTGGTACTGTACTGAGGCAAAAACCACAATTTTTAGAATTTTTGTCTGTCTGTATGTTCCGTTTTAACTCGAGAACCACTCAACAGATTTGGATGCAGTTTTTTTATTATCATCGTAGTAACCGTGTTCAACACATAGGCTATAGTGGTGTTCATAAAATAACGCCTAAGTCGGAAACGGGGCAAAGATTGAATAAACGCTTTTATAACTTGAGAACCACTGAACGGGTTTGGATGCGGTTTACTTTATTATCATCGTAGTTACCCTGTTCAACATATAGGAGGTTGGCCGTAACTCGCGTCCGTCAGTTTACCCTCGAGACCTGACACGTGACCTCCGGGTGGTGCTAAACGAGTTACAAACTTTCTTTATTTATCCGACCCAGATTTATAAAGAAGTCTCTGACTTTCGGGTTGGAGACACCCTAGCTGGAACTACGGGTCCGGCTGGGTTTTATTGGGTACTACGGGAGTCAGACTTGAGCCGACCTGATGCTTGCTTACGCTCGCGGAAGGTGTCTGACATGGGTTTGGACTCGTAGTGGCATGTTATTAGTTTCGGCTAATAACTAAGTGGTTTGAACTGCAGGGGTTCGAGCACGTGTCTGTCCGGTATAGCTTGTCACCGGACGCTCGTCTCCGTGAGCAGTTAGCATTCCCTAGTAGCGGCGCTTGGGCGGCCACCAATGTGAACGGGTTATGCGGGGCACGTGAGTTGTCCTCAAGTTGTCCGATGAACACTGCTGGCGTATGGACGCGTGCATTCGTGTGCGCGACCGTGCGGTTTCAGTGGGAGGACTTCATCTCCGGCACTCTATCTGGAGGAGACAGCCCGACGCTAGAGGTGTTGTCCGGGTCACCCGTCCGCGTAGGAGTTATCGAAGCCGCAAGGTCAAGATAGCGTTTGGAACAAGGGTTTGGCGTAATTATGCTTCGTGCATTTTTATTCCGTGAGGTGAGCGTGCGTGCAGCTCCGAGTACCTCCTTGGATAATGAGGGAGCCAGCTTCTCTGGCGGGTCCAACAGCACTTAGTTGAGTCAATCATGTCATATATTGCTTGACGGCGGAGGAGCAGCGCTTGGTACTGCTCGGGGCTATCCTGTCTTGACCCTTTTAAGGCGTTATTGTTGCATACACAGGTAGGCAGAGTGCGGATGAGGTGGGTGCGATGTCGGGTGACCTGTGCCTGTTGCGGTAAAACGTGACGATCACAGGTACTGTTGTTAGTTGACAGTAGTCAATAACATCAGCGGTGCGATCCGCTGCCCTTAAGTGGGAAAGTGATTACTTGAACTCACTCTCGAGTCAAGTTTGAGTTGAAGTTACAGAGGACCTCCTTTTATAACGTAAGGTTGATATCGGCGGTCCACTATAACCTAAACTAAGTAGAAACGTAGCGTCGGGGATTGTTCAACATATAGACTACAAAGGATGTTCATAAAATAACGCTCAGACCGAAAACGGGGCAAAGATTTAATAAACGCAAACGGCAAAGACTATTGTTGTTGTTATATAAATTTATGGGAAATCTGATTCGAATTCATATCCGAAACCCACGTCAGTCGCGGGCAAAAGCTGGTACTATATATAAATTTATTAGCGCCAATGAATTCGGAAATGTACTGTCTTCCATGAAATTTAGCGTTATGTAACTTATTCAGTATTAGCAGCGACAAACTCTAAATATAACTAAACAGAATCTATTTGCTGGAACGTAGTTTTGATCGCCTCCATGCTATTTGTAGCCGAGGAATTTCCTTGCGAAACTGACATGCAGCTATCAATCTCGTTAACTGATACGAATGTGCGTAGAATGTCCCGAATCCATCTAGAAATATTATTGGTTTCTTTGTTTGTTAGCTTATAACTCCGAAACTGAACGACGGATCGCGGTGAAATTTTTCCAGCGGTATAGATCGTTACTCTTTCTACAATATTGGCTAGTTTTTATTTCGGAAAATGCACTAGGGACTAAATAAAGATAATATTCGAACGGATTTTGCAAGTACTTAATGTGTAAAATGAATTTTTTGTTAGAAATTCGAGACTCATTGTGTGTTTACATTTTGACAAGTTGACTTTGGTTCAATATGGCAACCCACAAAGTGTTATACAGAACCCTCGGCATGTAAGAACCATCCGTACTTGACTGTTTCTTATTCTGTTGATGGAGAATATGTGTTTTTTTGTATAGTCAACATACATAATCGCGTCTATTTCCCAGAGGGGAACAGAGATTTCCATCTGGTACAATCTTGACATACCTCTTTTGCTTCTTCTACATCAATCAATCTAAACATACAAGTTCTTCAATTTCAGGTACTTTTTAATTTGGCCTCATTCAATATGTTGCCAATTTGGTAAGCATACGTCCTTCTAGGGCGGCCCGTTCATGTCTATTTATTATAAAGTCAATCAAAATCAAAAATATTTATTATATCAAAAATTCATAACAATTTAAAAAATTCAAAAGTTTATCAGTTATCATTAAAGTCGTATTTTGATAAATACAAAAGAATACATAATAAATAACAGATTAGGCGTAATTACATAGATAGGGGACAGGGGGGCACGTTTCTTAAATCAACAGTTTCGATTCTCTGCTAGGGAATTTATTTTTAAATTAAAAACGGCCCCGGAACTTCTATAAGTATTTTTCGCTATTCCCTCTAGTTTGGATTTGGAACCCTGTATATAATGTACCTATATTAGGTACATACATTAATTTAATTTAATGTAATAAATGTTTAAAATAAAATAGGCCAAGGAACATACCAAAATCTCTACGTTTTCAGTTAATTCGTTGTCACGTAGTACGTAGTATACCGTAATCCCATTTTACGATGCATGTTTATTTCTGTGTCGTCGCACAAATAGTACAGTATACCTCTAGATAACAGTCTGATCTAAAAATAACCTTTACGAACATGCCAAAGAGTATTTTTGGCTGATTGTACCGGCAAAATACAATTGCATTGTGTGTATTTAATTACAATACAAATTGATATAATTGGACCAAGAATATCACAACCCAAGGCCCTTTTTTAGCTGCCTTCTTTAAAATTATGATAAGGTTCAAAAGGACAAGAACAAATCAACGCCTAGACCTAACAGCTCGACCTAGGAACGGAGAGGTTTCTTATATGAAGTGGACATCTGCTAAGAAGGGATTGTAAGATATTCCCACAAGAGTGAGAGAAACAGGATCTACGCGAACACCTCGTAGTATCCGTCAATAACTAAAATATTCTCTGAAAGTTTCATGAATTGCATAATTTTCCGGAAACTCGACGCCCGTCTCGACTCTTTTCCCCGGATTTTCTCTAACAGGCCTATTCCGCATTCCAAACCTATGTCCGAAAACCAAACAGAGAATAAAAATAATGTAGTTCTGTTTTACATTTCAGATTGAGCGCGGGCAGTGTCATGGCGTCGCCTACGGCGTGGGGACGCTTCGAGTTGGCGCGAAAACTTGCGTTCCGTTTCACGCAGGAGTGTTGACTAGTGAACTTCAAAGTGTGAGGTGTGTGGAGTCCATTGTGTTTATCATTTTAACTTTGTGTCGATGATTTATTACAGATCAATCTGATACTATTTACGATATCATGTAAACTGAAATATGTTTGTTTTTGAATAGAAAAATCACTTTGATGAAAATCACAATGTTAATTCAATTGAATATTAAAAAGTAATTATATTCAAGATATATGAAAGATTTATAAAGGAATAAAAAATATAATTTATTCCGATGAATTCAATATTCGGTATATAATATTATGTAATATTCTAATTGGAAGGCAGGATAATATAAATTTTGTTAATTTATATTATGTCGTACATTTTAGTAACAAAGTGGAAACCACACACCGTCTAAACAGTTAGCTTATCTCCAGGATCAAAAACCAAAGTGACAATAAAAAGAAAACGGAAAAAGTTGAAACAATATGTAAAGTGATGAGACGAAGCAGTGAAAGCGCTTCAGTGTCTGAAGAAGTGAAGTGACACAAACAGTGAAGCGATGAAGTGATAGTTATTCTAGTCAAAACATGGGAATACAGGTTGAGAATACTCTCAGTTACAATAGTACGGCGTGTAAGTATTTATTTTAAATAAATTGTATTTTTATCATGGTTTTACTGTCCTATAGATCAAGACTCTTTTACTTCGCTAGCGAATTGTGGAAATTCGAATTCATTCTTTCAAAATAATTTAAGGTCTTGACGGTATTTACCGCCAAGAAACATCATGATGTGGATAGGAAAGTAAAACCTTTTCTTCTATTGATCTCAAAAGCATTCAATTTGCAATTACTTTATAAAAATAATATCACTGACGCTCTGGCTCTAACGAACCATGAAAATGTATAGTCCTGCAAACTTTTAAACATATATTATGCTTTTGGGGGCAATACTTTTCATTTCATTGTGGTAGCTGTTGTATACAAAAGAGTAGTAAAGGTCATTTCGTACCTCCACAGATAAAAAATGCTTCAAAAGTATTATGAATCCGGTAACACTATAGATAAACGAAATACAAAAAAATACAAGATTTTACATTAGGGGCTGTTCATTTATTTTTCGTACCCCTTTAGCCTTTTTTAAAAACATTTTGTGAGAGTTACGTTTAAAAATTAATAATCGCAGTACCTAATATTTTTGGAGGTTGTAATTAAAAGATAATTTAGTAACCTTTTTCTTACCAATGCCAATCATAAACCTGCATATATGTATGTAGTGTATTTACCTATCCCATAATAATAGAAATATGTTAATAACTAGCTTTTGCCCGCGGCTTCCCTCGCGTGGAAGTGTGTTTCGATCAATGAACCTATCTCTAATTTCGCAAAAATGTTTTCTGCGGACACTTTTTTACTGCTATAATATTGATATAGATATTCCGAGCATATTTAGGACATTCGATTATCGTTGCCATGTTTCCGAAATCTTAGAAATACTAGATTATTCAGGTGCATCTTGAATAATGCCTTTTACCTAAGAATTATGGTACTACATATATTACCATGAATTATAAGTATAGTCTGTCAAAAAAGTGTTGAAATGGATATAGAACTTTAATGGACTTTATTGAGCTTTAGACATTCAAGTAGTCTAATTTAGGTAATATATTTATGAAATAACAACGCGGTAAACTCGATTTAACAGATTTTGTACTTGTTTGTTTGATGTAACCAGCCGAAAGAAAAATAGTTTCTTCAAAATTCATTTCAACACTTTTTTGACAGACTGTACAAGTAGATACACAGTGGTTGTGCTGAGAAACATTTTGCCGAAAATTCCATTTTTGTTTGTTATCAGAAGCTATGAAATGACCCTTATGTCCAGTGTAAGGTCACAATCGGAAAGGTGCTAAATGTAGCGTTGTTTGAACAAGTTGTCTAAACGGCTCGAAAGACTTTGTGAATCTCCACTCGATTATGATTACAACAGCACACAATGAATAAACATTATTTAAAGGCAGCTTACACCATTATTTTAATTATTTATATCATATACGCTAGATTTTCAGTCAGTGAAAAGCGGAAAACTGGAGAGAGTACGCGTCTCTTACTATGGAAACAACCCTGCAATCGCGGAAAAATTCAGCTGTTCCATATTAGTATTTAGAAATGGTAATGTATGGAACAATTGATTTTTTTTCATCAAGATCCACTCAGTATTATGATACAGATTAAGCACGTTAATCTGTGTTTAATTTCAGATATATCACACTGCGATTAAACTTTATTTAAATTTTATTATGGTGCAAGTTGCCTTTTGAAAAAAGTACTGAAACATTAATTGGTTTTTTATTGTAGCTTCGAAACCATTTTATAAAAAAAAAATTACAATATTGAGTATGTATTCCTTAATATTATCAAATTTCATGTAAGCTTTAAAGTTTATAAAGTATATCAACCGAGGAATGTGCTTAACAATTGATTGGTTAAAGTTTGAAGCTGCGGTAAGATCTAACAAAGTATTATTACAAAAACTAATTAAAGAATACTATCTTTAATACCTATTGGATGTAAATGGACAGGTTACATAAAATGAAACCACATTCTTTATTGATCATAATTAAAAACTTTCATAAAGAAACATGATTTTTTGTTGTCCTTTACATATTCCATTTGAATGCCTATTGTGTATTTTACATGGGCAAGTCAAATTTAGTTTTTAATTGCACGGTTCTTTGATTTTTTTGTTCAGTATGATCATTATATTGGTTTATATTATATGTGGTTTCATTTAAAGGATAGCAATCCATTTACATATTTAATGTTGTATGAATGTATGTTTGATTCAAACAGACACTGTGAATTTAATAATATTAATGATTTTACTCGTAGACCGTGTGACGCTGTTCATAGTTCGCTTTATTTTTGTCACTAGACGTGGATTAAAAAAATCTGTGTGTTTTCTTGAAGGCAATTTGAGTCATTCATACAATTTGTCAGTCTACCGCATCGACGAGGACATGGAAGCAATGGTTCTGTTTATCACGTGTTTAAATACAATTGACAAAAAAGATCAAAAGAAAACTTCGGAACAACATCACGAAAACAAGTCCCCTGCATCCTTGTTCTCTTATTGCCTACTTAAAATTATTTAACAGTTTTATTTCAGGAGCTGTAAAGATTTATTTTTATTTTTATTTTCGTAAGTTCAATGTCAGAAGCGATGCGACCTAGAGAGGAACGAGTGCGAATGTGACGACGGTAATTTCAAATTTAGAATCACCTAACCGTATTCAATTGAATTTAGAAAGCGGCGGCGCCAGCGCACGATTTTCGCGCGTCGGAATATGTGAACTCGGTAACGGAACGTCAAAACTGTGTTGCTGTTTCGGATGTTAGAAATTGCTGAAAATAGCCTTTTTGCCACCATACGGTGTATGGACGAGTCCAAAAGGGATACTTTTCGTGGTGGTTTAATTAAATAAAAGAGTGTTTCATTACCTGAGTTAATTTGCGGTGTAACATTGGATATAATACGATGCGAGAAAACTTAATAAGTTTCATAAAATAAAATAAAAAAGTGAATAAGAGATGGAATAGTATTATTTGAATTACTTCTAGAATTATTTGTCTGGGTTGGTAGAGAATAGATGTTTGAAAGAAGCTAACAAAACAGCATCTATGACCATTTAAAGAAGATACAAAAAATAATGTGCCCGAATTATTTTGTTTCAGCAACAAAGAGGCAGTAAATATTGGAATACGGTGAATTTGTAAAAACTTACTTATGATCTGAAATACTGTGAATTTGATAAAAATCGGTATACGCTTGGAACACTAAATCACAAATGCTAATAATGGCCGTAAACATTTCACACAAAATCGAAAAGCTGTCACAGATCGTTTCAAATAATTTACAAGTCGTGTTTTGCTCCAGATTATTGGAACTAGCAGTTTAAAAAAATTAACGAATTGACTGAAAGCGATTGCATAAGTAGGTAATGAATGAGTCAATGCCGGATTAAGCCAGCGCGGGGCCCCTAGCAAAAGAGAACAAGGGGCCCTTGGCATAGAATAATATAGTACCTAACCTACTAGTTTCTTCCTGAAACATAATAATATATGTCATCTAGAAGTCGGCGCATTCTCTATTATGTAGCAATACAATAACCATTATGAGAGCGTCGATTTCTGGAGAACATATTTCAGGAAAAAAGATGTCGGAAAAGGTGTTGCTTCGGTACCATCGATTGGCGCGGGGCCCGTAGCATTTGCTACTTTTGCTACGTGATGATTAATGAGTATGAGGGAACCTGATTTTAGATAAATAGTACACAGAAATAACCACCTGTAAGGACGTACAAAACTTGAAAAACCAAGTGCCCAACTTTTGTTCTACTATGCGATATTCATTACTAGTATAAATGTTCCCGATCCAGTTTTGCCTAGGCCTAACTAGTTTTTTGAAATTTTCAGATCTCCTTCAGCGCAGAAGCAAGCCGGTAGATTACGTTAGAAGGTTATTCATAGTCACGGAAATGAATGGAGCGACCGCCATGGATAACCTTCTTGGTTGTTTTTTGTGACAACCCAGAAAACAGTCTGGCCTAGGCAAAACTAGTTTGTTCTAAAATTCAGATTTGTCCGGTAACATACATAAATCGAGTAACGTGAATAGCGCATAACTTTTTATGAAGTGAAATAATATTTTAAAGGCGGTTTAAAATTCGTTTATGACCTGTTTACGTATTGAATGCAGTCGGAGGTTATGAATTTACTACGACGTATGTAGATGAAAAATAGACAGTCCGTAACAACGCGTATATTACGGTACGGTAACATTGGAAACGATGTTGCGACTGAAGCATAGTTTGGCATGGTTTAGCCCATGATGGGTAACCGTTTAGTCTGTTATTTCTATACTTTTTAGGGTTCTGTACCCGAAGTGTGTCGAACGGACCCTATTACTAAGCCTCCGCTGTCTGCCCGTCTGTCTGTCCGTCCGTCTGTCACAGGGTCTACAGCTTCAGCCGTGATAGATAGACAGTTGAAATTTTCACAGAATACGTGATACTATGGCCTCTACCACGACAAATAATAATAATTTGAAAAATGTGAATAACAAAGGTCCCAATACAAGAGATCTTGCAAAAAGCATTTTTTTTTTCAAGGTTATTTGTTTCAGCTCTATCTTAAGGACGGTAATACAGACAAGTTCCAAATTTGGTCAGATTGTTACACATACCCTAAGTACGAGAATAAATAAATAATAAAATTAGGGTTCTGTACTTAAAGAATGCCAAATTATTTTAGCGGCTTTTTTGACGCCTTTATGTTGCAATGGTATCTATATTGTTGTTTTTGTCATGTTTTTAGGGTTTCTTACCCGATCTGTAATAAATTCAAGTTCGAGTAATCACTTTCCCGCTTAAGGTGGTCGAACCAAATCTCGGTGCAAAATGCACATCATAAAATTGTTTTCCTTACTTTTTAATAAAAAATATGCAAAAATTGCGTTTTAAAGCAATTGGCGGAAATTGGTTACTAATAATAGGGTTTTCGCATTAAAATTATGCCTTACATTTTGATTACATTCGATTACAACGTTAAATACGCCTTTAAGTTTGTTAACCGAATGCAATCAAAATGTAAACCATAAAATGATAGAAATAAAATTTTAATATCCGCCAATTGCTTTAAAACGCATTTATTGCATACTTTTTATTCAAAAGTAAGGAAAACAATATTATGATGTGCATTTTGCACCGAGATTTGGTTCGACAGCTTTAAACGTATTGTACCGCTGGCTGAAGTTATTGACAAACGTCAACTAAACGCGTGGATGACTAAACGCCACAGGCACAAATGGCTCGTCATCGCACCCACCTCATCCGCACTCTGCACTCTAATACAGCCTATGCAAAACTGCCTAAATAATACAGCAAAAGTGGCAAAGCTCAGTCAGTAGGACGCCGGACTTTTAATCTTGAGAGCCGGGTTCGAATCCCGTCAGCTGAGCCATGGATGAACAATACTATGGCTGAGCGTAGTATTTGTGTATCTACTTTAACACTTGTTGACGGGTAAGGTTCACTCCAGTAAAATACCAGTAGCAATATAAGACATTTCCAACTTACTGAATCTATGTTTAAAATACTGGTTTAATGTAAAATCGAATTTGAATTTTGTTATACATTAAAGCCGATTCTGAAGTTTAAGTGCTGTCAAAACTAAATTCTGTTAATTCCAAAATAGTTCTTTAGTGTTAACAACTGTAGAAGCTACTACTTACTTTGGAAAAATTTAAGTTTTGACAGCACTAAAACTAAAATTAAAGCCTTCAGAATCGACTTTAATGTAAATTTTTAATATTGTCTTTAACTCATACTTTATTTTTATTTTATCTTATGTTTTTTTTGTGGTCCTATTAGATATGAATTATTCTAACACCTATGAATCAATAAAATTAGTTTAGGTTGAGTTTTGGAGATTAGTTTCCAACCCAACACACAGGAAATTCTACCATGTGAACTAGGATTTTTTTTCTTTCTTATATTGTAAAGTACATGCAAAATTTTAAAACAACATAAATAATGTAACAGTTACTACTTATAAGTTAAATTAATATTACTATCATGTCAGAGTATTTTTTTTTTGTTTATTTTATTCTGGTGTGGGCCGAAAGGATTCTGGGGTGGGACGGACCCACCTCTCCCCCCTCCTCTTTGGTATGTCCTTGGCGCTACCGGGAAAATATTGCCACTTTTTGGAGTCCCGTAACTACTTTCAAAAGAACTATAACTAAATAACTATACTAACTATCTTATTTATTTATATTCATTTGTATTTTTCTTAGAGTAATATTTATTGTTTGTGTTAACATAGTTTGGTTGTTTATTTTATAAAGTACTATTATGGTTTTATGTTCTAATAACTTGATAAATACGAGTAAATTGGTTACAGAAAAAAAAGAACTATTAGTAAACTATTATACAGTGTAGTATTTTTTAAACTTTTTTATAGACTATAGAAACGCTATTATCTTGAAAAACTTTCACTTGACATAAATAATTATGATTAAAAAGAGGTCTTACAACACACTTTTTCTCTTCGTTTAATCATGTACGTGCAGAATTGAAACACATTTTGTTAGATAAATTTCAAGGTATTTAGAAGTTGGCAGAAGGCAGTTTTGCTAACACGTTTCTCCCTGAATCCGACCCTCATCAGAATATTTTCAGAATAGAGTTTTATTCGGATAATATCTAAAACAACATCTAAGCAAACGAGCTAGTAGTCACAATTACTTATAAGGTATGTCAGTAATATTCTTAATTATAAAAGACGAGTCAGAAGATAGCTATTTCTGATTCTGCGAAGGTTTAAATCTGTCGGACACGGAGATACAAATGAGACACATCTCTTTCCTTTTAAGATTTGACGCGCGGATCTTATTTATGTGTAGTAATGTCTTTGCTAATTAAGTCAACGACCTGGCGGAGGTTAAAAACCTGTAAACTGGGGGCATATTAATATATTAGGTGCTGGAGAAGTCTTGAAGCTCCGGAATATTTAATATTTTTTTCCGTTAGAAAAGCACACTGAGAAAAAACTCTACTTAACTACAAGTAAAAATGAAATTATTCCCAGGACAAGGAAATTACTCTGCTGGTTACAAACGAGTTTTACTTATTGTTATTTAAGGGGGTACCTTTTTACCTCGGTACATAATGCACATCATTGTATTGTTTATTTTACTTTTGAATAAAAAGTATGCAATAAATGTGTTTTAAAGCAACTTGCGGAAATAGTTTATTAATAATAAAGTATTCACAAAAAAAATACGTATTTTAATGTATTACATTTTGTTTGCATTACATTAACAAACTTAAAAGTTGTAATGTAATGCAGCTAAAATGTAACGCATAAAATTGAATAATTTCCATGTAATCACCTAACTATTAAGGCGACGCATTGGAAATTTTGGCGACATGGATCTCCATTTTTCTCAGCAATAAAAAAACATATGCAATTACCAATTGATATACTAGATTAAGTATTTCATTGACATCATTTTGCCCGAATATTTAGTTCATTGATTAATTTTCATAGCAGAGACAAAAACATTTAGAAAACCTCTTTTAAAACAGAAATTTCTATTTTACCGAGAAACGGGAGCGAATGAAGCCTCTTAGTTTTTTTATTTAAATTAGTCTATAAATACACTTCAATATGGCCGATTGGATTTATTAAATTACTTATAGTTGTCATTTTAAATGAAAAATACTGTTTTGCCGCTTACGACCTTACGGCATAAGCTAGTTTGTATTTGTATGGAGTAAGTCTCCCTTACTCCACTTCCCTAAGGCGCCAATTTGAAATTAAAAGTTTACCAATTCCTCGCCTTAACAAGCAGTTTGCGCGAATTACTATAAAACGCATTTATTGCAAACTTTTTATTCAAAAGTAAGGAAAGCAATATTATGATGTGCATTTTGCACCGAGATCCTCCGATACCACCTTAAGGTGGTTGCTCTAGGATTCGTTCCCAAACGAAAAACTGTAATTTATGGCATTACGGGACAACAGTTTAATGTCCATTAGGTTTTTCTAGTAAAGTTGTGTTATTTTATGCATTACTTTGTAGATGATCCTGCACAACAACTTTAATCACATTTTAACTTGTATGTAAAAGTAACTTTGCTTAGATTTTTGTACATATTCTATAGTAAAACAAAAATATTTGGGTTTCGTACTCAGCGCGAGCCGCATTGTTTGTCAGGAGCTACCATTTTAGTGTGTACTTACCATGTTTCGAGAGTTCCGTTCTCACATTAGTGGTGGTACGGAACCCTTTGTGTGCGAGCCCGACTCGCACTTGGCTAAATTATTTTGATTTTACTCAATAGCTGTACAATAAGCAAAACTCGTTTGTAGCCGTCAGAGTGAATTCCTTGATTCGTAGTTAAGTAAAGTATTTTTCTCCGTGCAAATTGTTTATTATCATAATTTGTAAGCAAGTTTACTCCTACTTAGCTTATTTGAAATTATGTATTGTGATTGTGAATGATTCTCTAACTTTCACATTTGTTTCCAAGGCGGATCGTTCTCGAGCCAGGGGGCTCACTCACATGCTTCAAAACTACAATAAAAGGATAATTAAAATCCATCCATCCATCCATCCATCAGCATGTTTCGTCCACTGCTGGACATAGGCCATCTTGGAAGAAATGCCCATACTCACACACGCTGGGCAGGCGGGTTGGTGAGCGCGGTGCCGAAACCCTTGCACCAGTAACGCCGCTGCCCGTCACCAGTCTGATTTATATAAGGCCCGGCAATTGGGGATGGATATACCGCCATCCATCGGTCCCAGGCAATGGTGGGCCGCCTGGTTTTGCCTGAGAGCTATTCTCTTACTCTCCCCTGAATAACTTCGGGAGGATTTCCGAGTAAGATGGTGGTACCTCCACAGTCGAGCCCGGCATCAGCTTTACCACCTATAAAATAGAAAATATGCAAATATTTTCATTGTTCATTTTTAGGGCTTCTGGTTCTGTGCTCACTGAACGTCCGTCAAATATTTTTCCTTTTTCTTTTTCTAGTAATATAGAGTATCTAAAGACTGATTTCGCTATAAAAACATATAATCTTAGTTAATGAGAACTTTGAATTTCTTGACTGTCTAAATCAACAGGGCGAAATCGGTGCGATTGTATTGCCTTCGTAAATTCGTAAATAAGCGTGCATGAAGTGGTTCTCGAGTTAAAATGGAACATACATACAATCAGACAGAAAGACAGACAGACAAAATTTCTAGGCACTTTGAGACCTACTTGCATGCTATAAAAAGCGTGTATTTGTGCCCAAATATCACGTCCTATCATATTGGGACGTTAAAATCGAAAAGAAGGTGTAACATGAAAACACCTCTGACATACCCCTCACATAGGAAGATGAAACAAGGGCGCCGATTGTTTAGTGTTTAGCAAAGCGACTTCCATATATAATACCTGGCAACACCGCTCCTATTGTCTAATACTTTGTTTATTACCAATAACCCAAGCCAAATAGCCAACTGAGTCACACCAATTTGTGCCTTATACCTAATCAATAAAGTCGTGTCAGTTCACTTGGTTTTGTACAAAATAGTTACGTGAAACAATGCGCGCGCGTCGGCCAACATCCGACGCATGTATCGTTACGGTCACTTAATTATGCATTCAAATTGCAGCCATTAAGATGCTAATAGTGGAAAATGTCTCTATTAACGCATTCATTGTCGGTGAAACATATGAAGGTGGTAGAGCTGGTGTCGGGCTCGACTGTGGAGGTACCACCATCTTACTCGCAAACCCAATCGAACTTATCAGGGGGAGAGTAAAAGGACAGTTCTCAAACAGGCACAACCAGCTGGCCGATCATGCCATGGACCGATGGATGGCGGTATATCCATCTCCAATTGCCGGGCCATCTATAAAACAGACTGGTGACGGGCAGCGGCGTCACTGGTGGGCGGGTTTCAGTATCGCGCTCTTCAACTCGCCTGCCCAGCGTGCGTGAGTATGGGCATTTCTTCCAGGAGGACCGCCAAGAGTGGCGAAGCTTTAGAATGGCCTCATCAACCAGGTTGATGGATGGATGGAAACGTCTTATGATTTTGGATTTGGATATTATGCTACGGCTGCATTGTTTTCTTTGCTACGACGACGACGTAGCGAAAGACTACGGCTGCGTTAAATTTCGAAGATATCATTTTATATTCAAATAGGCAAAACTCAACGATTAGAAAGTGTTTGGTGCCTTCTTAAGGCTCCGAACCTTAAAAATTACAAAACAGAACCCTTATACGACCACTTTTCTGTCCGTCTTTCTTCAAGACTCTTTTTCTCGGGTCTTTAGGTAATTTTATTTTGCCGTGTTATATGCTATATCTGTGAAATTTTCACCTGGCTATCTATTGCGGTTGAAGCTGTAGATCCTTGTGACAGACGGACAGACAGACAGTGGAGACTTAGTGACAGGGTCCCGTTTGACACTCTCGGGTACGGAACAAAAACTTGTAGTATTGGCTGCAGTACAATATCTATATATTTTAATACTTATTTAGATGGGTCTACCGTGATGTATTTTGTTACCTTTTGTTTGAGATAAGGCACCCGAAGTCTAAAAGCAGTTGCATGCCTCGTGGTCTACGGAAAACTCATGCAACTGCCTCGAAACGTCGGGTGCCTTATCTCAAACAAAAGGTAATAAAATCCATCGCGGTAGACCCGTCAAATAAATATTAAAATGTTTACAAAACTCAATAAAAAATAAAAAACTGACCGGTACTGACCCGACTTTTTTACTACTTTATATAGAAGATATATGTAGGTAAAATAGGTTTGTTTGTTAGCTGATTATGTGATTATACTGATTATATATAGGCATAAAATCAATTCTATATAAGCACTAATTGATCATACGCAATTGTACATTTCCAAGGGTATAAAATATGACGGGCTTTTATTATTATTTTATTTTCATTTTCGGAAAAATTGTTTTCGTTATCTGCTGATATGTAATGCGTTCAAAACGAACGTGATGGGTTTAGATCCCGTTTGTAGTATTATCGCACCATCTAGCGTCCGTATAAAACAACAAGAAAATCTTAAGTACAGTACGAACTAACTCAAAAGCTCACTCAATGAAAACGTTTCAGAGTTGGCAAGCTTTCAGAGAATTTTCTTCATTGCGGCAGCGGCCGCTAGATGGCGCTGGCCATCTCAATCGGTATGAAAATCCCTTGATATTGCTCTACCATTTTATATTTACCATCGCTGCAACGAAAAACAGGTTTTATTACGGCGCAATAGCGATTCTCTGTACCTAAATGTTGTATGGGCGGCTAGTCTCTATTTTGTTTATAATGTTCGGAGTTTATTTTTAAATTGAACGGGTTTTATAAGTGGTTCAGAAATTATGACACAGCCTCGCAGAATGTGCTGTTGCAGTATCCAGAGCTTTCGTTTTTAAAACTTACGAGACAACCCACACAAATAAACTATTGTTCTACATAATATGAGAATTACACTTACGTACACAATTCTGTGTGTTTGTCGGGTTTGTGGATATTTGCGATATGCCTAATTTATTGTCGTTGCCAGATTTGTAGTTGGCTGACTAATAACCATTATAACACCGCAACGGTTGTATTATTTTTTATGTTATCATCAAAATCTAAAATTCGTTTATATATGTATATTATATAATTAAATTAAAATCAAACTACCACGATAGTTATTTTGATCGGAATTTGATTAGAATTTGTGGACATGATGTAGAAGTTTTCTACATAAAGCAGAACTAGTAAATTATCCTACCTACCTATCCTATCTATGGTTGAAATGTATAGGTAGACTTAAAAAACGGCTTATTTTGGAGTATTAAAATATGTTTTCTTTAATTCATAAATTAACATTTTATCGCTATACTTGTACAGGACAAAAAAAAAATTAATATTTTCGTATTCATAAAAAAATAACTCATGGAACTTATCGATCAATGCGCCGTTTATTTATTTATTATTTTAAACTTTGCTTAGACGGTCTAATCAAATGTTTTGATCAAATCTTTTATTTCGTCAACATAAAGTTTGCTGTTGAAATATAGTAGATAGTTTCCGAGTCAAATTTATGTCATGTGGCGACGGATAGGAAAAATAACGTTTTTTGATGGGATTCATATACTTTGTTTATCATCATCACATTTTGAATTATTAATATAAAGTGGTCAAGTGTGAATGTAACTACGGCGAGGGTTCCGTATTACACTATCAATAATTATATCGATTGATTTTGATTTTTCAAGTCTTTATTAAATAATAAAACAGGTGGTACTATACTAAGAGTCTGTCAAAGGAATACATAAAATAATATAAAACATTTTATAGGGTAAGACACCTTACCTAAAAAGTATAAAATCTGTTAAACATGAACTTAATAATCTGTTTTAATGGCATACTGACATATACATAAATTTTAAACGCATAATTCATACAGACAGACAGATCAGGGCATTATCACCTTAACTTCTTAACGCCTACTGTCCTACAAAACGGCCCGCTTCTGATTATGGGTTAACGAACGACCAGAAGTTTTTTCAAGAAAATAGGCTCAAGACCCAAGGTCTTTTTACAAGGACTTCAACTTAATAACATATTTGGTACTTATAAAGGGTAACTGGGCTGAAAAAAATAAACTGTATGTCAAAAAAAATGCTTATGCGTTAACCCCAAGTCAGACGGGGAACTTTTTATTTCATGGGCGTCACGAGGATGTTTAAAAATATAATTTTACTGTAATCAGACACCAATAAATATTAAACCGAAGTTCAAATATGGCCGGCTGGTCCGATGTGTCGGAATCGTGCTCCATACTTCAACACGCGGTTATGTTGTTACCTAAACTAATATTGTATTCAGGCTTGTCTAATTCTGTAGTCGGTTTGCGTCAAACGCCTTGTGCTTATCATATGCTGGTACTATTGTAAAGTTGGAACTTTGAGCTTTTGTTTTGGCTTCGGAAATAATTTCATAGGGTGTAAAATTTAAAGCTGTAAAACCTATATAAGCTGCTTCGCTCTCGTGAAAGTGTCTTTCAATCAATGTATTTTTTTATTTGCGCATAAGATTTGTGGAATAAAAAGTACAAGAATTTGAGTAGGTATAATTTATTGAAGATGATATTCCACCAAGAACCATCAATCGAAAAAAAACCTTAAATATCCATCCAATATAAAACCTCACATGGCTTGGCATGTTCCTCTGTTATCTAAACAATACTGCAACCATCACTCTTAAATAAATACGAGTATATAGTAAATTTGAGGAATAATGTTACGCCCACCTGACTGTGGCGAAAACTTGATTCCGTTGAATTTTCTCGATAGAAAAAAAAATGCAAAGTTAATAATAATAATAACTTTATCACTGTAAAAAATGAAACACGCAATAACGCAATAACACGCAATTTGGGAGCGTTGCTTTGGTTGTTTTTAAACAACAATTAAACTTCATAGAGTACAGTTCTACTTTATGCAAAATGAGACAAGAGAGCAAAGGTTGTTTTTGTTGCGAGTGCCGAGTTTTCTATAATTGAATCACGAGCGCACCGAGTGATTATAAGTTAGAATCCTGAGCGTTGTGAGGGATTCAAAGGCACAAGAAACAAAATTACCTTGCTCTCGCGTGACACATACAACTTTTCACCCCACTAGCGAGAAAATACAAGATATAAAAAAATACATGCATACTATATACTCACGCCTGTCTCTGCGAAGAGGGGTAGCCAGAGACTAGAGATTTCTATCTGTTACGATCCTGACACACCCCTTTCGCTTTTTCCACAGCCATCAATCTAATCTAATCATACAAGTTCTTCTATTCCGGGTACTTTTTACTTCGCTTCGCCCATCTTCGTTTGGTAGGCATGTGTCCTTCTAGGGCGGCCCGGTAGAGTCACTCTACTTTTATTCATTCTTTCGTCACTCTTCTTTAAAATATAAAATGTAATAAAAAGAAAGTTGTATTGTGTAACTGACTTTCGAACGATAGTTGAGCGTGGTGAACGTGATGGTAGTTATGACAAAAAAAAAACGAATTACTAATTCGCGACCACAGAGTTTCCCTCATTCATGTGTTCGCAACGTTCTTAATTTTTCAAAACACTTTTTCTCACAGAGTGAGCAAAATCGACTTTTGCTCACTGATTTTAAGCAACAAAGGCGCGCTTTTTGAGCTAGTAAGGTGAAAAGATATATATTCCACTAAATGATATATTGCACGATACTGAGGTTTGTACATAGTTAACAACTAATCATAAAGTAACAAAGCCATTCGTCTGTTACCAACTTCCGTAGATTATATGGAAATGTTTACTCCGCCACTGTCTGGGCAAGCGCATTTCATCGACGGTTTCTATCAGGCGAGGAAGTTGCCAAGCTTAAGGCGACATAGGTAGTAAAAAATGAGATTCTAAAACTGACTGAAAAAAAAACATAACAATGCCCAAAAATTTATAGAGACAAATTCGCTGCATCGAAAAAATTGCAAAGTGGAGGCTGTTTTTTCAGTTCAAAACAGTAGTCTGGTCAAACTAATAAAGTAAAAATAACAATAAACACTGTTGTAAACATATAAACCTATTATCTAGATCTAAAACATAAAAAGCATTTTTTTTTTAAAGCTGGTGTTTGCACCAAAAAACCGGCCAAGTGCGAGTCGGGCTCGCGCACGAAGGGTTCCGTACTCTTATCTATAAAAACGGCAAAATGTCTGTTGTATGGGAGTGGGCAGGTCCGACTCGCACTTGGCTGGTTTTAGTATTTGTTGTTATAGCGGCAACAGAAATACATCATCTGTGAAAATTTCAACTGTCTAACTATCACGGTTCATGAGATACAGCCTGGTGACAGACGGACGGACGGACGGATAGCGGAGTCTTAGTAATAGGGTCCCGTTGGTTACCCTTTGGGTACGGAACCCTAAAAACAGCAATATCCAACCTTTTTCTTGATTCACCGCAATACTCGGTCAGGCACTTTTTCAGAAAATGTTTATTCTTTCGTTGTGCGATGGACATATTGCGCCTTAAGAGCTTTTGTATGGCGTGCGTTTAAAGATCGCAATTTTCTTGGAATTTAACAAGTGTTGTTATGCTTTACGGTCTAATTGAATGAATGGTTGTCAATAACATTACAAAATTGGTTAAAGAGCATAACTAAAATTTAATAAATATTGATTGTAATTATGTTTTATCAATACAAAAATATCGTGGTAAAATCTTTAATCGGAAAAATAGAAGAAAGTCTTTTTTTTATTCTGGTGCATTATGTTTCAACTAAATATGTCTGTCGTTTTTGGAAAAATTTTTCAGCAAAGTTATTGAAGTTGAATGTAAGATTTAGCTGTTTGAAGTTGACAATGTGATTATTTTTTGTCAACAAAGTATCAGAGATTGATCACTTCAAATAAAATAAAGTGGTATTTATAAATCTGATACAGATAAATGGATTAATCTCTTCTCTTCTCTATACATACAAAATACAACGTCTGTCTGTCTGTCTGTTTGTTCACTTATAACTTGAGAACCAATCAATGGATTTTGATGCAGTTTTCATTGAAAGATAAAGCATTTCTTCGGGAAGGTTTAAAGCTATGTATCATCACGCTATAACAAAAGGGAGCAGCGCAATGAGAATTTTAGTGAGACATATGGAAGGTTCGCCGCAGTAGCATAGTCGATCGTCGCGGGTTCAAACCCCGACTGGTAAAATTTGTTTTCACTTTTTTTTAATTCTTTTATTTTATTTTCAGAAAAAATATTTCCTTTTGTAAAAAAATGTTAAAGCTGAAATTATATTTCTTGACTGAGCAAAGACCAATAACTAAAATATTTTTATTTTCAAGTGCTTAGAAAACGCCATCTCTGGGAAGCTATCCTGGATAACGGCTCAGTAAGCTGGCGTTGAAATTGTTTCTAAGCTGGCGATGAAATTGTTTTTATTTGAATACACTAGATGGCGCTGCATGTTTTAAAATATCGAATTTGACGCAGTTTGGTTCAAATCAACTCACGTTAAAGTTTGTCTTCACTATTATATTAATAAAGAAGAAAGGTTTGTTTGTTTGTTTGCATATAATGGGTAATATCTAGAACTACTGAACTGACTTTAAAAATTCTTTAAGCTCTCAATAAGATTTTTAGTCAATCATGTCGTATGTACGCCTTGCGTATGTAATCTCATCGTCGGGGTTTCAATCATCCACTGGTAAATGTTTTTTTTAGGAGACAGTTCAGACCACATTTGTAACGGAGTCTATCTCAAAAGCTCAACTACTTAGAAATTTGTAATTTTCTGTATATTATGTGCCATATACTGTGTTTAAACAACAAATAACCCTTGTAGTTTTTCGCCATGTCCGTCTGTCCGTCCGTCTGTCCGCGGATTAGCTCAGAGACTATTTAGTACTAGAAAGCTATACATTCATTAAAATTAGAGTGAGTTGACATCATAAATATTTAAAAAACTGATGGACTCACTTTTTTAACTGTGCGAGGAGGCACAGGTCGAGATTTCGATTTAGAGCCTCCTCGCACAGTTAAAAAAGTGAGTCCTATCCGTTTTTTAAATATTTACTAGAAAGCTGTAATTTGGTATGGGTATATATATAAATCACGCCGACAGAACGGTAAAAAAAATCTCGATTTTTTTTACTGGTATCTCCCATGCCCTTAAAGGGATGATTTTTTTTTCTCGTCTATCCCATAGTGTGTAATATCGTTGAATAGGTCGGTTTTTGGGTGTGTCATTACCATTTTTCGATTTGGGGATCCGTTGGCGAAATATTAAGCTTTAAAGTGCTAATTTTTGTGAGAGTCAAGTGATTGCCCCCCCCCCCCCCTGCCGGCTAAACAATTGTTTATGAATATGTGGAAAAACTCACAGTAGTAGTATATACTAGCTTTTGCCCGCGGTTTTACCCGCGTTGAATTAGTTTTTGTGTACTCCTATAAAATCAGTCAGTATTTTTCGGACTGTTACCTACAGTAAACACAGCTGGTGAAATGTGTGTGTTATGCGCCTCTGTTTCCCATTTTGTGTGTCTCTTTTATGATTTGTCCATGGGAACAAAGAGAAAAAATAGTGTTTGTCCTATTCAAAGTCTAGAACTACATTTATACAAAATTTCAGCCTAATCGGTTTCGTAAGCGTGGCGTGAATGGGTGACACATCACTTTTCTATAGAAATTTGAAAGATCATTTTCATCCTATGGAAACTGCTTTATGGGATAAAATGTAGCCTATGTCCTATTCCAGGTCTATAACTACATTCATGTAAAATTTCAGCCCAATCGGTTCAGTAGTTACGGCGTGAAATAGTAACAAACATCCATCCATCCACACATCCAAACTTTCGCATTTATAATACAAAATAGTGGGATAATGAAGTTAAAGGGAAAACTATCATAGCTAAGTAGGCTTCACAGGTTTACGAGTACAGGTCGCGCCAAACTCTTATTCCCCTCTAAACACAAGGCAATGTATGTATTGGCCGTTCTTCGGGAGAGCAACTTCCGAGCGGACTAGAAGTTTGGCGCGATCTGTATTAGTAGACCAATTTATAAAATGTACGGGGCAACTACGGAACCCTACACCGCCCGTAGCCCGACACGCACTTGGCCGGTTTTTTATATAGCCTCGTAAGGCCCAATGTACTTGAGAAACAACAAAATACATAGTCATTACGGCCCGGAATCAATTTATAAGTGTTGCTACTAAACACCCAATGTACCTACTTCTCTGAGCACATATCTTAATTTCGTTAATATTTTGTATTAATAATATTTATACATGCATTCATATTAAAAAAAATTACAGGCTTATAAAAATACATTAACATAGTTTTTAGGACAGGTTTATATTTGGGCGGTAAGCACTACAATAAATATGTTCTCCGTAAAGAACAGTGGGTCGAAAATCATAAATTGCTAAAATAAGCTTGGGCCTTACGAGGATAGGGTTTTTTAGGGTTACGTACCCGAATAACCTCAGGGCGCGAGTCCTACTCCCACTTGACCGTTCGGTTCTATTGGCTGCTTAGGCTGGGGCAATTTTTTTTTACATTTTGTTAACCTAAGATTTGTAAGGATTAAGGTGGTAACGGAGGATCTCGGTGCAAAATGCACATTATAATATTGTTTACCTTACTTTTGAATAAAAAGTTTCCAATGAAAGCGTTTTATAGCAATTCGCGCAAACTGCTTTAGTTGGGTGGGAGGGTTAAAAATTATGCCAACATATTTCACATCCGGCAACCAATGCGCCATTTTGGATTCCGATAGTACCATGTAGTAGACGAGTCTAAAATGGATGGATGGATGGATTTATACAGGATGTACTCATGACATGCTATCATACATAATGCGAAAAAAAACATCATTTTCCCATGGAAAATGACAAGTAGGTATTAAAAATTGGTATAGGGAAGTGAATTTTTATTTCGCGTTATCTCGCAAGTTTTTCTATGGAAGTGGTTCTGGATAGTCAGTAGAGCATGTGGTTTAATTTAATGAGCACGTCGTGATTACATCCTGTATATAGATAAATAATACATAAAGATTTCATTATATTTGTGGATATTGATAAATACTGTATTGTATCGTTTGTTTCGCCCTCTTGTACTTATGTTTTAAACTTATATTACAGTTAAGCCTTAAGTGTGCCTCATATAACTGATTTTAACACGGAAATACTGATGCATATTTTGCTCTAGAAGGCTTAGTATAGCCAGAATCGTGTATACACTACCCGAGTTAGCGCTAAATACGTCGCTTGCGGTAAATGAGCCGCCAAATCCGCTAGAGTGGCAGGAAAATTTGTGTCCCGGGCTTTTTAGACTCGTCTACTCATGTATTATCAGAATCCAAAAGGGCGCATTGGTTGCCGGATGTAAACTTTTTATTAGCTACCCCCCCACTTGTTAATAGTTAGGTGATCTGATCACATGAAAATTATTCCATTTTATGGGTTACATTTTAACTGTATTACATTACAACTGTAAACACGCTTTTAAGTTTGTTAATGTAATGCAAACAAAATGTAATACCTACATTAAAGTACGTAATTTTTGGTGAAGACTTTATTATTAATAAACTATTTCTGCAAGTTGCTTTAAAACACATTTATTGCAAACTTTTTATTTAAAAGTAAGGAACACAATATTATGATGTGCATTTTGTACCGAGGTAAAAAGCTACCCCCTTAAACATACTTACATTTTTTTACATTTATGCAACTTGAAATTTATAAGGACTAAAACATATACTTTTTCTAAAAAAATGCAGCTTTGGTCTCGTCTTGCAGCCAAAAGACCCGTCCAACCGGGATGGCTCTTTCAAATTTATATTCAGAACTATAAAACTTAATGTTTTAAATTGCCTACAAGCTTTTGAACTTTAATTTTTACTAGCCATATTATGATTATGAAAGAGCCAGAAAGAAACAAGATACGGCAATTTAGTGCTCTATAGGTGAATGGAAATTTTATATTATTATCAGCTTAAAAGTAAATTAGAAGGTGATAATGGCAAAAGAATATAACATAAATATACCCTCAGTCTTTCTACTGGGGGCCAAGTATTTTGCACATTTGATTGTCAGGTAATTTGACAGGCAATAAAATATTGCAGTGAAGCTTGGATTCACTGTGGATTTATCATTTTTATTAGTCACGATGATTGTTTAGTGTTTTATAAGAATATGAAAATAGAATTATTGTGGTCTAAGCGGGTTACATTACGTATGGCGCTGAGACGTGGTCTCTTACAAAGGGTCTGATCCACCGGTTTAAGGTCGCTCAGCGAGCTATGGAGCGGGCTATGCTTGGGGTATCTCTGATGGATAGAATCCGAAATGAGGAGATCCGTCGGAGATCTAAAGTAACCGACATAGCCTGCAGAATCAGTAAGTTGAAGTGGCAGTGGGCAGGCCATATTTGTCGCCGACATGATGGCCGTTGGGGCCGAAAGGCTCAATGGAGACCACGTACAGCAAAGCGTAGTGTAGGACGACCTCGTGCCCGCTGGACCGACGACTTGAAGGACGTTGCGGAGGGCGGCTGGATGAGGAGGACCGAGGACCGACATGAGTGGCGAAATTTGGGAAAGGCCTATGTCCAGCAGTGGACGAACACGGGCTGATGGATGGATGGATGGAAGCGGAATGCGTGAGCATATACTCACGAATATGTAATAGCGTTGGACTTATTTATAAATCTATAAAATATAATTCTTACCGCCCCTAACTATGTTTATTTTTTCATTTATTTACTGTCTCTGTTGAAAAATCAACAGAAATACTTAGTTTACAAAACAAGATATAACAAAGTAAGCCGCAGTGTGCATGCGATTACAGAAAAAAACAACATTCACAAAACATAATCAAGTGAGATATATGCACTACTTTCTTGCATCGTGTCATTATTTCAAGACATGCGTGTTCCGGATACTAGAAGTATTATTCTTTTAGATGTATTTACGTTCTTATAGCACGATTTTATTCTAAACACAATAATTTTGCTCATGGAATATGGTTAGAAGACATACTTATAATATCGTATCCATACAGACACTTAGGAAATGGAAGCCCTGACCATCGCTGAGCGGAGCGGGCGGTGGCAGCAGCGGCAGCGGCGGCCGCATAGGTCAAGGCGGGCTGCGCGCGCACGCTGGCAGCGGCGGCGGCGACGGCGCGGCGCGGGCGGCGTTTGTTTACGGGCAGTCGCGCAGCCCGCGCCGTCGCGAGACCACCCTATATTCAGTTCACGGCCGCTCTATTAGCAGACGGCTATTTCGGCGCATAATAGCGGGACCTGTGGCTAGTGGCGGTGTGCGCAGGTGCGATGCGGGCGCGGCGCCGGCGCAGAGCCGCGTGACGTCATGGAGCGTCGCCGCCGCGCGCTACAGCCTGCGGTCGAGCCCATGACGCGCGCCGTGCGACGACGTGACAAGCCTCGCGAGCGATGGCTCCTCACACGGAAGACATGGAAGTACATGGCCGATGCGGGCCGCCGCCTCGTGCCCGACGGAGCGCAGAACCGCCAAGAGGACCTGCCGCGGCTGGAAGCCTACTTCCAGGATGTCTGTGCCAAGGAGCCACGCTTCTTGCTGTGGAGGAAGAGCTCGTATCCAGGCGCGCTGCCGAAGCCGCGTCGCAAGAAGCGTGGACGCGGCGGGTCCGTGCGGGCTCGATCTCCCTCCGATGACGTGCCACCACCGGTGCGTCCAACTGACCTGCACATTGGGCACGTCTCCGGCGGCCGATTCGACATCGCCAAGCTCCGGAGGGACTTCTTTGCGGCACCGCATCCTACAACAAGCGGGCCAGGGTTCGGAGTGCGCCCGGCACCTGTGCCTCCCGTGGCAATCCCAGCGCCGGAACCTGAGGATGAGGAGAACACGCTCGTCGACTTGTTACGAAAGTACCTGAAAGTGGAAGAGGATAAGGGCCCGTCCCGCGTGACTGGTTCGGAGGAGCTGGTGCGAGTGCTGCGGCGTTATCTTGCGCGAGAGGCCGAGCGAGCGCCGGCTGACGGGGACGCGGACCCGTCACAACGCACGCTCGTCGAGACGCTCGGCCGGTACTATGGCCGCTCGCCTAACAGAGACAACATAGTGCAGGACCTGTTGACCGACAGGAGTTTGTTGAAAAGACTGTATCATGACTTACGTAAGACTAAGCCCTATAGGGGCGGTAGGAGTGGTGGTATCGGTGGTGGTGGAGGTGGTTATGGACCTGGAACTTATAGTGGTGTTTCTGGTCGCGGTACGTTGCGTAGTAGAACGATGCTGGGGCTATCGAGGCTCGGTGATGAAGAAAACGGGATTCGGTCCCCGCCAATGTCACCGCCGCCGCTGATTGAGGTAAAAGGGGAATCCTTGGAGGATAAGTTCACCGACAATGGCACGCAAACGATGCCAATTCCCGAGGAAGTATTAATGGAGCTAGAAAGAGCGTACCGGGAAAAGCTGGAAGCGCTTACGGCGCCGACCAGCCCGACGAGCCCTCCTCCCGAACACAAGCCTGCACGGCGTCGCTCCAGCATCGACAACGATGACGTATCTCAATCAGTAAGCGACAAGTTAAAGCGCTACTTACGGATGGCGCGCAAGAAGAGCGTCGATTCTGACAAAGTCGATAGGTTCAAGCGGATAAACTATGATAAGAATTTGCGTAACATTAAGGCGAAAGCGCCGTCCGAAGTCGATGACGATGGTCTTCATAAGGGCTGTCAGACGCAGGAGCAATGGATTTTGACGTATAGGGACTTAAAGTTCGAGTCGGTGGCGTCCACGCCAACGTCACCGCCGTCGCCGGCATCACCAACCACGTCGCACTCGTTCCTCTCTACGCTGCTAGGTCGCAGCGCTCCTGCAATGGCCCCGCCTGCTGCAGGTGGCATGCAGAAGTCCCGCTCATCGAGCAGCGTGGTGCAGAGCGTCAGCAAGCGGCTGTGGCGTACCAGAAGTCGCAGCTCCAGCCGCGTCGCCGCCACATGGACGCCTCAGGTCAGTCGCAACAGGATCCCGCACTGTAATCTAGAATGCGTGGACGCTTTTTGTACTATGTACTTTATTTGTGTGTCTGAAGCCGCTTTCTGTGCCAACTCTTCCACTCAACCGTTGCTGCATGTTGTTTCCGTTGTGGCTACACTGTTCACTTTTATTTGTCCGTCTATTTCTCTATCAGTTAGTGGGTGTTTAACATTATCTACACCTATCGCTTACGATCTGAGATTGATTTTAACATGAAGCTCAATTTCCTTACACAGAAGAGTTCATATATAATTTTTTCTATTAAATTCTGTAATTGTATTTAGCCGTAATGCTATTGAAACGGCTAGTCACGATTTTTATATAGTGAGATTTAGACTGTATTTAGCCGATTCATAACCACATGATATAAAACCTCTCCACGTGCTGTAAGAATGATTAAAAAAAATTTTTCTCCATCATTAAGATCATTAAAACCGACAGATTCATTGCATTTAAACTACGCTGTAGTAATCCTTTCCTTACAGTTGTTTTAAGACAATAACGACGTTCCTTTGAATGAATCATTCTAATTTTGATACAATCATCACCACATCTAATAACTATTCTATTTGAGACATCATTCAAAGTGCTTACGAAGATTTGTTGACGTTTGTCAGCGTTCATGATGTTGTTTTGATGAATTGCTGATGGTCTACGGCAATGAACATCTTCTTGCGTCGTTTCATGTGATCTCAAAACTCAAAACACCGAATGTTCTTCCAAACCGGGTTGAAGAAAACAGTTGTACTGTTTAAAAAAACTCTTTCAAACCATTATTTTAAAGTACTTCGATTAATTTCTTTGAAAACCTATACTTTTAAATCTCTTTTACGTATCACGAAGCATTCTTTCGTTCAGCCCACGGACAAAAGTTTAATTGAGTTCATACTTTAATTTCAACCATCTTGTTAGCCCCCTCATATGCTTCGCATACCACATATTTCGCTTCAAATCGGGGAATGGCGCATAAATTGTTATAGTAACGTGCTCCATGACAGAAATCTGTTTAACCGCGCCGGTTTTATACAAACTATAGGAGCGTGCGCACGCGCAACCGGCCTCTGTAACGCGAGCAGTTGCTGAGAGCACTCGCCTGATGTACGCAAGGGAAAGCTTCCAGTACCCACCCTTATTTTCTCGGTTGTATCAAACTTTACTGAACAGAATTTATTGCCATACTACATGGGATTTAACAACTAATTGTTATACGTGGGACGCACTATAAGTTTCCGGAATGAATATGAAAAAATACTATTAAAGGTACAAAATTAATTTATTGTTTTTCAAAATAATCTCCCTTGGCGTCTATGCACTTTTTCATTCGATCAAACCAGTTTTGAAAACTTTTGTGCCACTCCCCTGTGGTGACCTCTGAAACGTGTTTTTCATACTCCTCGACAGCCTCTTCTGGTGATGAAAATCGTTGACCGCGTAATTGGTTCTTAATTTTTGGGAACAGAAAAAAGTCACAAGGTGCCAGGTCGGGACTGTATGCAGGATGACTCATGAGTTCTACATTTTTCGTCTTCAAAAAGTCGTTTGTCTGTCTGGCCGTGTGAGAACTAGCATTGTCGTGGTGCAGGATGATACGGCGTTTACGGTTATTTTTACGGAGTTCGTCAATAACTTCCGGCAAACAAATGGTCGTGTACCAGTCACTATTCACGGCACGACGATTCTCTAAAGCAACAGTAGCCACGTGTCCAGTTTTATTAAAAAAAGAAGCAATCATCCGCTTAGATGCACTTTTCACGCGCGCCACTTTGGTTGGTTTCGGCTCATCTTGAAAGACCCATACGCTCGATTGCTGCTTTGTTTTGGGATCGTAGCAATAAATCCATGTTTCGTCACCTGTTACTATGTCCCACACCAAATTTGACGCACCTTCGTTGAATCTGGTAAGCATGGCACTGCACCAAGTGACGCGGTCCGTTTTTTGAGCCTCGGTCAAGTTGTGTGGGATCCACCGCGAGCACAGCTTTCTCACACCCAAATGTTTGTGTAGGATTGATTGTATTTGACTCATGCCTATTTCTAAGGATGCGCGAATTTCATGGTAGGTCACATGCCTGTCTGTTTCAATCATACGGCGCACAGCATCGATGTTTTTGTTGGTCACAGCGGTGGACGGCCGACCATCGCGAGATTCGTGACTGAGATTGATACGACCACGCTTGAATTCTGCAAACCAGCTATAAACAGTCGTCTTGCATGGTGCTTCATTGCCAAAAGCTGTTTCAAGCCGAGCGATGCTCTGTTGAGCTGTCAAATTACACTTAAAATCGTAGAAAATCATACTACGAAAATTTTCTCGAGTTAAATCCATGTTGATGCAGACACACAATTTTTTAAATGGCGCCACAAGGTAAAAACAAAAGACAGTCAGATGAAACAAACTGCATTCTACAGCCAAAGAGTTCTATTTTCAAATGTTGCAATAAATTTTTAAATATTGTTTATGTAAGTGGCCAGTTCCGGAAACTTTTAGTGTTACCTATGTATTTATCATATTAAACTTAGGTGCAAATAAAACCGTACGAAGTCGCCATCGGCCCTCAATAGTTGCCTTGACTTGACACCCGGTTAAAACTTTTGCCAGTCACCAGTGGTTTTTATAGAATTTAAATTGCTACCCTTTTGCTAGTAAACGAAAATATTGTAATGTGACTTTTGAAAAGCATTTGTTCCTGAATTAGGGGTGAGCTTATTACACGCTTACTACATCACATGTTGGGACGTGAACATCGTCGGTGGAACGCGGGTGTACGGATATTGATTGTTTGCGAAATAACTCTTGGAAATACGTTTCTGACATCCTCTCTTCGAGGCAACATTTGAGAATACGTTGTTTTTTTATTTTTGTATTATTTCTGTTTGATTCTTTAATATGATATCGACTATTAATTCAAACAAACATAAACGCAGGACCAAAATATTATGAAGTAATCGAAAGTCTTAAGGTCACAAGGTCGTATTTAAGTTATTTAAAAACTTAGCAAGATAATACTACTAATATTATAAATGCGAGAGTTTGTGCGAGTGTGTGTGTGTGTGTGTGTGTGTGTGTGTGTGTGTGTGTGTGTGTGTGTGTGTTTGTTACTCTTTCACGCTGAAACGGCTGGACGGATTTGGATGAAATTTAGAATGGATATACCTAGCTTATACCTCAAATTTACACATAGGTTACTTTTTATCCGGAAAAAAGCATGTCGTTAAACCGAATAACACACGGGCGGAGCCGCGGGCAAAAGCTAGTAATAGTAATAATTTTGTGGATAAAATCATTATCAATGCGTCTATGAAAATAATATGTTCAAGTAGATTTAATCAAAATAATCCTAGCTTAATTGTCCATGACAAAAAAGGAGATTTAAAACTACGGTTAAAAAAGAAGTCAATTTCTCTACGCAGTGGCAACAGAAGAACAACAGAAAAACAGTAGAAATACCTGTTATTTTAACCCCCGTGTGAAAATGGAAGCAACGCTTATTGTTTCAACCCCCTAGGAAAAGACATTTTTCTTGCCTAGAGACGAAAATTACTGCTGTTAGAAAATGAAACCTTCGCTTAGAGCAAGATTTTCATACATACTGACAGACTATCAGACATACAAATATTCTAAAAACCAGTTTTGGCTTCAGTACAATATTAATAACCCATATAACTTAAATTTTGAAGAAAAAAAATTCAATATACAGACACTACTTTTTTACTATTTTATTATTAGTAACAAATGTCTAAAAGTATTTGCAAAGCCATTATTCAATGCGAAGCCCTTGAAGGCCATTTGAAATTACCGTCATATTTTTATAACTTTCTCACTTTCATATTTTAATTACATGTCAGAGCTTTCCGCAGCTTTTAACGGTTGATTTTTTAAATAGTTGATATTATCCTGTCCTGTGTTGCGTGAACCTTGGGGTTTTCGTTCTCCAGACGACACGAATTTATTATCATCACGCGAATGACTCAGAATATAAGAGTTGGAAGTTGTTCCACTAACTTCTTAAATTCGTATATTATTTCTGTGTTTTCTTTAAGAATGACGAACCAACACATCGGTACTCGTATATTTTACGATTTATAAATAGTGCGTGTCAACGTCTTGTGATAATCGGATCTATATTTTAAAATTATTAATATTTATATCTGTATCTTGAAGCCGAATATGATTGTAATGGTGCATAATTTGTGTAATTTTATGTTCTTTATGTTATTGTGCATTGACTATTTTCTTTTAACTCTGTGTTTTGAATGGCGCGGTGTGTTGATGTGTAAGATTGTTATATTTAAAATACGTTTAATATTTGGTGTCATACTCGTATCTTTACTTCTATAACCATAACATTAATATTTATTTGTTTCTCCTTCACCATAATGTACTTTTTACACTAAGAATATGTTTATTTATTATCATCATCAGTTTGAGATAAAGGTGATGAATGTTTATTCTTACTTATATTCCGTGAATGTTTAGTGATGTTTAGTTTTTATCATATTCTGACATTCTTATTTTGTATATGATATAGCACGTTTATACATAATAAGTTGATTTCATCTACTTTATTTGGATGTTTTCTTTTTGCGTTTATGTTATTTCTTAAGCGTAGATTCTGTACTAGATGTTGATGAAATGCATAAGAAATGAAAAAAGAGCCATCGCGTTGACGTTTGACATGTTTGTGGAGAATTAATCTGTGATAGGATACGGAAAAATACGAAAAATCTCTGATCAAGTCACAATTTTTACTAGCTGGCGACCCCAATGTCAAAACATGAACATTCATTTGCATTTCTGGATTTCATGCTTTTGTTTAGATCAATGTCGTGGAATGACGTGCTTATCAAACAACAGATTGATTGTCATACAAAATGTTTGACATCAAAATCTTTTAAATTCATCTGAGAGCTAAGTGCGAGTTGCCTATCGAATAACTTTACTACCGCGTGAATCGAGTTATGCCGGGTCTCCAGCGCGTGTTTTAATCTACACACTAAACAAAAACGTGAACACAAAACATTGTTTCGCTACACATTTTTGCTGATCAACAAAAATATGTAACGAAACAATATTTTCTGTAGACATTTTTGTATAATGTGTAGATTAAAACACGCGCTGGAGACCCAGCTTAACTCGATTCACGCGGTAGTAAAGTTATTCGATTGGCAACTCGCACTTAGCTCACTGATCCGGCCTTAGACCATTTAACACGGGACTAGGCAAGCGCACTTATCCCCCTCTGCCGAAGTACATGAACAATTTGTTCATGTAAGTTTGCTTGTGTGCGCGTTTTGTGTTTGTGTCGCAGCTTCTGATTTAGTGTGACATATCAATTTTTTGCAGGAGTGTGCGTGAATGAGTAAATGTGTGCTGTGCGTGTTTACCTCCCCTCCCGTGGAATACGGCAGAATAATTTCAGTAATAAGAGTCGCGCTTTGCCAGGTCCCGTGTTAAATGGTCTAAGGATCAGACGAACGAAAAAATATATAAGTATGATTATCGCTGAAAAATTACCCCACGATGAACTGTGTTGAACACAGTTCAATATGGCGACGAGGACTCCAATAGTTTTACTGTCTCTATATGTTGCCCGATCATAGCTGGTCTAGTGTCAAATGTAGGAAAGTGGTGGAACAGCACCGATTTAAGAACGTTCATCCACATTAACCTTTGAATTACCACCGAAAATGAGAAAGTTAGGAGGTCTGATCAGACTATCCAAAAAGTAGCTGTCATTTAAACATGTATTCCAAAAAATGCTTTGCATATATTCTTGTAAAGTTTCTTGCCCCTCTTCTTAGCAAGACTAATCTAATGGGGGCAGTTAGGCATATATTTATTTTATGTATTACATTTTATATTTACTCATATTTAATATATCAATTATTCCAATTATTAATTAATATTTTTTTTTTATCTTTAAGTAAGCCTAACTCTTTCTTTTACTTTTTATTGTATCTTCTCATGTTATTATTTATTATATAAACTATATAATTTGTTATTTAAGTTTTAGATAATTAAATAAAGAAATACTTTTCTGTGGCCAATATAAAAACTATAAGATAAGGATTATTTAGTTATATTGGTTTTGCACATTATATTTAACGTATATTATCTATGTGCTATATACCTATATTACAAAATAAATTATTTGAATTTGAAACGCTTTGAAATCTTTTTCTTCAAAGTGAAATTCGACACGAAAAATGGTACTAATTCCAGAGCAGCATATGGAATTCTTAAATTTATACCTCAAAATCAATAATCAGCGCGGCGACCCAAAACACCACCTAGAAAACATTTACGCAGCAAAATATTCATATTTAATATGACGCCTGAAAAAGTGGAATTGTCATACAAAAATATCAAAAATTTCACAGTGGAATATAAAATTACTCAATTAGATTAGGACCTCAGATTCCTGATCAGCGACCCAAAAAACCCCCTAGAATCCTTTTCAAAGGCAAAATAATAATTTTAGATTTTTTTACAACAGTTACTTTTTTGGAACACTTTTGGGGGTTTTAACCCCCCTAACTTTCTGATTTTCGGAGGTACTGGCGAATGTTTCTGTGGGTCTAGGGAACACGTGAACGAAGGAATTTTTCAAATATTATCCTTTTTTTATTGACAGTTTCTTTTTGGGGGGCAGACCCTCCTAACTTTCTCATTTTCAGAGATAATGCAAAGGTATAATGTGGATGAATGTTCCTGGGAGTTTAAAGAACACGGGAAAGAAAGAATCTGTTAAATCGGTGCGGTTCCACCACTTTCCCACACTTTCCGACTTATTTACTAGATTATATGACACACAGTGAACCAATTGTAAACCTTTTGAGTGTCTGATACCATTTTAATTAACAAAGTTTCTTCTATGTATTTTTCCTTCCCGATCTGATCTCTTTATCAACTGTGTCTACTACAACCAGATATTTTTCTGCTTTGTGCTGTTCCACAACTTTCCCACACTTATTACTAGATTATATGACACACAGTGAACCAATTGTGAACCTTTTGAGTGTCTGATACCATTTTTAATTAACAAAGTTTCTTCTATGTATTTTTCCTTCCCGATCTGATCTCTTTATCAACTGTGTCTACTAACCAGATATTTTTCTGCTTTGTGCTGTTCCACAACTTTCCCACACTTATTACTAGATTATATGACACACAGTGAACCAATCGTGAACCTTTTGAGTGTCTGATACCATTTTCGATTAACAAAGTTTCTTCTATGTATTTTTCCTTTGCCGATCTGATCTCTTTATCAACTGTGTCTACTACAAGTAGATATTTTGCTGCTTTTTCGAAAGCCTTCATCGAAGCGCATGTTCAAATAGCTTTGTAACTCTCTCTTGTAATGTTGTCGCCGGTGTGATGAGTGTACGCACTATGTGCAGGGCAGCTGTTGCTGGCTGGACGGGGCGGGTCGCTGCGTGCGGCTGCAGGACTCCTCGCTGCTGACCCTCAGCGAGGTAGAGCGGCGCGCGCTGCAGCAGGCCGCCCTGGCGCGCCTCACGCAGATCACACAAAACAACAACATCCGAATACCCGACGGTGAGTCTACTACACTTGCTTTTTTTTGTATAGGACTTAAGTCTGACTCGACGGATGAGATCAAGTCTGTCCGCGGCTTAGTAAATTTTTTTAAAGGGTTTTTCCATACACGTACTCGTAAATTGGGGATGATTTTTTTTCTCGTCTATCCTATAATGTGGGGTATCGTTCGATGGGTCGTTTAAAAACATTATGGACGTGTAAAAACCATTTTTCGATTTAGGGACCCGTTGGCGAAATATTAAGCTTTAAATTGCTAATTTTTGTGAAGTCATACGGGTATAGGTCGCGCCAAACTTTTAGTCCCCTCTAAACACAACAATGTATGGGCTGTTCTTCGGGAGAGGAACTTCCGAGCGGACTAGAAGTTTGGCGCGATCTGTATTAGTAGACCAACTTATAAAATGTACTGGGAAACTACGGAACCCTTCATTGCGCGTGGCCCGACACGCACTTGGCTGGTTCTTAACATTGTCATGATTCCTAATTTTTAAAAAATTGTCACGTTTAGAAAATAGAGGGGACTAAAAGTTTGGCGCGACCTGTACTCGTAAACCTATAAAGCCTACTTAGCTGTGATAGTTTTCCTTTTAATTTCATTATATATACTACTTCTGTGAATTTTTTCACATAGGGGGGGGGGTACACTTGACTCTAACACAAATTTGCACTTTAAAGCTTAACATTTCGCCAACGAATCCCTAAATCGAAGAATGGTTTTACACACTCACAATGATTTTAAACGACCTACCCAATGATACCCCACACTATGGGATAAACGACAAAAAAAATCATTTTATCAACCAATTTATGTGTATGACAGGTACCCTAAATTTTTTTATTACTATGATACCCATGCCAAATAACAGCTTTCTAGTACTAATAGTCTCTGAGCTAAGCCGCGAACAGACGGACAGACGGACTTAGCGAAACTATAAGGGTTCCTTGTCGGACTACGGAACCCTAAAAAAGATATCGACCGTCTAAAATACTCCGGTGACAGAGACGAGGCTCCATGAAGCCAAAGCTACATAGCCTATGTGCATTATCTGCCTAGACTCTTTAGTTTACACAACAACTAAATTAGTAACTTTGTATTGGGGTCTTACTCGCGATAACTAACAACATAAGTACCTTAATATAAAGCTTGTGACCACGACAGCCTACAGAGGCGTCGAAACGTCAAGCACATATCTATTAAGGTATGTTGTTAGTTAGCGCGAGTAAGACCCCAACAAAGTTAATAATGTGTAAAAATCGCGAAAGTTTAAAGTTAACTAAATAAGTATTTAGCTGTTATTGTTAGTTTATTGCACATAATATTATTTACAAAACCTCAAAATGTTAATCAAATGTGTATATAATAAAGCCCTTGAGAATGCTTTAATAGCGAAACCGGTTGGGTGTAATATAGAATAAAATATTTTGTGGATAAGTACAAGAGTTTAAATAAACATAATGTAAATTAGTATTATTTTTTAAACAATCACACTGGCCAGTAAGACAGGATTGCACAAAAAAAGAAATATTCTCATGAAAACGAAATGGCGGCAGTAAAATTATCTTGTTGAGAACCTTGTTGCAAACATAATTTTGCAAGTTTTTTTTATTTCCTCGCGTTGGTGATGAAAGTAGAGTGCTACACACGGGTGTAAGTGATCAATTGCACCCTAGAACTATAAGCACCCTTGCTCGCTTCGCTCGGTAACTTAAAATGATAACTTACCTCCTTTGTATAACAATTTACTACTAAATTTTCTACCTTTCAAGAATAACAGATACTTGAAGGAAGAAAAATTTCACGAGTAATAGAGATAGAGTCTGTGGACACACATAAGTAGTATATTTTAGCACTCCAGTCTGGTTTCTACAATCAGTGTTGCTGTACGAAGAATTTTTAATTTACCGTCTTTTTCCAGTCTCATCTTTCGGTAGACACCCCTGTTAATTATAACATGGTCATTAATAAATCGAATAATACAGGTTCAAAGTTACAAAAATAGTTATGAAGAAAACATCTGTACTTTTCCATAAAATGTCTATTACAGTTACAATCTACTCTACCCAACCGGTTTCGCTAAAACAGCATTATCTTTATAAAATTAAATATTTAAAATAAAATTAAGAAAAAGCACTTGATAATGCTGTTATAGCGAAACCGGTTGGGCAGAGAGTAAAATATTATAAGAAATTAGTAGAAAA
Organism: Ypsolopha scabrella; assembly: GCA_910592155.1. Lineage (NCBI taxonomy): Eukaryota > Metazoa > Arthropoda > Insecta > Lepidoptera > Ypsolophidae > Ypsolopha > Ypsolopha scabrella. Next base: position 4,418,294 of record OU342972.1, on the reverse strand, counting down.
GTACAAGTGTTTTCTTTAAAACAATGTATGATAAGATTGACAAACACAGTGCCGAAAATCACAACTATCAACTTGCACCATTGATACTTAACCCAATATTATTTGTTCAAAACAAAGTTTCAGGACCACCGACTTGATGATAGCGATTTGTGATCTATATTCATAAGAAAGTAGTAATAAAGTCATGTTTTGTGTACTGAATATGTGTGAAATTTTAAATGAATTAGGTTATAAATAACCTCCAAGACGAAAATCATCGATAATAACTTTTATGTTTGCGCAAATAAAATATAACATTGATTGGACAGCACGCGAGCGAAGCCGCGGGCAAAAGCTAGTAATAACTATAAATAACTTATGTCCATAAACATACCAAAAGCGAAGTGGAGCAAACAAATTCCTCATAAACAGCTCCTAAAACCAAACTATGCGGCAAGTATCTGAAACTAATTATCCACTCGAAGCTCTGCAAAGAGGCGTCTACAATTGATTAGCTCTCGGAGTGCGGGCCGAGATTAACACGTTCAAACTTGGTTGGTTGCCAATCGTACACGAGTCTATGATTCCGTATGTAATCTCATCGGGCGGGATAATAATTATCATAGTAGAATGATAATTATTATAATAACCTTTCAGAATGTACAGCACAGGGTTATATTAAACTGGACATTCACTTGTATTTTCTCAACAGAAATGTGGCAAAGCTTTTCTGCGTAGTTACTGCGCCTTAAGACAACATAGGTAGTAAAAAAAATAGATTTTAAAACAGTAGAACTGCCATACAGTAGAGAGGGTTCTGAAAAAAAAACATGTTATAAAGCCTTTTCCAAGAAGATAAGAGAGCCAAAAACATGACAAAGAAATATGTGCTGTATAAAAAAAATTGCAAAGTGAAGGCTGTTTTTTCAGTTCAAAGCAGTAGTGCGTCCAAACTAATAAAGTAAAAATAACAATAATGACCGTTGTTATATGTTATTTATTAAGCTATTGACTTAAACATACAACACGTTATTTCTTGATTCACCGCACTACTCGGACGCGCATTTCTTCAGATCTTCAGATTTATCTCTTTCGTTGTGCGATGGACATATTGCGCCTTAAGTGCTGCCACTGCCACCTTAGAAAAATAAAATCATAACTTACCTACCATAATGATTATCAAAAGTATGCTCAATTAAATACCTAGAAATAGCAATGAACTGTGATTAAATAACAAGTTTTCATAGAAAACCACCTCGACAAGCAAAAATTCTACCTTTTTCTAAAAACGGTCGCTTTTAATCACGGATATCTATGCTTTTAATTCAAATTTTTGCTATAAATAGACGTGTTCTATGAATTCCCTTTTTCATAGAAAACCACTTCGACAAGCTAACATTAAAAATAAACGGCTGTTTTCAACATAAGTTCAATTTTTTGCGTTCTATAAAAACTCTGCTATTTAAAGATGGTTTATTGCTATTTATAGGCATTTAATTGAGCATTTCAAAAAAGATAGCAGAAAAAAAAAATTTTTTTTTCGTAAAGTGGTGCTTTCACAGCTCATAAAGTCATAACGAAAAAGTTTTTTTTTTCCTTTTTTGGCCATTACCACCCCTAACCGAAAACGATGATTAGACCTAGGATGAAGTGCGCTCGCCCAGAAACTAGGAGAGGGAGAGCAGGCAAGGCGTTAATCAGTCTTTTCAGGGACTTTCAGGCAAAGTATCTTAACATTAGGTCTTTATAATTCAATCTAACCTAGAAACTATGATTTGTTCTCATTGCTCTATTATTTCACCTACGAGTTTGGTTTATTAGAAGCACAAGGTGAGGCAGTTTAATATTTTGTTTTGCAAGACTCTTATTAGTGTTTCAAAGGCCTCCGTCTGTTATAATTTTATAAACTACTGCAAAATATTATGTGGGCTGACTCTAAAATTATAGCAGTTATGAAATCGTACCTCTCCCAGAGAATATAAAGTATTACTACGTAAAGAAGCGACACTCACCTCCCCGCGCGAGTTCATCGTCCCCCGCGGTCCCCCGCAGGTTAGTGGCAAATCTGATGGCAAGCAGTACTCTAGTACCGCTCATTCGCTGCGCGTGTTTTTTGTTTTGTTTCATTACGATACTGATTTTTAAGGACTTGCTTTTGGTCTTTCAACGGTTTTTGTTTTAATATGCTGAGTCAACTACTTATCTCATCAGTGCGAAACTTAGACACGTGTTTTTTCAGACCCTTGTCTTTCCGTTGTCAGGTCGGATACCTAATTGGACACATTTCACTCGAATGATTTTATTTTTGAAAATTATGCCTTTTTAAATGCTTTTTGAGTTATTCATTCGTTTTATGTCCAAACGGCTTGAGTTTTATGTCTGAAATTACTGCTATAACAAGAAAAAATGGTTTATTTTCCGATGTACATGAAATAGTTTTTCGTAAAATCCAGAAAAACCTCGAAAATTGAATGATTATGCGTGCCGGTAGCGCGCGAAGGCGTTCTAATGGAGACTTACTGACAACATACTGAAGTTCAAAATCACTCAGTAAATTATCGTGCACCATGGGCTAAGCCGTAATCAATATGGTTTGTTATTCTGGTGTCTATGGAAGCCTAGAAAACGGAGTATCAATAAAGAACGGAGATATTTTTAATTTATACTAAAATTTATGAAGAGCATCACATAAGTTAAATATTTTTGAGTGCATTACAAACTAGAAAAGCTAAATTAGAAACAAATGTAAAGACAAAAATTTAATAAATTCCTCGGGCCAGGATTCGAATCTGCGACCTCTTGTTATCAAGACAAGCGCGCTAACCGACTGCGCCACCGAGGTACTTACCTAGACCGTTGAATTTTTCCACCATACTTGTCCACCGAATATTTTTGTAACTATTTGATCTACCTAGCTTGTAATGCACATACTGAACGCTCACGAGGGCGTTATGTGATTTCACGCCTTGTTCTTAAGAAACAGATGGCGCTGTCGTCGCTACAATATGTGTTGCTTCAGACAGTTAAGAAATTCACAGTTCTCATTAACTAAGATTATGTTTTTGTTGCGAAATCCATCGCTTTGGAATACTCTAAATATTATTAGAGTGCATTACAAACTAGAAAAGATAAATTAGAAACAAATGTAAACACAAGAATTTGAAAAAATTTCTCGGGCCAGATTTAAGCCGTACAGATGGACAAACAGACAGACAGCGGATGCTTAGTAATAGGGTCCCGTTTGGCACCCTTTGGTTACGGAAAAATGGGTCTTTAAACAGACAATCCCGACGCTACGTTTCTACTTAGTTTAGGTTATAGTGGACCGCCGATATCAACCTTACGTTATAAAAGGAGGTCCTCTGTAACTTCAACTCAAACTTGACTCAAGAATGAGTTCAAGTAATCACTTTCCCATTTAAGGGCAGCGGATCGCACCGCTGATGTTATTGACTACTGTCAACTAACAACAGTACCTGTGATCGTCACGTTTTACCGCAACAGGCACAGGTCACCCGACATCGCACCCACCTCATCCGCGCTCTGCCTACCTGTGTATGCAACAATAACGCCTTAAAAGGGTCAAGACAGGATAGCCCCGAGCAGTACCAAGCGCTGCTCCTCCGCCGTCAAGCAATATATGACATGATTGACTCAACTAAGTGCTGTTGGACCCGCCAGAGAAGCTGGCTCCCTCATTATCCAAGGAGGTACTCGGAGCTGCACGCACGCTCACCTCGCGGAATAAAAATGCACGAAACATAATTACACCAAACCCTTGTTCCAAACGCTATCTTGACCTTACGGCTTCGATAACTCCTACGCGGACGGGTGACCCGGACAACACCTCTAGCGTCGGGTTGTCTCCTCTAATATCCAGATAGAGTGCCGGAGATGAAGTCCTCCCACTGAAACCGCACGGTCGCGCACACGAATGCACGCGTCCATACGCCAGCAGTGTTCATCGGACAACTTGAGGACAACTCACGTGCCCCGCATAACCCGTTCACATTGGTGGCCGCCCAAGCGCCGCTACTAGGGAATGCTAACTGCTCACGGAGACGAGCGTCCGGTGACAAGCTATACCGGACAGACACGTGCTCGAACCCCTGCAGTTCAAACCACTAAGTTATTAGCCGAAACTAATAACATTATTAGTTCATAAGTTAGATTAAACATCATTAAACAGACAGACAAAAATTGTAAAAAACGGTTGTTTCGGTTATAATACAATACTAATAACGGAGGACCGTCATGAGTGGCAAAATTTCGGAAAGGCCAGCAGTGGACGAACACGGGCTGATGGATGGATGGATAATAACTAATAATCAATTTTGAAAAAAATATTCAACCTACAGAAACTACTTTTACGTGGAATCGAATTGAGTCTGTGAAACTCAGCGATTAATTGGTTACAACACTATTTAAAAAAATAGACTGAGAACGTAACTGTTTTTGAGATTGCATTTTATTTTGTAATTCGCGTGAAAATAATCATCTTCATCCTCATCATCTTTCAGCCTGTTTCGTCCACTGCTGGACATAGGCCTTTCCAATATTTCGCAACTCTTGGCGGTCCTCCTGGATTAAATGCCCATACTCACACACGCTGGGCAGGCGGGTTAGAGAGCGCGGTGCCAAAACCTTTGCACCAGTGACGCCGCTGCCCGTCACCAGTCTGTTTTATATAAGGCCCGGCAATTGGGGATGGATATACCGCTATCCATCGGTCCCAGGCAAAGGTGGGCCGCCTGCATGGTTTTGCCTGAGAGCTGTTCTCTTACTCTCCCCCGAGTAACTTTCGGAGGATTTGCGAGTAAGATTGTGGTACCTCCACAGTCGAGCTCTACCAGCTGTAAAGTGAAAATAATACTTGGAATAATTTCTGTCATAAGGTGCCAATAAAACTAATGTACTTCTTTGAAACCCAATAACTTAATCATTATTTCTTTATGGTTTCGTTTATTTCATTTAAAGTTACTTTATTGTCAGCTGCCGAAACGGGCCTCTTATATTGTAACAACTATAGTTTCAGAGATTATCCGTGCGAATGTTATTAATGGCTACCTATGTCCCTAGAGGACTGCCTAGAGGATAGCTTTTGTCCATGTAAATAAAATGTATTCACAAAAGTAATGGCATATTTACAAAAGTGCACTAACTCCGTGAAAGAATTCTCAAAATCGGTTCAGAAGTTAGCGCATCCATAAATTACGTGAGGCGTTTAGGGGGGGAGGGGGTCAAGCCGAATCTCACCCAATCTCACGTGGAGGAGTGGGGGGTCCTGGCAAGTATCACGTAATTTTTTTCCGCAGGAAATTAAATTATATTCATTTACCAATTTCAGTAGTTCTCATTTGAGTATTTTATCGTTCAATTTTTTCACTGAGATTCTAGACTATGATCTTAGTAATCTTAAATATTAGGTCCTTACTAAAAATAATAAAACAATTTGTTTTTTAATATAAATCCAACGCAATGAAGCATATATTAACGTATTTACACTGAAAATACACATTTTGAACAATCTCACGTGAGATTAGAGGGAGGGAGGAGGGGGTCAAGCTAAATCTCACGATGTCTCAGTAACGGGGGAGGGGTCCAAAAACGCCAAAATCACATCACGTAATTAACGGACGGCCACTTATAGAGATTACCCACGCCAATATATTAATGTCTATTTTCCCAGGGAACTTTCTGTTCCCACGAAACTCTATCTGTAGCCTATAACTTCCACCCTAGGAACTGCCCATCCCCAGAAAGAAATAGCCTATAATAGCGTTCAGGAATAATGTAGCTTCTTAAATTTATAAGAGTTTTTAGAATCGGGTTAGTAGTTCCGGAGATTGACTTCTACTTCGAAACTGAAAAACAAACTTTGCATTATTACTCTTTATAATATTAGTATAGAATAGTGTTGATGTAGATTTACATAAAAGACATGTATGCGAAAGTGTATTGCAAAAATATATTCATTTATATTTCATTAGTTCATTTATTCAAACTATAATCTCTTCAACGAAGACACAATTATTAAGATCGAACTTCAGTTCAGGTATGTCCTTTCAACAATTGTCTCGAAATATAACATTACTAAAATAGCCCTTTGTAATACTTAAATATACAAACAAAATCATGTGACCAGAATCAGTCGTTATCCCATCAGACCATTGCCAAAGATTTATTCGATTTATTATAAGATATTTTACATCTCGAACGAAGTATCGTGACGTTCGTGACGTAATTGTGACGTCACTGCGTCACATTTTGCGTAACGGCGCGCGCGCAACGACGACGACGTATTTATTTAAAGCGGCCATCTTTGAAATAGCATCGCGTATGTCTTGTTATGTGTATTTATAGAGTGCTTTCTAGTAGGTCAACTGGTCGTAGATCGTAGAATTTTTTTATATCTTAACCGTTGCACTTATTTAGCTTCTACCGCGATTGGTGGAATGCTTCGATACGACCTAGAATAAAGCGCGCTCGCACAGAAAATAAAAACCGGCCAAGTGCGAGTCGGACTCGCGCACGAAGGGTTCTGTAGCATTATCTATAAAAACGGCAAAAAAATGGGATTGCGCTCGTCCGACTCGCACTTGGCTGGTTTTACTATTTGTTGTTATAGCGGCAACAGGAATACATCATCTGTGAAAATTTCAACTGTCTAACTATCACGGTTCTTGAGATACAGCCTGGTGACAGACGGACAGCGAAGTCATAGTAATAGGGTCCCGTTAGTTACCCTTTGGGTACGGAACCCTTAAAAAAGGGAAAGCGGCCGAGGTGTTAATAAAAACCGCACAAGTGCGAGTTGAACTCGCCCACCGAGGGTTCCGATAAATATTATATTTTTTTTGGATTTAATTACACATGTATAGTTTTCAGATTTTTCCTTTACTTGTAGTATCCATCAGCCTGTTTCGTCCACTGCTGGACATAGGCCATTCCAGGATTTTACCACTCTTGGTGGTCCTCCTGGAAGAAATGCCCATACTCACACACGCTGGGCAGGCGGGTTGGTGAGCGCGGTGCCGAAACCCTTGCACCAGTGATGCCGCTGCCCGTCACCAGTCTGTTTTATATAAGGCTCGGCAATTGGGGATGGATATACCGCCATCCATCGGTCCCAGGCAATGGTGGGCCGCCTGGTTTTGCCTGAGAGCTGTTCTCTTACTGTCCCCCGAATAACTTCGGGAGGATTTGCGAGTAAGATAGTGGTACCTCCACAGTCGAGCCCGGCATCAGCTCTACCACCTAAATACTTGTAGTATAAGACGGTATTACTTGCAAAATTTCATAGTTCTAGGCCAGCGGAAAATACCCTATAAATTTTGATTCCCTTAAGAGTGTCGAAATATACGTTTTTTGCGGCATAAACTTATGCTATACGTATCTTTTTTTACGTTAACTTAGAAGTTAGATTTTTTCACAGCCTCAAGGAACTATAGACCTGAGCATATGGTTTTAATTTCAACTCGATATCTCCACGCATTCCCGATATAAAGGGTCTTGCTCGACAGACGAATAACAAAGTGATCCGTATATAAGGGCTCCGTTTTTTCCTCTTGAGGTACGGAACCCTAAAAATCTATGGAAGTTGGTGATGGAAGAATGTACTAATAAATTATTATGGAAAAAGTTTCTTCGCACTTTATATGAAAATTCAAAACATTTTTTAATAAAGTTTATTTACATTTAACTAAAGTATGTAGGTGCCATTTTGTTCGATAACTTTCTGCCATCTTCTAGGTGCCATCCCATTGCTATAGAAACTCTAGGGCTTCTGATCAAAAAACCGCGACAAGTGGTTTTGGCAGTCCCCTCGTGATGTTAACCTGATACTGCCTAAAGAATTCTGAAGAGACCGAAACAAGTGGAAATCTGAAGGTGCAAGGTCAGGAATACACGGCGGATGCATTAATACGTCCCAGCCAAACTCTCATAATTTTTGCTGAGTGGCTAAAGATGTGTGAGGTCTAGAGTTATCATGATGAAAAACCACACCCCTTCTGTTGACTAATTCCGGCCGCATTCTCTCAACTTCTTGCTTTAATCTCATCAGTTGTTCGCAGTAGAGTTCAGAATCGATGGTCCTGCCTGGCGGTAACAGCTCATAATGAATAATGCCCTTCCAATCCCACCATACACACAACATTACCTTGTTGCGAGATAACCCGGGTTTCGCCAGAGTCTGTGAAGCCTGACCAGCCTTTGACCACGACCTTTTTCGCACGTTCTTGTCGTACGTGATCCACTTTTCATCACCAGTTATCGGTATTTTCAAAAATGGTTCGGTTTCATTAAGTCGTAATAAAGAATCACAAATGAGTACACGGTACATTAAGTTTCTTTCAGTGAGCTCATGAGGCACCCAAATATCGAGCTTTTTTGTGTACCCAGCTTTTTTCAAATGCACCAAAACTGTTTTGTGGTCAATCCCCAGTTCTTCAGCTACATCGTAACTACTGATATGCCAATCTTGCTCCACTTTTTCAAAAATGGAATCCATTTTATCCGTAACAGGGCATCCAGAGCGAGGTGCATCTTTGACATCAAAATTTCCGGATTTGAAAACGCTTAAACCAAATTTGTGCTACTCTCACAGACAATGCACTAGGTCCATAAACATCACGATTTTTTTTCGCGGCTTGCGTTGCGTTTTTACCTTTTTTGTAGTAAAATTTTAAAATGTATCGAATTTCTTCATTAGATTCACTCATCTTAACAGTAAGAGAAACAAATGAAAATCACAAATTGTACCTAATTTTAATTTGGAATTATCTTTTTTCAAATTTAAACTTTTTAATATTACCAAAACCAGCCAGATACAAAGAGATTTTATTGTAAGTTCAAACATACTATTTGCGAAAAGAGTTTTTCCCAACCTATTATTTAAAGAAATACTACTGAAATACTGATGAACTTAGTACATGTATCGCATTACTTTATTTGTTTAGAAGGTTGTAGTATTGTCTTCACAAATTATGATGCGTAGTAAAAAAAAGCCTTACGAATACTATGTTCCACTTAAGAGGGGTCCCCCAGCAAAATGCTGTGCGAAGTCCTTTCTTACTTCTTTTTAACTCGTTTGTATGTATATAGACATAAAAATAAATAAAAAATACTGCACTTATCTCCAATAAATTGCCGTGCAGTTTCACTAATCAATTATTGTCTTACTTTTGAATACCTGAAGATATTTGCTTTCGAAATAATGACTGAAGTTAGAAATATTTACTGATTTCATGCATCTACACCTCAAATTGACGTTATTTATTTTCAAGCAAAACACGAATTGTTAGAGAATTTGATAAGTACAATATTACACATAGGTGGTAGAGCTGATGCCGGGCTCGACTGTGGAGGTACCACCATCGTACTCGCAAATCCTCCCGAAGTTATTCGGGGGAGAGTAAAAGAACAGGTCTCAGGCAGAACCAGGCGGCCCACCATTGCCTGGGACCGATGGATGGTGGGATCCATCCCAAATTTCCGGGCCTTATTTAAAACAGACTGGTGACGGGCAGCGGCGTCACTGGTGCAGGGGTTTCGGCACCGCCCTCACCAACTCGCCTGCCCAGCGTGTGTGAGTATGGGCATTTCTTCCAGGAGGACCGCCAAGAGTGGTGAAATCTTTCCGTCTGCAAGAACAGAACAGCGGACAGAACAGCGATATTAACAAGGCTTCGTTGCCCTTCGAGTACGGAACCCTAAAAACAATGTGTGACCGAACCATAATATTGAAAAGTATAATTGAATCGTATGTGTATCAGTTTTGTAATCAAGCAGATGGTCGCTGCCAGGAAACATGGATTGTGATACGGAGTTCCATCTCACTTCACATCGTGGATCTGTCAATAAGAATCGTTTGAACAGTATCTGAGAGCAGCATCAGTTCAGATTCAGGAATATTATCTATGAATAGCCGCTGAAATCTTCGGCATGTGGGGCTATTCTTGTACAGATATCTTTAGACAGGCTGGCATTTGATATTTTGAGTCGTGTTATGCGAATTGTTCCTAACAAAATACTTGCCCTTAAGTGCAGTAGAAATTTCAGCTGGAACTCATTTCTGTGTACAGATTTTGTTATCATAAATTATGATAACTAATGAGGATTATACTTTAAAATAAATAACAAACAGGGTTTGTCACTATAAAGTATAAATAAATTTACAATTGTCACTTCTTAATGTTCAATGACTATGCCAAAAAGCGTGGGCGGTTTTTGGTGATGTAGTTTTTATTAATTTCAACAAAGCGCAAATGATTTTTTAAATTAGAATCCATCCATCCATCAGCCTGTTTTTTCCAGGATTTTGCCACTCTTGGTGGTCCTCCTGGAAGAAATACCCATACTCACACACGCTAGGCGGGCGAGTTGGTGAGCGCGGTGCCAAAACCCTTGCACAGTGACGCCGCTGCCCTTCACCAGTCTAGTTTTTATAAGGCCCGGCAATTAGGGATGGATATACCGCCATCCATCGGGCCCAGGCGATGGTGGGCCGCCTGGTTTTGCCTGAGAGCTGTTCTCTTACTCTCCCCCGAATAACTTCGGGAGGATTTGCGAGTATGATGGTGGTACCTCTACAGTCGAGCCCGGCATCAGCTCTACCACCTAAATTACAAGTGTAAATGAAATTATTTTATACCTTTTAGTAACAACAGTATATTTTTTAGTATTTTAAACTTACTGCGAGCTTCTTTCGTTTAAACTTGCACCAATTCCTGACCTTAAGGTGGTCATGCAAAATAGTGGAAACCGGTGATCCAATCTTTAGTTCAGCCTGAATCTCTTGATGTGTAGTGTTCCTATTTTCCTTTGTTAACCACTCCACTCCGATGACGTTTCGTGGGTTACCGCTGTTGGCGGACGTCCAGTCCTAGGTTCATCTTTGAGGTGTTCTCGGCCACGTTTGAACTCGCGAAACCATAATATTACAGTTGCTAACGAAGGAACAGCAGTCTCTAAACCTTAAACCTTACTTGTAGTTATAAAAAACCAAGGCAAAAATTAACTGTCGCCAAGTTGCAAAAATTTAATTTAAAAAAAACCGGCCAAGTGCGTGTTGGGCCACGCGCAAAGTAGTGTTCCGTAGTTGCCCGGTACATATAAGTTGGTCTACTAAAACAGACCGCGCCAAACTTAATAAACCTGTAAAGCCTACTTAGCTGTGATAGTTTTCTTTTTAAATTAATTATATATACTACTTCTGTGAATTTTTTCATATTTCTATAAAGAACCGTTTATCCAGCAGGGGGGGGGGGGGGGACGCTCCACTCTAACTAAAATTTTCTCTGTAAAGCTTAATATTTCGCCAACGGATCCCTAAATCGAAAAATGGTTTTCACACACCCACAATGTTTTAAAACGGCCTATCCAACGATACCCCACACTATAGACGAGGAAAAAAAAATCATCCCCAGTATAAGTGTACCAAAAAAAAAATTTTTCGTGGTTTTATTCTACCATTTTGTCGGCGTGATTAATATTTATATCCATGCCAAATTACAGCTTTCCAGTAGACAGACGGACATGGCGAAACTATAAGGGTTCCTTGTCGGACTACGGAACCTTAAAAAACTAGGCGTAAGTGGCCAGTAATGTTTAACCAGGAGATTTAAACTAAAATTATGTTTCGATCGGTTGTATTGGTCCGTGTGCCATACCCATCAGTCTTTAAAATTGGGGGGGACAGAATTAAACTTATACCACGTACTGCTGGGGCCATGTGGAGCAAAAAAGTCGGGGGGACGGGACATCACGAGGAGAGGGAATATTGGAGAGTAATAAAATAAAATGGCTAAAAATCTTTAGAACGCGTAGTAATTTGTTGGTTACATACAAGGGAAGCTAAAAAATAATGTCGAAGCCCCACTGCCTTAGCTTTTTTTTAGCCTGTATTTGTGATGAGTGGTATCACTATTTTAGGATCATATTCACGTTGTTTTTTTACCCGCGTTGTCTTAGTTTCAAGACTCCTTTATTGAAATCGGAAACGGATGTGTCCGACTTTCAAGATCTGTAGATTTACTTTTGATCAATCGTTTCAACTCATTCACTTATTATTGGTTTTAATTCAAATTCTTCGTGTAAATTACCTTCCCCAGTTTCCCGGTGACATAACACATCGTAGCAAATTAACGTTCATCCACATTGGTTACTTCATCATTAGAAGCACTCATTTACCTCAGCGCGAGGAGGTAAATCATTAAGATAGCATCAGTTTAATGTTCCGTGGACAAATACTTGGACGATCGCGATCTGCACGTAGGTGTGTACTCGTCCTCATTGCAATGTTTAATTGAAAGGGTTACCAGCATAGCTAAAAACGCAGAAAAGCCAAATCGCTTCGTTGGGAGACAAAACTTCTCTATACAGGTTGAAAATGAACCTTCTAGTTATAACAAGGCGAACTGTTCTATGTTCGAAATAAGAATTACATGATTTGTTACTTTTGTAATGATTCATAATTTAAAAAAAAAGATATCGGTCGTCAAATGAAGCACTAATACTCCGGTAACAGAGACGACGCTCTCGAAAACCTATGTGTACATGGTATAAATGTGCATTATTTACCGCCGGAAATATTGTCTACTAGCTTTGGCCCGCGGCTCCGCCCGTGTGTTATTCGGTTTAAGGACATGCTTTTTTCCGGGATAAAAATTAGCCTATGTGTTAAGGTAGGGTATAAGCTATATTCCATTCTAAATTTCATCCAAATCCGTTCAGCCGTTTCAGCGTGAAAGAGTAACAAACATACACACACACTAACACACGCATAAACTTTCACATTTAAAATATTAGTGTGATGTGATTGTCAGTCATATGTCGCGTCGCGTATGTTGACCATTCATTTGAAATTTGGGAAATAAAAAAAATAAAAAAATAAAGTTTTTTTGACGGTTTTGTGTTCTGTTAAGTGATTCAGATTTATAGATTTCCATAAAGCTAGGGGTTCATTTTCAACTCGTATAAGGTGACTTAATATATCCAAATTTATACTGGAGACTCGGGAAGTGATCAGGACCCAGGTTCATTAAACCTGTTTGTGAAATAGGTACCAAAATTAAAATTAAAATTTCCTATACTAGTCGAGGTTGTTCTTGAACGAGTATAGAGACACAAAAAAATATATTTTTAGTATTTCACAAAAAGGCTCATTGAACCTTAGTCCTGACCACTTGACGAGTCTCCAGTATGAATTTGGCTTTATAAACGAAAGTCACCTTATATAGTTTAAATTAAACAATTAGACAAAATAAAACAAATCAACCATTTTTTTCCGTGGTGAATACAGTCCGTAGTAATTTGGTATTTTAAGTAATTGTAAAGAATCACTGCTCCTCAAATTATTGCACTTCAAATCAAAATATTTATTTTGTAATATAGATACATAAAGTATACTTTCTACACGTCAAAGTTAATCTTTACAATATATATCTTTAGAATAAAAAATATAAAAAGGTAATATGTATATGCTAATAAGAGAAATACACTCAAAAAATTAATTATACACCTACATAAAATAGAGAAATCTAGACTTAAAAAGGATAAAATTCTTAATCTATGCTAGATAAAATGTTAAAAACTCTGAGCCGGTTCGAACGCGAAACCTCTCACTTACTGGGCGATTGCTCTATCAACTGAGTTACCCAGGTCTCAACATAACTTGTTAATTTAACCATGTGTTCTCCCGTACCACAAAGATTATACTAACTCACTTTATGATTTATTTCTGCAATAACTTAATAAGTATTAATCTGTATCTCTTTGTGTTTAAAATAATATAGAAATTTCCATCATCCATCCATCAGCCTGTTTCGTCCAGGATTTCAACACTCTTGGCGGCCCTCCTAAAAGAAATACCCATACTCACACACGCTGGGCAGGCGGGTTGGTGAGCGCGGTGCCGAAACCCTTGCACCAGTGACGCCGCTGCCCGTCACCAGTCTATTATTTATAAGGCCCGGCAATTGGGGATGGATAAACCGCCATCCATCGGTCGCAGGCAAAGGTGGGCCGCCTGGTTTTGCCTGAGAGCTGTTCTCTTACTCTCCCTCGAATAATTTCGGGAGGATTTGCGAGTAAGATGGTGGTACCTCCACAGTCGAGCCCAGCATCAGCTTTACTACCTAATATAGAAATTTATTGTTTAGTTATTCTACCAAAAAATATTGTTTAGTAAATATTCAGCTGACATTGCAGCAAGTTTACGTGTAGAAATATACAACACTGTTTAAATTGTTGAAAATTACATTTGTATCTAGAAAAAATTATCAAATCCAAAATGACAGGTCTTAAAAAGATTTAGCTTGGCAAACTCATAGTTTAGTATTTTATGAGACATAACAAAAGCGCTTAGCTTGAAATAGGGCTTTCTGGATCCATAAAATCAATTTCATCTTTGGTCAGAAATAAAATCTAAAACAGGATAAAACAAGAAAATATTTTTATTTTTTGATTAGTTGTAGCGACAATCAATCAAGAGTGATGCATAAAACGGTAACCCTAAATCAAGTAAGTAAGTTAAATTAAATAGTAGGGTAAACATACCCGTGGCATAGGTCCAAGAGGAATGATTTAATTCCACAAAACATTCGCGGGCACCCGTCGTCGGCGTGGCGTGGGAGAACTCTTTATCTGATGTGATGCTGATCCCCGTATAAATATCTGTGACAGAGTTTTGATGGGGCTTTAGATACCAGTTAAATAGACATTTCCATCAGCCCAATACCATTCTAAATTAACATTCATCTGTGCATATACACAAGCTTGGCTCCCAGAGGAATTGGTGCAGAGAACGAATGTTCAGTTGCTTATTCATGAAAGGAGTCATATACTCTTCAGTTCGGATGATTTTTACTTCACTCATCTTCAATATGACACCGATTTGGTCGACATTTTTACTCCTGCAATGGCAAGGTCGGGCCTACCTTCAATTTATATCCATTACTCTTCTTTCTATGGCATACCTAGATATCATAACAATATGATTCTAATACTTATCAGTTGTGTTATTACAACATTTTCTTCTTTACTTAAACTTCATTTCATCTCGAAATTTAAAAAAAGGAACGCTTATAGGAGCACGTTGTTGCCCGTCTGTCAAGACCCTTTTCCTTGGGCCCCGTTAGAGATATCAAGTTTAGACAGAAATCTACTAAATTTCTACTACCGAAATCTACGGTCCCATAATGCTATTTAAAAATCAGACTTCTAACTCAATGCAAAAAAAAGTTATTAACCCGCGAATAATCAGGTTTTTCACAAACAATAGTATATTATGCAACTAGTGAATAAAGGACGGATTTAAAGCGAGGGCCATAGATGAATTACGAGCAAGTAAAGGATTCTAACGACTGAATCACGACCGCAGGTGTTAGAATCCTGAGCGACGCGAGTGATGCATGGCCCTCAATATAAATCCGTACTTTATTCAAGAGTTGCATACTATACTTTATACCATGACTACGAGAAAAAGTAATAATTTAAGCAAAAATAGACATTTAATAAAGAAAAAGGAAGGTTAAAATAATTTAGGAAAACAGACTCTGAAAATGTGCCCGAAGCTTGATTTTCATTTTTCCATTTGCAAAACTCATCGTAGGCTTTGATGTAAATGAGCCGTGATTTGTTGGGTAGACAGTTTTCTACTATATCGGCCGCCCTCTCTTTCATAAACTCAGGTAACACATCTTCTTCATCACTTGAATGCATATTCAATCGATTTATTATAAAGTAACACTAAACTTTGTGTTCGTACAACTTACAGTAATCAAAATAGCGCCAATTTTTTCTGTAATGGCAGCAAAGAACACGAAACAGTTTTTATTCTAATGCTAAACTCCTCGTCGCAAAAATCGACCAATCAAATCTCTAGGAGTTATTTGCACAAAGAGTCTGTATGTCGAGTATTCTTTGCGGAAGGAGTTTGTATCGAGTATTTTTTGCGCAAAGAGGTTGTATAAGCATTGAGATGGAGGTCGAATATATTGGTGTGTTCTAAGTTCAAACACCAGAATAGTGATAAAGGCCTTTTTATTCACCGTTTTCTGTGAATAAAATAAGCTTTTTAGAGTGGAAATGGTATAAAATGTTTTTACTATCAAATTTTGTATTTAATACTTTCATACATTTTTCAAACAGCAAAATTTGATAGTAAAACATTTTTTCGGTGAAAAAGCTGATTATTAGCGGGTGTAGAATTGATGGAACGTGTAGGAAAAAGTAACACAATTAAATTATACTGCTTCTGTCGTGGTTATTGGTTCCCATAAGTTTGTATGGAGAGCGGTTTTGGTTTGGACCATCCTTAATTAGACGCTTTGGATATGTCACAGTTAAAACCCAAAATCAGTTAGAAACCGTTTGCTATACAAAATAGGTTGCGATGACGAGCGAAGCGGAGCGGAGCGAGGCGACCCCCGAAGTTTTGTATGGCACTAACTAGTTAAAACTAGTCCTAACTGATTGCGGGTTTTAATTGTAACAGATATGTACATGTAGTTTAATAGATCGTATGTATCAAGTTGTTACATTATAACTGCTCGTGGAATAATTTTGGGTTTTAAACGGGATGTACGAACCACTCAGGGCGCTATTTTGTGTATGAATCTTGATTTTTCCCATTCGTATGCATACCTTCTGCTGTTATCATCATATCTTCCTACAACCAGATATCGTTGTTGTAGTTAGTGAGCGTGATGGAAGCCTCTCCTAGTTTTATATAACGCGATAGAAAGAGAAACGCTTTGGAGGTGAATAAATGTATAGCCACGCGGTTTTGTGCGAGCTGAATTTAGGAATACGTTAATCGGCAGTCTTAATATCTAAAATTTTGCAATCAACAACTATCGCGCAGTCATCGCACAATTTGTCAAACAAAATTAGTATTAGCTACAGCGATCGCTCGCTAATCGTTTGCTTTCTGCTATTGCAACATGAATGCACTTTTTATTTTTTTCGTTCGTTGAATCATTCACTTTTAGGCGAGGAATTCCGAAGCAATCGAGAACTATTAGTTTGTTTGTTTATTTAAATTGGTTTTGAGGTTAATAAAATAACGCCGTATCGCGTGTGCGTTTTTCATTAAGTCAGTTTTGGTTTTAGTTTTCCTTTTAGCGTTAACAAAACGAGTGTATGTGTGCACCAATTTGAAAATGTGAGTATATTTTTCAAGAAATATTTTTTATGATTTTAATATGCACATACCTATCAATTAAATGAATTTTTAATATAAATCTTTGTAGGTCCAACCGCGTGTCCCAGGACCAAATGAACCACCTGCTAGACTACCTCATTAAATTAAATTAAAATTAATTAATATTTCGTTTCTATGATCTAAAATAACTCAATATTCAAAACAAAACTGAAGCGATTCCTAAGCGATCAGTGTTTGGGCTGTTGCATTTTGACGTTTCTGATTGCGTTCACACAGCTGTCGCTTGCTGTCAAATATGGCATAAGTAATACGAAACTTTGGTCCCTGTAAAGGACAGAATGCACTTTTTAGTATTGTGATTGCTCGCTAGTGGCAGCACCGTTGACTCTTTGCTATCGCTCCGCTATTGCTCCGCTATTGCTCCTTCCGTAATATGAAAGTGACTTTTGACAGCAGAAATTGCGCAATTATTGTTGATTGCTTTCTGTTTGCAAGATACGTAATAAGCTTGCGGTTTGAGAGTTAAGCCTATCATCGGGTTAACCCTTGATAGGTATAACCCATGCATAAGCTTAACTCTACTAAAGGGTTACCCTGGATTTGAAAGTTAAGCCTGTCATAGGGTTAACCCTCCACAGGGTGTAACCCAGGCATAAGCTTGACTCTATTATAGGGTTACCCTTGGTTTGGAAGTTAAGCCTGTCATAGGGTTAACCCTCCATAGGGTGTAACCCAGGCATAAGCTTAAGCCTATCATAGGGTTATACAGAGCATTTTATTGGGTTATCTAGGGTTTTGAATTCTTCCCACATTGCCCTTTGACAAATAGACCTTTTTGTTGCCAGTTTTTGTTTGGCCTTTGGTTCGACTTAATCCTTATTAGATCCCTTATACACACGATAGATAAAGCAGTTCAAGTAGATACTGAAACAGTGACCTGTGCTTTAAAAGAAAACGGTGACATTCATTGTTACATCGGTGAATTACCTGAACCAAAGTTTTTTAGTAAGATAAGACCCAAAGACATTCGAAATCAATACTTTGCCAGTCTCATAGCATTTGAATTAAAGCGAGTGAAATATGAAGACCGTTCTACGGTATACATGAAGATATTTAATGTTATCAAAGAACACATTGACGGAGGAAACATGAATGATTCGAACAAGTCATAACACCATTGATCTTGCATTATTTAATTACCCACTTACTTATGACAGCCTTTTCATTCCTTTATACAATTTGTATAGCGCAAGTTTGCTTTCAACTAGAGTTTTAACTGTAGGTTGATACGTGCTTTTCAATGTCATAGTATTTACCTGCAGGTGTCCCGCAAGGATCAGTATTAGGGCCTACTTTATTCTTGGTTTATGTCAACGATGTTCCTAAGCAACCGAGAACGCAATTGGCTTGTTTTGCTGATGACACTACCTGTTTTACGTCATGCTCGGACATTGATTTAGTAATTGATCGACTGCAGCTGTCCATTGAACTACTATGCACCTACTTTAATAAATGGAAACTGAAATTAAATGAGTCAAAGACAGAAGCAATCCTAATAACTCGTAAACGTCAAACCCCCAATCGCAAACTAGTTATAAATAACTACTTCATTCCGTGGAAGAAGAGTGTAAAATACTTAGGTGTCCGTATTGACGATAAGGTAAACTGGACCTCACATATCGAGTCACTTCGTAATAAAAGTATTAAGGCTATGAATGCACTTAGCCCTATCTTCAATAGGCGCACGAAACTAAGTCCTAAAACAAAATTAAATATTTATTCAACTCTCATTCAACCCTGTCTAACATACGCTGCACCGGTATGGAGTAGCACGTGTGAGACAAATTATAATAAACTACAGATTATCCAAAACAAAGCCCTTAAAATATCGCACAACACTCCCTTTTTAACAAATTTGAAATTGCTTCACGAAAGAATTAATGTTCCTAAACTAAAAGAATTTATTATTAAAATAACCAAAAATTTCTACATTTATAAGAATCCTTATCATTCTAACTCATTAGTGTCATCTATAGGTAGATCAAGACTACGAAACTTACCTTACGTCGATAGTTACAACCGTTATCGGTTGCCCCATCACTACGTGCTGAGGGCTGACTAAAAGTTGCTACAAACTTAACTAGACCGACTTGTACGTTTATAATTTTTACTCATACGACATAGAGTCCATTTTGTATTATGAAATATGAATTATTAGGTTTGTTAAATAATTCTTATCATAGAGAGTTGCTATGCTTGCCCAATGCAAAAATAATTTACATATTTTGTTATGAAGATACCCTAAATATTGTTGTAGCTTTTTATGATATAGTGATATCAAAGTTTTTTGTTTAGTTTAAGTTACGTGAGGCCACAAATTGAAACCTTCACAAAAGGTTCATATATTAATGTATTGTGATTTTTGTATGTAGTTAATTATGTGTAAAATTCTATTATACTCATGTTATAAGCTTTAAGAGGCGTATAAGCCTACGGAGTAACTCCTAAATTAGTTTAAGTACCTACTTGACAGTGTCTTGTTGTGTGCTACTTTTTGTTTTTATTTAATAAAGAATTCTGAAAAACAAAACAGTATTCTTTGAGTATCCTTCTTTAGACAATCAAGTGATTTAGATGGCACAACAACATCACTTATAAGGCTTTTTAGTACTAAAGTGAGGACCGTGGATACTTTCACATCACAGCCTGCTCCTTTTGTTTGGTGTGGGCGACGCAATAAAGATTTCGTAATAAGTAAACTGTTTATCAATTGTAACAATAGCTGAGTATTAAAAAGAGATGAAA
The DNA here is from genome assembly GCA_910592155.1 of Ypsolopha scabrella. Lineage (NCBI taxonomy): Eukaryota > Metazoa > Arthropoda > Insecta > Lepidoptera > Ypsolophidae > Ypsolopha > Ypsolopha scabrella. Next base: position 4,398,343 of record OU342972.1, on the reverse strand, counting down.
AAAAGGAAATCTACCTACTTACTTTCTTAAAATATAAACTTTTCAGAGACTAGGAAGAGGATAGGGATGAGAATGAGTATATGAGTGGGGTAGGGAGAGAGGGTGTTTGTGAGTGTGTGTGTGTGTGTTTGAGAGGGGGTGTAAGGGTGTTTGTATTAGCTATGCTTACAGCCAAATTTGACTTTTATAACAACGCATTTTCTTCATTATCAATGCCCCACAGTGGGTGGCGACCATGCATGGCAGCACGCGGATACTGTAACTGCGGTCTATTAAAATCGATGTAAATCTCTTGTTTTTTGCCCGATTGGAACGATTTTTTTTAATACCTATATATTCAGTTTGAATATTGTTATATATAACTTTCAATTTTAGTGGATAGATGACGAGATACAGATGAAACATTAAAGTATGAATTCCTCACTTTTGTCTTTTAATTGTTTTATTTCATTAACTATCAGTCAAACAACATTCAGTGTATGAAAAATATCGTAGATAATTAAATTTCCAATCATTTGATACCCCACGTGCCTATTTCAGTTCATTAGTTTATAATAAGTGAGCAGTTTTTCATAGCACGGTGGCGGCCATTTTGATGACGTCATAAATGGGGACACTGTACCTTGACAGTCTGTGTCTCGGCGATTTACTGACCAACATATCACACTTAACAACATACTAAAAGGCGGCGTTCATATCCGCAATGAAACTTTTTTTTTGCCAAGGGAAGTCACTATACGTAGCAAGTGAATTTCTGTAATAAAACGCGTTGCTACTTGCACACAAACGAAATCTTGGCGCTTGCTATATTTACCAGAGAAATAAGAATACTAAATACAAAGCAATATAGCACATAATTACTTAATTTAAACAAGTGAGGCGGCATGCTCAAACGAAATGACGCGTGCGGCTGTCCTGGACTAAGTTGCAATCTATTTTGAATTTTAAATATATGTGGGAAAAGGCAAAAGCCCCGAGCAAGCCGTGGGTCGGTTTTTCTCTTGTATTGCGCTGACTGAAATGGTTTTATAGGGATACACTTTCAGATTATTCAGGGTTACATTAAGTTTTTTGATAGGGTTACAGGGTTACCCTTAACGATTTTAATAGGGTTTGCTTACGTTAATTTGAATAGGGTTTGCTTACCACTTACGGTTAGGGTAACACTAAACACAGGGTTTCAAGCATAACACTTTGTAAAACCCATAGGGTTTACCCTATCATAGGGTAACAAAAATGGTCCCTGGCTGAATTACACTTTATTACCGCGTGGCGAAGGTAGATTTTGTATTTATGTGACTTTGAAGAGTGGATCTTCTGTACGCGGTGCTATTATTTCTTCTGTGGCTATGGAACAAAGTTGTTTCCTTTTAAATAAAAGTTGACTTACAATTTGTTACGCAGACAAATTCTGACTGGAAATACAAAAAAAAATATTGCTCTCGGAAAATTACTTAATAAACAAATCAAAACTTTCCGTTCACGAGTGGGTCTGTATTGCAATAAACAAATAGCTCAATTGCCCAAACTGGCCACACGACACCTTGTTTTGGTGGAAAGCCACGGTTGGACAGACTTCTGGCATTCGACCTTCCCTCGTATTTATAGATAGTTGGAAAATTGTACAAGATCGATTTACAAGAACCTCCGTTTAGCACCACTGAAAACCAATAATTGTTAGTCATTTTCATTTAGTACTTGGAAAGTTTCAATTGTACTCTTCCATAGATAATAGAAACATGAAAGATTTCCCTTAGTACTCTAACAGGTGGTAGAGCTGATGCTGGGCTCGACTGTGGAGGTACCACCATCTTACTCGCAAATCCTCTCGAAGTTATTCGGGGGAGAGTAAGAGAACAGCTCTCAGGCAAAACCAGGCGGCCCACGATTGCCTGGGACCGATGGATGGCGGTTTATCCACCCCCAATTGCTGGGCCTTATATAAACCAGACTGGTGACGGGCAGCGGCGTCACTGATGAAACGGTTTCGGCACCGCGCTCATCAACCCGCCTGCCCAGCGTGTGTGAGTATGGGCATTTCTTCTCCTGGACCGCCAAGAGTGGCGAAATTCTGGAAAGGCCTATGTCCAGCAGTGGACGAAACAGGCTGATGGATGGATGGATGGATGGACTCTAACTGTTCGTTTGCAGATGTCTCCGCGTACCACCCACAGACCCAATATAATTATCCACATCATTGAAAAAACAAATCAGATAACGAAAATATGTATAACCATAGATACATGCTCAATATAATATTATACTCAGAAATAGAAGTTAAATAACATGCACAGTGTTATGATTAACTGTGGACTTCATCACTAAGTCTAACTTGTCCGGTGGGAACCTAGGCCTACCATGAATATTGCTTATATACGTTAACGTTTGCAAAAAAACCGGACAAGTGCGAGTCAAACTCGCCCACCGACTATATTTTGTATGATTTAATTTTCCCTATACTTGTAGTATTGGACGATATTACTTGCCGAATTTCATAATTTCATTTCAGAGTCAACGAAAAATACCTTATAAATTTTGATTCCCTTGAGAGTGTCGAAATATACCTTTTTTGCGGCACAAACGGCCGTATCTTTTTTACGTAGACTTAGAAGTTTGATTTTTTCACAGCTTCAAGGGACTGTAGACTTGAGTATATGGTTTTAATTTCTACTCGATAAACGCGTTCCCGAGATAAAGGGCCTTGAGAGACAGATGGACGGACGGACGGACGGACGGACGGACAGACGGACAACCAAGTGATCCTATAAGGACTCCGTTTTTTCCTCTTGAGGTACGAAACACTAAAAATAATAAATTCTGAGTTTATAAACAATAATATAATAGATAACTCTTTCTTTTTACATATCTAATATAATACATTTATAATTGTCAATATTTTGTATATATTTAACGTTTTATTTTATTATGTTTATGAATATTGTTTAATCATGATGTGTTTAATATTCGTACGAGTATGCCATGTTTAAGGTTCGTGTTAAAAATGACACAACCACCATCTTGTAAAAATATCATGCAAATAAAATAATAATTTTGATTTTGATATGAATAATTGTAGCTATTTTATAGTACATGAAAAGCGCAACATATTCATTATCTATATCTACAGGTCAGATACCACCATACATATGAAGAAAAAGGGGCCTCGAATACTACTGCGCCTATCAAACTGTTTGGCATAAAGATAAGAAATAATAATCACGCAAGGGTGCCGAGAAAATAGGAATCGTCATATAATCATCGGCTTAATTTAAAAATAAACGAGAAGTATAATATAATTCAATTAGATAAGCTTTACTTTTACCAATAACTAACAACTAAATCTAGGGATAAGGCTTCTCAAGAAACACGGAGTGTTGTTCAAACTATCCGATAAATGGCATAAGTATTAAGTAAGTAAGTACCTAAGCATAAGTAAGGCTTGAATACCCAGCATCTGAAAATACCCTCTCAAGCTGAACGAATTACACGCGGAATATGTACTGCTAACCGATATCGTGCAGTCTCGTAATATCGCGAGATCTCACCCAATTTGTCTCGAGATTGATCTTGACAGTTGGTAACAATGAAGCAATGGAACGTAAGTCGCCCCCTATTGTTCCAGAGAACGCATCTACTCCTTCCTCGAAACCAAAGCGGCGCACCTACCTGCTCAAGCGGAAGGCTCTCACCACTGGCTTCTTCGACGCGAGAGGACCCAAGGATGCTGATAAGGATAAGGGTGAGTCAGAGTCAGAACAATTATTACTAGATGCTTCTTAGCGCATAGACCCACCGTAGACCTTAGGACAGCGGCTATGGAACGCGTAGTACAGATAGAGTGCTACGTAGTGCGTAGACCCACCGTAGACCTTATGACAGCAGCTATGTAACGCGTAGTACAGATCGAGTGCTACGTAGTGCGTAGACCCACCGTGCACCTTAGGACAGCGGCTACGTAACGCGTAGCACAGGTAGAGTGCTACGTCATAGTATAAATAACAAATAGTATTCTATCTCCATCAATGACCTTCTACACAAGGACATCGCATCGGCGCCCTATTGGCGGGACGGCAAAATTGTGCTTGAACGCAGTTTAAGCACACTTCTTTCGCAGTCGTGTTTTGATCGCCAAGCCGTAAGGATGCCGAAGTGTGTCATAAAAAAGTGCCGAAATAATACCCTTACAACGCAAAAAAAAGATGGTGTGACCTACCACCGGTAAGTAAATTTTATCTTAGAAAGATAACATGCAAAAATGCAAGATATTATGTAGTAAATCAATTAAATTTCAAATAAAAATCATAAACAATCACAGACATGAGCAAACAATGCACAAATATTCCCATTCTTTTCAAACACACGAGCCAGAAAGAGACAGGTAAAAGGATGCAACAAGAATATAGTCAGAAAAGAAAACTATAGAGTCGCTTTTTTTCTAGTCGCATTTACTTTGTTCTAAGTGTAAAGGCCTTTAGCTTTTGTTGTTCTTTTAGGGTTCCGTAGTACCTAAAAGGTACAAAAGGAACCTATATTTTGAGACTCCGTTGTCCGTCCGTCCGTCCATATGTCACAGCCTCATAACTTTAGCACCGTTAAAGATAAAGACTTGAAATTTAGCACAAGAATAGCATTAGTTTGCCAACATCACATGGTGTAAAAAAGATTAAAAAATTTAAAATTGTTGATAACATTTCCAATACAAAGAGAGAAAAAAAAAACTAAAAGCAATAAAAAAACCGGCCAAGTGCGAGTCGGGCTCGCGCACTGAGGGTTCCGTACCACCACACGATACGAGTACGGAACCCTAAAAACAGAAATTAATTCCACCTATCAGTTATTACGACCAACTTAACTTGGCACTTATGATTTATTAAAGTCTATGCTTTTGATGATCTAATTAAGTTGGTTTTATATAACTCCCAAAATAATTAAATATTTGTAATTTTCAGACTTTTCTGTATGTGTATTCTATAAGACCTATCTGTAACCGAAATTTCAAGTTTCTAAGTCTAGTATTTATATCTTTGGTAAAAATTGGATTTACAAAGATATTTTATTTTGAATATAAATAAATAGTTTAGGTAAGTTTATTGGTTCTTTTAAAAAAATAGGATTTTTATAAAGTTGTACACAAATGAGCTATATAAAAAAATAAATAAAAATACAACATGGGTATCAAGGTATTAAAGAGCTGATTATAAAAATACGTAATTTAGCTATATTTATTTGCATCTATTTCGAAAAATCGTCAAAAAAAACCAAAAGAATGTACGTCTGCCCCTTATATCCAAAACATGAAAAAAACATGGTAATATGTGCTTACGTAAAGATTACAGGAAAAACGTACCGGGTAAGAAATTCAAGAAAAAAAAAAGACAAAAATAAATATTCAGTTCCCAAAACTATCGAATTACGGAACCCTAGATACGTGGGTCTGACTCGCAACTGGACGGATTTTTAAATTTGTTAAGCAAATAAACAGGGCAAATATCTTCAAAGTTTGTGAAAAAAAAAACTTGCTGTTTCATACGAAGTGTTTAAACCTACTTGGTCAAAATGTTAGTATTGTACAATCTACAATAGCAATTTATTTTTAGCTTTCCTGTACACGAGATTATGAGAGAGAATTGGCGCAAGTTGGTAGCAAGAGAAAGATCTGAAGAATTTTTCAAACCAAATAAGTCGAGCGTCATTTGCTCAGAGCATTTCCTTGAATCTGATTTATATTGCACCACTAAAGGATACATAGGTAACACTAAAAGTTTCCGGAACTGGCCACTTACATAAACAATATTTAAAAATTTATTGCAACATTTGAAAATAGAACTCTTTGGCTGTAGAATGCAGTTTGTTTCATCTGACTGTCTTTTGTTTTTACCTTGTGGCGCCATTTAAAAAATTGTGTGTCTGCGTCAACATGGATTTAACTCGGGAAAATTTTCGTAGTATGATTTTCTACGATTTTAAGTGTAATTTGACAGCTCAACAGAGCATCGCTCGGCTTGAAACAGCTTTTGGCAATGAAGCACCATGCAAGACGACTGTTTATAGCTGGTTTGCAGAATTCAAGCGTGGTCGTATCAATCTCAGCGACGAATCTCGCGATGGTCGGCCGTCCACCGCTGTGACCAACAAAAACATCGATGCTGTGCGCCGTATGATTGAAACAGACAGGCATGTGACCTACCATGAAATTCGCGCATCCTTAGAAATAGGCATGAGTCAAATACAATCAATCCTATACAAACATTTGGGTGTGAGAAAGCTGTGCTCGCGGTGGATCCCACACAACTTGACCGAGGCTCAAAAAACGGACCGCGTCACTTGGTGCAGTGCCATGCTTACCAGATTCAACGAAGGTGCGTCAAATTTGGTGTGGGACATAGTAACAGGTGACGAAACATGGATTTATTGCTACGATCCCAAAACAAAGCAGCAATCGAGCGTATGGGTCTTTCAAGTTGAGCCGAAACCAACCAAAGTGGCGCGCGTGAAAAGTGCATCTAAGCGGATGATTGCTTCTTTTTTTAATAAAACTGGACACGTGGCTACTGTTGCTTTAGAGAATCGTCGTACCGTGAATAGTGACTGGTACACGACCATTTGTTTGCCGGAAGTTATTGACGAACTCCGTAAAAATACCCGTAAACGCCGTATCATCCTGCACCACGACAATGCTAGTTCTCACACGGCCAGACAGACAAACGACTTTTTGAAGACGAAAAATGTAGAACTCATGAGTCATCCTGCATACAGTCCCGACCTGGCACCTTGTGACTTTTTTCTGTTCCCAAAAATTAAGAACCAATTACGCGGTCAACGATTTTCATCACCAGAAGAGGCTGTCGAGGAGTATGAAAAACACGTTTCAGAGGTCACCACAGGGGAGTGGCACAAAAGTTTTCAAAACTGGTTTGATCGAATGAAAAAGTGCATAGACGCCAAGGGAGATTATTTTGAAAAACAATAAATTAATTTTGTACCTTTAATAGTATTTTTTCATATTCATTCCGGAAACTTATAGTGCGTCCCAAGCGTTTAACAAAGACAGCTGTTCCGCATATTCAGGTTAGTTGTAAGTAATATAATATTTGGCGTCTTCCCCCAACTATAAATTACAGTTCAATTATTTCTTTTTAAATTATAACTTTAGAATTTTTATAATATATGTATATATATTTATTATTTACCTTCTATTATTGCTCGTTAGTGTTCAACTTTTATTTTAACTTCTATAGATTTCTGTATTTGGCCAGTTATGACATTTTATTCATATTTTTTGGTCTACCAGTTTTGGAGATAAGGAGGTGAGCCAAACATTTTTTTTTGTATTTTTTTACACATTTCTCGAAATGAGTGCCAGTAAATATGATAATATGATACCTAAAATAATTATTTTTACAATCAGCTCTTTTATATCTACAATTTGATACCCATATTGTGTTTTAAGGTTTTATTTTAAAATACTCATAATATAGCACTGGAAATATTTCTAACAATTTTAAAATAAAAGAATAAAATATATTTTTGTATACCATTTGATCTGGGCAAATCAATGCTTTTTACGTACTACGGAACCCTAAAAACGAAATATAAGTACATTCTGAAACTATAAAAATCTTTCTCTAATAAAGAAAAAAAAAAACGAAAAAATATCAGCCCGTTTCTACTCCACAGATATCTTTGCTCCTGTCGGCTTCTAAAATTAGCTTACGTAGCTTCGAGTGCGTAATTGTTATACATTACTGCTAAATCACCGAGGACATTTTTATGCACTGGAGTGTCAGCGGCAATGTATGGATAGAGCAGTCGAAGCTTAATATGCTAAAATTAGAGGCACTTTCCATGCTTGGGCTTTGTTATTATATGACGTGATTACTCCTTGTGTATAGAATCTCATTGATCTCCATACAAACGGGCCGAAACGAACCCCCCCAAAACTCAGTTCAACTCGGTTTACGACAGTCGCGGTCGCACCGCAGTTACGTACGCACGTTGTCACTATGACGCTCCCGCGCATTTCCGTAAATTATGGCACGAAATTACAGAGTATGTTGTGCATTGTATGGTTGCTTAAATACAACTTTTATAGTAATATATAATATAACATTATCAAATACGTAAACAGTCATTTGGCAGCCCTAGCGCGTGTTTAGGCACCGAGCGGATTAGCTTGATTTCAAGGACACCTCCTAGTTAAACTACTGTTGCTACCTATACTGTAGCTACGTAGCGCGTAGACCCACCGTAGATCTTAGGACAACGGCCATGTAACGCGTAGCACAGGTAGAGTGCTACGTAGCATGTAGACCCACCGTAGATCTTAGCACAAGCACGTAGCACCGCCTTACTGCGGTTTTTTTGTTTTTTGTTTGTACAAAACCCCATATATATGTATGTCAACGCTGAGAAGTGTTTAACAGTACATAGACAATGTTGTATACTCTTCGGTAATAAACAAGGCATTCGAGTCTGTTTTGAGTCAGCACCTTGGTTATATATTTATAATTTATATTACGCGAATTAACGCACGGTGGACTGCTAGATTGCTTACGCCATCAGTTAGATAATTAATATCTGTGTTTCTGTTAGTTAAAAGATTTATTCTGGACAAAAAATTTATGACAACAATGTTCGAGTGATTCTAAGCAATGAAAATAATGAGCAATTTTCAACAGCAAATACCACAAACATTACCAAGTTTTCATGGCTTGAAAAATAAGTGGATAACTGAGTATGAGTTTAGATAAAGTATTGTATAAAACTGTACATAACTAGGTATTAAAACACTCGTGTAATACTTAAAAAAACTCACAGTTTTGTTTTCGTAACCTGTTTATGTACCAGTTTCATAAACGACAATTTTTCTTTAAGAAAATTTATAAAACTTATAATAATGATAACTGATAACTATTCTTACCACTCTTTGTAGTACGGGGTCCCATGACGTCCCCCGCGTAAACCCGGGGCCCCGTACTAAGGAACGTGGTTAGAAGCATAAGCGATAAATAAGTGTATGCAGAGCGGTACGTATCGTTTTCTTTCGACACATACATAATATATCAGGTCAGGTATATATTCAAAGTGAAAAAAATTCAATAGGTGATTGAGTATCCCTAATAGACCACATTCCTATGAAAATGACTTATTTTTGCGCGAACTTTCACCTTTCCATAGAAATTGAGTCAGCAAATTGAACCAGTACCTTGTACAGGAAATAATATTTGACAAAAAAAAAATACTTTTTTCTTGTGATCAGTGAACGATGCAAAATTATTTTCACTTACTATTGTAGGACCTTATACATTCGTTTTTTTGTTAAGGACTGATGCCAAGAGTGGCGAAATCCTGGAAAGACCTATGTCCAGCAGTGGACGAAACAGGCTGATGGATGGATGGATGGATGACAACTATCCACTTTTACGAGTAAGGAGAATGTGGAAACCTCTTCTACGTGTATTTGTCATTCTTCTCATTCTCAATCTAATCTGCAGCTTCCCAGCCGTGTCGACGATATCTGTTATACTCATACTGTATAATATATTGAACGTCTCTGTAGTCTAGTGGTTATACGTATCGACAACTAATCAGGAGGTCGCGGATTCGAATCCCGTAGGGGCACAACTTGTGCTCGGTCTGCGTGCTTCGCGCCTTCACGTTAACCTGCGCCCGCTCATCACCAATCACGCTGAGACGCAGGGTCTCCAGATCAAGTTTTTTAAATTTCCCCGAATGAGACAAAAAATCCCCAAAAAGATACAATTTTTACAACTTTCTCTAAATATCTTAAAACTATCTATTATTTTATTATATTTAAAAAAAAATGTCTTTTTTCATTATTATAATGAAATACCACAACATGTTATTATTAAAATATTCCCACGCCACACTTTTAATAAAAACTCAAAAAGTAAAACCTGACGAAGCCGTCAATGAATCACATTTATTCATTTATTTCGAAATATTCTTCCCCAAAAATTTCCCTGGACAGTAGTGTGGGTGGACATAGTGGAAATAACTGTATGTTTCCTATTTCCTAAATTCTCCTATTATCCTCCAGTATCGAAATTTTCCCCAAGCATTTCGTAAACCCAAAAGTTCCCCAGAACTAAAATTTTCCCCAAAATTGCTAAAAAAACCGCCAATCTGAAGACCCTGCTGGGACGTAATAATCGTTGGTGAAACATGGGTGTAGAATGTGGACTGTGCATTACACAGTTCTCACTTGGAAACAACTCTGATCCCCTCGAGGATTCATGTCGTAACGATAGTACTCATCAATAGAACGCATAACGTCTAGATGAGCAGTACAAATATCTGACAGAATGACTCACTGTAGAGCTTGCCAGTTACTGACACCGTGTCGATCTGCCAATGTACCTATACCTACCCACCCACATGCAGTGGACTGCGAGCAAAACATGCTACTCTCTACTCAGACAGCTAAATCTATATAGTAAAAACTGATCCGATAAGAGAAACACTCTTAAAATACGACAGGTGCTTAGCTAAACAGTATATTCTACTAAGTAGATAAAAAATAATATTTACATATATGTGTTCTATGTTTTCTAACGTAACTGTAAATATTTTTTTTATCTACTTAGTAGAATATACTGTTTAGCTAAACACCTGTCGTATTTTAAGAGTGATTCTCTTATCGGATCAGTTTTTACTATATAGATTTAGCTGTCTGAGTAGAGAGTAGTATGTTCAAGTCCAAGTGGGTGTGCTCCAACACTCGTAACACCCCAATGATAGGGGGTGAGCCTTATTGCCATCCTTCGGGCACAAATACACGCTTTTTAGGGTTTGCAGGATTACCTTACTGTTAGTAGAACTAGATGGACGAACCCTTTACCTTTTAGCGAAGGGTATGTATGTCGTGGGCATATCGTAGAATTGTTAATCTCATGATCTGCTCAAATATCATGAAATCTGTAAAAACTCACTCCGCTCCGCTTCGCTCGGCTCCAATTAACCTAACGATTGCGATCCAATTAACCTAACACGCTTTTCCAAGCTTCGCTCGTCGTCGCACCTATTTTTGACATTTTGTTGGAAGTCTATCGTAAATTTCTTATTTCATACTTTACGATATTGACGATCAGTTCATAAAATGACCAATTCTACGATATGGCCACCGTATGTACACTACACTGAACAAATAGGTTCCTATCAAGAGGCTTGTTTGTAAATTTTGGCTATATTAACTAACTTATTGGTTGTTTCCAATGTTTTTATGATCAAGTAAACAAGTTTAGTTAGTACAAGAAACTGACATCTTGTTGCGCTCATATGGAACAATAAACTGAAACAATAAATAATCTTATATGAGAGTTAAGATGTTGTTTACAGTTAACAAGATCATGATTTATATTTTTTTTCAGTGGAGGCACCATTCGTCCGTGGTAGGCACAGACATTCCTAAAACTCATTGATGCATGATTCATGAAGGTTGAGAAGCCGGTGTACCGCTGTTTTATAACTAAATAACTATATTACCATAGAATTAATAATACATGATATTACGAACATTAAACAAGAGTCTTAATCACGTGGAAAAATCATACCTTAACAGATATGTGCTTGAAGCACATAGATTGAATACCCGAATTATGGCGTAAGGGCCGACCCATTACGCGAAAAAGCGGGATTAAAACAAATACGAAAGTTCTTCATCAAAAATTAAAAAATATGTGCGACGACGAGCGAAGCGAAGCGGAGCATGTTAGGTTCATGTGTATATAATTTGGGAAACCGAGCGAAGCGGAGCGGAGCGAGGCGACCCTTCTAGTTTTAACAAAACATGATTTTGTAGGATCGCGTAATGGGACTGTGTCTACGCCATACATAGGTTTTTCACGAAAAAGCTGTTTTAGATATCATACGAGGACATTAGACGTCTGCCAGCGCAAACTCTAACGAATTAGTAAATTTTTCATTGGGAATGCTTTACTTTTGGCACATTTTAGCATAAGCTTACAACGTGGCGCCTGTTTGCGAACTTTGGACTTAGCTTTGCAAATATTTGGGCAAGAAATACACATTTTTGGGTGTAATAGCTGTAGGATTACCCGGGCTAATGAGTACTCTACTGTGCCAAGTGATGATATCACTGCAACAGAAGCGTTATTTACCGAAATACATGATCACGATCACAGAATATTAACGTGAATCGGATTTATAATGTTTTTGTCACATATTTTTCCCAGTAAACAAAAAAAAATAGATAGACGACGCCATTCTAACAGATTGACATTCGAATATGGTATCGTATGTTTCATTGGATAGTTCCTCTGCCATAATGTTGGCTCCCCTGCCTTCTAAATGTGATGATTGGATTAAACAAAATTGTATGAATAGGGATTGGATGATCTAAACTGGATTGCATTGCTACCAACATTACAGCAAAGTACTATATCTATAATAGACACTCAAAAGTTGGCCGAATCACAGGGACACCAGCTACACCACATGGGTCATAGCACGTTAAGATCTATGCATTACAATAAAATTGGAATTAAGATTTTGATCGCACCGTAACTTCACTGACAGTCCATAATAGATTTTAGCGCGATAAAACGCAAGTATGACAGTTAACGCCATAGCAGCCGGTGATGGTTTACAAACAGTGCCCGGCAAAGTTTTTAAAGGGGAATTTTTAAGCTTATTAGAATCGCATGTTATTTTGTCCGCTTGTTTTTCCTAAGAATAAGACTTGTTGTCAGTCTACGATACTTTTAGTCATAGTTTTGGCACAATACTACATGATTTCAAATCTTTTGTAGACTAACATAAATAAGAGTAGTTTTATATTGCACTTGGAAATGGAATACGTTTTGTGAGTTCCAATTGGATTACAAATTGATGCTGTATCATACAAAAATACTTTTTGATGGGAAAAACTGTTTTTTTGCTACTTCATAGTTAAAACCGCAAATACTTGTACATAGTTTCAAAAGTAAATGTTTTAATTTTAACGTCTTCGAGGCAGTTTATTTACTTGCGCGTAAAACTGTTTAGCATTGCAATAAACTATAATGTAATGTCTTTTTAAGATTTTAACGATTATGTTATGTCTTTTTGAGATTTGTATGTTTTCCTTATCGTTGGGTTTATTTACCGAATCATTGGAGATTGGCAAACAATTTGATGACGTAATCAGAGTTTTCTACGTGTTATTGTCATCGATATTTGTTTGTCGGCACCATAGACATTCAGTTTGAATTTGAAAGTCTGTGGTCGTCACTTAGTGGAACCATAGACAGAATATACACCAGTATAATTGTGGTGTATGTTGCATTGGTGTCTATCATAGACATAGGATTCGCTTTGCGTAAATCTATGGTGTCTATTCTATCTCTATGGTTCCACCAAGAACCGACTACAGACATTCAAATTCAAATTCAATGTCTGTGGTGCCGACAAAGTTCTATGATGCTAATAAATTACTATGACATAGGAAAAAACAAATTGAATTTATCTACTCCTATACTATCTACTGATAAATAATAAAGTAGTAAGGAAGTCCTGTCTGTACTAGAGACCACTATGTACAAGGAATAATTTTTCAAAATTTTAAATTGTATGGGTTATTAATGTTGTACTGAAGCCAAAACTACCACTTTGAGAATTTTGTCTGTCTGTTTATCTGTACGTATGTGTTTCCGTTTTAACTCGAGAACTACTGAACGGATTTGGATGCAGTTTTTTTATTATCATCGTAGTGACCCTGGTCAACATATAGGCTACAAGGGTTAGTTAATAAATCATAATCAAATTCATATTTAAGTAACCACACAAAATAAATTAGAAATGTAAATAAAAATATATTATATACATGATACGTATAGGTACTTACCTAAAATTTAAATCTATAATAGGCTCAAAAATTAATATTTATTTATAAAATTTAGTGAATCAGTTTTCAAAATACTTGAAATGCCACATTCAAATAATTCTTACTGTATAATATTATTTTTTTAGATCATATTATAGGTAGTTAACAATCAAACGAAAAATTAATGTTATAGCAGTCATCACGATTATAACTCGAATAATAAAATAAAAAAATGTGCTTAGTTACAGCTCATAGATTTAAGAGAAAAAAACCCTCAAGCAAATTGTATTTTATTAACGAGTCATGTATTTATAGGCGTGTATCTGTCTTCTCAGCGTGCTGGTAGTAAATCATTGTGATATATTCATCGGACCGAGACCACGAAATGGTGAAATTACTTCAGTAACTTGTTCCCACCAATTCAAAAAATATCCATCCATCAGCCCGTGTTCGTCCACTGCTGGACATAACCTTTTCCCAGATTTCGTCACTCTTGGCGGTCCTCCGTACTCCTCATCCTCCAGCCGCCACCCGCAACGTCTTTCAGATCGTCGGTCCAGTGGGCACGAGGTCGGCCTACGCTACGCTTTGCTATTCTTGGTCTTTAGGTGCTTCCCTGACCTAAATTAGCAGCTCGATGACTCTGGGTACAAATATCGACCGAAAAGATATTGAACTAACGTTCATATTAGCACGCACTGCAAAGTGGCTGTTACGACGATCGCTGCTACTCCAAATAGCGCAAAGTAGGCGAAAATAGTACTTTTCCCATGGACGTGGTTATTAATTCGAAAATTTTATTTGTGTAATATTTTTGTTATCAAGTTCTCTAACTATTCGTGTTTTGCTCAAAAAGAAATAACGTCAATTCGAAGTGAACATGCATGAAATCAGTAAATATTTCTAACTTCAGTTATTCTTTCAAAAGCAGAGATCTTAAGGTATTTATAAGTTAGAAAATAATTGAATGAAACATGAATGAATGAATGAATGAAAAAATTCTTCCCCTTTGAATACTAACTTTAAAAACCCACTTAAAATGTTGTATTGGCAATTGAAACTTGATTTTTTTACAGAGCTATTAGATCTAGCGTTTGTATAATTTGTAATGTATATTTTTCTGAAAATAAAGAAATTTGTATTGTATTGTATCATCTATCAAATTAATAAACCTTTTTTTTTAGTAAAGATATATTTCGACTTGATACTGAGGCTGTTTCTGATACAATAGCCCTGACACACATACATACACCCTGACATCAAAATTACCGTATATGACACTAAAAAATGTCTTTCTTTCTTATTCTTTACTGTACACAGATAGACATCACAAACATTATTTACAAAAACCGGCCAAGTGCGTGTCGGGCCACGCGCAATTAGGGTTCCGTTGCTACCTGGTACATTTTATAAGTTGGTCTACTAATACAGACTCGTATACCTGTAAAGCCTACTTAGCTGTGATAGTTTTCCTTTTCAAATTCATTTAAATATAGTACTTCTATGAATTTTTTCACATTTCTATAAACAACCGTTTAGCCAGCATGGGGCGGGACGCTCCACTCTAAGTAAAATTTTCACTTTAAAGCTTAATATTTCGCCAGCGGATCTTTTAAATCGAAAAATGCTTTTCGCACACCCACAATGTTTTTGAACGACCTATCTAACGATACCCCACAATATGGGGTAGACGAGAAAAAAAATTCATCTCAGTTTACGTGTATGAGAGGTACCCCTAAAAAAATATTTTTCAAGATTTCATTTTACCATTTTGTTGGCGTGATTAATATTTATATTCATGCCAAATAACAGTTTTCTGAGCTAAGCCGCGGACAGACGGACAGATGGACATGGCGAAACTATAAGGGTTCCTTGTTGGACTACGGAGATTTCTTAGAGCAAACCTGAGTTGTCATAAAGCGCTGAAACCTTATGCGTTTTCAATTGAAGTCACGGCCACAAACGGCCTAAATAAGGCCAAGTGTGACCCGCTGATGATGTTATTTAGTCTGTTTTCACGAAATCCCGAGCACTCGTAGCAGACGGCGCGAAAAAATGCAAGTTATCCGTTGAAAGTTTGCCAAAAGTCCCGGCGCGACTACATCACAACATTAATACGCGAATATTGTAAACATTACACAGCAGGGCAGATGGAACAATGTGAGCAACCAGCGCAGAGGCGGAACTCGACCTTCAGAAAAAATACTTCGTTCACCCACGTTTCACCGACGAATACCACGTTGTGCAGCGTGATGGGTGGTGAATGGCCAGCCCGGTGCATCTCTGGATTAGTGGTTGAGTCTCGACCCACTTACCGCATGGTGACTTTGCATGATATACCCAAATTCATACTGAAGACTCGGTAACCAGTCAGGACCAAGCCTTAATTACCCTTTTTGCAAAATACGATTTTTTTTATTTATGGCCCTGTACAAGTTTAAGTACAACCCAAGTCAGAATAGGAAGCCTAAACTTTATTTTGCGTTTTTCACAGAAAGAGTCATTGAACCTTGGTCTTGACCATTTACCGAGTCTTCAGTATGAATTTGGCTATAACATGCAAAGTTACCTTGTATGTTATTTTAGGTTTATAGTAAGTTTATTTAAAATTTTACTCCATGTTTGTGAATAAAAATTGCATTAAATTTAAAAGAGTTCTCAATTGACAACTTTGAGCCAATCAAATACTTATTACAAAATACTCGTAAAATAAATAAAATATAAACTAAACTTTAAACTTTTAAACGAATCGATAGAAGATAAGAAAGACTCACCTCAATTTTTACGAGAAACACTCGACGTTTCGTCAACTTAAGAGTGTCCTTCATCAGGCCCCGCGGGTTGCCCCGGCGCGTGGAACACACTCGCGAGGGCTAAAACAATAATCGTAGGCATTCACATCCATCCATCCATCTATCCATCCATCCACCCATCAGCCCGTGTTCGTCCACTGCTGGACATAGGCCTTTCCCAAATTTCGCCACTCATGGCGGTCCTTTTGTCCTCCTCATCCAGCCGCCACCCACAAAGTCCTTCAGGTCGTCGGTCCAGCGGGCACGAGGTATTAGAGACATTCACATACTATAACTATATTATACAATATTGTATAATGTGTACAATGTACAGTCGCCTTCAGTTCAAACTCCTTGTTTGTGAACGATTTTAACACCTATAACGCCGTAATAAGAACTCCCAATGGAGCCTGTCATATTGGCGTCCGTACATACTTAAATAATATAGTAAATGTCGAATACTTTATAGTAGGTTTATGAACATCGGTCGGAGATCGAAAGTAGCCGTCGAAATGAATTGAATTTGTTTATTGTTCTAAAAAATACTTAAAATTATTACAATTTAGCCACTATCGCGGTTTGTCGGCAAGCTCTTAATTTAACTTATTTATTATCCACACCACACAAAACACTTTTGTAGTAAATAAAGCAATTTTTATTTAATAAAAATAATCATTATTTTTCTTTGTAAAAGAAGGCGCTTGAGTTTGCTCAATAAGTTGAAGTGACGTTGCGGGTGGCGGCTGAATGAGGAGGACGGAGGACCGCCAAGAGGGGCGAAATATTGGAATGCCTATGTCCAGCAGTGGACGATGACAGGCTGATGGATGGATGGATTATGCACATTTAGTTACTATATATGTTACGGGTAAAGCCCGAATTCGGGTAAAGTCCGAAAAAAGTCAAAAATAGGTGCTTTATTCGAGCGAAGCGAAGAGGAGCGTGTTAGGTTGACATGTTGATTAACAATGGCCCCTTTTCCACTTACCGTTAATCCACCGACACCGGCACCGGCAACGGCGACTGCGACGGCACGGCTAATTCATACATTTTTACCACCTTGGCCGTGCCGTCGCCGTCGCCGATGCCGGTGGATTGCCGGTAAGTGGAAAAGGGGCCATTGGGTGCCGAGAAGGTGCCGAGCAAAGCGGAGCGGAGCTTACCCTATCTTCTAGTATTACCCATAACATATATGTGTATAATTAGTCATGGAATAGAAAGACACCAGTCGACAATTGACGGTAAATAAAAAAGAGCTTGACGAGTGTCTACTGATGACGACAGGTCGACATGGCAATCGGGGTATGAGGTGAGTCGGGGAGGGGGTGACGCCCCGCACACCCGCACAGCACCCGCGCCGTCTTAGTCGTGGCCCCAGTTTATTAAGTTACTCTATGGCGCTTTCTTCTGAGGTGCACTGCACGAGTGCCGACTCGACCGCGTTTTATATTCGATCGAAGGCGTTTATCGATTTAGATCTCGCTCACGTTATTGCTTTTAGTTTGCATCGGAAATTACTTCGGTTGCCTCTTCGCCACGTGTTAAAATAAAAAGAAACAATAATTCATTCTCAAGCACGGGAATAATCCAGAAGTGTTTTGGAAAATTGTCGGGGCACACCAAAGGTAAAATGTGCATTGGTTTGCTTTGCATGGCTTTGTTTCCTCTTTGCCTAGCTTCCGCTTTCATATATAAACTACAATGTAATCTGTTACGTTTTTGGTTTTGATGGCCTCATCTATAATAATCTATGACAGTTTCATTCGGCCATCATCATATACCCAAATCCCTTTTTTCCAAGTCGATTTAATGTTAAGTATAATACCAGTTGTTTTTTTGCCATTGACGCTTTGTCTCGATTATCCCATCACAAATTTATCTGCAACTGCCGAATCACCAAATGAAGTCGCACTCAAAAAATATGATTCGGTATTCCGACGTGTCATGGACGGACTCACAGCGACTCTCGAAGACATCCCTTACATCGTGTCTCTAAAAAAGAAGACATCAAAGAAAGAAAATCTGTATTCCCATTTCTGCGGCGGCTCACTGATCAGTCCAGCCAAGATCTTAACCGCAGCACATTGTTTTAAAAGAGCTCGGGAAGGTGCCCTCGTGTACTACCTAGGAAGATATAAAACATTATTGCCGGAGTGCAGAATTCGAGCAGTGATGGCGAACCTGAACTCCGTGGATAAACTTAACTCCACTGGGCAGTGGAGAGTGGTGCTGAGTTATCATTTCCCAAAAGAGTTTCGTTTCCCAGACAACGACATAGCGCTCGTTTACCCAGACAAGCCTTTTCAATTCAGTGATGTTGTCAAAATGATAAACTATGCGACACAACCTATAGACTACCAAGGGATATGTCTGATCGCTGGATTTGAACAGGCCAGTGAAAAGGATAAATTAAGGATGGCATTGGTGAAAGTGTTCCCTTTAGCTGAATGCGAGGTGATTTATAGTAAAATCAAAAAGAATCAGATTTGTGTATCGGTTTTGAGGGGCGACACGCTTATCGAAGACTCTGGGGGGCCTCTGGTCTGCTCCAACACTGGAGACCCCAGTGAGGTTCCAGGAATTGGCGTCCTTATTGGCATCTCCTCTGGAGGATTGAAAGGGAAGCATAATTATTCACTTTTTACTAGGACGTCAGCGTTCGTCAATTATATTGAGAGAAATGTAGCTTTTAGAAATGCTAAATACTGGTACATGTCAGTAATTACCTGCTTAATAATGTCGGCGTCATACAGATGCAGTTTTTACTTCTACGTCTAAGGTGTGTGGCACAATGAGAAACGATGCGGTGGTATCTAGTACAACCTGATTCAAAA
Source organism: Ypsolopha scabrella (assembly GCA_910592155.1). NCBI lineage: Eukaryota > Metazoa > Arthropoda > Insecta > Lepidoptera > Ypsolophidae > Ypsolopha > Ypsolopha scabrella. Next base: position 4,378,874 of record OU342972.1, on the reverse strand, counting down.
GCAAATAGGCTGGAACTTTGTCATACCAAGCGGTGAAGATAATATTTTTACGGTCAGTATGTTTTCGTAAATTACTATTGTATAAAATTTGTGATTGTGTTTAAGTATCTTATAATTTTTATTCCGATTTGTTATTAAATTCAGAATGCTATTAACATAATAAATTACTGATAAAAAACAAACACATTGATTTAATGTAATTTTATTTTCTTTACGTTCGATTGTGGAAGAACATTTATCTGGCGAACGGATGTGGAACAAATCTTAAAATTAATCAATTATATATTATTATACTAATTGCAAATACATGAAAAAAAATTGTCAAAATATCTTATTTATTTTCCTTTTTGTAAGCCGTACAAAACAAATCAATTATGTATAACAAGGTGTATACTACTTGTTAGCAAGGTTATACTAAGGCTAAAAAAAGAAATTGTGAAAGGCAAAAAGTGTTTTTAGTATTTTAGATTTTTCATTGTCTTAAATACATACCAGAATGTCAATGGACTATGAAAAACAGAATGAGTGTCGTGCCAATTCGCATGTGAGATGAAATTCCTTAGTTTTTTGTTACTATACGCAAATTTTGCCAAACAAACCCAATGAAAACTTACCTTCGCACTAAAAATATTCCTCGGCATAAATGTTTTCAAACAATCAATATGTAGGTCGAAAAGTGTATATAGGAGTATTTTTTTCTGTAATAGATTAATGAGCAATACTTTGTATTGTATTTTTCAACAAGTACATACTTTAGAGGTTTTTAAGCCAATCAACCTGAAATATTCGCTTTTTCTTGGTGGTTGTGAAATAAAACAGAGTTTGTTGGTTCCGTTCCTGTCGGTCCAACTTTTGCCAATAAGTTTTTCGGAATGTATTTATGTGTATCGTATTTGTGTACATACCAGTGGTGAAGGTTGAACATTTTAATAAGGGAAGCTAGATAAAAAAATCGCCTTACTCAGAAAAGCAACCAAGGAAAACATAAAATGTTTGTACTCTGCAATTCCCGTCGGGCAAGTGTATTTGTCGTATTGAGATTTATGGAAATGTTTAACAAAGCGAAGAGCATGGAATAAATAAATGTAGTACGTGTAGCAGATGGTGAAGTGCGCAGATAGGTTATGAGGATGAACTGGAAGATGCGCAAACAAAATAAAAGATGCACTCGATTGTGTTGAATATATAGGTATAGTACACAAATATGACAACACAATGGATTACTTTTTTATAATATAAATATAGGATTAATAAAGATGTAATTAGGTACAGCTGCACGGGAAAAGAAGCCGGCCGAAAGCAAAGATATATAGGTGAAGAGGAAGGCAAAAGCAAATGTCGTCAAGAGACATGTGTCAGAATGACAGATACAATAGTGTTGCTATATAAAGCATAGATAATTCTAGCAGTATGGATGCCATTTCCTAAACAAGCCAATGGGAATCGTGTTACATGGACCCTTCGCCACTTCTTGAACGGTGAAGTGAAACACTGCTAGGTAAACGTGCTTGCCTTCAGACGAGGTTATCAGGCGAAATCTTTCGTTTTACACATGGTCATCCTGCTCAGCGGAAGGGCGCCGCTTAGAAAATTCGCAGTTTTGAAGTGTTTTTATTTATTATTTTGGAATTAAAGGGATGGGTTTTTGATATGACGGCCGTTTTATATTACATTTCTTAAGACGTTTATTTAAGTAGGTATGTTCAAAACTCAACATAGGTCAAATGAAATGATATTTAGATCATAGTTGAGACCTATTTTTGCGATTTAAATGGATCGAGGAAAATGTAAGTAATCGTGTATCGAACGGCCGAAATATCATGATCAAAGAGTGAAATATAATATATATTTTTTACAAAATTTTATCTTCGCTATTTATTGGCTTAAAATTAATTTGAAAAGAGACAAAATCGGGATAACCCCCCTTAAAAGGCGTATATTTGAGCCCGAAGTAGATAAGGTGACCCGTATCACACTAAGATGTTGAAATCGTCGGTGTAAAGTGGATGTCGTGAGTTTGTTACTTCCAAGAATTTGATCCTTACAAGAAACACTATCGGATAGTGCAATAATAAACATTGTCTTTTTTCTGAAAATCATCCTGTTTGATAGGACAGGGAAGTTATTTTATTTCAAAAATCTAATGGTGCAGTTTTGGTTTTCTTCAAAATCGGCCCCGAGACTCTGGACTATTTTTCGCTATTACCTATAGTTTCAGATTTGGTCATCCCCGCTCCCTTGAAAAACGAACGCAACGCTGTATAAAGTGACTTTCGTTTAGGCAGCCAAATTCATACTGGAGACTCGGTAAGTGGTCAGGACCAAGGTTCAATGACACTTTCTGTGAAATACGCAAAATAAAATTTACACGTCCAATACTAATTGAGTCGAGGTTGTTCTCGAACAAGTACCTATATACAGGCACAAAGAATATTTTTCGTATTCCGCAAACAGAGTTATTAAACCTTGACTACTTACCGAGTCTCTAGTATGAATTTGTCTATATAAACGAAAGACACCAAATATATTATATCACCGTATATTGCCTAATATAAAAGTGACTAAATTGATAGTAGGAGGTTTTTGTCCTCGTCCGTTCCAATTAAAACTCAATTCCAGTTCAAATTCATGCACGTATCCTTCTCGCATTTAGCATACAAATAATAATATTCATTCAACTGTGACAACGAGTTCTATATTTCTTAGAATCTTGCAAATTTAGCTCAAAATAGTTTTTTGTAGACAGAATTCCTGTCACAGCAAAGTCATCGGGGTTTTTCCTGTTACTTAGATACTGCTATAAAATTCAAAGGAAAGCAGAAAAGTGTAACGAAAGTTCGATTTGACACGCTTTTTAAGAGCTTAAAGAAAATTGGCACGATCTCAACGTAAACACTACAAAAATACGTAAAATTATACTTACTGTTGTTGTGTGCTCAGCGATACACCAACAAACTTGATGAAAACAAACGGTTCAACTCGATAAATACTATGATCGGGATATCCGACTCACTTCTCCACTCGCCCTGAAGAAGGCAGTCTGAATCTGCTGAAACTGTCGGCTATTGGCGACAGCCCATCACGATCATGCCGTTTGTTTACACTATGAATTCATGAGAACTTATGAAATAAGTTTAATAGTTATTATGGAAAAAGTTAAAAATTCACAAACAAATATTTTACATAAATATTCCTAGTATAAAGGTGGACAGCTTATTCGCAAACCCCCTCGAAATTATTCGGGGGAGATTAAGAGGACAGCTCGCAGACAGGCACAACCAGGCGGCCCACCATTGCCTGGGACCGACTTATGGCGGTATATCCATCACCAGTTGCCAACCCTTATATAGTCAACGGCACCGTGCTCACCAACCCGCCTGCCTAGCATGTGTGAGAATGGGCATCACTTCCAAGAGGACCAACAAGCTTGGAAGGGCCTATGTCCAGCAATGGACGTTGATAGGCTGGTGGATGGATGGATGAGGTAGGTAAATGTCTTGTCTTGGTCTTGGGATTTGGGTTCGTTGAGTTTTATTAGAATTTATGTGAACCTGTTGAATCGTGGCGGGGAACACTGGATTGCATTTCGCACCTCTGACACTCCCTTGAGGATTCATATCGTGACGATTTTTTATTCACAGTTCGGACTCCAGTTACCACTAAAAATGCCGAATGAAACCGCATTTTCAACTGGAATTGATTATGACGCTTGCTCGTCCAAACACTGTCCAAGCTTTGCCAAAATATAAATCAATTGATCTCATCGGGCTTTGGGAAAGTGTAAACAGTGTAGATTATAGATGCTACAATCGATTGAGGAGATGAAACGCGACGCCCACCATCTGCTACGAGCGAGATTTCTTTTACAAAAAATTATATTTCACGACCCGATGCAAAACTTGAAACAAACACACGAGAGAGCTGAAATTTTGAGGGCATTCTAATCAGTTGCTTGGGTTATTGTGGCTTATAAGGATGCAATTTTTAAGGTTTACGTGTTTGTTTGGTAAGGGAAGCCTCGCTCGGTGCGTCTCCTTCCGTCCGTCAGTTTCAAGCAGGAAAATGTTATAATTATAAGAACACAAATAATTACATATTCTTTAACATGTATATATCTAGACACGCGGCAGTATGTCCAGGGCCGAGTTCTAAAAAAAAAACGTCGGCGGCGCAGCCGTGTGTTTTAGTACACAAACCATTTCAAGCTACTTTCAACCCCCCCTCGACTCATTTCCTATTGGACCTACGAAGTTGCAATTTTACAGCAAGTATCCAAAATCCAAAATTTCATAAATATTGGTGATAATATATAAAATGAGGACCTGGGAGACATCATACATCTGGTCACTTGGCGCACACTATGGACCCGGACTCAACAGCAACACTGACAGACATAACTCCACCGATTGACTCATCATCATCATCATCATCATCATCATCATCATCATCATCATCATCATCATCATCATCATCATCATCATCATCATCATCATCATCATCATCATCACACATTAATTCTGTAATTACCATTATTATTTAAAAAAATCTGTAATAGTCCCTTACAAAGATTTAGTCATACTTTTTTGTATTACCTGTATAAAAATTAATTTTAACTGTCATTTATTCAACTGATGACGGCCTCATAGAAGAGGCCGAAATATATTGAAAAATCTGTTTTTATATTATTTATATTTTATTACCAATATTTAAAGAAAATAAAAGGCTGAATATAGCAAATTTCATAGAGGAAACTTTAACTTTAACTCGAGATATTACGCCAGAAATCACTATTTTTATCACTGACTGACTGACTGACTCACTCATATAAAAAACCTCAACCACTTCCAGGGAACTTAGAAACTTAAAATTTTAGATAACTTTGAGACCTACGTCATTGTGTTTATACAAAGGAAAAATTCGGAAAATTGCTTGTAGGTATTAAATTATACCGGAAGTTAATAATGACCAACTTAATAAGACCCGTTGAATACATAGAGTTCGGTAGATCGTACGTGTCAAGTTAAGTTATAACTGCTCGTAGAATTATTTCGTGTTTTAAACGGTATGTATCGCACTCTCAGGGCACGAGTCTTATTCACGCTTGACCGGTTTTTCTATCTTGCAATGCATTCTAATCACTGATCTATAGAATAATACTATAAGATATCTTTGACTCTAACCCAATGTTCCGCAAAGTTTTTGTGTTCAAGGTACATCTAGGAAAACGAATATTTTTGGAGGTACACCACAAATTAAAAATCAGTTTCTAAGTATCAACATTCATTATTAATCATTACCATTACTTAGTGTGTATTCGAGGTAAATGAAGTGTTACCCGTTGTGTCAGACCAGAGCCCTGTATTGTATGTAAGCTATTAGCTGTTAGACTCCCAAATATTAAATAAAGAAAGAAATACAATACGTACTGACACAGAAGAAGGCGATAGTCCCCTTTATTACTTCGACACAAAAAATCGTTGCCAATTGTAAGTGTTAACAATTCAAGTAATATACCTTATTCAGGTAGAAGGGCAATATCAAAAGTACCTGGAATAGAAGAGCTTGTATGACATTATATGTAGATTCATGGATTTGATAGACAAAAGAGGTGTGTCAACATCGTAGCAGATGGAAATCTGAGGTCTCTGCCTTCCCGTCTGAAACACAGGCGTTAGTATGTATGTACTACATTCACAGACACCTCTGATGGCCAGAGGTGATACAATGGTTCAGGGATACAAAGCGATATATTTTTTCTTACATATAACTGCAGCAAGAGTCCAACAAATAAATTACAAACCGTTACTAACACCTTTGCTAGTTATTTGCTAGCTATTGTTAGTTTAATTTAACCGTCTATTCCTGTTGTACACTATCCCGGAATAGGCGGCCTTTACTTCACTACACTGTACCAGTGGCTTTACCTTGTGTACAGTTTACTTTACCAACTTATTTTTAGCTCAAACTCTTTTAACGGCGTCTTCTTGTTCCACTATTGTAATAAATTTAGATATTTTCGGATGGATTCCTTGGGCGTGTTTGCAAACGAATCTTTCGCCGGCTAGCTCGTGATCGGATTGGTTAGGATTTCTTTCTAGCTACATTTTAGCGATGATGTACTCAGAGGTTTCTCGCTGCTCATAGTTTAAGTAATCATGTATAAAATATTTTATATACAGATTAGATTTGACATGTAAAACGTATACTTTATGTATCTATTTTACAAATAAACAATTTGAATTTGAATTTGAATTTTGAATATGTTTTAATATAGTTATCTATTCCCATTGTATTTTTTATATAAATATAATATATTTTATTTATTTGCAAATGCTGTTCTGTTGTTGAATGGTGTAACTGCAACTGCCAACCCAACTTTAAAACAATGGGCATCTGCTGAAAAGTAGCGTTGTGGCTATAGCTGCGACATTATGCAGAGCGGAAATCTTTTTGGTATCAGATCGTTAAATTAAGTATTTAAAAAATCAAGTATATAAAATAATTTATTAGATGTTCTGGTAATATAACCAGGTAAAAGTTATAACTAAGTTTTGATACTAAATAAATATTTTTCATTCTTTCTATTATGAAGAATACCTTAATAGAAATAAATCATTGCGGTAGAAAAACGCATAAGTAAAGTAAGTTGTGAGGGGGTCTGAACTGGGATTCGAATCTGGTTGGTAAAGCAATCGCCCGGTAGGATAGAGGTGCTGGGTTCGAATCCCGGTTCAGAGCTTCTCATATCTAGATTCGCTTTTCTTCCCGCGGTGATATATTGTTATCCATGTAAGAACTTTCATGAGTCTTCTTATTTCAGAATCTTCTAATTCATACAATTACTTACTATTATCATTGTATCGTCTCCAAAGACTACCTACCGACCCTGAACCAAATTCTATGTAAGTTAAGTGAATTGCATCACATGGTTGCATAATGCCACTTGCATTGCCTTTTTGCACCCAACCTATAGGTACTTAAATTGTACCTTGAAGCTTTATATTTTCTACCTTTGCAACCAAACCATATACTCTTTGATTTCTTCTACCTGAACAACAATACCTACTGATACTTAAGACCTGGTTATTTTGTGTTCCCAGATTCCACTGGTGGAGGAAGTGTATTCGGCGTCCCACTAGCGCAATGCGTGGAGTCTGAGCGAGCGCTGCGCCGGCAGCAGCACGGGGGCTCCAGGGCATCACTGGCGTCTCTCGGAGCTATTGAGAGAGCTGATGATGTGAGTATCTACCGTCTCGCTGGCGCAGTGCGTGGAGACTGAGCGGGCGCTGCGCTGGCAAGCATGGGGGCTCCAGCTATTCTAACATAGCAAACCATATCGAGCTCTATAGCGCTTGATACAGTGCTCTATCTCACTCTGTTGATCTATCTAAGGAGGGACAGACAGTATATATCGAGCTGTCAAAGCTCGATGTGGTCTACTATGCTAGGTACCCTAGACATTGCTCGAGTCTCTTGGATCTAGTTTTTCTTCAGATTTATTTTCTGCAAATGTCTAACACAGCATCAGAAGAACAGAAACGAAAGAGAATAATGATTTTCGTACTTGCAATATCTCAAAAACCGTAGGTTTCCATGTTTTCAATAAATATTTGAAATGTTTCATAGACATTACTATCACAACTAGCACTCGTTGGCATGAGAAACGATCAAATCAAATAACCACCAACACTCAACGTGCAGACCAAACTAATTGTGATAGATTACGCCATATCAGTCCAAAAATATCTCCCGTACCAATAATAGACGACTTTGATGAATTAAAACAGTAGACTGGCTATCAAATGTACATGTTTGATCGCTATTTTCTATCGCTATCAAGGTATGAACATCTAACTTATCCTGGCCTTTAAAAACCCTTACGTTCTTTCGTCTTTGTCTTGTTTTTCGAAGATCGGGGGCCGTGAGGTGGGTCTTGTTTAGTTGGTGGGTGAATGTCGACTGGCATTCGGCATTTGAGGGTGCAGAAATAGTAACAGCTACAGTCGCCAAAACACGTAATTTGTGACGTAGCACGTACACCTGGGCCACTCCGCTTCGCCTATGTTTTGATATGCGAAATTAAAATAATATTTGCACATGTCTAATGGGTACTTCATTTTATATTTGTCTTTATATACTGAGCCAATATACTGGATATGAAAAGAGGTTTAAGTTAACATGAATTTTTTTAAGGCTTCTTCACATTTCTACTTGATTTTTTTTTCATTACTATAAGAATGCTGTTTAACGAATCAAGCAAAATATACCACAAATATTTCCTAAGCTAACGTTTTTATTCGTATAATCATTTGAAATTTTGTTGAGATTGATCAATAAAATTCCAGTACAAGTCACTTGTTTTTCTAACCCTGATATGGCTGTTTGCTATTTTTTTCGTCTTTATTTTTTATAGAGGGCTTGGTACCTTAACAAGTTTATACAAAGACCTCATCTGAACCTTCGTTAGCCAAAACATCCATCCTCCCACCTCATAAAACATTGAGTTGTGGTATATTTGTCGCCTGCAGGCCTCCTTCCGCATATACTCCAACAGCACATGTAGCAAGTCCTCTAGGACACCACACTCACTACAGTTTGGTGACTCAGTCTTCCTCATCATAAAAGCAAACTTATTTGTAGGAATGTGTCCGGAGCGAGTCCTCATTGCTGTTACTGCGTCATAACGTTCCATACTGCATCGGTCAAACCAGGGGATTCGGGGCACAATACTTTGCAGCGTTTTGTACCAAATACCAATGCGTAAAGATCTTTCATCATATTGCTCCTTGCAAAGATCATGACACCGGGTTTTGACTTCAGCTAGAAGATCTGTATAAAACGGCCAACATTTCCAGTCCGTGCCATCCACCTGTCCATTTCCTCTGATGCCAATATGCGATGGGATCCATTGTAACACAGTATTTTTATTTCTGGCGCTTAGCTGATAAACAGCGTCCAAAATAAAACAAGCTATTGGTGCGCTTTTACTATTCTAGGTGCAACGAGCTGCCCTTATCCTTACGGATTCTCAATATTTTATAGCTTCGACATTGGCAACAAATTCTACAAACGTTATGGATGTCGCTGAGGTAATTCATAGCTTCTGGATTCCTGTAACTCAAGTATCTAGAAACGCTGCTCCAACACCAGTTGCATTTCTTTAGCCATCTATATAAATTGTGTGAAAATTTATATGTTTATTGGTAATGAAATCCTTAGTGATTTTGTTTAAAGGGATAATATTTTGAAATCTCTTAGGCTGTGTTAGATCATCTACTTTGTAATAGGTAGATATACTTAATCAGATATGTCGTGTGCATAGAAGATATCTCCAATCTACTACAGGTATGTACAGGGAGATTACTCAATTAATTGTAAACCTTTACTAGTGCTGGCTCTTTCTACCTGTTCCAATAACGCATATGGCTGCAAGAATTTGAAAGTTCCTCCAACAAAGAGATAGCCGAGTTTTCAACAAACGATTTAGACCTTAGCTACTACTCGCTTGCTAAAATAGTCATCTAATATAAAGTGGTTGGAGACAGAGCTCTCCATTACGTGAATTGGAGTGGACGTGATGAATTCACCTATCACTCTCATCGCTTGATTTTGGATTCTTTCTAGCTTGAGCAGATGACTTTTCACATTACATTCATATTGGAAACTACGGTAGGTTCTATTTTTCGTCGTTTTTGTTTTATAATATTGGTCTTGTCCTAATCAGTAATACCTAATTACAACACAAAAAGGTAACCGCCAAAATTAATGCCACGATTATTTTCATTTTACCCTTCATCTTGCCGTTCCGTAAAATATTTTTTTAATACAGACCTATTGTATATGCATCAAAACTGTTGGAAAAGTATTTTTTACCGCATTAGTGCATTTATTTATTTATTGAGAGAACGTTGCCAGTCTTTTCTTGTGTACCATAGATAGACTTTACGGAAATAAACTGCGTTCTGTTTGATGCGTATGTAGGCTGCGTTCAGTTTAAACATCAGATAACACTCACCTACCACTGACAGCAGGACAGTATCAAGGCATGTGAGGTGTGTCGCTGGACGATCAAACTGAACGCATTCTACGAATGCATCAAACTGAACGCAATTTATTTCCGCCAAGTGAATTACTTGCAGAGAAAAAGAATGCCCGCCTAAAGTTCATTTGGAGTATTTATTGTCTGTTTCTTTACTTATGTTTCTTTTATTATCTCGCACTATTCATTGAAAAACGTAGTATGATACACATGGGTAAGTGCAATAACTTACTTATAACGTTTAAAACACAAATCGTACTCGTAAGCTATTGCCTCCTTACCGCACTTATAGCGTAAACTAGTAGTATACGTTTCTGTCAGTCACTAAGAATATCGCGAACTCGTAACGTAAGCGAATGTCGCATTATGTGGCCAGTTTCATGGTGGGTAATGTTTTATTACTGCACAACTAATAAACTGCACAAACTATACTAGAAATTTGGTATGGAAATTGTGCATATCCGTTACGCTATTTTCAAAACCGAGTGTTAACGTTATATCATTTCATTTCATTTATTTATTGCATTAAATCACATGTATATATTAAAGATCATATAAACATTCACAGAACAATTAGAAGCAATGTGATTTTATCCTAGGATGTAGCAAATTATGATTAAAATTAATTATTTAAATACAATTTTTACAAAATACAAAATACAAAAACAAACAATATTTACAAGCATTTACATTTTTATAATAATACATTTTTAGGTGCACATGTATAGTTAAAGAATTCCTTAAGATTATATGGACACTTTTTTACTAAATAGACGTATGAAATTTTGAACCTGTTAATGATTTAATGTCATCTGGTAAGCTATTAAATACTTTAACTGCCATGAATTTAGTTGTTCGTGTATAAGCTGACGTTCTAGGTAATAAGGCTTCTAAATTAAACCTATATCTTTCATTGAGTCTATTACTTATACCCTGAGTTCTCACTGGAAATTTATCAGGATACCTTTTAACCAATTTACAAAGTTCGATGATATAAAGAGCAGTAATAATGTGAATTTGCAAGTCCATAAATTGCAAATACTGAACCGGGATTCGAACCCAAGACCTCCTGCTAACTGGGCCATTGCTCAACCAACTAGAATACTTAAAAATAACTCTATTATAATAACTCTATATAAACGTACTAGTTTGTTATATAAACTTAAAATATCTAGCGTGAACGAAGTTAATGAAAAGAATTTGCATTAGTGAATAAAAGAGACATCAATAAACATCACTCACACGTAGTTCAATTCGCGAATCTTATCGAACATTCATCCCAAAATCAAATAGATTCTCCAGACAGTGCTCCAGACATCCACACAAATGTCCATTAATAGCTCCTGTAGGTGTTAATTTATCATTCAATAGTTACGTGGAAACCAACCATGATTTATTAGACCAAAATGCTATTGCAAATTTATCTCTATTGACTAAATACCAAGATTGGGACCAGGGTTTTCCACCTTGTACATGCTAGCTATAGCTAGCCGTGTTGGTAAACACTTCTTGAGGTATTGACAGCCGATGATTGACTGGTAATTAGAATGAGGAGATCGACTTGGGGGGTTCTGAATCATTCTCTATGGTTTGCGTGAGAAGGAATTTGTGGAATCTCTTCTATGGTTCAATATCATTTCAGTGTTTGGATTTTCTTGTAAACCTGTTGCTTGATGAGTGATGAGTAAATTAGGCGTTTTTATTTTTAAACGATTGAATCATTCTTTCTGCAATCTTACGCAATTCTTTTTTGCATTTATCTGTTTGTTAGCTTTAGTATTTTTGCGAATCAGACATTGCGTTGCATCATCGTTCTTCTGCATTGTTTTGCTTGTGTTTATTACTTTTGTTCTACTCACGCAATAAAAAATATTGTACGTTTTAGCTTGAAGAAGGAAACAAAACATTAACATTTTAATAAATTACCAGCACAACATTCGTTTCTAGAATTACGTTATACAAACACAGAATCGTTCCAAAATATTTTACATTTCGAAATAAGATCATAGCGTTCTATATAGCAACGTTATAAAAACCATCAGCTGTAGGTACAATAAAATCGGGACGAGCCTTCAATAGGTCACTGTTGACGTAGCGATGACGTCTTCTGACGTCACAGGTATCCGATTTCTCGGCCTTTCGGTTGGCCATCTCGTTTTCATTAAGGCCGAGATAATTTTATCGTATGACGCTACCGAATACACGTGTCGCAATCTCGATATCGGATTGGACGAAAATAGCTGTAGTTTAAACTGCAGGGTCAAAGAATGCGGATTTGACAGGTGATTCGGCCATCTGGAGTATTGATCACGTGGACGCTTTGATGATGATGTTGACGACAACAAACCTCGTGACACTATTTATCGATTGAGAGCAGATTGTGTATCTTGAGTAAGTGAGTATTAATAGATCGTAATCGATATAATTGTAATGAAATCAAATGTATGAAATATATTTATTTATGTTGTCTATGCACATTTTAAACGAGTATTTCAAGTCAGAATAAAAATAAATTTAATTAAATAGAATAAGGGCAAATAAAATTAAAAATAAGTAAAAATATTGAAATAAAAAATAAATGTAAGTAATGCAATAAATACATCAATGTGGACAAATAAATAAACTATAAATAAATAAATACATAACGTTAAATAAATAAATATTATCCCTAACTCCGCCCATTCGATAAGTCTTGCTAGAAGAAAGGCAAGAAACTTAGCAAAATCGTGATTTTTCTTTTTTAAATACATCTAGAAAAAGATATCATGATACTTATGATATCATAAAACGCAGCGATAGCTCACTCAGTAGGACGTCGGACTTGGGTTGAAATCGTACCGGTCGAGGATGAATCAATAAGTTTTTCGGAATTCAACTGTATGGTAGTATACTCACCAGTTGCTGAACGGTGAAGTAAAACAATATAAGGTAAACCTGCATGTCCTAAAAAGCTTGTATTTGTGCCTGAAGTACGAAGATAAGTTTCTTATTATGTTAACCGTCGGTGAAAAGAGGGTGTACGAGTGTTTACTATTCAGTAACAGTACAAAGTCTTGTACACCTCTGATGCCAATCGGAAATATATTCCGTGCCGATATTTTCTTTTGTTCTATGTCGATCCCTCTATCTATCTGAGTATCACGTGAATCAGCATCAAGCTGAGTATCACGTGAATCAGCATCAAGCTGAGTATCACGTGAATCAATATCAATCTGAGTATCAGGTGAATCAGCATCAGACAGCAAATCTATATTCATCGTTGAATGCTGGTAGTAATTGAATATTTTACTGTTTGAGCTACGTTTCTGTGTGAACTCTTGCTGTTTAGCCATGAACTTTTTAATGCATTTATATTTTTTCAGCGTACGTTAGTAGAAGATATTTATATCTGCAATAAAACTTTATGTCTGTTTACGTAAAAATCAAAGTGAGAGAACTGGAATTACGTGGATAGAGCTGTATCGTTAGATAAGCGAGATAAAATTAATATTTGGAAAAGAAATGATAATATTCATGCACCTGTCTGCAGTGTCTGGATTCAACATTTATCATTCGATTTAGAGATCTCAATGAATTTTAATTTGTTTATTGAGCTTCTCTTCAAATGTTGCTAAACAAATTTAATATTAATTTATTTTGATTATTGATATTCCCTATTCGTTTTTGTGTAGTTTAGGAAAAATTGTGGTAACTTTTTTGCTAGAATCTTATTTTTCTGTGTCTTCGGCGGACTAAGAGAGTAAAGTTCCTTGATTTATCAAACATGAAATTGCCACGATGACCAGTTCAATGGTCTAGTGGTTTAAACTTCCGGATTAATAATCCGGGAGGTCGCAGATAGGGATACATTTGTAGGTTTGCATGCTTCGGAAGGACTGCTGTCGGACCACTTTATGTCCAAAGTACGACGATAGGGCTCTCCTCCGATCACGCTGGGGCGGACGTCAAAGTCGTCGGTGAAATGTGGGGTACGGGTTTCGTACTCGGGAACAGACAACCCCTGTGTGTGACGATGTATAGGCATCACCTTTTCCGCTAGAGCTTCATTTCTCCATGCTTCGACAGACTATAACAGCTGAGTTCATTGATGTATATAATTTATGAAGTGTGATCTTTGTCTGATTTTCAGAGCGAGTCGTGTGACTCCGGCGACTGGGGCTGGGCGGGGCTAGAGGAAGCTGGCGGGGGCGGGCCGAGGGTACCCGCCTTGGTCTCCGCGTGTCTGGCGCATCTCAGGAGGCATGGACTGAGGACGTTAGGGCTGTTCAGGGTATCAGCATCCAAGAAGAGAGTGAGACAGGTGCGTTTGTGCCGTCTTCTTAAAGCGTTTCTGTGACAATTCAAGTACAACTGGGCTGATTCGTTTGGCACGCAGGTGCAGGCAGTTTCTACAGAAGATTCTATATTTTCCGGGAATCGAAATAGAATAGCTTTAATTTGAACTCGATCGGTGTGATCTCTGTAGTCTAGTGGTTCGTACGTCTTCACCACTCAGTGTCCTGTGCTTTGGAAGACTCTTTCAGCTATGGGTCCATATTAATGCTCAATGTACGGCGGTAGGGCTTACCACCCATCACGCTGGTACCCAACAATCGTCGATGGAACGTGGTTGTCCGAGTGAGGATTGTGAATTACATTTCACATTCCGTCATCGGAAACATTTCTAACAAAGACTAAATCTGAGTAAGAAGAGCAAGTGGACCCAAATATTTTCGGTACAAAACCCCAATCAGTGATCGACAAAATTAGACGTTTCCTCACGCACTGTTCGCTGCAATCGTCGAACGATGTTTGACCCACTTACTGGCTCGTTTATGCTGGATCGAATTTATTACAAAAGCTGAAGTATTCTGAGCATTCAGGTCTCAGGTGGGCAAGCGCCGGTCTTAATATAACTTGCGTAGGCACCGCTATGGATGTTGTTGCTCACGGGGGCTATTGTTACTGGAGATCGAAGAAATAGGGTGACACGTTGACTGTTTTTAACTTCTTTAGAAATTACTCTTCAAGAAACAAAAAAAAATGGCACTTTTATGAAAGCAGCGGAAGCTCAGTCTGTCTGTAAGCGTGTCGTAAAGCTCGGTGACAAGGTTCACCTCCTATCATCTTGTGACGTAAAAATCGTCCGAGATCGAAAACACGTCTGACATCCCTTTCGGGAATTATGTCGTGACGATATGTTTATTTATGTGGTTTACCTCAAAGGACACTAAGATTTCATTTTCATGTGTGATATTTCTCGGTTTCCAGTTAAGAGAAGAGTGGGAGAGAGGACAAGAAGCGGCGCTAGACGCGGCGGTCTGTCCGCACGATGTCGCTAACTTACTCAAGGAATTCCTGCGGGACCTTCCCGATCCACTGCTGTGCAGAGACTTGTACCAGGCGTTCTTGCAAACACAGAGTAAGTATCGAAACTTCACGTCTGTAATTGTATGATTGCCTGGTGCTGATCAGGCACAAATTTGCATCTGTAATTACTTGTTGAAACCACCAAAACTACTGATGATACTGAACAACTTGCACAAAGAAATCTGCGAAAAAATCGCTTTCACTTGTTAATTTTTAAAAATCTACTATGAATTTTGTTCAGGTTCATTTTTAGGGTTCCGTACCTCAAGAGGAAAAAACGGAGCCCTTATAGAATCACTTTATTTTCCGTCTGTCTGTCAAGACCCTTTATCTCGGAAACGCGTGGAGGCATCGAGTTGAAATTAAAATCATATACTCAAGTCTACATTCCCTTGAAGGTGTGAAAAAATAAAACTTCTAAGTTATCGTAAAAAAAAGACACGGCCGCTTACACCGCAAAAAACGTATATTTCGACACTCTCAAGGGAATGAAATTTATATGGTATTCTCCGTCGACCTAGAACTATGAAATTTGGCAAGTAATACCGTCTTATACTACATGTATATGTAAAATCTGAAAACTTTACATTTGAAAGAAAAAAATAAAGTAAATATAATATAAAATCATAAAAGAGTATAGTCTTTAACGGAACCCTCGGTGAGCGAGTCCGATTGGCACTTGTCCGGTTTTTTTTTCATTTGCTCGTTTTTTATTCTTTTGGAACGTTGTTAAGTATGATCACCTTATAAGAGAGCTTCTATTAGACTAGGGGTTAACGCCCAAAGCATTTTTTTTTGATGTAGAGATTTTTTGTTTCCTACGACCCAGGTACCCTTCAAAATTAGAACAGCATTATCTTTGATAAAACCAGCAAACTAAACTAAACTACCACATTTCCGATAAAATAACTGTCTTTAACTATCATTCCATATACCCCCCAGATATTACGTTGTCTCTGAATGAACCAGTCCACTTTTCAGAGATCCGCAACCGACGGCTGCAGTGGGAAGCGTTACGGCTGGTCGTGCAACTGCTGCCATCAGCTCACAGAGACACCCTCAACGCTCTCCTCTCGTTCCTGTCACAATTGGCAGCGCATGCTGAGGATGAGCATCACCAGACTGGGAACAAGATGGACGCCGCCAACCTCGCCACAGTATTCGCGCCGAACATCCTGCATCGGAACAAGCCTAATGAGGCTGCCAAGTAAGTTGAGCTCCAGATGAGCTGAACACATTGTCATGACACAAATCCCCGAAGGTCTTAGCGGTGTTTACGAGTATGGACTGTGAAATGAAAGTCACATTTAACCACGTAGGTAGGTGAGCGATATCGCCAGATGGCACAAATCTAGACCCAAAAAATATGGACTTCTGAAGCAAGTAGATCGAACACAAATGAACCCGCGACCTCCAGACAGAGGTGGTGAACTGAAACAGTTCAGGAATATGTTGGCTAGATGAGGACATCCATAGATCGATTGTCGTGGCGTGTTTCAATAACGTCTTTGATCATAATAGAATGTTAATAGACGTATATTATGATGAAAATAAAGATGGTGCTTAGCTCCTTTTCACTTGTCCCTTTTTAGGAAAGGCGGGAAAACGAATTTCGAATACGATGAATCCTTTGTTACAGTAATTTTTCCCTTATAATAAGTCGAATAGCATTTGCAAAAAGAACCTTTTGATAACAAAAAATATATTGTACTGCTTCTATGAGATCTTTCACTAAAATTGAGTCGTTACAATTTAAACTTGCTTATCTTAATAACACAACCGTGATTGTCTTTATCACATCCCATGTCCTATCGATCACTAAGAGAAGCTTTATTTAATGCTTATTAGAGCAGTTAATAATAATTGACAATTGTATCCTTGCTGAAGGTGATGGAACACTGTGAGGTAAATCAAACTGCCATAAAAAACGTGTATTACTTCCCAAAATACGGCGACAAGGGTAGCTCCCCATCACGCTGGGATGTAAAATTTGAATGTTCCAGTAGCGGTCCAACGGAAACATTTCTGACACCTGGGGATGTATTCGGGGCTATATGCTGTGTATGTTTGAGAGTAAGAGACTTTTTTGTAACGTTATTCTTAACCTTTCCAGTGCTGAACAGCTATCAGAGCGTGCAGACGTAATAAACGTGGTGCGGCAACTGATCGAGCGACAAGCAGAGCTGTGGACTCTACCAGCCGAGCTGCTGCATGAGGCGTACATACACCTTGCGCACACGCAGCCCCAGCACCTCGACTCTCTTCTGTTGAGGAGACACGAGTGAGTCACGACATAGCGTACTTTTTATAACTTGTCACTTAAGAGGGTGCAAACATATTCAAAGCTTAATCTTTTAAGATGATGATGATGATGTGCTAATTGCAAAAAAATATACAAAAGCAATAACGGACACATATACATAGGTAACACTAAAAGTTTCCGGAACTGGCCACTTACATAAACAATATTTAAAAATTTATTGCAACATTTGAAAATAGAACTCTTTGGCTGTAGAATGCAGTTTGTTTCATCTGACTGTCTTTTGTCTTTACCTTGTGGCGCCATTTAAAAAATTGTGTGTCTGCATCAACATGGATTTAACTCGGGAAAATTTTCGTAGTATGATTTTCTACGATCTTAAGTGTAATTTGACAGCTCAACAGAGCATCGCTCGGCTTGAAACAGCTTTTGGCAATGAAGCACCATGCAAGACGACTGTTTATAGCTGGTTTGCAGAATTCAAGCGTGGTCGTATCAATCTCAGTGACGAATCTCGCGATGGTCGGCCGTCCACCGCTGTGACCAACAAAAACATCGATGCTGTGCGCCGTATGATTGAAACAGCAGGCATGTGACCTACCATGAAATTCGCGCATCCTTAGAAATAGGCATGAGTCAAATACAATCAATCCTACACAAACATTTGGGTGTGAGAAAGCTGTGCTCGCGGTGGATCCCACACAACTTGACCGAGGCTCAAAAAACGGACCGCGTCACTTGGTGCAGTGCCATGCTTACCAGATTCAACGAAGGTGCGTCAAATTTGGTGTGGGACATAGTAACAGGTGACGAAACATGGATTTATTGCTACGATCCCAAAACAAAGCAGCAATCGAGCGTATGGGTCTTTCAAGATGAGCCGAAACCAACCAAAGTGGCGCGCGTGAAAAGTGCATCTAAGCGGATGATTGCTTCTTTTTTTAATAAAACTGGACACGTGGCTACTGTTGCTTTAGAGAATCGTCGTACCGTGAATAGTGACTGGTACACGACCATTTGTTTGCCGGAAGTTATTGACGAACTCCGTAAAAATAACCGTAAACGCAGTATCATCCTGCACCACGACAATGCTAGTTCTCACACGGCCAGACAGACAAACGACTTTTTGAAGACGAAAAATGTAGAACTCATGAGTCATCCTGCATACAGTCCCGACCTGGCACCTTGTGACTTTTTTCTGTTCCCAAAAATTAAGAACCAATTACGCGGTCAACGATTTTCATCACCAGAAGAGGCTGTCGAGGAGTATGAAAAACACGTTTCAGAGGTCACCACAGGGGAGTGGCACAAAAGTTTTCAAAACTGGTTTGATCGAATGAAAAAGTGCATAGACGCCAAGGGAGATTATTTTGAAAAACAATAAATTAATTTTGTACCTTTAATAGTATTTTTTCATATTCATTCCGGAAACTTATAGTGCGTCCCACGTATACCATTGACTGCATGAAGCCTTCAAATATGACTACACGTTATGGCCTAAGCGGAATCTTTAATTGTCATCGGCTCCACAGAAATATCTTCCTGTAACTAAGTAGGCTCTCTTTGTATCGTTCCAGGTGTGCGAGTGAACGGCTGAGTACAGGCGGTGGGAGCGAGGAGGCGGAAGGTGAGAGCAGACGGATGTGGTCGCGCGAGGAGTTCTTGCACGGAGCCGCCGCGACCGGGGGACCGGATAAGGACGTGCTCGCTAGGTGAGGGACCCTTATCATCATCACCCACCTAATTTAACCATAGTCTAATTCTGGACTAGAACTTATAGGCATTTCCCCGTTTTTTCCCTCAATACCACCCTGTGAAAGCGGGTTGAACGCAGTGATAGACTTTTTTTGCATCTGGAATGCTGCTGGCAACCTTATTTAACTCAGTCTAAATTCTGGTCTTCCAGTTAAGGGTCTTCCAAAAAAATCAAGTTGAAATCTTTGGATTAACACAACGTACATAACATCCCCAAATATCACCGAAGGGGTGTCAGATACTGACACTGTAACAGTCAACACTCATACAGCCTCTTTTCGCCGACGATTTTTGAATCCCAACGTGATGCACCATCACGTTGACGTTGAGCCTTAACGCCATATTTCGGGTATAAATAAACGCTTCTTAGGATTCGAACTCTGGTCTCAAGATTGAGAGTGCAGCGTCCTAGCAACTGAGATACCGCTGCTCACGTAACCGTAATCTTCAAATTACGAGCAAGAATAAAACTCAGACGCAGACATGTACCAAATTAAATCTTTACTGAGTCAGTCTTGAACTGTTTCATCGTGAAATGGGCTAGTTTAATCTCCCTGCTTCCCCTGGCAGACGCAGTGAGAAGACGTACGCGCGCACGCGACGAACTCGTGACGCCGCCTCTGATACCTCCAGTGGATCACTCTCCTCTGCCATGACTATTGTAACAAGGTAACACCTGCATCTAAATTAGTTCAACATTAGTTACATACCACATTTATGGGAAAGAGTATTATGGCTGCCTTTATGGCCTAATGACTCGAACGTCTCGACAACTTAACCGAAATTCGCGGTTTCAAATGTTGTAGGGTACATTTATGTTCGGTTTTCGTGCTTCGTAAGGCAAGATAAAGTTTAGGTAATTTGTTCCCGAAGTACAACGATAAGGCTTACTATTCATCACGCTGGGACGCAATAGTGAAACTTGGCTGTAACTTGTAATCCACAGTTCATACTCGGAAACAACTTTGACGCCCCCTTGAGGATTCATGCGTGACGACGTATTTTTAAATCTTACCCACATGTGCGTATTTTTCCCATACATTTTGTTTGGGGCAAGTAGCTTAAAAAAACATTCCTATGGAATGCAGTGCTGTAATTGGCTTATTCGTCGTTTAAGTACCGTTTAACAAGATTTTCTTAATCCAGAAATGGCCAATGAAGTGAGTTTCATTGATGTATACTGTGTCCTTGCAGAGTCCGCAGCAGTATGGAGGAGTGCGGCAGTAGTGGCGTGGTGTGCTCAGTCCCATCTGAGCCCCCCTCAGCTGCTGCCTCGGCCACTTCCGCGAGAACTGACTCCGCTCCCGAGTCCAACGATTCTGGCAGCGATTATAATGAGGTAGGATAAATTAGGATTTATGTAAGGATTTTTATATAATATCTACTAAACAATAACCTTTTTGCCGCGGTTTCACTAGCGTGAATATAAGTAACGATTATTTCTAAGGAACTGCCCGTCCCCAGAGAACAAACTATAGCTGATGTCTAAGTGAAAAGTCCATTACAACTAAGTATTTACAACAGAGAAATAATTTCAAAAATCAGTTCAATAGTTCCAGAGATTAACACCTCCATCCATCAGCCTGTTTCGTCCACTGTTGGACATAGGCCTTTCCAGGATTTCGCCACTCTTGGCAGTACTTTTGGAAGAAATGCCCATACTCACACACGCTGGGTAGGCGGGTTGGTGAGCACGGTGCCGAAACCCTTGCACCAGTGACGCCGCTGCCCGTCACCAGTCTGTTTTATATAAGGCCCGGCAATTGGGGATTGTTATACCGCCATCCATCGGTCCCAGGCGATGGTGGGCCGCCTGGTTTTGCCTGAGAGCTGTTCTCTTACTCTCCCGCGAATAACTTCGGGAGGATTTGCGAGTAAGATGGTGGTACCTCCACAGTTGAGCCCAGCATCAGCTCTACCACCTAACCACTCTCGCGGTATCCATATGGTGATGGTGAGGTAGTGGACAGATGCAAGACGAGTGAAGGATATATTGCGTGAGAACAAAAGTAACGGCCTTCGCTTAACACATCTTTCTTTCTCTCTCTCCCCCTTCCAGGCAATCTGCGTATCAGACGACGACAACTGTGTGATCACCGCGTCACTCCACATCCCTGCCGCCTTCCCCCGCGAGCCCGCGCCCCGCGGCCGTCCCACCGCACCCCCACGTCGCCGTTCCACTTCAGGTTCTGAATCTGAGGCCAAGAGGGACTCCGCTGTTGGGTCTTCTTCACCAGGTAAACGACAGTTTCGTTAATTATCCATTATCTCCATCACTATTTAACTAATACATCCTGACAAGAATCCCCGAGATCTGACACCCAGAGGTGTTTCCGAGTATAGAAATACAATTAACAGTCCTCTCTGGTACATCCTTATTTCGTGGACCTCGGGTCTTCCAAAGCACGCAGAACTAACAGATACGGGATTCGGGTAATTCCACTCACTGGCCGATTATCAATACCATTAATTTAATTCCCATTGACACAAAATCTTGAAAATAGCTAAGTTTAAACTGATATCTTCTTTTTGTTACTACGAGTGAAGGAATACGAATTAGATTCTAATACCATCCATCCATAAGCCTGGTTCGTTCACTGCTGGACATAGGGCTTTCCAAGATTTCACCACTCTTGGCAGTCCTCCCAGAAGAAATGCTCATAACTCAGTGCCGGCAATGGGAGGTGGATATACGTGTACTGCCATCAGTCGGTCCCAGGCAAAGGTGGGCCACCTGGTTGTGCCTGGTTGTCCCTCCTTACTCTTCCTCGAATAACTTCAGGGGTTTGCGAGTAAGATAGTGGTACCTCCACAGTCGAGCCCGGCATCAGCTCTACCGCCTCATTTTAAATCATTACGTTCGCGTAGTACAATGTAGGAAATTAAATAAATAACTTATATTTGCGGTTAATTTCATACATTGTACCACGTGAACGCACTATAGAGGTTCGTCGCATAAATACAGTATTTAAAATATAGTACGGTACCCTGTCGGGCGCGAATCCCACTCGCACTTGTCTATCATACATCTAAACTAGTGTACTTTCCAGCCTCAGCCTCAAACGCTTCATCACCTCCCGCCAGCCCGCCCCCTCACGCGCTGCGGGTCACGCTGACGTCAGCAGGCGAGCTGCGGCGACCTGCTGACATTGACAAGTTGATCTCTCTCGGAAGGTACGTCAATGAATCAACTGCTTTGCATTTTATACACGTAGCCTCCCTAAATGCCTCGCGTACGACTGTTCGCGGGGAAAGAATTAAGTAGATGCTTATCATGGTGTGGTTAGTAGACAGCCTCATGTCAGAATTGTTTAGGCCACCATAAAGGCCTCTGATATAGCTTAGCGACCATTATCTTTTGATGTCAGCCAGTACCAACAGCTTTACTTGCATTCTGAGGCACTCAATTCAGATGTAAATCAATAGTTCCAATGACTTTTCAATGAAACCCTTAGATTTAGTCGAATCCATTTGGGATCGTTGGCAGGGTTCTTTAAACAAAATCACATGATCTGTTGACCAAAGTAAATAATCTTCCCAAGAAAACAATACTTGCGGAAATTACATAAAAAACGAACTTGATTTATGGGCATTTCCCAATAGCATTGTAAGGAACCTTTGAAACATTTCTCAGAGAAAGTATTTTAGAATGATCAGAAGATTACGTGCGTTCATTTTAAGATACCAGTAGCTCTATATTGCGTCTACTCTTTGAAACTCTTGACGTCATCAACAGAGAACGTAACACGTCGGACGCACGCGCCGTGATTCTGCGTCATCACGACGACGCACCCAAGCCGCACACGCGACATCGTGACGTCACACTGACCAGACACCAGGAGCAGACCCTGGTCACGACGAGACACCGGGAAGAGCAGACCAGGACGAGAGACATTAGGGAAGGGATGCTGTACAAACGCGGCGAGCTGATATCCAGCGCGAGAGCGCCGCCGCCATGACAACTCTGTGTTATTTACGTGTTTTTATACATAAACGTCTATTTATCATTGCTTTGTTTCATTGACAACAGCAACAAAGTCATATCGGCACGACATACCTCTTCGAAGGGGTGGCAGAGGTGTTTCCGAGTATGTACTGTCGTCGATTTTGTCCCATATTGACACAACCCTATTAGATTTTAAGGACAAGTTCGACTGTTTATTATACCTAAAATAAACACAACATTGATAACAAAACACAATCAAACATTTTTAGACGTTAAATTAACAGAAGGTTATTTTTTTATACAAATTTAGCGACTGATAATATTAAAGTAATAGATGATTTATTTTTAAACAGATTGAAATAAATTTTAATTTAAAATGCATTTTACGCTATCGCCTAGTGTTTTTTGTCCGCCTCCTGGTACATCAAAGAACTCAATAAATCAAATTCCTGCTGCGGGATTACCGATCTGCGGTTGCAAAAGATCTTACTTACAACTGCATGACTTATGCTCGCCTAGTACCTATGAGGAAATTGCTGTGGGACTGAGTGACATCACCTCTGATTTAGGTCACGCCTCTACGCCTATCGCTCTAATACACTACTGAACTCTAAGGCACTTCTCCCACCCTAGTACATTATGGAGCGAAACAATGTACGCGACACAGACATGTCGTCGATTTCTTTAACAGAAGATGGCGTAAATACAGCGCCTTCTTAAGATAGATAGCATTCGGCAAGACGCTGGCGCGGCCCGGCCGCCGCGACTGACCGCCGCCGCCGAACGTGACTGCTGGGCAGCGCCGCCGTAAGCATTCGGATAGGCGCGACCGGGCGGCGACTGCCGACTGCCACGTGCAGTAGTGAAAACTAAAAACTATGGGTTGTGTTGTGTTTCATACCTACTGTTCATGTAAACGAATAAAAATAGGTTTTCTTACTAGTTTTCTTCACTTTTTTCGCAATATACTCCCATATGTTCTCTTTTACAACATTGTCTTTATAAGCTTTCAGCCGAGAATCATAAAGCGCTGGATGTTTAGCAATAAGCTCCACTAAATACTCGTCGTTTTCTTCATTAAAAGACGCCATTTTTGCGACCCTGCGAGCGAGCAGCGCTGCCATAGATACTGCTACGGGAGCGGCTCGGCGGCGGCGCGGCAGAGGTCGCGCGCAGGCCACGCCTCCCGGTCGCGCCACTCAGCCGCCTGCGTCGGACGGTGTCATACAAATCCCTATAAAGCAGTGCGGTGACTGCCGGGCAGCGACTGCCGAGCAGCGACTGCTGGGTCGCGGCAGCCTCTTGCCGACGCTTACCTACGCTCAACGATGGTTTTGTTTTAATGTGTAAGCTGTGTCATATTAAAAATATTTGATTCATGACTGTACTGTGTCATTTTAAAATTCTGTCGAAATAGGATTGTGTCGATATGGGACGAAATCCTGTTGTCGGCATGACATAGCGGTTGCTTTAGCGAGTGGTGGGTACTTGCCCACTGGGTAGGTATACAAATACTATCTTCATAAACTTAAGTATTTAAACACGGGTTCCTTTAGTAGTTTTAATATAATAAGAAAATACATAAAGAGTTTTGTTGCTTAGCTGTTATTTAAAGATGTTGACGATCCTAGTACACATTTTTCCATAGCCATGTTTGGTCAAAGTTGTGCCACGATTTACGGCCTCAACGCTAATATAACTTAGGTTAAAATAGGCTTTAATTTTGCATAGGAAAGTGTTTCTTTAGTTAAGGTCTAACGGTTAGTGAAACTTGTTTTTGCTGTGAACAACTCTTAAATATATGGTCTCTGCTCAGCTCTTGTCAGATTTAGGGCAATAACATTTCTAAATTTATTGGGGCCAAAAGGCGTTAGAGGAGACCTAAGCGTAGCGTAGGCTGACTTCGTGCCCTCTAAATCGACGACCTGGAGGACGTTGCGGGTGGCGGCTGGATGAGGAGGAAATTAAATTAAATTAAGGGCTTGTATTGGTTCTTTCAACGGTTTTTGTTTTAATATGCTGAGTGAACTACTTATCTGATCAATGTAAAACTTGGACACGTGTTTTTCAGACCTTTGTCTTTCCGTTGTCAAGTCGGTTACCTAATGGAACACATTTCGCTCGATAGATTTTATTTTTTTAAATGATGCCTTTTTGAGTTATTATTTCGTTTTATGTCTAAACGGCTTGAGTTTTATGTCTGAAATTACTGCTATAACAAGGAAACATGGTTTATTTTCCAATGTCAGGTGGAAAAACTTCTACATCAAATACTTTTTCGTAAAATCCAGAAAAACCTCTAAAATTCACTGATTTTGCGTGCCGCCAGCGCGCGAATTGAGCACTCTAATGTAAACTTTCTGACAACATAGTGAAGTTTAAAATCGCTCAGTAAGATTATCGTACACCAGGGGTAAAGGGGCCTTAAATTAAAATCCTTCCAGTGAATTACTATCGTAAATTATGTCTAAAAACGATAGGCCCCTTTAACGCTGACCGTTTCAAATATTAAATACAAGTATGTAAAAAGAAATAAAAAGAAGACACATTATCTGTTTTTTCTACTCCATTTCGAAGTTATTAAGTAAGACGGCACAGATGTTTACAAAAAACTTTAATCAAAGGTTCTTGGTCACTCGTACACCTATCAACTAATCTTTTTTCCTGTGCAACTTGTCTCTCATGATGATGGCCCCGAGCTTGGAGACACCGTCCTGGTACTCGGTGTGCCCGAGGGGAGGTACTGCCGATGATGCTTCTGAAATATTACAGTTATGGTGGTCAGGAATCGCCTCGACCTTTTAATCCAGAGGTCGCAAGTTCTGGTCACATCCGTCCGGTAGGGACACATTTGTTTTTGGTCTCCATGTTTCGGAAGTAGGGTTGTCGTTTCTAAATTTAAAAAGTCCTGACAAAACGCCGGACTTTTTTTGGACATTCAAAAAATGTCCAGACATATTGGTTACAAAATAAAGTAATGAAATGGGTGAACCCTATCGCACACGTTTTACAGGTGGTTGCTACGGTTTTTGTTTCCAAACTCACAGCTTGTGATTATTTTTCATAATTTCGAACAAAAGGTATTGAACTAGGTAATGTGATTTTTGGCACTACGTGACAATAGTTTAGTGATAATTAGGCCTCGGTAGCAAAGTTGTGTTGTTTTAAGCATTATTTTGTAAATATGATCCTGCACAACACTTTAAAGCGTGTTTAAAGTTGTTATGGACGATTTGCATAAAATAACAGAAGTTTGCTTAAACAGCCTAACCATATAAAAACTATCGTCGCGTGATGCGATAAATCACATTTCTTTAACACCTTTTGTTAAAAATTTGTTAAAAATCATAAGTTTTGCGTTACATAAAGCACATTTCTTATCACATATTGTTCAAAAAAAAAAGAAAAATAATCATTAGTTTTGCGTTTTGGAACGACACCTATCGCAACCACCTAAGATGAGATGAATCACGAGACTGATTAACTAGTGGAACTAGTATTATGTACGACTAGAAAGATTGATTACTGTTGTAATATTGTTTTATTTTCAAGTAATTTAATGCGAAAATTCAACGTTCATTCAAAATTATTCCATCAAAGTCCAAATTCCGGAAAAAATTAAAAAGGCAGATGAAGTCCGGATCAGTCCGGATGGATGGTAACCCTATTCGGAACGCACGGTAGATATGGGCCCATATCTGTGCCCGAAGTACGGCTATAGGGCTCACCCATCACGCTGGAACGTAATAATAGTCGGTTAAACGTGGGCGCGCCTTTTCAAGACAGACAGGTTAACCTCACATTGTTTCTCTCCGCTGTTTAGCAAGTTGTCAGAATAAAAATACTATGACCACTATGCAAAAAAAAACCTCCTTGACGGAAATACCACAGACAACCAACCGCATTTAGCAGCCCTGGGGTCACTGCCAGCCGCAGTAGAGGCGCCCTGCCGGGATATGGTCTTCGGGACGGACATCCTCAGCCGCGGCCCCACGCGGCACGGGTCTCCCGGCAGTCGCATCGGCTGGGCACAGGGCCCTGACCCGCTGTCATCGGCTGCCCGCTGCAGACCTTCGTATTTGGCTCCAGGTCCTGGATATTTGCAGCAGTATTAACATTTACTGCTCAGTCGTGTTTTTACTTGATTAAGAAGCCTGTAGTCGGTGGCTTGAAGTCAGTCGCGCACGGGGTCGCTATGCTTGCTATTTCATTCTACATTCAACTTCGGATTATAGAGCATTAACTGACTGTTATTGGTTGGCCCGAACGTTCATTTACCGAGCTTGTACGGAACTAACCGAGCACGGTGTGAGAGGCAAGCTAACACGAGACAACACTCATGTTTTGAAAAAACTCGAGAGTGGTTTTGGTGGTTCCTACGATTTCAGCAGAAATATCTTAAAAATCGAAATGAAACAAAAATATTTTTGAATAGTATAAAATATACTATGCTGTGAAACTAAAATTATTTGATTTCTTCTATCGCTTCTAGGACATTACGGTACATAAACATTCATCAAAATATGTGTAAAATCCAGGACTTTTATACGCTTGTAACTTTTGTATGTATTTGATTTTGATAAATGTTTTAGTTTCACGTCATGGATATTGTATGGGATATGCTGAAAAATAAAAAATAATAAGCAAGCACCTATAAATAAGGATATGATCAGCGAACTGCGCTAGTATAGGAGTTCGGGCGAATAGAGTCGCCTTAAATTCTAATAATCAAAACAATTATTTTACAGCGTAAATCAGTTTAAAATATTAGGAGTGCATGAAGACATCGGTAGCCGATCATCCGCTTATAGAAGACCTACCTACTACGACTACGACTAAGCCCTAACTATGCCTCTAATAGCCCTCTTCTGTGCCGCCGCAGTCAGCCGTCTCGCTCGGGCTGTGTACCAGGGGCGCAGAATCAGAGAGAGCTACGTAAATAAGTGTGAGTAAACTGAGTTCACGGGTCACGCTGAGTCACGGACGACTCCGCTAGAGATGCGACATGTTTGTTTAAGTTTTGAAATTATTGGAAAAGAAATAATAAAAATTCACCTGAATCCGCCTGAAAATTGACAACAAGATCGTCAACATGTCTAGTTTTATATGACTACACTTTCCGTTACACGTTGTATAAATAGACAGGCGAGGCTTTCCCCTCCACATCATCACACATGAGTTAGATAGGGCAATAAGAAGAAAGCTTACCGGACTCGCAAAAGTCAACTTGATACGTAGTCTTGTTGCGATCCCGATCAATCCTCTGTTTCAACTCGGAAGACGCTTCGTTCTGCAGGATGCTGTACAGCATCGGGTATTTCGATTGTAACTGTAACGGATTTGGAAGGATTTTCATCAGGACGAATGATATGAGGTCTGCTGTTTAGGATTTCAAGTAACTCGTATAATTTGACGACCGTAGAGCACCAGCAGACTAAGTTAATCCTTATAGAAATCCACTTTATTAAATTTTTGGGGACTGAACATGGGAATGGCGATGGCAATACAAATAAAAAATAAATAATTTGAAAACCGTAGAACAAGTAGTACAAGTAGTTTTTTTTCTATCAAGGGAATGTTAATATTTTGCGTTTTTTCTAAAATGAATCTATCAGCCGTATAGTCTTCTATCTATATTATTTTAAGCAATGTGATATGCTCATTTGAAGTTGTGCATCTAGCCTTATACGGACCCATAAGAAAAACCGGACTCCCAGGTCAGGTCTAAGTCCGGCGTCCTAACGACTCCACTATCGTTGCTAATGTGAAGGAAAATAATAAAAAAACGTTGAATAAACTGGTCAGGCCCGAGGAGGACTCGTGCCCTGAGGGCTGCGTACATACCGTTTAAAACACAAACGTATAACACGAACAGTTATAACGGTCCAAGCTAACTTGACACTTGCGTTCTGTTATACTCCATACATCCAAAGGGTCTAATTAAGTTGGTAATTAATTTCTTCTGGAATAATTCAATATCGGTCATATTCCGATTTTTACCTAGACGTGTGCTATTAGACCTAATTGAGAACGGTATTTAAAGTTTCTAAGTCAGCTGGAAGAGCCCTATAGGTTTTAATTTTGAGTCAATTTGTATGAAATTGATTACGTAAAGGGCAATAACTTTTTTCTGCGTTAAGTTGGAAGTCTGATTTTTAAGGGGGTAAAACCGAATCTCGGTGCAAAATGCACATCATAATATTATTTTCCTTACTTTTGAATAAAAAGTATGCAAAAATTGGGTTTTAAAGCAATTAGCGGAAATTTATTAGTAATAATTAGATTTTCACATTCAAATTCTATAATTTTATGATTTACATTTTGATTGCATTCGATTAACAATTTTAAAAGCGTATTTATCGTTTTAATCGAATGTAATCAAAATGTAAGGCATAAAATAATATAATTTTAATGCGAGAACTTTCATATATGACTAATAGCTTTTGCCCGCGGCTCCGCCCGCGTGTTATACGGTTAAACGACATACTTTTTTTCGGGATAAAAAGTAGCCTATGTGTTAAGTTAGGGTGTATATAAGCTATATTCATTCAAAATTTCATCCAAATCCGTCCAGCCGTTTCAGCGTGAAAGAGTAACAAGCACACACCACACACACACACACACACACACACACACACACACACACACACACACACACACACACATCCTTTCGCATTTATAATATTAGTGTGATAAATTTCTGAAAATTCCTTGAAAATGCAATTTTTGCATACTTTTTATTCAAAAGTAAGTAAAGCATAAGTACTTAAGTTATATTTACATTACATAATTTCTTAATACATGTTTCGGGATAGAGCTTAGTCATCCACGCTTCAAGACAACTTATAGTGGTAACTAGTGTCTAAATTATGTTTGTTACATATACCTATATATCTTAAATAAAGAAATTATTCTATTCTATTCTATTATGATGTGCATTTATTTGCACCGAGATTCAGCTTTATCACCTTAACAGCCGTAGACTTCCTTCAGCTTGACATCTCTAACGGGGCCCGAGAAAAAGGGTTATGACAGACGGACAACAGACTGATCGTGTAAATAAGGGATCCGTTTTTTAATTTTGTGGCACGGAACCCTAAAAGCATATCGTCACGACATGAATCCCGAGGGAGTATCAGAGATGTTCCCAAGTTTTAAACGTGAAATATAAGTCAGAGTCCACATTCAGTACACCCGCTTTTCACCGACGATTATTACGTCCCAAACGTGATGTTACAGCCCTATCGCCTTACTTCGGATCGGATACAAAAAGACCAACAGGTTAACGTGCCTTCCGAAGCACGCAAACCGAAAACAAATTAATGTGCAAATTACAAATTAATCGGGGTTAGCAGGCAAGCGCTCTATCACTCTTCCTTCGTGTCTTTCTTTATGTTTATGAAGCCTTACCTTATCTAAGAAAGCATTGGGCTGGTTTTGTTTTGAAGTCATCGTTTCAGGACTGGCGCCGAACTTTATTGGATAGAGTTTGGGATCCAAAAGCGGTCCCATTATCTGCAAGTGAAAGATTACACTAAACAGAGGTTATGAGACAATTATCCTCATATCATGGTCAGTATAAGACTCCCAGTCTGATAGCTCAACGAGAGTTGAGGCGAACACTATACTCACACAGATAAATTTCTTGAATTAGGGTGATTATTCTTCTGTTAACTTCAGGTAGAAGGATTTTCTAATTTCTGTTTTTTAAATATTCGCCTCATCTAAGAGTACTCTTAGTTATAATAAATATGTTTGATTCCTCTAAAGGCTAATCTTAAGCCCTTTATAGTTAATTAATATGTAAACTGACTTTTCTGTAAAAGGTAATAGACAATGTAAGACGGATTGACTAAGATCAATTTTTTTTTCTCTTGTGACATAATTCCTATGGTTTTATATTTGCCTTTACTTAAGTAGGTATAAGAAAATTGTATAGATTAAGGTTATGTTACAAATGAAAAAAAATTCATGTTTGCTAAGTTTCTTGCCCTTCTTCTTAGCAATACTAATCGAATGGTGCGGATGGTTAGGCATTATGTATATATAATATTTTTATTCCTATATTTCTTTATTTCATGCAGATGTATAACTTTATTACATTTTAGTAGCCCAACCTTAATATTTTTTTGGATGTATTTCCCGTATTTATTTATCAACTTGTTTATTCGTTGCATCATTTATATATAATATTTTTATTCCTAGATTTCTCTATTTTATGCAGGTGTATAATTACATTTTAGTAGCCCAACCTAAATATTTTTTGAATAAATTATACACAAATTCTTGTACTTTTATTCCACACATAATTTATTTTTATTCTAACTTAGGCTACCGGTTTCGTATTACCGGTAGCCTAAGTTAGAATAAAAATAAATATATGTGGAATAAAAGTACAAGAATTTGTGTATAATTTATTCAAGATGATATTCCACCAAGAACCATCAATCGAATCCATCCAATATTTAAATATTTTTTGTATATATTTCCCTTACATAGTATATACATATAATTTTTTATTCTAAAGATATTTGTTGTAAAGATTAACTTTGACTTGTAGAAAGTATACTTTATGTATCTATTTTACAAAATAAATATTTTGATTTTTGATTTTGATAGTTTTCATAAGTCAACGGTTTTGCCTCAACTCTGGTTGAGCGACTGTACTGGCTCTATTTTTATTCGCTGAAAACCGGAAAACTGGAGACAGTACTCGTCTATACGAACCACTTATGCCTAGTTTAAATGATCATCAAAGATCAAGTCTTACCTCATTCCTGCTCCAGCCTCCTTCGTTCCCTGGAGGCAGTTTAGGCATCTCCCGCCCGGAGTACTGGGGACACCTGCAGTCGGCCGGCCTCGTGTGTTGGAGACATGCCTGGTAGAACGCCAACTCCTGCCCGGTGAGCACTGGCGCACTAGGAATAACATATTATTTGACCACCTCTATGGTCTAATAGTATTACGAACATCTCGTCGACATTCAGCAATATTAAAAATCTTTTGTTTTAAATAAATAGATTGACTCGGCCATCGCATGAAAACACAACGTATCTCACAAAGTAATACCTACATACGAGTATTAAATTAAAGTAGATTATTTAGTGCGATTGCCAAGTCAATCTATTTAAAACAAAAAAGATTTTTAATATTGATATGGTCACTATAAGATGTTGTTAGGTTAGCTAATTATGTAATAACTTAAGACAGAAGGTCCCTTAAGTAGGGACTGAATAAATTAACCATTTACATGGATCTCACAACTTTTTACCGTAGAAGAACTAAGTTGCGAGACTTGGTTTTTTCACAAGTTTTGTTTTTGATGCCATCTCATTTCTTTTTGTAGATAGTCCTACTTTTTTCCTTTCCGGTACCTTCTTCTTACAATTACAAATGTAACTTTGTAATCCTATATATTTATTGTTGCAGTTGATGTATCTAGAGCACTGGACCTAAATTGCAAAATATTTTGGTTTTTCCTTGATTTATACACTATTTATTTTATACTTTGTATTGCAAATTTGAAGCTTCTATGTCTGCTAGAAGTGCAGTTTTGATCATCGGTCAGTCAGTCAGTCAGTCAGTGAGTGACAAAATTGAGAAACTTTGACTAGTTATAATTCTTACACAACTGGTTCAAATTGAATGAAATTTGAAATATACCGTGTTTATACAATGCCTGCTACCGAAAATTCAGGCTTCTAGTTTAATCCATAGCGAAGCTATAGGGGGTTGAAAATGGCCTAAACTGCTTCGAGAAAAGGATGGTACGGCCGTGCCGCTTTTTAGCCCCCAGATGACCACCTCTATGGTCTAATAGTATTTCGAACATCTCGTCGACATTCAGCATCCTCGTATTTTTGTCTGGTCTGCTGCTTTGGAAGGTAAAAGGTCAACTCGATATGGTTCTCGGGTTGGTGCCTAAATGTTATCTCAAATAGTGCTAGATTGCTACGGATTTTCAAAAATAGTGCTGGTAAAAAATAGTCAATCAAATAAAATGATTTTGTTTTTCATAAGCAATTAAACGAATATTTGTCAGTTAGGTATGTATTTAATGCTGTATCTCTAGGACTTGCATCCAGTAATCTTCGCCCTCATCTGCTGTTTCCTTCTCCTTGTACTGTCTTTAACCCGATATTGTCTCTTTGCAAATTCATTTTCAAACGTGAAATTGTAATAATTACATTTGAAAATGGTTATTTGTGCAACAAGAGAACAAAGGTAGTTTTTGTTGCGAGTGCCGAGATTAAATCCCGAGCAAGCGAAGGATTCTATAATTGAATCACGAGCGAGAAAATTCAAAAGATGTAAAATAAGAATTACAAACATTCTTACTACATAATCAGGCCTGTCTCTGGGAAGAGGGGTGGTCGGAGACTTGAGATTTTCTTCTGTCACGATCCTGACACACCTCTTTTGCTTCTCCCACATCCATCAATCTAATCATACAAGTTCTTCTATTCCGGGTACTTTACTTCGCCCATCTCCAGTATATTGCAAAGGTTGGCATGCGTCCTTCTAGGGCGGCCCGGTCGAGTCACTCTACTTTCATTCATTCTTTCGTCCCTCTTCTTTAAAATATAAAAATTAATTCAAAAAACATGATTTTTGGCGTAACTGACTTTCGAACGATAGTTGAGCGTGGTGAACGTAGTGCACCATAGCCAATGCAAGTCATGCCAAACAAAAAAAAAAGAAATGCTAATTCGCGACCACAGAGTTTCCTCTGTGTTTGCGACGTTCTTAGTTTTTCAAATCTCTTTTTCTCACTGAGTGAGCAAAATTGACTTTTGCTAGTAAGCTAGTGAATCAGTGGATTTTAAGCAACAATGGCGCACTTTTCGAGCTAAAAAATATATGTTATATATCACTCTTAATACTAAATATTTCGGCCGTTCGATATAAGATTACTTGCATTTGGCTGCAACCAATAAAATCACAAAGGTAGGCCTAAACTATGAAATAAATATTCATTGGAGTAAATTTTTAAACTCAATTGGAGCTCGTAATATTTATCCAAGACAGGTTCAATTTTGAAAAATCGTGTGTTTTTACTACTTTTGGTAGGTGGTCACGCTTCGAACAATAAGTTTCCTTAATGCTTCTTTTTAATAGTACGATAAAAATATTCATGAAACCAAGCGTAGTTTTTAACTTTCTTACTTTTTTGTGCTCTTGCACAAAACCATCACACCCGATTTTTCATAGAAAAAACTTAACATGAAATGTATGAACAGAGTAAGCTGTTACAGAATTATTGTTTTTTTTTTGAAAAATAAGGATCAATTACAAATTCTGTTATTTCCGCCATGATAAATATTGATAGAGGGCTTGTAAATCTTGTAATAATAAAAAATAAATCTGTAAAATAAATG
Source organism: Ypsolopha scabrella (assembly GCA_910592155.1). NCBI lineage: Eukaryota > Metazoa > Arthropoda > Insecta > Lepidoptera > Ypsolophidae > Ypsolopha > Ypsolopha scabrella. The sequence continues at coordinate 4,344,147 of OU342972.1, read as the reverse complement.
GTAATAAGTGCAAAATCTCTTCAGAAATATAAAAAAAACGTATTAATTTCAATATTTAAAGTTGATTTAACCAAAATTTTGAACTGATAGAGGAAATCTGAGTTCTGGTTCGGATTCAGGACCCAATTTTGTATAGGAATAACAAAAAAATATTCATAAAACAAAAACAATGTTGCCCTGTAATGTGATCGTAATTAGATAAATAGAGATACACAAAAGATCATATACAAACCAATAAACAAGACAAATAACAACTAAAACTGGACAATGCACCTTTTTACATCAATTTCACCTGTATATCTGGGGGGAGGCAGACCCCCTAGCCCCTACCTGAGTACGCCTATGGTTTAGCCATAGATCCTACTATCAATCACGATGAGACGTCATAATCGTCGGTAAAACGTGGGTGTAGGAGTGTAGACTGTAAATGGCATTTGTCCATATTCGCAAACACCACTAACGACCCCTTGGGAATTCTAGTCGCCACGATGTACTTTCTGATTCGCTGATGACGTGTCCATGACTTACTCAGCCAAGGTTTTAGTTCCATCGCCACCCTGATCGTGGTCTGCCTTAGACCCTGGTAGGTTCGGCCACAGATAGTCCTTCCTGTATATTGTTAAATAGTGATCCATTGATTTATTATATTATTTTATTTTATATCATTACTACTTGTGAATTTTGAATTAAATTATTATACAATGTTTTTGTTGAGTTTTATTTGTTTACATTTTATCAGTTTTGACCAAAGAGACTGTAACACCACGTAAAAAGATTTGGGACTCTACACAATACGGAACGCAATCGTAACTATTTGCGCTGGAAACTTGTACCAACACTACAGAGATAAAAAAAAAACATGCCCTGACATTTTATAAGCAACAATTTTAAGGCTGTCCAATAAAACAAATAAATTTAATCGTTATCGATAGATTAAAAAGTACCTTCATATGAAAATCCTTTCATAGCTCCATTCTGAAGGCTTAACTTTATGTTTAATTTTAAAATTGCAATGATTCATTTTGGGGTTAGCAGCTCTAAACTTTAAACTGAAACCATCAGTATAGACCTTGGTATCTTTATTTTAAGAAGATTATTATCTAAAAGAGCCTTTTTGTGTTTGAGTAATTTAATTCTTGTTACAAAAAAAATAAGCGGTTGTTTTTAAAATTGTTTCTACAAACATAGGTGTTGTGTACAACTTTTCTGTTTACACATAAATGCTCAAAATCATTCATCAGTCTATATTGTTCGTGACTTCTAAACATTGCTTGCATCTATAAATAGTAGATTGTTATCCAAGGGAGGTAAGCGATCAATTGCACCTGAGATATACATATATACCCGCACGAGCGAGCAAAAATTTTATAACATAGATATTTTTATTTAAGCAGGTGGGGGGATGCAGCAACAAACAGATCGCCTTACATTTTAGATACAGAATGTACAAACACTCTTAATGTAAACGTGTGTTTTGCTACAATATTCTAAAGCAAAATATATTTCAACAGATATTGTCTGTCTGTACCTATTGATACTCTTTATTCATAAAGCAAACTACCTACAAGTGCAGAGAAACTTGTGGCTGTGGTAATATAGAGTCTGGCAATACGTAGCCCATTCAGTCATTGAATTTGAATTTAAAACACATATTTTATTTATTTGGCATAATAGGCAAATGACATTATTAATAAAGCCCCGTAAATTTTATATTTATTATTATTTTTGTCTTATGAGAGGGCATCTTATATTAGACATTTTTTAACTATACAGACATCATAAATAATGTTATTTTAATCCAGTGCCATATTGACAGAATATTATAGAGACAGTAAAGAATGAGGGAGAAAAAACATTAAACCCCATTAATTTTAGCGCAAACTCTGAAAATATTTTTATTTTATGAAGGTGCGGTAGGCTGGTTTTCTATTTTAGACCTCTTATCAAATCGTTGGCGTCCTGATTTATTAAATAATGTTTTTTTTTTCAACAAATTCTGGCCAGTTCATTTGTTTAATGACCTATTTCGTTTCAAACTACACAAGCACAATGAAATTTTATTACCTGTCATATAGATCGAAGCAAAGTGTTTCTTTATTATTAATTTTAATCATTGAATTGGGTATCTATTATTGCAGTAAATAAATATGTCCGTCTTTGATGGTGAAATAGATTTCCGAACAGTATATATGACTGATTATGTACAAAAAGAATTATCGTAAGTTTAAATTCTCGTATGTCTGGCTGGACAACTCTGGTCTGGTCTTCAACTAATTTTTGGACCGTTGTTGTGCATGAATATTGGAGAAAAATTAATTACTGTTAAGGTGGTAACAGAAGATCTCGGTGCAAAACGCACATCATAATATTGTTTTCCTTACTTTTGAATAAAAAGTTTGCAATTAATGCGTTTTACAGAAATTCGCGCAAACTGCTTGTTAATAGTTAGGTGATCACATGAAAATAACTCAATTTTATGCGTTACATTTTAGCTGCATTACATTACAACTGAAAACACGCTTTTAAGTTTGTTAATGTAATGCAAACAAAATGTTATACATTAAAGTACTTAATTTTTTGGTGAAGACTTTATTATTAATGAACTATTTCCGCAAGTTGCTTTAAAACACATTAATTGCATACTTTTTATTAAAAAGTAAGGAAAACAATATTATGATGTGCATTTTATACCGAGGTAAAAAGTTACCCCCTTAACCACAACAGAGCATTTGGAAATTTCTAACACCTACAATATTTTAGGGTAGATAAAAGTCTTATTCAAGAGAAAATATTTTCTTTTGTGAAATAAGTATTTTTTTTTACTTTCTATTACAAAGTAGTTTAATCAGCTGACTAAATTTCTGTGGAAAAGTTAAAAAAAGTTCGCTTAAAAGTCGGTAAAAGGTGGTATATTAGCGATACCACATCATCTCTTGATTTCACTTTAAATTTTAGGACCTTGAATAACTTACAGATGTTTAGAAGAGTTTCGAGTGTCAACTGTCGGTACACCCACTTTTCACATACGATTATTCCAATCCATCCAACTGACAATCAAAATCAAATCAAAATATTTATTTTGTAAAATAGATACATAAAGTATACTTTCTGCAAGTCAAAGTTAATCTTTACAATAAATATCTTTAGAATAAAAAAATATTAAAAAATAATATGTATATAAGGGAAATACATACAAAAAATATTTAGGTTGGGCTACTAAAATGTAACTATACACCTGCATAAAATAGAGAAATCCAGGAATAAAAATATTATATATAAATGATGCAACGAACAAACAAGTTGATAAATAAATACGGGAAATACATCCAAAAAATATTAAGGTTGGCTACTAAAATGTAATAAAGTTATACACCTGCATAAAATAGAGAAATAAAAATATTATATATACATAATGCCTAACCATCCGCACCATTCGATTAGTATTGCTAAGAAGAAGGGCAAGAAACTTAGCAAACATGTTGTTAACAACTGTTTATCTGAAAGCCTTTCGCCATTCTTCAAACACAAATAAATTATTAGTCCTTGTATGCTGCACTTGACAGGTTCCTTCACAGCATTTGGCAGATAAGCATGTACAATTAAAAGCCGTATAAAAGCAAAATCAGCAATCTCCACTTTTTATTAATTAGAGAAAATTGTCCCTTTCTATATTTTTTAAAATTTCCTCTAATTACGATATAAGATTAAGGACCCGTTCTCCCTGTCATTGAGCATCTCATGTTGCGTCAGGCAGAACTGAAATCTATGACTGTTCATTATTGTTTAAAATAGCGCGCTATGAGCCGTGCCTGTTGCGACTGGTTACGACAACCGAAACATCGCGCGCTCTAAAGAATCACGTTTCGATGCCGCCCTCCTAGTAATTTGTATGGGGAAATCGCACGCAAAAGTTGGTGATGTTTAATGGATAAATACACCAAGTAACAATTTTTGTTTGGCAAAAATAAATCAATTACACCATTCTGTACACTTTTAACCTACGGGAGCCTGAATTTCAGTTTCCAAAATTATCCGAGAAATCGCCAATGAGAAATACGCGAAGAGCAGTTATACGTGATTTTCAGCAACTTGGATTTTTTTTCTAACCTAATTCTATGCAAAAATCAAATTAATTAGGTTGTAATATAACTCTTCGACAACTTGTGTGATTATTTATTTCTCATTAAACAAATATTTTCTGTCATGAATCAGCAATACGGTGGGGCACGTTTAGGTGGCATGGACCCTTAAGTGTCGTCAGAAGTAATTTTAACTTATATTGGAGAATGCTGACTTTGCTTTGAAAACCGCTTTTTGGTGCTTATTTTACTAGGCATATAGCTAACTTTGCAATGACTTAAGATTATGAGCAAACTGATCATCGTTTTCTCGTGTCTGAGGTATACCCAACTTATTTTTGTTAAAAAGTGGAGATTGCTGGCTTCGCTTTTATACCACCATAGATATCTTGATACTATTATTCTAAAACCATGGATACAAAATAATTCATGCTTTTCCAAAAAAAGCGATCAAGTGCGAGGTGAACTCAAGTACCGAGATATTTTCAGCACTATTCGAGTTTGTTTTTTTATAAAATTCCGGAATTTATTGAGCAAGTAAAAACATTTTCTTACCAAACATAAAAAGTTATAAATACATACAGACGTACGGAGGGACGACGGAGTAACTTTTTTACCCTTTGGGTAGGTAATCCTACAAAACTACTCTGAAAGAGCACCTAAAAACAGAACAGCTCCTTGTATTTGTTATCCAATGTGAATTATTAAATCCAATGACATTGTTCGTTTCCAGGAAACCAAAGCTTCTGAAAACCCCTTCGGATGGGTGTCTGATCATGGGCAATGGGCGCGATGCTCTGTGCACCCAGGACCCTCCACCGAAGCGGCACAACGTGCTCTGCCCTTTGGAACTAGAAAATTGCAAGACTGCTGTCGCACGGGTTAATATTTTAAGCTATTATGATTTGGGATGTACTTCATATTTTATTTGTGAAAAACTAAGAGTCGATTCCTGAGTTTTGTGAATAATATAAATAGTTATAAAGCCAAAAAAATGAACTTTAAGCAAAAAATTATGTCAAATACTATTATTATTATTTTGAATCTTCTACAACAATGTAAAGACGTCGTCGTTGAACTTATATAATATCATAAGAAATCATCAATCACTCGCATAACGACATAAATATACGCACAACGGCACATTCGCATAACGACACTTTCGCATAACGACACATACACATACACCTGTAACTAAAGTAGAGCCACCAAGAGAAAGGACCTATGACCAGTGGCGTGCATCTCATATAGGCAAATACGCAATGCCTACCCTGGGCTTGGCTTAGCTAACTAGACCACTATCTTTTTAAATATAGGAAGGTACACACAACTATTTCAATATTACAATCAGGTAAGCTTCACCCTTTCTTTGAAATACCTACCTGCTTCCTTCGCAGCGCTCGCGCTACCGTAGCAACACGCATAACTAAAATTCGAAGGCAATTCTCTATGTGTGCATCTGTAACTATACTCCAATGACGTCAGCGGCTCGCGCTAAGCACGCACACATTCTCATTAAAATTTTTCAAACAACTAAAACTAATTTTAAAATACGTCAGTTCTAAATACTTTAAAAAAAACATTATCATAGGTGGCGATTTTAATATCAATATATTAGAAGATACCGCAATAGCTAAAAACTTCAAATGTTTAATGTCAGAATTTAATTTTACACAACATATTAAAGAACCAACACATAATCAAAATTGCTTGGACCTTATATTTACAAATTTTCATACTAAATATATAAACACTACGGTACAGGATTTCGGTTTTTCAGACCATAAAGGTACTGTGTTATATCTGTCATTACCACAGTCTAACAATAAAAAAATATGGTTTCTAGAAAAAAGAATATATAATAGTAAAAATATAGAAAAATTTAAACGAAACCTAAAACAAGTAAACTGGCTGAATATCATAAAATCTCACCAAGATGTAAACAAAAACTATATTGATTTTGATAAAAAATTAAAAAATGTCCTAGACCAAAGCATCCCTAAACAAAAAATTAAGTTAGAAGTTAAGTATAAAAAACATTGGCTTACTACTGGTATAAGAAACTCTTGCCGGCATAAAAGATTACTAAAAGCACTTACGAATAATTCAAATAACCAAATACTTAAAAACCACTACATTCAATATGAAAAAACGCTAAAAACCCTAATTTCACTATCAAAGAAACTTAATTACATAAATAGATTTAAAAAAGCAAAAAATAAAATGAAAACGGTTTGGAAGATAATAAATGAACGCACAAATAAAAATATAAAAAAGGATAAAGTTAACCTAAAACTAATTGAAAACAATATTTCTGTCACAGATCCATTTAACATAGTAAATATTTTCAACACCCACTTTGCATCAATTGGAGAAGAGAAAACACAGCTTCCTGACGGAAGTAGTCCCCGCGGCCGACCCGTCCTCCAACCTACCCAAAACACTATGTTCCTTACCCCAGTAACCTACACAGAAATAAACAAAATTATTAACAATTTAAAAAATAAAATCAGTTGTGGAGCCGATGACCTTCCACCGACCTTAATCAAAGCGTGCTCAAATGAACTTGTATTACCTTTAACTAAACTTATTAACCAATCCTTTGCAGAAGGTAAATTCCCAGATGCCCTTAAAAATACAATAATCAAACCCATACATAAAAAAGATAAAAAAACAGACGTTAACAAATATCGCCCTATCGCTTTGTTACCTACCTTTTCAAAAGTTTTCGAAAAGGCTATGTGCAATAGAGTATATTCATTTTGTGAAAAGTATAATATCTTTGATAAGTGCCAAAATGGTTTTAGAAAGAAACATTCCACTATAACAGCAGTTTATAAATATGTCCAACAAATCCTCAATACTAGCAACAACCGAGAATACCCTGTAGGAATATTGCTAGATATGTCAAAAGCCTACGATAAGGTACAACACAACATATTATTAAATAAATTATATGACATAGGAATACGTGGATTAACCCATAAATGGTTTCAGACCTATTTAAAAGATAGACAGCAACTGGTTGAAATAGAGTATTATGACACAAAAACAAATGAAATTCAAAAAATTAGATCTCAATATAAAACAATAAACGCTTCCATTCCTCAAGGCAGTGTAGTTGGATGCCTACTCTTTTTAATATATATAAACGATCTCCCTAAAATTATAAATGACACCTGTGTACTGTTTGCCGATGATATATCTATACTTACAAAATGCCAGAATGATTTAAACCTAACGGAAAAATTAACTTATCTATTTGACTCAATTACAGATTGGATGAATGACCATAACTTACAAATAAACTTTTTAAAAACAAAATTAATGATTTACCGCCCGCGACAAAAACCTCCTTTGAACATAACATTTAAATATAATAATATTGAAATAAACATCGTCAACGAATTTACCCTACTTGGAATGGAATTAGATACGCATATAAACTGGAAAAGCCATGTCACTAAACTAACAAAAAAATTATCAAAATTTACGTACGCATTAAAAGAAATCAAGAAATCTACAGATTTCAAAACCGCTCTAATTACGTACTACGCATATGCTTATGCATGGCTCAGCTATGGCATAATTTTGTGGGGAAATAGTACAGAATCACCATCACTACTTATACTACAAAAAAAACTTATCCGAATATTAGTAAATATAAAACAAATAGACAGCTGCAAACCATACTTCCAGAAACATCAAATCCTCACCCTTCCGTGCATTTATATATTAGAAATTTGTAAATTTGTCAGATACAATTCCGAATTATTTGTGACCCGAAAAGAAAAACCTTCAACTTCAACCTACTCTTGGCGTCATAAAAATTTACTTATGTTGCCAAAATCTAATCTTTCTTTGCATTCATCTAGTCCTTATGTAATATCAATAAAAATATACAATAAACTACCAAAGACCTTAAAAGAAGAGACGAATAATAAAACTTTTATTGATTTACTGAAAAAAATATTAATAAATAAATGTTATTATAGTGTTAGGGAATACTTAAATGATAATTTAAAATAGAATCTATAACAATAAATTATTACATAATAATGTCATTGGTTGAGTGTGTGCATGTGTACATCTATATAGTTATATAAATATAGATATTTTATCGATAATTTTGTCTTCCTCTCTCCTAATTTGCTGTGCCCAACAGGGTCCACAACTTGTATGATGTGAATGTGTTGCATTAAGAAACATTTTGTGGAACGCAAATAAAATTATTGAGTAATGAGTATAAAATACGCAACGCCTGTGCAAAGCAACCACGTTGTCATGATTACTTGCACTACTTGCTTCTAGATGGCGCCACACGTTTTTAAATGGTGGATTCGTGCGTAGGTAGTCGGAGATTCATTTTTATAGTGGGGTAAGAGGTTTTTTGCCAATGACAAAAGGACACAAGAGAAAGACACACTGTGCGAGTTATATCGTCATTTATCGTAATTCTCGTTATAATACGTGCGAAGAACATAAGGACAGTTCTGTGGTTACCCTACATAAAAATCCTATGCACGCCACTGCCTATGACGTTTAAATGTATCAAGTTTCGTAAATATTTAATAAGTACTTACAATACTAGATTTTTTGCGTTAATTGCGAGTCGGGCTCGCACAAAAGTTTCCGTACCACCTCACAATACAAGTACGAATATTGTAGTAAATAACAATAATATAGATGCCACTGAAATGGTAGCGCCTGACAAACAATAGGTACAGCATGCTTCCAGTACAAAATCCTTATTTTTAAGGTTTCGTACCCGAGTGAGAGTTGTCAAACGGGACCCAGCACCCATCACGGTAAACGTAATAATCGCCGGTGATAACCATGCTCTAGAACCCTTTGGGGATTCGTGTCGTGACGATGTTAACCTCTGCTCCTCAGTTTTCCAAAGAATACCCATCAATCACTAAGAAGTATATGTCTGGAGATGTGGACCCGACGCCCATAGACAATCAGAGACAAGACCTGAAGAGGACGGAGTACTTGGTCAAATACTGCTCCAGAGGTAAGTTTCAATCCTTCAGTTTGTTACACCTGCAGAACATCGGGCGCTGCAGGTTTTGACAGCTTGTTGACCAATCACAGCCGCAATCACAATTCGCCTATTTTGTTTTTACTCTGTAGGGTAAGAACACCGATAATCGACAGTTTAAGGATGAAATTTGACAATTATTCAATTTTTGATACTAAAATAAATTGCATGCGCTTTGGTATGATTGAATGTCCAATGTACGATTTTAAATCTCGACATCGAAGCTAGAGGCATAAATTGATTGAAAAAAATTAAATAAAAATAAAAACATTTTTTATCCAGGAATCGACAAAAAAAATCTAGTAATGGACACCCATTAATCAACATGCTCCAGTTATGGACATCCAATAATGAACCGTTTTCTTTTATCTTTAGGTTTCATTTATAAATAGGAAATACCATTTTGTAGTTGCAGTATTAGTTTTATTTGTATACATACTTCAATATTTGACAAAAAAAATTAAAACATATCAAAATTAACTAACTACATATAACAGTCTTAGCAGAGATCAAAAATTGTATGGTTGATTAAATTCTGTTTCTAAGAAAAATTTGGTATTATTTTAAATCATTAAAACATAACAACTATTATAATTATGCAGTAAAAGGCAGATATTTAATCATCTCTTTTACCGTATAAAATACTCTTTTATTTGTGAGAACTGGTGGTTCTATGACCTCAACAATATCATTAGCCCGGTACCAAATTTTGTCTGGCTTCTCGGGCCATTTAAAGGTGTTCACTGTTGAAAAACTCATCGTACTAACTTCCATAGAATCCAAAGCCACGTTTTTAATAACACTGGGAAAATACTCACCCTCGTATTTTACTATGACATAAGTACCTTCAGACAGTTTTTTCGTCGATTTACCCCGTATAATATTCCTAACTCTAACTCAGAATCGGTAGAACTTTCAGCTTGCCTTAAAATTGCTCTTTTTCTTCGTGTATCATGTTTTTGTTTTTCATCATCATGTTCGTCTAATTCACAACAAAAGCTGTCGTCACTTTCTGCATATCTTATTTCCGTTTCAGTATCAGAAGATGTATCGACTAATATTGCAGGTTTTAATATTGCAATTTCCTCTTTTTTTGTTGTTTTAATTTTTCTTTAGAATTTTTTTTCTCTTCTCTTTCTTTAGCTCGTTTTTCTTTCACTTCTAATTTACGTTTTTTTTCTGCCTCTTCTCGCTCGTCACAGCAGATGGTATCCTTTCCTTAAGTCTTCTTTTTTTCCCTATTTTCAGATCGTCATCTCCAGGCCAATAGATTTCTTTTAAATGGTGATGGTATTACTAAACCTTTTTTGAGTTCTACCATTTTTTACCTGGTCGATTATCTGTAAAAGGGTTTTCTTGTTTCTTGTCTATTATAATACGCTGCACACTATCTAATAATTAGTCTTTTGTGATAGGGATGTGTTGTTCGGACATTTGTAGTACCCAAGCTTTTAATATATTTTCTTCGTCTCTTGTTAACACTGTCTTTGGACCCATGGGACACGATATGGCACTTTTGCCGCATATTTTATTATATAAGGTAATTCTAGGAACACCAAATTTTCGAGCAGCTGTTGCTATTTTTACCTTTGCGAACAGCTTCCATGGCGTTCCCCATTTGTTGAGGTGTATAATTTCTTTTAGGTGCCATTTCTGTAAAAACAGTAGGGTATAAGTAATTTCTCGTATATAAAGAAGAAATAATTTGTATGCAACTAGCTTTCCCCGATTATACTGAAAAAGAATCTGTTCTTTTTAAACACCTTGTTTCACTAAAATAGTAATTTTAATTGTTGTAGTCTTGATCTCATTTATACAAATTGTGATGTCCATAACTGGCGACCAGGTATACTCAACTGGCGAGCCCAATAATTAACAGTTGGTGTCCATTACTGGTACAACTCATAAAAAATAAATATATCAACAACATTAAGGTACACAAAATAAAGGAGAGTTTATGATATTAATTTGACGCTTTTGCAGAATAAAAATAAGTTTCGACACTTGTCCATTAATGGATATAAAGAAAATAAAGATCACCAGTGATCAACATCGATAAAAATCTGTTAAATATAACCTAAAATGCATGGCAGAGTAACAAAAAATCTTTCATATTTCACCATTATTCATAAAAATAAGAAACATTCTGGTTAGAGTTAAACAAACTTGAGTAAATGTTAAATTTCTGCACTTACCGCACTAACGATTGCCTTAATAAATCGGGATTATTTCGAAACAAGCTCGCGTGTCCATGTTTACCAACAATTTTGTTTCATTTTTTTTTTAATATGGTTGTGAAACGTCAAAACTTGACAGCTGAGGTACTGAAGTCTATGATTCGATGTTGCCAATGTACAAAAACTCATTCTTATCCCTATGTTTGCTGATTAATTGTTTTTCAGTCGATGACTGGTAACTTGTCGATTACCGGTGCTCTTACCTTAGTTTAAAAAAAAAAATACATTGCGTATAACACACTAATGAAATGATTAAGCGAATAAAAATCGTTAAAGTTTTATAGTGTGTCAGACTAAATTGAAAACTTCTCCTTGAAAATAACCTTAATAAAAAAAACCGGCCAAGTGCCTGTCGGACCACGCGCAATGTAGGGTTCCGTAGTTGCCTTTTATGAGTTGGTCTACTAATACAGACCGCGCCAAACTTCTAGTCCCATACATTGGAGGGGACCAAAAGTTTGGCGCGACCTGTACTCGTAAACCTGTAAAGCCTACTTAGCTGTGATAGTTTTCCTTTTAAATTCATTATATATACTACTTCTGTGAATTTTTTTCACATTTCTATAAACAACCGTTTAGCCAGCAAGGGGGGGACGCTCCGCTCTAACTAAAATTTTCACTTTAAACCTTAATTTTCCGCCAACGGATCCCTAAATCGAAAAATGGTTTTCACCTGGTTCAGCTTTTCATGCCGGAACATTGGTCGCTTGGCGGCAGGGTTTCGTTATAGGGGTGATGGCAATACACGGCCGAAATCGACCAGTGATTGTAGTGAAAGGATTTGTTAGTTAGTTGGATCCAGTCTAAAATGGGTCGGGCATATCTGGAGTAAACAGTGGTTGTATATCCGTTTTCACCACTCAGGGTATCTCCTTTTATGCACTTACAGTACTCTCTGCATCACCAGTCGAATTGAATTTTTTTAGAAGGGGCTGTTCTGTGATTCGGAAAAACGCCCTATTTAAAGAGTACGGAGTTCAAACTATCACTGTGCACGACTTATTCGTAAACTATTTTCATTCTCCAGAGCTCCCCTTCATGTCAGTGAACCTGGCTCGTCGCGCGAAAGCTCTTCAGACTATCCACCTGCCAGACGATGTGGCGATACCAGACACGACGTACGGGAGGTCCTACAGACCCCCACCTGACAAATACACGGAGAAGCAAGCCGCCATGTCCAGGAGGACCGTCCCTGATGACGGTCTGAACAGTGAGTTGGTTCCGTTCAGATAGCGCGCTTGTCTTGTAACAAGAGGTTGCAGATTCGAATCCTGGCCCAAAGATTTTTTTCAAATTGTTGTCTAGTTGCAATCTGTATTTCGGCTCGGTCAGTCGCCTCCTGGCTGACTGTTCCGATGCCGACACGAGTAAGAACACACACATACTAGCGACCTAGTTTCCGCGTTCACCGTGGCGACCAAGGGCAAGCGCTCCGATACCAATGTGGTAAACGAGCTGCTCGCCTTCGTGCAGAACAGGCCGGACGTGATGGACGAAGTCAGCTTCATGCAGATCTGCACCTCCAGCTTCAGTGAGGCCGAGATCACCGCTGCCAAAGTGGTACTGGAGAAGACCACCGTAACTGCCGTGCGCCTTGCAACGAGGCGAGGAGATGGACACGGGAAAAAGGGCCATAAGGACATCTGGGTCTTCAAGGAGACTGATCCGGACGATGTCCCATCGTACGTAGCGAAGGAGCTCAACAAGCTACCACCCGTGACGTTTGACCATGTCGACGTTACACGGGTCCTTAAAGGACATCGTATTGTCTGACGTCACTGAACTGCGAGCTCGCCTAAACGCTTCGGAGAACGTTTGTGTGGAGTTGCAACGTAAGCTGACGTCACCACGCAACGTGGGCTCGTTGCTGCGCCTGTCCTCAATTGTACGGAATGTGCCAACGCAGCGTGTCGACGATCGGTAAAGTGTTGCCTCGCCGCTCAACGATAATACTGCAACTTGACCCAAAATGATGCCCTTGATGACAGCAGCATCCGTACTGTCTACACCCGCACCTGTACAGAAAGAGACGAGTACTCAGGTACTGATCGTGCCCAGCTGCTCGAACAAAAAACAGCCACCCACGCCTGCCGTCGCTGCTCCGGCTACATGCCCGCCGTTCGTACCACAACAAGCCCACCCATACAGGGCGCTGTACTGCTAATCCTTGACATTTAGCGAGCTCAGTATTGCATCTTTTCATCGAGTCGCTTCTGAACATCTTTATAGGTACCTGAGGAGCTTGCCCTCCAGTTCAGCCAGCCTTTCAGTTCATATAAAGAAGATGCGCTTCGCCACTCGCTTCCCTGTGGCCTTAGAACGAAGCACAAAAAGAGTCTTTTAAGAGTCTTCAGCTGTAAAACTTGATTTATTGCATACTAAAAATTATTAAGTTTGACAGCAAAAGACTCTTTCAAAAGACACTCTTCTGTAGTCTTGACCTTTTTTATGATGTTTCAGAGGAGCTGGCAAAGATCCTCCGGGTGCGGACGGGCGATAGCACTTACGGCGCCTGCCACGGACTACTCGGCAAAGTGGTGCTGGAGAAGAATCCGTTTGGCAAACCACGCAAGGAACCTCGATACGGGAGATGGGGGGACCCGTTCTATTATACTTATACCATCTAGGCTGACTGTCTTTGTTAAAAGGCATAGATAAATACTAAAGGAGGAAGGTAGGGTAACCGCTTCTTGCGTGCGACCCTAGAAAATTGTCTCCAATGGGCCTGTTTCGTGTCGCTTATCTCGCTAGCACTACTGACGAAGCTTGTCGCTTGTCGTTCGGTAGGGTCAATTTGTTGTTGACGATATAAGAATGTACCGTATCTTTCTCCTTTTGTTATATCAATGTTAAAAGGTCGGTTTTTTAAATCACAATCTATCCATCAGCTTGGACGGCTATTCCGGTTGTATGCAAAAATTGCTAAGGCAGATTGCGGGTGATTTTAAAAAAGATGTTCTACGTGGTTGTGATGATTTTTTTAATTGAAAACCTCTTTAGAAAATTTCTCAAATTCCAAAGATTTTATTTAATGAGATTTAGTCACTCCACTTATCTAATTATAGATAAACAAAAGTCTAACCACTTGCGAATGAGAAATAATGCCAAAATAGCCGACCTGTTTCGTCCACTGCTGGACATAGGCCTTTCCAAGATTTTGCCGCTCTTGGCGGTCAGCCTGGAAGAAATGCCCATACTCACGCACGTTGGGCGGGGTTGGTGAGCGAGGTGCCAAAACCCTCGCACCAGTGACGCCGCCGCTGCCTGTCACCAGTCTTTTATAGGAGATGGATAACCGCCACCAATCCGTCCCAGGCATTGAGAGCTGTCCTCTTAAGACGAAGACTCTTGCGAGTAAGATGGTGGTACTGGTACCTCCACAGTCGAGCCTGGCACCAGCTCTACCACCACATCGTTGCTGACGTCGTATTATGGAAACAGAAACAATTCTTTTGTTTTTTTCATTGACAGGAAAAAGATCATTCACAGGCGAAGTCTCACAAAATGCGAAATAATTTAGAATGTATCTAGTCTAGGCTGAAATAAAAGATTTCATACAAATAATACAATTTATTTTAATTAATTACATTATAACAAAATAACTGACAAACTATGCAACTGGCAAACATTAAATCTAGCTTTTACTGAAAACAAGCTTCTTAACTCGTGTTTCGTTAGCACTTCGACTTGTGGTAAGGCCTGTATACTTCACGTCATCAGGCAAAAAGGCCGCTGGTGAGACTCAGGCTATCTCTTTCTCGCGCGCTTGTTACCCATGCGCAGGCACATGCCTCCTACTCTCGCCCAGCGGCCTTTTTACCTGACGCGAAGTATACAGATCTGCTAAAGATATAATGCGCATACAAATCTTCGCCAGTGTTCGTATTCTCGAAAATAGCTGAATCATAATTTGTAAGAGCCCTAAACATTGCACTAGCATTTGCAACTTTGCATACAGAGAAAATAGGAGTCAAAGTCATTTGAGAACTGTGTGTCATTTCGGTTGCGATAGGCTATCGCGGACGTCATGAATTTGTAAAGCTTTCGGAAATACGACTTTAGCCGAAGTGTGTCGAAGATTCGTACAGATAGCGCGTGAGTCCTCCCGCCGTCCGCACACCTCCCTCGCACGCCTGCTGTGTAGTGCTGTGTGCGTAGAGAGAACGGCTGTGTGTGTATATAGCGTATTTCTTAGCTCTGCATTCAACTCCTACGTTATCTGTACGCGCATTATTCAAATGGTATTACATTTTGTGCCAGTACCTAAGACGCGCGTGATGTTGATTTTGTTAGGGGTTGTTCATTTAATACGTAATCCAGTTTGGCCTATTTTTTTAAACCTTCGCTCCCCTGTGTAGCAAATAATAAGATTTTTTTTAACCCCCTTCCGATCTCTTTACAATGAAATTATGACGTTACTTCCAGAAGTAGAAGTATCAAAAATTAAATTACTTCAAACATCGCAAGAGATACGCAAAAATAACAAGTCGAGAGGCGAGAGCTATTTTTCGAAATCGCAGTTTCGTTTCTCCCGCTAACTATACCGATGTGTGTGTAGTGATGGGAAGCATTGGTAATTAAATCTCGCATGATTTAATATATTGCCTGCAACATTGTACACAATATAAACATTAAACCAATAGCTCTATAATAAGTAAATATGTTAACATACATTCATCAGGTACAGGCTTTATTTATCCATCATTTATAAACAAACAAGTTGGAGGTATGTTATGTTTATGTATGACTGAAAGCAGTCTTCGAACGCATGAAAGCAGCTAATTTCCGTCAAGTTGGGAACTTACGTGCAAAGAAAAAGAATGCCCGCCTAAATTTCATTTATTTACTCACACTATGCATTGAAAAACGTAGTATGATGCACGTGGGTAAGGGCAATAACTTACTTGTAACGATCGTGTTTCTAATCGTACTCGTAAGGTATTGCCTCCTTACCGCACTATAGCATAAACTAATATATTTACTAGTTCCATCAAAAGAATTACAAGCCTATTATGACATTTGGCAAGCATTCACAAAGTGTTTGTTCTCATATGCATTCTAATTATAGGTAAAAACATCATTCTTAATTTACAGGACAGATAGTTGTAAATTATGTTTAATTTAACACGTTACTCTCGGAGAAAATGGGATGGATACAAGGTTCGGTTCTTTTGGTGACCCTAAAGTTATTCAGCCATCTTTGATAGGTGTAGAAAGAATTTCAGCAAGTCATGGAAGTTGAAAAGATGCTAAGCTCAAAAATATTCCTTGTGTTTTCCCTTATTGCACAATTTTCGTCCCTATTTTGATGCTACTTTGGTTAAATTAAAGAGAAAAGTGGGTCAACGATATTTTTTCCAGTAGGTACTATTGAAGAAATGGTCGTTCACTCACTTTTCTTTTAGTACCATTGCAACACGGGCGAAAAATGGAATAATGGATTTTTCTTGGATCTTAAATACTCGTTAAATTGTGTGATACCTACATCTTTCTCAACCCGATTAATGCTTACAGGACAGAAGGGATATAATAATATGTCTTATCTTCTATTATTTATAACTATTGATTCTTTATGTTTTTAGGGTTCCGTACCCAAAGGGTGCCCAACGGGACCCTATTACTAAGGCTCCGCTGTCCGTCTGTCTGTCCGTCTGTCTCTCGTGAACCGTGATAGTTAGACAGTTGAAATTTTCACAGATGATGTATTTCTGTTGCCGCTGTAACAACAAACACTAAAACCGGCCAAGTGCGAGTCGGACCTGCGCGCCTCCATACAACAGACATGATTTTTTTGCCGTTTTTTAGATAATGGTACTGAACCCTTCGTGCGCGAGTCCGACTCGCTCTTGGCCAGTTTTTTTTTCCTTGACTTTGTTTATAAATGAATGCCTTTTCTGCAAACACAGTGACATACATACATAAGAACGCAATATGAATAAACAAAGTATTAAAACATTTGATAAGAATACCTACCTAGTATTTTTATACTTTTTCCTATGAGTTAATAGCTCCTATGTACACATACAGGGTGTAAATAAAGAGGTAACTTACTTATATTTGTATTCTCTTTGTTTACACCATGCTTATGTACACATTACAGTAAAATTTACATACTTATATATTTACATTACACTATCCCTCAATCAGTCATTTATTCATTTCCCAAAGTTAAAATTGTAATTAACATATAAATTATAAATTCTCACAAAGTGCATTAAAGTTTGATAAAGGTTTCCGACACAATTTTGTTTCAATTCGTAAATCTAGCTGTCAGCTGCGGTTGCGCACTATCCCTCCGCGCCCCTGCACCCTCATGGACGCTGCGAGAATGCAACTGCGACATCTGCGACTATACAGTCTGTTGATTTCGTCCAAAACTTTCGTCACAGGGCTGTTAATATGCAACACACAATGCCTATTCTAAAAAAAAGACTTGAAAATTTGAACAAATTATGTAAGTATGGAAATATGCTTAATGTGGGCGACTTTGATTGATGTAGCCAAATTCATACCGGAGACTCGTTAAGTAGTCACGACCAAAGTGCAGTGACCCTTTCTGTGAAATAAGCAAAATAAAATTGCTTTCTATCAGTGGCGAAGGGTAAACATTTTAAAAAGGGAAGCCAGACAAAAACACGCCTTACTCAAAAAAGCAGCCAAAAAAAATATAAATTTTTAGGGTTCCCTACCCAAAGGGTGCCAAACGGGACTCATTACTAATCCTCCGCTGTCTGTCTGTCTGTCCGTCTGTCACAGGGGTCTACAGCCCCAACCTTAGTAGGTAGAAAGTTGAAATTTTCGCAAAATACGTGTTTATACGGCCTCTACCACGACAAATAATAAAAAATTAAAATAAATTTAAGGGAAGAGAGAACAAACAAGAAACCTCGAAAAAGTTGTATTATTTAAACTTTATCGATTTTGACTCTTATACTCGTACATACAATTTTTAAATGTAGTCAGTTACGTACTCTTAAATGAAATAAAAAATTATAAAAAGTGGGTTTCCGTACATAGAAGGTGCCATATGTTTTGTCAGGCGCTACCATTTTAGCGAGTTGCTTTTTTAAGGCAACACTTTTTTGACACGTGAATAAAAGGTGCACCAGAACGATAATTATGATCAAAACTTATTAAACTAAAATAAATTTAACAAAAACATACAAAATAAAACACAAAAAAACAAGCCGATTCAACCGAGATTCGAACTGAGGAACTCTTGAGTGTCATTTAGACACTTTTACCGTTGAGCTACGAAGCGTCCTGAATACATGGACGAAAAAAGGGATTTGATATCTCTGTAATAATAATAATTCGGAAAAAAGCAGCACGTTCAATACCTATATTTTCACGTGCTAGAAAGAGAAGGATGTACAGGTTAACTATAGTAGAAATGAAGGAGATAGATGTTTAGTATGGAAGCTTTTTGTATTACGAATTAAACCAGCGTTGAACAGAGGAATCGGATATTCATCAAGCGTTTTTAGTGAAGAATGTTTTCATTTTCTTTGTGCTTTTGTATTACATTGTTCACAGTGCACTTTTGACTTGTAATTTACCTTACATAAATAAAGAAATTTTTGTGAATAAAGAAATACTAGGTACATTTATGCCTTTTCCTAAAGGGAGGCCGACGGCGATTGTGTTATATGGAACCTTCGCCGCACTGCTTTCTATACTAGTTGAGTCGAGGTAGTTCTTAAACAAGTATTTTCACAAAACGTATTTTTCGTATTTGTCAGGAATTGAATCTTGGTCCCAACCACTTACCGAGCCTCCAGTATGAATTTGGCTATATAAACTAAAGTCATCTTATATTCTTAATGTCCTAAAATTTTATTGGAGCATGAAATTATAATTTCTACAGTGGCGCGAAGTGAAAGCGTATCGTTCTTCCACCAGCACTCCTAACATGAAGGACCATATCGAGCTCGATATCGCTTGCTTGAGATACAGTGCTCTGTCTCAATCTGTTGATCTTCCTAAAGAGGGACAGACAGTGGTATATCGAGCTGTCAAATCTCGATATGGTCTACCATGCTAAGTACCCTGCACTGAAAACCTGCTTCCACATAAAGGTCTTCTGCGCTATAGATGATATCGTACGAAAAGAACTAATACATTAAAAAAAAAAATTACTTCAGTTTCCTATATGTATCAACAACAGTTGCGGACAAAATAAACATGCTGTATACACAGGCGCCATCTTAATAACGCAAATTGCATTACCTAAACCGAAGTATCATCTAATGAGGAATTCCGAAAAATATATTACGACCATATCTGTTTAGTTAAAGTGTATGATTTTGTGAAAGCCTTATTAAAATCGGTTAAGCCGACCGATAGTTTAACAAGTTTACAAAACGTATAAACTTAAGCTGATAGTCAAACGAAAATAAACCTTTACTCACTATTATAAAAGATAAAATTATATTAGTAAAATTATTAGATATGTAATTAATAATAAATGGCTATATGGATGAAATACTGGTTATAATTACTGTAAATGTTACATATTCTTATTAAAGTTGTGCTAAAATTAATACAATGCTATAAAAACTAAGTATTTTCGTATTTTTGAAACTATCGTGGTTATAACACAACATATTTAATATACTTTCACGACTTCTTACTACGGTTTTATTTATTTTGCAAGATCCTGGTATTACCAGTTTGGAAACCCACCAGCCCCCTGATTCTGTATCGTAAAATCAGTTGCCAACCGAGTGCCTATCGTCGAAAACATACATATCCGCTTATCTAAGGATACGTTCGCACTTGAAATGTAAATAGTTCAATACCTATTGAAGGTTATTTTGGAAGCTCATTTTTTATCTGTTTTTGGTGAATAGCAACCATAGATGGCAACCGACACTATAATAGGCCCCGCTTAGCAAGAAAGAAGGTTAGATCGGCGTGGATTCTGCCCCTCTCAGTTTTGAAACTCGCAGAAACTTCAATCTACCCGCGTTCATGGCGAATACAAGATGGAAACTCACAAAATTAAATAAAACCGTATTAACCCGTCCCTTGTCCCGAAACATCGAGTTGGCGAAACAATGTTATGTCCAACGATTTTCGCGAATAGAAAATTTAAAGTTCATATTGCGCACTACCTGAACATAACACATAATAGTTATGCAGCCAATAGGACGCTTGACGGGTTAAGAACCTGTTAAAATACATTAAATACTTTTAAATGACAGGGAAATAGTTTGTAGCATAATTCAGGCAGCTCTGCAATCCATAACGTTTAACATGTAACGAATTATTTACAATAAAAAATATATCGTCGCTTAAGTTCTAACACCGCGTCAGTTTTGATAATTCTATAAGGCTGTCCATTACGTCCATATATTATATAATCGAATTTTGCCGATTTTCGACCCCTACAGTCATCCTATCGTCATTATCCAATGACCCCACCCTCTCACAAAACTGATGTAATTTTCGGTATCCGTAGTACAAAATCAATAATGTTGTTTATAGAATAGTTTTTTTATTATTTTTTTGCAGGACCAAGATTATTGCCATCTATGTTCACGATATTACCGTCTTCCGCAGACAGACACCCCGCCTAATTTAAAATGGCGTAATATATAGACGGTCCTCAAGCTCTCACTTCAAACTTCTAAATGAAATTGAAAACGCTCAATAGTTTGACTTACGCAGTTTTTGAGATCGTGAGCAACAAATGAACCAACGATCTACAACGTGTTAGTAAAATATTTAGCGTTTTCCATATTATTCAGAATTTTAAAGTTAGGGGGTAGAGAATGATCAAAACTGAGATACGCGGTGTTAGAACTTAAGCGACGACATCTCCAATTAAATGATACCAATTTTTGGTCCGTAGCTAGGTCAGTCTCACGAGAACCAATTCTTTACATTTTAAACAAATAATAATTCTAAGTTTAAGAAGCTCATTTCTCAATTTATGTGAATGTTTTATGTGGCCATTGCTTCCACATAAAACAATTCCCATAAAACTAACTAGCAATCACAAGATTTCCGAGTCTGATTTTGTGAATACTTTCACAGATTAAATTCCGGTAAGTAGTCTAGCTCGCTAGCCATTCTTACTGGTTTTATAGCTACATATTTATAGTCATAGTCGAAAAAGATCTTTTCTGAACACAAAATGTTTTTTTTTCATGTAGTAAACCCCGGCACAACATCATACTTAGAAATACGTTATCTTTGTTGTTGTCTAAAATTGACCCCTTTGATAGCAAATACTTATAATTTAGGTTTGCCCCAAAATCCCGTTTTCGAAACAATGATTCAAAGCTTTTGCAAAGGAAGTATCTACCAAATTTAACAACAGTTTAAAAAAAAGTATTGCCCTTGTAGTTAGTTTGTAACGTAAGAACAGACAAATTGAAACCAAGAATTCGTTTCTTCGATGGCGGTCAGTTAATAAATAGTTCACAACTACAAATGCAATAATTTCTTTCAAATGTTAAAGAGTAGGTATTGCCTTTTTAATTAAAAAGATTAAAATTTACTTTTACAACAAAAGCATTAAGGCGACACTGCTCGTGACCTTGCGTGCTTTCGTCTCACTCTCTCACAAGACTCGTCCCGTTCTGGTCTCTCGAAGAGGAATCAAGCTGCGAACGCGCTCAAATATACCAAAACAAATTTTACAATCTTATTTTAACTAAAATTCTTCAAAAATAATCAATGTAACTCATTTGTTTTTATAATAAACTCGACTCCGAAGGCTTTAATTTTAGTTTTAGTGTGTCAAATCTTTTTTTTTTTTTCAAAGTAATACAGCTTTTGTTGTTAACACTATAGAAATATTTTAGAATTAAGAAAATATAGTTCTGACAGCACTAAAACTAAAATTAATATCTTCAATTTGACTAAGTTTCAGTTTAGATCGGATCTTAGGCTTAATTTGGACCTTGTTGTGGTATTTATTTAATTAAAGCTCTTGATAAAAATACTAATCAAGACAGCTTATTTCAGATATTCTGTAGCTTAACACGTATATTTTTTTAATTGTTTTACTACTGTAACATCTGAATTAAACCGGACCATAAGGTTAAGGCAGCTTTTCAAGGTCACCAGAAGTAGTGTCGCCTTAAATATCTATATATGCACCGCGCATCTAGAACGAAAAACGTTGATATAATATAGCCATGGGGGGATTCTGGGGATTATGCATCTAGATCTTAACTCGATAACACTGTAAACCAAGTTCCAAGTAAAACATTGTGTCGAAGTTTTAGGCCGTGAACTATTTCTTCATCTAGCAGAAAGTATCAACATCAGCTCAGTGTAGTAGCAGACCTTGAAATAGCGTTACATGCCACTTTTAGTGTCGATAATATCTCTTTTTGACACATCACAGCGTTTTTAATAACGAAACGATTGAATTAAAACGCTATACTGCTATTTTTTATAACGTTACAAAGGTCTGATTGGTAGTGACGCCGTTACGGAACCCTGAAAGGAACGACCAACTCCTCGTGATGCTCGACCCTCAGTTCCGACATGGCAGCTGCGAACCTCTTCACTGCCGAAGTTATCTGGAAGGAGCAGGGTTTGGTCGTACATTGGTACTGTCAAAACGTGTAACATTAACTCGTGTTGCAACTTTACACAAGCATTATTCAAATAAATCAAATTATCATATAAATCCCATGGGGGTGTCAGAGGGCGTCCGTATTGATCACTTCAAACATTAATTTAACTCAAACATTACACAAACAGACGTTGCATTGTGATTAATTGAATTTTATACTTTTAATAGTAATTTATTATTAAATTACATTACATTAAAATTAACTTCGAACATTTATTTAATTTTACTTAATTGAAGCTTTTATAGCCACTTGCGATTTCTCGAATCTAGCAACTTTTTGGGTGTGATTTAGCTATTTTTCAAGTAGCAACACTGACACGCGTTAGAAATTCAGAATATATGTGATTAGGTATTTTTTTTTCGTAATTCTGGGTAAAAAATTGGAGAAATGGAATCTTTGGAGAAAAAATAATACTATGGAGAATTTGGTTAATTTACCTAAGTAATTCGTAATTTTGGAACGCGCCCGCATGTTATGAACATTGTTCCGATTTGTTTCAATGCATGAAATGCGTCGATGCAGTTTCACAAAACGGAACGACGCATTAAAGTGCGCAAAACGGAAAGCACTCTACGAGATTTGGGATCATGGGTTTCACTCTATTCTACAAATTTTATTTTTCGTTCGTTGCGTTTTTTCTGTAGTTTTAATATTGTCAAACAGAATAAATTACTTCCCTACGCATTACATAGTAGATACATAGAAAATACAGATCATTTATATCAATACCTACAATTCATTTAACTTGTTTTATTCCAGTGAAATAAAAAAGGAAAGAATGCAGAAGTTACATATATTACATCAGTCAACTTCATACATACGATTTATATCAAAAACATTGTAGCTGTACTTGCTAACTTGCTCAGTAGTTTTAAGTTTTTGGGTAAAACTAAAGAAATAGTACCATTTCTGAAAAAATTATTTCAAATTTGGGGAGAAATACAAAATCCAATCTGGCAACCCTGTGTGCTCTCACGCATACCGCGCTTGTCAGTGTGCGCGAGAGCAAGTATTATGGAAAGACATTGTATCGATGGCGCTTGCTAGATCTCCTGAAATATTATCCTTATTATCTCTCACGAGGCGAATTTAATTCTCCTGCAGTCGCGATACCCTCGAATATTTCTACGACATTCACTTATTCACACTAATTTTAAATAAGTAAAAATGCATGCATGATGCCCGA
This sequence comes from Ypsolopha scabrella, assembly GCA_910592155.1. NCBI lineage: Eukaryota > Metazoa > Arthropoda > Insecta > Lepidoptera > Ypsolophidae > Ypsolopha > Ypsolopha scabrella. Next base: position 4,320,004 of record OU342972.1, on the reverse strand, counting down.
TTATTTTATTATTTTCGCGGTTACGTTTCTTTGGAAAACTTGTGAAGTGCCTATGATCAGTTGTATCGGTTGCCAACTGGTTGCCAAACACTAAAAACATAGATGAAAAATTGACTTCAGTGTGTATTGAACTTTTCACGAACTGTGACGTCACTTTAAGTACGAACGTATCCTTAGACTAGCGGAATTCGATAGTATATCTATGTTTTCGATGTTCGGCAACCAGTTGGCAACCGATTCAAAGAAACATCATCTAGAGACAGGTTATGGGATATAATTTTTACTGTCTAAAAACATCCTTTATAGTAACTTTGATGAGAAAGTATATTGAGATGAGATTTTTTAGATTTTATTAGTAGTTTTGAGACTTCCGTACCAAAATGGAAACCTTATGCTGTGACCCGTGTGTTCGGGCTTGTTGAGCACCTGCGTCCGGTCCGTGTGCAGCACATCTAGCAGAAGCTTGTGTGGCGGAGCAGGGCCCGCGCTACAGCCTGCAATATTGTAGTAGACTCACCAGTTCCCTATCGTCAGCTAATACCCCGGGCTTGTTGAGCACCTGCGTCCGCTCCGTGTGCGGCACATCTAGCAGAAGCTTGTGCTGCGTCGGCGGCGGTGGAGCGGGCGCGGCCGCCAGCCTGCAAACGAAAACAAATTATTACCACTTATCTTTTACAGCTTTGATGTAATTAATAACTTGTACTTGTCCTTGTCCACAAAATTATTATTTTTCTCACTATACCGGATCAACAGTTTAAAACTCCATACAGTTGTCCAACGAAGGCGTTCGGACGAAGCGGTTACGGTTGTGCGGGGCTTGCGGGGCGAGGCTCCGAAACTCCCAACCGGTTGTTCGAAAATAGTATGTAGCTCGGTGGGTTACCTCCCGCGTCTCGCCCCGCAGGCCCCGCACTGTGGAAGCGCTTTCGTTGGATAACTGTATGAATTTTTAAACTGTGCCCGATCGGTTTCGCTTATACAGGATGTAAACAGAGTGCGACCATTAAATAAAACCACATACTCTACGGATCATACTGAACAACTATTCGAAAAAAAAACCCGCGCAAATCTTCAGAGAAAAAGATATTCAACTGTAACTCAAAGACTTTATCTAGTAGGAGGAAGGTATATTTTAGAACGCTGCACCGGAACAGCTGTTTCACTGACGACGCTCTCTCTAAAGTCGCCCGTATGTCGGTGCGTTAGGGTTCACGCATTTTTGTTTGGAACTCAATTATTTCCCAAACTAAGGGTGGCCGCGGGTATGATTCTTGGGAAAAGTGGTTCAGTAGTGTCGGTAGAATATGTGGTTTCATTTAATGACAGCTGTCTATTTACACCCGGTATACATTCTCAAGGGTATAAAACTAAATAAAAACAATAGGATTATTTACGTATTTCATTGTCTGATGCGTGCAAAAAATAGCAAATTATTATTTTGTGGATGAGTCATTTAATTTCAACTATAATTCTGAAGTTCCATCTGGTGCATTCAATAATGTCATTGCGTCCAGTCCCAGCGCGTTCACCTTTTTGACATAAATATAAGTCAACGCAGGTAAAAAGAGCTCTGAGGCGTCAGTGGAAGTTTGCGCATGGGGTTATAGTTGCGCACAAAAAGGCTTGAGTATAATATTGTTTGATTATGTAAGTAAAATGTTTATTGTAGAATAACATCGGTATAACTGCTATTTTTTAACAGGTTAGAAATAAAAATATACTGTGGGCGTTGATTTGGTCCACAACTTGCGTCACATGAATGTTAATATACCTACATGATGCTTATTCCAAAAAAATGCATACTAAAACAAAATACTTCTACCAGCTTTGTTCCTCATGCAACAGTAAATATTTTTTCTTTCTTTTCTCTGCAAACCCATCGTAACAGAAATACATTTTTGCGCGTGACTGTATTTTGAGATCGACCGAACGTGGATACTGCGCCGTGAAGCTAAAGTCACCAATCACGAGACAGCAAATCCACGCGCCAGGTACTTTCCCCGTCGCGGCCGCCCACGCCGCACCTCATACCACCAATTTGGTCGGTAATTCGCTCACGCGCAGTTACGTCGCTCGGAGCTCTTTTTACCTGCGTTGACTTATACCGTGTCATCATCAGCTGTGCCTTCACCTATCTTCAGAAGTTACATCCGGACCCATGACACTCTCGAGACTTTCGCACGGGTTTTTACCCAAAGGGTGTCACACGGGACCCTATTACTAAGCCTCCGCTGTCTATCTGTCCGTCTGTCACAGGGGTTCACTCACAGCTTCCATCGTAATAGGTAGACAGTTGAAATTATCACCAAATACGTGTAACTATGGCCTCTACCACGACAAACAATAAATATGAAAAAAAACAACGCCACTGGGCGTCCCCCAATTAGCCATACATTTTTTTTGTTATTTTTAGTTTAGTTCTATATTAAGTTTTAAATTTGGTCACGTTGTTATAAATACTCTAACGAAAAACAACAAATAATCAAATTGGGGTTCCGTACTCAGAGGGTGCTTAATTGTTCGTCAGGCGCTACCACTTTAGCGACTTGTTTTTTGTCACCGTAATATTGCTATAGGTATGTTTTTAGGGTTCCATAAACGACCCTTTGTGCGCGACACGACACTCGCACTTTATTTCCATTCACCACGCTGGACAGTCGGGTTGGTGATCGCGGTGATACACTATTTCGCATTGAAGACGCTGTTGTCCACTGACGAAGCCACATCCAATGGTCGGGAGTGTGCACAACGAGTATTTGGGAAGCATCCTCTGCCCAGTCGCAGCTCCTTTTCGCACGTTTCAACCATCCATCTATAGATGGTCCCGAGACGAGTGCATGTTCAGCCACTGCTGAGCCGTTACTGTCAAGCTTTTTCATAATCCGTACATGTTCGGTGATCCTTGTGGAGACATTCCGTCTAGTTTCTCCAATGTAGCACTTTCCACGGTCACAATCAGATACTGAACTATATTCTTTGTATCCATCCATCCATCAGCCTGTTTCGTCCACTGCTGGACAAAGGCCTTTCCAAGATTTTGCCACTTTTGGCGGTCCTCCTGGAAGAAATGCCCATACTCACACACGCTGGGCAGGCGGGTTGGTGAGCGCGGTACCGAACCCTTGCACCAGTGACGCCGCTGCCCGTCACCAGTCTTTATGTAAGGCTCGGCAATTGGGGATGGATATACCGCCATCCATCGGTCCCAGGCAATGGTGGGCTGCCTGGTTTTGCCTGAGAGCTGTTCTCTTACCCGAATAACTTCGAAAGGGTTTGCGAGTAAGATGGTGGTACCTCCACAGTCGAGCCCGGCATCAGCTCTACCACCTATATTCTTTGTATAACATTAGTTAAACATGTTGGATGGATTCGATTGATGGTGCTTGGCGGAATATCATCTTCAATAAATTATACACAAATTCTTGTACTTTTTATTACACGAATATTTAACCGTTGTCACTAACGACGAACAAAGTGACGGCTAACTAAGTAACTCCTAATTTAGGTCCACGCTTAGCATAAAGTTCTGTTTCACCAAACTATTTTTACTATGTGGTTCCTAACCCAAGAGTAGCCCAAGTTTTTGATACTTGTCTTTGGTTTTGTTTGTCAAGTTGTCTGTTTGCGGTTTTTTTGACGTTTCACATTGTACAATAATCATAAATCTCAAAATAGAGACTGTCACATGCATGTGTCAGTTTAGGGGCGCCTAAGCATTACGCACCCCCGAATCAGTGTCGCAACTTTAGGAAATTCCTAACGTGGTTAGTCATGTCTTAAGAGTTAGTGAAACGTGTTTTTACTCTAGGCAACTCCTAAATACATAGGCATCTGATTTAGGCGTCTCCTATGGTTAGTGAAAACGGGCAGTTTGATTTGTCCACTTGATTGGCCTTTCCAAGATTTCGCCACATTGGCTGTCCTTCTGGAAGAAATGTCCCTACTCACGCACGCTGCGCCGAATGTCACCAATCTGTTTTATATAAGGTACGGCAACTGGGGACGGATATACCGCCATCCATCGGTCCCAGGTATGGTGGGCCACCAGCCCTCTTATTGTCTAATTTCAATATCTATCGTTATAGCTTTCAAAGTCGTCGTGATTGGCTAAAAATAATGTGTGATGTCATTTCTAAACAATCGACAACATTTCATTTTAGTTAACCATTTGTTTTTAATATTTATATTGAAAGTCTGCGTACAAAAGAAGCTTATGTATTTTCTTATTTTGTTTTATTTTATGTTTTTCTTGCATAATTTAATGTTTTCTTATTCACTCATTCTAAAAGGACGTAAGTCGCATCTGAGGATTTCAAAAGTCAATGTTCATTGCCAATAGATAATTAAAAAAAAACCTTGCCATGTTTATAGTCTGCTGTCACATGGCATGACAGTTGATTTTTTTTAAACAAAATGAACTTAAAAGCAAAGGACATTGTTTTTAAAATCCTGTGTTTAACATATTTTTAGTTTTTTGAAAATATCTCTTTATTTAATCACGAATTAATTCTGAAAAAAAAAGCCCATATCTCGAATTGGATTTTACTTTTGCATCAATTATTAATTTGTAATGTTGTCGATTCGAAGCCGATAGATGTCGAAGTTAGACAATAAGGCCCCTGGTTGGGCCTGTTTGAGACCTGTCTTCTTACTCACCCCCGTATAATTCGGGGTGGTTTGCGAGTAAGATGGTGATACCTCCACAGTCGAGCCCGGCATCAGCTCTACCACCTTTCGCACTTTATATAACCTAAGTAACAGTTGAGCTTGCAGCGACTACAAACATCGTTGTGTCAGGATCGTACCTTGCGGTGTACGCGCGTACTCTCTCGCTGTAGACGGCTGGCTCGAGAGCGTACGGGCCAAGCGCTCCCACGTCGATCACATTACTGAAAAGAAATATTTTATACAATTACTGTCTACAAAAATTAACCTGTCAAAAGAGGATTAGGGGGAGGGACGCCCAAACTTAAGGTGGTAACGGAGGATCTCGGTGCAAAATGCACTCATAGTATTGTTTTCCTTACTTTTTAATAAAAAGTTTACAATAAGTGCGTTTTATAGCAATTCGCGCAAACTGCTTGTTAATAGTTAGGTGATCACATAAAAATTATTCAATTTTATGCGTTCCATTTTAGCTGCATTACATTACATCTGTAAACACGCTTTTAAGTTTGTTAATGTAATGCAAACAAAATGTAATAAATTAAAACGCGTAATTTTTTGTGAAGACTTTATTATTGATAAACTATTTCCGCAAGTTGCTATAAAACACATTAATTGCATACTTTTTATTCAAAAGTAAGGAAAACAGTATTATGATGTGCATTTTGTATCGAGGTAAAAAGTTATCCCCTTAAAGGCGCCTGAGTGAAGTTAGCCCCAGCGAGACGGATACAGAGAAATGGATGACAGAGATAGATGAAAAAGAGAGATAGACAGAGACATAGACGAACTTCAGAGCCTTTAAGAACAGACATCATGACGCGATTAAATCAGTTGTGAGGGCAGCGAAATCTAATGCTGATTCATTTCGTTATTGCGAGCGAGCACGCTCCACGAAACTTGCGAAGGCAAAAGGCGCAAAATTTGAAACTTGAGTCAGGAGAAACATGATTTGGCATGATTATGGACGTTTTCAAAAATATTTTTTGGTTAATATTAATCTAGATAACATTTTCGATGCCGCACTAGTAGGTATTCATTTTTATAAGTATTTTATCTAAAACAATAAAAATACATTCGGCTACACACACTTTTGGTAAAACACCGTAAAATTTACGTTTTTCAGGGGTTCATTGTTAAGATATTATTAAAATTTTACGTTTTTTAGTTCTAATGGGACATAGATCTCGATAATTTCAATAGACTCGGCCTAAATAATCATAAAAATATTCCTTAGACCTCACACGATTTTGTTTTTGTGTTTGTATGGAGGTTTGCGCGTGATGTCAGCTCTGGTGCACGATCTTACTGAGCGATTTTGAACTTCAGTATGTTGTCAAAAAGTCTACATTAGAATGCTCGCTTCGCGCACTGGCGGCACGCAAAATCAGTGAATTTTGGAGGTTTTTCTGGATTTTACGAAAAAGTATTTGATGTAGGAGTTTTTCCACCTGACATCGGAAAATAAACCATATTTTCTTGTCATAGCAGTAATTTCAGACATAAAACTCAAGCCGTTTAGACATAAAACGAAATAATAACTTTAAAAGGCATCATTTTCAAAAATAAAATCTATCGAGCGAAATGTGTCCAATTAGGTAACCGACCTGACAACGGAAAGAAGATCTGAAAAAACACGTGTCCAAGTTTTACATTGATCAGATAAGTAGATGACTCAGCATATTAAAACAAAAACCGTTGAAAGACCCAATATAAGCCCTTAAGTTTAGTGCCTAAGAATTTGGTACATTGTAGCAAACTTAATAATGTAAACAATAAAGTTTAAATACAACATTATCAAAAGGGCAATGTCAACTACCCAGGAACTTGATTGTCTGCTGTTTCATGCCACATTTTTCATATCAGAAGTACGAAACTTTTACCTTTTCAATTCATTTAGAACTTTATATCAATCCCAATACGGTCAATTTCAGTTTAATTCATACACATTTTAAATGAACTATGTGGAAGTGATAAATAAGTGACTGGTGCAGATTTATCTGTAAAATTTATGTCTAGATACATTTAACATACGAAATTAAAGAGATGATTGTTGTACTTCGGGCTTACTACACGATAAAAGCAATTAGGACAATGGGCCAACCAATTTACGTCTTTGCTAATAGCCCTGTAAATTCGACACCTGAGTGGTTATAATGATCAATTAATGCATGGAGCTATTTAAAATGAATGAGATTCAAAATATATAATACATACAATAAATTTAAGCTATGTAAACCAAGAAAAATATTCAAGGTAGAAAAGTTAGATTTCTGTTATATAATTGTTTTTGCAATTACTCATTTTCGTTAGTTTTATTACAAAACAATTCCTTTGCAAGTTGTTACGTTTATTTTGGTAAATATGACTACTATTTTTTTCCCTAATGTTGTGGCCCTTATCTTCCTTCAATTGATAAATGGGTTAATCCGATTGAAAGATTTTAAAATAGTAGCAATTGGAAATTTTCTACAAATCGATGAACAGATGGCCACCAGAGTCACATAATGGTTCTATTTCACCCTTCTGCAGACCTTGAGATGGCATTATTAATAATCTACTTGGGGCTGGGCTTGCGTTTGTAAGGAACACGAAAGGAATAATTTACGAATTCCACAAAAAGGGTCATCAAACCTTGTTATTGAGCACTTGCTGAGTCATCAGTAAGAATTTCCCTGGATAAATTAAAGTCACCTTACATATAATGCAAAAAATTATTTAAAACGCTATGAATTACTTTATACTGTTATTTTTTACCCTTTTTGAACATAACAAAAGCCAATCAGCATCAGCAGCTATTTATTTTACGTTACAGTAGACTCACGTGGCAGTCTCATGCAGTATCCTGTTAAGCGCACTCTGCTCGTCCGGTTTCCTAGGCGGTGTGGTGGCAGACACAGCGGGGGGTGGCGCCTCATGTTGCTGCTCTGCCACCTCCAGGAGGTGGGTCCGCTCGTTCACTGGGTTTGGCTGCAAGGGGGAGGTTTAAGTTATCAGTTAGGTTAGTTTTAGGGCAGGTTACTCCATCTGAAAGGAAATGGTACATTGGTCTTATACAGAGTGTTATCTTAAGTGTTAGTAGACCAATCAATAATATTTCAATATAAAGACAAAAGCACCTCTTTTAAAGACATAGAAAAAGATTTAACAAACAAAGCAATGGACACCACACAAAAATATGAAATACTGGAGAAAAAACTGACAAATTCCTGCAATATAGACAGAAAACCGAAAAACAAATATCAACTGAGTGACCAAACTATACAACTCATAGAAAAAAGGAAGACACTAATATCAGATCCAGCCAAAAAAGTAAATACTAAATTGATATCAAAAATCAGCAAAGAAATAAGAGAAAACATCAGAAAAGACCGAAAAATCAAAAGACTACAAACCTTAGAATACCATATAAAAAGAACTGGAGGGATAAACAAGGCCCTAAAGGAACTACGTGAGGCTGACAAAACATGGATACCAAAACTAAAGAAAAAACAAAAATCTATCACAGAGAGGAAAAAAATTAAAGACTTAGCCACACAGTTTTACAGCCAGCTTTACGCAAGAACAAAACATCTGGAAAATAACCCCAACAGTCCACATGCACAACCGACTTCCGAAAGAACTGAAGAACCTATTGCCGAAATCCTACCATGCGAGGTACGGAAAGCCATCAAGAGTCAAAAGATGGACAAATCGCCAGGACCCGATAAGATCACGAACGAGCTGATGAGGGGGACAATGGAAGAGTTGATTCCCATACTAACAAAGATATTTAATGAGATTCTGAATACTGGAAACATTCCAAGGCAATGGACAGTGTCTCATATCATCTTGATACACAAAAAAGGGGACAAGGAAGACATCGAAAACTATAGACCAATAAGTCTGATGTCCAATGTATACAAAATTTTTGGAAAGATTATTCTAGACAGAATTAGCTCTGAACTAGATGAGCAGCAACCAGCGGAACAAGCAGGCTTCAGAAAAGGCTTTTCAACTGTCGACCATATTCACACCGTAAAGCAAATCCTGGAAAAATACAATGAATATAATAAAAAACTATATATTGCCTTTATAGACTATGCGAAGGCGTTTGATAGCTTGAACCACAAATGTATTTGGGAAACCCTAAAAGATCAAGGAATACCAGAAAAATATATAAACATCATCAAAACCATTTATGGCAACAGCAAAGCCAGAATTCAACTAGAAACTTTAGGAAACGAATTCTACATAGAGAGAGGGGTAAGACAAGGAGACCCATTATCTCCAAAACTTTTCTCTGCAGTCCTAGAAAAAATATTTCGAAACTTAAACTGGGATGAATTTGGACTAAACATAAATGGCTCAAAATTAAATCACCTCAGATTCGCTGATGACCTCGTACTATTTGAAGAGAACCCTGAAAACCTGGAAAAAATGATCCAAAGCTTAAATAAGGAGAGCATAAAAGTTGGACTAAAGATGAACGCCAGCAAGACCAAGGTGATGACCAACACCATAAAAGTAGACATTAAAATTCATGACAAACCACTCGAATATGTAGAAGAATATATGTACTTAGGCCAACTTATCTCGTCAAAAGACCAAATCCTAAAAGAAATCAACTTGAGGATAGCAAAAGGATGGAAAAAATACTGGTCTTTTAAAGAAATAATGAAATCAAAGGACTTGGGCATGTCACTAAAAAGAAAAGCATTCAACACATGCATACTTCCATGTATTACCTATGGTTGTGAAACATGGGCACTGACCAAATTTTTGAGAGAAAAACTTGCTAAATGTCAAAGAGCAATGGAGAGAAGTATAATGGGCATTAAAAGACAAGACAGAGTCAGAAACATTGATATAAGGGCAAAGACAAAATTAACAGATATCCTGACCAAAATAGACAGCCAAAAATGGAGATGGACAGGCCATATGATGCGCGATACACAAAAAAAGTGGAGCAAAATAGTAACAAATTGGTACCCACGAGATGGGAAACGGAGTCGAGGAAGACAAAATATTAGATGGGAGGATGAAATCAAACTGACAGCAGGTCCATACTGGAGGAGAGTCACCCAGGACAGACAACAATGGAAATCGTTGGAGGAGGCCTATGCCATTAGGCACACTGAAATTAGGGACACTATGTAAAAAATACTGTGATTGAAAAACTGATATTTCAGAATAAAAGGCTTTATTATTATTATTATTATTATTATCTTAATTAAAAAAATTATTACAAGCAAATTCACTGAGCAAAGTAAATCTCCATTGGGATTTGAACCCGTGCCTTTTGCAGCTTACCTAATTTGTTTACTTAATCTATTAGACTAGTTTCTAACACTTTTGTCATTTTGTATTGCTTTCTAATATAATATTTAATTTCCCAAGGGCTTTCAATATAAATCATATAATATTCCTTCTAAGGCCTAATTAAATATAACATTCCTATAAAAATTATATTTTCACCTCACTAGCTCAAAAATCACACCTTTGTTGCCTAAAAATCAGTGAGCAAAATAGGAAAAAGTGTTTTGAGAAATTAAAAACGTTGCGAAGTAGCATTTCTAATTTTTTTAAACGTTTGTGTGGCCTGACTCTTTCATTGGCTATGAAATTAATGAAAGTAGAGTAACTCAATCAGGCTGCCCTAGAAGGATGCATGCTGACCAAATTCGTAATATACTGGAGATGGGCAAAGTCAAAAGTACCCGGAATAGAAGAACTTGTATGATTAGATTGATGGATGTGGAAGAAGTGAAATAGGTGTGTCAGGATGGAACAGATAGAAATCTCTAGTCTCTGACTATCCCCCTTCCCAGAGACAGGCGTGAGAATATATAATGTATGTAATTATTTTTTTACATTTTGTATTTTCTAGCTAGTGAGGTGAAAAGTTATGTGTCACACGAGAGCAAGGTGGTTTTGTTTGCTCGGAATTCGAATGGTTCAGAATACCATAACAGCACCTAATTGTCGATTTTTTTGAAAGGAATAGACATTTTTAGGTCATATAAAAGTATAAATTTTTTTCTCCTTGAAATACAAAAGATTATACATACATACATGAACATATTCTGGAACTGAATAAATAGCTTTGATGACGTTAGATATCATTAGGCATTACAGGAAATAGGCGATTGCCCACAAGAAAAAAAAAGTAATGTCAAAACCTATGTCTGTTTTTTTTTATTTTCAGTAATCTCATCTTCAGGTTTTATCCCCTAAATTTTTTTTTCATTATTTCTTTACTTCAAGGAGCTCCTTATTGAGCCTAAACGGTATGACTTTTACGTCACATTCCCATTTCTCAAACCTGATTTTCAAAAAATAATTTTGTTATAAAAAATACCACCTGAAAGTTAAAGAACAGTATATCTTCATGATTTAGCCTATATTTTCAGAAAAAATATACAAAAGGGCCTGTTACAATTTATGGTTGGTTCGAATTGGGCCCTCATCCCCTCTTGGCTGACCCTCTCTTATAAAAGCTTAGATTAGAGGGCCCCCTGAGCTCCGGGGCCCTGGTGCAGTGCACCACCCGGCACAACGATAGCTACGCCACTGCATGGCCCTAGATGTTTATGTTAGTGTGCTGCTTTCGTCATGGCTTTTGAATATTTTTATTCTGAATTGGATCATGGACCCAAGTCACTGCTAGGCCTATCAGATAAAATGTGATCTAGTCCAGAATTTAATGATAACAATATGACACTGAATGTATGATGATGTTATGTAGGTACTTACCTCATGTAGTTTCAAAACAAAGGCGCTACGGGATGTAACCTAAGCCTTATTTTCCTAACGCACACAATTATACCGTCAAAATACTAATCAATCGGAGAAATTCAATTACTGGAAGCTATTTGTTGTGAAAAATCTGTGTAATAGCTAATTTCAATAAATTACGTCGGAATAAAAAGCGGTATAGGTACCTGGTCATCATTTTCTTTGTGGCAGATGCTATAACAGCAACCCATGACGGCGGTTTTCAGCGATTCGAAGCATGAACGCAACGAGTCCCCGTCTCCAGACTGCATAAATATTTTCTTTACTATCGTTTTTTGTGGTTAAAAATAGAAAATTCCGAGTTTCGTCGCTTTTGTCGAGTGTGAACTTGCCTACCTTGCTTTCATTTCAGTGTTACCAGTATGCACTTCAAATTTAGGACGACGGGCCATCTGAAAAGGGATGATTTTGGAAGAAAACGGACGCTTTTTCAATGTTGCAGAAAATAAAACTATTACATTATACTATTAGCTAATTTTATACATTGAATCTTTTTTTTATTATGGACGGCTTTGATTTGAAGACGAAAATGCAATTTATACACAACAAATTAACGACATTAGTATGTTTTCATGTATATTACATAAAAATTCTGGCAAAAAAATTCAAAATTCGGACAATAGAATGTCCGGTTTTTTCGAAAATACGCGATATATAATGTCTTATACAAAAAAGAATTTACAGAGCAAAAGCCGTGAGCGATTTTGGCGCGTGGTAGCAAGACTTGCGGGGGAAAGGGGGGCTCCCCGCTCCATAGTAGCTGCGTTTCGCCCGTCCACTCGTTCAGTCGCGTCGCCCAAAAGATTTCTTAATGTAATGGGTCTATGGACTGTCGAAAGAAATCGATTAGGCGTATATACCGTAAAAAGCGAGTTATGTGTTTTCTTTAATTTAAATGTCAGTTCCACTGAATTTAAAGACACAATTTCAGGGGGAACCTTTGATAAAAAATGTTCGGATTTTCTTTATGGACCATTTGGCAACCCTATTAGTATCCGTTATTAGGCTGGAGAGTAACAGAGGCTATAATAGTCCAGGCGGCGAATGAGCACGCAACGCAACCCTCCCTTAATCAATCCAATCATTCAATTTGTAAGGACGGCCAACCAGCAGGCCTAACCATGGTGCCACTATAACACCATTTTAAACACGATTTGATGGTAAATTCTAGGAATTGTTAGGCCTGCTGGCTTCAGAAAAAGCTGCCTGGTCAACCAGCAATTAGCTTCCATATAAAAAAACGGATAAGTAATTGCTGAAAATTCCGGTCAAGATCTTTCAAAATTTGAAATTTTGCGCCGTGTCGATTTCTTGATTGAGAGATGCTTTTGTGTTAAGCGATAAACGTGGCGATTCTTATTACGCAATATATTGCGAGTACTGCACGAGCAGTGCAGTGTTTTATTAAACTATTCTAGGAGAAAAAGAAGTGCTGCAGTGCAGGCAGGGCATATCTAGGAGTCTTAAATATAAAAAATATATATAAAATAGTGCAATAAACATCTAATAGATATTCTCAGTATGAAAATTATAACTGTTTTGTTAGGTATAGAGGTACTGTTGATTTTGAATCAATTAAAAACCTTTATTTATTGCTTTTATAATTTAATTTCTCTTCTTTATGTTTGTTCTCTTTTATACAAACAAATACAAAATACAAAAATATTTATTTCACACACATGGTAACATTTACAAAAAATTCAGTAGCTCCCAGACTAGACGATGGGTAGTCTGTTCCGTGGGTGCTGGTAGGTTGGTTAATCAAAAGTTTTGTCTTATATTTGGACAAGTGATAAATGTGTTATTTGTGAATAAGGTGATTAAGATCTATAACCTTAAAACTTATTTTAACCTAAGCCTAAAACAAAAAAGAACAAAAGCATTTTTAGGGTCTTAATCTAAATATCTAATAAGGACTCAACGCTACTAAAGAAAATAAATAGTTACCTATATAGAAAGAATATGTATAAATTAAGCGAGTGTTTATATATAATGGAATAGATAGTATTGAAATAAGTAATGAGTATGTATGAGTAATATATATATATATATATACATATATAAGAGCATTATTTACTATTGATATATAGAAAATAAGAGAATATTCAAGTGTATGATATCTGTTCTCCAAATATACCTAATATATTTTCAGTATCGACATAATTTAAGTTAAGAAGCCATTTTTCAATTTTTCGTTTTGCTTCATGTACGGAAGCCAGTTTTAAATTGCATTCTTTAGCGACAATATTGTAGATATGAGGATGTAGGTAGGGAGGAAATCTTTGTGCGAATTTAGTTTTTGTCGCTGTTATTGTTGTCCTAAATACTCTTCTTCGAAGCAATTTATGGTATTCGGGAGAGTTAATAATTTTTCTGTGTTGGATTAGTGCTGCTCTAAGGATAAAAAGTTTTCTGTTAGCTAAGACACCGCATTCTCTGTAGAGAGTTTCTGTGGGATAATCGATAGGTTTTTTAAACATTACTTTTAGAATTGACCTTTGCGCTCTTTCAATTGTGATAATATGTGTTTTAGATGAACCACCCCAGCAGCTTATACAGTAATTCAGAACGGATTGACAAAGAGTAATATATACGAGTCTTAAGGTTTCTTTTGAGGCACTATTACGTAGTAGTCTCATGACGTGGATGAGTTTTCTTGCCCTACCGGCAAGGAAAGATATATGTTTATTGAAGTTGACTTTCTCATCGAGGAAAATACCTAGATATTTTATAGCATCGGTTCTTTGAATAATGTCGCAGGAACATGTGCAGGTGGATCGATCACAGGAATGTATTTTGATTGGGATGTTACAAATTGGTTCTGAAGATGCAGTTTTGTGGAAACATAAGTATTTGGTTTTGGTTGTGTTTAGTGTAAGAAGATTTCTAGAAAGCCAGTTAGCGATTTCAGAAAGACCGTTAGTTGTTCGATTAAAAACAGAAAGCCAGGTGGTATCGTTAAAGATAATCGCAGTATCGTCGGCGTAACACACAATTTCTGCGTTTAAAGATGGAGATAAAGCATTGTTAATGTCATTTATGTAGATGATGAAAAGAGTTGGGCCTAAAATGCTGCCCTGTGGTACACCGAATTTCACATTTGAAGGATCACTGAGAATGTCACTAATTTTAGTAATCTGAACTCTGTCCGACAAATAACTGCGGAACCAATCGAGAGTAATGCCTCTAATACCTATGTTGTCTAATTTTTTCAAAAGAATCGGAATGGAAACCGTGTCAAACGCTTTTGCTAGGTCTAAGAAGGCACCTACACAACAGCGCCCGTTGTCAAGATGTGAAGTTATTGAATGAAGGAGAAGTGTGACTGCATCTTCAGTAGACTTTCCATGTCTGAAGCCAAACTGGGTTGGTGATAGAATTTCATTTGATTCTAGATATTTAACTAGGCGACGGTTTACAATTTTCTCCAACAATTTTGAGAATACTGATAGAAGTGAAATAGGTCTGTAGTTACATGGCATGCTTTTGTCACCAGATTTATGAATAGGAGTTACAGTAGCAACTTTCCAGGAATCAGGAAATATGCCATGGTTTAGCTAAACTATTTAAGGCATACTTCACAAGGAGGTTTTTAAACCCATCTAGGCCAGGTGCACTATCATTTTTTAGCTGACGTACGATGTCTATTATTTCAGCTTCGTCTGTAGGAAGCAAGAAGAAAGATCCTGAAGGGGTAGAGGAAGAAGCAGCAAGTAAAGCAAGATTCGATTCGGTTTGACTCGTTGTTGTTAGTATTTCTTTTGCTAGATTTGTACCTACTGACGTAAAATAGGTATTGCAGTCGTTGATTGATTCTGATTTGCTTGATTTATTAGCAAGTAGCTCAACAGAAGCATTTCTTTTAGCAGGAATTAATTCACATATGTTTTTGATTGCTTTCCATAGTTTTTTCGGGTCTTTCTTGTTGTCCACTAGTATTTTATTTTCAAAGTCTGATTTAACTTTATGTAGAACTTTTGTGCAAAAGTTGCGGTACCTATTATAGACAAGTCGAGCAGTAGCATCATTAGGTTTTTTTCTACATTTTAGGTGAAGATTGTCCCTGTGTTTCATACATCTTATCAGGCCAGGAGTTATCCAGGGCTTGATATTGTACTGTGAGCGACTGATTTTTACGAATTGTGTGTGTTTCATGACAACCAGGTTAAGTTTTCCGGTTAGCTTGGTGGTTGCTTCTAATACATCAAAAGAAAATATTATGTCAGACCAGTCTTCAGTTTGAAGGTCAGTTGCTACCGCAGCATAATTTGTTTTGGGTAATGATCTTCTGGTTGTTTTATGGTGGAAATTTGTACATATAGCTGTAATGGGAAGATCGTGGTCAGTAAGAGATGTCTTGCAAACAATGCCTAAAGCTTCAAATTTTGTTTTAATGCAAATGTGGTCTATGCAGGACTTTAGCCTTGTGGGTGTGGTAATCGCTGGTATAAGACCGTGTTCAGCAACGCAGCATAAATAGTTAGATTTATGATCGTTATCGGAGTCTGGGAGGATGTTAATGTTTATGTCTCCCGCTAGAACTATATAAGGGCAGTGTTTAACAGAGTTTAGAATGCAGTCTAAAGAAGTCAGAAAGTTTGTGATATTTTTAATGGAAGGTGAGCGGTACATGGCGATAATAGTAAAATTATTTGGTAGAGTAATAAGAAAACAGTTAGCATCGTCGCAGGCGGGTTCAGATACAATGGCATTCCATTTATCATTAACGTATACTATGACTCCTCCATTTTGGTTTGTGAATGTTTCGGAATGGAAGTGTGAGTAGCCGTCTATTTTTTTAATAAGAGGTATTTGACCAACCCCCTTTCCTTCACATTTTTTTTTCCTTTTGTAATGTAGTGATGCTTGCAGTTGCCATCGAGACATATAAACTGGTATTTTAGCGGGGAAGAGGTACATTATCTGTTCAACCATACAAACTAATCAGAAGTGAAAAATAAATATATTTGTAAAACTTAATAACTTATATCTTCCATCCTTTTGAAATAACAAATAGTTAATGCGTAGTCTGTACTGTCGTAAGGTTGGCTTTAGATACCATCTACCTTAATTCGGAGTACCTACATAACAACACATTTGGGTTTAGGGACCCACCAAACTATGATTCATGGTGATTTTTTTTTTGCTGGATACGCTTCAGTAAATTTTTGAATTTTTTGAATACGCACTGATAATCTATTTTGCCAATCGCAAATCCGCCCTTTTTATTACTCTAGTAATGTCGTTCCGTTACTCTAGTAACGTAAGTAAATAATAATGTTGTTCCGTTACTCTAGTAATTCATTCCGTTACAGTGACAGTGTATGTAATTTATGGTTACGGGTAATTTTGACGTTTTTGGGTAAAATAACAATAATTCTTTTTATAATTTGGGCGAATGGAAGGGTCTTTATTAGAGTCATAGTAAAAAAAAAACTTTCACCAAAAGTAAAAATAGCTGCGACGACGAGTGAAGCAGGGAGGAGCGTGTTAGGTTTACATGTAAGATAATAAAAGGAGCCGAGCGAAGCGGAGTGGAGCGACGCGACGACGTCCCTTGTTTTAACAGTACCTGAAATTTGTAAGTCTCCGGTAAGAAAAAGCGGCACACGGGCGCTCTCCTCCCCCCTTACCCTCCCAAACCCCTTAAATCAGGTAGATGATATTTAAAAATTATCCCTGTCGTTAACTGTCGTATAGGTAATATCAACCTATAATAATCCTAAAATGCTACTACGTAAAAAAAGTTAGCATTCCCACGCAAAAAACAAACTTTGTGAAGTTTTGCCTTGCATCACAAGAAATTTTCCGGAATCAAGACGTGATTATGATGATAGTTTTTACTATCTCTCATAAGCTTATTGTTTTATATTAAATTTACTTATTATGTGTTCCAAAGCCGTATGTCAAAGTTATCCGTATAGGGAGTTCAGAAATCCGTTTAAATACGGATAAATCCTTATAAATAACAACACCGTCTGACACTGTCACCTCACTTGTCAGTTGGAAGTTGTACCACAGATTATTTTAGGGTACGTTTCGAAACGTGCATAAAGTCTATGGTTGTAACACAAACATAGAATGTAATTTATAGAGGCGCGCATCACTGAAGTCTTACAGCGAAAACAACATTACCCGTAGATAGAGTACAGTGGAGCCCACATCAAGCTATACACATTGAGTATAAGCTGACATCTCATTGCACGGGAAGCCTATACAATGAGAGGTCAGCTTATACTGAAAGTGTTTAGCTTGATGTGGGCTCCACTGTACAAAGTACGATGCTTGTACAAGCAAGATGCTTGTACAGTGGAGCCCACATCAAGCTATACACTTTGTGTATAAGCTGCCCTCTCATTGTGCGGGAAGCCTATACAATGAGAGGTCAGGTTATACTGAAAGTGTTTAGCTTGATGTGGGCTCCACTGTACAAGCATCGCAACGGTTTATGAGCGGTTACCTTGAACAGGGTTACCAACTTAGGGGTTTTCCCCTTAAATTTAGGGGGAAAATATTTGTGGAATGAGGTTTTTTAGGGGGCTAATATTTTTAGGGGTAAATATAGGGGTATTATAAATTAAAAAAAAATAATAAGTCTTTTAATGACTTAAAATAGTTACAACCAATGAAATATCTCGTTACTTTGACTGGGTCAGCTGGATAGCGCGTTTCAAATTTATTTTTGTTTTCACAGTCAGTTTTATTTATCTACAAAACATTATGATGGTCCGACTCTCTCTGCATAGGAATGGTGGAACTTGCGTCGATTATATCATCTAAAAAAATACATGTGTTATATTTAACAGTCAAATGTATGACATTCAAAGTACTTCAAATGAAACTGATTTTTTTCGACCTACTTTATAAATAAATATTTTTTTAAAGCTTTAGATAGTTTCCCTTTTCTGGGGGTTTTTACAACAATAGTACGCAAATTTACGCAAATAGTATGTATGAACTTATAATAAAATCTCGTTGGCTATACCATTTGTATATTGCTGGTTATTATTAAAAAGTTTAAATTTTAAAAAAGATAATTCCAATTTCAAATTAGGTGAAAAGTGTGATTTTCGTTTGTTTTTCTTACTGTTAAGATGAGTGATAGAGCTAATGCCGGGCTCGACTGTGGAGGTACCACCATCTTACTCGGAAATCCTCCCGAAGTTATTCGGGGGAGAGTAAGAGGACAGCTCTCAGGCAAAACCAGGCGGTCCACCATTGCCTGGGTCCGACGGATGGCGGTATATCCATCCCCAATTGCCGGGCCTTATATAAATCAGACTGGTGACGGGCAGCGGCGTCACTAGTGCAAGGGTTTCGGCACCGCGCTCACCAATCCGCCTGCCCAGCGTGTGTGAGAATGGGCATTTCTTCCAGGAGGACCGCCAAGAGTGGTGAACTCCTGGAAAGGTCTATGTCCAGCAGTGGACGAAACAGGCTGATGGATGGATGGATGGAAGATGAGTGAATCTAATGAAGAAATTCGATACATTTTAAAATTTTACTACAAAAATTTAAAACGGCAACGCAAGCCGCGAAAAAAAATTGTGACGTTTATGGACCTAGTGCAGTGTCTGTGAGAGTAGCACAAATTTGGTTTAAGCGTTTTCAATCCGGAAATTTTGGTGTCAAAGATGCAACTCGCTCTGGGCGCCCTGTTACGGATAAAATGGATGCCATTTTTGAAAAAGTGGAGCAAGATCAGCATACCAGTAGTTACGATGTAGCTGAAGAACTGGGGATTGACCACAAAACAATTTTGGTGCTTTTGAAAAAAGCTGGGTACACAAAAAAGCTCGATATTTGGGTGCCTCATGAGCTCACTGAAAGAAACTTAATGAACCGTGTACTCATTTGTGATTCTTTATTACGACGTAATGAAACCGAACCATTTTTGAAAAACCTGATTACTGGTGATGAAAAGTGGATCAGGTACGACAAGAACGTGCGAAAAAGGTCATGATCAAAGGCTGGTCAGGCTTCACAGACTCTGGCGAAACCCGGGTTATCTCCCAACAAGGTAATGCTCTGTGTATTGGTGGGATTGGAAGGGAATTATTCATTATGAGCTGTTACCGCCAGGCAGGACCATCGATTCTGAACTCTACTGCGAACAACTGATGAGATTAAAGCAAGAAGTTGAGAGAAAGCGGCCGGAATTAGTCAACAGAGGGGGTGTGACTTTTCATCATGATAACGCTAGACCTCACACATCTTTAGCCACTCAGCAAAAATTATGAGGGTTTGGCTGGGACGTATTAATGCATCCGCCGTATAGTCCTGACCTTGCACCTTCAGATTTCCACTTGTTTCGGTCTCCTCAGAATTCTTTAGGCAGTGTCAGGTTAACATCACGAGAGGACTGCCAAAACCACTTGTCGCGGTTTTTTGATCAGAAGCCCCAGAATTTCTATAGCGATGGGATCATGTCCCTACCTACAAGATGGCAGAAAGTTATCGAACAAAATCGCACGTACATACTTTAGTTAAAAGTAAATAAAGTTTATTAAAAAATGTTTTGAATTTTCATATAAAATGCGAAGAAACTTTTTCCCCAACCTAATATTTTATTGATGTTGCTTCTTTGCAACAGATAAATATTTGTATCTTGTCCTAAGTTTTTTTTTTATTACTATCTCTCACTTAACCCTCTTAGCATTTTTAGGGTTCCGTAGTCCGACAAGGAACCCTTATAGTTTCACTATGTCCATCTGTCCGTCTGTCCGCGGCTTAGCTTAGAGACTATTAGTACTAGAAAACTGTAATTAGCCATGGATATAAATATTAATCACGCCAGCAAAATGGTAAAATAAAATCTCGAAAGAAGTTTTTTTTAAGGGACCCTCTCATACACGTAAACTGGGGATGATTTTTTTTTTCTTGTCTATCCCATTGTGTGGCGTATCGTTCGATAGGTCATTCAAAAACATTGTGGGTAAGTGAAAACCATTTTTCGATTTAGGGATCCATATCAGTCTTGTTATTATACAGTGTCTATGGGCACGACATCAGTGCCCTCATTAAATTTAACGATTTTTAACACGCTTGTGTAATTTTACATTCGCTATCAATGTTACAATTGGTGACGGTTATGACATTTTATTTTGACATTCAATTCGTGGTGATAAAGAGTTGTGCGGACGGGTGCGGCTTTTTAGACAATTCAGTCCAGCCCCCTGATTCTGTATCGTAAACTCAGTTGCCAAACCAAGTGGCTATCGTCTAAAACATACATATCCGCTTATAAAGGGTGTTTTTTTTAGAGGTATAGAACTTTGAAATAGAATAAAACAAAGATGATTTTTTTTATTGATATGAAATTTATTTTATTCGAAAGACAATCTTCTGGCATTATAATTTAAATATGACTTCTGGCATATGTCCGCCACGGCTGGCTCGGACGTAGTCTAATCTGGAGGTCCAATTTTCGATGACTTTTTCCAACATTTGTGGCCGTATATCGGCAATAACTCGCCGAGTCTTGTCCTCCAAGTGGTCAATCGTTTCGGGCTTATCGGCGTAGACTTTTTTCGTTCATCAATTGAACAACCATGATGTGCAGGAGTTGTGGTTTCAACAAGACGGCGCAACATGTCACACAGCTCGTGCCACAATTAATTTATTGAAGGAAAGGTTTGGTAACCGCATAGTTTCACGTTTCGGACCCGTGAATTGGCCTCCAAGATCGTGCGATTTTACGCCACTTGACTATTTTCTGTGGGGATATGTGAAGTCGCAAGTCTACGCCGAAACAATTGACCACTTGCAGGACAACATTCGGCGAGTTATTGCCGATATACGGCCACAAATGTTGGAAAAGGTCATCGAAAATTGGACCTCCAGATTAGACTACGTCCGAGCCAGCCGTGGCGGACATATGCCAGAAGTCATATTTAAATTATAATGCCAGAAGATTGTCTTTCGAATAAAATAAATTTCATATCAATAAAAAAAATCATCTTTGTTTTATTCCATTTCAAAGTTCTATACCTCTAAAAAAAACACACGTTATAAGGATAAGTTTGCACTGGAAATGACTCACAATTCGTCATTAGTTCAATACCCATTAAAGGTTATTTTGGAAGTTAATTTTTTATCTGTTTTTGGTGAATAGCAAGTATAGCTAGCAACCGAAACTGGTTACGTAATAGCCCCGCTGCCCCCTGATTCTGTATCGTAAACTCAGTTGCCAAACCAAGTGGCTATCGTCTAAAACATATATATCCGCTTATCTAAGGATAAGTTTGCACTTGAAATGACTTCACAATTCGTAAATAGTTCAATACCCATTAAAGGTTATTTTTTAAGTTCATATTTTATCTGTTTTTGGTGAATAGCAACTATAGCTAGCAACCGACACTGAGTTACATAATAGCCCGCAGGGTCTTTTCACCATTTTTTCAAAAAACGTCGAAGCGTCGTTGAAGCCCTATTTTCGTCGTTCCTCAATAGATTGCGCTACAAAAAGTTGTTTCAATAACTGCTGCCATTTTAGCGCGTTCGGCACTACATCTAACGGATTTTTGGTAGGGTTAGCGCACATTTAGAGTTTTTGCTCCTAGCGGAGAATGTAGTGGTTTTATTTAGTGTATATTTTCATTTCTATACACTAGGTCTTTTGCTGTTGAAAATTGGAACTGAATTTGGGGTAATTTCTATTTTCAAATTTTGTAGAATCTAGCGCTTTTTTGAGCTTTGCTAGTGCTGAATAGGGTTTTTGATCTGACAACACTGGTTTCAATTTCAAAATGTATGTCTGTTTCTGTTCTGAGCTGCATTCGTGATATTCATGATTTTGCCTTAAATCAAAATCAGTTACGATTTACTTACGACCAATGTTTTATGGATTCTGTTGGCTGTGTTTTATTTTGACTACCCTGCTTTCTTTTTGGACTCCGACGAACGTGTTTGCTTACGTTGAATTGACTTCAATTTGCTACAAAAATGACATTGGAAAAAATGTACTGTGTGCCGAAATGTGGTAAATACCTATCTTGTGCAATTTTATGTTTAAGCCCCGGTGAATGTGACTATAACGAACATATCGTAT
The DNA here is from genome assembly GCA_910592155.1 of Ypsolopha scabrella. Lineage (NCBI taxonomy): Eukaryota > Metazoa > Arthropoda > Insecta > Lepidoptera > Ypsolophidae > Ypsolopha > Ypsolopha scabrella. Next base: position 4,297,512 of record OU342972.1, on the reverse strand, counting down.
TTCAGAATCACGTGAATTGTGAAATTTGTGAAAACTTGTGAATTTAGGCCATTTTAGGTTATCATTATCATTATTATATTATCATTACTTTAATTTTTTAAATGTTATTTATTTAACTAATGTGTAGCGGGTATTTGAAAAATAAAAATATAATGCAGTAAGGCTCGGCTATACATGAGGTATAGATATCTGTGTAGGTATAGGTAGGTATAATAGCGAACTAAGTCCGTCGTTACCCACGAGATGTCGCTAAAGCGAGATAAAACTGATGACTCTATTCCCAGTTTTTAAGTTACTCTATGGTTCAGTCAGTCACAGTCAGCAGCGTTAGCCAAATCGTTCCTTTTAGAACATTTTGCGTTCGATTTCACGTTCATGCCTTCCTTCTGCGTTCCCTTCTTTCATGCGTTCTTTCCGTTGCATAATTTGTCCGCTTGTCAAAGAAGTTATAATAAAGAATGTGACTAAATAGCCGTTAGCGGCTTCCTCAGTTTTAATTTTATTCGACCGTTAGGGATAGGTTGCGACGACGAGCGAATCGAGGAGGAGCGGTTAGGTTAACACGTAAGTACATATTAGGGAGCCGAGTGAAGCGGAGTGGAGCGAGGTGACCCCCGTAGTTTTTACTAAATTCACGATATGCAGAAAAAATAATTTTCCAAGTACTTTCCAATGACTTATGGTTCAATAATTTATAAAATTAAAGGACCGCTTCCCTTTCCGAAATGTACAGTACAAATTGAACTTTATTAGTTCGTGCTAAGGAAGATATTCCAACAGCTAAATAATGACTTACGGTTCAATCATTTAAAAAATCAAACGACTGCTAGAGGCCCTTTAGTCACTTCCTATAATAAAATGTAGATCTCGGGTTTTGTAATTTTTGAACGAAGCCGGTTGACTGTTGAAGCCGGGCTACGTTCATAAATTACCTACGCATATTCGCACATCTGTTCATCTGGCTATGGTTCATCAGTCTATTCTAGGATACCAGCTTAAAAGATTTTTATAAAATTGGGTAAATTATAAAAGCCGACCGAAATTAAACTGCAATAAGGTAAGTAAGGCTTTAAATATGTGAGGTAACTTTAATTTATGTAGCCCGAACTCACACTGGAGGCTTGGTAAGTGATCAGGAACCCGAATCGATAACACATTTTGCTAATTCCACGAGCTAAAATCTTGACGTCCCATAGTAATTGACTCGGGGCTGCGCTGGTTTGTAAGGAACACAAAAAGAATAATTCACGAATTTCACAAAAAAGGGTCATCGAACCTTGTTACTGAGCACTCACCGAGTCTTCGGTAAGAATTTGGCTGCACAAATTAAAGTCACCTTATATAATTATGATCCCTAGGCTGGCGTTAAATATTAAAATTTTCAACCAAACTGCTTCACTATGGATGACGACGATCTGCAAAAAAAATATATCACTTAATTTACAACAAATATCGATTCTAAATTAATAAAGATTTTTATAGATAATATTTTTGATTTGCGTTTCTTCACCTCAGGCATCCCGGCTTTCTAAATTTCCATTCTCTATTGGCAACACTGACAGTCAGTTCAGATCAGTTCATTTCATACTTCATAGTCTTCATACTTCATATTTGTTTAGAGTTGGAGAAAAAGTAATGTTGATGTGTCTTTTTACGGTAAATTAAGTGATTTGTAAACCGATTAAAACCCATAAAATGTTAAGATATCGTGGAAAGAAAAATGCTTTCGATAAAGTAAAGGAGCTGGACGCTTTTCCAAAGGTGCCTGAAGAGTACGTGGACTCCACACCGGTTGGTGGAACATTCTCTGTTATCTCCTTCTTTTTAATATTGTGGCTGGTTTACAGTGAGGTATCGTACTATTTAGATAGCAATCTTGTATTTAAATTTGTACCAGATACGGAGATGGACGAAAAATTGAGGATAAATATAGATCTTACTGTTGCCATGCCTTGTGCCAACATTGGCGCAGATATTTTGGATTCCACTTCACAGAGCGTTTATGGATTCGGAGAATTGGAAGAGGAGGATACTTGGTTTGATTTGACACAAGAACAACAAGATGCCTTTGATGCCGTCAAGTATATCAACTCATATCTGAGGGAAGAATACCATTCCATTTGGCAGTTGTTATGGAAGAAAGGGCATGGATCTATCAGAGCCACTATTCCGCCGAGGAAAACTAAACCTAACACACTGCATGACGCCTGCAGGCTACATGGTGTTCTAATTTTAAACAAAGTCGCTGGTAACTTTCACATAACAATGGGCAAGAGCTTACACTTACCGAGAGGACATATTCATATTAACATGATGTTTGATGACACTCCACAAAACTTCAGCCATCGTTTTCATCGCCTTAGTTTTGGAAGTCCTGCCAATGGTATTATATACCCATTAGAGGGTGATGAAAAAATTACAACAAATCCAAACATGCTCTATAACTACTTCATTGAAGTTGTACCAACCGATGTTGATACTACATTTGAAACTATAAAAACGTATCAGTACTCTGTTAAAGAGCTTGAGAGACCGATAAACCATGCGCAAGGGTCACATGGTGTTGCTGGCATATTTGTCAAGTATGACATGGCAGCATTAAAAGTAAAGGTGTATCAAGAAAAAGAGAATTTAATTCAGTTTTCATTGAGATTGTGTTCAGTTATCTGTGGCATTTATGTAATTATAGGTTTTCTCAACACAATAGTATTGACATTGAGATCACAATTTGTACAAAAAGCTGCACCAGCAGCCTTTGCACAGTTTCAAAATCAAAACTCAAGAACATTCGAAAATTTTAAACCAATGGCTAATCCGTTACTAGTAAATCAAGATCTAACTGTTCCACTAGACATTGTAAAACAATGATAATGTGATTTATTTAGTTGTAAGTTTGATATTGTAAAATATGTATATAAAAGTAACAAAGTATTTTACTGAAACAGAGCTAATTCTCCATTGGTTCCAGTGGTTTTTAATGTTTTTATCTGCTGCTATCATACTATACAATCTTTTGTATTTATTGAGGCATGTATTTTCAGGAATGCTCTTTAACTTTATTTTCTACTTGGTTCCATTAACTGGTTGACTTTTATTGATTCTCAATAACAATTGATTTACAATGGACTTCCAGTAAACATTACAGAATACATTCTACCTGTTTACAAACTTTCTCACCTGCAGCTTTGTTACATGGGTCAAGAAACCTTTTTTTTGTCCTCAAGTTTTTATACTTTAAAACATAATTCAGCCACAATTTTGATTTCTTCTTATAAAATGATTTTTTCCTAACCAATTGAAATAAAGTTTTTTTCATAATTATTGACAATATTATTTTTATAACTAAAAACAAAAAATATTTTTATCAATTTATTTTTTTATAATTTTTGACAAAGTTATTTTTATTATTTTTGACAAAATTATCACTGTCCAGAGGACAAGTTTGTCCGTGGGATTACTATGAAAAAATCATGTTGCCCCTTGGTTGACACTTTAAATTTGCTGAAAATCTTAAAAAATTTAATATATTTTCTTATGGTATGAATTAATCATCTGATAACGCAACTATTATTATTTATTTTATCGTATTATATCAACTAACCAGTATTTGGCAATAATTAAAATCTAGAATGATTTTTTGTTGAGGAAATGAAAGACTAAGAGAATGTTTATTGACCCATGCAATATGTGAGAATAACTTTTTAGATTGTATATAAATTAATAATTTTCAGTTTATTTTAACTTATTTATGTACTGTTCATTTTATTTTAACCTGCAAAATTATTGATCCTCAATAACAATTTACAATTGTACACGATCGTGGCTGAAGAAATTGTATCAGTCAAGGCTCTATACTCAATGTGAAAATGCAATTCTTATAATAGTGTCTCTTTGTCACAGCCAAAACAATTAAAACAGCCATTAATGAAAAATATGACATAGACCCCTGAAAAAGGTTTATAATGTATGATTATTCCATTAGATTTATTCATATTCATATTCATATTCTTTATTGCACACAGTTATTAATATTTACAAGTAGTCTTAAATTAAATGTGCTATAGGCGAGCTTATCTCTGAAAGAGATTTCTAACAGCAAAACCTAGGTGCTATGGACATGTTGGTAAAAAAGTGCATAGTCCTATGTGCACACATAAAGAAAAATACCCACATAAATGATTTAAAAAAAAAGGAAAACAAATTTGGAAACAATATCGACTTAAAACTAGCCTTAACATACTCGCTAAATAAATAAGTATAATATTTATTACATAATAATAAAAGTAATATATACAAATCTTTAATACACATACTTAAATAATGTGTATATAAATGGACATATACCTACATAAACGTACTTACATAATACATATTATGTTTTAAATAAGAACAAAGATTTTTTCTGCACGGTAAAGTTACAGTCTTACAGAAAAGTGTTTTATGACTATTTATTTCACTGACGTATTTTTGGATTATAATACTTCCACTTATTGTACTTGGAATAGTAATTAAAGCTCCGGAAAGTAAATAAAAATAAGCTTGAAAAAATTATCATTGCTTCTATTTATTAGATTAGGTGTACTACGTTACCGACAACTTGCGCCCGGATAAAAATACTGAAAGTTCCGACTAAAATTCTAAATGCTCCAAAAACTATATACAATAATTTCTGAATTAATATAACCATGAGCGCTGGCAGGGTTATTGTTACGGAGGTGCATCTACCTATACATTATATAATCCAATACAAATTTACTTCCATATATAATTATGGGAACACGAAAAGCGAATAATTTTCAAGTCCGGTATCGTGCCCCCTCATCGACACTGACCCAACACTGACTTTACGTCACGTAAAATCATGTTCTTTTAAAAAATAGGTACATTTAAAAATATTATATTTTCATATTTCCGTTTTTTTTTTTTCGTTTTTTTTTGTGTATGTTTCTTCAAGACCGGGGGGTGCAAGTGCACCCTGCTAACGGCAGCGCCCATGAATAGAATGTAATTAGCCCAAATTATATTTGACGAAAAATTCAAGATCTTACTTTTAATGTAAATTTAATTGGAGATTGGTCTTCATAAACTAATGTGTTCATTAAATTAAAACGTCAAATGGAAATACTGTGTTCAGTGACATTAAATGAATTCCTAATAAATATTTTATTATAATGAAACTTCTTTTTCCTGAAATTCGTACGAACCTGTTATTGTAATTTTGGCATTTTTATCTGTCCATCCCAACGGAAAAAATCTTCTTGCAGTAGCTACGGTACTCGGAAAAACGGTCGCAGGCGTCGTCACTCGCCGTCGCCATTTCGGCTTTTTGGTCGCTGGGGCGCGCTCCTTCGATGCCTCCGGTTTTCATAATATATTATTTGGGCTGGTCGGAAGGCTGGCCTCGCTAGCCTAATCTCAGCTACAATACCCGTATGGACTGACTTTGTGCATTTCACAGTCACTCGGGAACACATTCATGAAAGCATTCTGACACTCCCTTAAAGATTCATGCCGTAATGATTAAAAGCTGGTGCCTTAAGTGCGTTAAAATGATTTATGTACTACATTTTCCGCAGTTTTAGTTGTCAGTAAGTTAGTATAGTTGTAGCTAAGTTAATATTTTGGTCGCTAATTTTGTATTTTCGTCGGCAGTTACCAGAGGATTATAATTTGATGCTGCACAGTTACTATTCCACTTTTTTTAGGGATTTCAGTAGTTCGGGATTTTTATTATATGTTATATTATTGTCTTTATACTTTCAACCTTATTATTATATAAAAGTAACAAAATATAAATGTACAATTTTAATTCTGTACTTAACGCATTTAGTAGCACTGTCTATCTGTGGACATGGTAATTTCATTGTTCATTCTATTGTTTTTCTTGTTTACTGCCACTACCAAATTATGTTAAGTAATTTTATATCGTTTTTATGTGAACGTATTTTTGTTACCATTGTTTTTACAATCTGTGAATTGCCATTAAAATTTATGGATCTGATTAATTAAACGTGATTGTTTTTGCAAAAGAAATATTATGAAACGAGATATTTAATTAAATGTAATGCACAAATTAATACTTAGTATTGTAACTTATTGTTTTAAAAGAAGCATTAGTTCAGTTGGTAGAACGCCAGACTCTTTATGAAAGGGTTCGAGTTTGATTCCTCTCACCTTGATGATCCGTCTGACACCCTCACTAGGATGAAAGTCGTGACGATACAAACATACTTTTATTGTTTTCCAATTACAGTAATTGCTATAAAAACAACTTTGTGAAAGTATAGTAAAAAAAATGGCAGATAACAGCATAATCACGAGAAATAAACCATTAGTTGTGAGCAGGTGTTTAAACTTCCCCTTAAATTTTGCATGCGTTTTAAGCACGCGGGTTGCAGGGGGATTGTAAACGGTTCTGTGCGACTGTCTCTTTCTGCCCCGCATGCTTTTTGGGTGTCTTCTCTATCGCGCACGCTCCGCTTCTCCCGAGTGCCGGTTTGTTCTCAAAGCGGCCATCATTTGCGCGGCGGCTCTGCCCCAGTTCGGACGTCTGTCACGCACGTCCGTAGACGGCTCACATCCGTGTAAAGTTTCCCAACTTTTGCAGCATCGGCCCTTAACGACATAGAACTTTATCCTTGAAAGTTAACAATAACAGTGCGGTGCAAGTGAAACAAAGTATTACCTGAGTGAGTTTTAGTGTGCGTGTACTTTTTTGCGATCTCGATTTACCGTTTCAATTGAACGATACTGTTTTGTTCGATAAAAAGCGCGTAAGTAAAGTCGAAGTTGGTCGCAGTCATCGCTAGAGAGGGCCGTATATGGTAGAATTTATTCTCGGTCTGTGACGGTCGGTGAAAGTATACCTTTGTTAAGTTCGTAAGGACACGAGCGACTCGCATCTGACTCGAAACGACTGGTTTCGCCTGCAATCCATACGCAGAAGGTGAGTGGCTTTTCGGTTTAATTACCTACTTTGCTTGACGATTAAAACTACAGTTATTTTCATTAGCACGTGTGTTTTTTTTTTCTGCATTCGAAATGACTGGTTCTTTCACTTCTAGACAGCTCTTCGTTTGAAAGTCAGTGTGCGCACTAAAATCGCATTAATTAACTCTGTCTATGCGTCTCTTGCTTGGAATTCCACGAAGAATTTCATTAAATGCAGAAGTCGATTAGTCTTTGTTCTCTTAAGCAATACACCACATGGCGTTCCATTTCCAATTGTTGCGCTGATCGAAAATCGATATTTCATTACATTACCTACCGAATGCTCTTCTAAGTAGAGAAGCTCGGCTGAACGTTTCCCATCGCTCTGTAGTCTGCCATTCATGCCGTACATTGTCGAGTGTAGGTCAGTGCCCTATACCCTACCTGTTGCCAGTCGAGCCGGTTCTCAGCCACCCAACGCCAACAAATAGCTAAAAAATATGTCAGGTTCCGAACTGACATTGACTTACAACGAAGCGAATGAATGCTTCGCTGAAGCTTCGAAAAGGAAGTGCAAAAAAACTCGTTCTAGCCCATGTACAAATGAAGTTGGTACGAGTCAATAACAACATTGGTTACAAGTTCATCAAGTAAAAAACTGGCTACGCAAACAGTGGCTCTATCTCGAAAAATGTTGTCAAAAGGTAGAGCTGTTTAGGTATTTTTGAGTTAATTGCTACCTTACTCGTAATTACTTTTTAATGTTGTCGTTATCAATTTGCAGTTAAGAATATCACAGCAACTTTGAAGATTTCTCCTTTCATTGTTGGAAAAGTTGTATCTTTACATGTTTTGTTTACAGTTTTATTACACTTACTAAGAATATTTGCTAAACTGTTAAAATTTCTTCTGTTGTCTCTTGACGGTCCTTCACTTACTTAAGCACCCTCGTGTGAGGGATAATGTAGGCACCTTTATCAGACTTGTTTTGAGTTTCTGGCATCTGTAGCTGCTCTTGTTGTTTATTCAAGCATTTTACCAAGTCATGTGGAGCTCAGGGATTGTTGAAAGTTTAAAACTAATGTAAAAAAGCTATTTGCTTAGGCCACCTGCGCTCCAGTCCACTCTTCCTTAACAGAGGGGTGTTAACATAAATTATGCAGGAACACATGTTTGTGGTTTTAATTATGAACTGACAAGTTGTTTTTGACCTTGTACCATGTTTTTGGTGCGGAATTTATGGTGTTATAACTTTCCAAAAACGTCGTTAGCTTACAATTACAATAATGTATTTAAATTAGTTGATGAAAGGGTATTCTAAGGATCGTTAAACAGCTAATGGTTGTCTTGGATTAGCCAAAATTAGATGGAAATCCATTATTTCATAAGAATTACCTATCATTCGTGGAATATTCCAAGTACTTACCTATTCCGGATTTGAGTTTTAATCCCCGAGCTCCTCCTATAACTCTTAAACAAATATGGGCTCTTGATATTCAAAGGATTAATGCATTGTTTTCACTGAAACAATGTGAAGATACTTCACACCTAAAATATGGCCTATTTTGAGAACAGGATGCGGGACGGACGTGGTTTGGGACTTTGAAACTCTATACCTCGTGAGATTCTATGGTAGAGAGAGAGCACTTTTTTGAAATAGATTTTCTAAACTGAAATAGTTTAAATCAGGTATTGTTTTCGGATTACTCAATACACATCGCAAGGAAAGAAACAAGTATTATTTGCAGAAGGCCATTTACAAGTTTCTACTTAAGAGTTAGGTATTTATGCCTGGGTAGGTACGAGGATTTTTAGAATATTGAAACATCATCTTTAAAAAAAGCATATTAAACAATAAAATCGGTCTGAGTGTCGATCAAAACGAAATAGATATTTATTATCTAATTATAAGATTCACTATGATTTAGCGAGTAAATAAAACCCAACGTTTCGTTCAAAAAGTGACCACCAGATTCCGCGGGATGCTCCGCTGCAAAAAAACTGATCCCACCCGAGCAGGTTTACAGCAGTATTGATTGTGGTTTGTACTTTCCCGATGGATTCCGTTGAAGTCACTGTTTTTTAACTCAAGTTTTAATTTCCGAACATTTTCTATTTAACTATATTATTCGGACCTTTGAATTGACATACACGTGCTTTTTCAGATTAGGCCTGATATCGTCAATGGGACGAATAGTTCCCCCACGTCTTTCTGGACTGATGATTGGTTCTAGCCACAACACCTCACTAGCCTCTCTATGCTTTTTTATAATAACCTCACCTACTTCTGACAAACAACTGGCATTAACGGCTAAACCTGATTCTAAGAACACTGTCTTGGACATATCTTGAGGGTTAATTGCGAACCACAGTTGAACTTTCCTCGGAAATTTAATGCGTCACTTTACATACGTTTCCATCAACTTGCTGGGCTATTTGTCTTTGAAATAATAGTTACATTTTTGTTGATTTCCAACTAGAGTGAAATTATGATCAAATTATCCATCATCATTTTATTGAATAAAATATTTGTATTAATTATTACATAATATTTTTTGGCCAAACTATGCAATCGTATCTTTTCTCAAGTTACTTTCTGAGCTTCAAACTTCTCATAAACAAACACCCATGTAGAGACGACGCCGGTCGACGCCTAATAAATTCCAATAACGGTAAAGTTGTAACACGGAATGTAGTATGTATTGGTTGATGTGGAATAATATCACGATGGAAAAGAATCGTATGCACGGCAGATGGTTTCAGCACAAAACGATGACAATGAGCTCGTAAATAATGACACGGGGCTTGGAATTCAGCCTAGAAATTTATCAACATTTTATCATTGTAAAATAACGAATTGCTTCGACTGTTGGGTCACAAGTCACAAAGCTGACTTTGTTAATTCATATTTGTTAACTTAGCTGATCAATGCGTGGAATGTCAGACGGTGCAATTTACGTTGATAATGACATTGTGTGGCAAAGAAACACCGCCGCATTCCATATTTATAATGTTTTTACGATTTTAAATTGCAGAGGTGGTTTAAAAGACGTAATTATTTCAATGAAGAGAAATCATGGACTCCAAAAAAACAAAGTATTAGAATATATTCAGTAGGTATTTATTGTATCTACAAGCCGGTTCGCGTGACTGTGGACGTTTTGTGCTCTACGCGTGAAAGATACTGGTAGAACGATAAGATCGGGCGATTCTCTTCATGGAATAACAAGTCTTTCGACTTTGCAGGAAATCGGTTTTATGAAGTGCGTGCTGTTTTGATTTTAAACGGAAATTGGCAACATACATTTCCGTAATACGAGCTGGCTGTTTGTTTCACTGTTTCAATATTATTGTTAAGTCGTGCGGTTTTGTTATTGTTCGCTTTGTTTTCAAAGGTTTTACTTACCCTAATTAGTTAACTGGAATTGTAGGTAACTATTGCAGTACCTACTAAATTACGTAGAGTAAGTTTAAATTCTTTGGTAATGTCAAATTTCTATCCGAGAATAGGCAATATCGCCTGTTACTGCGATATCTAAATCCTTCGCTTTGTAAATATTAGTATTAGGGTGCATTACAACATAAAATACAATCTATTAGAAACTAATTCTCTAAGGAAAATTTATCATAAACTTGGAGGGGGCTAGCCAATTATTTAACTAGAGTCCACTGATATCTAATAGACTTTCAAAATTTGTATCTCTTTGATGATAAATCAGCTAGTCATGTAAATCTGTCTATATAAATAATAAAGTAGTAATATTTATTACTAAGTCTAGTCTGAATGAAACCTAAATATTTAAAAAAAATTAAGGGAAATGGGTTATTCGTTATTATTATTGTACTGAAGCTAAAACTACCATGTTTATAATTTTTGTCTTTCTGTATATTTCGTTTCAACTCGAGAACCACTTAACTGACTTGGATATGGTATTTTTTATTATCATCGTAGTGACATTGGTCAACATAAATAGACTATAGTGGTGTTAATTAAATAACGCCGAAGACGGAAACGGGGCAGAGATCGAATAAACGCTGGCGGAGCCGCGGGCAAAAAGCTAGTACCTAATAGATAATACCTCTCGAGAAGACGATTGCCTGTACTGCTATAAGAGTTGTTTTCCACAATGCAATGGTGTGCACGCACACAATCGCAATTCTACAGTCTCACCTTCTGCACTGTAATACGGTTTTTTAACTCTAAACCGTAATAGGTGATTGGTCACAAGTAGTCACAACACAAGGTGTAGACTCCAGAAAAGAAAAATGGCATTGAATTGTCATTGAATCATTTTAAAGCATATTTCTTTAAACAGGAACCGAGTAATTTAGAATTTTATTAATGTTCATGTCATATAAAGTTTTTTTTTGTTACTTTCGTAGAATCCTTCAAACTTTCGAAAGGCTCTACAATATCGCCTTTTGTTCGATAAAAGTTGTTAAACAAAAGATACCCCAACGAACCAAGGGAAACTACTTGACATTTGTTTCATATTAGCCTATAAAGTACACGAACAATAAGTACATGCTTTAAATAAAAACTGAGGTTCCATTATACTCATTTCGCGAAACAAAGGCTTGTTGAGTTTAATGTTTTGTTGTTGCGAACGGAACGCAATGCGAGCACGTGTGCGCCGGCGCACATCTGCGTTTCGCAATAAGTAACTCGATATCACTTCGTTAATGATGTTAAAGAAACAGCTGAAACCCTGAGCGTTTTGAACACGCTTTGTGCTGAGTCATAGCTATTACATGGGTTGAAAACTGCTAGCCCCTGACTCTCCGAACAAGGTTAATGAAAAGCGATACGAAAGAAAATAATTGAAGAAACATTCTCGGTAGGTACGAGTTTTCCCATGGTAGGTACAATGGAGCCCGCATCAAGCTATACACATTGCTGACCTCTGATTGTACGGGAAGCCCATAGAGAGGTCAGCTTATACTGAAAGTGTTTAGCTTGATGTGGGCTGCACTGTACAATTCGGCCATAACTGGGTTTGATCGATTTTCAAATTCCATTCCCACATCGGTAGTCACAAAAAATTACAGGAATTCTCCTAAATGTCAGGAATTTTGGCCCTTTGTCAGGAAATCAGGAAAAAAGAAGAATTTTTAGAAGAGAATGAAACAAAGCTAATATTATTATATTAATTGAGTTACATTGTGTTTGTAACAAAAACTATTAAAAATCGTGCCGCCTCCGCAGTAATTGCGCAATTTTGATAAAAACTTTACGAAAATGACAGGAAATTATCAGGGATTTTGTCAGAAACTGATCTTACTGGATCTGTTAACCCTATTCCCACATAACTTTACCATGAAACGTTCTACCAAGTTCGAATAACTAAGATGGTAGCGCAAAACGCATGCAACTGAAATCGATACTTGGATAAACTTTTAGCTATTTCGAAGGCCAATCCAGTCGTAACCAAAGTTAATACCAACCTTCAGGCTTCGACTATAATAGCTAATATTAAGTACTTGTGTAATAAAAGATGCGTATGAACGAACCTGCGTGCAGGCACGCTAATATTAATAGTAGGTGTAGAGAGATATCCAATCTATGTCAGTGCTATTGAATTCTTCTATGCTAATGTAAATGATGCAGCTAAGATGTTTCAGGTGGTAAACTCTGTTGTTTCCACAGAAATATATAGTAATGTTGGATGAATTTTTAATCGTGAGAATACTCGTTTACACAAATCAATGTAACTATAGGTAGAGTCAACATCGAAATCTCGAAAAAAGTCAATTGTTCGATATAGTTTGGTCTAGATAATACATATTCTAATTTTATGAAACTGCAGAACAAACAAAAATATTACTTTGTAGTCTAGAAAGTCGGGGGTTTCAATAAAAACCTGCTTGAAGATGAATTTCAAATTAATGTACATTTAGACAATATTGAAAACAATAGCTATCAACGCTTCATCGTTCACTACGCCCGGCTAAGCGAAGTCTGAGACGGATTTTTCCACGCAAAGTCTTGAATATCTAACCGAGCAATAGCCCGTTCCGCTTTTTAGATAAACATAATCTAATAGACGCCCGGCTATGAAATAAGAAAGCTGTTGATGAGTAGGTGTTTTTCCGAGATACAGCAATTTGTAGGCCTTCCTTGCTGTTTACATGAAAATTATCAATAATTTTGGCGCGAGAAACGAACCTCTCCGAATAGCGTAAACTGATTACTCCAAATGTGCTTGGCGCACTCAGATACTCAGAAGTGCGTTCATTAAAGAACCCTAGGGTAGGTAGGAACACCGGGGTTGCAACACTGAGTTTTTGAACGGGATTGGCCGAGTTGCTACACTCCAAACGTCATTTCACATATCTCCAATAGATTTCGTATTGATTTATAACTGTCATTTTGACGTCTCTATACGAACCTCGCGAACCCTGCTCGGAGTTAGTGTTGAAAAATTCGACACCGGTGTAGCGACACTGCTATTTTTGAACAGTCGGTGGTGCGACCCGTGTTGATTTTTGAACGGTTTAGTGACCCCGGGGTACGAACCCAAGCCGGTGTGAGTTTTTGAACGACTATCTGGACAGTTGGACCGAGACAACTACTTAGAGACGCCATCGTTTTAGTACAAAATTTGATAACCCGTTTCTGTTGTTTTTCGTTATAGACCAAAGTATAAGACTTCTATCATCTGGTACTTATATTTTAAAAGGCACCATTTTGCCATTTTTATTATAGATTTTGTTTTAAAGATATTAAGCTGGGCAGATTTACATACAAAGTTGTTTCATGGCCTTAAATTGTACCTATACCAAAATTTTACATTTCAGCCAGATAGTGACTTTGTAATTGTCTGTATTAAACTATAGAGGTCTCAAATTTAAGTCTATAACGAAAAACAACAGAGAAATGGGTTATCAAAGTTTGTACCAAAACGGTGACATGCCGATGCGCCTTAACTAATAAATCCTTTTACTTCAACTGGTGGTAGGTTTTGGCCGTGGCTTGTCACCACTTCACGCCAAAACCATGGCGCCAAGCGACTCGAATTCCGGCACGACGACGACGTCATGAGAATCCAAATCGGGGATATTCGGGAGAGTTGTTATAAGCAGTTGCGTAGTAATTATTCATCCATAGATTTTGCAAAAGTCTCTGGACTGACTGATCAATGATAATAAATTCACTCTTCCACATTCTGGGCAAGCGTTCTTCTTCATAATGTTTTATGGACGCTTTTTATCAGCGGGCGCGGCAGATAGCAAAGTGCAAGACTTTAAGTGTTGAAAAAAATAATAATTTTAAACTTTAGACGAATTTCCATTACAAATTTAAAATCGATTGGTGCAAGTAGGCGCGTCATTAGCTCCACTTTTACAATCTAAGGCCAAAACTATGTCATCAAGATAAACCGAGACTCTTTCGGGCGCTTTCTACCAAATAAGTTGAAATAGCTTTCCGTTAACCGGACAATCATTGCGATGCGAACCGAGCTACCGTCCGTTTTGTTGTGGGTCAAAGTAGCGATAATCAATTACGAGAGATGTATTTGAAACGGTACTGAAGACTTTCCGTAGAATTTTCTTGGTATTTCCGTTCAGTTGTGACTCTTATGTCTAGCACTATAAGAACTGAGCGTGGATTATACGGGTGAGCCATTTGAGGTATACAGAAGCAATCTGCCAATCCCGGGACCAGGGCCGAATTTGAATCAATTTATCATGGGTAATAAAATAAGTCCTTGAGTTTAAAGGTCATTCGTTTATTTCAATTATCTATTCACATATCCCTTGATTCAAGAGGCTACCTTCGCGGAAGGCAACTGCCAATTATAAAGTTTTTAATAACAAAACAGCTCAAGGGTTTCGCAAAATCAAGGTCTATTCACAAAAAATATTATCTGATAGATGCTTTTTCATTTAAGATGGTAAGTAACTTCAGAACATATTGTTGGAATTATACTCTATTGTTTTTCATAAAAAGCTGTGAATCAGCAGTAGTTTGGTCGGTAGGATGCCCTTTAAATCTAGAGCCCCGGGTTCAAATCATATCGTGGGCATGCACCAATGAGTTTTTGGAAGTGGTTCATTTCATATCATTTATATGCCTACCTCTTGCTGAACAGTGGGGAAAATGTCTGAGTGAACCGTAAATGTATGCGTCTCTGTGCCCAAAGTCACGTTGGGATATTGGATGGATTCGATTGATGGTTCTTGGTGGATAAAAATGTTTTCTTTTGTTTTCTTTCTGTAATGTAAATAATTAATAATTTGTTGGCCCGATGATGTGTAATACGAAACCGGTAGCCTAAGTTAGAATAAAAATAAATATATTTATGTGGAATAAAAGTACAAGAATTTGTGTATAATTTATTCACGTTGGGACGTAAAGATCGTCTGTGCAAATAGAGTGTACAAGGGCTACTCAGTTCCAGTGATATTTCACACTTGCAAAGACTTCTGACTCCTCGAGATATTTTTAAGGAGGTTGTAACTTTATCTTTATTTTGAAAATTCAAATGCTGCTTCCTTTCAAGAAGGTCACATTATATTTTCCGAGCTTAGCTTTCTTAGATTTAAGTCCTACCAATCCCACGACCTAACCCTTTAAAGCTGGGTCCGGCCCTGTGAACAGTTGAAACTCGACAAAAAGTGGCCATTTTGTATAATGGCCGTGATTTGTCTCAGTCGGATTGAGGGTTAGCTTTCAATATTGTGTTCAATTTGTACATTGGTTATTTACGGTCCTGAGGCCCTACCGCGGGGCAAAGAATCAAATCAAAATCAAAAAGGTTTTACTTAAAAGTGCTTGGAATCACCTTTTAAGCAAAATATTGCCTGTGCCTTCATAAAGAGCAGATACAATTCTTCTCCATCTGTCTGTAGTAATTAACGAAGCCTGACAATGTCTGCTTCTTTCTTTCTGCTCTGTATTTTTCGTCTGTGTGATGCGAAGCATTATTTTCTTGTCATTGCCGCGATGTTTTTGTATAAATCAGGGACATGCACCAGTCCATATTGGGCATCTAAATGAAGACCTAAAATTTATTTGATTCTATTGTTTCTCCTTTGCGCGTTATTTTGATACTTAGATATTATGAATAACGATTCGGAGCAGGCTCGTAAGTATCAAAATAACTCACAAAAGAGAAACGATTCAATCAAATAAATTCTAGGCCTTCATTTAGACGGCCAATATAAAGTGGTGTGTGTTCATAGTTTTTCCAAAAACATCACGATAAAGGCCAGAAAAATAGATAACATATTGCTTTTCATCAAAATTGTCGTCGTTGCGGACCGGGCTCTTAAAACTGCTAACGCATACGTATCTACCATGTCCCTGAGCCCTGGAAGCATGTGGGGTACGAGACTTGCACACTTCATTTCTGTGTCCTTTGTATAAATACACTCGTAATGGTGACAAGCAAATGGTGTTAAACAAAAGTTGTGTGTTCTCTAATGCTTGTACAGCAAAAAAAAGACTGGTTCATCTGTATTCTATATAAAAACATAACTATACCTACCCATTTCTACTTATATTGCAGTTAAAAATAGATCTAGTAATGGTGTCATATAAATCCTATTTACTCAGTCAATGATCTGATGTTTTGCGATGCATTTTACGTTAGCGATTATCTTTTACATAAAAACACGTGAATATAAACTTCATGTAAACTGGTATTAAAATCGTACATTGCGTATACATGTACATGTATCTCCTATAAGGGTAAACAGAGACTACAGACTATATGCTACGATATTCGCACACCTCTTTCGCTTCCACATCCATCAATCTATTCATACAAGCTTTTCTATTTCGGGTACTTTTAACATTGCCACAACATTGCAAAAAACACCGTGTGGTGTTTGCCCAGGAATTTTCAGATTAATGTAACATTATAAAGCAATCTTTTCTGTTTACCTATATTTTTATACCGGATTTAAATAGACTGCTACCATTAAATCAAACCACATATTCTACCGACCCTCCTGGACCACTTTTCCCAAGAGTCATACCCGCGGACAGTTTAGTTTAGGAAATAATTGAGTTCCAAACAAAAATGCGTGACACACCGTCATACGGGCAAGTTTGGAGAGAGCGTCGTCCGCAAACAGCTTCAGGTTTCACGGGCGACGCTCTCTCTAAACTCGCCCGTATGACGGTGTGTTAGGATTCACTCATTTTTGTTTGGAACTCGATTATTTCCTAAACTAAGGGTGTCCGCGGGTATGATTCTTGGGAAAAGTGGTTCAGTAGGGTATCAGTCTATTTACACCCTGTATAAGTACTCAAGGATAGTCAGTAAAATACGTATTATTCTAAAATATGAGAAGAATTTAATTTAAAAAACAATCCCAAATCCGAAGCGAGTTAAGAATCGAATGTTTATAAACTATTCCTTACCCGATAAAGATCTCTCTTTTGGATATTTATTCAAATACGTTGAGAGTCCAGCGAGAATTAGTATTCTAACCAAAACCCCTGCTATTTTTCTACCCGACAGTAGACATCCTAAAAAGTAAAAAGAAACGGGTGTCCTTTCCAGCCAGACATTTGCCCGGGAATTTTCCATGAATGCGTGACGTGAGTCATACAAATTACTTGCCCGCTCTAGTGCCCCGGAGATTTTATCCCGAAGGAAGAAATCTAATATTATGGGCTTTATAGGTGACCCGTC
The DNA here is from genome assembly GCA_910592155.1 of Ypsolopha scabrella. Taxonomy (NCBI): domain Eukaryota; kingdom Metazoa; phylum Arthropoda; class Insecta; order Lepidoptera; family Ypsolophidae; genus Ypsolopha; species Ypsolopha scabrella. The sequence continues at coordinate 4,279,936 of OU342972.1, read as the reverse complement.
ATGTCTGTGACTCAACACATTTCTCGACATGTATGTACTTACTAAAGTAAAGCTCTACCTTTTCGGCTAAAAAACCAATTTATCGCAGTTAGACGTCTTTGTCCGCGAATTTTCATGACTGTTTTCGATTAGGGTCTATTAGCGAAGTGTTTTTTTGCTTCGCTGTAAGGATGTTCGATTTTTGACGGAAAAAATGTACCTGCATATCATTATTATATTGAAAATAAATAGTTTACTATATTAACGGGGATAAAAATATTATAAATACAATGAATCAGTAAATTGATAAATAAACTAAATCTTTAGTGAACGAAAATGAACTACCTATATTTAATTCTAAAAACCTAACCAAACAAATTACCCAGCTAAAAATAAATATAATACAAACATGAATAATAATACTACTTATTAATTACTCACCTATAAGTTTATTACTTAGTTAATTGAAAGAAAGAAATATTATTAATAAAATAAACATTTACCGAAAGAAGACATTGTCGTGACTAGAAATAGAAAAAGGAATGCTTCCTTGGTTTGGATATGTCCAAAAGAAATTAATAGAGCGCAAGTGGAAGGCCGTCTACCGTCCTAAATATGCCGACCAAATTAGCAATATACTGCCAAAGGGCAAAGTCATAAGTACCAGAAATGGAAAAGCTTGTATTAAATTGATGGATGTGAAAGAGATGTGTCAGAATCGTAGCAAATGGGAATCTCTAGTCTGTGCCTACCCCCCGGAGATAGCCGTGAGTATGTACGTATGTATTTTGAACTGCTTTTGCTTCGACCTTTCGTTCTATTGGATATGCTGACTGTACGTAGCACTTATATTCTCGCAGCTCCAAGAGTCACAAACAAAAGAGTTCAACGCGCTCTAGAACAATTTGACAAAATTGTCTCACAAATACATTATTTCGACCCCTCAGTGGGGTCGTCATCAGGCTAATGGAAAATAAAATTATGACATATATATAAAACGTAAAAAATAGATATTATAATTATTTCCGTCAATAGATGTCAGTGTTTTTTACGTATATATATGTCATATTTTATTTTCCATTCGCCTGATGACTACCCCACTGAGGGGTCGAAATATAGCGCATTTTGTCCAATATTTGTTTGCTCTTATGAATAAATAATGAAAATTAAAAGGTAAATATATTTATTAATTATTACAAATACATTTACGGATTCCACCAATGTCTTCAGATTAAGAATATGCTATATGCGAACCTTTATGGATCGACGTGAAGTGTTAAATGAGCATGTACGTGCCTTCAAATAACTTTGACTTTGTGATTATTGGGAAGATAATAAAACTAAATAATAACAACGCAAAACTCTTCAAAAAGTACCAAAAAAAAAACTGTTTCGATTGGAAGCGTGCCTGAAATATTTTGTGGCGTGCCATTGGCTCGCCATCCCTGCTCTATGTCAAACGAATTTTCATATTAATGTCAGTTCAAATAATTTATGCACTTACCTACATGTCAAATCATCTAGGTTTCGTTATGACGAAACTAAAAAAAAGGTGCTCATTCGATTTTAAATTTTTACTACATTGGCCGAAAAGGTTCGAGATACCCTCTCTAGTTTCATGGATAGAACCAAAACATAAAAACAGAATAGAGCGATAAAGGTTTTGCGGGTTTACGTAATCTAAAAGGGTTAAATCAAATATGGTAACTTGTACCTTTACGAATTCTGGTACTGGTACATTAGCGCGTGTTGTGTACAAAGCAATGTGAACTTAATTAGCTAGGTGCTATTCGTAGTCTGTTGAGATTTGTAGGGTTGTAGCTGAGAATTCAATTCGGCTGGTACTCGATGTTTTGTAATTTATTTTATTTTATTTAAGAGGATATGTCACGCTTGCAAAGGTCACTGTTACTCCATTCGGAACGCCACGCAGTGCGAGAGGGACGAATTCCGTAAAAAATTGCAAAATGTTGGTTTTAAATTATTATAAAATGAACTAAAATAGCTATCAAAATTTCCAACTGAGAAAATTTAGGTATCGTTAAAATCTATCTAATAAAATATCGTTCAGGTTTATATGTCATTCCTGTTTGTCATACTATGAAAAAAAGTGTAGAAGAAGACCTCATTTCAATAATTATTTCTATGGAGCGAAAGTTACGCAATTGCGTTTCTGTACTGAACAAAACTAGAAAAAGGTTCCGAAATTCATATACTGATTTATCAAATTAGTGGCTTCATCTGAAAAGCAGATATACAATTTCAAAAAGTGTCATTTTTATCGAAATAGCCCTTTAAGAACAAAAATTCACAGCAAATACATTAAATGGTGTGTGGGTGAGTTAAGCTCAGATAAAGATGTGAATAAAGGTGGGTTTACATGGAAAAATTGTAGTTTTATACACATAATATAGTTGTATGGTATTTTACAGCTTATTAACAGTGTTCAGTATGTAAAATTGTAAATAGTAAATACGAGTAATAAGGTGTGTTATGTTATGTTTCTAGGTCTTGTGTAATTAATTATTTATTTTGTAATAAAGGCTTGTGTATAATTTTATAGTTCATTTTAATTTGATCTGTAAGATGGATCAAAGCTATAATCTGGATTGCGATTTATTGTTTTTTATTTATTTATTTATTTTATTTGGCGTACACAACAGGTTACAATCAGTATTAAGACAATATAAATAAACAAAGGTTATGAACTAGACTGCAACCCAATAACGCGCACGCACAGCATGCTAATTATTAGGTACATAAAAACAAAAATTAAAGGCGAAATACTACAATTAATTACAACAATACAGTAAGACAAGATAAATACATACAATAAGATTAAAACGGTAATATACTGAAAAACCATTTATGAAATAAGCAGCTTGATTTGCCTTTTATAGGCAGCTGCATTCGCATTAAATATGTCTAGCTCATCGTGACTAGCCGACAGCTCATTGTACTGTCGACACATTCTTATGATTGGGTTATAATACGAAGTATTGTTTCTATAGGTATGTAGAACGAAAGTCCTGGGTAAGCGAGTTATATGCCTGGTATTAAGGTTTAGTGATGCTACTAAATTAGGAGAATGAAGAACGAAGTGAACCATTTTGTGTAGTGTGATAAAATCTTGTTGCTTGCGTCGGTTCTGCAGAGAAGTTACATTAAATCGTCGCAACCTGTCCTCATATGACGCCAGACTTCTCCCAAAACCAAACCTAAACGCAACCATTCTTAGGCATTTTCTTTGGATGCGTTCTATTGTATCAGAGTGGACGGCATAATATGGAGACCAGATGACTGAGCCATATTCCAATAAGGATCTAATAAGGCTATTATATAGATAGATAAAGCTTTGAGGTTTTTTAAAGTTGCGCGTGGACCTATATATGAAACCGAGCAACTGATACCCTTTGCTCGTTATATAGTCGAAGTGATTTCTGAAAGTGAGTTTGTCATCAAACAAGATCCCTAGGTCTTTAGCAACGGTCTTACGTTCAAGGTTATGTCCCTCAACTTGGTAGGTGTATATAAGTTTATTTATTTTGTTTGTAAAAGAGATAACGAAACACTTGTCAATATTAAGAAACATCCTATTTCTTCGGCACCAGTCAACAATTGTAAGCACATCATTTTGGAGGCGAACACAGTCTTCCTGATTCTTGATCTCATTGAAGACCTTAAGGTCGTCAGCATATAGGAGACATTGACAAGAGAGCTCTTCAACGAGATCATTTATAAAGATCAAGAAGAACAGGGGACCTAAATGAGATCCCTGGGGAACGCCAGAGGAGACAGTTACTGGAGATGACTTGTGCCCTTTGATTGTGACCAGCTGGCTTCTTAAGCTTAGATACGAATTAACCCATCTTAGCAAATTACCATGTATTCCGTAGCTGCTAATCTTCTTGCTCAGTAAGAGATGATCAACTTTGTCGAAGGCTTTACTAAAGTCAGTATATATAGAGTCAACTTGTCCACACTCTGCAAAAACGCCACACAAGAAGTTTTTATATTCTAACAGGTTTGTTGTAGTCGATTTATTTCTCAGGAATCCATGTTGACTTTCAGAGAGTAGAGGTTTAACTTGATGATAAATACGATCATACACCAACGATTCAAAGAGCTTTGCTATGGTTGATAAGATGCTGATAGGTCTATAGTGTTCACAACTAGATTTGTTTCCGGATTTGTGAATGGGAACAATATGAGCAGTCTTCCAGATTGATGGAAAATGTCCCATTGCCAACGAATTGTTAAAAATAATAAATAGTGGGACAGATAGCTCCTTAGCGCATATTTTGAGGAACTTTGGTGGTATCTCATCAGGTCCAACGGCCTTGTTAGGGTCAAGACTATTTATCTTTTTTAATATTTCATCCTCATCTATTATAACATTGGCCAGAGTAGTAACTGATCTAGATGCGAGATCATTACTATGAGAAAAATTCCTGCGAGGACGGTCAAAGACAGATGCAAAATATTCGGACATTAATTCGCAGATGCCCTCGGGGTCAGATACAGACCGATCGCCAAGCGTCATGGACTGGGGTATTCCGTTTGAAGTCTTTCTGTTTTTTACATACGACCAAAAAGTTTTGAAATAATAAGAATAAAGAAGGTAAAATGTATTTTGAATTAAAATAATTATGTTTTATCTATCTCTTAATTTTAGGGTTCCGTACCCGAATGGTGCCAAACGGAACCCTATTACTAAGCCTCCGCTGTCTGTCCTTTCGTCTGTCACAGGAGTCTACACTTTCAGCCATAAAGATAGCCAGTTGAAATTAAAAATAATCTATCCATCCATCAGCCTGTGTTCGTCCACTGCTGAACATAAGCCTTTCCCAAATGTCGTTACTCTTGGCGGTCCTCCGTCACTCCTCATCCAGCCGCCACCCGCAACGTCCTTCAAGTCGTCGGTCCTGATAAATAAATAATAAAAAAATGTAAAACATAGAGAGACTCCATCCAAGAAACTATGAAAAAAATATTCTTCAGCTCTGTTTTAAATATTTTAAAGTTTCTTTGTTCAGATTGTTATACATACTCTAAAGTAACATAACAAATAATTGACTAGACTAGATGGAGCTCTACCTTTGTAGCGTTCCTCAACATGGAAAAACGAACTTATATATGATTACTTTGCGGCCCATCTGTGGTATATAGCCTTATCCTGCTGTTAAACATTTTTTGCTCCTAGTTCAATGCAAAAAAAAAACTTTTCAAAGCGGATTTTCATACTAAAAATTCCAATCAGTGACTCATCATCAAAACTTATTTAAAATCTTGAAAGGTACGAACGGAGTTCTTTATTAAATCTGAAATTAATTAATTTTCAATGTTAGTAATAATACTAAACAACTTTATTTTGCCTAAAATAAATACAAACACGTAATGATAACTAATTTTTTGTTAAATTATTCAAGTGCATTAATTTATTTGCATGGTACGGAACCCTGAGGGCAAGAGTCCTTAACTTAACCAAACTTTTTATAAAGTTCCGAACATCGGGTACCGGATAGTTCAAATGATAAATGACAACAAAAACATGGAGAAGACTGATAACAGTGAAATACGAATTCACTTCTACTTCGTGGACGTAAATTTATCGGCGAGACAAAGTTTCGCCAACGACAGTATATACAACCAGTTCCGTCTTTTCTATAAGGGCAAAAGGGGCCCGAGGCTGTGGCCCCCGGTTTGATTGGGGCCTCAAAATGCCGACGTCTTTAGGTGATGTTTTTTGGATATTTACTTGCACCAAATAAAAAAAAAAGAAAATGGAATTTATTGCCAAGCAAAACACATTAAACAAAAAAATTAAAAAAGAAATTAAATTTACTTAAATTCTAATCAATTGACTACGAAGGCAAGCTTCTAACAAAATTAAGAAATACTAAATTAGGCATGAAAACAAAGGTTTCGAATCCCGGTTCAGAGCTCTTCACGTCCAGATTTACTTTTCTTGTGCTTTTCTATACCACAGTGATATAAAGTTACCAAATTCATGAAATCAAAAAAAAATGCATCACAATTCATATTATTTACAGTTGCATTGAAAAGTTACGAACAAACATACATCTACATAGCATACCTACTAATGTTTTCATTTACTTTTACTTTCTCTAAGGGCCCCCATCTCCGTGTACCCAAGGGTCCCTGCATGGCCTAAGACGGCCCTGTCTACAACCCTTTATCTTTGGGATGTTAAATGATCTGTTTGACATTTTAGTTAAATATGGTCCTTTAGTACCAGAATTTGATGAGTATATTATGTTTTGCCAATAATTCATCTTTGTTTTACGCGTAACAATTATGAAATTATTCGATAGCTTCAATATACTGCTGTAACGTATAAATAAGCCAGGGCGGGCGCAGAGACCTTCAGAGGGGGGCGCGGACCACATGTGTGTAATTATGGACCTTATTTAAAGATAAACAAGAAACAACGTTCGTTGTAAGTGTAAACTCGATGCAAGCTCATCCAGCATAAGTATTACCAAATTAGTTTTATATGATTTTTGTGTAACTTTAATGAGCAATAAAAATACTTATTTTGTTGAACTTTGTTTCTTCTAACCTGATATTAACCTAAAATTGTCTGGGAAGAGGGGGGCGCGGAATTTATTTTTTGGTAGAAAGGGACCGCGTCCCAAATAAGTTAGGGAACCCCTAGCTAGTTTATATTTTTATACATTTATACGTTTATACAGGTACTGCCCCCCCCCCAGCTACGAATCCTAGTTACGCCAATGAACGTATATACGTAAATATGAACAATGTTTCAACAAATATAAAAGCCGCACTTACATAGTTTGTTATAAAAATAAATGTTCATACAAGGTGACTTGTAATTGCTCTTATTCCTCTCGGGAGAGACTTGGGGGTCACAAATCCGCCATTTTCGAGAAAATCGACATCCTTTGTTTTATTTATAAAATTGCGAAATCCAGCAAATTTATAAAAAACGCCAAAAATATCTTGTTGTTTTTTGGCCTGAAATTTGGCGTGGACTGATAGCTTACTGATTGATCGATCTCCTTAAAGCTAAAAATCACTCAAACAATTGCAAAATCTTATGTTGCATGTATAAAATCACGAGAACAAAGAATTAAAAATTGAAACAAGAGTATAAATTTTCCCGAAAATGGCGGATTTTGCGACCCCCAAGTGATGGGGTAAAATCACTCCAAATTAATTATAGTTTCTTCTCCCGAGTGGAATAAGAGCAATTAACGGCCATCCTGTATACCTATTTTAACCCTTACAGCACTGGAAAAAAGGACAACATTGAAATATGTTGGGAAAAAGGACAGAAATAAAATATGTACTTTGATAGTTATAATGACTCATTCTGAGTAATATTGTACAATAAACAGGAAGGTTAAGATGTGTGTGTGCAGCACACTCACAGCAAAACAATAGAAAATAAACATATATCCCAACATTGCTGTACGGGTTACCATGACGATTCTATATCGCAAGGAGATACAAATTAACATAATTGCGGCAAATAATACTTAATAAATACTAATCAGTTACACTTGCTGACGTAACGTTGGAGGAAAACACCGTGAGGAAACCTGTATGCCTTAAAGAGCGTGTTTTTAAGAGCCCTGTAGTCTTGAAGTGGCTTGAAGTCAGTTGCGCACGTGGTCGCTGTGCTTGCTATTTCATTCTACATTCAAGTTCGGGTGACTCTTATTGGTTGGCCCGAACGTTCTTCCCGAGCTCGTACGGAACTAACCGAACACGCTGTGAGAGGCAAGCTAACGCGAGACAACATTCATGTCTTGAAAAAACTCGAGAATGGTTTTGGGTCTTCCTATGATTTCAGGAGAAATATCCCAAAAATCGAAATGAAACAAAAATATTTTTGAATAGTATAAAATATACTATGCTGTGAACCTAAAATAATTTGATTTGTTATATCGCTTCTAGGACATCACGGTACATAAACATTCATGAAAATATGTGTAAAATCCAGGACTTTATACGCTTGTAACTTTTGTATGTATTTGATTTTGATAAATGTTTTAGGTTTAAGTCATGGAAACCGAATGGGATATGTTGAAAAAGAAAAAATAATAAGCAAGTACCTATCAATAAGGATATTTAGGAGGGGGTATTTGTTTAATTAATATTAATATTTACGCTTTGTATTTTTGACTTTATTTAAATACTGAATCTTTTATTTCATTATCATCTATCCCTATTTAATTTCCGTATTATTATAATTTCTTCACTTTACCACCCAAAGGTTGACTGGAAGAAATCGCTTTAATTGATACTTTTACATAATTATGTAAACTAAACTCTGTTCTTTCTTTTTCATGTCTTTTATTTATATTAATACTTTAGGGGTGTGACTCGTTGGGAATAAAATATATCTAAATAAAAATGAAAATTTGTCCCATCGAGTAATAGTGTTACTGGTTGGGAATTTTTGTTATTTTTTTTCCCAGCGAGTAACACTGACTGGATTGGGTGTGACTTGTTGAGAACAAACGTAGATTGATGGATGTAGAAGAAGCAAAAGAGGTACGTCAGGATCGTGGCAGATGGAAATCTTTAGTCTCTGCCTACCCCTCTGGGAGACAGGCGTGAGTATATGTATGTATGTAACCTTAGAAGTTCTACTTTCGCACAAGCAGTTATTTAGATGGCTCTAAACCCCTTTCCCTCTGCTCGTGAATATGATTCATGATGTCAGCTGGGAACTTTGATGATCTACCCCCAATTCTTGCTGAACTTTGACCTTTAGGTAACGAGAACCCTGCCCAAGTGATAGTGAAATAAATTCAAGATTTTGGGCCCAAATCCGATCCAAAATAAGTCACGGTATCCTATATTTATAAGCCTGGCTTACCGACTTCATAAGTTAGATTTACTCGGAGAAATATTAAAAAAAATGTTTCGTTGTTTCCTAACAAAAAATATAGAAATATGCAAAGAAATGTTTGGTACTTCCTTAAAAAACGATGTAAGTTACAAAACAAGCCCGATTTTCTTTAAATTCGATATCGTTGGCAACCCAATTCTCGTGTTTTATTCCTAAACAAAACAAAGTAAATTCAATGAAGCCAGTCAAAAGAGATTTAATTTATTTCGAAGACGGCCAGTTACGAAATCTCGACTGATGATAGTTTGAATTGGGATTTATTACCCATTGAGGTCATAAAGTGTCTCTTACATAGGAACATAATAGCTGTTAAGAGATGTTGATATCAATTATTATTATTGCCAACTAAAGGGTAAGCTAGTAGTGATAATGAAGAAGACTACGTAATAAAGCGCACTATTGGATAACGCTAGTTATTCGATTTTTCTGAGCAACCCGCTTCTACTGAGCAGCCCTCTGATTCTGTATCGTAAAATTTGTTGCCAAATCGAGTGCCTATCGTCGAAAACATACATATCCGCTTATCTAAGGATACGTTCGCACTTGAAATTGCGTCACAATTCGTAAATAGTTCAATACCCATTGAAGGTTATTTTGGAAGTTCATTTTTTATCTGTTTATGGTGAATAGCAACCATAGATAGCAACCGACACTGAGTTACATAATAGGCCCGAAGGACACTCAAGTGTAAAATGAAAACGTTGGAGACAGATTTCTCTAAATACGCTCGCCTTCAACAAAAATAAAATGTTATCATAGAGTTCAGTTCAGCCCCTAGATTAAGTATCGTTGAATCGGTTGCCAACGCATCACGCCGACAAAATGGTAAAATAAAATCTTGAAAAAATTTTTTTTTAATGGTACCTCCATACAAGTAAACTGGGGATGAATTTTTTTTCTCGTCTATCCTATTATAGTGTGGGGTATTGTTGGATAGGCCGTTCAAAAATTTTGTGGGTGTGTGAAAACCCTTTTTCGATTTAGGGATCCGTTGGTGAAATATTAAGCTTTACTGGTTTACGAGTACAGGTCGCGCCAAACTTTTGGTCCCCTATATTATAGGGCCTATAATATATGGAACCAGAAGTTTGGCGTGGTCTGTATTAGTAGACCAACTTAAATGTACCGGGCAACTACGGAACCCTACATTGCGCGTAGCCCGTCACGCACTTGGCCGGTTTTTTATATAACCGGTATGCCCGCAGGGCTTATACCTTTGGCAGATTGGTTTGCCTGTCGGCGGCCTGTCCAGTTGGTTTTCTCCTCCAAGGTTGCCAACTAGTTGCCAAACGTCTAAAACATCGAATTCCGATATCTAAGGATACGTTCGTGCTTAAAGTGACGTCACAGTTCGTGAACAGCTTAATATACTGATTATTAGAAACTGAGGTGCTCGTTCTGTATTTATACCCTTAACGCATCATATACTCTGCAACAAAAACCAGCTTGCAAAACGACGTCCGGGATCTCATATAGATATATGCAGATATATAGGTACACATGTTGTAATGTAATAGTGATTTTATAGATATTACCTTGTTTCGTCGGACCAGCTATTGCACAATACAGTACTAACTGACTCTCACCAAATATTGCACGCTAGCCTGGTTTATTATCAAAGGATTTTTGTACTTAGTACATGGGGTTAAAGTCTGAATTACTACCATTGCGTGTTTAGGGTGCTGTACTTAGTAAAAAAATGGAAAAATCTAAAACCTTGCGGGACCGGGAGATTAAAGATATTAATATATTTACGGTTCCATGTGATCTTTTTACCAACTTACATCAGAAAAAATATTAATAATTTCACGAGTAATGTACCTATAGTTAAGCAGGGACTACTTAAAAAAGCTCATTATAGAATCAATGATTATTTGGACGATAATGAAGCATGGTGTAATAAATAATAATAATCTTTATCAAAACTGTAATTCCTAATTAGCAAATTTTACTAATGTGTGATTCCTCTTAAGGCTTTATGTTAATTAATATGTAAACTAACTTTGCTGTTAAAGCTAAAAGACAATAAGGGTTGACTAAGATACATTTTTCTCTTGACATAATTCCTGCGGTCTTCTATTTTTTATGCCTTAAGAGCTCATAATACCTCAGTTCGCAGTCCTGCTCTAACGCTTCTGCTTTTTAACTGTCTATCCTACTCTAATCAGATGCCGCGCACGCAAAAACATCAAGTTATTTTGAAATCGCGGCTACACTGATGGTTTTTTCATTTTTATGGAACAGTTTGCTGCTGCTTTATACTAATATCAGTTATATTATGCAAAGTTTCAGATCTAATTTCAAGTATTCATTGAATGCGGTTTATTGTACGGTTTGGTTTAGAGGTAACTTTGTAATTTTTTTCTATAGAGAAAATTTAATGGAATCAAGTTTTCACAACAGCATGGACATAGCATTAGTCCTGAACTTTATCATAATATATATTAATTTCAGAGTGATTGTTGCAGTATTTGTTGGTATAAAACAGGATCATGCGAAGCGAAGTGAGGTATTATACACCCTTAAGTAGGTATAAGAAAATCATATTGATTATGATTACGCAAATCCTCCCGAAGTTATTCGGGGGAGAGTAAGAGAACAGCTCTCAGGCAAAACCAGGTGGCCCACCATTGCCTGGGACCGATGGATGGCGGTATATCCATCCCCAATTGCCGGGCCTTATATAAAACAGACTGGTGACGGGCAGCGGCGTCACTGGTGCAAGGGTTTCGGCACCGCGCTCACCAACCCGCCTGCCCAGCGTGTGTGAGTATGGGCATTTCTTCCAGGAGGACCGCCAAGAGTGGCAAAATCGTGGAAAGGCCTATGTCCAGCAGTGGATGAAACAGGCTGATGGATGGATGGATGATTACGTAACAAAAACTACTGTAAAAAAGTGCATTTTGTACGTGAAAGTATGTTTCTATTTTTGTTAGAATTATTCCAGTCTTCTACTTATTTGATATACCTAACGGTACCCACTTGCGTTGGACCAGGTCTTTTTATGGCCCACTATGTGAGTATTCCATTATGAAAATCATTTGATTTTTCGATAACATACGCTGTACACTTTTCGGTGATGGAGTTCGAAAGTAGGTGGAATAGTGTACGTATTATACGTACAATTTAGATTCAGTTATGATAGGCGATTTGTATGGCCTACTGTAGTTTCTTTATTATAAACTGGCCTTTGCCCGCGGCCCCGCCCGCGTTTATTCAATCTCTGCCCCATTTTCGGTTTGGGCGTTATTTTATTAACACTCATGCCCTATTTGTTGACCAGAGTCACTACAATGATAATAAAAAAAACGTATCCAAATCCGTTGAGTGGTTCTCGAGTTAAAACGGAACATATACACATATAGACAAAATTTTTAAAAAATGTGTTGTTTACCTCAGGACAATACTAACCCATTTCATTTAAAAGGAGAATGCCACCAGATCGTTACAAATGGCTTTGCAACCAAATAAAAGTCATAAAATATATATTTTAAAATCCGTTCAACAACTTTTTGATCGAAAGAGTTTACTTAAATTCGGAATTATAACATTATAATAAAAAATATTTACTATGGTTTACTATAATCGCCTCTCCTTCCATCCATCCATCAGCCAGTTTCGTCCACTGCTGGACATAGGCCTTTCCAGGATTTCGCCACTCTTGGCGGTCCTCCTGGAAGAAATGTTCATACTCACACACGCTGGGCAGGCGGGTTGGTGAGCGCGGTGCCGAAGCCCTTGCACCAGTGACGCCGCTGCCCGTCACCAGTCTGTTTTATGTAAGGGCCGGCAATTTGGGATGGATACACCGCCATCAGTTGGTCTGTTCTCTTACTCTCTCCCGAATAACTTCGGGGGATTTGCGAGTAAGATGGTGGTACCTCCACAGTCGAGCTCGGCATTAGCTCTACCACCTATAATCGCCTCTATCAAAAGTTAATATAGTCTTTACAATTGCCCTTGTCAGTGTACAGTAAATTGGAATAGCGGATAGTAATTTAAATGAGACTTGATGGTTTGGTAAATACATTTTAGTCTCCCTAAAATTAACTTGGTTTGGTTTCAACGCCACGACTTTGGGTTCGGTGCGAGGCGCCGTATATGACGCGGCATTCTCCTTTGAGAAAATATTCAATGTACAGACACGGCTTTTTTACTACTTTATTATTAGTATACAAGATGTAAAGTGGCGGCCGATACAGTTGTTAGTTTTAATTACCCATATTGCGAAAGTTTCTTTTACATCTTTCAGTGAACGTTTTTGGCGTAAATATTTCAAGTGCTATAATTATATATAAAAACGGCAAAAAAAACGTGTGTGTTGTATGGGAGCCCCCCTTAGATGGATCATTCTCACTTGTTCCATTGGACAGTTCCATGATAGAACTAGTGAGACTTTTTTTCTCACTACTTCCGTTGGAATGGAACTACAGTTGGCAATGGAATAAGTGAGACAATTTTTTCTCAATTGTTCCATGGAATTTAAGTCTTAGACAAATATTTAGCAATCAGTAAAAATAGAAAACATATTTTACTGGAAAGCAACATTGAGGTGAATAGGTACTCAAATAGGGATTTTTCTTTTTACAAGTACTGGGATTTTCAATTTACATATTTTTTAGCACTTGCGAAATTTTCGAGAGGGTAAAAACCTCTAGAGGTAAAAACACTTAGAACCGTTGATTGAAATAATGAAAGAAACAGTACAATTTTGACGTCGTGCTCTCTGTCAAATTTTCATTCATATGCACACCGCAGTACAAGTTCGCAATATTGATACAATATTACAAATTGTCTCACTTGTTCCATTGCCAACTGTAGTTCCATTCCAATGGAAGCAGTGAGAAAAAAAAGTTTTACTAGTTCCATCATGGAACTGTCGAATGGAACAAGTGAGAATGATCCCCTTAGATATTTTTTTTATTTTAATTAAATTATTTATTTTTAAAGTGAATATATAACTAAATATTCTGTGAATATTTCAAGCGTCTACCTGTTGCCGTTATCAATATCGAGCAAAAAAATCAGGTTTGTTGTATAGGAGCCCCCTTTAATATTTATTTTATTCTGTGTTTTAATATTTGTTGTTATAGCGGCAACAGAAATACATCATCTGTGAAAACTTCAACTGTCTAACTATCACGGTTCATGAGATACAGCCTGGTGAGAGACAGACAGCGGAGTCTTAGTAATAGGATCCCGTTGGTTACCCTTTGGGTACGGAACCCTAAAAATCGTGCTTATAATTCAACGAAATAAAAGATTATGCCCTTACGTCTGAGCCTTACGTAATTTTAAACAAATTGGCTCTCCCTGAAAATCCATGACCCTATGACCTCTATATTTCAGTTTTTTCCCTATAGTGTGCTAGATGACCTACTTGTGAACGGAATTTTAAGTTTCTAAGTCAGCTAAAAGTGCCCTATTGGTTTTCGTGGTGAGTCAATTTGTATGAAATTAATTACGTAAAGGTTAATAACGTTTTTCCCGTTGATTTAGAAGCCTCATTTATCGACAGCTTCATGGGGCTGCAGACTTTCATAGAAGGTATTAGTTCCAACTTGATATCTCTCAGGCCTGGGGAAAGGGTCCTGACAGACAGACGTACAACAAAGTGATCGTATAAGGAATCCGATTTTTTCATTTTGAGGTACGGAACCCTAAAACTTACAAATCGAAATTGTTTGAAACAAAATCTTACGAAAACGATAATGAATATCGATTCTCTAACAACAGAGTCAAAGGGACTCCGAATAGAAGATTCTCTTGATCGATATTGAAGCATCAAAAGAGGTGTATCAGGATCGTGATACTTGTAGACCTGTGTTCTCTGTTTACTGTATACAATATATGTATTTATATCCATATCTGTCTGTACTATGCAAGGGGTCAAGAATAACTTTTTCTCAAAATATCTCAATTATTTGTAATTAATACAAAATACAATGTTTACAATTGTGTATACGCATACAATAATAATGAACAAGTTAGTATGAACGTTATGTAAACAAGTATTATAAATACTTCTCATAAGATGGTATTTTTAAAACAAGCATTAATAACATCGATCGATTTCATTTATCTCTTATACGTATAGTATGATACTTGTCCAAACTCACGCGTGTAAGACACGCACTTAGCCAATATTTACTGTTATAAAAATTCATGACATGTTTAATATCATACAACGTACGATTAGGCCAGTAATGAGACTTATGCAAAAGATGTTTTTTTATCTGTACAACAATCTTTAAGAGTTGAAACAAAAAAGTCTTTATTAAGATGGAGCTGAAACAAATAACGATAAAAAAATGCTACTTTTTCGAGTTTCTTATATGGGGTTTCAATAATTTAAAATTTTCATTGTTTTTCGTTATATAAGCCATAACACGTGATCTATAAAAATTCCAATTGGCTACCTGTAACGCCTAAAACTGTAGACATACCCCTGTGATAGGCGGACAGAGGTTCTTGGCATCTTTCGTGTACGGAACCCCTAAAAAGGAGGAAAAATTAGGATTTTAGAAAAAAAGGACATTCATGAATTAAAAAAAAATCTATTCAGAAACTTTTTTTAAAATTAACATCCTTTAAAAGAAGATTCTGACTTAGTAGTATCGCCTCATCTAAAAGCACTCTGAATTTAAATCCATAGTGGTGTCAATTCAGTGTAACGTGACTTAACTTATTAGTTATTACACAGAAATAACTTAATTGAAGCATTATGTCTTTTTCTTTGTGTATTGACAAGAAAAGGACAGGACGCTTAAAATAAGGTTAGTCCTGTCAAATAAGTTAAGGGGTTAAATTCATTTTTAACCAATAAATAGCGATGATTAAATTTTGTAAAAAATATATGTTATATTTCACTCTTTGATCTTAATATTTCGGCCATTCGATACACGATTACTTAAATTTTGCTCGATCCAATTAAATCGCAAAGATAGGTCTCTATGATCTAAATATCATTTCATTCGAGCTATATTAAGTTCTGGACAATAAAACTTATACTAAAATAAACGTCATGAAAAATGTGATACTCGTATAAAACGGCCGTCATATTAAAAACCCACCCCTCTAATCCCAAAATAATAAATAAAAACACATCGAAACCGCGGGTTTTCTGAGCGGCCCGCTTCCGCTGAGCAGGATAGAAAAGGGTAAAATGACAGCGTTGGAGCAGGACAGATTTCTCTGGATAACCTCGCCTTAAGGTTGTGTTACACCGAATCGAAACATAAGCTATGGTTTTCGCCTGGTATTTCCACTGAAACATACAATAAGTGATACTCAGCTGAGTTCACATGAAACTAACAAACACTGTGTAACACAGATTGCTCGAAGCGACCTTGTGCCGCCATTAATGTAGTTACGTCATTCTGAACTATTGTTGAAATTCTTTGTTCTGTTAGAGTTTGGTACAATGCCGTTACCCAAACTTTGCACATCAATCACTGAGCCAGTAAAATCGACCCATTTTAAAGTTTACCTGCTTATCAGAAGAAGCCACTAGTTTGATAAATATAAATGGAACCTTCTTCTAGTATCCTGTAGAAGAGAACCGCTATTTCAGGAATAGGCATGATGATTGAAAAAAAGTTATTAGTCCGTCAGTTAGATTATCCGAAAATATTGGACACGTATTTTTTCATTTTTCAATTAAACAAAAAATGATGAAGATATAGCCCGCTGAAGTTCCGCGTGACGTCACATCTAAGTACAATTTTACTTAGAAGTGACGTCATTTTCCCCCACTCCCAAACTTTGACGCCCTTTATCTCTGACATTTTTTTTGATTGACAAAAGAAATAATACGTGTCCAATATTTTTTGATAATCTAAATGACGGACTAAATAGAATAATATTTTGTTTACCCTGTCTACAAGCCTTAGAAATTTCAATTGAAATGAGTTCTTCATCGATACTTTTTCTCATAATTTGAAAAAATAGAAATGTTATACAGGACTCAACGATATTTCATTAGATGAGTTTTGATAATGTCTAAATTCTGAAAGTTTTGATATCTGTTTTAGCTTATTTTACAATAATGTAAAACCGACTTTTTGCTGTTTCTTCCGGAATTCGTCTCTCTCGCACTGCGAGCCTTTCTACATGGAATAACAGTAACAGTTGCAAGACCGACATAAAAGCATCAAGTTCAGGACCAAAACATTGATGCATGGTAAATCACAGTTTCCCAGACGCTTTAAAACTGATTTGTCGTCAAGAAACGTTTCCCCGAGATGACAATTTTACAGTCAACACTCGCTCATTAACTTTTTGCCGACAATTGGCGGCCTATCGCCATTCTTTGCTCACAATTATCTATTTCCAGCCTTTAGGGGGTTTTATTCCGTAGAAGTCCATTTGAGTCCGGTCTTTGTGCCTTTAAAACACGTTCAGCCATTGGTCCCAGCACGACCGTTGCTTGTGTCCCCACCCCAGGAGATTGTACCTAGTCCCCGCACGTTCCCAAGGTGGTGGTAAAAAGCAGAGCACATGGCTTTTTATCCCTGGAACTTCGGAATTCCCACATCACAAAAAGCTCATTTGTGCATCTCATAGTTAAAAGTCTCCACTTCACCATCGCTCTGCATAATATGTATGGGAATTCAAGTACCTACTTAAGGGTGTATAATAACATCAGTTCAACAACAATGGTGTAATACCTCACTTCGCTTCGCATGATCCTGCTTTATACCAACAAATACTGCAACAATCACTCTGAAATTTATATATGGTAAAGTTGAGGACTAATGATCAGCAGAGTGGTGAAAACTTGATTCCATTAAATTTTCTCTATAGAAAAAAATTACAAAGTTACGTCCAAACCGTGCAATAAACCGATAGCATTCAATGAATACTTGAAATTAGATCTGAAACTTTGCATAATATAACTGATATTAGTATAAAATAGCTGCAGACTGTTCCATAAAAATAAAAAAACCATCAGTGTAGCCGCGATTTCAAAATAACTGATGTTTTTGTGTGTGTGGCATCTGATTAGAATAGGAAAGACAGTTAAAAAGCAGAAGCGTTAGAGCAGGACTGTGAATTGAGGTATTGGGCCCTTAAAGATACCGACGGTAAAAGTATTGCAAGCCCACTTTTGACAATCAAAATATATGTGAAAATCGCGTCTGCTCAGTGTTCAGGTGAAGCTGTACCAGCACTTTTATGTAATAATCTTAATCGAAATTC
Organism: Ypsolopha scabrella; assembly: GCA_910592155.1. Taxonomy (NCBI): domain Eukaryota; kingdom Metazoa; phylum Arthropoda; class Insecta; order Lepidoptera; family Ypsolophidae; genus Ypsolopha; species Ypsolopha scabrella. The sequence goes on along the minus strand of OU342972.1, from coordinate 4,261,851 downwards.
TTTTTACATATTCATTAAACCTACAGGTTCTTAAAATGACTGAAAAGAGAATTCAATTAGTAATGAGATTACATCCAAATAAATCACGCCCGTTAGCCACTGCTTAATCAACGCTACTTAATCATTTAGATATTCCAGACAAAATATGCGCAAATGTTGTAAAGACGATGTTATTCTTGCTTATCTTCCTCCACCAAAACCACCCTTATGTCGCTACAAATAAGATTTGTTGGTTGTTAAACAGCTATTTTGTGCAGTTTATTATGGTAATGCGGATGAAGCAGAGCATAGCTGTTGTCTCTTGTTAGTTTCCGTGAACACAACGCGTTCTGCAAGACTTTTTGCTTTTGTTCCTCTTGTAAATGCAAATAGGAAGTTTGTGCTCAGCGATTCAAAATCGAGAAATGTTCTTTGGAGTCATTTGTCTTTGTTGAATGGCAAATTAAAACATAAAAAAGGTGCTAGAGCTCGACTGTGGAAATACCACCATCTTACTCGTAAACCCCCCGAAGTTATTCGGGGAGAGTAAGAAAGAGTGCAGCTCTCAAACAGGCACAACCAGCTAGTCTAGAATAGCAAACCATATCGAGCTCGATAGCGCTTGATACAGTGCACTGTCTCACTTTGTTGATCTACCTAAAGAGGAACAGACAGTGTATATCGAGCTCAGCTCGATATGGTCTACTATGCTAGGTTAGATACCCAAGTGGCCCAACATGTCTGGAATCGATTGATGGCGATATAGGGTTTCGTCACTAAGCTCATCAGTATGCCTACCCAGAGTCTGTGCATTATGTATGGGCATTTCTTACAGGATGACTGCCAAGAGTGGCGAACCTTATAATGGTCTGACGAATCAGGCTGATGGATGGATGATGGACATTTAAACATTCTAAAACTTCGATGCTTAAATGGAGACATGGAATATGGTACTACAACTTTACCAAACTTTACCTAAACGCTTTTAAGTGGCAAAGTTTTGTATCTTTTTACTTGGATGCGTTGAAAGTTTTCAAATGCTTAATTTCCGAATACAATGCTGGAACATTTGAAGAGACCTAACATTGTTCTTTAACATTGAATTATCTCCTTGCCAAATTTGATTAAGGTCAAGAATTTAAATAAGAAGATTACTCACTTAATTACTCAAATAGACCGAGAAAAAGGCTTTAACTACTCTAAGCATCAGGTTAGAAGTAGTTATTTATCTTTCCATAAAAATCTTCTTCAGAATCTCGGTTTCTATACCAAGCCAGTGTTACTCCCGGTTTCACTTGCTCTTACTAACAACTGAGCAGTCAGGTTAATGCAATTATGTGGCAATTATACAGCTTCATGGTACGCCTGTCTGTCTGTTTGCCTGTCTAGCTGATTGATATGACACATGTATTCTGTATAAGCTTAGCATATGCGATTAGGTCTCACTTGTAAATGTGAGTAGTTGTTGAGAATAATAATGAAAACCAGAAATCAAAGGAGGATTCCAATAATAGTTTTGTTCGATATGGTAACAGACTAAGTTCGGCCGAACGAATTTGGTAGCAGAATGATTACAGCTCAACCAAATGTACCTATACCTAGTTTGTTTGTCTCTGTTATTACAAAAACCTGTTCTGGTATTTATTATAATGTTGTCGTATTTTTACGATTCTTTGCGTACTTTAAGGAGAAAAATGACCCACGAATACTATGTCTCGAAATTGGTAAGTATAAAACTCTTTTAAAAGACGATTATGTAATGTGTTGAGCTAAATGCTTTATCTAAAGCCAAGCAAGAAAGATAAGAGTTTTCCAAGAATTGCTCATAGAACATATAACTTCAGCTGATTTGCTCTAAAATCCGTAGTTTTCTCAAGTAGTGCTATAATTATTTATCAACAAACTACGCGTATGTCTATTACACAATCAATCTACGTTCTTCGAATCCTTCCATTCAATTGATCACAGGGTCATATAAGTAATTGGACGCAATATCTAGAACTGCATACATAGAAGAATTACTAGGTTGTTTGACAATGGAAATCCTCTTTATAGTATTAAGTGTAGTGTTTAGATGAATGTATACTCAAACTGCTATATTTTCCTGTCCTGGCATATAGGAAATAAATTCCATGCTTCATACATTTTTTTCCGTTTTTACTTTGGGCAAAACAAATCGAAAGTTTGCAATGATAAATCAAGACTTTTCTTACTCCTTCCGAATTATTCAATGGATTTAATAATTCTTTCATCATAATGACAATTTATAGATCTAAAAACCCAAATTTTTCTTCTCTATGCATCACGTCCATGTGAAAAGTATTATTTTCTCCTATTTTGCGCTATCCGGAGACGCAGCGATCGTCGTAACAGCCACTTTGCAATACGCGCTGATATGAACGTTATTTCAATGTCGTTTCTGTCGATATTTGTACCGACACACATCGAGTTACTAACTTTGGGTTATGCAGGCACCTTGATACAAATTGCTTCACATTTAAAAGAAGTAAAAGTATCTGAATTAGTCGATATTATTAGAAAAACAGTTTTTAAATCCGCTGCTTTTAAAACTTTTCGCGGAGTAAATGGAAACTGAATTCTAAAGTAGAGTTTCTCCGAACTAGATGAACGTGCCTATTTAAATCAAACAGACTGCAAGAACAAAATTGGTTTTTATCACAAAACCTATTAATAAAACAAGTATTTTCTAATAAAACAACCTCTCCGATGGTTATTAAGGCCACGATATTCTATTAAAACATCAAATTGCTGAACTTTTTGCGTGCGACTTTCAACATCATCTGCATATGTGATATTCATCAAACAAGAATCACCTATCCGCCATCGTGATAAGAGTAAAATGCTAATGATTATAGCTACGTACTACATATACAATATATGTAATTTATTGAGAAATCCAACATAGTTAACCGATAATTTTTTCGAGATAATAAAGGTAACCATGATTACTCTGAAACAACCTAAAGAAAATAATACTGGGCAATAAAGAAATAAGTATTAACATACCATCAGCAGAGAGTTCATAATTCGTAATTAAAGAAAAATAAAGACGAAACAAGATTGAATATTTTTTTGCATAGCGCGAACCGGAAAGCCAGGGGAATTTGAGTTATATTCTATAAGGCTCTGCCATTTTTCTTAATTACTTGATGCACCGGCTCTTATGCACATATTTAAGAACAAGGCATGAAATGTAAACAAACGCCCTCGTGAGCGTTTAGTATGTGCATTAGGAGGTGGTGTTAAAGAGTTTTGTAGATCTGGTGAAGATACGGGTACGAGCACCGCCTAGGCGAGGGAATTCGTGTTTTACCCAAAAATGCTTGTCTTTAAATCAATTTCGTGATCATTTAATTCCATAATAATTAATATTTAATATTCCATATTTAAAATTCAAATAATATATGTGCTTCTTCATGTCTTTACTCAAATTATTATGGAAATTTTCAAGCAATTTATTGAACTTCACTGTGTTAAAATAATTCTGAAACATGTAGATAATGTTCAACTAAAATACTGTTTCATTTATTGTACAATTATTGTTTTGCAATGAAACACATATCAAGTGAAAGGATTTAGAATTGTGTAGTTTTTATGAAAACGATATTTGTAAAATTATTAAAATAATCATTGAAAACTAATAGAAACACCTCGAAATCGCGAGTTTTCAAAGCAGCCCTTGTCTACTGAGCAGGATAATAGGAAGTATGAAAGCGCTGGAACAGGATAGATTCATCCATGGCCGAAAAAAACAAGGCCTGCTCCAAGGGTTTGCATTCCATAACTTAAATTTGAATACTGACAACAGGATAGCATTATATATTTTTGCATAGTGTGAATGAGTGAGGAAGAGAGCTCGTTTGACTACACTGAGATTATTAAATATTTAAAACCCGCTTCGCGCTACAAGATGTCATTTATATGAGTTGTGTTGTCACTTGTCACACACACACACACATACACACATGAGCAGTGATTGGCTGATTCCCAAAGTAAATACACGATGACGTCGTCTAGTGCTCTCGAAGATCATACCTTGTTTTCTTATACCACGGATTCATCTAAATACCCTCGCGTTAAGATTTATTTTTATCAGAGAATTTGTTTCTTATTGTAAGATGTTCTATCTTGTATTGCACTATTTTGATTTTCCAAGACGGTGGTTATCGCAATCACACTAATATTATAAATGCGATAGTTGTGTGAGGGTGTGTGTGTGTGTGTGTATGTTTGTTACTCTTTCACGCTGAAACGGCTGGACGGGTTTGGGTGAAATTTAGAATGGATATAGCTTATACCCTAACTTAACACATAGGCTACTTTTTATCCCGGAAAAAAGCATGTCGTTAAACCGAATAACACGCGAGCGGAGCCACGAGAAAAAGCTAGTAAATCATATAAACTTGATTTGGGTTATATTTTAAATGGCCGTTACGTTATCTTCTTTTAAAGTAAGTTAAAGGATTAATCTTCTATGATGGGTTCGGTCAAGGTCTGTGTAGACATTCTGTTAAGAGGATAGGTCGCGCTTGCATTCCGTCACTGTTGCACCATGCGGAAAGAACCGCAAAGCAAGAGGGGCGGATTCGGAAAAAAAAACAATACGTCGACTTATTACTAATTTGATGATAAAAAGAAAACTGAAGTTTGTATGAAATTTCTGTGAATTTCAGAGTTTAATAAAGTTTATACAGATTTTAATCTATACCGTACAGGTACTTTTAGTACTTAGTGTTAGGGAACAGGGCTCGCCGAGGTACTTTTATACAATTCAATATATATTATAATAAGACTAAAGTTAGTATGTAATCTGGTTTACCTTTACATACTACAATGTACCATATATTTAAGTTACACTGAAGATAAATAAATAAAATAAATAAATAATATGTATGGGTTTTTGCTCAAATAAATCTTGAACCTCGACATCAAAATTTGGAAATAAAAATCTTTGGTTCATTTATTTCTCAATATTGGAATTACTTCTGAGGATTATGTTTCGTTAAGAGTATGCGTTATATTCGTGGCAGAAGTACCATGTATTTTTTCTTCAATTTGTGGAATGCTAGATTCTTGAAACAAGGAAGAGTAAATTATGGTTTCGCGAGGATTATCCCCTTAAACTGTTTGTTTTAGCTGATTATAAGAGCTTATCTCAAGGAGACGTGGATTAGCTTCAACATTCTTACATAAGCATATCGTCACGACATGAATCCCCGAGATGGTGTCAGAGGTGTTCTGGTGTGAAGTGTGAAATGCAAAGTCACACGGTACACCCGCAATTCACTGACGATTGTTACGTTCCAGCGTGATGGTTAGTGAGCCCTATCGCCTTACTTCGGGCACAATTATACGCTTTTTAGTGCATGCAGGTTTCCTCACGATGTTTTCCTTCATCGTTCAGCAAGTGGTAAGTATTAGGTAAGAAAACAAATACTATGTACATAAATTACGAAAAACTTATTGTTGCTGATATCTAGCTTACAGTTTATACTTTTATAGGAGTTGGATACTCATTGTTTTATGTAAATGTATTATGGTCAATAAATATATTTTATGTTTATGTTTATGTTTATCTTACGAATCAATCTGAACAAGCAGCTCTTCTCGAGTGTTATCCAGCGAGAGGTCAATGTCACCAGTTTATTTATAGAATACTTGGTAATTATTGCAGCGGAGTAGAGCATCAGAGCTAAATTCAATTATCAAGGATTTTTTCCGAGTCACTTTTTTTGCGGTAATCTACTATAGTAATAAAAAAGTCAGTGGTAGTCGTGTCGGTACAGTGAATATTTTCGCAAAATTTCAAGTGAAATAGGTTTTATTTTTTGAATGTTTGTCCGTCTGTATCACATACAGACCAAACATTTATAATAAACGCATAGAGTCGACTTGAAGCAATTTTAGCTCAGTGAGTTACGGGCTCTTTTTGATACAAATATTGCTTATTTCCAAACAAAATATATACGAGAGATTAGTTAAGGTGTTAGCAAATATGTTCCAAGTATAAGCCAGCCAAAACAACCCATTTTTATAAGTTTCTTCGTACCATGAAGCCTAAATATCAATTAATCCTTAGGTTTAGTCTGTATGTATGTTCCATTTTTAGCTCGAGAAACACTCAACGGATTTGGATGCGGTTTTTTATTATCTGACCCCGGTCAACACAGGCTACAAAGAGTGTTCATAAAATAACGCCTAAGCTGAAAACGGGGCAAAGATTGAATAAATGCTTTTAAGTCGAGAACTATTCAAAGGATTTGGATGCGGTATATTTCATTTTAATTGTAGTGATCCTAGTCAAAACATAGGCTATAGATGTTAATAAAATAACGCCCAAGCCGAAAACATAATAATTAATTAAATTTAATTTAGACGTTGAATAAACGCGGCCGGAGCCGCGGGCAAAAGCTAGTATTACATATTAAGGCGATATAAAACAGTAGTACTCCCAACAAACTACAATAGACAGAAAATATTTTTTTTTTTTATAAAATGGGCTTTTACTGTAACAGAGCCCAAAACATGGTAGAGAAAAATTTGCTACATCGAAAAAAATTGCAAAGTGAAGGCTGTTTTTTCAGTTCAAAATAGAATAGAATATAATTCATTTGTCTCACAATTATTTATACATATTATACAGTTATAAAGTAGTTGACAAAAAGGAGTCAGGCTCAGCTTCTTGCCGGAAGTGAGAAAGATCATCTTCACAGCGCTGTTTTCCAGCCTGTCCCTGATCTCACAGATTTAACATAACTGCAGGTAGTCAAGACAAGAAATAAAAAATAAAAACCATGCATTAAAAATAAATATAACAATTGACATCGGGTTTAACAAATATAAAAATTAAGTAATATGACACTAAAAATCGTTGAAAACAATCAAACTAATCAATAATAACAATCAAAAACTGCACATGTTACAAAGTGAACAAGGAAATTTCTAGTTTTAATAAAAGAAAACAAAACATACTTAGTTAAAGGACTTAGGCGGAAACATTTCTTTCTTCTTTTTAAAAAGCGGCATTTCATTTATTTGTTTTTTTAAAAGATTCTTCTTCATACGTTTTTTAAAGGTGAGAGACGTGATGTTTTCATGCAGGGGTGGCGGCAGATCGTTCCAAATTTTTGTTGCCGCATATTTAAAACTACCTCTGAATCCAGATGTTTTGTGTTTTGGCACGATCATAAGATCATATATGTTAGCCCATACGAACTTGGTGAATAAATACAGGGGTCTCTTCTTGTGTACAACCTTGTGGACGAGATTAGCTAAATGTAGGTGTCTACGTGCATTCATCTTTAGGATAAAATAGTAGTCCTTCTAAACTAATAAAATAAAAATAGCAATAATGACTGTTGTAAACACAGAAACTAAAAGCAGCATTATCCAACCTGTTCTTGATTCACCGCACTACTCGGGACGCGCACTTTTTCATATATGTTTTTTTTCTCTCTCTATTTGGCCATTGGCTTGCTTTCTGCCACCATTTTCTGCCAATATCGGGTAGTCAGCGAATCTCAATTTAAACACTAAAAACGACCACGGAAAAAAAAAGCTGAATATACCTGAAACAAACAATACAGATAAGACAACACACTTATAACATCCATCCATCCATCATCCTGTTTCGTCCACTGCTGGACATAGGCCTTTCCAGGATTTCGCCACTCTTGGCGGTCCTCCTGGAAGAAATGCCCATAATCACACACGCTGGGCAGGCGGGTTGGTGATAAAGTTATAACATAAAGTCATTTAATTCTATGAATTTCGCCAGGAATGGCTTTTTTATTTTTGAATGACAGCAGGAAATTCATCACATAATTATTATCATCTCAGATATGTTTATCTCTTTCGTTGTGCGTTGGACATATTGCGCCTTAATGCGATATTCTCATATTTGGAAGGGTTAGTCATCTATTTAACAATTAACTGTTTGTCTTTGAGTGTAAATGAACATGATTCAGCAATTTGGGAGAAGTATTCAATTATTCAACATATTAGATTCAATCTGAAACAGCCATTAAAATGAAACGATACCGCCTGATGTGATGATCTAGTGACCAGCCTCGTTGTTGGTTGACCTTTTTGACTGAACATCCATACACACACACTAGCGTGGCTATATAAAGTTGTCTTTATGCTGTAAGTGCGTTAAGGAGGCAATAGCTTACGAGGACGTTTATCGCTTATCGCTCGTGTTTTAAACTTTACGAGTAAGTTATTGCCCTTACCCACGTGTATCATACTACGTTTTTCAATGAATAGTGTGAGTGAATTAAGGAAACAGTAAATACTCAAAATGAACTTTAGGCGGGCTTTGTTTTTTCTTTGCACGCAAGTTGCCATCTTGACGGAAATAAGCTGCTTTCAGTTTGATGCGTTCGTAGGCTGCTTTCAGTCGTAGCATACCTTGCTTCCTTCCTGTCACCCGCCCTACGAACGCATCAAACTGAAAGCAGCTCATTTATACTCTATCTACGGTACCTACACAAGAAAAGACTGGCAACTTCATTTCAATAAAAAAAAGCACTAGTGTGGTAAAATTTACTTTCAAACTACATATAAAATAGGGACTTTACGAGCACTTGCATTGAAAAAAGTATTGTTTCTTATTTTTTGTATTTGGTGCAGAATAAAGAGTATTTGTTTTGTCTTGCTCCAGGCTTCATTTTTGGATTGAATACTATGTATTTTGTATAATAGACCAGTGGTTTGGTAGTTCGTACATCTCGGCCACAAATCCGAAGGTCACTAGTTCAAATACCGTAGGAACACATTTGTGTTCGGCCTGCGTGTTTTGGAAGTTTGTGCCCGAAGTACGGCGATCACGCTGGGACGTGGTTGGGAATGTGAACTGTGACATCCATTTCACAGTCATTGCTCGGGAACATCTCTGACACGCCCCCCGGGATTCTAGTCGTGAAGAAGTTATTTTTAATAAAATAATATATTCCTGACGACTACTAGCATTTTGATTTGTATATTTTAGAATGCAAAATGTTGAAGGTCGCCTGCAGTTTGCAACCCGATGCCGTCATAGAGTGAGGAAACCGTCTTTTATGCAAACTGTGACCCTGGGATACAAGTTGCATCCAAATTAATGTAATCTTTGACATCAGGAAATGTTTAATGCAATAGGTTTTTGAAGTCTGGCTACCGATGAGACCGAGTTTATTTTTAAAATCAAATCAAAATCAAAATATTTATTTTGTAAAATAGATAGGTACATAAAGTATTCTTTCTACAAGTCAAAGTTATTATTTACAATATATATCTTTAGAATAAAAATAATAAAAAAAAATAATATGTATATACTAATAAGGGAAATACATACAAAAAATATTTAGGTTGGGCTACAAAAAATGTATTATGCACCTACATAAAAAAGAGAAATCTAGGAATAAAAATATTACATATAAATGATGCAACGAACAAATAAGTTGATAAATAAATACGGGAAATACATCCATATTAAGGTTGGGCTACTAAAATGTAATAAATTTATACACCTGCATAAAATAAAGAAATACAGGAATAAAAATAAAAATATTATATATACATAATGCCTAACCATCCGCACATTCGATTAGTATTGCTAAGAAGAAGGGCAAGAAACTTAGCAAACATGAATTTTTTTTCATTTGTAACATAAACTTAATCTATACAATTTTCTTATACCTACTTAAAGGCAAATATAAAACCATAGAAATTATATCCAAGAGAAAAAAAATTGATCTTAGTCAATCCAATTTATTTAATTAGCTGGCAACCCCAAAAGTGATATCGCTGCACATGTCAACGTCATACAATAAAAGAATGATGGCCAGTTTGTTTGTACCCAGGAAATCTAGAAATTAGAGCCTACTGCATTAAAATTATATAGGGTATATGCGTCTCTATCAGGTACTAAGTATGAGATATTTTTCTAAAGTCCATATCATTTCTATTTTCGTGTTAGTTTTATCTGTTCGTATTACAATCATTGAATGGAATGCATCACTATAAGTGAACTACGATCGTCCATCCATCCATCAGCCTGCCTCGTCTTTTAGGCCTTTCTTAGATTATGTCACTTTTGGCGGTCCTCCTGGAAGAAGTGCCCACAAATGAGTTTCAACTCACCACGCTGGGCAGGCGGGTCAGTGAGCGCGGTGCCGAAACCCTCGCACCAGTGACGCCACTGCCCGTCACCAGTCTTTTTGATTTAAGTGGGAACGTTTCGAGCTCGAGTGCAAATGCACAACTTATGATTGTTTTTCTTACTATGGCATAGAAAGTACTAAATAAATGTGATATATGGCATTTCGCGACCATGGTTTACTGTCAATTAGGCTTTTCTACCAAAATTTTGTAATTTTATGTATTACGTTGTAAATGAATGGGCATACAAACTTAAAACACGCTTTTAAGTTTGTATACCCATTCATTTACAAAGTAATGCATAAAATGACGCAATTCTGCTAAAAACCCCTGATAATTATTCAACAATAGTCGCAAAATAAGATGAAACTATTTTATTTGCTACATTTTATTTTAAAATAAGGTAAACAAACTTATGTTACGCACTTTGCACTGAGCTCGAATTTCGAAACGTTACCCCTTAAGGCCCGGCAATGTAGGATGGATATACCCCATCAATCGGTCCCAGCCAATGGTGGGCCACCTGTTTGAGAACTGTCGTCCTCTTACTCTCGTAGAATAACTTCGGGGGCGTTAGTGAGTAAGAAGGTGATACCTCCACAGTCTAGCCCGGCACCAGCTCTACCACCTGTTAAGTAGGCATGAATCAACCATGCTTTGAAACCTGAGTCGCAAAACCGAATTTGAACGCAAATCACTGTCTTCAGCTACTAACACTGATGACAGGACAGCATAATTATTATCACACGCGTGCCAAAGACTAGAACCATCAACATCAGGCACGTATCCAGACTTTTATTTCGGGGGGGGGGGGGGGACATTCATTGAAACTACAATGTGAATTGTAAAAGAAACCTGCAATCAGTAATCAATCACTGACAGTACAGTAATTCACTGTACTATAATATTATCAAGTATCAAAAGTACCGTACTTTTTTTTATTTAAACGTACTTTGCAGTGGTTATGAATGGTCCCGTGTATGTCACATCAAATTTCGGAGGGGGGGGGGATAAATCCCACCTATCCCCCCCCCCTTGGATACGTGCTTGAACAACATGGAAGTGAAGCACTTGTCAGGAACTCGCCGCCGCGCCGATTACGGGTTTGAGTTCCGTTTTATGTAACATGAGTCGGTTCAATTCACATAAATACATGTATTTATTTCAATTTCCGCAAATTCTAAAAATGCAATGACTACAGATTCACCCCATATTTTACATTAAAGTAATGCCAATACCAATCTAGACTTTAACGAAAAAATGTTTATAAATATTCATAACGGTATTAATAACAAAACTAATAATCAAAACGCTATACAACACTTTATATTTGTACTAGCTTTTGCCCGCGACTCCGCCCGCGTGTAACCCATTTTTAACGACATGCGTTTTTCCGGGATAAAAAGTAGCCTATGTGTTAAGTTAGGGTATAAGCTATATCCATTCTAAATTTCATCCAAATCTGCCCAGCCGTTTCAGCGTGAAAGAGTAACAAACATACACACACCCAAACTTTCGCATTTATAATATTAGTGTGATTTATAGAGTTTATTATTTAGAGCTAGATTCTATTTTATAATTTAGAGCTTTAGAGCAGTAGACAGAAGGCTCCAGGAATATATAAGGTGACATTAATTTATGCAGCCAAACTCATACTGGAGGCTTGGTAAGTGATCAGTAACACGGATCGATAACACTTTTTACTAATGTCACAAAATAAAATCTTGACGTCCCATAGTAATTGACTCGGGGCTGGGCTTGCGTTTGTAAGAAACACGTAAAGAATAACTTACGAATTTCACAGAAAGGGTCATCAACGTTTGTCAAATAATTTGCCATCCTTTGAGTACGGAACCCTAATTTTTATTATTTATTCCTTTACTTAGGGTATGTATAATATTTTTCAAATTTTGAATTATTTGTCGTGGTAAAGGCCATTGTAATACATATCATGTAAAAATTTCAACTGTCTACGTATTACAGCTGAAGCTGTAGATCCCTGTGACAGACAGACGGACAGACATACAGACAGCGGAGGCTTAGTAATAGGGTCCCGTTTTGCACCCTTCGGGTATGGAACCCTAAATAAGCTCTACTTAATCATCTTCCACTTAAACCATAGGATTAACCAAGGGTTGTACAAAGGTCTAACCAAGCTTTACCTTGTTAATCCTCTCAATATCGATTGATTAGCTAGTATTGGACCGCCCCTGTGGTTTAGTTGTTCGAGTATTGACTATGGGACGTCGCAGGTTTAAATCATGCAGGGCACAATTGCAGTCGTTCTATGTTCTTCGGAAGCGAACACGAACAAAGCCAGATTTTCGAGGGCTTTTTTGAAAAAATCAGGACTATCTTAATTGTTACGGAATGCGGCGTACGCTGGATTCGGAACACGGCAGCGCGGAGGGTACCACTGTTTGACACGTAGAGAGGTTTCTCTCTCTACGGTTTGACAGCTACTTACTACTGCAAATAGACACTTTTGGGATATTAAAATGAAAAACGAGCGAACTGGTACTGAAATAACGATATTCCGATCTGAAGTTATCTTTTATTTAACATAATATTTAAAAAAATATGTTTGATATATTGATCTTTTTTCTAGGTGATATACTTATAAACAATATACTAAGATTTATACTTTTGTCAAATGAAAAAATGTTTTCCACCCTCTTTTTTTTGGTTTTCAAACGTTCGTTTCAAGAACGCGGCTAATAGATCAAATTGTTTTTTTATTCATAAAATAGGTAAGAGAAATATAATAAAGGTGTTCTACTTAAATCCAATATTATTTTCCCTACAAAATATTTCAGTATTAGCTAAAAACCCTCCGATCTGCTGTTTCGTGCGTAATTATTAGTAATACGCGTCCTAGACAAATAGGTCAATTAGCTAACCAATAATCGCCTCTATCAAAAGCTAATAAAGTATTTGACATTGGTCTTTTTGTTTTGGACGGGTAATAACATTTTTTGCTAGCCTATACCATCCTCTTAAGGCGAGGTTATCCAGAAAAAATCTGTCCTGCTCCAACGCTTTCATTTTTGACATGTTCATCCTGCTCAGCGGAAGCGAGCCGCTCAGAAAACTCGCGGATTTTAGTTGTTTTTATTTATTATTATGGAATTAGAGGGTTGGGTTTTTAATATGATGGAACATATATCATAATATTTAGATCATAGTTTAGACCTATCTTTAAAGTGTGTAACTCGTGATAATTCCATACGGGATTTGAAATTCATTATTTTGGATATATTAGGTACTTGAATTTTTCCAATTCAGCATTGTAGTTCACCGGAAGTATCCTACAGCATACAGTACGTCGCAAATAATTTGCTATTAATTTCACCTTGATACCGCTTGAGAAATATATCCTATTAGGGATCTATTTTTAGTGTGCGTAGTCCGACAAGAAACCCTTATATGTAGATTCGCCATGTCCGTCTGTCCGCGGCTTAGCTCAGAGACTATTAGTACTAGAAAGCTGTCATTTGGTATAGGTATACAAATTAATCACGCCGACAAAACGGTAAAAAAAATCTCATGCCCATACGCGTAAATTAGCGATGAATGTTTATTTCTCGTCTATCCCATAGTGTGGGGTATCTTTGGATACGTCGTTAGAAAATATTATGGGGTGCGACAATCATTTTTCAATTTAAGGATCCGTTGTTGAAATATTAAGCTTTAAAGTGAAAATTTTAGTTAGAGTGGAGCGTCCCCCCTGCCCTGCTGGCTAAACGGTTGTTTATAGAAATGTGAAAAAATTCACAGAAGTAGTATATATAATGAAGTTAAAAGGAAAACTATCACAGCTAAGTAGATTTTACAGGTCTACGAGTACAGGTCGCGCCAAACTTTTAGTCCCCTTTAAACACGACAATGTATGGGCCATTCTTCGGAAGAGCAACTTCCGAGCGGACTAAAAGTTTGGCGCGATCTGTATTAGTAGACCAACTTAGATAGAGCCTTTTTATTTTCGATATTTATTTTGATAAACTGAAGATTAGTATTATACCTATTAAAATTATTCGCATGCCACCTTTCAGCACTGTTTAGTAGTTCTAAACTAGGTTACCCATCAGGCCTGTGTTTACTGGGACGACAAATCGGACCAATTTAACACTTCATTGAATATTCTGATGCCTTAACAGTTTAACTGGCTTTAGATTGGGCTAGTGGACGCCTTGTTTGTAAACTTTGATTTAAGTTACTTGTTTAAGTAGCTTAGGAACATCCAGCGTGTTTGTTTTCAACTTTGGTGGTAAAGTGCGATCCTTATTAGCTGTGAGGCGTAGATCGAGTATCGCAGTTTAGATAGGACAGGTTTTATAAACACTTGCAGGTCTCGTCGTGTCTTATGCTTATGACCTTATCACTCACCTATTCAAATTACAGCTAGATGACACGAATAGCCATTGAAGACTGTTTTTATGATATCGACTACTTCTTTGATTAAGTTGCATAGGAGTAACTAGGTAAAGCCCCTCCCAGAGCATCGTCTGCCCCCCCCCCCCTGAAATAAGGGCGTCATTTATATAAAAATATATTCATTATCCTATACCGAATCCCGGTGCAAAATGCACATCATAATATTGTTTTCCTTACTTTTAAATAAAAAGTATGCACAAATTGCGTTTTCAAGCAATTGGCGGAAATTGATTACACATTTCCTCACATTGGGGGGACATATTAATCTTCAGTGAAACGTGATATGCGAGTGTGAACTGTGACTCGCATTTCACAGTCCATACTCCGAAACACTTCTGACACTACCTCGGAGATTCATGTCGTGAAGATATATTCTACATATCCGTTTGCTAAAATTTTCTTTGTTACAACATTTTTACTAAGAAGTTAAAGATTATGAAGCTTAGAAGATTTAAGAAAAATCTTAGCTTCAAAAGCACGTAAGCCATTCATCTTCCAAGGTCCTGAAACTACGCGATCACGGGTGGCTGTCGGTTACTTTGCGAAATTTATCATCGCTCGTATTTCCTTCTTTAGTTGTTTTAAAGTCTAGACTTGCAATAGCTGTTTACCTAAACATGTACTAGTTGGAATATGACTAATGGTCACGCAGATCAAACTACGTGAAGCTTGGGATGAATGAAAAGTAACCTCCTTCATCTATCAGCCTGTTTCGTCTACTGCTGGGCATAGGTCTTTCTAATTTCGCCACTCTTGGCGGTCCTCCTGGAAGAAATGCCCATACTCACACACGCTAGGCAGGCGGGTTAGTGAGCGTGGTGGCGAAACCCTCGCATTAGTGACGCCGCTGCCCGGCACCAGTTTGCTTTATATAAGGCTCGGCATGAGGGATGGATATTAGGGTGGATCGATTTTTGCGTTTTTTGGATTTTCATTTGGCCTGGGTGCGGAAAAGTTGTATGGGAAACCCTTTTTCATATTTTTAAAATTTTCATTATTTCTCGTGGTAGAGGCCATAATATTACATATCCTGTAAAAATTTCAACTGTCTACCTATTACGGCTAAAGCTGTAGACCCCTGCGACAGACTGACGGACAGACATACAGACATTGGAAGCTTAGTAATAGAATAGGGTCCCGTTTGGCACCCCTCGGTTACGGAACCCTAAAAAAGATCCGCAAAATTCCTTCATTATATGTCTCGCTTTACGTAATTTAACTTATATCTGTGCTGCAGAAAAACATCAGTGAGGAATTCGCAGAATTATACACAATATGAACCGAACAAAATCACGTACGAACATTCATTCAAAAATCTGAGTTTAACCAACCGTCTCTCTGATGAGTTATGAAAAGTAGCTTCTATTCCCAACTACTAAGAATAAAATTGGATAAAATGTGGATCCTTGCAGCACACCCAAATATCACATTGCACTCCGAAACTGTTTGGTTGGAAAATATATCTGTAGCGTTATTTTCTTCGAAGTTATTCTTGGAGACGAGAAGTTGGTTGAAGCGTAGCTCTTTTATTGACAGCAAAAAAGAACTATTCTTGAGATCGAGATGGTGCTAAGCCTCGGTTAAAAATAAACATTCTCTCTTAGAAATGTTGTAAGCAGTTTTTGTTCATCATGCTTGCTTTTTGCGGAATCCAAGATTCATTTGATCAGGTTCTATGGGTTGTGGTAGGTTTTTTATTGCCACAAATATTTTTGCTGTATTGCGTTGACATCGTTAGTTTCTAAATCGATTTCATTATCATTATCATAAATCGTGAACTCATAATAATTAAGTAAATAGAATATTTAATAAATTAGTGCATAAATTATGAAATCTAATTGATAATAAGTAAATAGCATGCTAAAATAATTTGCCAAAAATACTGAATAAAAATAACGTTACATACCAAATCACATAATTCTATGTTTGTCATAATGTAACCGCTTTTCCGAAATTCCAGCCTATGGGCAATTAAATCGGATTATGCTTTTTTTTTGGTTCCGTACCTCAAAAGGAAGTTTGGTTCCGTACCTCAAAAGGAAGAAACGGAACCCTTATAGGATCACTTTGTTGTCCATCCGTCCGTCCATCCGTCTGCCTGTCAAGACCCTTTATCTCAGGAACGCGTGAGTTGAAATTATAACCATATATTCAAGTATACAGTCCCTTGAAGCTGTGAAAAAATCAAACTTCTAAGTTAACGTAAAAAAAGATACGGCCGTTTATGCCGCAAAAAACATATATTTCGACAGTCTCACTCAGGGAAATCAAAATTTATAGTATTTTCCGTTGACCTAGAACTATGAAATTTGGCAAGTAATACCATCTTATACTAAGTAAAGGATATATGAATATAATTTGCAATATTCCGCTAAACAATTCTTGTCGTGCTATTCAAAATGCAGACTCGTGCACCGCCCGCCCGCCCGCATAAAAACATGCAACAAGCAAGCAATACAAGCAAAGCAATCTTAAATAACAAGCAAGAAAACTTATCGACACGTGTTTCGCCTCTGAACGAGGCATCCTCGGGATGTGTTGCTAGCCCGGCTTCTCCGCAGCAACTGATGTGTTGCTCGCCCAGCCGCTCCGCAGCAACTGATGTTGTTCGCCCGACAGCTCAGCAGCTAGTGACGAGCCGCCGACCAAAACTCGCCTTTTATACACCGGCCTGACTAGTTGTTTGGTGGGGAAAATGGGGAGACGAAAACATGCGTAACAGTGGGGTAGTGGTAAAGTTAGTTTGTTCGTTTAGTAAATCAGGGTTATTCTTGTTTTTTAGTATTTCTAATTGTTCTAACACACACATTCTTAAACCTTTTTTACAAATATGTTTTACTTCAAATGAATGGTTATCAGGCAAACTATGACCGGACTCTAATAGATGTTTTGCAAAGTGTGATTTTTCAGGATGATTATTCATAAACTGATGCAAGGCTAATGAGGTCATCAATTTCGTTAGTGTGAAGACGTTGTTTTTCTAGTAAATTTCTAATAACAATCAAACACTCATCGGAAGGAACATTGGTAAACAAGCTATCTACATCTAAAGATATCAACTTCGCATTAGAGGGCAAATGGACATTCCGAATTTGTAATACCTGTAATACCTTCTTCATCTTGTCACCCTTGGGAACATAAGCTTGCAGCATTTCGTTGTTATGTTCACAGATTGATGACGGTGCCTCTAAGTCCTGACAACTTTGAAAAAGAACTCAACATAATATATCAGATTGCTGTGAATAACGGGTATAGTGCAAAAATGGTTGATAGATTAGTCCACAAAAAACAGAATATCATTATTAGAAACAGTTTGTCTGCTTTACAGCCTGAAAGTACGAGTGTTCAGAAATATAAAACAAGCATAACTTATCTAGGTCCAATTTCTGAACGGGTTGCGAAGATTTTTCGGCGTTGTGGTGTTCGCGTTGCATTCAGAACCAAAAATAAGATAAAGCGTATTTGCAATGGTAAGGACAAATTAGATAAAAAACAACAGTCTGGTATTTACAAATTGTCTTGCAATGATTGTAACGGTGTCTATGTAGGTCAAACAGGTCGCAGTTTTGAAACTAGGTACAAAGAATATATCTCAGCCCATAGAAATAATCATCCTGAAAAATCACACTTTGCAAAACATCTATTAGAGTCCGGTCATAGTTTGCCTGATAACCATTCATTTGAAGTAAAACATATTTGTAAAAAAGGTTTAAGAATGTGTGTGTTAGAACAATTAGAAATATTAAAAAACAAGAATAACCCTGATTTACTAAACGAACAAACTAACTTTACCACTACCCCACTGTTACGCATGTTTTCGTCTCCCCATTTTCCCCACCAAACAACTAGTCAGGCCGGTGTATAAAAGGCGAGTTTTGGTCGGCGGCTCGTCACTAGCTGCTGAGCTGTCGGGCGAACAACATCAGTTGCTGCGGAGCGGCTGGGCGAGCAACACATCAGTTGCTGCGGAGAAGCCGGGCTAGCAACACATCCCGAGGATGCCTCGTTCAGAGGCGAAACACGTGTCGATAAGTTTTCTTGCTTGTTATTTAAGATTGCTTTGCTTGTATTGCTTGCTTGTTGCATGTTTTTATGCGGGCGGGCGGGCGGTGCACGAGTCTGCATTTTGAATAGCACGACAAGAATTGTTTAGCGGAATATTGCAAATTATATTCATATATCCTTTACTTAGTGATGGACTTCCGCAAGGTAACGCCTAT
This sequence comes from Ypsolopha scabrella, assembly GCA_910592155.1. Classification (NCBI taxonomy): domain Eukaryota; kingdom Metazoa; phylum Arthropoda; class Insecta; order Lepidoptera; family Ypsolophidae; genus Ypsolopha; species Ypsolopha scabrella. The sequence continues at coordinate 4,243,054 of OU342972.1, read as the reverse complement.
TTCAATTAACCATCTTATACTACAAGTATGGGGAAAAATCTGAAAACTATACATTTGTAATTCAATCATAAAAAAATATAGCCTTTAACGGAACCCTCGGTGGGTGAGTCCGACTCGCACTTGTCTGGTTTTTATTTATTTTGTAGATGATACTTAATTTATTTTCTAAGAAACTTTTCCTCATAAATTCATCACAATGGAAGTTCTATAACTTTTCGACAAACAAAGTGACTTAAATAATATAAATGGCCTTATGAGGTTTTTTCTGATACTTGTGAATCCCTCCCAGACTCCAGTCTGTCGACGCCCTTATTTTGTACGGTGACAGTAAAATATCATTTTAAACAAAATCTCATTTTACGTGTACATCGTAAAGGCCACGAAATCAAAAATGTTAACGTAAAATAAATTTTCAAAATGGTGGATGACCAAAGGTTTATTTATTTTGAACCAATAAGAAATTATACACTCAGGTGTACCAACGCTTTTCCAAGTTACTCCAAAAATAAAAGAACACAGCTGCTTTTAACAAGAGCTTCCGTTTTTATTCCGGAACCGTAAAAAACAACAGTAGTCTGTTCCGTTCATATGCATAATAATTTGCATAATAATTTATGATAATAATAATCATCACCTTGTTTTTAATATATTTAGTTCGTACTACGTTTTTTTTATGACTGTTTTATTTCTTGTTACAGGTAAACGGGATCACTATTTTACTTCTAAATGAGAATGATCAAGATAAGCTGTTTTATGATGGGTAAGCTTAAAAATGCATGCATAATGCAAATCGTCCGAGCTAACCTATTCATAATGGCTACCGTTAAACATAGGAGTCAGATTATATACACACACATTCACGATTTTATTTCGTTGGCTGTATGTTAATTGTTTCACCGGTTTTATTCCTAATTATAGGTATAAAAATTATCTCTTAGAGACACTCCATACTTAATTAATTTAATATCTAAGAGACATCTTTTTGTATAAGTTTATGTACCTATGTATATTTTCTTTGTTAATTAAGCTTTTATTTCTGTTTGTAATTCTCGAGACTCATTCCTGCAGACAAACTGTTTGTACAGTTTTGCAGGGCACTATTTAAATGTAAGAGATTGTTTTGTGGTTAATAATATAAATAAATAATAAAAAAATAAAAAAAATTAGTGAAATAGTTGACATAAGTGAAGAAAAAAAAAAGAATCTGAGCTCAATATCTTTTTAATTTGTTCAATGTTCACGTCAGATGGTGATTTATATTCACAAAAAAACAAATTAAATTATGTAAATAATGAATACCTATAAACGATTTTTAAATTTAAATTAGCTTGTAAGAATGTTGGTAAAAGATGTATTTATTTCTTAAGCGTTAATTTTATTTAAGTTGCTGTGCCCTCTACAGGGTTCATGTTTGATACCAAATTTAATTTGTGTAACAACTATGTACACAACATGAATGCAAGAAATGTTTGATTTGATTCGTTACTGCTTGTTTATACCTACATATTTAAATTGTTTATTACAAAAATAGGTGGTAGTAGTATATAGGTGGTAGAGCTGATGCCAGGCTCGACTGTGGAGGTACCACCATCTTACTCGCAAATCCTCCCGAAGTTATTCGGGAGAGAGTAAGAGAACAGCTCTCAGGCAAAACCAGGCGGCCCACCATTGCCTGGGACCGATGGATGGCGGTATATCCATCCCCAATTGCCAAGCTTTATATAAAACAGACTGGTGACGGGCAGCGGCGTCACTGGTGCAAGAGTTTCGGCACCGCGCTCACCAACCCGCCTGCCCAGCGTGTGTGAGTATGGTCATTTCTTCCAGGAGGACCGCTAAGAGTGGCGAAATCCTGGAAAGGTCTATGTCCAGCAGTGGACGAAACAAGCTGATGGATGGATGGATTACAAAAACAAAACAAACCTCTGTGCTCGGAAAAGCAAACACGCAAAAACCGTACCTAATTTGTCCCACAAAAACGCTTCACCGTAGACACCCTATAAAATACCATCGCGTCTCAACTTCGTGCTGTCTTCAGCCATTACTCCACTACTGACTTACAAACTTAAATCCTACCGATTCCTCAAACAAAACCAGACCGTATCCCAGAGAAATAATGTTTGTTTCCATAGAATGTCTAGTTGGCAGATATTTTGAGGCAAATATAAAGTGAGTTCATTCAACTCGCGTCAGATGGCGCTGTCAAGGGTGACATTAATTAGATTTAACGATAGATAGAGGTTTAACTGCTCCGTTTTGATTTAGGATGTGTCCGGCAAATTGCCAGTGTTTATTTACTAACATAAATGAGGCTTATAAATTAAGTAGGCAAAAAAACTGGCCAAATGCTCCTGTTTTAGGCCCTAGTTAGAATCTAGGGTACTATGTAAAAGTTTAACTTTTTACGGATTAACCGAGCGAAAACAACTTTATTATTTTCATCTCCATCCATCATATCCACCTGTGTTCGTGTAGTGCTGCTTGAAAAAGGGTTGAAAAGGGGGGGGGGGGGGGGGTTCATCCAAGTCTTATTTTTTCTTACGTAGGAGAGGAGGGGTCTTGAATTTGCTATTATAGCAAAACCGGTCGGTAGAAGCACAAGTGACTAAGTGAGTCTAAAAACTCTTGTGTATTTTGTCAAAACTGACCAGGAAGGCATCAAATCAACTAGTTTGCTTTGGCAACCAACTTTGTTGAACCAACTATGCTACACTTACTTTATTGTCCCATCTCCTTTTGCGTGAAATCTTTTAGGAGACACATAAAGTGTAAGGCGATTATATACGACTATTACGACCTATTTCGTTATTCTCACCTCAGGGGGTAAATTTAGTGAGCAACATTGCCGGCGATAATAATCGTAAACGTAACAAATCTAATGAAATCGTAATTTTGTCACCGCCTCTCTCTTTTATTTGATCCCTTTTATTGCCCTTTCGTTTAATGTTGTTTTTGTTTATTGGTTATCTTTGGACCTTTTGGGAAATTTTCCGAAATACGTTCAGGTAATATTATAGATTAATTTTGTAGTTCCAGGAAACTTGTACTACACTGAAACGGCATGTGTTTATTTTGGCTTGGCTATATTAACTAACTTATTGGTTGTTTATAATGTTATTGTTATCAAATACACAAGTTGAGTTAGAACAGGAGACTGACATCTTTTTTATGATTAACAAGATCTTGTTTAATTTACACATTTATTTTTTTCAGTGTTAGTAACAAGCAAACTTAATTCCAGATTTACTATTTTAGTAGATAGGGATCTTTTATTATTCTAAATTATTTCCAAGACACGTTTTTGTCTTGATTTTTAATTTTAGTGTCCTCTCTTCAAATTTGGATTGTACAAGGCTTATCTGACCTTCAAGTCCAAAATAATATTTTTAAGGTTTCGTTCCCGATGGATTGGGTGCCAAACGTGACCCTATTACAGCTATTACTAATCTGTTGTCTGTCTCTCCGTCTATCACAGGGGTCTACAGATTCAACGGTAATTAAAAAAAAATATTAAATTTAAGGGGCTACCCACACAAGAAACCACGAAACAGTTGCACTATTTAAACTTTATTGGTTTTGGCGTAAGTTTTAGATTTGGCCAGGTTGTAAAAAATACTCCAAAGTAATATAAAAAAGTAGGGTTCCGTACGCAGACAATGCCAATTTTTTTGCCATTTTGGTCCCTTGTTTTTTGTAGGCTCGATGTTGCTTTGGCATGTAATTGTTGTTATTTACCATAATGTTTTTAGGGTTCCGCGCCCGTATTTGTGGGGTGGTACGGGCTTGGCCAAATTACTGATCGTACTGATAATATTCGTTATTTCCATGAACATTGGTATGCAAAACGGACAAAATCATTCTGATCATGAAACACCGAAGCTTTATCACCATAACACCCACACTAAGATATATAACACCTAACATTCACGAGCGAAAATCTCAATAAACAAACACAAAAGAAATGTGTACCACTGACCTTAATCCCATCACATTGCTTCAGCCAAAAGCGACGCTAAGTTTAGAGTGATAGAGTTCATTTTCCTTTCTCTTTCGCAGCTGTGTAAATAAATCCAGGTGGTGTTTACATGGTGCTGTACGAAATACTAATGAGGGTAATTTCCGGAGCGATCTATCGTTAAATCCATAGAGATGGCAGTATTAGTCTATGGCTATCCAAAGACAAGACTGAGTTTTTAAAAATTATACATTACTAGCTTTTGCCCGCGGTTTCACCCGCGTTGTATTAGTTTTTGTGTACTCCTATAGAATCAATTAGTTTTTGTGTACTCCTATAAAATCAGTCAATATTATTCGGACTTGTTACCTACAGTAAACACAGCTGGTGAAATGTGTGTGTTATGCGCCTCTGTTTCCCATTTTGTGTCTCTTTTATAGTTTTTTCATGGGAACAAAGGGAAAAAGTAGTTTTTGTCCTATTCCAGGTCTAGAACTACATCCATGTAAAATTTCAGCCCAATCGGTTCAGTAGTTACGGCGTGATAGAGTAACAAACATCCATCCATCCATCCATCCAAACTTTCGCATTTATAATATAAGTGGGATTAGTGGAATATATAAGCTGACTTTCGTGTATATAGCCGAGTTTATAGTGGAGACTCGGTAAGTGTTCAGAACCAAGCTTTAAGTACCCTTTCTGTGATATACGCAAAATTAAATTTTGTGTTCCCATACTAGTAATTGAGTCGAGGTTGTTCTTGAACAAGTATAGAGGCATAAAATTTTTTTTTTCCTGTTTTGCTAACAGGGTCGTTGAACGTTGATCCTGACTACGTACCGTGTATCCAGTATGAATTTGCCTATATAAACGAAAGTCACTTTATATAAAAAGTGATAAATGAAATTTTGGATTTTTTTCAGTATGTGAAAGTTTCAAATCACGTTTTTAATAGAGTCAAATGATTTCTTATAATTATAACTTAAAATTTCTTTCAGTTCTGTGTTTACATCTGGTTTTCTGAAAACTTTGTTAACGCCCACTTCGCCTTAAGCGGGTTACGAATACTGATTCATTTTATATCGTCTTTGGAAAGTTGTGATGAGAGCACAAGAGTTGATAACGGACTGTTGAGCGAAAACGAACCTTATTGCGGCAGGATTTGAAGTTTTATTTTATTTGATATGTATTTCAATTAATTTATGTAGACCGTAGTATTATTATATTTTTTTTTTATTCATGATTTTGAACAATTTTCTCTTTTGTTTGTGTGTACAGTACACTTCTGTTAATCGCTTCTAAAATCAAGGGTTTGCTGGTAGAAATCTCTTCCAGAGATAAGCTCGCCGTTTGCAAATACTGTTAGACTACTGTAACTTGTTATTCTTGTTAAGTGTTTTGAATTGAATTGTTCTTCCTTAATTTATCAAATGTATATGTCGCCGTAAAATGGCGTAAACTGTATTTTCATACAAAATTATTCCGCTTCTTCACGAAAGTCAAAAATAGATGCGAGCGAAGCAAAGCGGAGGAAAGAGAGGCGTGTTAGGTTTAATTTTTACTAACAATAAAGGTAGTAAAGAAGACGTATCTGTCTGTACATTAAACATTTTTGAGAAATTTAAAGTGAAATGGGTTATTAGAATGAAGGCTTGTTTTTCTGTGTGTATGTATGTATGTACGAGTACGTTTCGTTTTAACTCGAGAACCACTCAACGGATTTGGATGCGGTTTTATTTATTATCATTGTAGTGACCCTGTATATTCCAGGCTTTAAGGAGTGTTCATGAAATAACCGCCAAGACGAAAACAGGGCAGCGATCGAGAAAAATGCTGGCCAACCGCGGAAAAAGGCTAGTTTGTAAATAAAGTGATAGAGGCCATACTAAGTAACACAGACGGACAGACAGACAGCGGAGGATTAGTAATAGGGTCTGTTTGCCACTTTTTGGGGACGGAGCCTTAACAAATAACATAAAAATCATGGTAGGTTTTCAAAATGAGTAAAAAAACGTCAAAATATTTTGTCATTTTTGCATTTCTTCAGAAAAGTTGTTCATTATGATCAATTTATTATATGGTTTTATTTAAAGATATCATTTCATTTACACCCGGTAACTATGTAAAATAAATACTAATTTCTTTCTTTTTTTCCACCTCTTCCTCGTCGTTCCACAAAAAAATTGCGACACAAAGTTCATGTCCTTTTGAAAGTTTCATACTCCTAAAGTTTAAAAGTTAAAAAAAATCTAGTTATACCGTTGTGAAGATCCATTTGACAACAACATAAAAATATATGTTTGGCCCTCCCCCCACCCCTGGGATGACGTCATAGACAGCGGGAGTGAGCACCGAAAATAAATGCAATCCTGCAATTCGTGACAGTTTACGAAGTACAATTTTCAGGTACAGACCATTCACTTTAAGAAGTCCCCTGGCTTAGGAAATGGTACCACTGCATATAATGTTGGCTCACGTAGCATTCACTCTACTATACATTCCTAATATTTACTTAACTGCGTTTTTTATATATTAATTAGACTACTCTTTAATGAAAATAAAATGTACAGAATGAAAAAAATATATCTATTTATTTATAGATTTGTATTTCGCAAACAATACGTATGATATAATGGTATGAATATCTATACTGCATCTCTGTACTAAAACGGTATTTTTTATTTCTTATTCTAGCTCGACAACGTTTGTTCTAAATCGTCGAGCTCCCGTTTTTACGTTTTTGACGAGTTTTCCCAGGCGACTTAATGTGGACGCTTTTTTCCGATATGCCTGAAATAATAAGTGAATAGCTAATTATTATTTGCCCATAAATTGGCTTTACGTTTAAAGCTGGTATCCCTATTTTACTAACCCGTCATGGCACTGACACGAGATCGAATCTGATCGAGAGGAATCACGGTGCATTGTTTGAATTTTCTCTTTCACAAAAGGCGTACCTTCAACACAATCTCTTTTGCACTATTTTTCAACGGCTTTGGCAATAATAATACACAATTAATCAAATAATTTTGAAAAATCTGACTGACAAACAACTTGACAGCAAAAGTTTGACAAGCAGTTATGCCAACATGACTTCAGGGGACAAATTATGATGAATGATCTGTATATTGTTAAAATCAAATTTTGACATGGCATCCACAGAGGTTTCCTTGGAAATCATCGAATACACAAAAAAATGCGTTGAGGGGGGAAAATTTTACCTCGGTACAAAATGGACATCATGATATTGTTTTCCTTACTTTTGAATAAAAAGTATGCAATAAATGTGTTTTGAAGAAACTTGCGGAAATAGTTTATAAGTAATAAAGTCTTCACAAAAAAATTACGTACTTATTTTGTTTGCATTACATTAACAAACTTAAAAGCGTGTACAGTTGTAATGTAATGCAGCTAAAATGTAACGCATAAAATTGAATAATTTTGATGTGATCACCTAACTAATATATTAACAAGCAGTTTGCGCGAATTACTATAAAACGCATTTATTAGAAACTTTTTATTCAAAAGTAAGGAAAACAATATTATGATGTGCATTTTGCACCGAGATCCTCTAATGACTTCTACCCACCCCAATTATATTTATTGTATGGTTCGCGAGTAATAATATTATTTTCCTTTTTATACTATCTATAATTTGAGAGCACTCATTTTCCGCGCCAAGTTTCTCTAATCAGGACTTTTTCACTTTTATTTCCACTCATTTCAAGGGCCGAGACGGCAATTTTGATTAGACGGTGCTATGCAAATGTTACGTTGTAAGGAAAATTTGATGTAAAATTGTTTACTAAAAATAAAAACAAATTATCATCAAGACATACATCCCCGAGGGGGTGTCAGAGCTGTTAACGAATATGCACTGTCATAGAACAGTAAACACTCATAATATTATCTTTTCCCCGAAGATTTCAATGTCCCAACGTATGACGCTTTTTAGGGCATAATTCGTTTACCTCGCAGTGTTATCTTTCCTTCGCTGTCCGGACCACTTCACTATGTAAGCTGACTTTTGTCATAAACTAAATAATTGCTTTAGTTGATGTAGCCAAATTCATTCTGGAGACAAGGCAAGTGGACAGGAGCAATAATAATAATAAATTTGTGGGATATTACAGTAAAGAACACGTCAAGTTATACACTTGCAGTACCACATTATTAGTATATAGGTATAGTGAAGGAAATAAGATAGGTACAAAGTCCAATATAGGTATTATATAGCGCGATGTGTTCTTCGCTGTGATTTTCTGTTCCATCAAGTCATCTATCCATCCATCCATCAGCCCGTGTTCATCCACTGCTGGACGTAGGCCTTTCCCAAATTTCACCACTCATGTCGGTCCCCCGTCCTCATCCAGCCGCCACCCACAACGTCCTTCAGGTCATCGGTCCAGCGGGCACGAGGTCAGCCTATACCACGCTTTGCTGTACGTGGTCTCGATTCTAAAGCCTTTCGGCCCCAACGGCCATCATGTTGGCGACAAATATGGCCTGCCCACTGCCACTTCAGCTTACTGATTCTGCAGGCTATGTCGGTTACTTTCGATCTCCGACGGATCTCCTCATTTCGGATTCTATCCATCAGAGATACCCCAAGCATAGCCCGCTCCATAGCTCGCTGAGCGACCTTAAATCGGCGCATCAAGTGCCAACAATCAATCAAAAGTTGTATGTAAGTTACGCCTGTAAGCCTTACCCGAGTGGTAGAGCGCTCGCTTGCTAACTCAGAGATTGTGGGTTCAATTTCAGTTAGCGTGCTTCGGAAGTACGGCGATAGGGCTCAAGTCATCACCTATCACTTTTGGGGCGTGATAATCGTCAGCAAAAAGTGGGTGTACTATTTAAGTGTGGACTGTGACTTGTTCACATTTGGGAACACCTCTGAAACCGCCTCGGAGATTCATGTCGCGGCGATGTTTTTTTACGCAGCACAAAACGGAATCATCCTACTTAGAAGAGGAAGAGAAACACTCGAAATTCCAAAACGGAACAGAGCTCCGTAGATTAGCTATCATAACATGTCTGCTGTTGATATTCCGCCACTGTTGACTCAATGAGTCAAAATATTTAGATAATGCAGTGCAAGGTTTACGATTCTGTGGCGGCCATGTTTACATACATACAGATCACGTGGTTGCATCGTGTTGATTTCACGTGCGTTATTATGATGACGTATTATTACTTTTAGGGTTCTGTACCTCAAACGGAATCCCTGCAGGATCACTTTGCGTACAGTCTGTCGATTCAAGACCCTTTCTCTCGGCTCCCGTGAGAGATCAATATCAGGTTGAATGAAACAAATACCTCCTACCCGCTGTTAAAAAATCAAAACTCAACGCAAAAAAAGTTATTTCCCTTTTCGTAATCAGTTTCAGATAATGGAAACCGGTCCTTCCAGTTATCTTAGCAACTTTTGAATTCAGTTAGTTATTAATTTCTCTTATTACTTGACTAACTTATTTTGCGGTTTCGTTTTGTACATTTCATAGTTGAAACAAAAGTACAAAAATTTTCTTTGTTATTATTTTCTCTTTATTAATTACTTATTAGAATGCTAAGGAACTCTCAGGGCGTGGGACCTACTCGCACCGATTGCTTTTAAATTGCTATTGATGATTTTGGTCATTGAACGTCGAAAACATTTACCTTTTTACCAGTAGTAAACGATTTGTATTTTGTATGTTATTGTGCCCCGGGTAACTATACCTCGCCGCCCCAAGCCTTTGTTTGGGGCGCTAGATCTAGTAGAATTTTCATTTTGTTACCGCTCTGTCAATCGATGTCCATTGCCTGTTTTGAATTGTTTATCTACTGAGTTGATGTTGTACGCTTTATTTGGTTATTTTATTAATTGTATTAATATCGTAGTTGGTCGAAAGATAATCGTTATTTTTAATTTAATTCAGATATGAAAAACAGAAATCGTATTTAATAAAATCTAACACAGACATTTTTTTTGTAAATAAATTTATTTTCCGGGCGCAGTTGATATAACTACTCCTGCATAGCTAAGGACAAAAATAATATAGAACCATGGATGAACATTGTCTTTTGTCTCTCGATGAAACGTTAGACCAATGGAAATGCAGGTAAGCTTTATCACGTGATCATCGCCTCGATAAAACGACTCGTCGTGCGTGCCCATTGGTCAAACGTTTCTTCGAGAGACAAAATTGATCTATTCGTGTCATTTATGCTAGCTATACTGGCCATTGGATCAGGGCTAGAAGCGAGATTAAAAGGGGAGGCAGCCCCCGACCGGTCACCCCGGGCACTTGTGCCGTATGAGATGCGTACGTCCCTGCCTTCTTTTATGAAAAAGCTTTCCACAAGAACATATGAATTTCCTGGAATCCTGAAGTATTTTACAATACCTATTCGGAAACACCTCTAATATTGACATCCCATCAAGGATTTATATCGTAAATTTGTGACGATGATACCTCTAAGTATATTGTAAATTCGTTTGCAGTTATTACTATTAATAAAGGGTATTTTCAATCATAATAATACATCAACTTTGATAGAACCCGTTCACTTTATAAGCTTTTCTGTTTTCTGATAATTTAATTGCTTTATGTTGTGTTTTCCCGATCAAATCAAAAGACGTTGCCATATCGTCGTCGCAGAATCCGCGAAAACGTGTCACGTAACGGTGTAGAGTGTGAATGATCCATCCATTGAGCCCGGGGTTAATAGCGACGTTGCCAATTCGTGCTTCCATCACAAGATGTGCCTGGTAGAGACACCGGATTTTGCCCCCTTACTCAACTTACTTTTTTCTCGCCTTTTTACTTCTTTCCCAAAACGCTGATGTGAACTTGCTATCACCTCTTCCTTCATTGGATGACGTTCGGATTCATGCATTTCCATTTTGTTCTATTTATCTGGCTTCGGTGACCATTATAGTTTTCTTATAAGCCTTGATTGTTGCAAACAATGCGAAAGATTTTATTTTTATTTATATTACCAAAATTAGGGTGAGTGAGTATACGTCATAACCAAAACGATATTACAACTAAGATTCACTTTTATTATTAAGAGAAAACAAAATCCCGCGAAGACTGATTGATGGAGGTAACTAAAAGTTTGACAGAAACGTAGAGTTTTTCTCCTAAAATCAAATTGTGTCTTAGCTGTAATGCCTATCTCTTTCATTATTTATTTTTCGTCTATAAGAGCAGTTTTATAAAATCAAAAATGGTACCTTTGACTATATTGTTTTTATTTTGGTAAAAAAACTGCCTGAAATATTTTTTATAGTGCATTACAAACTATAGGTAGAAAAGAACAATTAGAAACAAATTTCAAGTAGCACAATATTTAAAAAACAATCCTTAGTCTAGGATTCGAACCTGCGACCTCTTGTTTACACGGCAAGTGCAGTACCGACTGCACCACGAGGTACTCATTCGTTGAATTTTTCCACCATACCGAATTTTTGTAACTATTTGATGTTACCAGCTTGTAATGCACATACTGAACGTTCACGAGGGCGTTACGTGATTTTGATTGTATGTTGATTGTAGGGTATCTAAAAGCGATGGATTTCTCTATAAACCATATAATCTTTCGTTAGTGACCATAATAATTTGCCTGCTGAACTGAACTCTTATCCAGAAGAACTTGAAATGAAACGTGACCTTGGAAGTCGACGGACGTCTAACGGGTTCAAGACCCGCCGAGGTCATAGGTCACAATTCTCACGTCCGATGTAGCGATAGCGTTAAATTCCTGGGTGCAATTTTAAGAGTTGGGAACTAATTTGAATATTTAATCAGGGAAATAATTTGATGCTGCAAAAAACGTTATACTCTTAGGTCGTTGTTATACCATACTGAGCCACATTGTGAAGTCGTGTTAATTTCAGTGGTTTATTGACGGAATCTTTTGAACTTCTTTGCTCTTAGGGTTCCGTACCTCAAGAGGAAAAAACAGAGCCCTTATAGGAAGGATCACAACTAAATATTTGTAATTAAATCATAAAAGTATGGTCTTTAACGGAGCCCTCGGTGGGCGAGTCCGACTCGCACGTGTCCGGTTACTAAGTTCAATACCTAGTTATTAAGAATATATTTTTCTATGAAGACTAGTGTTAAAAAAAGCAAGAAAAACATACAAGAAACCAGAACAATTAAATAAGTAGAGAAATAGCGGTTGGTTGATAGGAACTAGATAACTGAATTCCAATCAGAAAAAAACCGGCCAAGTGCGTGTCGGGCCACGCGCAATGTAGGGTTCCGTAGTTGACTGGTACATTTTACAAGTTGGTCTACTAATACAGACCGCGCCAAACTTCTAGTCCCATACATTAGAGGGGACCAAAAGTTTGGCGCCACCTCTACTAGTAAACCTGTAAAGCGTACTTAGCTGTGATAGTTTTCCTTATAACTTCATTATATATACTACTTCTGTGAATTTTTCCACATATTCATAAACAACCGTTTAACCGGCAGGGGGACACTTGACTCTAACAAAAAATAACACTTTAAAGCTTAATATTTCGCCAAAGTTTGGCCAAGTGTGAGTCGGACTCGCGCACAAAAGGTTCCGTACCACCACACATTACGGTTACGGAACCCTAAAAACATAACGATGACGATCTTTAAGATCTTAGCGCCATCTATCATCTTACTAATGAACCTAGGTGCAAAAAGTTTGATAAGCTACTCTTAGCGCCATGTTACCGCGGCAAAAGTTCAGATGGCGCTATTGGTAAAACGAGGATTATTGGGTTATTATTTGTCATGATAGAGGCCATAGCAACATGAATTCTGTGAAAAGGTTGAAGCTGTAAACCCTTGTGACAGATGGACAGACAGCGGAGAATTAGTAATGGTGTTCCGTTTGGCATCCTTCGTGTACGGAACCCTAATTTTTTTTGAAATATTTGTTCACTTGTTTCGTTATTTAATTACGATAACAATTGAAGAACAATAAAAATATACAGAGCGCAATCGTGTCTCGTAAATAAGACGGTTCGAAAAGATTCTCAATTTGTTAAAACGTTACAAAACCGACGCAGGTATTCAAATAAATGTAAAAATTTTAGCTCTTTTTACCTGCGTTAAAGTAGCTGTATGTCAGCTGTATTTTTCCGGCTTCCCTCTTTAGAATGTTCACTCTTCGCCACTATTATATTTTTATAATCAGCTTTTTAATATATATATATATTTTTTCTTACTTTAGTATTGAAGATATTTTGAACAATTTAAAATTTTTCATTTTTTTTGTACCGTATTATGTAGGCGAGTGAATGCTATTTGTGTGGAAAATTTCAAGTCTTAACTTTAACAGTGCTAAAGTTATGAGGCTGCTGTGACATACGGACGGACAACGTAGTCTCACCATAAAGGTTACTTTTGTACCTTTTAGGTACTACGGAACCCTAAAATCACTTGTACTAGTCCACAATTTATTACTTACCTATTTATCATTATCACCTGACGACGGTTTCGCCTTGCCTACTTCATATAATTGATATCGATCGAGGTTTCGAGGCTGCCATTGATCATAGTAAAATTAACTCTAACCCAATTCCGAAAACATTTCAAGAGTAAAACCGTTTCTATTCCACTCCATCACCAATTACTCTTAAAAGAGCCTACGGAAAGACGAAATACTCCCAAATAAATCCACATGTCATTCGCAATAAAAAACAAAAGACGAACGATTAGTGTTCTAACGAATGAGCGGTTGCGCAAAGGTGTTACGAAATACGCGACCCAGTTACGAACAAGAGCCTTTTGTTCGGCTATAGGGTTTGGAGATGCGCATTGAGGTTGCACCAATCGGCGTAGGATTCGTTTGTGGCCTTCTTGCAGCACAATGGCTGGATTGAGTAGTTTTCCAAGAAAACGATTTGCAATTTGTTTATTGGTTTTAAGGTTCCGTAGCCATTAGAAAACGCTTATAGGATCACTTTTTGTCTTTATTTTTTCGAACGGTTTGTTATATGTCAGGTAGAAACAAAAGTAAAAACGCTTTAAGTTTAACTTAATACGATACGGCTTTTCAAAGCATATTTTCATACTAAAAATCCCACTGATTTACTAAAAGATTATCAAAACAATAAATAATACCGAAAATAACTATTTTCTAATTCTTTGTACTCTTAGAAGTATACTTGACAAGGTAAAAAGTTCATTTTGTATTTGATTTCATACGTAATGATGATTTTTTGTACGGAACCCTTAGGGCACGAATTCTACGCGCACTTGACCGGATTTTATAATTAAGGCAACTCTATTCGCCCGAACTCCCATACTAGCGCAGTTTTCTGATCACATCCTTATTTATAGGTACTTGCTTATTATTTTTTCTTTTTCAACATATCCCATACATATCCATGACGTGAAACTAAAACATTTATCAAAATCAAATACATACAAAAGTTACAAGCGTATATAAAAGTCCTGGATCTTACACATATTTTGATGAATGTTTATGTACCGTAATGTCCTAGAAGCGATGCAACAAATCAAAGTTAGTTTCACAGTATATTATACTTTATACTATTCAAAACTATTTGTGTTTTATTTCGATTTTTGGGATATTTCTCCTGAAATCATAGGAAGACCCAAAACCATTCTCGAGTTTTTTCAAGACATGAATGTTGTCTCGCGTTAGCTTGCCTCTCACAGCGTGTTCGGTTAGTTCCGTACGAGCTCGGGAAGAACGTTCGGGCCAACCAATAACAGTCATCCGAACTTGAATGTAGAATGAAATAGCAAGCACAGCGACCACGTGCGCAACTGACTTCAAGCCACCGACTACAGGCTTCATAAACATGCTTTATGCTAAAAGGTTCATAAACATCCAGACGTCCAGACAAGCGTTATGGACTGACGGCGGGCAATGTGGTCGGTGACGTCATTGCTTCATTTGCATTTGAGTCCATTTTGAGTGGTCTGTTTGCTAGAGACCGCGCCAAGAGATAGATATAAATATATTCGTCATACTTATGTATACTCTAAGCCGTTATATCATGAACTGCTGGAAATGCAATGAGAAGTTCAAGTTTGATAAAAATATGAAAAAATGTAAATGTCACTTTGAAAAATCTTTTTTTGTATGACGCCAGCGTAGGCACTGCCTAACCTAGGGTACATGATTATGAAATAACTTGTATGAACAAGTTATTTTTATCGTCAAACTTGACCTTCTCGTTGTTTTTCCAGCAAAAAGTTATATGCACGCCACTGCCCCGAGGGGGTGTCAGAGGTGTTTCTGAGTATGGATAGTACACAATCGTACGCCCACTTTTCACCGACGATTGTTTATTAAGTCCACCGCGTTGGACCTCGCCGTTCAAACAAACGTGCCTTCGAAGGTATTCAGTGTTCGAACACAAAATAATGTTCCCCTTACAATTGCGTTCTCATATTTAGTAACAGAAATGAATTCCGTAATTGGCCATTGTTTCAGAATAGTTACCATTTTACTATATTTGCTTTGTAAAGTGCTGTGGATTTTAGTTTCATCTATACGTACATTATGTATGTCATACTCAATATTTTCGTGAAATTTTAAATGAAATGGATTACTAGGTTTTTTTTATTATCATCCTAGTGATCCAGGTCAACATACATATAAGTAGTATAGTAAATCACAATAATATTATAAATGCGAAAGTTTGTATGTTTGTTACTCTTTCACGCTGAAACGACTGAACAGATTTGGATGAAATTTAGAATGGATATAGTTTATACCCTAACTAAACAAATAGGCTACTTTTTATCCCGGAAAAAAGCATGTCGTTAAACCGAATAGCACGCGGGCGGAGCCGCGGGCAAAAGCTCTATACGAACCCAAAAAAGTTCTGCAGATTGAGGCATACACATTATATATATATATTTTTTTTCTTTGATTGGGATTTATTTTGTGACGCGGCCATAAAGCCAAAGGTAGTGGCCCAATTTATTCGGATTTTGGACCACTTTCAAGCTATTCACGTGGCCATGGTAACGGCACACCCGAACCCGAGTCACGGAAACGCACCAAACATTGCCAAAAAAATTAAAAAGAAACCAGTCAATTGCGAGTGGGTTGCCCTTTTTTACAAAATCTCTTTTAGGCTTTTTTGGGAATTGAGATCATTGACCTCTCATAAACAACTAGACTCACAATCTCGCTTGAAAAGTGTCCGCGATGCATCTTGTCACCACTATGGGGTGACAAATTCGAATGACGATTTCGTACAACTGACATTGCATCTTATGTTAACGACATAACGTCTTAATTTGGTTGAAGATTTTTGCTACTATGCACGTCGCACGTTCGGACACTTTCTGACGAACTTTGCTTAGAGACTGTGTGTCTTGTTGTTTATGAGAGGTCAATGTTTGAGATGTAACGTTTTGCAATTTCATCATTTTGGGAATTAACATTTTTGGTATTCAACATTTTTGAAAGGGTAACTGTAGACAAAAAGAAACTGGACGAGTTGATAGTTAAGAGAATTTGATAACTTTGGACGTTTTGTCTGCTCAGACTTTTTGATCTAGAAATGAAATTAAATATTTTAATTTACGTAATTTTAAATATGCAACAAGTCAGAATTTCAAATAGCCACTTTCTATATAAATGGCAATGAAAATATAATAATAATAACAAAAGTTAGGCTTACTTAAATAAAACCAGGGTTTGTCAAAATACGCAACCTGATCCTGGGTTACCTACAAGATTTACCTTATAGCGGCTATATAGGTGAGATTAAATCAACCGACCAAACTCATACTGGAGACTCGGTTAGTGATCAAGAACTAGGTTCAGTAATCCTTTTGAACAATTTCGAAAAAAAATTGTTTTTGCTTGGACTAGTTTAAGTACAATTCCTAGCGCAGCCACTAAGGGGCAAAAAAAACTTTTTTTTAGAATTTCACCTTGAGGGTCATTAAATCTTGTTCCTGATGACTAACCGAGTCTCCAGTATGAATATGGTCGGTTGATTTAATTTCACCTAGTAGATATAGCTCGCGCGTGTAACAAACGTTTTAACCCGAGAACCACTCAACAGATTTGAATGTGGTTTTTTATTATCATCGTAGTAACCCTGGTCAACTAGATTATTAGGGGTATCGATAAAATAACCGTAAAGCCGAAAACTGTCGATAATAGTCTCCACCCAAGCGAAGCCGCGGGAAAAAGTCAGTCCTCAATAGTTATAATCAGTTTCCCAATTTGATAATTAATCCACATTTCTGAGTACGTTACATGAAAATTACGAATGCGAACTTACAAACCAGATTAAAGTTAAAAAGATAAGCACCTCGCTTTGAGATTTCACATACACTTACCCTTTTGTGAAGCCTTCTTGAACCTTATTTCATGAAGATAAGGGTGAATATCGTATGGTTATAAGGAATACGCAATATTGTAACCTTGCTCTTTTTCACGTAATGTATGGAAACGGGTTAAGCACGAGGCGGCCATTTTCCCGCAATTTCCACAATTTTTCTGCTTGTTAAGAAGTCGAGTACAATTGTTATAAAGGGGAAGTTTTGTGAATGATTTTCTTATTTTTTTACGGTTTCTTCAAGAGAAGACATCATTAATTTATAATGTGGTTCCGCGGTTTTGTAGGCGTAGAATTGGTTTATTTTTGGAATAAATATAGCCTATATGCGAGCTCAGGTTACCATCTGCCCCTTTGAAAAAGTTTAATCGTCATTGGTAGCAGAGTTATAAGTTAACGAAAAAAAGCGGACAAGTGCGAGTCGGACTCGCCCACCGAGGGTTCCGTACAAATTAGTAAAAGTTTAAAAATAATCTACGAAAAGATTTGGTCACCCGTACAATTATGACCGCGCATACCGTTGCTTAATCTTGATGTTTTTTTTAAATAATTAATTACAAATGTACAGTTTTTTTTTTCCTATACTTGTAGTAGGTAAATTGCCACGCGTCGACCCTATGCGTTTATTATTCATGTTAGATCTGCTACTATATTATACGTCTGTGGTTTCAACTTGATATCTTTAACGGAGCCCGAAAAAAAGAGTCTTGCTTGACAGACGGACGGTTTTTTAATTTTGAGGTGCTGGACCGTAAAAAGGAGCAAGCGTGCAACATACATGAGCTTTTTAAACTAAACCCTAAAAAGCAATAAAAGAGAAAGAAAATTATTCTCTTCTCATTAGAAAAGCAAAGCGGCGCCGGCGTCATGAATATGCAGACAGGTGGGAAACTGCTGATCTGAAACCAACTCTATGCTAAAGCAATAAGAGTTAAAATAAGTTCTAATAAATAACCAGAGGTACAACATAAAAGCTTTGGAGTGAACTTTTAGAATTCCGCAGTAAATGGATTCGGTCAGTACATTCGTCACGTTTTTCTTTTTTCTTTATTTTGAGAATTACTATAGTGATTTTTACATAACATATTGTCACGGCATAAACCGCTGAGAGGGTGTCCAGCTGTTTTTACTAAAATAGCCTTGTTGACATTGTCGAATATAAACTGTCGCAAAATAGAAATTGAACTAGTAACAAAGTATTAATCCATGAAGGAGTGTGTATTTTATTTTCGGAAGATTTGGTATTTTTATTCGGAACAAAATGTGCGGTAACTTAATTTAAATTGCAGTACAAAAATTTTTTTGAAGCAGGTATATTGTGACTTTTTTTCGGAGGTTTTATTACAAGGCTAGCATGGCCGCGTAGTGCCATAAACAAATCACATTTATTTCATACGTTTTATTTTAAAAATAAGAAAAACCATCTTAAGTTATGAATACGGGAACGAGACGCGACGCATCCACCTTCAGCACCGATTAACAGCTTATAGCCAGCTCTCAAGGAAATTCTCGAGAAAACTTAACTGAGATCATAACTCAACTTACTCACAACTTAGATTGAATTCTTGAAGTTTTGATCCTCAACACTCTCCTGCGCCGGGTTCAAAGAGTTTAGCTGAAGAGGAGCAAAGCGTCAGGCTTGAGAAAATATAATAATTGCATTACTTGTGGAGAGCTGATTTTTAAATACCGTTGTATAAATAACGCAATTAACCAACGTTTTATATCGGTAGTAACCGGTTTTTTGTATAGAGGAAAATTAACCCAAATATGTTTTCCAAAACAAAACCTTAGATTACAATTATAAGTCAAAATGCATATAACAGCAATTGATAACAATTATTAATGAAATATACATTTTATTTTATCTACGAAACCGAATCTATTAAAATGTTTTAGACTGGTATTTTTATGACGTTCTAAAGGTCTACTGATGACTTTATTATTTGTGCAGCAAAATTCATACATACAAAATTCCATGCATACATTTATTTTATTTTTATCATGTTTTTATTAATCCTATATGAAACTAAAACTACGGTAAAAATATTGTTGAAAACAACGAGGTATTTGTTATTTTAAAATTAATATTGGAGATTATAATTATAGCACAGTTTAAAAACATAAATAAATGGCGAACCTTTGGGATGCGTGCCGTTGCATCACAGAGGATACATTTTTCTGTTCTGTGCGTTGCATAGTTGGTTCACGACAAAAAAAAAACTTCATACCTTGGTAGAAAGTTTCTGTACCTTGGCATGGACAGAAAAAAAACGTGTATTTCGGAAATAATAAAATAGGAAATGATTTATTTATCTCATATGAATAAATGTATATTTTACTCTTTTTGAGCCTTTATTTACAATATTTATATGGAAAAACATAAAAAAAAAAATTTACAATTTTCGATATATTTCGGTCCACGGTCCATACCGACCCATGGTCTCGTTTTATTTAAATGTTTGTTACTTAAAGCAAAGTTTTTTTGCAGAAATATATTAAACGCTGCTGTTTGTTTCGCCTTGGCCTATTGTAGGTACTTATACGCTTTTGAGGGGTTCCGTACGCGATAGGTGCCAAACGGGACCCTATCACAAAGCCTCTGCTGTCTGTCTGTCTGTCCGTATGTCACAGGGGTCTACAGCTTCAACCGTAATAGGTAGCTAGAAGAAATTTTCACAGAATAACTGTTATAGCCCCTGTCACAAAAAAAATAAAAATTGTAAACCACTTGAAACAAAAAACAAGCCTCTATAATGGTAGCGCCTGACAAACAATTTTGCACCCTCTAAGTGCGACCCCCAGTACGATCCCCGAGGTTTTCTGTATTTTTACATTTTAATTTTTTGTCGACCCTGAAGCCATATTAACACGTATTTTGTAAAAATTGTTAGGTGGTAGAGCTGATGCTGGGCTCGACTGTGGAGGTACCACCATCTTACTCGGAAATCCTCCCGAAGTTATTCGGGGGAGAGTAAGAGAACAGCTCTCACGCAAAACCAGGCGGCCCACCATTGCCTGGGACCGATGGATGGCGGTGTATTATATAAAACAGACTGGTGACGGGTAGCGGCGTCACTGGTGCAAGGGTTTCGGCACCGCGCTCACCAACCCGCCTGCCCAGCGTGTGTGAGTATGGGCATTTCTTCCGGGAGGACCGCCAAGAGTGGTGAAATCCTGGAAAGGCCTATGTCCAGCAGTGGACGAAACAGGCTGATGGATGGATGGATTGTGAAAATTTCAAATGGCTACCTACTATGGCTGACGCGCTGTAAACCCGTGTGGCAGACGGAACGCAGAGGCTTAGTAATAGGGAACGCTAAAAAGAAAACAAAACTGATAAAATGGATATAAATGAGCTTATTTTACTATCTGTAGTCTCTGCCTACCCCTCTGGGCGACAGGCTTGAGTATATTAATGTATGTATTATTTAACTAATGTGTCTGTAGATTTGACAATATGTAACATAGAACTTTCAACTCTCGCTATGTATTTTATTATCTTTGTTTGAGAAAAGGCACCCGAAGTCTAAAGGCAGTTGCATGCCTCGTGGTCTACGGGAAACTCATGCAACTGCCTCGAAACGTCGGGTGCCTTATTTCACACAAAAGGTAATAAAATATATTGCGGTAGACCCGTCTAAATAAATATTAAAATATGTAACAACACATTGTCAAAGATTCTGTCTCTTATGAACTATTACGTCCTAGTAACCATAGCAATTATAGACCATTTATAGACAGACAGACAGTATGACACAACAATGATAGGAAGTAGCGTAATTGTTACTATCACAATGGTACAGACGTGTCAGTTTGTTACCGCTGATCGAAATATTTGTCGGTTTGAGCTGTTAAATCAACTTGATCATTGAAAAACAACAAGAAAAACCGGCTGAGTGCGATACGTTCCTATAAAAACGGCAAAAAAAATCATGTCTATTGTAAGGGAGTGCGCGGGTCCGACTCGCACTTGGCCGGTTTTAGTATTTGTTGTTATAGCGGCAACAGAAATACATCATCAACTGCCTAACTATCACGGCTCATGAGATACAGCCTGGTGACAGACGGACAGCGGAGTCTTAGTAATTAATAGGGTCCCGTTGGTTACTCTTTGGGTACGGAACCTTAAAAACGGTCAAGTGGGAATAGGAATCGTGCTGAGGGTTCCGTATGTAGCGTTTAAAACACAAACTTATTCCACGTGCTGTTATGTGTATGACGGAGTGTCACAGATGAATCCGAGTTTGGTCTGTCAATTGAAAACTTCACCCTCTTTCCCCCAAAGATTTTTACAGCCCAACAACGTGATAGAACGAGTTCAATGTACTCTTTCTTGCACATATGCAGTAAATAAAGTAAATTTCTCAATGCGATGCTAAATTAAATATGTATAAAGCTCTTCATAAAGTACTGTAGCGAGAATATACAATGTTTACAAATTAACTTATTACAGTCTATAAAATTTATTACAATCAAAGCTTCTTAAGAATATTAAACGATTGTTTAATTGAGATTACTTGAGGAGGTAGGACGACGAGAACTTTTTTTAGGGTTCCGTGCCTCATCATGGTAAACGGAACCTTTATTTGATAATTTTGTTGTTCGTCCGTTCGTTATGGCTCTTTTTCCCATCAACTGCTTGAGGTACGATCAAGGTCTAAGGTCTATGTTATGGCCTCATACTGCTACAATCTTGGAATTTGTTACTAAGGGAGTAAAGCGAGGTCTTTTGGCCAGGGTTGCCAGATGGCGAGATGGGATTCTCGTTCTTAAATATGTTAAATCTTCGTTAGAAAACTCTCGTACACTCGTATTTTATTTATAAAAAATAATGTTTGTAGTTAATTGTCCAGTTCATTGTAATTTCGTAACTGATTAATTATATATATATTATTATTTTATCAATAACCATTGTATCCTAATAATGCTGTGTACGCCTGTCATAGATGGCAACACCAGATAAAAGCCCTATATTTACTTTTTTGAAAGTTTGTGTTGACATTGTTGGTGTAACTTTTTTGTAATAAATAAATAAAAAATAGTAAACAAAAGTTACGTAAGTATATAATCAATACACATATTAAAAAAATTGTAACGAGCCCGGTGGCGGTATATAGTATATTTTTTGAATATTGTAATGATAGTGGAGATAGTTATAAAATTCGATACCAAAACACGTTTTTTTAATTTTTGTCTTTGCTTTCATGTACGAGAATTCTCGTCTACGTCTGGCAACCCTGCTTTTGGCATAAGTGAAGAAAATCATTAATTAATGCGAAAATTATAAATTCCGAGTTTTATCTGTAACAAATAATACTTAAAAATATTTGAGCTACTTAATTTTGCAGTTTCTTTTATTAATTTTGTACGTAATGTTTATATTTATTGTTCAAATAAAAAAAAAAGTTATTTGGTTAAGGAGTACAGAACCTTTATGTCACGAGTCTAACTCGCACATCATCTTACTTTTTGCTTTTTCGGGCTAAGATTTCGCATGTAAGGTTTTGATGAAGCACTAAAAAGCAAAGTCCTAGTTTTTGAAGAGGCGTAACATTTAGTCCCACATCTCCTAAGGGGCTGAATCTAGCGCTAAACCTAGCGGCACTCAAATTAACGAGTTGTGCAAGCGGTCATTAGTGCATTCTTGTGAATAACTAGCGCAATGTTAGTGCTAGATCTTGCTACATTTTCTTGTTGCAACTCGAACGCTGTTGCTAACTGCTTCTGCTTCTTTATCTATATATCTTTATCTAAACAGTTCCATGACTGACAGACAGACAACGCCTAAGCCGCTCTGAATAGAGAAATATGAAACTTGGAGCATAACCTCTGTAGAGGTGCTGCATGATGAGTTTCATACACTACTAAAGCTGGGGCGCTATTGCTAGGGGTTACTGCTAAGGGATGGTTACTCCGAAGAGAGCTAAGAACCAAACCCAACGAGTGATGATCGTACACTGTTTTATTTGTATTCTGAAACGGACTGAAAATTCATGTAATTGGTTTCCGACGAGTAAAACGGACTGACTGCGGCGTCACTTTCGGCACCGCGCTCACCAACCCGCCTGCCCAGCGTGTGTGGGTATGGGCATTTCTTCCAGGAGGACCGTCAAGAGTGTCGTAATCCTGGAAAGGCCTATGTCCAGCAGTGGACGAAACAGGCTGATGGATGGATGGATGGAGTAAAACGGACTGCTTATGATACTACTCGTATATGATATGTAAATGATAATTATGTGAAATTCACGCGGATGAAGTCGCGGGCGTCGTCTAGTATGCATATAAATCGTCACGACATGAATCCCCGAGGGGGTGAGGTATCAGGTTTCCGGAAATGTACAGAAAGTCACCGTAAAAAACCAACGTTCCTTAAAGAAACACATACGATTTTATTATAATCATTTAATTTATTATTAAAATATAATATACATTATGTATTACAAGTTAGTATTTATGTAGATTGATCCCGTAATATCGTATATTTTTATTTGTATAACGTTTTTATTTGTTTTTGTTTCAGGTACGGGATTTTTACCATCATTTCAATTGGCCACGACATTTTCCACAAAATTAAAACGAAATTAAGAACCCATTTTATATGGTGACTCTAGCTTTGCTTTGGACATCGATTATCTTTATTGTAAGTTAATATTGTATTATTATTTTATTTCAGAGGTTCTCAAACTTAGTTCATCTAGCGCCCACTTTGAAAATCAATTACTTTTCAGCTCCCTCCATTTTTTTTTACTTTACCACATCTTAAAAACCACAATGACATTCATTACTTTAATTAATTTAATTATGGTGTGTTATTTATTAGTCTGGTCTGGAATTTAAACTTACATTCTAAACGAGTTTTTACCAGTAAGATCAATTAAAACGCTATTCTTTTATTAAAATCAAAAACAAACATAATCAATATTAATTTAAAAAATAAATCTAATTTGAAGAATGAATCTGATGATTTTTAACAAGTTTGTTGATATCGGGTTCGAAAACGAATGCTATGTTAAATATTTTTAATTTTTAGACATCCAACAGGGCAGATTATGAACTAAATAATTGATGTTATAATATAATCGATGTTACGTAGTAGGCAGGTTTTAATTTCCGTCAATTAAGTAGATGAAATTACAAAAATTACAAATCAGCCATCGCCCCGCTAAACCTTTCAACACCCCTCAGTTTAAACAAATTATAACAAGGGGGCGTTATCGCCCTCTTGAGAAAGACAATATCTACTTATTAGAATATAAAAAAAAAAATTACAGTTACATTTGTTTGCAGCCGCAGCAACTGAGTTTTTCTTTCTTTCTCACTACGTGGCCTTTTTAGGTTTGGGAATGATGGCAACATTAACAAGGCTGAAAAGCACTTATATCCAAGGCCGTTAAATTTATTTATTTTATTTTATAGGCACACTTAATGTAGAATTAGGATTTTAATGTGAAATCCATCGCTTATCTTTTCTAGTTTGTAATGCACTCTAATAATAACACATTTGCTTTTATTTATTTTATTAAATGGGTGTACAAAATTTCCTTTTTCATTTATTTGTATAATATTTAAATTATTAGGTAATTTTATCATCAATTTTTATCGAAGTTTTCGATTAAACCATTTACTCACGAAGGTATTAAATATAATAAATACAAAATGTATATAAGGTTCTACAATTCAAAGTGTAAAAAAATTAACAGATGATAGAGTACCCCTAATAGACCACATTCCACCGAAAAAAAAATTTTTTACACCCTCTTTTATTACCTTTCCATAGAAATTTAGTCAGCTGATTGAACCACTTTGTACGGGGAAGTGAAAAAATTATTTGAGCAAAAAAATTTTTTTCTTCGGGAATTTGATCAGTTAACGATACATGATCTACCCTAGAATTATATTCACTTATTATTAGAGGACCTTATATAATACATAAAAAACGACATTAAAAAAAGAACATATTGTACATAGGCGAAACTTATTGCTAATAGCAATAACTACCAGGAACCCTTACTAAAAAAAACATATCCGCACATTAATTACAAATCTCATGCTTTCTTTTAATTACCACTATCTTTTCCGGTCCCTTAATTGCCAATCTGTTAATAGGTGTCAACATTAAAATGTAAATTTTACATTATGATCAGCCTTCTTTCATATAAATTATTTATTTACATACATAAGTGGGGTTATTTCTCTACGAACATTAATTTATAGTCTGGTGGTTTTGTAAATTATTCATTTAAAAAACTTTTTATTTTCTATTATTATGAAACCAGTTTCTTTAACGGAGAGGCTCATAGTTGACCTTTGAATTATCTAGTATTTCGCTTTATAAGGTGACTTTAATTTATACGGCCAAACTCATACTGAAGGCTTGGTAAGTGATCAGTAACACTAATTTCGCAAAATTAAATGTTGACGTCCTATAGTAATTGACTCGGGGCTGGGCTTGCGTTTGTAGCGAACACGAAAAGAATAATTCACAAGTTTCACAAAAAGGGTCATCGAACCTTGTTACAAAGCACTTACCGAGTCTTCAGTAAGAATATGGCTGGTGTAAATAAAAGTCACGTTATATAATGATTGCTTGCTAATAGCTGTACAAAATAATATAATGGATTTTTTTAACACTTTGCCCTGCTAGAGGCCATAGTAACACATATGCTGGCTACCTTAAACAGTAGAAGCTGTAGACCCCTGTGACAGACGGATAGAAGGATAGCGGAGGCAACAGGGTTCCAATTTGGTACCTTTATTTCGGGTACAGAACCCTAAAAACGGTAGTTTTGGCTTCAGTATAACTCATTTCATTTGAAATTTTTAATACATATTCAATGTATAGACACGACTTTTTATTACTTTATTGTTAGTATAGATATCTAAATTGCTATAAAGTTTATCTTAAGCACTTCTTGGAATCATTATTATATTTTCTATTCGGTATTTCTCAGAAACGGCTGATCATTGAAACCTAAGAATGGCCCATAAAGAAAGACCATTATCATAATAAAGAGCGCTGAAAGATCAAAAAAATAATTAAGCATAACTTTGAGGATTGTTGTGAAAAAAAAAACAGTTTACTCCGGTTACATTATATTAGCTATTAAGCGTTAAAGCATTTAAACGTGCTTTATGTAGTAAACTCGAAACTTTTTTCACTTAATTAGTGAAGCGAAGAAAAGCGATCCGCGCATAGCTCCTGTACTATTAGCATACTAGCCTCTGCCCCGGCACCGCCCGCGTTTTTTCAATCTCTGCCCCGTTTTCGGCTTGACGGCTAATTTATGAACACCTCTTAGCTTAATGTTGACCAGGGTCACTATGATCATAGACAAATAGTTTGTGTATACTATGGTAATAAAGAAAACCTCATTAAAGAAAAATTCAAAAAATTTTAGTTTTGGCTTCAGTAATAAAAAAACCAATAACTCATTTCAATTTAAAATTTTGAATAAATATTTATTGTTCAGATACGACTTTTTACTAATAGATTATTGCCTAGGACAATAAGTAGTCAGAGGTGACTGTAATACCGGAAAAGGGCCAAAAACGCCCGGAATAGAAGAACTTGGTATAATTAGATTTATGGGTGTGGAAGAGCTGGACGGAAAAGGTGTGTCAGAGTCGCAGCAAATGGAAACATGTAGTCTCGATCTACCCCTCTGGGAGACTGTATGATAGTAGTGACAAATAATTGAAAATAATTATAAATTTATGTTAAAAAAGTATATGTAATAGGCATGATGACTAAAAATTTTTTATTAGTCCGTCAGTTAGATTATCAGAAAATATTGGACACGTATTTTTTCTTTTTTCAATTTAACAAAAAATTATGAAGATATAGCCCGCTGAATTTCCGCGTGACGTCACATCTAGGCACAATTTTTCTTAGAAGTGACGTAATTTTCCCTCACTCACAAAATTTGACGCGCTTTATCTCTGTCATTTTTTGTTAGATTGACAAAAGAAAAAATACGTGCCCAATATTTTTTGATAATCTAAACGACGGACTAAATAGAATAATATTTTGTTTACCCTGTGCAGAAGCCTATTCTTATCTGTAAGTATACTAAAATTAAAGATAATATAAAAAACAACTCTTGATTTTTATCTCGCAGCAAAATCCAACAACAAAGCAATGAGAAAGTAATGACAATGACAGACAAACAGACTGACGGACGAAACGAAACGTTTGTAGACATTTTTTAAGCTATCGAAAACGATTCAGAAGCAATTAAAGCGAGATCACTGACGCAGCCAGATACTGGGATACGATCTTGAGATGTTGGGCCAGGGGAGGAGAGGGAAGCGGTAGCGGTTTGTTGAGAGAAAGCGGGAAATAAAGGTCGACACCCGAACTTTGTACCTACCCAAGATAAAGTAAGATTACGAATAGTGAGAATAGTGGTCTAATTGAGTCAAAATAAGATTTAAAAATTTTCTCATATTTATTTTTACTATTTGGACCAGATCAAAAAGTGAGGTAAATTCATAATCCTTACAATTTAGGTGGTTAAACCGAATCCCGGTGCAAAATGCACATCATAATATTGTTTTCCTTACTTTTGAATAAAAAGTATGCAAAAATTGCGTTTTAAAGCAATTAGCGGAAATCGATTACTCACAGTAGGGTTCTCGCATTAAAATTATGTTATCTTACATTTTGATAACATTAGATTACAACGATAAATACGCTTTTAAGTTTGTTAATCGAATGCAATCAAAATGTAAATCATAAAATGATAGAATTTGAATGTAAAACCCTAATTATTACTAAATTTTCGCTAATTGCTTTAAAACGCAATTTTCGCATACTTTTTATTCAAAAGTAAGAATAACAATATTATGATGTGCATTTTGCACCGGGATTCGGTTTAACCACCTTAAATCAGTTAATTTATAACATGAATATGTGGATAGCAATGTTTATAAACTATGATTATAAATAAATGAACTGAAACTGCAAATTAGCAGTTTTTTATTGGTTACAATTTTATGAAGGAATTCTATGAATAATTATTTCATAATAAAGTAGTCTAATCTGTAAGAGGGATTTGAGTCACAATCTGGAATGTAACTAATTGTTTTAGCGGTAATGCGAGTTTCGATGATTTACACATAAAAATCACACAAAGAACTAAAATAGAACAGAAGCGAACTATTTCTAAAAATTTATCACCATGTTTTATCCTTTTTTACGCTTGGCCACTACCGCGCCTAAAGGATCGCCTGGATCTAGAATGAGCACATTCACCCAGAAAGTGTGAGAATGAAAACAGGCGAGGTGTTAATCAGACTGTCCAGGGACTTCCGCAAAATCTCGTTGTAATAAAAGTTTGTAACGGACGAATTACTGATATATTTATTTATCTATTTCCTTTTAATATTGGTAATAAAATATTAAAATAACAAAAACAGATTTTGCAATATTTTTCGGCTTCTTCTATGAGGCTGTCATCAGTCGAATTCTTGTCGATTCGACTGATGACGGCCTCGTAGAAGAAGCAGAAATATTCAGAAAAATCTGTTTTTATTATATTAATATTTTATTAACAATATTTAAGGGAAATAAAAGGCTAAATATAGCAATTATTATGTTTATTTACTTAACTTTCTAACAGCTTATGATTACGCAGGAGCTCAGCCCATCTCCTACTTTAATGACGTCAGTGGCGAATTCTATCGCTTATTTAATAGCCACAAGCTAATTAAGTGAAGGCGCTCACGCCGCGGGTGACAAGCGGCTTCCCTGGCTCAAGTCGGACTAAGTGTTGTCCAACTTTATATTACTATGTACTTGCTATATTATTACATAAACTATTGTCTTTGGATTACGGATTAGGTAGGAGATTAGCCGTAGTATTAAGAAATTTCGAGGCCATATTATTATATTGTGTCTAGATAATTCTAAAAATTCAACTTTATTTTCGACTAGCATTTGCCCGTGGCTCCGCCCGCGTGTTATTAGGTTTAACAACAGGCTTTTTTTCGGGATAAAAAGTAGCCTATGTGCTAAGTTAGGGTACAAGCTATATCCATCCTAAATTTCATCCAAATCCGTCCAGCCGTTTCAGCGTGAAAGAGTAACATACACACACACACACACACACACACACACACACACACACACACACACACACACACACACACACACATACACACACCCTAACTTTCGCATTTATAATATTAGTGTGAAGTGTGATTCTATTTGGGAGCACATTTACCCAGCTTAGGTATGTCCGAAAAAAGAAATCATTTTTTGGCACGATCATACTTCGGAATCCTCAAAACTCTTTCCTAACCACAAAACTACATAAGTTTATATTTTGTTTGCTTTGTGGTATTTTGACCATATACCTGAACCTTGTCAGAATTCCAAATCCCTCACCCCAAAATATCCTGGATTCGCCGTTGTCACTATGGACACAACTAGATCTTGAAAAAACGTTATAAGTATAACAATTTATTGAAGATGACGTCTTTAACGTTATAAAGTACGTTATAATGGTCTGGGTAAATTAAAATGCATGCATGTGTTTAATAAAATGCTACGATTGGTATTAGCTGTAGGTCTACGGAAATTATGGCTGCTGATGCTGATGCTTGCCTGGGACCGATGGATGGCGGTGTATCCAACCCCAATTACAGAGCCTCATATAAAACAGACTAGTGACGGGCAGCGGCGTCAGGGTTTTGGCACCGCGCTCACCAACCCGCCTGCCCAGCGTGCGTGAGTATGAGCATTTCTTCCAGGATGACCACCAAGAGTGGCGAAATCCTGGAAAGGGCTATGTCCAGCAGTGGACGAAACAGGCTGATGGATGGATGGATAAGGTGACATTTATTTATGCAGCCAAATTTATACTGAAGACTCGGTAAGTAGCTGGTATTAAGGGTCACTTTTTGTTTTTTTTTCCTGTTCCTTACAAACGCAAGCCCAGCCCTGAGTCAATACAATGAAAAGTTTAAATTTTCTTTTTGAAATTACGCAAAAAATGTTTTTGGTGCGTGATACTCATCACTTATCAAGCCCCCTATATGAATTTACCTGCTTAAATAAAAGTCACCTATTATCCTGAGTTGAGAACACAAGAAAAAGTACAAAAACTATAGGACAAAACCAGTGACCTCTCATAAACAACGAATTCTTACAACTGACATTGGATCTTATGTTAACGACATAACGTCTTAATTTGGTTGAAAATGTTTGCTACTATGCACGTTACAGGTTCGGACACTTTCTGACGAACTTTTCTTAGAGACTGTGTGTCAATAGACAAAACCAAATCATTTGGATTTGTACGAATAATACAATTCCAAGAAATCCTTGAAGGCTGCTTACACGTGCTCCTATAAATGTTTATTATGACAATAAAGAAAGAGAATCATTCTTCTATGGGTAACACATCTTCAGATCAATATTTGTTTTAATATACGTAGTCGCAAACTAACTTTTCGCAAAAAAGCCGCATTTTTATGTTCTTTGTATCTTCTTGCGATGGATAAATGTGTTTAAAATATTAAAAAATATTTCTATCATAGTTTAGTTTTTAGTTAAGGTGGTAGCGGAGGGTCTCGTTGCAAAATGAACGTCATAATATTGTTTTCTATACTTTTGAATAAAATGTTTGCAATAAATGCGTTTTATAGCAATCCGCGCAAACTGCTTGTTAATAGTTAGGTGATAACATGAAAATTATTCAATTTTTGGCGTTAAATTTTAGCTGCATTACATTACAACTGTAAACATGCTTTTTAGTTGTTAAAGTAATGCAAACAAAATGTAATACATTAAAATACGTAATTTTTTGTGAAGACTTTATTATTACTAATCAATTTCCGCAAGTTGCTATAAAACACATTAATTGCATACTTTTTTTTCAAAAGTAAGGAAAACATTATTATGATGTACATTTTGTACCGAGGTAAAAAGTTACTCCCCTAAGAAAGTCGTTTAATCCAGTTGTGTTTTTTTAAATATTAGTATATTAGTATATATTATAGAAAAGTAAGGTTGATATTTAATAAAAAAAAGTTTGTCCGTTTATTACTTGAATACCCCATATTATTAATGCAGATCTGTGTGCCTAGCACGCGCCAGTGCTACTGTGTCTATCTATCCTCCTTGCGCTCTTACGCATACCATGTTTGTCAATGAGCGAGAAAGCAAGTATGGTGAAAACATACTGTATCGACGGCGCGTGCTGGACCCCCTGGTCTGGTAAGCCTACTACAAGGGTTGACATGTTTTAAGTAGGATTAAATACTTCATGCTTACTTAACTCTTTATTTCCATTTCATAACGAGTGCTTACCAACCATGAGGAGGAAGCTGTTGAAATATAATACTTTAATCCGATGATACCTCTTTGTGTGAGAAGAGCCGTTTAAAATAATGTCGAAAGAGTTTATCATTTTTGAACGGTTTGTCTATGGTTGTTTAGTGAGCGAGCAACCTTATTTCTTGGTAGAAGGTGCAATCGAGGTTAGTTCCACTGACCAATTTTTCGCTCTTTTTACTCAGTGGAGGTGAATATTAGGTCAGTGCAGTTTTTCCTAATACTGCCTCCAAAGTAACGTTGATTGATATAACAAAATTCATAGATTTAGAGATTAGGTAAGTGATCAGTAACACGGTTCAATGATAATAAAAAGGCCGATTTTGTTTGTGTTTCGAACTGCCGATGTTCAGGAGGGTTTTGGTTTAGATTTTTTATTAAACTTTTGGTATCACCGTATTTGTATAGCTTTGTGGCTCTAGTACATAGCTATCTCTATCCTATTTACAAAACCAATGCCAATGACTCATTGTCGTGTCGTTCACTCTATACGTGCATATTTATTTATACTTTCAAAACAAACCTTAATAAGAATGCTGTAAGGGTAGGTTTTAATTGAGAGAATGGAATGAATAAGTTTGCGAAAGAGTTCAGTCGATCAATGAGGTTAAATTACATGGAGTCTTAAACATAGGAGTAGCTAAGAGATACAGCTACAGCCCCTAGATTATTATCTTTGAGTCGGTTGCCAACTGGTTGCCAAACATAGAAAACATAGATATACATAGAATTCCGATTATCTAAGGATACGTTCGTACTTAAAGTGACGTCACAGTTCGTGAACAATTCAATACACACTGAAGGCAATTTTGAAAGTACAGTTTCTATCTATGTTTTTAGTGTTTGGCAACCATTTGGGAACCGATACAAAGTTACATAACGTCGTTCATATTGCAAAAGATCCTATGCCATCCGAGGTCAACTTTACAGGAGTGCAAAAAAAACTGATATTGTCCAGTGTTCATTGTTAGAGTTGTAAAATTCGTATTATTCCTTTTTCATTGTTTTTTAATGACATAGAACGAATTGAATCTTAAAACATCCTTTTTTACATAGGACCTTTTGCAATATGAACTACGATAATAGGCTCGCTGGTCGCTATTTTGGTATGGCTTTGAATCGTGTTCATTTTAGCGACGTCTAAAGTGTATTTTCGTACCCACAGAATACGTACAGCTTTTTGATAATACGTACCTATTTGAAATTCCAATTATTACAATGCCCATGGATAATTTATCCTTATTTTGAATAACACTGTCTCTGAGGTCTAGCGGTTTGAACATCTCGCTAGACCACAAATCTGTCTCAAGTTCAAATTCCACGGGCACATTCTGTGTTCAATCTGCGTGCTTCGAAAGGCACGTTTAGCTGTGGGACCCAATTTGTGCCCGAAGTACGGCGATAGAGCTTGAAAAGTAGGGTATTCATGTAATATATCGCCAAGCGAAGCGAGTGAGTTCTCAGAGTCTACTTGAAGAATCCGGCGTTTGTATGTATGTATGAATATTTGTTCGACGATAACTCGAGTATCGTTGATCGGAATGTCATTAAATATGGCAGGTGAGTAAATAAGGCAAAAAGATGTTTTAAGTTCAAACATGAGCCAAATCGGTCAAGCGCGAATCGAGCGAGCGTGAATTCACAGT
The DNA here is from genome assembly GCA_910592155.1 of Ypsolopha scabrella. Classification (NCBI taxonomy): domain Eukaryota; kingdom Metazoa; phylum Arthropoda; class Insecta; order Lepidoptera; family Ypsolophidae; genus Ypsolopha; species Ypsolopha scabrella. The sequence continues at coordinate 4,209,800 of OU342972.1, read as the reverse complement.
TCGGGGCGAACTACAAATAAATAAAAGCACTCGGGAGGTAAGATGAAATAGAAGTGAGATATCCATAGTCACATTATATTTGAGCAGAGTTTCAACTCTGAAGATCGTAGCAAGACTGACGTCACTTTTCAGCGGGGGTGTATTTATAGCTGACTACAGTGACATCACTCATGACTACCCACCAAACCAATACCACTATAGCAACAAAATACTCATGATAACTCTAAATACTCTTCAAGCAAAATGATAACTGTGCAACAAGGTATCTTACCATCTAGATCGTGAACATTATACGTGGACGCACTATAAGTTTCCGGAATGAATATGAAAAAATACTATTAAAGGTACAAAATTAATTTATTGTTTTTCAAAATAATCTCCCTTGGCGTCTATGCACTTTTTCATTCGATCAAACCAGTTTTGAAAACTTTTGTGCCACTCCCCTGTGGTGACCTCTGAAACGTGTTTTTCATACTCCTCGACAGCCTCTTCTGGTGATGAAAATCGTTGACCGCGTAATTGGTTCTTAATTTTTGGGAACAGAAAAAAGTCACAAGGTGCCAGGTCGGGACTGTATGCAGGATGACTCATGAGTTCTACATTTTTCGTCTTCAAAAAGTCGTTTGTCTGTCTGGCCGTGTGAGAACTAGCATTGTCGTGGTGCAGGATGATACGGCGTTTACGGTTATTTTTACGGAGTTCGTCAATAACTTCCGGCAAACAAATGGTCGTGTACCAGTCACTATTCACGGTACGACGATTCTCTAAAGCAACAGTAGCCACGTGTCCAGTTTTATTAAAAAAAGAAGCAATCATCCGCTTAGATGCACTTTTCACGCGCGCCACTTTGGTTGGTTTCGGCTCATCTTGAAAGACCCATACGCTCGATTGCTGCTTTGTTTTGGGATCGTAGCAATAAATCCATGTTTCGTCACCTGTTACTATGTCCCACACCAAATTTGACGCACCTTCGTTGAATCTGGTAAGCATGGCACTGCACCAAGTGACGCGGTCCGTTTTTTGAGCCTCGGTCAAGTTGTGTGGGATCCACCGCGAGCACAGCTTTCTCACACCCAAATGTTTGTGTAGGATTGATTGTATTTGACTCATGCCTATTTCTAAGGATGCGCGAATTTCATGGTAGGTCACATGCCTGTCTGTTTCAATCATACGGCGCACAGCATCGATGTTTTTGTTGGTCACAGCGGTGGACGGCCGACCATCGCGAGATTCGTCACTGAGATTGATACGACCACGCTTGAATTCTGCAAACCAGCTATAAACAGTCGTCTTGCATGGTGCTTCATTGCCCAAAGCTGTTTCAAGCCGAGCGATGCTCTGTTGAGCTGTCAAATTACACTTAAAATCGTAGAAAATCATAGTACGAAAATTTTCCCGAGTTAAATCCATGTTGATGCAGACACACAATTTTTTAAATGGCGCCACAAGGTAAAAACAAAAGACAGTCAGATGAAACAAACTGCATTCTACAGCCAAAGAGTTCTATTTTCAAATGTTGCAATAAATTCCGGAAACTTTTAGTGTTACAATACAATACAATACAATACAATACAATATTCTTTATTGCACACCAAAAGAGAAATAAAAAACAATAAATTTTAAAATATAAGTTAACAGGGTACAATTGGCGGTCTTATCACTAAAAGCGATCTCTTCCAGACAACCTTTGGATGGAAGAACTCTTAAAAATGAAAAGGTGTATAGGCGGTGCACAGAATAACAGTTTTTAAAATAAAATAAAGCATTTTGATTAAAATGTAAATATATAATATACATAAACAATAAATAATTTTATATATATTTATAAATATGTATTAATATAGGGACAAATAGAAACAATGAACTTTAAGATCAAAGTGAAAGATAATGCTGTTTGACTAGGGTTTTGAATGACTGTAATGATGGAGCTTGTTGTATTGTGAGAGGAAGAGCATTCCACAGATGTACAGCTTCAACAGTAAATGAGTTACTGTAAAAGCGCGTAGTATGAGTTGGCACTGATAGGCGAAGATTTCCAGATGACCTCAGATTTAGGTCGTTCTTTTTAAGACGAAACACAAAGCGATCTTTTAAATAAGAAGGATATACAGGATTAAATAAAACAGAATAGAGAAGGAAAAGAATATGAGACTTGCGACGAAGACGGATTGGGAGCCACTCAAGCTGAGAACGAAATTGGGAGATATGGTCATATTTGCGTAATCCAAATATGAACCTAATAGAAAAATTTTGAAGACGCTCGAGTTTATTAAGTTGCTCTTCGGTAAGATTTAGGTAACAACAGTCTGCATAATCTAGAATTGGAAGTAGGAGGGATTGTGCAAGCGCAACTTTGGTAGCAGTTGGCAGGAAGTTTCGGAGTCTTTTTAGAGAGAAGGCAGAAGCAAACATTTTACGGCTAACCTCATCAAGTTGTGGACCCCTGGAAATATTCCAAGATTTTTCACTTTACGGCTATAGGGAACATGGGTACCATCAATAGTGTTACCTATGTAATTAAAACTTTACGTAAAGTTGTATGAATCTAGTGTCACCGTTTTTGTAGGCTACGTAGCTCTATTACTAATATCTCTATGACTGTGGCTGTGAATTACTGAACCGAAAACTATTAAACTTTCTTATGTCCATGCGTCGACGTGCGTGTCAGCACGAGATACTTGATCGACACGTGACTGATATTACCGAAGTTTTGTACTGAAAAACATTTTTAATTGTTCCGTGTATTATGAGAATACGAGCAACCCAAGAACAGTTCGTTGGGCCATCCATCCATCAGCCCGTGTTCATCCACTGCTGGACATAGGCCTTTCCCAAATTTCGTCACTCATGTCGGTCCTCCGTCCTCCTCATCCAGCCGCCTCCCGCAACGTCCTTCAGGTCGTCGGTCCAGCGGGCACGAGGTCGGCCTACACTACGCTTTGCTGTACGTGGTCTCCATTCTAGAGCCTTTCGGCCCCAACGGCCATCATGTCGGCGACAAATATGGCTTGCCCACTGCCACTTCAACTTACTGATTCTGCAGGATATGTCGCTTACTTTCGATCTCCGACGGATCTCCTCGTTTCGGATTCTATCCATCAGAGATGTTGATTGAAGATGATCGTTGGGCCGACTATACAATTTTACGTACCAAAAAACGTGTGATGAAGAGTAAATGGGCTATTTCTCAGCGAGCGCGCTTTCAACAGGCGTACCCGTAGTAAAGGCCAAGCGAATATCCTAAAAAAAAAAATTTTAATATTCATACTGAAGACTCTGTAGGTGCTGGGTAGAATCGATGACGCTTTTTGCAAAATTCGCAAATTAGAATGTTGTACTGCCATAATGATTGATTTGAGACATGCTTTTACAGGAAACACCATTGTTTATTGTTTCCTCAAAACCTAATACCAACCACTCACCTAGTATGAATTTGGCTGCATAAATTAGAGTGACGTTGTAGAAAATTATGCACAAAACGCAATTTCACCACATCCGCGTATCAACTTTACTTTTCCAAACAATTTTTCCAGAAAAAGGTTTTGACGTTTTTCTGAAACTTAGACTTAAGGCCTTACCCCTGGTGCACGATAATCTTACTGGCCGATTTTGAAATTCAGTATGTTGTCAAAAAGTCTACATTAGAATGCTCGCTTCGCGCGCTGGCGGCACGCAAAATCAGTGAGTTTTAGAGGTTTTTCTGGATTTTACGAAAAAGTATTTGATGTAGGAGTTTTTCTACCTGACATCGGAAAAAAAGCATGTTTTCCTGTTATAGCAGTAATTTCAGACATAAAACTCGAGCCGTTTAGACATAAAACGAAATAATAACTTAAAAATGAATCATTTTCAAAAATAAAATCTATCGTGCCAAATGTGTCCAATTAGGTAACCGACCTGACAACGGAAAGACAAAGGTTTGAAAAAACACGTGTCCAAGTTTTACATTGATCAGATAAGTAGTTGACTCAGCATATTAAAACAAAAACCGTTGAAAGACCCAATACAATACCTTAAATGATTTGAATAAAAATTACAAACTTATGAAATGTATACAACAAAATTACAAAATTAAGTTGGTCGTCTATTACTCATTAGTTGTAAAGCCTTTCTAGCTGTGATAGTTTTTCTTTTAAGGCGACGCATTGGAAACGTTGGACATTTTTGAAATTAATTGGTCTGGGACTCAGGAAGTTAAGATGTTGATGATGTTTCACCAAGTATTAATCATAATGGTATTAATACGAGTTTTTAATTTAGTGAAATTGTAGGAACTACTCTAAAGTTTAACAAAAAATAATAAAAAGTAGGGTTCCGTACGTTAATTATACCCTGATGATGCCGTAAGGTGAAACCGGTTCGAGTCTAAATAAAATGAACCGGTGTAACTGTACAAGTGTTATTATAAAGATGTTTATGTATGATTGTTTCTTGTGATTTTGTTCCAAATCTGCTTTAGATAGATCCTTATGTAAATACAGGTTTTCCTGCGAAGCGCTTTAAAATAGAATTTCTATTCAAGTCCGAAGCGTTAAGTACTTTTAATTTGTTGCGTAGGTACTGTTGTTTAATACATACCAATCCTATGATTGTGAAGAAAAGTAAATAATTTAAATAATCTCTCACTAAACATGCACAATGCATAAAGATAAAAACGAATTTATTCAAGTAACGGTACATATCTTGTTATCCATACCGATATACACGTTTCGCTAAGGAAATAAAGTACATTATCCATTGCACCAACTTCACAAAAGAAATTGGTGGGAAAAGTTGCGACATCTCCACATCCCGTAAAAGGGAACGCAGTTGTTACTACACGAGTCTTAAAACTAGGTGTCTAAACTCTAATGTCATTGCGATAGAGACTTAATTTCATTGTGCAGTAGGCAAGGACAACTTTGTAAAAGTATGTATACGTTACGCCCACGAGTTAGATGTGAAGATGATAATGCGTGTGTTGAAACGTCGTCAAATTAAATAAGTAGACAGATAAGGAATAAAGCTTGTTTGTAAGTCATGGATGGCTCTTGTTTAGCTATGAATATGGGAAAGTCTTAATAAAGAAAAAAAAATGAAGTATTTATCAAATGAAATGGGAGCTTACATAAAAAACCGTGTACGGCCCAGACGGAGATATAATAACTCATAATGTGAACTTGGGTAGGTTAGGTACTATGGCCTTTATAATACTTTCAACCTTCGCCTTGTTACACACTAGCTGTACCCGCTACTTCGTTACCGACAACCGATACCAACTACCCAAATAAATATTAAATCACTCAGAATTGTCAACACAAACAAGACAGACACAACATACAGAGATAACTGGCGTGTCGCCAGACTTTCACTTTGCGGGCTGAGCTAGAAGCAAAGCGGGGCTCTGGAGCAGGGCTGGGTTGTCATAACAAATTCTGAAATTGAAAAGATTTACGGCGCGTCCCTCAGCAGAATGCTGTGCAAAGCCGTTTCTTGCTTCCTTTTAACTCGTTAGTAAATATACATAAAAAACAACTGCACTTATCTCCAATATATATCGCCGTGCAGTTCCACAAATCAATTATTTTCTAACTTATAAATACCTTAAGATATCTGCTTTCGAAAGAATAACTGAAGTTAGAAATATTTACTGATTTCATGCATCTACACTATACCTCAAATTGACGTTATTTATTTTCGAGCAACACACGAATGATTAGAGAATTCGATAACTAAAATATCACAAAACCAAAATTTATTTAATTATATACGCCTAGTTTGCGCTATCCGGAGACGCAGCGATCGTCGTAACAGCCACTTTGCAGTGCGCGCTAATATGGACGTTATTTCAATGTCTTTTCCGTCGATATTTGTACCGACACACATCGAGTTGCTAATTTAGGTCGGAGAAGATTCTGTCAGCAGAATACCAGGGCTGTGGCTTTAGTTGTAGCATTAAGTTGAGCTGTACTCCTTTTTCATAACCACAGAATACGTCTAATAAGCTTGTGTACACTTTTGTTTTGCTTATAGGGGGGTTTTCTAAAAATGCTATTTGCTTTTCTTGCTCGAGGGGATATCAGAGATGATTTCGAGTGTAGACTGTTAAATGCAAGTCGCAGTCCGCACTCGTACACCCACTTTGCACCGACGAGTATTACGTTCCATCGTGATGGCCCCTATCAGCTATCACCGTTTTTCGGGTACAAATATGGATCGAACATGAATATCGAACATAAACGACCCCCTGCTGATTAATGGTTGTGATGTTTGTACCACCAGACCACAGCGGCGGCGAAACATAACTACTTATTGAAATTAAACCACGCATATGAACTGAAAATTAAATCTTCTGTCATTTACTGTATTTAAGGTATGCAAAATAAAAAGTAGACTTCCTATACTAATTGAGTCAAGGTTGTTCTTGAACGAGTATAGATAGGGGCACAACAAATATTTTGCTTATTTCCTACACAGTTTCATTGAACTGACCACTTACCATGAATTTGGCTATATAATCGAGAGTCACCTTGTATTTTTATAATAATACTTTATTATAAGTAAATGTCCATTCTCACAATCACAAAATACAAGCACCTTTTTAAGCATAATTCGTTTTTAGTTTCGTTCACAATCAAAAAACTCCACTCAAGAGAACGAAAATATCCTGCATACTCAATAGAGCTGGCAACACCGAGCCGTCCTACAAAGAAACTAAAAGGAGAAATAGGGACGTGTTTGTACCATCAAAGAAATTCCCATTGAATCGTCTTTCGCTCTACATACCGTTTCAATACGAGGAAAAAGTGGTCCTGCGGAGTTTCCCTGACTGTACCAGGGACGTAACTGGAACATTTCTCAGAAACAGACTTCTAAAAGTGAGTCGCAAAGTGAGAACTTTACGTCTTGATGTGAAGAGACGTTTTGTGACTATTCACTGAAGCGGGAATATACCGCGGGTTAGTTTAACTCGGAGTTCATTTGCTTAATATAAACCTCTGTCCGCCTCTGCAGTGGTAGAGCGCTTGCCTGCTAACCTAAAGGTCGTGGGTTCAATCCCCGCGGTGCACAATAATCTGTGCTCGGTCTGCGTGCTTCGTACATAAACCACGTGGTTTCCCTAGGGCATGGTTTCTTAAACTGGGGTTCATGGACCCCTTAGGGACCCGTGACATGAGTGCCAGGGGTCCACAGCCACTTATACTAAGTTGAAACAACGGTATCCTTTTCATGAACTTAGTTTTAATACTATTTAATGAAGTAATTGTGTAAACTAACCAATAAAAGTGATTTTGAATATTAAGCTCTATTTTCACGAATAGAAAAATCTGGCTATATGTACGAGGAAATCGGGTATTGTAACAAGATTATTGCAAACGACACAGCAAGAACCACGAGTTTATTTTACTAAGAACGATTGTGAAGAATCCATCCATCATCCATCAGCCTGTTTCGTCCACTGCTGGACATAGGCCTTTCCAGGATTTCGCCACTCTTGACGGTCCTCCTGGAAGAAATGCCCATACTAATACACGCTGGGCAGGCGGGTTGGTGAGCGCGGTGCCGAAACCCTTGCACCAGTGACGCCACTGCCCGTCACCAGTCTGTTTTATATAAGGCCCGGCAATTGTGAAGAATATTAAAATATTATTGCATTATCAATTTATTACGATGTCTTTTACACCGAAACTCTTGAAGTTTATTTATAGCTGCACCTACCAGTGGTCCTCGATTTTTGAGCGTGTTCTTTTCCTGAAAATTTCTTCGACAGGGGTTCGCTGAATCTTTGAAATTCTTAAAGTGGTCCGTGGCTAAGAAAAGTTCAAGAACCACTGCCTTAGGGGGAGAGAGGGGTCCGGTAAAAAGCTACGCTGGGCTACGTGCGGGAGGGGGAGTTTGCAGCAATGCAGTTTTTATTTTGTATTTAAAATACAATTTTTGCGGTTTTGCAACTTACCCTAGACTCAAACGCCTTGTTTAGAAGTTTAAATTCATATAAAAGGACACACTTACAGCGAAATGTGTTTGTCTGTCCGTCTCCTATATAAAAAAATCGGACAGTGCGAGTCGGACTCGCCCACCCGAGGGTTCTTGTTTTGTGATTTAATTACAAATGTATAGTTTTCAGATTTTACCCAATAAATACTTGTTGTATAAGACGGTATGTATTACTTGCCTAATTTCATAGTTCTAGGTCTACGGAAAATCCCTATAAATTTTGATTCCCTTGATATTGTCGAAATATAAGTTTTTTGCGGTATAAACGGCCTTATCTTTTTAGGGTTCCGTAGTCCGACAACCCGAATTTAAAAGGAAAAAACTATCACAGCTAAGTAGGCTTTACAGGTTTACGAGTACAGATCGCGCCAAACTTTTGGCCCCCTATAATGTATGGGACCAGAAGTTTGGCGTGGTCTGTATTAGTAGACCGACTTATATGTACTGGGCAACTACGGAACCCTTAAAAGCGCGTGGCCCGACACGCTCTTGGCCGGTTTATTTTAATTAACTTGTTCGAGTTTCCGAGATAAAGGGTGACAGACAGACGGACAACAAAGTGATCCTATAAGGGCTCCGTTTTTTTTTCTTTTGAGGTACACGGAACCCTTAAAAGTTTTTTTTTACAAAACATTATAAAAAAACAATAATATTAACGCTAAACTTTAGGAGTATACTTAATAAATCAAAATTTACTTACTCTATACCTATACATATTTATGAAAATACATAATCATGAAAATGATACAAAAAATTCTACTATTCACACAGTCAAAACACAACACGAACTATATGAATCATGACAATTGGCACATTAACCTAACAAGGCCGCCCAAAGTCAAGGGCGGGCGGCTCAACTGAAAAACACATGTGCGGTATACCGTTAAACTATAACGTAAAGTGATAGAGTTGACTTTTTATTGGCAAATCTGCAAACATATTTTTGGAGTTCCATAAATGGATTGCTATGGAACTAATTAACTTTGACGCTTGTGTAATAAGTACATATTATTCGCATGAATCATTTCTTTAATCCACTTTTACTAATTTCTATGTGTTCATTTACAAATTTGGGTCTACTGATATTTTATGAGGAGAACGGAGGATCGCCAAGAGTGGTGAAATCTGGGAAAGGCTGTCCAGCAGTGGATGAACACGGACGGATAGATGGATGGATGTATATTTTATTAGTAAATAAATCGGATGTGGGGAGAAAATATTAAACCACATGACGTGGGTGCGGAAGCGAAAGGGGTGTGTCAGGATCGTGGAAAAAAGTGGTCGTGAAGTAAAAAATTGTTTTCGTTTTTCAAGGTTATTTATTTGACAGAATAAAAATAGAATTTTTACAACATAGTCGGTAGGCACATAAACATAATGTTGCTTTGCTTTAGGGCTTTTTTTACATGCGCCTGTCTAAACTTATGGCAATTAAAATAAAATAATTATACCATCCATCCATCCATCCATCAGCCTAGTTCGTCCACTGCTGGACGCCTCTGCCCGTCACCAGTCTATTCTATATAATAATATATCAAATAATTTTTCTTCTCAAAATTTTTGTTATTTTAAAAGTTTAAAATATACCCATAGTGTATATTATATAATTTCTGATACACAGTGCCTGTCTGTTCTCTGTGTACTAGAAATTATACACATGGAACTGTACGTGTTAATACTAACAATAAATGTCACTTCGAGACGTCTGTAACACGTGGTAAATTTAATTACGTTCAATCGTAATAACACGATCATAATCGGCTTCTTTCCTAATGAGTTTATTGTGTAACTCAGTGGAAAATTAGATTTTCTGATGTTTACGTCTTACTAAGCACCTTAACAACTATCAGCCTTTATTGGTTCTATTTATTTATCCTCAGTAATAATAAAGAAGTAAAAATTAAACACTGAGTATTTTTTCAAAATATTAAATGAAATAGGTGAAGCCAAAACTTCTACTTTTTTAATTTTCGTCTGTCTGTATGCATGTTTCGTTTTAACTCAAGAAACACCCAACTGATTTGGATGCGGTTTTCTTTATTGTCAGAGTAGTGACCCTGGTCAACATAAAGGCTATAAGGGCTGTGATAAAAATAACCCTCAAGCCGAAAACGGGGCAGAGATTGAATAAACGTGGGCCGAGCCGCCGATCTAACCTTTGCCCGCGGTTCAACCACCAGGGTCCCTACGATGATAATAAAATAAAAACCAGCCAAGTGCGTGTCGGGCCACACGCAGTGTAGGGTCCCGTAGTTGCCCGGTACATTTTCTAAGTTGGTCTACTAATACAGATCGCGCCAAACTTCTAGTCCCATACATTCAGAAGAACTGCCTATACATTATCGTGTTTACGAGAGAGAGGGTTAAAAGTTTGGCGCGACCTGTACTCGTAAACCTGTAAAGCCTACTTAGCTGTGATAGTTTTCCTTTTAAATTCATTATATATACTACTTCTGTGAATTTTTTCACATATCTATAAACAACCGTTTAACCGGCAGGGGGGGACGCTTGACTCTAACAAAAATTAGCACTTAAAAGCTTAATATTTCGCCAACGGATCCCTTAATCTAAAAAGTTTTTGACGCAACCACAATGTTTTTGAACGACCTATCAAACGATACCGCACACTATGGGATAAACGAGAAAAAAAATACATTCCCAGTTTACACGTATGAGATTTTATTTTACCATTTTGTCGACGTGATTAATATTTATATCCATGCCAAATTGCAGCTTTACAGTACTAATAGTCTCTGCGCTAAGCCGCGGACAGACGGACATGGCGAAACTATAAGGGTTCCTTGTCGGACTACGGAACCCTAAAAAACGCATCCTTATCCGTTGAGTAAAAGCGTTTATTCAATCTTGGCCCCGTTTTTGGCTTAGGCGTCGTTATTTTATGATTATGACGTATATCTGTTGGTTGACCAGACCAGAGCCACTATGGTAATAATAAATAAAATGGCATCAAATTACGTTGAATTGCTCTCGAATTAAAATGGAACATACATACAGACAGACAAAAATTCTAAAAATCGTGGGTCCTCAGTACAATACCAATAACCTATTTCAATTAAAAATTCGCAAAACTATTCAATGTTACAGACAGACACGACATTTTTCCAATTTTATAATAATTATAAGTATAGATTAGTATAGATAATGAGGAAGCCATGTCGAAGTGTTGTCTGACCATCTGAAAGATAAGTTGTGTAGAGGTAGGTATATTTTGTACAATGTACAGTACAGTACATAAAAATAGTACAACATAGTATCTAATTGTAACGCGCTGCACCTACCGGTATATCCTGCCTCTCCCATATTATTTACTCGACCTTGCGACCATCTGTCTTTGTACATTGTGTACTGCTTAGTATAGTTAGATGCGCACGCGCCGATCAATGTTATTCATCATAAAACGTATTCGCGTTATGGAATTCTAAACTTCTATTCAATTCGTACTAGGTCTGCTTTTTCTGAGTGTATTTTTGAAACTCTTTCGCTTCTTGCAATTTCCGCAAATTATTGAATGATTTTGTGTTTTTTTTTTTAGTTTCCCCGGGTATAAAATCTTTATTAAACTATAATTTATGTTTTTTCTTATTTCTATAATAAAATCGTAATTAAGGTTTCGTCCCTGCAGAAACAGAAAGAAGGAGAAAAACAATTTCGCCACATTTTGAAGGAATTATTGAGCTATCACAGTACATTAAAATACTAAGCATCTATACTGATAATAAAGTAGTGTCTGTACATTTAATATTTTTGCTAAATTGGAATGGGTTATTATTTTCATGGATGAACATAATTTTGTCTATGTTAGTATTTACTAAGCCCAAAACTATTTTTTTTTAATTTTGGCATGGTTGTATGTCTGTCTTTCTGCCTGTTTGTATTGTATATATGTTATGTTCCGTTTTAACTGGAGAAACACTCAACGGATTTGTATGCGGTTTTTTATCATCATTGTTGGGACCCTAGTCAACACAAGGGATATAATAAAATAACGCCTTAGCCGAAAACGGGGCAGAGATTGAACGGGAGCGGGCAAAGGCTATTATTGTCTATAGGTGCGAATCTTCCTATTGCTTATTTATAAAAAAATACCTATACAAGTCATTTTACCACGAGTAATGGCTAGATTGCTATTATAAATTGATAATTATCTATTATATTTAACGCTTAGTTGAACATCGAATGTCCGAACTGCAACAATTCCCGAGAATTTCAAAATGTGGCCTAGATTCCAAATCGCTGAGAATACACCGCTATTTCATAGGCCCAAATTCGACGCGAAGTTCTGAAATTCGAGAATTTGTGCTGTTCCGCATTCTAGCTCAGAAATTGTGGAGCTAAAATGGGAAAAGCCTTTTTATATATCCTAGGATAAGTATTATTTTACATATGTCACAGGGTACTCGGAAAAAACGGATAAACGCGAAAACCCCAAGATTTTGGAAAAAAATCCGGGTAATTTGAACTGAAGCTCTTAGGCGTCACCTCGCTTCGCTCCACTTCACTGGCTCCCGAATTTATTAACTTGTAAACCTCATGATATTATGTTTATGTCAATGAATAAAACTAACAAAATCGCTCACACGTTCTTCCTTGCTCCGCTTTGCTCGTCGACGGACCTATTTTTGTATTTTTTTACCCAATAATTCCAACCGCAAATTTGAGGATTTTCACGTTGATCCGCTTTTTTCTGATTATCCTGGATATAAGGGATTTCCTTTTTAGGGTTCCATAGTCAACAAGGAACCCTTAAAGTTTCACCATGTTCGTCCGTTTGTCTGTTTGTCTGTCTGTCTGTCCTCGGCTTAGCTCAGAGACTCAGTATTGCGGTTAAGTGAAAACCATTTTTCGATTCAGGGATCCGTATGCGAAATGTTAAGCTTAAAAGTGCTAATTTTTATTAGAGTTAAGTGTCCCTCGTTTCTGGGTATGTGATAAAATGATGTAGGTGTAGGTATACAACGTGAAATTTAAGTAATTTTGTTAACGAAAACTGGTGATAGTACTCGTCCATATGAAAATATTGTATATTAAACCCATATATTGTTGAAGGGGTCAAATGAAACTTATCTTTGTAGTCTGTCATGTATCCGCACAATCAATTTAACCATATATTTTCTGTTTCCTGTTCGTTTTCCTTTTGTTCCACTTCGTTACGGAGGCAATTTGTTTCCCTTATTTTTGAAGTACTACTCTTTTGGTTTCATTTTGATATTTAGTACCCACACGAATGCGTTATGCTTGAATGACCCGCACACATAATATAAACAAACGTATATCGATTCGATTGAAACTTTATCCGATAACCGTGTTCTTGAGTATATGTCACTACAGAATTTTTACGTCCCAATGTGATAATTTTTTGTAAAAGTAGGCTGCTCGATAAACGATTATTTGCAAAAACTTATATCAAAAGAAGAAAAATGTGATATATAACGGCCGTCATAATAAAAAGTAAAAACACCTCGAAATCGCGACTTTTCTGTGCGGCCCGCTCCCAATGAGCTGGATAGAAAAGTGCAAAATTAAAGCGTTGGAGCAGGACAGATTTCTCCAAATAACCTCGCCTTAGAGGCATGTAGATATAACTTACAGTGTTTTTCTTTACCATCCAGTGAGTACACAAATATTATGTACATATTTTCCGAAAATCTCATTGGTGCTTTGTCTAACGGCACGATTCGAACCCGGTCCCACGATTGAGACTTAAGCTGATAATGCTTATGGTCCTTAATAAGAGACAGCACCAAAATTACCCAGATTTGTATGCACTTTGAGCCGGTACTAATACAATATGAGTACTAATGGTAAATAAATTCTAGTAAAAAGCGTCGACCACCTGAAGAAGTACGTCATCGCGTAATCGCAAATGCGTTGCATCGCGTTTCACTTATTTCACTTGACCACTTTTACTGAGCAGATTTCATGGCCCTTATTACCTAAACATAAAAGTTATTTTAGAATGCGTCTTATTACTGTGGTAGTGTTCAGAGACAGCTTATTATCATGTCAACACCGTGACGGTATACCATTAAGAGTTTCTTCAACTGCCTAGCATTAGCCATTTGTTTGGTGTCTCTGAGAGTTATTAACTGATTTTGCTCATTGAAAACGTTAAAGTATGTACAAAATAAACTAGATTCAGAGTTTCCGGAGAATTCAGTTAAGGGCTCCCCACATACAATTTTACCGTTTTAAAACCACTATTATATAAGGCCGTGCAATTCAAACCCTTCAAACCCATTCAAATACAATTATTGTAACTAAAATTCTCCCAAAATAATTATTGGAACTCATTTGTTGTTATTAAATCTCTAATTTGACTAAGTTTCATTTTGTTTCTTCATATACTACCTATCGGATCTAAGTCTTATATGTAGACCTAGTTTTGGTATTTATTTAGTAAAAGGTCTAAAAAAATAATAATTACTTAACCCATCTCGTTCTAGATGTTCTGTAGTTTATCTTTTTTTTTTCAATTCCTTTTCTAACATAACAGCTGAATAAAACTGGACCATATCATGGATTTTCAAGGTCACTAGCGGTAACTGTACTCGTCTCCTTAATACTTTATAAAAGTTGACTTTCGTTTATATAGCCAAATTAATACTGGACACTCGGTAAGTGGCCAAGACCAAGATTAAATAACCCTAAATATAATTTTTGGGCCTCAACACTTGTTCAAGAACAACCTCGACTCAATTAGTATAGGAAGTCTAAACTTTGAACCTTGGTCCCGATCACTTACCGAGCCTCCAGTATGAATATCGCTAAGTAAAGGAAATTCACCTTATATAATCAAATGGAATAAACCACAAACAAATCGAAACTATTGTAATTAGAATAATGTCGAAATAAATAATAAAAATTATTTTAAGTACATACTTATATTTTTTTACTGTCTGTTTTCGCGTACATATAACGGTGTTTTTTAAATACTTGAGCTTATATTCATCTGCCTTAAAAAGCGTTAAGTGAATTCATACTTACAAGTTACTTATTCTTGTTGCAGGTATACGAATTGCTTCAATTAAATCTTCAAGCAGTCTGCAAGTATAATATTGAGTTGAATAAAAATACAAATATAATAATAAGTGTAAAATTAGAGAAAGAGCAATCTTTTACGACAGCTCCTAATTAACTTTTTGCATTCAACGTCGCTATTATTATTTGTAACGTTTTCGTTATAATTTTAGCAGATAGATTTTTCTTAACTATGTACAAGTATGCTACATAGAACATCTTAGACATCAACGTGCTGGTACAAACTAATTCTGAACTAAGCTCTAACATAATAATACGTCAGAGAGAGAGGGTAATACCCTATCTGTAGGCAATATTCATGCTAGACTGTGCGTGAACACCGGCAGCACTTCTCCAAATACACGAGTTTTGTGGCGGCTGTCTCCTATGCCATTCCTTTGTGGGATATTTATCGGACATTCTGTATGTAGTTGTTTTACATATAAATAGTATACGCAAGTATTTGTTTGTGTAATATTCTTTTAAGTATTAATTTTCTTTGTACGTAAAAAATCTCTTTTTAGAGATAAGCTTGCCATTACGATACAAAATATTTTTCTGTTTGTTTCTGTGTATAAATCTATTATAATAAAAGAATACCCAGGATTACCGACAGTGCAGTAAATATAAGATTAAAAGGTCGCATTAAAGGTACACTAGTAAAATGATTTGGAAATAATCGATTCAATTGGTATTTCATGAATGTGTTTTTTTGTTATAACTACATACAAATACTCACGCCTATCTCCCAGAGGGGTAGGCAAAGACTACAGATTTCTATATGCTGCGATCCTGACATACCTCTTTTGCTTCTTCTACATCATCAATCTAGTCATACAAGCTCTTCTATTCCGGGTACAACTGTTTTAATATTTTTGACTATTCGGTCATTTAACTGATCAATTCTCAATTTACAATCACCCACCAGCCTGGTTTCTTCAAGATTTCGCCCTCGGTGGTCCTCCTGGAAGAGATGCCCATACTCACAGTATAGCAACTATCATTCTGCCGTTTTGAAATTGATTGATTGATTATTGAACGAAAACTGATTCGATTCGACACGGACGTTTCGCGGTAAGTCTAGGTTTCGTCTTTACTAGATAGATGCTGGATTGCTTTTGCTGTTCGACCTTTGGTCAATCTTTTATTTTAGGCTAGTCGTTTGTCCGCATCTGCGCCTGCATTGAAGTTGATGCTCTGCTTTTTTGCAGAATTTTAGAGCCGTTTGAAACCCGCGCGGGTTCCTACCCCGGCTTGATCTAGATTGAATGGCACTAAAAAGCAAAAACTTGGTCAAGTGCGAGTCGGACTCGCGCATAAAGATTCCGTACCACCACACGCGGTAAGGAACGCTTGAACATGATAAATACCAACAATAAAGATGCCATAATCAAAGCGTCAAAAAAGCAGCTTAAACGATAGCGCCTGTCAAATGATTCGGCATCCTTTGAGTAAGGAACCCAATTTTTCATGATTTGTTCTTTTATTAGGTACCTATGTTTAACAATATGACCAAATTTGGAACCTCTGTTTATTACCGTTTTTAAGATAGAGCTGAAACAAATAACCCTGAAAAATCGAAATTATTCAAGGTTTCTTGTATGGGGACCACCTTTGTCTTTTTATATTTTTTAAATTTTTATTATTTGTCGTGGTAAGTGCCATAGTAATACATATTCTGAAAAAAATTTCAACTGGCTTCCTATAATTACGGCTGAAGCTGTAGACCCTTGTGACAGACGGACGGATAAACAGACAGACAGAAAGGCTTAGTAATAGGGCCCCACCTGGCACCCTTAAAGTACGGAACCCTAAAAACTAAGCCCTAGGTCAATAAGAAAATAAGAAAGTTTGTGGTTAAAAGCGAACATATTTACGGACACTCAGATGTACTGACAGATTTCGCTGAAAGAAGATAAATAAACTTTTTAATCAGAATTAAATTGAACCAGCAGTAGATTCCCACGGCTTGACTTTGTGAACTTGATTTTTGACCTTGAAATATATTGAACGGTACAATTCTGTACAAAAGATTGTCTTTATGTTCCTTTAAAAGAGCTGTTATTCTGGTATAAAATTTTATTAATGTTGTTTTATGTATGTGCATATTGTAGGTACATAGTAAAAAAATACGATTATTGATGATAATAAGGTTAAAATTTTATAATTCTGTTAAATCACCAAGGATGAAGCACAGTGACCATCTTTAGGCATAGATAGATAAGAGTCGCATGTCACCAAAGCCTGGCTCCAGACAGAAAATGGTTGAAGTTGCTGTACAGACGAGAGCTAGGCTCTTAAATAAATTGATGATGTTAGAATACGATTTGTGCTCATTTTAAAGCCTCATTATATTAATCACACATCAAGTTCAACGCTATTTACTACTTTGTTACTTTAGCGCTAATACTGCCATCTCTATGGTTTAGTTTATAAAAAAATCGAAAGAAGACCGAGACGTAGTCTAGGTAACGTGACGTACGCCCATTGTACGGGTCTACGACCAGTCTGTCACGGCGAAACCCATATTTATTGACCAGAAAGTTATGACTCTGCCTGCAATGGTCGTTTACCACTCTTGCATTTACGTCCGCAAAAATCTAGCAGACTTTCGATGTAATAAAGATAACCATAGGTATGCGACAAGGGGCGCCAACAGGCTTGTTTCGCACATCCACCGACTTGGGAAAACACACAAATGTACTCGCGTTTTCGGTGTAGCTGTGTATAACTCGCTGCCTACTGAGATCACGAACGCTCCATCAGTTACTAGTTTTAAAAGCAAACTTAAAAGACTGCTAGTCGAGTTTGCGCCTTACACAGTCAAGGAGTTTATGGACAGATGATGGTACGTACTCGTACCTACATAGCATAAAAATCCTTTTTGACATAACTTGATAATTATAATTTGTTTTTATTTTTATCATGTAATTTAATAGTTATTTTTTATAACAATTATACTGTAAGTATTAATTAATTATTTTTGACATGTAACATTATTTGTTATCAATAAATAAATCTAAATCTAAATCTAAATCTAACAGATAGTATTCTATCTCCATACAAGCGGGCCAAAATGAACCACCGCCAAAACATAGTTCAACTCGGTTTACGACAGTCGCGGTCGCACCGCAGTTACGTACGCACGTTGTCTCTGTCACGTTCCCGCGCATTTTCGTAAATTATGGCATGAAATTACAGAGTATGTTGTGCATTGTATGGTTGCTTAAATACAACTTTTATAATAATAATATAGCATTATCAAATGCGTAAACAGTCAGTTGGCAGCCCTAGGGCGTCTTTAGGCGCGCGGCCGTAGGTATTGATTTCAAGGACACCGCCTAGTTAAACTACTGTTGTTACCTACACTGTCACCGAGATAAAGTTAGGAACAACTTTTACTGCACCACTTTCAAAGATATTAGCCGACCTAATTAAAAAGACGTTTTCAAAATACTTAGCGTCTTTTCTTCAGATGAACACAAAGAAGAACGATGTAACATGCTACAGTAACACGACATTTTCGTTGAAGTTTTCTCGAGTAGAATCAGACCGATTCAGAGCGATCAAGCGTGAAAGAGAGAGCTGAAGTCGTCCGTCATGCGAATTGCTTGCTGAGCGACGTTTTTTTTCTGTTTTTTCGTTTTTGGGTGACAGGAAATGATGAGACGGAGAGTCAAGGTTAGACACAGTGGAAATGTACTACCTGGGAAAGTTCCGTTGATCTACCTCCGCCTAGATTAGTAACGAAATCGTAAGAAATATTTATATAACTCAAAAAACACTAAAACAATGAATACACATGATGTTCGTATACTGAACGAAAAAACAAATATTTGTGTTGTCGTATGGTAGCTTCAAAATAATTGGATTTTCCATATTCGTGAATTTTTTAGGGTTTTGCTCCTAAATTCAGAACATCATAAAATCGTTTTTTTTTTTTTTAAAGTGCTAGTTTTTCAAGAAAACTATAAGGGAATTCTACTCGCACTTGATCAGTTTATCATTTTCATACATCTACTCAGCTGGAAGCTGTTTTTTGAGCGTATAACACAGATTTCTGTACCTTCTGGGTAAGCGCACTTCATCTCATCGCCGCTTGACATCAGGCGAGGCAGTGGCCAAGCGCAAGCACATTGTAAAAAAACGAAATAGAGGGGGATCTATTCGCGGCGGAATGTGACTTGCACAGAAACGATCCTAATGCGTTAAAGGACGGCTATGTCTTCGCATGGATTTGGGATATAAACAATCAGTTGTGCCCGTTAGGAACGAATTTTCGAAATAAAAGTTAAACCCTCTTTGACCCCTGAAGGGGTGAATTTCGAAAAGTCTTTCTTTAGTGCACTTTTAAGGAACATAGGGGGTGAAATTTGAAATTTCTTCAGCGGATCAGGGTGCGCTATCTTAGCTGTCATTTATTCAATAACGGAATTATTAAATTTTTGTATATTTTATTAACAGAATACTGGCTTTATTTAAGCTTAGATTTGTTAGTTTTTTTATATTGCCCGATTTACTAGGATTAAGCTGTTTTGAGCAAAAATATCTATTAGTATTGCCTTTTTTTTTCAAGGTGGTGAGTACCGAAAGTCGGGCCACCGAGGTGTATCCATGGAAAAAATTTTGACTTTGACATTTTCAGTAGTATCCATGGAAAAAGCTTTTGTAATTTTTTTACTTTTTCTCTAATTTCTGTTCCCGTTGAGATATTTCTATGGGAAAAAATTCATACTGGTGGCTTGGTGGGCTGGCGAGACCGGAGGTTGAGCCAGCGAGTAGTACCCATGGAAAAAACTTTTAACATTTCCACTAAATTCTGTTCCTGTTGAGATATTTGAACGGGAAAACATTCCTACTGGATAGTGGGTCGAGTATAAGATTTTTGGACCCCAACATTTTCGGAAACCACCAATTAGACCCCGGGGTTCCAATAAAATAATGAAAAATGTTTGAAAAAATAAATTGTTTTGGCCATATCTCCGCGGCGATTGGTCTTGGATCCCCCCCAAACTTGGACATCACCGGTCAAAAAAAAAATCGTCTTTCTATACCAATTGTCAAATCTTTTTCGGCCCATATATCCCATTCTGGGCTTAACAATACAAATTATAAATAGCGCCACAGTAATAACTTGCTGGAACCTCGTTGCAGTCGATGACGATCCGCTCTCATGATATATATATATATATATATGTATATATATATATATATATGTGTGTGTTTATTTTATTAATCTATTGTTCCAAATTTTTATTAGAAATATTGCATATTGCATTAGCGAAAGAAACGCCCGCTCCCACTCCTTCAGAGTGGGGGAGACGGGCTAGGGACATTTTTGTGGCAAAAAAAAAAAAGAATTTGTAAGGGGGTTCAAGCAATGCAGAGAGCAGGGTAACCATAAATCCCGAGAGCCGTGCATACCCCCTGCGTTTGGGCATAAAAACCATAGAGTTGGTATGGCCATGGGAAGGTTTGGAGGGCCCATATATCCTAAACGGTTGAAGCTAGACCCCTGTTCCTGGGGTTTTTTGAATAGGGCTCGACGGGATCTATCCGAATATACAAAAAAGTTTTTTTTTCTATATTTTCGAGATTTCATCAACTTTAACATTTATTCTTTTTACCACATCTTCCAACCGATGCAGTTTTTAACATTTGACACTTGTAAATATCTGTCAATTACGGATTTTCTACCGATTGCCTTGAAACACAGTTTATATAGGTAAGTCCAACTCCCTCCATACCATACACACACACACACACACACACACACACACACACACACACACACACAAAAACGAATATTTAATTCAAACAAGGCACAACATATCTCGCGGGCTGCCCGCGCACCACACAAAACACTAGTTTACAGTTAAAAACTAGGTACATTAAATATTACAATAACTAGTAAATTTATATTAGAAAAAAAAATAATTACAGTTGATTTTTAAAGACACTATAGTATTAGACAGGAAGCAAGTTAATTTTGTATAGGTAAATTTTGAATACAATATAACAATTTTGGTAGTAATGAATTTAATTTTTTTTTATATATATAATTTTTAATATTAGTTTAATAAGGTGTGTTTGAGATGTGTGTGTTTGTTAAGTGTGTGTGTATCCCTAGCCCTACGACCAAGGTCTTGGGATCAGTTTACTACTAGGGAGGGTGTGTAGTCAGAGTGTTTGTGTGTGTGAGGGTGTATGGAAGTAGGGTGCTTGTGTATCTTTCGGTCATTTTGTAATCTAAACTTTTTAGCCAGTAATTAATTTTAGTTTTACACTCTTGGAGTGCAATGGGAAATTTTATTTATGTTATTGTATAAACGAGAAGAAGATATTTTAAAGTGCCTGCTTGCAAAAACTGTATTACAGGTTACGTTATGTATGACTACATCATGTCTTCTCAGAATCATAACATGAGGATTAAAGAGTAGGTTACGGTGTCTTAAGATTAATTGATCTTTGTATGTATAGTTGCCGTACTATGAGTAGTTTATAAGTAGTGTAGAGTTTGTATGTCGGGAATCTAAAGGGTTTAAAAAACATTACTTTGAGCAACGATCTCTGTGCTCTTTCTAATTCAAGAATGTTATACACATATAAAATTATAACCACATACTTTGCAATAAATTATGTAGTATTATTAAGCTGGTACTTTAATTTTGATAGGCGATAAAATATTTCACCAATTCACATGTGTTATAATATAACAAATATATTGTGAAACAGCCCTTGTCGCTGTGGAGTAGAGCTTAAAACGCATTGAATATTTATTGGGATGTATGGACGGAGAATATGCATTGATTTTCGATGATTTAATTTCCTACGTGTCACTCGAAACTTAGTGACGTCATAGCCATGACGTGATATGGAAGAAATATAATTTGTGTTACGTCAAATTGAAGTTAATGTGCATATTTTCCTCCATTTTGTCTATTTTTACATTAGTGTCGTGTACATTTAAACCGTTTAAATACGGTTAAATTTGATCGGTCAGTTTGTTTAAGGGTCAGCAAGACTAATCGCAAGTATTATTAGTTATTGCATATTACATAATACAGTATGTGAGTGATTATTTATTATCTGTATCGTAATATCGTATACACGACAATACGATACGAGTATTGTTAACGCTAATTTTCACAATTTACGTGTATATTACTTTATTTTAAAAAATATAGGAAATAGCGAATAATGCTCAATAGAGTCCCGTCCCGGGGCCGATTTTGGTGAAAACCAAAACTGCATAATTAGATTTTTGGTTTCCCTATCCCAGAATCGAACTAATTGATTGAAAAAAAAAACTTTTATTGTTGCACCATCCGATAGTATCGCTTATAGAGTTCAAATTCTGGGAAGTAATATTAAACGGGAAATTAAGGGAAACGGCTCATTTTTATGAGAATACTCTATATATCCTTATTCCCATACGTAGCCCGATTCAGCTGCATTCAATTATTGATTCCAATAAATATTGGTAGAATTGGACTCGATAATTGTATCAATATTTATTGGAATCAATAATTGATGTGTGTTGAAAAGTAAGTACCAAGAATAGTTTGCCATATATCATTACCATTAATTACTTCCCAGAATTTGATTCTTAATACATAGAAGCGAAACTATCGGATAGTTTCATCAATCAGCCCGTGCTCGTCCACCGCTAGACATAGGCCTTTCCCAAATTTCGTCACTCATGTCGGTCTCCCGTCCCCCTCATCCAGCCGCCCCCCGCAACGTTGCAACGGGCACGAGGTCGGCCTACACTACTCTTTGCTGTACGTGGTCTCCTTTCGGCCCCAATGGTCATCGTGTCGGCGACAAATATGGCCGGCCCACTGCCACTTCAACTTATTGATTCTGCAGGCTTTGTCGGTCACTTTCGATCTCCGACGGATCTCCTCATTTCGGATTCTATCCATCAGAGATACCCCAAGCATAAGTCCAATAATACAGAGTGTTATTTTTAAACCAGCAGCGGGTTTGATTCTCGGCTAGGGAGACTATGGTTCAATAATCTAAAGTTGCAGTCAGGGACGACTCTTTTCGCTATTCCCTATAGTTTTGGGTTTAGCCATCCACCCAATTGAAAAACTAACCCTGCATGATAAAATTATACACGAACATCGATGTATAAAAGTAAACCTAAAATTTTCTTATATTCAGTTGTTACGGTAAAATGGACGTCTCATAAATGTATATGAATTATGATGTACCATTATACTCATTTTCATCATCATTTTCTCTAATTTCTGTTCCCGTTGAGATATTTCTATCGGAATTGCATAAATTATGCATTCTTTAATTTTGATTGAAAATACACTTCATTTGAGAGATCGAAAAATTTCTTAAATGCATGTTTTTCTAGTATTGTAGTATTTCTTTAACCTCAATCGGACACAACACTATGGTTGCCAAATCAACTGTAACTTTGCTTAAAATATTATATGCGGTTGGAATCATATATAGTAGAAATCAACTATAAATATATCGATTACTGAAAATATAACAAATAATAGTAGATTGTTATGGGCTTGCTTCGCTCGCTCGTGCGCCTAAATATCTCAGGTGCAATTTATTGGTCACTTACACTCGTGTGTAACACTCTACTTTTCATTAATAATGCGAGGAAATAAAAAAAACTAACAAAATTATAACATGATGATGACCTTCACCGTAGGTACTTGTTTCACTGTAATTATATTTATCCCAACTATAGGTAGTTTCGGTTTTACACCATTGACCATTATCAAGGGTCTGTCTATAATAAAATACTTACTAATACTTTTGCAGGATATAAAAATTAATAAGACATACAATCAATGACAATTATGAAATTATGTTTGCAACAACGTTTTCAACATGATAACTTTACTGCCGCCATTTTATTTTCATGTGACTTTTTCTTTGTTTTTGGGCAATCGCGTCATAATGGCCTGTGAGATTGTTTTAAAAATAAAACTAATTTAGTTGCTGTTTTAAGTCATAAACGTCTTTTTAAGATTTTATTTAGCGTATTTACATATACACTAGTCACATTTTTGCATAATAATATATAAATAAAATACAGAATAACAAAATAAAAAGGAAATAGGCAGAACATATATTTTCCATTGTCATTTGGCGATACGAGTGATTGACTACATTGTTAGTGACTGTAAGGGACACTCGTTTGATTGTCAAATTTACTTACCTCCCTAGGTAGGTAAATCGAATTTACCTCCCGTATTTCGAGTTATATATGACTTGATTTCAGAGCATTAGTGATGAAAATATACAAATAAACGGTTATTCCAAGAAGCGGGACAATTTTATCACCACAAATAAAACATGACCTTGGAAGGATTTAAAATTTGACAAATTTACAAAAACAGCTGTTGGGGCGAGCAAGGTCACTTTTTCAAACAAAATAAGAAAACTACTTGACTTATATGTTTTTTAGACACCTGAAATGTAAAAACACCATATACCTTTTTGGTAACCCTACACGGAACGCAACGAATTTGCTATTCGTATCTTTTGTTATAAAAAGTGTACAAAATGTGGTTAATACTCATTTTGGTGTCGAAACAGTCTGTGTATTGTTATTGTTGCAGTACGTTTTGTAATTAACCGATGACCTTGAGAAGATTCTGATGATGCAGTGGTGCTGGTGGGAGTGGCGCGAGGTCGGGGTATTGTACTCTTGGAGTACCGTCCCTGACTGGAAAACCTTATCAGTTTATTTAAGGGCTGCTTTTAAACAACACTATATATCATCATGCCATAGCGGCTGTAAATGTTTTTAGGGTTCCGTACCTCAAAAGGAAAAAATGGAACCCTTATAGGTTCACTTTGTTGTCCGTCTGTCTGTGCGACCGTCTGTCTGGCAAGACCCTCTATCTCGGGAACGCGTGGAGGTATCGAGTTGAAATTAAAACCATATACTCAAATTACTCAAGTCTACAGTCTCTTGAAGCTGTTAAAAAATTAAACTCCCAAGTTAACGCAAAAAACGTATATTTCGACACTTTCAAGGGAATCAAAATTTATAGATTATTTCCCCTTGACCTAGAACTATGAAATTTGGCAAATAATACCGTCCTATACTACAAGTATAAGGAAAAATCTGAAAACTATACATTTGTAATTAAATCATAAAAATATGATCTTTAACGGAACTATCGAAGTGAAAGTTTTCTAAAGTTTTTCAATGGAAGTGGTTCAGTATGATCAGTAGCATGTGGTTTAATTTTATGAACACCTAATTTATACCAACTCGTATTTTTATTTGGAGAAAAATCGTAAAATAAAGCTCGTCCAAATGCGAATAAATGTGTTTATACTCGTAACAAAGTTGTTTAACCGAGAGATTGGAATCTTCTGAATTTTCTGTACACATAACCACAGACAGAACCAAATATTGTTTTTTTTTATTATTTGCCGTTATAGAGGCCATAATATTATTATTTCACTTAAAACTGTATAATTTTCTATAGATTTCTTTAAATAAGATTTTATTAGGTCGCTTCGAGCGCATTTAAGTGTCATACAGGCATGCTGTGTTTGCCTATAATTGGGAATACACTCGTACATGTTGTGTTTGTCTTATCTATATACTTTTGTAAGTGTAATTTCTGTTGGCAGACCAATAAAAATAAATAAATAAATAAGTAAGAAATTTCAACTGGCCACCTATTACGGCTGAAGCTGCAGACCCCTATGACAGACGGACGGACGGACGGACAGCAGAGGATTAGTAATAGGCACCAATTTGACACCCTTCGGGTAGGGAACCACGAAAAACTTTTCGTCAAGACAAGACAAGGGGGTAGACGTTTTCGAGGACTATTTACTAAACCTCGTTAGAGAATAAAGGTAAGAAACGTCTTTTTGGTTGATTGAAGCCTTAGTTTTCCAATAGTCAACTATTCTTTTATTATATATAAAAAGGAAAACATATTTACTCGCATTTCAAAATGAAATAACAAAACAAAGCAAAAAAGCACGAACAATATCACATATCCTATATTTCTACTCAAAGGCTCAAGGAAAGCTTTCCCCGCCATGATGAAACAGAAATAGCAGGTATTTTCAGGCTTACCAACCTGAGAATATTGCGAAAAGAGGTTATAGCTGCGAAAACTATTTCTGTTTCGATACCAGTGAATTACTCGTATTTGGCGAATGAGTTTGGATTTTCTATTACCTTCGAAGGGAAGCAAAAAAGTAAGAAAAAACCGGACAAGTGCGAGTCGGACTCGCCCACCGAAGTTTCCGTTAAAGACTATAATTTCCATGATTCAGTTACAAATGTATAGTTTTAAGATTTTTCCCTATACTTGTATACTACTGCCGTGAATTTTTTCACATATCCAAAAACAACCGTTTAGCCGGCGCAGTGGGGGAGACATTTTGTGAGTGACTTGGCTTAATATTTCGCAAACGGATCCCTGAATCGAAAAGTGGTTATCATTATTGCGTGTGTGTGATGATGAGTGATGTGATGAGTGAAGACACAGTATATTATACTATGGTGATTATGGCTTGTATTGGGTCTTTCAATGGTTTTTGTTTTAATATACTGAGTCAACTATTTGTCTGATCAATGTAAAACTTGGACACGTGCTTTTTCAGACCTTTGTCTTTCCGTTGTCAGGTCGGTTACCTAATTAGACACATTTCGCTCGATAGATTTTATTTTAGAAAATGATTCCTTTTTAAGTTATTATTTCGTTTTATGTCTAAACGGCTTGAGTTTTGTGTCTGAAATTACTGCTATAATAAGAAAACATGGTTTATTTTCCGATGTCGAGTGAAAAAACTCCTACATCAAATACTTTTTCGTAAAATACAGAAAAACCTCGAAAATTCACCGATTTTTCACGCGAAGCGAGCGTTCTAATGTAGACTTTCTGACAACATGCTGAGGTTCAAAATCGCTCAGTAAGATTATCGTGCACCCGGGGTAAGGCCTTAAGTTAGCGCGATATTTTGGAACGACCTAAT
This sequence comes from Ypsolopha scabrella, assembly GCA_910592155.1. Lineage (NCBI taxonomy): Eukaryota > Metazoa > Arthropoda > Insecta > Lepidoptera > Ypsolophidae > Ypsolopha > Ypsolopha scabrella. The sequence continues at coordinate 4,182,791 of OU342972.1, read as the reverse complement.
AAGACAAGACAGGACACAATATGGGATAGATATCTACGTATCTATTTAAAAACTCTACCTTCCCAATCTCCAAAATGGGCTTGTCTGCAATACTCACCTTACTTCATTTATATGCTATGGGAAAAATATTGCGTGTTGCATATAGGCTATAGTCTAGCCGGCTTTTTGTAATGTGAAGCCAATGAACTTTGAATCAAACATTATGTTTTTTATTTGGGACCCAATTACAATAGAAATAGGGTTTAGTTTAAGTTGTTCTTCGAGTAGGCTGTATCGTGAAGATTCGTTCCGCGTTTTAAAGCTTAAAATAGGTTTTATTTCTTTATCGGTAGAGTTAGTTATTGATCAATAAAACAAGATTAGATTAATTGCCGAAGTTCAAGGTTTATTTGACATTGCGTTTCCTATTTTTTGCATGCAATACTTGAATTTCTTACGCTTAAAACGTAATATAACTTCGTAGTCTTTTCTGTATGCCAAACAAGCACCAACTTTTTGGACGTGTATATTATGACATGAATTGGGATAAGCTTCTTTTAGAAAAGAAAGAAAGAAAAGAGCTTTATTTCATAAAACCACAGTAGTTATCACAAAAAATAATTATTATTAACAAATCAGGCATATTCTATGGTTAAGAAAAGGGAGTCCAGCTCAGCTTAATGCCACAGCCAAAGCCATAGCGCTGGTTTTCTGCTGGATCCTACATAAATAAAACTAATAACTAATCTAAATATAACTAAAATCTAAATTAAATTAAATTTAAATTTAATAAAGCGTATACTGTAAAATACATACAAATAATGAAAAATAAATAAAAATAAATTTTATTTGACCTTCAGGGACGTCGTCTATCACCCACCACACGTTTTCATTATTCTTTTTTTTTTCTTGAACGCATTGATCTGACTGTTGACGTCACTTCCTGTGAATACTAAATTGTTCAAAAAATCAGTTAAAAAGCACGAAAAAAATTAATATTGAAATGACACTCTTAAATTGATCTTTTATTCTAAAAAAAAAAATAGCATACTATTAAAGTTAAAAAAAAAGACCGAATTGATTGCATTATGCTACGTCATTAAAACAGCGTAAACGTTGCCTGGGTATTTCGGAAGATAATGGCTTGTATTCGGTGTCAAATTGAAGGTAATTTTCCTATTATTTGGATTATAAATACCAATAGTTATGATTAATTTTCAAACACAATTAAAAATTGAAGTTTTTTTAAATATTTGATTTATTATAATTATTTGTGTGCAGATAAATTATATACCTGACCTACCCAACTAACACACGTATATTTACTAACTATTGTGTACCAACGAACTTTTTGTACCTACCTACTAACTAATACTTGTCATTATTTTTCATCACTAATGCTACGAAGGTAAGTCATATCGAAATACGGGAGGTAAATTCGATTTACCTACCTAGAGAGGTGAGTAAATTTGAAAATCAAACGAGTGTCTCTTACAGTCACTAACTTTGTAGTCAATCACTCGTCTCGCCAAATGACAATGGAAAATATATGTTCTGCCTATTTCTTTTTTATTTTGTTATTCTGTATTTTATTTACATGTTATTATGGAAAAATGTGACTTGTGTATATGTATATGTAAATACACTAAATAAAATCTTAAAAAGACGTTTATGACTTAAAACAGCAACTAAATTAGTTTTATTTTTAAAACAATCACACGGGCAGACAAGATTGCACAAAAAAAAGAAAAATTCACATGAAAATAAAATTGCGGCAGTAAAACTATCTTGTTGCAAACATAATTTCATAATTGATTATCGAAATATTTCATTGATTGCACGTCGAATCAATTTTTATATCCTAAAAAATGTGTTATTAGTTATTTGTAGACCCTTGATAATAGTGTAAAACCGAAACCGGTTGGGATAAATGTAATTACTTATTTATCGTCATGTTATAATTTTGTAAGTTTTTTTTATTTCCTCGCATTAGTGATGAAAAGTAGAGTATTACACACGGGTGTAAGTGATCAATTGCACCCTCGAACTATATGCTTACCTCCCTTGGATAACAATCTACTATTAAAATCCAAAAACTAGGCTAGAAATAAGATATTTAGGAATTGATTCGATTTTTTTATTATCGCATAAACAATAAATCGCTAAGATGTATCTTACATATTGAGGTAGACAGATGTTTATTGAACCTTAAAAAAATACCAACCAAAGTTACCTTTCTAGGGTTCCGTACCCAAAGGGTAACCAACGGGACCCTATTACTAAGACTCCACTGTCCGTCCGTCCATCTTTCACCAGGCTGTATCTCATGAACCGTGATAGTTAGACAGTTGAAATTTTCACAGATGATGTATTTCTGTTGCCGCTATAACAACAAATACTAAATAACAGAATAAAATAAATATTAAAGGGGGCTCCCATACACAAGACATGATTTTTTTAACGTTTTTATAGATAATGGTATGGACCCCTTCGTGCGCGAGTCGACTCGCACTTGGCCGGTTTTTTATTTTACTATTTTCAGTTAAAGAATTCGAAAGTTGATTCGACGAATTGACAATCGGTCAGCAATTTATTAATGGATAAGCAATAACCATTAATTGCTTTTGTGCCGAAGCCTAGCCGAACCAAACTTTCTTAAACAAAAAATTTTAGTTATTTATTATTTACGACATTACATTAAATTTATTAACGCTTGGAAGACACCAATTAATAAAGCCCAACTAAAACTGATTGTATTCGAATTATTCTGTGAATATGTATGAAGCTTTCATCCTTTGGTCCTTTAGAAACTTTCAAAATGGCGGAAGACGAGAGTGCTTTCCTCATTTTGAAACTTTGCCGAACTAATTTATGTATTCTTCAGGTAAAATGCAATTTTATCGCTTCGCTTTTATAGAAAAGGGTCTTAGATTTGAAATCAAAGCTTTTTCCGATGATTTACTCTTTCTTCTGGTCTCATGTTATTGTATGTACATACATAAATATATTCACGCCTGTCTCCCAGAGGGGTAGGTAAGGTAGAGACTACAGATTTTCATCAGCTACGACCCTGACAAATTTCTTTCGCTTCTTGCACATCCATCAATCTAGTCTTACATACAAGCTCTTCTATTCCGGGTATCACCGCCAATTTGGTCCACAAGGCGGCCCGGTCGAGGTTTACCTTCCACTTGTCCACCTTTTCTTTAGTCACTCTACTTTCATTGATTCTCTCTCTATGTTCAAACCACCGAATCATTTCTTTATCTATTCTACTCACTGCATCTTCTATCAGGCCGCAACGATTTCGTTTGTATTTTTTTTTGAGTCTATTGTACAAAACCACACATATTTGTCTCATTTTGTCATTTAATGGACAACATTTCAACTATAATAGATAGAGAATGTTTATGCGTGTGCTTCATATTACTAACGCTAAGAATTACCATTTGCTTGGCAAAGAGTTCCATTGTTCATGAATTAAGGCGAGGTTATCCAGAGAAATCTGTCCAGCTCCAACGCTTTCATTTTTCACATGCTTATCCTGCTCAGCGGATGCGGACGGATCAGAAAACTCGCGGTTTCGAGGTGTTTTCATATTACTAACGCTAAGAATTACCATTTGCTTGGCAAAGAGTTCCATTGTTCATGAATTAAGGCGAGGTTATCCAGAGAAATCTGTCCAGCTCCAACGCTTTCATTTTTCACATGCTTATCCTGCTCAGCGGATGCGGACGGATCAGAAAACTCGCGGTTTCGAGGTGTTTTCATATTACTAACGCTAAGAATTACCCTTTGCTTGGCAAAGAGTTCCATTGTTCATGAATTAAGGCGAGGTTATCCAGAGAAATCTGTCCAGCTCCAACGCTTTCATTTTTCACATGCTTATCCTGCTCAGCGGATGCGGACGGATCAGAAAACTCGCGGTTTCGAGGTGTTTTCATTTATTATTTTGGAATAAGAGGGATGGGTTTTTAATATGATGGCCGTTTTATAGGTATCACATTTTTCACGACGTTTATTTTAGTATTATTTTCCGTTTATTAGTCCAAAACTTAATATAGCTCAAATGAAATGATATTTAGATCATAGTTTAGACCTATCTTTGCGATTTAATCGGATCGAAGAAAATGTAAGCAATCGTGTATCGAACAGCCGAAATATTAAGATCAAAGAGTGAAATATAACATATATTTTTTGAAAAATTTAATCGTCGCTTTTTATTGGTTTAAAATTAATTTGAAAAGAGGCAAAGTCGGGATAACCCATCCTTTAAGGGTTGTCGAACGTGTTTTGCAAACAACTACAGTAGAACGTGTCTAGGTAAGGCTTGTTCATTGTATTTAGGGGAATGGTTTGTTTCCATGTTAATATTGTATTGATTTATTTACAAACAGAGAAAATGTTAAGTAAATATAAATATTTGCATCTTTGCATGCTCTTAAACGCATGCAAAAGTTTCTGCCATACTCTGCTAAAGTTACTCTTGTTAATTCATTGTTGCTCCCCATCTTAGATTATGCGGATGTATGCTATCCCGACCTCACTATGGAACTTTTTAATAAGCTTGACCGTCTTCTCAACTTATGCATTCGTTACATATTCGGACTGCGTAAGTATGATCACATTTCCGAATTCCGCACTGAACTCAATTGGCTTAATATCAGGTTCCGTAGAGATTCCCATATTTTGACGTTTCTTTATGGTATTCTCCATAACCCTAGTTCCCCATCTTATCTTAAAGAACGTTTTGTGCCCCTTTCGTCCCTCGACCGCAATCAGCGTCCTAGCAAGGCTTGGCTTCTTCGCACACCTGAGCATAGTTCATGCATGTATACAAATTCTTTTACCGTGAGTGCAATACGCTTATGGAACCGTTTGCCGCTACACATCCGTGAAGCTTCATCTGTGTCAGTCTTCAAGACTAAGATAAAGCAACACTTTCTTGATTTGCAGAACGATCCATGATAAATTAAATCTTTTGTTTATAATGATTTGAGTTGTTCGATCAATTCTCCTCAATAAAGCTATCGACGAGTCTTTGAGTACTTATGTATGTAAACTTGCAAGTAGTATATGTATTTTATCACATTATGTTGTTAGTTCTTAATATTGTATATGTTTATTAGGATGTAGTGTAATATTATAATTTATTGAGTATTTTAGTGACAAATAATATATCTATTTAAAATTGTATCTATACTATTCTGACATCATGGCACTACCCCCAACAACTTCCCCATTGCCAAAGGTTAGCTGGTAGAAAATACTAAATAGTATTAAGCTCGCCTGTGTACAAAAATTTTATAGTGTGCAATAAAGAATTTTATTATTATTATTATTATATTTTATCATTAAATTGATACTTTATATAATAGGTCCCATTCTGAAGGCTTTAATTTTAGTTTTAGTGCTGTCAAAACTTGGAATTTTCCAAAGTAATATTGCTTCTGTTGTTAACACAAAAAACTAAGCTTCGGTCTTGTCATCATATCGATCTGGCGATACCTGCGCATACCACTGATCGTTTCTCTAAATCATTTACGGTTAATGCAGTTCGACTTTGGAATGAACTTCCGCTAACCCTCAGAAACCTTCCTTCTGTGTCCTCTTTTAGATATAACCTGAAAAATAATTACTTTTCATATCTCTGAATTACTTGACTGACTATGCTGCTTTGTATATGTATGTTATGTTATTTAAGTAATAGGCTTGAAGAAAATTGATTTCTTTTTGCACAAATAACAATTAATGTATAAAGTTTTCATTTTCTTAATACTATCGGTTGACTGGAAGAAATTTTTTTGAGGAATAAGTCCGCCCTTGCCTTCTGTTATTCTGCTTTCTGTGTTTTTATTTTCTATTTTCTGTGCAATAAAGTGTTTATTAATTAATTCATTCAATTAACTATTTTGGAAAGGAGAAAATTTTGTTTTGACAGCACTAAAACTAAAACTAGAGCCTTCAAAATAGGACCCATTATAAAGATATAAGGTGACATTAACAGCCAAATTAATACTGAATGCTTGCTAAGCGGATCGATAAATGGTTTTGCTCGGGGGCTTGCGTTAGTATACATGAAAGAAATAATTAACGAACTTCACAAATACATCATCGAACCTTGATACTGAGCACTTACCGAGTCGTTACTATGAATTTAGCAGCATAAATTAGTCACATTGTATATAACAAGTTATATAACGAGTTTTAGTTTTACTTAGAGATGTGACGCCTTAAATTTCTCCGAATCAAAGTCTACTTACTATCGAAATAAGTTAAAATACAAATCCCCTCCCCCTATTTTAGAGCTATAAATGGGCATATATTATAATGTAATACGTCCTATGTTTAGATGTAAACTAGTCTGAACTACCTAATGTCTGCGACTGCCACAGGCGATATAATTTCACGCCATTTTCACACCCTTCACTGGCATTGAAGGGCTTTGATTGGAGAACCCTGTAAAAGGTTAATAAAAGGGTTTTGTTTTTCTATAAATAGGCAATTACTTAGCGCCCTTTCTGTGTGACTGAAATGTTTTTGAAAACTCGTTTGGGGATCTGCGTCAGATTTACGTAAACGTACGCATTCCCTAATTGCAAATGTGGGTTAAAATAAGCTTTATTTAAATGAGTAATTAAATGTTTTAACGGGTTTTCAGTCATTAGAAAAACTGCCAGATTGTGCATCGTTTCAAAACTTCATAAACACACTTAAACTTATCCCATGCATAGCGCTTAACCTGAGGTTTATTAAACGCACAAGTTTTAATTTTCCTATAAAAAATACCGTCCTTACTTTTCTGATAACGGAAATAACTTTCTGAACGGGAAACCTGAATTGTTTGCAAAAATAAATTCAAATAATATTTAAATGATATTCAGTTTTAAATTATTTTCGGTCACTTTTAATAAAACCTGACCTCATTTTAATTGTCTCTTCTCCCGTTTCGTCTTCTTGGTTATATAATGATCTCTAAAGATATGCTTACACAGAAAGCGATGAGCAGAGAGATATCTGCAACTTGTAAATAAATGTAATAAAATAAAATAATGTAATCCTTCCTGGGGTCGTGTGCAGGGATACACAAGTCCCTGTTGTGATCAGGGTGAATGTACTCAAACTACAATAATATACCTGTTTTTATTATTTATCGTGGTAAATGCCATAGTAATATATAAAATTTCAACTGTCTACCTATTACGGCTGAAGCTGTAGACCCCTGTGAAAGACGGACGGACAGACAAATAGACAAACAAAAAGACAGATAGCGGAGGCTTAGAAATTGTAGCGATGAACCTCATCTCCAAACGAACCCTCTTTTTTTAGTTCTCTCTAGTGACAGTCCAGACTCTGTCAACCCGTCGGGGCTATATTTCGTGACGATATGATGTCATATTGAAGCCTTTTCCTGCGACTTCCCTCCTGTTTTTTTCAATCTCTGCCCCGTTTTCAGCTTTGTGGTTATTATATGAACACCCCGTATAGCCTATATGTTGACCAAGTTCACTACAATGATAATAAACAAAACCGCATTCAAACCCGTTGAGTGGGTCTCAAGTTAAAACGGAACATACGTACAGACAGAGAAAAATTCAATTTAAGGTAGTTTTAGCTTCTTTAGTGTATTTGTACTTTTACACGGCTTTGTACACGACTTTTTTTGAATCCGTGACCTTCCTCGGAGTCCTTTCGCTAGTCTGTGAAAATGTCTTTCCGAAGACTCGCAAACATCTAATCGCTCGATGTATGACCACTACTTTACCGGTTTTCATTCTTCATATCGGATTTTTCATTCTTCTTTGTCTCGTTTGCCCTCGTTGTCCTCAGGACTCTTCACAAAGGGTTCCTTGTATTGTAAAAACCGGCCAAGTGCGAGTCGGACTCGCGCACGAAGGGTTCCGTACCATTATCTATAAAAACGGCAAAAAAATCATGTCTGTTGTATGGGAGTGCGCAGGTCCGACTCGCACTTGGCCGGTTTTAGTATTTTTTGTTATAGCGGCAACAGAAATACATCATCTGTGAAAATTTGAACTGTCTTACTATCACGGTTCATGAGATACAGCCTGGTGACAGACGGACAGCGGAGTCTTAGTAATAGGGTCCCGTTGGTTACCCTTTGGGTACGGAACCCTAAAAAACACTGGTTATTGGGACTTCCCTGGTATCATTATTGTCGTTATATTTGTTTGTAGTACTGCCCCTTGATTCTGTATCGTAAAATCAGTTGCCAAACCGAGTGCCTATCGTCGAAGACATACATATCCGCTTATCTAAGGATACGTTCGGACTTGAAATGTAAGTAGTTCAATACCTATTGAAGGTTATTTTGGAAGTTTATTTTTTATCTGTTTTGGTGAATGTATTAGCTTGAAATACCAACTGTAAATTTTGTATGAGCAATAAGTTATTTTTAGGGTTCCGTACCCGAAGGGTGCCAGACGGAACCCTATTACTAAGCCTCCGATGTCTGTCTGTCCGTCCGTCACAGGGGTCTACAGCTCCAACCGTAATAGGTAGGAAGTTGAAATTTTCACAAAATACGTGTTACCATGGCCTCTACCACGACAGTATATAAATAAATTATACACAAATTCTTGTATTTTTTATTTCACAAATATTTATTTTTCTATAAAACTAATAATACATAAAACTGAAAAAAAAAATTGAATCCTAGGGGGTCCCATACAATAAAATAATCTCGCATTTTTTAACGTTATTTGTTTCAGCTCTATCTTAAAGACGGTTATACATACAAGTTTCAAATTTGCACACATTATTATACATATTCTAAACTAAAACAAAAAATAATAAAATTAGGGTTCCGTACTCAGAGTGTGAAAAATTGGTACCCTTTTAGCGCCTTGTTTTTTGTCGCCTTAATGTTATGAATAGCATCTATAATGTTAAGTATGTTCTTAGGATTCCGTACACGTATTGTGTGATAGTACGGAATCTGAAGTGCGCGAGTCTGACTCGCACTAGGCCAAATTATTTTCATTATTTAAAAGTTGTTAAGCGTGCATGATCAGTATAATAGTGGTTTTAGTTAAAAAAAATACCAGTCTATTTACGCCCAGTATTTTGGGGCGTTTTAAAAATACCTGAAAAAAAAACTCATTTATTTGTCAATAAAAATACAAATGTTTACAACGAAATAAATACCAATTTTAATGAATATTATGAAATAAATCTTACTACGAGTACTACGTTATAGCACAGAAGAGACAGATATATAAGGTACCTTATGCAGCCAAATTCTTACTGAAGACTCATTAAGTGCTCAGTAACAAGGTTCGATGAACCTTTGTGTGAAATTCGTAAATTATTCTTTTCGTGTTCCTTACAAACGCAAGCCCAGCCCCGAGTCAATTACTATGAGACGTCAAGATTTTATTTTGCGAAATTAGCAAAAAGTGTTATGGATCCGTGTTACTGATCGATCACTTTCCAAGCCTCCGGTATGAGTTTGGCTCTATACATTAAAATCACCTTATATTATCTAGGATCAGCTTTTCCTTTTGCCAAAAACGCAAAGGGTTTACGTTTAATCAGCCTGAAGCTATGAGAATGACTTGATAAAACCATTGAATTCCATTCCACGTTCTTCCAACTACCCGAAAGACAACGAACCATTGTGACCTAGAAAACCCCACAATATATTAACCCTAGCCTTAAAGTGTCCCTTATTAAGGTTACCAGATGACAAGAATTTTCCTGACATGTGAGTAATTGTGCCTTCTGTCAGGAAATCGGGACAATATACAGGTTGAAAATGAACCCCTAGCTTTATTGAAATGTATGAAATCAGAATCACACTAATATTATAAATGCGAAAGTTTGTGCGTGTGTGAGGGTGTGTGTGTGTTGTTTGTTACTCTTTCACGCTGAAACGGCTGGACGGATTTGGATGAAATTTAGAATGGATATAGCTTATACCCTAACTTAATACATAGGCTACTTTTTTCCGGAAAAAAGTATGTCGTTTAACCGAATGACACGCGGGCGTAGCCGCGGGCAAAAGCTAAACACAAAACGGTAAATAAGTTTTTTATTTTTCATTTTTTTTGGTTCCCAAATTTCGAAGGAAAGGCCAACGTACGCAACGCGACATGTGACTGACACTAGACAGTACATATTCCCGGCGGTAAATATGCACATAGGCTATGTAGACAACACATAGGTTTTGTAGAGCGTCGTCTCTGTCGCCGGAGTATTGGTGCTTCTTTTGACGGTCGACATCTTTCTTTTTATTATGAATCACGACAAAAGTAACAAAACACGTCGGATTTTTTTATTTGGAACATAGAACAGTTTCCTTTCTTATAGCTAGGGAGTTAATTTTTAACCGGTATCTATAGTCATAATTTTTGAAAGAGAATGAATTTTTTGTGTGTTATCTATTATGTTATGAATGGTATAACTGGAACTGCTAACCCAACTTTAAAACATGGCCATCCGCTGAAAATCAGCGTCGTGGCCATAGCTGCGATATTATGCTGAGCGGAGACCTTTTTGGTATCATTTAGTTTTTAAGTAGTTAGAATATTTTATAAGATGTTTTGTTAGTACAACTAGATAAAAGTCTTAAGTAATTTCTGATACCAAATAAACATTTTTCTTTCTTTCTAAATGCCCTAAATCATTAATTTATGGAATTACAATGTTTTTGTAACAAATACTGTTAAAAACAGCGTGGCGGCAGCTTTGCCATCGCATAAGCAAAGAACTTTTACAAAAAAAATACTGGAAATTACTAAATTAATTTAATTATCAGGGCTTTTGTCAGGAATTCACATTACTGAATCTGGTAACCCTTATATAGTACATTTTGTGTTACATTTTGTAAAGTATCACGTTTCCTTGCACACAGGTCGAGCCGAGGCCGCGGTAACCATGGTAACCGGCACTGAAACAATCTGAAACACCCAGGTGAGCTATCATTATTAAATCATTATTGTTGTTCGGAGTTCTTTGAGAACCTTCGTGTGAGTTATTGTGAAACAATGACCTGTTATTACAGCCATTTAATGTTATGAGATTCCAGCACAAGTTTTTTTGTGCTGTAAGTTATGCCTTACGCCTAGCTTGGCCGGTATCACGATTGATAAAGCGTCACAGTGATGCCAGAGGCGGGGGCATTCCTTGCAAATTCGTTCGAATTTTGGTGGCATAAATCCTTTAGGGGGATTCCGGGGGGTAAAAAATTCAAATGGGGTTTGTATGAGTTTTTTAAAGCATAGTTATAGTTATCGTTCATAAATCGATTGATTCTATCAATCTCTACACTAGCTCACCTCATTCTTTCATTCGATACTTCATTCATGTTCTTTTTTATATTCATGTTCTATCGAGGGTCGGTAGTACCTAGGATAAAGGGCGCTCGCTCGGAAAGTGGGAGAGTAAAAGCAGTGGCCAGTCTCTCCAGGGACTTTCGCAAAATCTACGTGAGTCGCTAACGTATGAATGTACCGTTTCGATGACGTCATACTGGAACACGACGAGTCCCTTAAGGTGGTTGCGGCGGGTGTTGTTAGTTAAAAAACAACTTATGAGTGTTTTTCTTATTTGAATAATACGTGTTAAATAATAGTAGTTTATGAAACTGGCACATAAAGTGGTGATTAAAACACGAGTGTGAGTATAAAAAACTAGACGTAGTATTAGTTAATCTAGTTATGTACAGTTTTATATAGTACTACTTTATTTATGTACACTACTTCATACAATAGTTATCTACAGTCTGTCAAAAAAGAGTTGAAACGAATATTGAAGGAACTATTTTTATTTCGCCTGGTTACACCAAACAAACAAGTACAAAATGTGTTAAATCGAGTTTAAGGCGTTGTTATTTTAAAAATACATTACCTAAATTATACTAGTTGAACGTTTAAAGTTCAATATTCATTTCAACACTTTTTTGACACACCATACTTATTTTCAATCTATAAAACTTGGTAAAATTTCTCGAAAGCTTTTCTTGGTTTTCCTGTTATGAAATTGTTCATCACTTTCGTTTCTCAGTGTCACTCTACCATTGTTGTCAATCCCACAGTAAAACTTTTAACTAACAGAAACAGTTGATCTTGATTTTTTTTTATTAAGGCGTAAATATTCAGCAGTCCACCGCGCATGGCATGTGCGGTTATGCAATGCAGGCGAAGGAGGTTTTATAGCGGTGAGGTCCGCACCGCCACAAAAACTCTTTGGTGGAGCCGCAATCACGCACGCATGTGAGGTTTGGCCTCAAGGAGGTTTCATAGCGGTGAGTCTCGCACCGTCATAGAATAGAACCTCCTTGGTCGGGTCGCAATGTATTGTTGTGCGTCTAGTATTATTTAAAAACCTCATTGGTATAAGATATTAAAACCTCAGACATGACTGTATGGACTAAGTATTATTTGCCTTCCTGCTTAGTAAATTGTACTTTAATATCAGAAACAATATTTGACACCGTATCCACTTTAGGTCGTGATATTTTTTATATTTTACGATACCTTTTATAAAGTGTACCTAACCCGCTTGCAATTTTATTTTCAATCGCGGAACATTTTCTGTACCTGGATTGACTGGACCGTCACCTCTGACCTTTGGTATCTAGGTCATCTAGATAGGTCATGCGTTGACGTACAGGCACACGATGACCTGTGTTTAATGGGCCTTATTAGCTCGAAAGATTTAAGGCCCGCGCGGAAGTTTTAGTTTCCTAATACATTACACTCAGAAAACGTCTGCATATAGATGCGGCCATCTCAAATTCAGATTAAATGGTACAAAGGCCTCTTCAATGTTAGCTTCGGCCCCATAAATGCCTTTTAAATGACCGGGTCCCTATGGACACGATAAGAGGTGAGGCCGATCAAATCCGAAAAGTTTATTGTACAGTGGAGCCCACATCAAGCTAAACACTTTCAGTATAAGCTGACCTCTCATTGTATAGGCTTCCCGTACAATGAGAGGTCAGCTCATACTGAATGTGTATAGCTTAATGTGGGCTCCACTGTACAAGCAGACAGGAATTGAACTTAGGTCTCAAGGGTAAAGTCCTACTGAATGAGCTACCTACCACCGCTTCGTATCGTGACAATAATATGTCATCATAATCTACATAATTTGTATCTTTTACGGGTAATGCAAAAAAAATGGGTTAAACTAGGCTTATCCGGGTAAATTCAGAATTATCCAAGTTCCTAGGGCTAAGTCAAAATATTTGGCGTTTATTCGTATACGCCGAGGTCTACGCAACAACGCTGGTTGGGTAATGTTAGGTGTCGCGTCATTTTTGTTGCATTAAAGGGATGTCGCCGGCTCCGCTCCTCTTCGCTCGGCTTCCGAATTTATGATCATCGGCAACCTAACACGCTCCTCCTCGCTTCACTCGCCGTTACTCGCTCGATAAGCTCATTTTATTTCCTAACATTACCCAACAAGGTACATACTTACGGGTAAACGCCGAATTTCGAACTTTAGCCAAGGAACTTGGGTAATTCTCACTTTGCCCGGGTAAACCTAGTTTCACAAATTCTTTTAGTATTACCAGAGTCATACTTAGTGATGTTATTGACACAAGTGTCCAGACGGCATTGCGAGGACGAACGGCGGCCTTCTGCGTTCCAAAACTGGGTTTTAACTGAATAATAAGATAAAGAATCTTGCAATATTTGTTTAGTTGCACGCTGTTTACATGGCCTCATAGTAGTTTTATGCTTGCTCCTATCAATACCTTATAAAACCTAGGACGACTATCTGCCGATTGATAAGCCGCGATATAGTTCGGTTTAATTATTTTATTTTATTTATTTTTATAATATGGAGAACATACAGTTTTATAAATTATACAATATGGAGAGATGAACACAAATAAGCTTAAATAGTCTCACAGATAGCACTAAAGTACATTACATTGATCTTGGGAGAACAGATATTTAGATAAATATAATATAGGTTACATTTATTGCTCTAAATTATTAAAGTTTTTTTTTATGGATTTTATCTATAACTGAGAAGTTAACTTGGTTGACTGACGTGTTGACAAAAATCATCAACAAAAAGTGTTACCATTTCACTACGCTTGGAGTAGAATAAGTCGATTCTATCACTAACTGAATTGAAAAGGGAACATGCTCGAATAAAGTACGTATTTTGGCGATAATTAGTGCGCGCGCAAGGTATGTTATTATGATGTTATTTTAAATAATTTGGTCAAGCGCGAGTCAGACTTCTGCACAAAGTACCAACCAAATATAATAACAATTTTCGTCTTTTGCAAAACGAGTAATTGAACCTTGGTCCTGACCACTTACCGAGTCTCCCGTATGAATTTGGCTGCTATCTCAAGTCACCTTATACCGAGTGTAAATAGACTGCTACCATTAAATGAAACCACATATTCTACCGACCCTACTGAACCACTTTTCCCAAGAGTCAAACCCGCGGACACCCTTAGTTTAGGAAATAATTGAGTTCCAAATAAAAACGTGAAACCTAACGCACAGACATACGGGCGAGTTTAGAGGGAGCGTCGTCCGTTAAACAGCTTCAGGTTTCAGGTAGAATATATGGTTTCATTTATTGGTAGCAGTCTATTTACACCCGGTATATTAATGTATATTTTTGATCTATATTAAAAAAATGGGTTCCTAAGCGTCGGATTTCATGTCATGGAAGGTCATTTTTGTGTACAGAAATAAAACATTAAAAATGTAAATCAAAGGGTAGAAATGAGGGTAGAAGTGAAAAGTCGTGTTTCACTTTTCATCTTTCTTTTAGGTAATTCGCAAATTTTAAATATTCGACCTTTGGCTTGGTTTCAAACTCCTTTTTTAGTAAATACACATATACTCATTCCTTACTCCTACAGACGTAGGCAGAGACTACAGATTTGCATCTGCTACGATCCTGACACACCTATTTAGCTTCTATATCCATCAATCTAGTCATGCAGGTTCTCTATTTTGGGTGTTTCAACTTTGCCCTTCTTCAATGTTACCAATTTGGTCGGCATTTACCGTCCTTCTTTGGCGTCTTTCTCTACCTTCCACTTGTGTTAGGTAGAGCTTCACTTATTTAATTTAATAAGCTGCAGTAGCTTTATCAGTAGGACTGTGAGTTTTGAGGCCCAGTTCGAACCCTGCACCAATGAGTTGTTCTGAATTCATGTTTGCATACTTGCCACTTGCTGAACGGTGAAGGTAAACACTGTAAGTAACCCGAAGTGTAAGAACTGGTAAATTTTAAAATAGCAACCTCCAAATTCTTGCAGCAGTAATTTCAAATTACCTGAACATGAAAACAAAACATGCTGGGAGGTTACCTCGTGATGTCTGTTCAAGGCGACTCCATTCGCCTGAACTCCCATACTAGCGCAGTTCGCTGATCATATCCTTATTTATAGGTACTTGCTTATAAATTTTTCTTTTTCAACATATACCATACAATATCCATGACGTCAAACTAAAACATTTATCAAAATCAATTACATACAAAACTTACAAGCGTATAAAAGTCCTGGATTTTACACATATTTTGATGAATGTTTATGTACCGTAATGTCCTAGAAGCGATAGAACAAATTAAATAAGTTTAGTTTCACAGCATAGTATATTTTAAACTATTAAAAAATATTGGTGTATCATTTCCAATTTTAGGATATTTCTCCTGAAATCATAGGAACCACCAAAACCATTCTCGAGTTTTTTCAAAACATGAATGTTGTCTCGCGTTAGCTTGCCTCTCACACCGTGTTCGGTTAATTCCGTACGAGCTCGGGAAATGAACGTTCGGGTCAACCAATAACAGTCAGTCAGTGCTCTATGATCCGAAGTTGAATGTAGAATGAAATAGCAAGCATAGCGACCGTATATTATATATATACCGTGCGCGACTGACTTCAAGCCTACAGGCCTCTTAAGAGCTGTCCTCTTACTTCTTTGTTTAAGGTCCACAGTCGAGCTCTACAACCAACATCATCGATTTATTGAATATGAATTAATAATGTGCAATGTTCCGTTAAACACTATTGTCGAACGGAATATTGCAAATGGTTGGGGAAAATGTTTCTTCGCATTTTATATGAAAATTCAAAACATTCTTTAATAAAGTTTATTTACATTTAACTAAAGTATGTAGGTGCCGTTTTGTTCGATCACTTTCTGCCATCTTGTAGGTAGGGACATGATCCCATTGCTATGGAAATTCTGGGGCTTCTGATCAAAAAACCGCGACAAGTGGTTTTGGCAGTCCTCTCGTGATGTTAAACTGACACTGCCTAAAGAATTCTGAAGAGACCGAAACAAGTGGAAATCTGAAGGTGCAAGGTCAGGACTATACGGCGGATGCATTAATACGTCCCAGCCAAACTCTCTTAATTTTTGCTGAGGGGCTAAAGATGTGTGAGGTCTAGCGTTATCATGATGAAAAACCACAACCCTTCTGTTGACTAATTCCGGCCGCTTTCTCTCAACTTCTTGCTTTAATCTCATCAGGTGTTCGCAGTAGAGTTCAGAATCGATGATCCTGCCTAGCGGTAACAGCTCATAATGAATAATGCCCTTCCAATCCCACCACACACACAGCATTACCTTGTTGTGAGATAACCCGGGTTTCGCCAGAGTCTGTGAAGCCTGACCAGCCTTTGACCACGACCTTTTTCGCACGTTCTTGTCGTACGTGATCCACTATTCATCACCAGTTATCAGGTTTTTCAAAAATGGTTCGGTTTCTTTACGTCGTAATAAAGAATCACAAATGAGTACACGGTTCATTAAGTTTCTTTCAGTGAGCTCATGAGGCACCCAAATATCGAGCTTTTTTGTGTACCCAGCTTTTTTCAATGCGCCAAAACTGTTTTGTGGTCAATCCCCAGTTCTCTAGCTACATCGTAACTACTGATATGCCGATCTTGCTCCACTTTTTCAAAAATGGAATCCATTTTATCCGTAACAGGGCGCCCAGAGCGAGGTGAATCTTTGACATCAAAATTTCCGGATTGAAAACGCTTAAACCAAATTTGTACTACGCTCACAGACACTGCACTAGGTCCATAAACATCACAATTTTTTTTCGCGGCTTGCGTTGCGTTCTTACCTTTTTTGTAGTAAAATTTTAAAATGTATCGAATTTCTTCCTTAGATTCACACATCTTAACAGTAAGAAAAACAAGTGAAAATCACACATTTTACCTAATTTGAATTTGGAATTATCTTTTTTAAAATTTAAACTTTTTAATAATACCAAAACCAGCCAGATACAAATGGTATAGCCAAAGAGATTTTATTATAAGTTCATACATACTATTTGCGAAAAGAGTTTTTCCCCAACCTATTATTTATACATATCCCAGCGGCACCGCCTGCGTTTCTTCAATATAATAAAAAAGAAATGCATTAGAGCAATATGTGGTGCAAAACCACTTTACTCATGTAAGTCCCTATTTAAAAACTTAAGGTCCTTTCCCTGCCATGCCTTTATATATTTGAAATGTGTAATTTTGTCAAACAGCATCCAAACTTATTTACAAAAAAATGTGACGTGGATGGTTATAGATTGAGACAACCAGAAAATCTAGTGATTCCGAGACAACGAAGCGCTCTTTTCTCTAAAAGTTGTTATTCAATGGCTGTAAAATTGTATGATTTATTGCCAGAATATATGAAGATATTGCCGGAACCATTGTTTAGGAGAAAACTGTTGAAAGAGGTTTTTACACTGTCAAAGAATTTATGAACTATAATAATTATAAGCATTAGGATAAAACTTAACTTGAAAAATGTATATAATAATACTATACTGACTTTAGTTCATTGTAATTGTTATGACATGCATGCCGAGATTATTAATAATTGTACAGACATTGTAATTTAATTGTATTGAAATATTTGTATACCTTCTGCAGGTGAAACATGCTGAACTGTAATTATATTTAACTTTGTAAACCATGTTTGAAACAAATAGATATTTCTATTTCTATAAAAATATATATTCAATATTTCATAGGTTCGTTATTTTTCTTTTAATTTGATATTGTTTTATCAATAAAGAGAACTCAACAGATCAATAAGGATGGGCAGATAAACGGACGGAACAAAAGTACTCCACAAGAATTGCTCGGTAGAATATTGTTGTATTCGGAGTATTTTTCCTCGACTATGAGTGCCGCTCGCTTGAGACTCGTTTTACTGAATTACGAGTATTCACATTATAAAGAAAGAAGAAGTGCTCTTGACGGCCATTAGAAATAATTTTCCTAAAAATATGACTTAATAAGGCCCTATTTTTGTGTCCCTTCGGACAGGGCGGGAGAGAAAAAATACAGAGCGTTTCGTTAATGTGGACTAGCGTTACCAACCGTCCCGTATTTTTTGGGACGTCCCGTATTTTTCGGGACATCCCGTATTTATGCTGTAAATTGAAACGTCCCGTATTTTGCCCTGCCTTGCACACAAAATATACTAGATACGTTGATGAAAACAACAAGGTAATTTTCCAATCACGAAAGTTCAAATATTTTCAATAAAATTTATTTCATATTTGTTATCCCAAGCTGCAAAGAGTATTTCCATATTAGTTAATTTAATTAAAGCAGAACTAAAAGAAACAATTGTAGTAAACATTATACCGGGAAATACGAGAAAATAAAATTAAAAAACACGTTTCGCTTCCTTTCGCTTGCCTTGCCCCTGTGTTTTATTCGAACACGGTGGATTCTGAAATAACTTATCTTTAGCCTATTCTATATTCCATCCATCCATCAGCCTGTTTCGTCCACTGCTGGACATAGGCCTTTCCAGGATTTCACCACTCTTGGCGGTCCTCCTGGAAGAAATGCCTATACTCACACACGCTGGGCAGGCGGGTTGGTGAGCGCGGTGCCGAAACCCTTGCACCAGTGACGCCGCTGCCCGTCACCAGTCTGTTTTATGTAAGGTTTATTACATTTTAGTAGCCCGGCGATTTGGGATGGATATACCGCCATCCATCGGGCCCAGGCAATGGTGGGCCGCCTGGTTTTGCCTGAGAGCTGTTCTCTTACTCTCCCCCGAATAACTTCGGGAGGATTTGCGAGTAAGATGGTGGTACCTCCACAGTCGAGCCCAGCATTAGCTCTACCACCTACCGAATAACTTATTTGGACAAAATTATAATATATCAAATTTATTAAACTTATTATTCTACGATTAAAATTTCTTATTTCTGATATTTATATTAATACATAAGTAAAAAATATGAAAAAAATGGCTTTTTGTCGAATTAATGTGGTAATTATTACCGGTAACAAATGTACAGTTTGGTGACGATAACTCTATCCCGTATTGATTTATTTATGCTGCAAATATGTACGAAAGACCAATGCATCAAAAACAATATATCAGTATTAGGTAGATCGATTTCTTTCTTTCTATCAATAAGTAAAAAAAACATACCGTAAACGGGGTGTCAGAGGTGTTTCCGAGTATGGATTGTGAAACGCAAGTCACAGTTCGCACTTGTACACCCACGTTCCACCGACGATTGTTAGGTGCCAGCGTAACGGGTGGCGAGCTCTATCGCCGTACTTCGGGCACAAATTAAACACACAGTGACGTACTTTCCGAAGCACGCAGACTGGAGACAAACGGATTTGAACCTGTGACCTTCGGTGAAGTGATCGAGTATTCGAACCACCAGACCACAGAGGCAGCTTCATACAAATTGAAAGTTTTATCCTAAATCTTTTCTGAGGATTTCAAACGATAAATATTTCATAAACCCCCAAATTTTGACCTCCACAGACATAAATATAAATGGATTTGAACCTGTGACCTTCGGTTAAGTTATCGAGTATTCGATCCACCAGACCACAGAGGCAGCTTCATACAAATTGAAAGTTTTATCCTAAATCTTTTCTGAGGATTTCAAACGATAAATATTTCATAAACCCCCAAATTTTGACCTCCACAGACATAAATATAAATGGATTTGAACCTGTGACCTTCGGTTAAGTTATCGAGTATTCGATCCACCAGACCACAGAGGCAGCTTCATACAAATTGAAAGTTTTATCCTAAATCTTTTCTGAGGATTTCAAACGATAAATATTTCATAAACCCCCAAATTTTGACCTCCACAGACATAAATATAAATGGATTTGAACCTGTGACCTTCGGTTAAGTTATCGAGTATTCGAACCACCAGACCACAGAGGCAGCTTCATACAAATTGAAAGTTTTATCCTAAATCTTTTCTGAGGATTTCAAACGATAAATATTTCATAAACCCCCAAATTTTGACCTCCACAGACCACATGGCCCATTTCCCACGGGTCACGTGGTCGTGGAAAACGACAAAACCGAAGTCACTGTGGGCCTGCGGAAACTAAAGTAACTTTGTGTTATATTTTAGTTTAACACGGTCGCTTACCTTACAGGGAGAACGGAACTT
The DNA here is from genome assembly GCA_910592155.1 of Ypsolopha scabrella. NCBI lineage: Eukaryota > Metazoa > Arthropoda > Insecta > Lepidoptera > Ypsolophidae > Ypsolopha > Ypsolopha scabrella. The sequence goes on along the minus strand of OU342972.1, from coordinate 4,162,391 downwards.
ACCTACTGTTTTTAGTTTTTATATTTTCCCAAAATTTCGGCTGAGTTCAGTCTTCCCATTAGTATCGAGTCCTGTGGACCTAATAATAATTAGTCCTTATAATAAGTATTAATTATGCTAGTAAAACTTTTAAAATGTATAGTAGTGATTTCATGAATTTTATTTTAAGGCCTAAGAATGAATGGATTTTCTGCCAAATTTTTGTAGCCTTTTTTTTTCTTTGTTGTTCCGGTGATAATTTTGCTACTACCTTCTATTTATGTTGTAAGCTCCACGGTAGGTACATTTTCAGCTAATTAATTTAATAGATTTATTTAAAAATTATATGGTGTACCTGTGGCATAAATATATTATTTAATATAATTTAAAACACAAGACAAAAGACAAAAGTGCCCCACGGGATAAGCAACGACCTTGGCTTTAGCAGGCTGAAAATCGAACAACTAAGACAAGTCTACAGACAGTATAGTTGTGTAGCAAAATCTTAAAGTTTTGTAACATAATGTGACTTGTGGTTTATAATTTCGGGTGTAGCGTTGTTTGTCGTGAACTTGTCATAATGGCGTATATTTAATATAATATTACAAAGGTTCTTGTACTTTCTAGTTCGCCATGAGGTATAATTTGTCATATGGGTATGAGGACAGGTTATTGTTTTTTAAAATGCATAAATTATCAGACCGTAGAATTATGCTTGATTTGGCATTTTTGAAAAACACAATCGATGGACGTGCTTTGTGTGATGAGTTCGTTGATGGTGTGTCCTTGACTGTCCCTCGACTACAAGCTCGTCGAGTAGTGAAGGACACATTTTCAGTACCTACTCGTAGGACAAACCTTGGTCGAAATGCACCAGATGTAAGATCTTGTACCACTTACAATAAATTTTGGAATTCTCACTCCCTTGACATTTTTAACGATAAAGCTATTAATTTTAAATATAAGATATTACAGCCAAATCCATTATCATAATTATTTTGAATAACTGAAAATTTATATATATATATATATACATACTTTTTTATTTTTTCTCTTTCTGACTGTTTCAAATGTAATTTTAATTTTCAATTTTTTCTTTCATGTTGACATTCTGAATTGTGATTAATAAATTTAATATATAACTTCAATTTAATAATATTTTTAAATAATCTGTGTGTTTTGTGTGTCTAGATTTATAATTCAGATTTAAGATAGTTCAAATTGTTAATATTGTCCTGGTAATTGTAATTTAGTATTTGATTAATTATTATGCTGTTAACATTTTATTACACAATAATTGTATCGTAATAATGCTGTGTACGCCTGTAATTGATGGCAACACCAGATATAGGCCCTATGTTTACTTTCTTCTTTTTTTGAATGTGTGTGTTGACATTGTTGGTGTACCTTTTTGTAATAAAAAAAAAAAAAAAAAAAAATATGTAAGTTGATATGTGAGCAGAATTTCTGAGACGACGAAGCGAAGGTGACAAGAAAAATGGCAGTAAGATAAATAATCCTAGCTTAGGCTAAAGAAAAATAATGTGTATACATCAAGGACTTTTTAGGGTTCCGTACTTCGTCATGAAAAACGAACTCTTATTGGATCACGTCATTCGGTTGTTTTTTAAACTTCAGTGTACTATTTTTCTCTGCTTTTTGGAATTAATAGATCAATTTAGGGATGTAATTTGAATGAACATTTTATAAGTATTTTCATATTTACAGGAAGTGACGTCATCCTATCAGGTTGAATGGTCGGCTCTTTGAGACTAGGATGCGTTCAAGAAAAATAAACTATGCCTATGGAAATGTGTGGTGATAATGCCGCTGAAGGTCAAATAGGACATGCACGCTTATTTTAAACTCTATCTACCAAAAATAGTTCGGGAAAGCTCGAAACGGGTTACGAATTGTAAATATTGGCAAAAAACAAGAATAGACCAATTCTGAAATTTAAGTTTTGTCTTTAGCAATAAGTGAAGGAATGAATCTGAAAATGAAGTTTGAATGAATCATGTAAAATAATACGTGACCAACGTAATGTTGCAGATAAAAGATTTGACAGATTAAACATATAAAATTTAACCCGCCATACGTGACAAGTTTCGATTTCTTTCCGAAATAAAATTAAAGCGAGCGAAATTCTGTCGCCAGCAGTTCATTTTGTAGCTTTATTTCATACGTTTTGTATTGATAAGTTTATATTTTGATTCCAATCGTTCAAGTCTACTAAATAATTTGATATAACGGTAGAACCCTGAGGGCACGAATCCTATACTCGCACTTTAACGGTTCAGAAAACCCAACCAATCTCATTTTTCTCATGAAATCATTTTGGCTGTGAAGGTGATAGATTACTTGTGAAACATATCACCTTCGCGACATTCCCACATTAATTTCAGTCAATTTCATTCTAATATCAACGAACGATCGAAGTCGCTAAACGATTTCTGAAACCGCAAGAAAACCTAACAATAAAAACTACTCGCGTGTCCTTTGGATTAATTTTCCGTTCCCTTCTCTCTTCGTTATCGATGGATATGTCCGTCCCTTTTCGCCGCAGCATCCGTATCGATCTGCTCTCTGGCCTTGACCTTGGGGGTGTGGGTGTAAACACAGCATCGACCTTGTACTATGAACAAATTAATGGTAGGATCGTTTTTCTGTCGCTTACAGGAAACAATTCATATACACATTATAAGTTTACTGTTTAATTTAATTTTGTTGGTGTTTTTATTTAGAAAAAAATATATATTTCCTCACGACATGAATTCCTGAGGGGATGGCAGAGGTGTTCCCAAGTGTGAGCTGTTATTTTTTATTGTTTTCTTATATTTGCATGGACTTTAATTGTTATTTAAATTCATTTAAGGTACAGATTGTAGTGTTACATTACAATGTACTAAGTAACTTAATTAGTTGAATGAAAAAAAAAAAAAGTTTTTTTTAAATATTCATTTACGAACTCAGAGGAGTCGGCAAAGATGACAGATTTGTGATAGATCTCTAGCTGCTACGATCCTGACACACCGCCATTGCTTCTTTTCTTGGAATTCCGGGTGTTTTTGACTTGGTCGCTAATGTGGTCGAGATAGGTCTCCAACTTTACGTAGATTTTCGTCACGCTAAATTTAATTTCTCTACAAGCCTAAACCGTCGAAGCTTTCTTTTTTAGGTTCAGTCAATCCATTTCGTTAAGAGGGATTGAAAGTGTACGAATCCAGTTTTTGATTCGCGCTTGGTTTCTCCAAAATATCTTTTTTATTCTGTCCAGTCAAAAGCTACAAGAATGGAAGATCTTTGTATGACTAGATTGATGGATGTGGAAGAATTAGGAAATCTGTGCTTTGATTTGATTTTGACTGCATTGTACGTAATGTTGATGTTCTAATTAATGATGTTTTGCTTGTTTATTTTTCATTATTATTATTTTTCTGTAAGTCTGATTATAATTTAATAATTTTTACATTTGACATTTCATAATTACAATTGATTTTTTGTTAATATTATTATTTTATGTTTTTCAATAATTTATTGTTTCCTGTATGTAAATATAAGGCCCAGGCTGAAAATCGGCTACCGTTTACATGCTTAAACAGTTGTATGCGGAGCCTGGGACCGTTTTGTCTTCTTTTTGATTTTAATTTGTATTTTTATGTAACTTGTATTATTTTGAGAAGATAAATAAAGCTCTTATTATTATTATTATTATTAAGAATCAAAGGAGGTGTGTCGGGATTGCAGCAGATGGAAACCTGCGGGCCTATTATGTAACTCAGTGTCGGTTGCCATCTATGGTTGCTATTCACCATAAACAGATAAAAAATGAACTTCCAAAAGAACCTTCAATGGGTATTGAACTATTTCCGAATTGTGACGTCATTTCAAGTGCGAACGTATCCTTAGATAAGCGGATATGTATGATTTCGACGATAGGCACTCGGTTTAAATCGGTTAGAATCAGAGGGCTCTACTCTACCAACTCCCTTGGGAGGCAAGCGTGAGTATCATAATATTTATGTGATCTTCTGTCCGTACCATAAAGCTTTCAAACCGAAGTGTATCGCTAAAGTTCAGACTTCAGGGTGTTTACACGAGGCGCAAGGCCGTAAGTAGAGATTGATTGGTACAGGGAGGGCGCAAAGATAAATCGGTAGGCGCTGATGGAATAATATGTTTAATGTTTTGCGAGATTATCTCGTTATTCTTATTTCACATATCTTCGTACGTTGAAAAAATAAATACCGACTGCTAAAATTTAATAAAATAAAGAAATATAGGAATAAGAATATTATATACTACATATATGTCACCGGCAATCTGTATAATTCAGGTATTGTATACAATACTAAGGTAATGTGCGTCCAGGCATCGTATGAAATATTATGAATATTCTTGTCCGTTACATACTTTACCTAGGCAATGTATACAATTCCTAGGGATTGTATAGAGTACCTGCTGGTCCATCGGCAAAGTGTAAACTTATTACTAATTGCCGGTAACATTATGTATACATAATGCAATAAGTTGATAAATAAATAATAATGTCTAACCAAGAGATGTTCATAAAATAACCCCAAAACCGAAAACGGGACAGACATTGAAAAAATAAATATTGGGGAAAAGGCTTGTTAGATATAAAATTCTGAAAATTTGCTAAATGTGAATTTATCACGCGTTGTTTTCCACTTTTCTAACCGAAATCTTTTGTTATATTTTTGCGGGTATTGTAAATTATAATTCACGTGTTACCCTCAATAAGCCCTGGAATTAAGCCAGTAAGCTGCTTCTGGCAAGCCAGCACATTTCTGATACATTAACGTGAATTACTGAAAACGAGTGTCGAGTTTTTTCCAGATGGTCGTACATGGAAACCTTTGTAGGGAAACCATAATATTATTAAAAGTCACGTGAGCTGTTATACTTAATTATTATTACGATAGATACCGGCTTTAACACTCACGTAATTAGTATTGTTGACTAGATGCCAACTGTTTCACTGTGACAATTTCGGCATTATCAAGGCGAGTGTCGTTCGACGCGGCGTTCACAGATGTTGTCACACGGCCACTCTTGAAAATGCTGAAATTGTCACGGTGAAACATTAATTAATTTAATTTTTTATTCGATATTCGGTTTTGGAACGTAACAACGATTCGACACAAAATATCCAAATTTCAGGTCATTTCTTGTATGAGCTAGGCAGTGGTTCTTGAACTTTTGTGTGATCCCACGAACCCCTGTCGAAGAAAATTTTAAGAATAGAAAATAAAGCATAATATTAAAGATCACTTTCATTAGTAAGTTTACATTAATACTTCATTAAATTGTATCGAAACTAAATTAATGAAAAGGATGTTGTTGTTTGGACTCATAATAAATACATATGTTAAGAGTGAACTGAGTTGCTGTGGACCCCCGGCACTCCATGGACTCCAGTTTAAGAAACCCTGAGCTAGACCCGTGAGACCCGTGACATACGGAGGGACAGACAGCAGTGCGTTTGCCCTCAATGCTAAAAAATTGACCTGCCCAACTATAAACTTGAAAATATATTTTTCAAAATACTTTTCTCAATTGAAAGTTTCAATTGATCTTTAACAGTTTGTAGTGCACTCAAATAATAATAAAGAAAACATTAATTTAATTTCCGCATATGTTTGAGGAAACTTTTTCACTATGAACAGGATATTGTGTGGTTTAATTTTAAGGTACCTATCTTTTTACATACATACAAATAATAAATGAGGCTTTACATCTAAGGAGACCTAGGTTTAGGGTTGCCAGGTTCTAAGATACGAAAGCCGGACTCAGCTATTAGGCCGGATATTTTGCCCGAAAGCCGGACATATTTTTTTTTGTCGCTCGACATACCTTTTTTGAAGCCAATTTTTTCTTTTTAATAAAGAGAACTCGGTTACGTATTTTAATTGTTTATTACTATGAATCGCACTTTTTACAAAATCAAACAGTAACAATTAACAAAATTAGTTCTAACGTCATTTGGTAATAATGAAAAATGGTTGGTCTTCTGTAGACTTCACGTCGATAATTTCAAACTGACGACTGTGTTACACTGACAAAATCCGTACAGACCGGACACGTAAGTATTTGGCTGGACACGACCGTAAAGCGTCTGGCAACCCTATCCCCAGGGCCTTCGGTCAGGGACGTCTTGTCGTCTTGGTTACTTAGTCTGCAGTAATAATTATTTTTCTATTTTCATCTTTATGACGGTGCAGTAAGAACTGCCAGTAGGTTGTGAAGTGGCCGTGCAGCTGGTAATATTAAATATTGTTGAAGGTCTTATATCATTTTAAGACGAGACGAGACGCTTTATGTACTAGATAGAGATCAGTATGTTCGGTCGGTTACACATATCTTCACGACATATGACCTCGTGGATTCGACACTTACAAACATCTCTAACACCCCAGAGGTGTTTGTAAGTGTCGAATTCACTGGAACAATCAACATTCGTACACCTCCTTTCGCCGAATACTGTTACGTCCCAACGTGATAGGGTATCTCATCGTACTGCGGGCACAAATACACGCTTTTTATAGCATGCTGATTTACCTCAGTGTTTTTCTTCACTGTTAGCAACGAGTTGGTTTACAAATAGGTACTAAATTCCAAAAAGCTGATTGGTGCATTCTTGTCCGGGAGTTAAATCCGACTAACTTACCGTTGCTTTTTTAGAAACCATACAGAAACCAAATAGATAGAAAAAGTATACACACTTTTAAAAGACCTAGAAAAGGAAGTAATGTTATAAAATGTAGTAAAGAAACAAGTGTGATATTTCTTAGTTTTAACTTGATATCCCAATGCGTAGCTGAGATATAGACCTTGAAACATGGACTACGGACAGATGGACTACTTAAATCTCCCAGAGGGGTAGGCAGAGACTACAGACTTACGTCTGATACGATCGTATCACATCTCTTCACAACCATCTAAACGAGCAACAAAGTCCATCCCCAAAAACGGCCTTCTTCTGGCTAAATATGAACTTCAAATATTTCGTTCGTTATTTACAGGTCGTGCGGCGCATGTCGGTCGCCGTCGGCGCACGCGCAGGGCTGATGTCGTGCGTGCGCGAGGGCTCGCTGGAGCCGCCGTACCGCCCACCGCACCACGACCACACCAGGCATGGTACGTACTGCTCTTAGACCATTTAATACTGCTCTAAATCTAAGGTGCTTCAGACAGATATACTGCTGACGTCAGCGACATCTAGCGGTAGCTATTTTGTGAAGCTAGGCTGGTAAAAGGTGGTTTCGCCCAGATGGCGGCAAATGGCCCGCCGATGTACTTGTAGCCTTGGCGGAATGGAACATGCTGACCCAATGCGAATGGATGGAGTACTAGATGATCAGTACTCCCTTTAAATTTTAGTTGCTTTGTACGACACCCACAAGCAGATCACATAATATATCACATGAAATCTTTCGATATCCTCCAAAATAATAAACAACGAATAACAAAGCTGTTGTTTCAATTCCAGGCGAAGGGCGAACTGGGCGTTTCCTCCGCGGACTGCGGCGCATGTTCAAGCGGCGTGGCAGTGGGGCCCGAGCTGACTCCTCTCCTGACCCGAAGAGTTCCTCGACTTCCGAATTGCTGCACGCCGACCGGGCGACCAGGAGAAAGTTAGTATTCTATTACGGATACAGGCTCTGGATGAGGAGGGAAGACCTGCCCCCTGGCCGGTTAGTGCCACCTGAGAAGATCTTTTAAATATTCCCTCAACAAAAGTTACATTTATTAAATCACAGATTGGAAAATAATTAGACGAGGGATTGGGACATGGACGGGAGGACACACAATTGTAGGTATAGGAATGTAAACAGTATTTATTAAGCATGTATTTTTGAGTAACGCTCTTGATAATGCTCTTATAACGAAACCAGTTGAGCACAGTAAATTATACTATCCGTTTCAAATGCTATTAAGATAGGACCTTGTCATACTTGATGTCAGTGTGCGTTAGCAATGTTGACGGAAGTGCGTGAGTGAATGAGATGCACATAGTGTTCTGTTAACGCACACAACACAAGGTTCTGTCCTAGTAGCATTTGAAACGGATCCCAGGAAACAATTTGGTCGTATAGCCAAACGCCTATACGCCTACTGATTTTATAAACGTTTTATTACAGTAATGTTGCTTACACTTTGTCTTATAGTGGTACTTAATCGGTCTGCCTAGTTTTATAAGTTTCTTGGCATATAATAATGTCTTAAAGACGTCTTTTTGACACTTATAAGCTAATCCTCACAACGCCGTCTATAAGCGTCGTTGACGTTTAACGGTCACGGTTCTGTCAGTAATAAAATGTTTATACGACCGGTGGTCGTTTAAACGTGGTGATGCTAATCATTATAAAACAAGCGGGTAAAGAGTTACGACTGTGTCTTTTATACGTCCTTCAGAGACCTTATATGCCCGCTATACGTCACCTAGACCGGTAAACGTTTTCAAATAGACTTTTATAAAACTCCCAAAATTTTTAATGTGTAAAAAAGACAATGTAAGACCTTTGCATTAAATCTTATTTAGTGCAAGTCAAGTGAAATAATAAAGATAATGGCTCGTTTTTTTTTTAATGAACTTGAATTGTACTGCAATGGCGAACGAATTATTTTTGTTCAGACAATTTATAAATCTGGTAGACCTATAAAGAGCTTATACACGGTACAGATTAAAATTTTAATAAAAAAATCATAATACAAAAGAATTTTGGGAGACCATGAAAATTTTTTTTCAAACCTACCTACCTATTCCCAGTAGATTGCAGCTGATAAATACGCCATCTACGTACTTTTCATATTATTTTTTCAATGTCAATATGGCCACTGATATTAATAAATAAAGCGTCACCGTTACCTTGCAAGATTAATTTTAGGTTAGGCTACTACGATAGGCACTCCGTTCTGTGACGGTCTTATTGCGGACCATTACCCGCCATGCAGGCGTATATACTCGTACATCGCAGCGGGTATCATAATACGCCTAGTGGACACAGCGACGATGTATATACGTCGACAATACGTCTAAGTTGGACTAAAAAGGACTGTTATACGATGCTTATACGATGAAGTGGGCCCAAATCCCATCCTAAAGACGTCTTTAAGTCACTTATACGATGAACTTATAAAACAAGGAGACGAGACGAGGACGTCTACCGGACCACTAGATTGTTTACTGGGATAGAACGTGAAATTTGTGGAAAAGTATGAATTATTCGTAACAAATGAAGGTTAATTAAAAGTTTCTAACAGGAATCCTTAGCTGGTTTGAGCATGAAGAGAGGATGAATGCAAAAAGTGTGTAAAGGGGAAGATAACTTTACTCTGAGGACAGTGTTCCTTGAGAAGACGCATTGGCCCCTGGCTCTAACTCATGGCTGTTCTGTATTAAGTAATAATAATAATAATAAGCGCCAAGCTCTACTGGGACCGGTCTGTCATCACGGATAGGACTATTCTCGCGAATAAACCTGACATCGTGCTGATGGACCGGACGCAGTCTCGGGTGTTTTTGGTGGATATCACAATCCCGCACGATGAGAACCTTGTAAAAGCCGAAACCGAGAAGAAAAGAAAGTATCTCGACCTGGCTCACGAGGTTACCGACATGTGGGGTGTGGCATCCACCGAAATCATCCCAATTGTTTTGTCCGCGAACGGGTTAATACCAACCAGCCTCGAAAACAACCTAAGGCGGTTGGGGTTCCGCGGCAGTTCGCTTCCAGCGCGGATGCAAAAGGCGGTACTGCTTGATACTGCTCGCATCGTTCGCCGGTTTCTTTCCCTGGGGCTCTGAACCCCGGTCGACTGTGCCTCTGCCGGGGATACACCGTTCCTCTCTCTTTAAATTCTTTTGGCCAAGAGAGAGAGACGAGATCAAAAATTCCCATAATAGTAATAAACACTTTATTGCACGGAAAACACAGATAAATACAATTCACATTATAGAAAAACATGGCAAAGGCGGACTTATTTCTAAAAGAAATTTCTTCCAGTCAACCAAAAAAACGCTGATGGAGAAAATATTTACAATTTGGCTCTGAAAATTATTTCCAGTACAAAAGATTAAATATGTTTATAAATAAGATAACGTACATACACTTACCAACCTAAAAGTATGCCTAACCTAACACCCTAAACACTAAAATACCGTACTAAATTAGTACATAATATATTTATATATATAAATTTGAATATGATAAACTACATAAATACTTACAATATATACATATTTAGTAGCTAAGACTGCTGAGAGGACAAAAAGTGCTTCTTCAGGTTAAATTTGAAGGAAGCAATTGAGGGAAGACTTTTAAGAGAGAGTGGAAGATCGTTCCAAAGTCGAACAGCGTCAACTGTGAAAGACCTAGAGTAACGTTCAGTGTAATGAGTTGGGAAAGATAACATAAGATCATGACATGACCGAAGATTCCTTTTGCTCATATCGGTGCGAAAATTGAACCTATCTTTTAGGTATTTGGGGGAAGAAGGGTTGTTCAAGACATTATATAGTAGAGATAGGATATGACTATACCTCCGATAACGTATCGGAAGCCACTTCAGTTTACATCGAAGCTCGGACACATGGTCAAACTTTCGCAAATCAAAAATAAATCTGATAGCCAAATTCTGAAGACGTTCCAGCTTGTCGAGCAACTCTTCGGTGGCATCCAAGAACACAACATCAGCATAGTCAAGAAGAGGCAGAAGAAGAGATTGGGCTAGAGTGATTCTAGTTTGCAAAGGCAAGAAGTATTGAAGGCGCTTCAGTGAGTGAAATGAACCGTACATCCTACGGCTAACCTCCTTAACATGACCTTCCCACGACATAGTCTGATCCATGATTATGCCCAAGTTTTTGACAGTTTTGCTATACTGCAGAACTTCACCATCAAAAATAACACTTGCAATATTATTAGTTTCCAGTCTCGAAATATAATAATGGCTACCAATAATAATGACTTGAGACTTTCTCGGATTGACATTGAGCCCATAGCGTTTTGTCCAATTCCTAATAGCCGCAAGATCAGCATTAATTGTGGCTATGGCATTGTCAATGTCACCAATCGGAGCAGCGGAGTATAACTGAAGATCGTCAGCATATAGATGAAAGGAGGAGGAGAGGGCAGAAGTGATAGAGTTAATGAAAACCGAGAACAGAATAGGGGAGAGGCAACCACCCTGAGGAACACCAGATGTAAGATCACACCAGTTGGAATGGCAACTGTCAACTTTGACTAGTTGTTTTCTGCCATGAAGATAGGATTCAAACCATGAGATAGCCAAGGGAGATACATTAAGAGACCTCAGTACTCCAACAAGTATGTCGAAATCGACGGTATTGAAGGCATTACTGAAATCTAGCAGTGTTAGGACAGTAAGATTCTTCTGCTCTATGTTGAGACGCAAGTCATCCGTCACTTTGACGAGGGCTGTGACCGTGCTGTGGCCCGGTCGAAAGCCGGACTGGTGAGGGCTAAGGAGATGGTTTTTTGATAGGAAATCGGCAAACTGGTCTTGAACGACATGTTCTAAAACTTTTGAAAGGATAGGAAGCAAGGAAATAGGGCGGAACTCTGAAAAGCAGGAAGGATTAGATTTTTTGGGAAGCGGGATGACGTGTGCTTTTTTCCAAGCATTTGGAAAGGAACCTGTTGTCAAAGAGCAGTTGATAATCTCCGCTATTATGGGAGATATAAAATCAGAAATAGGAGCTAGCATATCCCTGCTAAGACCGTCGTCACCGACTGCCTTAGTAGTTATAGATCGAAGAATCTTCTGAACATCTGCAGAGGCTATCTCATGGAAATCAAAGGGAGGATAGTTAGATGGGATACAGTTTTGAAGAAAAGTAAGGGTTTCAACCTTATTAGCGCTAGAGAGAGAGGAGGAAGGTGAGCTAAAGTGCTGGTTAAGCGCATTTAGATCAATATTTGAGATAGGACTAGATTTAGACTTACCGACGCCCAGAGTTTTCAAGAATTTCCAGAGGTTATTAGGAGGACAATTGTCGATGGACTCAAATATATGCTGACGCCTTGCATTTCTACAAACTTTATTGCAACGGTTACGTAGAATTTTGTATCGCTGGATACAATGCTCAGAGGAGTCTCTTCTACAGCGAATGCGAGCTCTGTCTCTTTGGGCCATGAGTGACTCCATATCGTGAGTGAGCCATGGTGCTGGAAGATGCTTTACTCTCGTCTTTCTAAGTGGAGCGTGTTTGTCAAACAGAGTTAACATGAGTTCGTTAAAGCGTTCAACTTTTCCATCTACAGAAGAAATTTGAGTAATAGATGACCAATCCATTCCACTCACATCCCCACGAAGCGCCTTCAAGTCAATACCACTGAAGTTACGAAGAAAAAGGAACTTATGTTTCAACTTAGGAGGGCGGAGATTGTAGGACAAGAAAATAAGATCGTGATGAGAAAAACACGAGGCATTAAATTGTCCATGGTTAACAACATGATCAAGAGAAGAAGTGATTATTAGATCTAGAAGAGACGGATTACAACCAGGATAGTAATAAAATAAATACAGATGATCCTCATACAATGAGATCACCTAATAACCCAAAACAAAACAAATAACGCCTTAAATTGGATAAAGTATCTTTTTTACATCATTGACACTCGTAGTTCTGGGGGGGCAGACGGCGCTGTGGGGAGAGCCGTGCCCTCCTGGCCCCTATGTAGTTACGCCTATGAGAATGAGAAGACGTACAGTTTCGACCAAATTAACGTCAAGCGTGTAGACACGAATATACAGTCGATTTTGTTGTGAGGTGTCCCCCGCATTTTTACTTCAGGTGTGTGTACCTGAGTCAACCACATATAATCCTTGCTGGATAAAAATAGTACATTTTGTATTATTTTGCAAACTAAGATATAAAAACTTTTTGTCTTTTGGCATTATTGTTCAAGCTAGGTTATGTACCAAGAAGTTTATACCCTTTTTAATGTTATATGCTTATCGTACGGATGTTGTCAACAAATAAAAAAACAGCACGTTAACAATGGATTTTCATATACTTTTTCTGCTCGCTCAGCACGTTAACAATGGATTTTCATATACTTTTTCTGCCCGCTCAGCACGTTAACAATGGATTTTCATATACTTTTTCTGCCCGCTCAGCACGTTAACAATGGATTTTCATATACTTTTTCTGCCCGCTCAGCACGTTAACAATGGATTTTCATACATTTTTTCCGCCCGCATATTGGTATGACAGTAATGACGTATATTCTCCATCATTTTCGAAAAAGTAAGAAGGAACTTTCCAAGCAGGTGTAGTATAAATTATATAATCATTGTTATTAATGTAATAATCAACGACATAGATGGAGGGGGGGATACCTCACTTGGTCAACAGACCGTCCAAAAATAATAAAAGGTTGGTCAGAATTGTACCAGCAGGAAGTCTCTAGTTTCTGGCTACCTCTCAGTAGAAATCATTAAGTATCAGACTCAAAATAAATACTACAAACGCTGTATTCTAGAAATAACGGTCGTTTACGGAGTACATTTCAAAGCAGACAGACTAAAATAGGTGAACGCTTTGCGGAGTTATTTTTAACTAGTCCCAAATGCGAAGTAGCAACATCAACTGACAGCAAGTTAGAAGGCTGTGCTTGAATCTAACACCGAGGACTAAAATATACAGTATGAGCCAAGTCTGAGTGCCATGAATTCATCGTTTTCATGGATTTCGCAGGCGTTCGTTTAATGGCTCAATCTATGATCCCCGAAGTTTTAAGTTTGATTGCTTGGCTTTGGCTATGGGTTCCTTTGGATTCTGTTAAAAATGGGTTGGCTTTCTTCCTTTTTTATAGCTCGATAATTTATCGGTACCTATTTGTAAATATTTACTTTAAATCATAAGATTGTATTAGAATTATTGTGTGCGTGCAAAATAATGACACCAACGTAACAGTTTAATGAAAAATGTGGTTCAGCAAATAGTTAAATTTATACTATAAAGGCGAGTAAAAGTACGAGTAAAAGCCAATATTTCAAATTTTCTACCTGTTTGGCATCACTTATTTACTCATGGTCAACTTAAGGGCTTGTATTGGGTCTTTCAACGGTTTTTGTTTTAATATGCTGAGTCAACTACTTATCTGATCAATGTAAAACTTAAGAACGTGTTTTTACAGACCTTTGTCTTTCCGTTGTCAGGCAGGTTTGTTACACCTGGTCGGTGACACATTTCGCTCGATAGATTTTATTTTTGAAAATGATGCCTGTTTAAGTTATTATTTCGTTTCATGTCTAAACGGCTTGAGTTTTATGTCTGAAATTACTGCTATAACAAGAAAACATGGTTTATTTTCCGATGTCAGGTGCAAAAACTCCTACATCAAATACTTTTTCGTAAAATCCGGGAAAACCTCGAAATTTCACTGATTTTGCGTGCCGCCAGCGCGCGAAGCGAGCGTTCTAATGTAGACTTTCAGGCAACAGACTGGAGTTCAAAACGGCTCAGTAAGATTTTCGTGCACCAGGGGTAAGGCCTTACGATGAATCTTCTAACATCGCAAGACTCAAGTCAAAGCACCATCTAACGACGGGGCTTGGGACCAACTGGAAGTTCACTCTACTGCACTGCGATTGTTCAGAATAGGTCTGGCTCTGGCAACAGTAGCAACAGCATATTAAATTTGTCTGAATTAATCGCAGGCTAAATTCGGATCCTACTTTGGCATACAATAGGTACTTTAAACAAGAATAAGATAGTTACATGGTTTGTGCCTCACACCGAAGAAATAAAGATTCCTCGTTTTCCAATTCATAAATATCTCGTAATAGTGTTTATGTTTCAGTTATCAACACCTTATATGTCTCACCTATCTTGATTCTTGCCTTTATCAACTAGTTGACTAAACAGTTCCACGTGTTTCACAGAGAGGGCGCTTACGGCAGTGGACTGTCGGTGTCGCACGACTCGGTGTTCACGGGCGAGCGGTCGGGCGACGAGTCCAGCGACGAACGACCGACGCCTGCGCATGGAAGCGACCATCTCGTCTCATCGCATAGGGTGAGTGAGATGTCCCATTATAACATTTTATTGTGGATGGTCCACTTGTTTGAGCTTAAGACTACATAGTGTTTGCAATATTGAAATTTGTACCCCCAGCTCACTGGACAGATGATCTGAAATATAGTACAGGTTGAAAATTAAGTCACTAGCTTTATTGAACTCTATGGTTCAGAATCAACACAAAACCGTAAAAAAAAGTTCTTTTAATTCAGTTCTTTTTACTAAATTTCGAAAAAATTACAGATCTATGCGATGCAACATGTGACTGACAATAGACCGTACATATTCCTGAAGGTAAATAATGCACATAGGCTATGGTACACATGGGTTTTGCCTCTGTTACCGGAGTATTAGTGCATCTTTGGCGGTCGATATCTTTAAAAAAAATATATGAATCATGACAAAAGTAACAAAACATTTATTTTTTTATTTCGAACATAGAACAGTTTCCTTTGTTAAAGCTAGAGGTTTCATTTTCAACCGGTATTGCCGGTAGTGGCTGGATGATGATGGCCGAGAATAGAAAAATGTGTCGTTCCCTTGGAGAAGCCTATGTCCAGCGGTGGATAAATAGTGTCCGACATATTGCATTTAACCTATTGGTCCCTGCTACCATTTACAGCGTTTGAGATCCACTGTTTTACTATATCCCTTGTTTAAAAGCACTGCGTAATCTAAGATTTAACACCTTATTTTGCATCAAATAAAAATTCTATGACGTTTCATTGTTGTTTAAAATAGCGCCCTCTGAGCCGTGGCTGTCACAACCACCGATTTATCACGCACTTTCGAAAAACAAGAGTTTTTATAAATAACTCTGCTTCTAGTTGAAATAAAAACGCAGTTTTTTCAGTAATTTAAGCAAATTTTGTAAAGAAAAAAACAAACAATGAATAATGAGTCCAATATAGAGTAAAACAAAATACGAAAGATTTTTTCATAGTAAATGAATGTATGAAATGGCGTAGTTTGTTCAAACTTACTTCATAAACGTTCGAAGAGCGTGGTTATTTTTTTATAACTATGGCTATCCGGAATCCTGGCTGATTATTCCAACAACATCGTCAACATCATCTAAACGTAAGGTTGCAACCAGTCTTATTGTTATTGCTCCATCCATCGATCCATGACCCTGGTTTGTCCACTGCTGGAAATAGGTCTTTCCAAGATTTCGCCACATTGGCAGGCCGCCGCCCTCACTCACGCTAAGAAGGCGGGTTGGTCAGCGCAGTGCCGACACCCTCGTCCGCTTTATTTAAAGCCCGGCAATTGGAGTTCTTGTGCCTGTTTGAGAGCTGTCTCCTTACTCTTCCCCGGATAACTACGGGGGGGTTTGCGGCTGGTCCACAATCGAGCCCGGCATCAGCTCTACCCCCTTTGTAAATTTGTTATGATTGTCACTTATTTATGTTATATGGGTATAGATAAAGTGGGAACAGTCATATTTGATTTCGCAGTTCTTTACCGATTATCGACTCCTCAATGAGATGTGATTGGTAAAATTGAACTGCAACAACTAAACCTAGAGTGAGAAAAACCCATAGTGCTATATGATGAATTAGTGCAATGAACGTCATGATTAATTCTTGAGTAATTTACCTGTAGCACACCAATCGAGTGAAATTGATTTTCCGACCGAACTAATATTAGAACATAATAATACAGGATAAATAAAAAACAAGTACAACATGTAAAACTTTATTAACTTTGTATTGGGGTCTTACTCGCGATAACTAACAACATACCTTAATAGATATATTATGTGCTTATAATACGCCGTAACACACCTCAATAGATATTTTTATTCTTAGTTCGGTCGAAAAATCGATTTCGCTCGATTGGTGTGTTACAGGTAAATTACTCAAGAATTAATCATGACGTTCATAGCACTAATTCATGATATAGCACATTGTGTCCTAATTGCACTCATTAAGTCACAATTGCACAAAATACTATACTATTTAGTTTACTTTTTTATGTGGTTATCAAAATGACCTGTCTTACGTAACTATGAATAGCAAAAATAATACAAATACTCACCACAAGGATGACTAGGTAATTATTCAATGACTTTTTAAATAGAAAAGTTTTATCTCTCGTGCAGCCAGAAAACAACGAGTCATCCATGTGGAGAAAGTCTTTAAAGTTGCACATAACATCAAGTGTTTTGCTTTGAAATGTCTTACTATTGAAACGGTATTTTGATAGCACTTGTACATCATTGTAAAGAAAAGTACGTATTAACGAATTGTATTTTTTTCGTTAGTTCCAATTTGAAAATAACCTCTACTCCGGTCTAAATAAAAAAGTTTTGTCATCGGTTGTATTTTTTATTAATATAACATTAAAACAACTATTTTATACTAGTTTTTACTAAGACTACGTTAAGCTTAGTAAGGTCAAATGAATTAAGTGTAAAATGCAGTTCCCTTCAATTTTAACCAAAGTTATGTGCATAGTTTATTTGTAATATCTAGACCGTAACCACCTTGTGTTGTACCTGCCTGTCTGTATTCCTTACCTAGGTTTTTAATCGTTTCGATCAATTTTAAAACCATGCAGCGTTAAAATTAAATAATCTGTCGAGTGAGATGTTGTTGGTGTTGTGTACAGAACAGACAAGAGATGATAGTCAAACCGAAAATTCAAAAATATTTGTAGCTTTGCCATTATCTTAACTATTTCATTCTGAATGCGATGCAATCGAATACTATTACATGCTTTCTTTAAACTGATATTTTTTATGTCACATTAAAATTAGGGACGTAAAAAATTGCATCGTCAGATTTTTTTTAATTTTGAGAATGCTGATTTACTCTTGTGATTTACACTTTTTATTCAGATAAAGGTTACTGTTAGAATATGCTAAGGAATATTCAGGATTAAAAAATAATATTCAATATGTAGAGTAACAAATCGTTTTGAGGATTGACAGAAACATGAAATAACTGAGGAAATACAATCATTCTCTGAATCATTCACATGCAAAAAGATAAAATTAAAATAATAATAATCATATCGTAAGAAATCAGAATTATTCCAAAATCCGCGACCAAGACGAAAGGCACGCGCGTGAATCAACAACTTCATATGGAATTAAAATTGTGAAGAGAATTGGAAACTACGGATTAAAAGCAATTAAAATTTCTGTGTTGTGGTTAATAAGGCTTATTTTCGAATGGCCAGAAAGGTGATACCCAAGGTATCGTTATTATATCGTGTGCTCATCCATCGTTCATCTCGAGTCTATCCGGTTCTGCTCTCTTGCTCGCAGTTTTTAATACACCACAATTGGCCGTATAGCGCGAGCGCTCGTGCAAAGTTTTATTTCTTTTTTTGCAAACTTTTTACTCTAACCACATTGAGAGTTTGTTGGGATGAATCATGCGGAGGCAGTCGCCATTGCTACGCGGCGAGACGCGCCCGTCCGCGTTCCATTTTCAAAATCACAATTCGAGTTTTTTGTTCCTCTTATATAAAGTGGCCAGTTCATTTTAGTAACTTCTGTTTATATTCTTTGTGGTTTGTTCTACCAAGTTCAAGGATTACTTTTCTGGAGAAAAGTTGCTCAGTCGCGGTTAAGGATAAAAGCTCAAAGATTGTTGTGTCTAGTCAAACATTTTCTAATCGTGATTCTTTAAAAAAAAAACAAGTATTCCATGCAAGTTTTTCAAAAGTTCTAACTCCAAGTTGACTTGAATTATTGTGCGCCTAACGAGTGCTTTAATAAAATAGCTTGTTTATGAGAATAACAATGTATATTTTATGTTTTCTACAAATATGGCAGGCCGGCTGTGGGTTTGGTCAGAGTGGTACTTTGTGACTCACACAGTTATGTTCGAAGTCGGCCTTAAATCAAAATA
The DNA here is from genome assembly GCA_910592155.1 of Ypsolopha scabrella. Classification (NCBI taxonomy): domain Eukaryota; kingdom Metazoa; phylum Arthropoda; class Insecta; order Lepidoptera; family Ypsolophidae; genus Ypsolopha; species Ypsolopha scabrella. Next base: position 4,143,473 of record OU342972.1, on the reverse strand, counting down.
ACAACATCACGTTGATATTGACTTTATAATGAGAACATAAACTAATAGACTCATGTACATAATAAAGGCTATTAAGGTTATTTTTATTATTCCTGTTTAAGGATTTAACTAGTATACTATTTGATATTTTTGAAGTAGCTTAAAAATGCCCAAAACGATTTGGTTAGGACTGGGGTTACCATATCACAGGCATTTCCCGCATTTGAGAGGCATTTTAGGCTGAGACAGGCGTGCGGCCGGCATTGATCTGAGATAGGCATTTTACAATTACTTGTGAAAAGTTTTAGACTAATTATTTATTATTGGCCAAGTGCTAGTCGGACTCGCGCACAAAAAGTTCCGTACCCCCACACAAAACGGGTACGGAACCCTAAAACATGATAAAAAACAACAACATAGGTACCATATGAACATAAAGGCGTCAAAAAAAGCCGCTAAAATTTATAGCGCCTGTCAAATAATTCAGCATCCTTTGAGAACGGAACCCAAATTTTTATTATATTTTTTTTTTACTTTAGAGTATGTGTAACAATTTGACCAGAAACTTTTATGTATTTACAGTCTTTAAGATAGAGCTGAAACAAATAACCTTAAAAAAATTGCATAAAATAGGAACCCCTTCGTTTTACATATTTTTATTATTTGTCATGTTAGAGGCCATAGTAATGCATATCTCCTGCGATAATTTCAATTGTCTACCAACTACGGCTGAAGTTATACACCGGCGGAGGCTTAGTAATAGGATAGGGCCCCGTTTGGCACCCTTTCGGTACGGACGGAACCCTCCAAAGGATCTTTTGAAAAAAATAAAAATATGTAGTTTGAAAAAATCACTCTTAAGAGTATGGCATACCCTAGGAAAAAATGTATTACCCGTTTACGTTTACTTTATTACTTTTGATAGAGGCGATTATTGATTAGCTAATTGACCTATTTGTCTAGGACGCGTAATACTAATAATTACGCGCGAAACAGCAGATCGGAGGGTTTTTAGCTAGTACTGAAATATTTTGTAGGGAAAAAATACTGGATTTAAGTAGAAAACCTCTATATTTCTATTACCTATTTTATGAAAACAAAAAATCAAGTTGTTCTCTTAGCCGCGTTCTCAAAACGAACGTTTGAAAACCAAAAAAAGAGGATGGAAAACATTTTTTTTTGACAGAAGTTTAAATTTTAAAACATTGTTTATAAGTAGATCACTCAGATAAAAGATCAATAAATCAAATATATTTTTTCCAATATTAAGATAGTCCTACTTTCGTCAAAAGAACCCTCGAAAATCTGGGTTTTTTCATATTCCAGGGTCAGGTACAGCCTTAATTTATTATTATTGTTACTAAATGCACATATTATGTTACCTACCGTGTTGATTTATTAAATAACAATTAAACAAAAGTATTTATTAATTGTTAGGTGGTAGAGCTAATGCCGAGCTCGACTGTGGAGGTACCACCATCTTACTCGTAAATCCTCCCATTATTCAGGGGAGAGTAAGAGAACAGCTCTCAGGCAAAAAAACCAGGCGGCCCACCATCGCCTGGGACCGATGGATGGCGGTATATCCATCCCCAATTGCCGGGCCTTATATAAATCAGACTGGTGACGGACAGCGGCGTCACTGGTGCAAGGCTTCCGGCACCGCGCTCACCAACCCGCCTGCCCAGCGTGTGTGAGTATGGGCATTTCTTCCAGGAGGACCACCAAGAGTGGCGAAATCCTGGAAAGGCCTATGTCCAGCAGTGGACGAAACAGGCTGATGGATGGATGGATGGATTTATTTATTTACTGCGTTTTATTATAGACAGGCATTTTTTTAAATGTTACCCTTATAGGTAGGACCAGTCTTGATACTTAGTATGCATACGTCTAATATTCAAATATGGTTAAAAACTAACAAATGAAACTTTTGGGATTTCTCTGTGATATCCATTTGACTTAAAGTTGCTGCTTGGGTAAAAGAAAACACAATTAAGATTTTCTTGACAACAAGTTGCAAGAAAGCAGAGATGCGTGTGAAATATTCAGATTGGTGATATAAAGTACCTACGCAAAGCAAGTCTCCTTTGAATGTGATTTTCACCAAAACCGTGTACGTAATTTTTCCGGGCGGTTAAACAGTGAGAGATGCAAGCATGAGTACTGCTCTATTTTAATTAATTAGCTACTGAATCTAATTTAAAACCGACATAACGTTACATAAACCAATTTGTTGAGAAATGGGAGTCATCTAAATTGAAAACAATTAAAGGAGAAAGAATTTAACATAGAAAGTAAAACAAAAATAAATTGAATTCATGTACTGGACGAGTACAACAGCATCGTCAAATCGTTCTATCTCACTCTTTTACTCTAGAAGACTTTCCAAAAAGTTTTGGCGTGTGGAATACGTTTTGCAATTGATGGACGCGAAAAAACACCTTTCAGTGCGTTTGTTGTCTCTATAAAGACTGTGCGCGTCATTTCAAATTTGGAATTGCAGCTTTTTCTTTTGTTTCTTTTTGTGACGTTAAATAAAAATAAACGGATAAATGGCACGTTTTGCCAAGGCAATTTGGACAATATGGAACTCGACTTGGGTACTGGCAACTAAGATTTTTTTGGTAATTATTTTTGCATTCTGATTGTTTTTTTTGTGAATTGGTGTGCGTTAAGTAACTGTTAATTAAGACGCTAATTAACATTCTTAAACCAAAACAAGTGTGGGATCAGTTACTGTTTATCAAATTTTCTATAGAAGCGTAAATGAAATTAGTTTATTATAAATTTATAATTACAACTAATGTAATTTCAGCGATTTATTCGGGTGTGAAATAATTATTTACGCAGTAAATATATCCAGTGTGAATCCGTTATTTATTACTTAATTTGGGCTGGAGATAAGCTTTAGCAACTTATAATAAACTCCGGAGGGTTTTATATTAATACCTAAGGGATTTTTTGTACAGTGAACCGTAAGTGAGGGTTTTACGTAAATTATGAGATAATACTTGGCGGTAATTTAATGAAAAGTTTGAAAAACGGTTAAAAAGTTTTACTTTGTGTTATTTTCGAATTTTAAATGCTTATCGTTTATTATTTTACGTATAAAAAAATTACATCCCTCCATACTATACTCACGCCGGTCTTTTAAAAGAGTAGACAGAGAATCAAAAAGACTAGATATCTATGTGCTATGATCGTGACTCACCTTTTTTGTTTCTTTTCTCCTAAATATTTATTGATTCCGAAGTGAATTGAGATTTCTAATATCTTTTTGTTAAATTTTACATATAAAATATATTGTTACAACACATTTATTCATTTATTATATCCCCGAGGGGTTGTCAGGGATATTTCAGAGTGTGATCTGGAACAGTCAACACGGTTTCACCCACGTTTCACCGACGATTTTTACATCCCAACGTAATGGATGGTTTTCCGGCAAGATTTGATCCCAAGTCTCGAAACTGTGTCCTACCTACTCAGTTACAGCTGTTTTTTTTTTCATTTGAAGCACACATTCCTGATTTACTATTTATGTTACAGCCAAAGTAATTAATCTAGATATTATTTATACTAACTTATATATAATATCTATTCAATTTGGACAAAGTGGGGGCAGAATTAATCAAACATTGCAAAAAGTGTGCAAACTTTTGTAGTTTTTCATCGTTATGCGTTCGAACTACATTCTCATTTTAGTAATCAATCATAGGCCTACTATGAATTTTGCTTACTATACACGTTAACGTCTGCGTAAAATACTTATATGAGAAATTGTACAGCGCCCCTAGCGGCTTACTACAGGAACCAGCATTTCTCATACAAAATATTTTACGCAGACGGTAACGTGTATAGTAAGCAAAATGGTAGGCCTACAGTTACAGGTTTTAATTACGGTACGATTTTAGTAAAACACATACCGTCAGTAATACATTCATCATCACTTAACGTCCTTTCTGAAAGTGAAAAGGGACATAAAACTACACAATAAAAGGACGCAATCCGAAGTTGCGTCAACCCGCACAAGATCCGGTTTGATATTATTTTTATCACCGTTGGACACCGTTATGAAGTTACGTTGGATAACGGATATATTGTGGTACGGGATATCGGGTTTTGTTGTAAATTGCAAATATTTGTCTGCAAAGCAAACCAAAAAACTGGTCAAGTGTTCCGTACCATTTAAATAAGATAGACAGGGTGTAACTTTTTACCTTGGTACAAAATGCACATATAATATTGTTTTCCTTACCTTTGAATAAAAGGTATGCAATAAATGTGTTATAAAGCAACTTGCGGAAATAGTTTATTAATAATAAAGTCTTCACAAAAAAATTACGTACTTTAATGTATAAAATTTTGTTTGCATTACATTTACAAACTCAAATGCGTGTTTACAGTTGTAGTGTAATGCAGCTAAAATGTAACGTATAGAATTGAATAATTTTCGTGTGATCACCTAACTATTAACAAGCAGTTTGCGCGAATTGCTATAAAACGCATTTACTGCAAACTTTTAATTTATAAGTAAGGAAAACAATATTATGATGTGGATTTTGCACCGAGATCCTCCGTTACCACCGTAATTGATTTGAATACAAATTACAAATTAACGAATAATGATAGTACTGATAATTACCTAGTAAATGTATGAAACGAAACTGCAAAATTATGTCGGCCGAGTATTCGGTAGTCAAAATGTGTAACTTTGGATCCGCAGAAAGAGCGGGTCTTTCTTAATACAGGTTTTGTAACATAATCATTTCATGTCATAAAATCTGTATTAAGAAAAACCCCTCAATACCTACAATTTGTAATGTAAATATATATTTTTTTAACGTATGCCTAAGCCTGTATTATAAATCGGCGTTTTTAGTATTTGTTGTTTAAATACAGTATATGGCACATAATATACAAAAAATTACAAATTCCTAACTAGGTAGTTAGTTTTTGAAATAGACCCCGTGACAAAAATGGTTTAAAACTGACAACTTTGATGCCCCCCCCCATTTCTCTAACTAATTCTGTCTGCAAATTAGAGACCCGTGACATACACGGACGGACAGACAGCAGAGCGACATTAATAGGGCTCCATTTGCCCTTTGGGTACGGAACCCTAAAGACGAAGATGATAGCATATATTACATGTAGCATATAGTACATGACGTATTATCTTCCACAGAGGTGGTCTCGATTTTTTACAAAAAAGCCAGATCAATACCACTAATATGTTGTCTTAATTAAATACATATTGAAGAAATACGAGACACGTCTTTTTGTCACAGCAGTGGCATTATTTGTCATAACAGTGATGATATTTGTCATGACAGGGACGATATTTGTCATGACAGGGACGATATTTGTCATGAATGGGACGATATTTGTCATGACCGCGATGATATTTGGCGCTTGTCTAAAGCGAATTTATATGATCATTTTCATTTTATTTCTAATAAACAACAAACTATTGATTCGAAACTCCTCTTGTTTTGGTCATTCCAATGTGTACAGAAATACGTACTTCTTTAGCTGATCAGCTTTTGCTGATTAAAATACTTTAATTTATGTAGAACGTTAAGAATGTATAATACCTTACTTCGCTTCTCATGATCCTGTTTTATACCAACAAATACTGCAACAATCACTCTAAAATTAATATATGATAAAGTTGAGGACTAATGCTATGTCCATGCTGTTGTGAAAACTTGATGCCATTAAATTTTCTCTATAGAAAAAAAATACAAAGTTACCTCCAAACCATACAATAAACTGATAGCATTCAATATGTACTCATAATTAGATCTGAAACTTTGCAAAATATAACTGAAAAGCAGCTGCAGACTGTTCCATAAAAATGAAAAAATCATCAGTGTAGTAGCGATTTCAAAATAACTTGATGTTTTGCGTGCGCGGCATCTGATTAGAGTAGGATAGACAGTTAAAAAGCAGAAGCGTTAGAGCAGGACTGCGAATTGAAGTATTATGGGCCCGTAATAGTAGTGATATTAATAATTGCCCTTCTTTAGTATGCCACAAATTTCGATCAAGCTTTACCTTCGATTTGCACAGCATAACTGTCAAAACACCCGGAATAGAAGAGATTGATGTATATGGATGATGCGTAAAAGGTCTGTCAGGATCGTAGCAAATAGAAACATGTAGTCTCTGCCTTTCCCTCTAGGAGACAGGCGTGAGTATATGTATGTATGGTTAATAATTCTACTCCATACTCTCGTACAGTCCCGAAGTATAAACTACATTATTTTTAATTTTTGTCTTGAATATTTCGAGTCAGTCCACATTTCGTTGTACAGACTGGTTTCTTAGATTCTCTCAAGCTCTGTCCAAATTAAGGTATACCGTAGGCGTTCTGAATGGTAATATAATACAAAAATACACCAGACTGGTTTCAGCTTTATTATGCAAGGAAATCGTTTGATACGTTCGTTGTTTGGTATCTAATGTATTCTTTAAACGGGAAAGCATTTCAATGCCAATACTAAACGGGTGTTTAAAATACCAATGCGTCTAAGCTCGCTGTGCCGCAAAAATTTTATAGTATTTAATTCTGAAGACAGTGATTTTTGATGTCGAAAAGCTTTTGCATTTTAAAAGAAGAGAGTGAAGTAAAGTTTAAACAAAGCTTATGAAATTGGGATACTTACATAAATTTTTGTAATTTATCTATCGAAAGGAGATACAAATTATCATTATATCATTGCGGTAGAAACGCAGACGTAAATAAGTAAGGGGCTCTGAATCGGTATTCGAATCCGGTATGTCAAGCTTACCTGCCGATTGCTCTACCAGTTGAGCCATACAGGGGCCTTATAATCGCCTCAAACGCACCGTGATTGGTTATAAATTACATCAAATATGATTTTTAGTCAATCACGACACCTTTGCTGGCTATAGCGACAGTAGTTGGACGATATGAGGGCTGTATCAACACTACTTGCGAATTTACTATGTGCCATGATTAAATCATAATCAATTTTGATACCTAGTTATTTAATTTATACTGTAAGGTGTGACTCCTTGATTGAACTTCATTTCAACACTAATAAAAGTCTCCGTGTACGAGTTCCACTATGTATTTATTAATTAGCGACTAGTTTCGTCTCTTTGACATCTTCTGGCTTGTTAAAATATGTTACCTAATATGCTACCTAGTTATTTTTCAATGCTTTTTTTGTGGGTTACATAGTCTTCAATTATATTTGAAAATCAATTTCCTAAATTTAGGTGGTACCGATTTAAAATGTTATTTTCTATCACTTATTTTTAGCGCTCTATTTTATTCTGCACTAAATTAAAAAAATAATATTGCAGTCGTTACGTAGATTCATTAAAAAAGTTACGTTCTCATTCACATTTGTGAGACACAGTAATTGACAAAATAATTTGAATAAGTTTTGTAAGCGAGATCATTAGATTCACTTTACACATTGAGTGACACCTTAAACGAAGCACTAATTTTTATAGGTACCTATTGTTGAATTCGGTCTTCTTCTTCTTCATTTCGTAATTACGTAACCGATTTTTATTTAAATTAACAACCAATTAAACAAAACATAAAGTTATCGAGATATATTTCGGCCTACTTTAACTCGAATGAATTACATGATTATACAATATGTGTGACATAAAAATTTATTGATTTTTAGGACTCCATCAAAAATGGTTTTCCTTACACCAAAGTCTCTGTCTATTTTAGCTTATAATATGGAGTAATAAAACAACATGTGACGTACCAAAATATTAACTTGAAGTGACAAAATACCTTGCGGAGTGACGAAATATTAACTGGAGTGACAAAATACTAAGCGGAGCGGAGTTACAAAATATTATTTGGAGAGATAAAATATTATGTGGACTGACAAAATATTATGTGGGGTTCTAAGCAATATAAATTATCATAATCGGTCGCATCATACGTACCACTGATTCTTGCATGTTCCCTAAAACTGCATATTGTATCGTTTTTTTTTTAGTTTTTTTTAAGTACCCGCGTATGTAATGTAATAAGGGCGGTAATCGCGCAGCATCAGATATTCGGTATGGCCATTGTTCTAACATTTTGCAATCGGAAATGTTATGTTCTCTTACGGTTTACGGTTCTCGATTGTTTACAATTTATGCAAGAACTGAATGTGTCGGGTCGGTCACACGACGCAATGGCCGCTCGTGAAGATTATTAAATAAACTTTTGTGTTTTGAATTGGGTTCTCAAGACATATTGGATGATGTTACACCCGATTTGAGGTAAATTAAAAGATAAATGCAATAAAACATTACTATATGGGTGCAAAACGAAACGTAATTGCATCATTTCTATCGCATCTTTATACAGGTTGTAAATTAACAAAATTCTTCTCTCTACAGACTAGTAGCCGTTGTTCAAGTAGGCGTGGATGGCCGAATCCGAAACGTAGGGAATACTTAGGGCCGATTTTGTTAAAAACCAAACCTGCATCATTCATTACCTATACAATTTGGAAAATTTAATTTCCCTAACCCAGAATCGAATCTGTAATGTATAAAACACACATTGACAATTTGACACCTATTCTCGTGTAGCAAATATTAGATTTAGAGATGCCATATGGATAAAAGATGCATGGATAAAAGTTAAATGAGCTTGTATTATTTTAGGTTTTTCAACTCTAAATTTAAGGTTTGTTGCACGAGAATAGGTCACACTGTCTATTATTCCACCATCCGATAGTGTCGCTTATAAGGATCGAATTCAGGGAAGCAATGATATACAGCAAACTAAAGAAACTGCTAATTTCTTATTAACTTTGTATTGGGGTCTTACTCGCGATAACTAACAACATACCTTAAAAGATATGTGCTTGACGTTTCGACGCCTCTGTAGGTTGTTAGCTTGTGACCACGACAGCCTACAGAGGCGTCAGAACGTCAAGCACATATCTTGTTAGTTATCGCGAGTAAGACCCCAATACAAAGTTAATAATGTGTGAAAATCGCGAAAGTTTAAAGTTTACTATTACTCGTTCTGTAACAATTCTTGGTGCTTACTTTTCAACACGCATCTGGGGGGCTAGCACAGCATAGTAATACGAATAGTAATATTTCGTACATTACTCGCTCTGTAACAATTCTTGGTGCTTACTTTTCAACATACATCTGGGGGGCTAGCACAGCATAGTAATACGAATAGTAATATTTCGTACATTACTCGTTCCGTAACAATTCTTGGTGCTTACTTTTCGACACGCATCTGGGGGGCTAGCACAGCATAGTAATACGAATAGTAATATTTCGTACATTACGCGTTCTGTAACAATTCTTGGTGCTTACTTTTCAACATACATCTGGGGGGCTAGCACAGCATAGTAATACGAATAGTAATATTTCGTACATTACTCGTTCCGTAACAATTCTTGGTGCTTACTTTTCGACACGCATCTGGGGGGCTAGCACAGCATAGTAATACGAATAGTAATATTCGTACATTACTCGTTCTGTAACAATTCTTGGTGCTTACTTTTCAACATGCATCTGGGGGGCTAGCACAGCATAGTAATACGAATAGTAATATTTCGTACATTACTCGTTCCGTAACAATTCTTGGTGCTTACTTTTCGACACGCATCTGGGGGGCTAGCACAGCATAATAATACGAATAGTAATATTTCGTACATTACTCGTTCTGTAACAATTCTTGGTGCTTACTTTTCAACACGCATCTGGGGGGCTAGCACAGCATAGTAATACGAATAGTAATATTTCGTACATTACTCGTTCTGTAACAATTCTTGGTGCTTACTTTTCAACACGCAATATTTTCATACAACACAATATTTTCATGGACAATTCCAATTCATGTTTCATGTATGTTTCTTGTATGTTACTCTAAGACATTTGTCCAGTATAATCAGTAGAGAGCAGTCTATTTACACTCGGTTGGTATATAAGGTCCTACAATAAATTAGTGAAAATAATTCTCGGTTAATTTGTGTATCTTTAACTGATCACACCATCCATCAAGCTGGGACGTAATAATCGTCGGTGTAAAGTGGTTGTACCATTGTGGACTATATTTCATAGTCCATACGCGGAAACACCTTTGACACCCCCTCGAAGATTCATGTCGTGACGATATATTTGTATAAACCGGCAAAAAACAATTAAGCTTTACCTCGTCAAAATTTTTTCTCACGGGAATCTCATTAACAAATTACACATGAATTAAGTAAGTACGTGAATAATATTTTTACCTCACAAAGAAAACGAAATCCGAGTAAGACAAAAACAGAAGGATTACCCTCAAATCAAATCAAATAGTTTATTTTGAAAACAGATATACAGAGTGTAAAAGCAAACGAAAGAATCCTTTAAGGGTACGTTAGTATGATCGGTAAAGATGCTATTTTAAATACTGGAATCTCTAAATAAAGTACCAGTACCTCATAATAAGACGATTTTCTTTACTCAAAATACACTAATCGCGTGGACACCCTCACGGTCGCTGGCAAAGTATACTTTCTACAGGTCAAATATAATCATTACAAAAAATAGAACAATCTAATAAAATAAATATAATACATATCCCATATATAAAAAATCTATATTTAAGTTGGGCTAATAATAATTATTATTATTAATTACTAACGATTTGTCTATAACCTAAATAGCGTGCAATGGCACGAAAACTCCCGAGGGAAATAAAGTTACTTGAAAATCTATTACTGCCATATTTATCCCCGAGTTACAACGTTTTTACCTCAATTATACGTATATGGTATTTATCTTTATAATTAAGTGACGTGTGTCGTCTGCGAATAGCACTATCTCAGATAAGTCTTTAACTAAATAAGGAAGGTCATTTATGTACTCGTATATTAGGAACAATAAGGGCTTTAATATGGAGCCCTGCGGGACACCTATTTTTACTAGGTCTCCTGTTGACTTTACCCTAAGTGGGTAAAATTATCAGAACCGGATAAAACAAACTATATTGCTCTCTTTTATCCTTATTGTTAATTTTCCTTCTTAGTATTGTAGAATGAATAGACCATTATAAAGTTATTTTCGCCCTATGAGTCGCACTTTTGTTTTCTACTGGCTGATTCACTGATGATTTCGTTGTCGTAAGAAAAAGTCAGTTTTGGACCAATGGCCATCCTGTTCAGACATAAAATTGCTGTTTTAATTTAAGGCGGTTGCGCTTTAAGTGGTTTATAGTTGTTGTGCAGAATCTTTTTAAGGTTTACGGAGTAATACATAAAATAAGAGAATTTTGCTAGAAAAGTCTGATTGACATTAAAATAATGTAGCGAAGTGCCATAAATCATAGTTTTTGTTAGAACAAGACTCGTCGTAACAACTATAATTGAGAAAATCGTTTTGTTGTAAGATAAATAAATTGATTTGGAGCAACCTTTTCTTTAAAAAAGAGTTCTTAATAATGTTATTCTGATTAGTTGCAGTCGCTTTATTACTGTAATGTGTCTCTAGAATTGCAAATTTTCAAGATTATGAAAATTGTGTTCAAGTGAAAAGTGATATAAGTGTAATAAATGGTGTTTAAAAGTGAGTGATATGAGTCGAACATGGAGGAAGAGGTTCTGCTGGATAAAATTTTGGGTTTGTTTGTTTTTTTTTTTGCCCGCCATTTTCTTTTTCCATGACAAACAAATGTTTTACATTATTTCACGTCATATTATGATAGGCAGCTCGAATGCTTAGATTGACTTTTAAATCATGTAACCGTACTATCTGAAATAATTTATGATGGGTGATGTTTATAATGTAATTGATGAAATATTATGATTACAAATATATGTATTATTCTTATGATTTATGCTTATGTTACCATCCATCCATCCATCAGCCTGTTTCATCCACTGCTGGACATAGGCCTTTCACGGATTTCGCCACTCTTGGCGGTCCTCCTGGACGAAATGCCCATACTCACACACGCTGGGCAGGCGGGTTGGTGAGCGCGGTGCCGAAACCCTTGTACCAGTGACGCCGCTGCCCGTCACCAGTCTGATTTATATAAGGCCCGGCAATTGGGGATGGATATACCGCCATCCATCGGTCCCAGGCAATGGTGGGCCGCCTGGTTTTGCCTGAGAGCTGTTCTCTTACTCTCCCCCGAATAACTTCGGGAGGATTTCCGAGTAAGATGGTGGTACCTCCACAGTCGAGCCCGGCATCAGCTCTACCACCTAGCATATGTTACCTATGTAACTCAAATTCGCAATATTTTCAAGACAACCCAAGAAAATAAAAGAATTTTTATATAAACAGGTACCTACATTGGAATAGCAATGAACGAACAAACAAATACTCTTTATTGTGCACATTATTAAAAATACATAAAAAAGACAATACGACAAATGTTAAAGGTAACAATTGGCGGCCTTATCGCTTAGAGCGATTTCTTCCAGGCAACCTTTGGGTGGAATTATTGTATGGGAAATTAACCTTCTATATTAAAAAAAATACTCCTTGTCTACCATAATAGTTGAATAAACACTGAACTAGTGAAGTAGGCAATCGCGATCGAATCGCAATCGAATGATCTCTTTTATCCAGTATGAACTTAAAAAGTTAAGTTTTCTAACATGCTGTGATACTTGTCATTTGCACTCCTCGGTTGTTTTTATTAGTTGGTTTACTTGAAAATGTATCCCAATTTTATTTCTAAATCCTGGTTATTTTAGTATGTTACCTCTCAGGTGGTGTATTTCCAGTAAAGTGAATTCCTGATAAAATTCTTGATAATTCAGTAAATTTCCTGACATATTTTGTAAATGTTTTCTGCCAATGTGGAGGCAGCGCATTTTCTACAGTTTTGTTACAAAAATAAATATATATATTTTTTGTGTTTTTCCATATAAATATTGTAAATAAAGGCTCAAAAAGAGTTAAATATATAAAGGCTCAAAAAGAGTTAAATATATACTTATTCAAAAATAAATAATGTAACCCAGTAAATATATTAATATCAATTTATTCGTAATCCATTATCCAATAAGTCTTTATTTTATGCATGTGTATAACTTTAGTGGCCCAACTTAAATACAGTTTTTTTTAAATATATATTTCCCGTAAGTATCATATTTGTTTCATTATAAAATATTATTTTTATACAGATTAGATTTGACATGTAAAACGTATACTTTACGTATCTACCTATATTTTACAAATAAACATTTTGAATCTTTGAATCATTCTCTATTAAAATTTGTTGACAAATTTAATTTTATCCTGTTTTTCTGACTTAGTTCCTACAAGTAACATGGTAACTCTTCTAGAATACGGTACTATTTTATAAATTTTTAAACTGATATTTTACGGTGCCAGACTAAATACGGCACGTAAAAAAGGTGTTCAAAGTGAATTACTCTACATATTAGCAAAGATTCAGATTTTTTTGAATTTCCGGGGTCCTATCTTCCCTTTTAGACAGGACAGATGAGATGAACATCCTTCAGATGATCCTAAAAAGTAGAGGATACTTACATACATTGTGTCGGTACAAATATGGACGGAAACAACATTGAAATAACGTTCATATTAGCGTGCATTGCAAAGTGGCGGTTACGACGATCGCTGCGTCTCCGGGTAGCGCAAAATAACAATTTTCACATAGTTTTTATATGTATAAATTGTCTTTAAATTATCTATAAATATTGTGAAAGTATAATTAAATGAAGCATTCGGAAGGAGTAAGAAAATTCTTGCGTAAATCATAGGAAAATTTTCATAACAAATCAAAATATTTAATTTGTAAAATAGATACCTACTTAAAGTATACTTTCTACAAGTCAAAGTTAATCTTTACAATAGATATCTTTAGTATATAAAAAAATATGTACTAATAAGGGAAATACATACAAAAAATATTTAGGTTGGGCTACTAAAATGTAATTATACACCTGCATAAAATAGATAAATCTCGGAATAAAAATATTATATATAAATGATGCAATTAAAGTAATTTCGTCTATGGTTGGGCTAATAAAATGTAAAAAAGTTATACTACTGCATAAAATAGAGAAATATAGGAATAAAAATATTATGTCTATGGTATACATAATGCAATGAACAAATGTGTTAAAAAATGAACAAAATAAGCCATAAATTAAAATAATGCCTAACCATCCGCACCATTCGATTAGTATTGCTAACAAGAAGGGCAAGAAACTTAGCAAACTTTCGATATGTACATGGAATTTATTTTTGATTGAATATCTATCGCGATTTTTTTAAATTACCTACCTATTTGTTCCATCCGTATATAGGAGCAGGCCTTCAAGTACAGGTCCTTATAATATTGCAGCTTGAGTATACATCCAGGCGTATAGGCACGCCACCGTTTTAGACAAAATTTGATAACCCTTTTCTCAGCTGTTTTTCGTTATAGACAAAAGTATAACTCTATCATCTGGTTCTGATATTCTAAAAGGCACCATTTTACAACATTTTTGAGTATTGTATTTGTTTTAAAGATAACAAGCTGGACAGATTTATATACAAAGTTGTTTTCTTGCCTCAAATTGTACCTATACCGAAATTTTACATTTCAGCGAGATAGTGACTTTATAAATGCCTGTATTAAAAACTATATCTCAAACTTTACTCTATAATGAAAAAAACAAAAACGGGTTATCAATTTTTTTCACTAAAACGTTGGCTTGCCAATGTACCTATAATAAAACCTCAGACATGACTTAGAGGAAGAATACAAAAAAAGTATAATACAAGAACCATGTGAGTTGTTGTTTCTTCCGTAGCTCTTATTTACGAATAAAAAGCGTGTTTATTGCTCCTATTAGGTATAGATATAATAGCCACATAGCAGTCATCAGAATTATTAATTCATCAGTAATTGTGCGTAAAACAATTTGCAGATAAGTTAAAAGGAAGTCATCCATGGCGACCTATTTTCAGTTTCATATCTCTTGTTGTTTCCTGCAGTGTTGCTCTTAGTTTATGGACGCTTAGGGTGTTTATAGTATGGCCGAAAAACAGAAAAGGAGGTTATAGAAAAACGGACAAGTGTGAATTGTGTCACGCGTCGACGATGTTCCCGTTTTATATTTCGATCCTGTAACTTAACGCCTGTAAGTTTTTGCTCTGCACATTTTACACGGTGTCAATTTGTGACAATGTTCGGATAATTTATAACAGTCGAATATTTAAAAAAGATATAACTATATTATTTCTTAATAACAATTAGGTATCTCAGCCATTAATACATTTTATCTGACCTCATATCATAAAATCCTCTTTATGAAATCAAAACTACTTGCATAGTGAATAAAAAAAAAATCATGAACGTCTCAAAAACAAACAAAAAATATAGTATAGGTCTCCAAACAACATAATGCTATAAAACAATCTTTTCTAAGATTATAAAGCCATATCTGAGGTTTGATATCCAATACCAATGAGGTTTATCACACTAATATTATAAATGCGAAAGTTTGTTTGTGTGTGTATGTTTATTACTCTTTCACGCTGAAACGGCTGGATTGATTTGGATGAAATTTAGAATGGACATAGCTTATACCCTAACTTAACATATAGGCTACTTTTTATCCCGGAAAAAAGCATGTCGTTAAACCGAAAAACACGCGGGCGGAGCTGCGGGCAAAAGCTAGTAAATAATATTCTCCAATACATACAAAACAGCCAAGGCGGTCACAGTTCAACTTGATTTTCGGCCAGGTATTGTTTACGGCTAGCAGCGCTTGCTAGGGCGCATGCGCGTTGGACTTGTGTTGGATTTCGGTGCCATAGTTTACGGGGAAATGTATATTATTTACTGTGGTTTTATAGTTCAAAAGTATTATTTTGCCCTAAAATTACTGACAGCAGGTGATGGTAACGATAATTTGACTCCACCTGACATTCTGGAAATAACGACGACGGATATTACGTATTTAGAACAAGCTTTTACAAGAAAAATCAAAAATGGCTAACGAAAAACTTACCAAGATTATGGAAACAAGTTAGTAGGTATGAGTTTAGATAAAGTAGTGTATGAAACTATACATAACTAGATAATAAAACACTCGTGTTCTATTAAAAAACTCGTGTTTTTAATAACATTTATAAGTACTAGTTTCATAAACTACTATTTGTACATTCTTTTGGGATACTTTGATTCTTTAGTGCCGTTCACTTGAGTTTTATACTTCGACAACTAACGCCATCTGAACTACAATGCTTGAACCAACTCAACAGCCTCTACCCATTGTTAACCAAAACAAAACGCCTTCTTCTTTTATGGCGCGTTGCGTTGCATCAAACCTAGCGTTGTATAAGTTTACTGTTTTGAACCACAGATGTCGCTCATTTAAACAGCTATGTTTATTTTCTTAAAGTTTAACTCCTACACAAACTGACTCTATTTAGGACCTAATAACGAATGTAAGGTTTTATTTCGTTTGTTTTAATACAGTTTGAAATTGTCTACTAACTTGTTTAATTACATTTGTGTCCTCTCTAGATGTCACGTTTCCACCGCAGGTTGGTTTCCTTCCCTTGAGCTTACTCAAAGTCGTCTTTTGTCCGCCAGGCGGAGCTAGTAGCGGCAGTCAGGCAGCGCGGCAGAGGCGACGGCAGCGATGATGATGAAGACCTGGGTCTACCGAGGAGTCCACCTGCCTCACCCCCGACCGACAAGGCTGATAAGGTAAGGGTTTAGAAAGGACTTCTTGAAACAGTTCTTTGCAGGAATTACACGTTTGATGCGTTCAGCGTAGCCAAGTTCCCCTTTTCACTTGCTGAAGCAACGCTACGAAGCAGTAAATAATTTTGGAGAGAAGGATTGATTCTTCAATATAATCAGAAGAAATAACCCTGACGCAAAACAATATGAATATTCTAGATCGATAATTCTTTTTGTAGGCAAAAAAACTAAATATCGATCTCCCATAGTAGTTGACTCGTCCAATCCTTTCCCAGTTAGGATGCCGATAAATCGGATGGTGTAATCGCGGCTTTAGTAGAAAACACGAAAAAAAATATTTCCTAATTTCGCAAAAAGGGTCATAGAAACTTAATATTGAGTACTTACTTACCGAGTATCCTGTATTAATTTGGCTTTATAATTGAATGTCACCTGGTATAATTAACTAATATCTGATTTAAGATAATATTATACATAGTGTCTTCAAAATAACTATCTATATCGTTGGTAGTCATTAAATTTAATAACGCTGTGAATAAAAAAATAAAAACACAAAAAATTATTATTATAAAAAACCGGCCAAGTGCGTGTCAGGCCACGCGCAGTGTAGGGTTCCGTACTTGCCCAGTACATTTTATAAGTTAGTCTACTAATACAGATCGCGCCAAACTTCTAGTCCCATTCATTTAGAAGAACGGCCCATACATTGTCGTGTTTAAAGGGGGTTAAAAGTTTTGCGCGTAAGCCTGTAAAGCCTACTTAGCTGTGATAGTTTTCCTTTTAAATTCATTAAATATACTACTTCTGTGAATTTTTTCATATATTCATATACACTTGAATCTAACAAAAATTAGCACTTTAATTTATAGCTTAATATTTCGCCAACGGATCCCTAAATCGAAAAATGGTTTGTCTCACACCCACAATGTTTTTAAACGACCTATCGAAAATTCATCCCCAATGTACGTTTAGATACGGGAGAGACCACAAAAAAATTTTTTTCGAGATTTCTTTTCTACCGTTTTATCGGCGTCATTAAAATGTATATTATAATATGTATACCAAATTACAGATTTCTAGTACTAAATAGTCTCTGAGGTGAGCCGCGGACAGACGGACGGACGGACAGATGGACACGGCGAAACTATTAGGGTTCCTTGTCGGACTACGGAAGCCTAAAAAGTCAAGTCTTTGCATGTATGTGTACATTTGTGAAGGCTGTTTTTGGCTCACAATTACTAACTCAGTTGTTTTTGCACATTACATTTGATTTTATTTCTTACGATTTAGTTACAAAACTGAAAAACCGAATCTTCGCAATAAAATTCAGCAGTTTTCAATTAAATTCAGCTAAGTAGGTAACTTTGTAAAGGTTGAGGTTGCTATAAAGAGAGAGGCTATGGGTACATTTTATTTTTGTCACTCTCACTCCAAGCGGAAAAACGCGCAGTGCGAGAGGGGTGGATTCAGCGCAAAAGAGAGAAAAGCTAGCTAGCATAGAATAGCTAGCATAATTTTCAGAATCAAAAAATCTCGATACTATTAAAATCCATTTAATAAAATATGTTTGAGTTCTGTACATGATCCCTATTCGTCAAACGGAGAGAAAAAGTGTGTTTGAAGACCTCATTTCAATAATAATTTCTAACGAGGAAAATTTATCCAAACGCGTTTTCCAAAAACAAAAGATTATACCGGGTGTAAACAGACTGCTACCATTAAGGGCTTGCCTTTGGTCTTTCAACGGTTTCTGTTTGAATATATACTACTTATCTGATCAATGTAAAACTTGGTCACGTGTTTTTCAGACCTTTGTCTTTCCGTTGTCAGGTCGGTTACCTAATTGGACAAATTTCACTCGATAGATTTTATATTTGAAAATTATGCATTTTTAAGTAATTAATTCGTTTTATGTCTAAACGGCTTGAGTTTTATGTCTGAAATTACTGCTATGACAAGAAAATATGCTTTATTTTCCGATGTCAGGTGAAAAAACTCCTACACCAAATACGTTTTCGTAAAATCCAGAAAAACCTCGAAAATTTACTGATTTTGCGTGCCGGCAGCGCGCCAAGCTGGCGTTCTAATGTAGACTTTCTGACAACGTACTGATGTTCAAAATCACTCCGTAAGATTATCGTGCACCAAGGGTAAGGCCTTAAATGAAACCACATATTCTACTGACCCTACTGAACCAGTTTTCCCAAGAATCATACCCGCGGACACCCTTAGTTTGGGAAATAATTGAGTTTCAAACAAAAATGCGTGAACCCTAACACACTGACATACGGGCGAGTATTGAGAGAGCGTTTCGAAACAGCTGTTCCGGTGCAGCGTTCTAAAATAGACCTTCCTCCTACGAGTTACAGTTGAATAACTTTTTCTCTGAAGATTTGCGCGGGTTTTTTTTTCGAATAGTTATTCAGTAAGATCATTAGAGTATGTGGTTTTATTTAATGGTCGCACTATATTTACGTCCTGTATAGTCAAAATGCATAAACCAGAAAATTACAAATATCTGTGTACTTCATGAAATACACAGAAGTGAAGCATCCATATATTTTTTACATAGCCTCTTGAAAACATTTCCCAAATTTCAGAAGAGTTTATTTATTACACTTAAGGATATTTAAAAAAAAAACATTTTACAACGGAGCCACTTATTGCTCATAGCAATATCTTCCAGGCGATCTTTTATCTATACTAATAATAAAGTAGTAAAAAGTCGTGTCTGTACATTGAATATTTTCGCGAAATTTTAAATGAAATGGGTTATTGGTACTGTACTGAGGCCGAAACAACAATTTTTAGAATTTTTGTCTGTTTGTTTGTCTGTCTGATGTTCCGTTTTAACTCGAGAACCACTGAACGGATTTGGATGCGTTTTTTTTTATTATAAATGTAGTGACCCTGGTCAACACATAAACTATAAGGAATGTTCATAAAATAACGCCCAAGCCGGAAACGGGGCAAAGATTGAATAGACGCAAACGGCAAAGGCTATTGTTATATAAATCTATGGGAAGTCTGATTCGAATTTATATCCGAAACCCACGCGAACGAAGTCGCGGGCAAGAGCTAGTAATTAATAAATTTAGATAATAATCTTAGGTGTACGTGACTTTATACGTGAACAAATTAAAGATATCAGTATTACCTATATCAATGAATTAATATACTTTAATATTATGTTATTATGATAAGTTAGACTCGAGTATTTTATTTTTATTCTCTTTAGATATATTTTAGTGAAGTGACTTTCTATCAGGAAATAAATTTTATGATTAGATTGCACGTACTTAAATGAGCATCAGTTTTATTGCAAACTAGCTTTCGCCCAAGTGTCTTTCGATGTTTATTTTATTTGCGTGCAGTTTTCAGCTTGGCGGTTATTTAACAACACCCCTCATAAGCTTATACGGTGACCAGCACTACGATGGTAATAAAGAAAACCGCATCCAAATCCGTTGAGTGGTTCTCGAGTTTAAACGAAACAGACAGACGAAAATTCATAAAATTGTAATTTTGGCCTCAGTATAATAAATAACCCTTGGCAAAAATATTCAATGTAGAGACACGACTTTTTTACTACTTTATTGTTATAGATATAAATTGATACGAACAGTACATTAAGGATTAACTGACTTATCTATTTAATTATAAATACAACAGTCAATTGCATATTGTAACGCGTCATTCATTCTCTATATATAGGTGACTTTTATTTATGCAGCCAAATCCTTACTGAAGACTCGGCAAGTGCTCAGTAACAAGGTTCCATGACCCTCTGTGTGAAATTCGTAAATTATTCTTTTCGTGTTCCTTACAAACGCAAGCCCCTGAGTTAATTACAAATCGAGTCAAGATTTTATTTTGCGAAATTAGCAAAAAGTGTTATCGATCCGTGTTACTGATTACTTACCAAGCCTCCAGTATAAGTTTGGCTGCATAAATTAAAGTCACCTTATATAAGGTGCTTTAAAAATATCTGCCACGGCTGCAATGGAAGAGTGTATTGTGTATATAGACTAAGCTGCACAATTAGCGGAACAGAGCAACATTTTTATATAAATGTGGTAATTTCGAAGCCTCGATTCTCCGTCAGGTAACGATTCAGATGAGATCTGATAGGAGCTATCTAGACTACAGATAGATGAAGTCCAGACTGCTTAAGGAACCCAACTGATCAAACCGACAGTTAACATAAGAATTATCAAACAAACAGCCTCATAAATGGTATCAAAATGTATGGAAATCCGAACCCTCAAAACTCAACACAGTCTGTGGTATAAATGGCTTGTCTGATCAGTTGGGTTCCTTAGGCGGTCTGGATCTCGTCCATCCGTGCTCTAGATAGCTCCTATCAGATCTCATCCGAATCGTTACCTGACGGAGAACCGAGGCTTCGAAATTACCACATTTATATGAAAATGTTGCTCTGTGCCGCTAATTGTGCCGCTGAGTGTTGATTACAATTGTAACGATATTT
Organism: Ypsolopha scabrella; assembly: GCA_910592155.1. Taxonomy (NCBI): domain Eukaryota; kingdom Metazoa; phylum Arthropoda; class Insecta; order Lepidoptera; family Ypsolophidae; genus Ypsolopha; species Ypsolopha scabrella. The sequence goes on along the minus strand of OU342972.1, from coordinate 4,122,318 downwards.
TACTAACGCAGGGGTTTAACTTACGAGTATTTGGGACGCGCCCCCTTTCTACCAAAAAAATCATTTCTGCGCCCCCAGGTATTTTTAGGTTATCACAATTAAATTCACTTGTACTTGTTTCACTGGTTTTAATTTTAACATTTACATGTTGATCCCGACCGGTTTCGGTTAATACACCATTCTCAAGGGATTCAGGATTTCAGGAAATTAAACTAACATTACGACGAACCATTAAGGATGTGCACAATGATCATGTTGACATGAAAATATAAATATTGGTAGGTAAGTCAATAAAAACTTCAGTGATGTCATAGTAAAATAAATTCCCGAAAATGGGAAATGAAGTCATTTTTAATACAAGTTTATGCTTATTAATAATATAAATGTGAAATAAAAATTGTGCATGTTAAAAGGTTAATTAAAATAATAAATCAGAGGTGATTTGTTTACATCTAACTGTTGATTTAGAATTTTATTTTGTTCTTTATTTATCTCCAATGCTTCTAAGGCGGTCATTTTTCTGCCTTTCTTACAGATATGGAGAGGTTTAAAGTTTTTTGTTATGTCAAAAGAATGATTTTGGCGGATTAAATGATCGGCAAAATTGGAGTTAGATGTTTTATCGACGCCAGCTACTCACATGCTCTTTAACTCGTGTGTCGAATGACCCGCCATTTTGTCCTATATATTTCTTGGCGCAATCGTGACATGTCAGTTCATAAATGCCACTCTTTTTAACTGTCGCTGTGGGGTCCTTGTTGTTACAAAGGAGATTTTTTCAAGATTTTCTTGTGTGTATAGTGACATAATTATTCATGCAACTTCAAAACATCCAACTTCACATAAATTAGCGAATTTCCATGGAATTTGGCTATATGAACGAAAGTCACCTTGAATGTGTAGGTAAATATTGACAAAAGCAAAAAATTAAAAAGCCAAACACGCAACATTAGGAAAAAAACTGGTCAAGTGCGAGTCGGACTCGTGCCCTGAGGGTTCCGTACACACCGTTTAAAACACAAACTTATTCCACGAGCAGCAATAGCCAACTTAACTTGACACATACGATCCAAGGGGTCTAATTAAGTTAGTATTTATATCTCCGTGAATAATTAAGTGTATAGATATTTTCCTAGTAATCTGTGCTATAAGAGCTACTTGTGAAAGGAGTTTCAAGTTTCTAAGTCAGCTGGAAGTGCCCTATAGGTTATCATAGTGAGCCAATTTGTATGAAATTGATTACGTAAAGTGCGTTAACCTTTTTTTGCGTTAACTTAGAAGCCTGATTTTTCAACAGGCCGTAGACTTCTGTAGGAGATATTAGTTTTAACTTGATATTTCTAACGGGGCTCGAGAAAGAAGGGTCTTCACAGACGCACACAATTTTTTTTACATAATATTAGTCTTAAAATATAATAACTTTGTCTTAAATATCAAATAGTGTACTGAAAACTAGCTCTACCGTCATTATAAAACCAAAAGCTCTTAACTAACGTTATAAGGGGGTAACTTTTCACCTCTGTACAAAATGCACATCATAATATTGTTTTCCTTGCTTTTGAATAAAAATTATGTAATAAATGTGTTTTAAAGCAACTTGCGGAAATAGTTTATTAATAATAAAGTTTTTACAAAAAAATTACGTACTTTAATGTATTATATTTTGTTTGCATTACATTAACAAAGTTATAAGCGTGTTTACAGTTGTAATGTAATGCAGCTAAAATGTGACGCATAAAATTAAATAATTTTCATGTGATCACCTAACTATTAAAACGCATTTATTGCAAACTTTTTATTCAAAAGTAAGGAAAACAATATTATGATGTGCATTTTGCACCGAGATCCTCCGTTACCACCTTAAATCGCTTTCTTTTTAAACATAGGCTCTACCCACGAAATGGGGAACTATCGACGAAATCTCATTAGGTATATTGGTTGCTGTGAACGCCTACAGTTTCATCTATATTAGGTGCCGGTAAAGCTTTACAACACACGTCATTCACAGGTTAACATTACCTTATTAAGCCGGCATACACTGCCGGTAATTCTACAAACAGACTGGCAGTCTACTCGCGACGCTAGTCTTTGAAACACGCGCGCGGATTTAAAAAGTAAAATATTGAATAGAACGCCAAGCGCAATTTGAAATTTAGAACAGGAGACTTTTGTTTTGTTTTTTCCTTTCTTAGTGGCCTGTAAAATTAATTTTGTGATGATTAAAAATTGTGTAGTGATAAAAAACTGTTTAAGTAACGGATTGCGACTGTGTTGTAGCTAAAATGGTGATGAAAGCTGGCAGATATTGGCAAAGAGCCGTTTCATTTTTACTATCGTTTACTTTTATTGCATTTTTAAAGCAAAACAGAAGGCATAGGACACCTAAACTTTTTATGACGACTTTCTCATAGATAATTGTTTGCACGTAATTCTTTATTTGCAATTTCCTTTAACTTTATGTTACATGCAAATGTGTTTTAGCACTTACATGTCAGCTTAACTAAGTTAAAGCCGGAAAAAATATAAAAAATGCAATAGAAAGTGACCGTATCTTCTACTAATATCTATAAAGTACGAACTTGATATATTAAAACTTTCATTAAATACAATCTGTTCTCTATCTTTATTAGATCAGTAGTAACATTACTATTTTTACAGCTCGTAAATAGAACCATAATTTGCTATACCGATCGCTATAATTACATTTTTGCAATAACTATGTCAGTGTCACGCGAAAGACCGAACCGAATCTTCTTGACACCTCTATTAAGTATTTCAAAATGGTCATTTTCTATAATGACCGTATAGACATAATAGCTTACCACACAAAAATTACGGTCACGAAAAAGAATAAGACAGTATATACTTTTTTAGGATTTCATTAAAACCGGAACCGTGCACAGCCTTGGATTTCGTCGGTTTGCGACATAACTAGGGGCCTATTGAGCTGATTGAAAATGCATAATTCCGGGAAAATGCTTACTTACGGAACCACCTATTGTTTATTTAGTATACTTTATGGATTTTATATGAATTCAATTAAGAAATAGAGCGGTCTTAGCAGAAAACGCAATTTTTACGAGTAGAATTTCGGATTTCGTGATATCTAACGTACGCAGGACATATTCAAATCGTCGCCTCCTCACGCGACAAAATAAAAATCAAAATTGTGAAAAAGTAAGAACAAAGGTCTTCGTGCTATTTATTGAAACTGAATAATTATTTTGTTTTTCAACGTGACAAAATAATTGTTTTTCTATCATAAAATGATCGAAAGTTCAATTTTTTCGTTTATTTAAATTATAAATTATAATCCATATAGGTAAATATGTACCCATATATATATTTATACAAATTCAATCACGTATTCTGTGTAAAAAGTAAGAATATTATTGTCTCAATATAATTATTGTTGTACATATACAATACTCTCATTTAAGTAGATTCTTTCACATATTTTATTTTATTACTAAGCAATTTGTAGATTCAATCTTGAATGCCTTGTTTTCACTTTTGTTCATTTCTATCGTAACCATGGGAAACTAATAAATAATAGTTTATCGGCAACAAGAGAACGGATAACCGTTATTCTGTCGATAAAGTAACAGTTGTCAAGTTCTAACGTGGTACATCTCTACTACATAGTACACATAACAATGCGCTACATTATACCTTTTATTATACAATTATCACTCTTATATGTGTGTATTTAGTAAGAATTGCTTGGTACAACTGACTGCAGTGGCGGTCCCAGGGAGGGGGGGGGGTCACAGGTTACATGACCCCCGCCCTAAATCCAGGCTGATTCAAAATCTAAAACTTGACGGTTTATTTATTTACGTTTTTATAAGTCTAAGCAATGAAATCAAAAATAGACGATTTCTAGAAAGAACTTCAAAATTCAAATTTAATTTATTTACATATAAAGTATACAATAGATTATGTAAATAGAAATAGGCATGCAGAAATCAGTAGATAAGTGACAAAATATTAAATTAAAGCCCTATTATATAAGAATGGAAAACGATGAAAATTGAAATTAACACATTTAACAAGTTTTAAACTTAACTAGTTTTACTGTTAATGTTGGTCTTTGTACTTAAATCAAGAAGACACCCCCCCCCCCCCCTAAAGTCATAGGCTGCGACCGCGCCTTGTAGGCTTGTTAACATATGTAAAACCCTCACACAACCGTGAGAACATAGCTGTGATTGGCAATACATTACCGTTTGTTTTACAAATAAAAGTGCGTGTTTTTATATATCTTATTGTGCATTTGTGTAAAAGAGAGATAATGAGAAAAAAAGTGGCAGAATTTGCATAAAATGAGATTAGGGGTGAACAACAATCATCAAAACACTACCCATTCATATACCGGGTGGTTTTTAACCGCTCTTCTTCTTTGTCAAGAGTCGAAACACTTGATTTCATTGTTCTAGTGTAAAAGAATTTTTATGAAATCAGTTGTAACTAGAGATAATCGTAGTACTCATCTATACGAAAAGCTTTTGTTACGAAGCCAAACCTAAAACCGGAAAAAAATCTGCAAAGGATTTTCCTACTTCACCAAAATGTGCGGAACATTAGATTTTTTTGCGATTTCGGTGTTGGCTTCATAGTAGAAATTGTTTATATAGACAAGTACTATCCCGATTCATCCATCCATCCATCCATCCATCAGCCTGGTTGACGCCTCGCCAGCCGTCACTGTCCATCCTAGGCCTTATTAAAGCTTTCCATCAGGTGTAGTAATAGCCTAGCGTAAGGCAAAAGGAAGTATAACACAAATTCTACCATGTCCCACTGGTCCCTTTGGCCCTTAGTCAATACTAGTTTATGAATATTTTCTCCGACCGTGTCTTCCAGATGTTACGTTTTATTGTCATGCATTATTCATAACATGTGGAAAATGCGCAAATTAATGAAGAATCCAATATTCCGAAAGAAATGGCTGACCCGACGCCTTTTGATTGATATGAATTTTTCCTGCACTCTTTAATAATTTAGCTGCACTCAAACTAGAAAATTGTTTGTTTAATTATCTAATATGGTATTTATTTATGTGTAAGTTTACTTAGGTAGCCAGTGTTTGTATTTTTTTTTATATATTTACGTTTTTTAACTTAATCACCACAACTTTTATATCATTAATATCTTTACCACTTTTTCCTTTTCGTTTGATAATAATTTCTTCACTACACAAAGGTTGGCTGGACGTAATCGTTTCAAGTGATAAGTCCGCCTTTGTACAAGATTATGTTTTCAAAACATCGTTTTTCTTTTAAATGTCTTTTGTGTACAAAAAAGTGTTTGATTCATTCATTCAACTTTGTATCAAACCATAAGAATCCATCCGACTGTAAGAATTTTCATGCCGCGATTGTTATATCTACTTTGATAAAAAGGAATTCTTCTATTCTCTACGTATATGAATGAGTGTTATAAAAAACATATCTTTCAGTATGAAATCGCTTTCTTTTTGTATTGTGCCTTAGGAATGTCTAAAATTACGACATATTGTTTGTGATTAATAAATGGTCAATTGTATTGGGTGGCAATGATCCAATGCCCCACTTTCCACGAACCAATATTTTATTAAAATTAACGTAATTAATTCATGACATAAACCGTGTGGCGCCATCCAAATTAAAATTTGGATGAATACTGATGGCTTTCTAAAGATGGTCTGCCTACGTTAAGAATATTAATTACTTATTTTGAGACAAAAACCAAAAAGCCGCTTTTGAAATAACTGGAGAATAATTAGCAAACCGAGAGTACGGCAAGGATACATCTTTTCACCTTTGCTCTTTAATAATATGAATTGAAGTATTTACGTCAGAGAAGATACATATTTAGATGTTATCTTTCAATAAAGGTAGCAATTGAGTTTTGCTAGAGAACAACCATAGCTTTGAATATTTTTGAGAAAACCCTTTTACGTTGGGATGCAAAAATATGTTAAGTTTATATTTATATTATATTTCGACTGATGCCGGCCCCATAGTGGGCCGAAATATATTTCGAAAATTAATATTTTTTTATTATTAATACAAGTTAAAGGAAACTAAAGGCTTTATATAGCTAAATTATATATATTTATTTTAAGTTTATATGAGTGTTACCTTTATCAGTAATAATGTAAACGAAAACACGCCTGACACTTCTTCAGGGATATATCCGTGGCGACATGTGTATGTATATATGTAGTATGTGTACGTATAATTTTATCTTCACATCACGTTGTTGTATCAACAAAGTTCATCAATGTCAAGAAAGTCGGTACTTTGTCGAAGACATTTACTTTCTTTTATTTATAGCCCCCAGGTTGTTATGTAAACACATCTTGGCTTGTATCTACTTAATTTTATTGTCTTATACTGACAGTGACAGGTCAAGTTTTTAGTTGCTGAAAAACCGAAAACTGTCCGCTGATTCTGTGTCGTAAAATCAGTTGCAAACCGAGTGCCTATCGTCGAAAACATACATATTCGCTTATCTAAGGATACGTTTGCACTTGAAATGACGTCACAATTCTATAAGGTTATTTTGGAAGTTCATTTTTAGAAAAAACCGGACCCCTTATAGGATCACTTTGTTGTCCGTCTATCTGTCCGTCCGTCCGCCCGTCGGTCTGTCAAGACTCTTTATCTCGAGAACTCATGGAGGTATCTAGTTGAAATTAAAACCATATACTCAGGTCTACGGGACTGTAAATGAAAAAATCCAACTTCTAAGTTAACTTCATTTTCATTTTCATTTTATTTATTTTTCATTCCCTTATCATCTACCTTTACAGGATGCATCCTAATGCGATAGAGAAGGTTTATTAAACATTAACACTTAACAATTAAATTTACAGACAGACTTAAAAAAGATACGGTCGTTTATGCCACAAAAAACGTATATTTCGACACTCTCAAGGGAATCAAAATTTCTAGAGTATTTTCCGTTGACCTAGGACTTGGTCTTGGCAAATGCCTATAATACCATCTTATACTGCAAGTATATGGAAAATCTGAAAACTATACATTTGTGATTCAATCATAAAAAATATAGTCTTTAACGGAGCCCTTTCGGGGGGCGTTGTCCGACTCGCACTTGTCCGGTTTTTTATAAGTATGATTCTACTTCTTTACACTATGTAGTTGTTTTTAATCTATAAATGTCTCATAATGCCTCATTTATTGTTGTAAGAAACGACAAAGAACCAATGATTTCATAAACCTATATCCTTCTGTTACTAAATACGTATCTCCAAGTTATTGATTGCTTGTTCTCTTTCATTCTTTTACATCTACGATAAAAAATTCCCTGTTCACGTCCCTGAAAGTACATATTTGTCTTTATTCAACAGAAATTAGTAGTAAATCATCTTTCGTCATAAGCCCACAAATTTGCGTTGAATCTTAAGCCTTTCTACTAACATGCCTATAGAAGCCATAGCGACTATCGACGTATCTGTTACTCGGTGAATCAGAAATTGGTTTACCGTCGTCGTTGTTGCTAATCTGTTTAGTGCGTCATTGTATTAGATATGCTACCTATGTGGTATTATACGGCTACTAATTTGAAGTTCGTAGGTTCGAATCCCGTAGGACAAAATTTTCGAATGAAAGTCCCTCTCAGTTTCACCTGGATAACCCTTCGGGGATGTATAAGGTGACTTTTGTTTATAGAGGTATAGCCAAACTCGGTAAGTCAGGACCAAGGTTTAATGACCCTTTCTGTAAAATAAGCAAAATAAAATTTAGGCTTCGAATCGAGGTTGTTCTTGCACAAGTATACAAGCGCAAAAATATTTCCGACCACTTACCGATTCTCCAGTGTGAATCTGGCTTTGCACTCTATACAAGACAGTCCATCCAGCCATCCGCCCATCAGCTTGTCACCTCCACTGCCACTGACATAGGCCTTTGCAGAACTCAATTTATGTGCATATTATTCAAAGATTTTTTTTTCAAAGATTCAAAGATTCAAATTGTTTATTTGTAAAATAGATACATAAAGTATACGTTTTACTTGTCAAATCTAATCTGTATGAAAATAATATTTTGTAATGAAACAAATATGATACGGGAAATATATAAAAAAACTATACTTATGTTGGGCTACTAAAGTTATACACATGCATAAAATAAAGACTTATTGAAATAAGAATATTATTATACATAATGCAATTAATAAATAAGTTGAGAAATAAAGTGAATAGACCATAAACAAATATAATGCCTAACCAAATATATACGAACATAAGTAAAAAAATAAAATATTCTATATACATACTACATAATGCAATGAATAAATAAGTTAATAGATAAATAAACTACAAATAGATATAATGCCTAAATCCGCCCATTCGATTAATCTTGATAAGAAGAAAGGCAAGAAACTTAGCAAGATTATTTATTTCAAGATTATTATTTAGTACTTACCACTGGCTGAACGGTGAAGGAAAAACATCGTGAGGAAACTTCCATGCCCCAACTAAAAAGCGTGTATTTGTGCCCGAAGAACGGCGATGGCTCACCACACATCACGTTAGGACGTAATAATCGTCGGCGAAACAGGGGTGTGCCGAGTGTGGACTGTGACTTGCATTTCACACCTCTGACACCCCCTCAAGGATTCATGTCGTGATTCATATCATGTTTTCAAAATACATACATAATACTATGTTCCAGTGGGAAGAGTGAACATTTTAAAAAGGGAAGCCGGCCAAAAAATCGCCTTACTCGGAATCGAAACCAAGGAAAACATAAAATTTTTTGTACTTTAATGCTCCCTGTCAGCCAAATGTATTTGTCGTAGTGAGATTTATGGAAATGTTTGACGACAAAGCGACGAGCATGGAATAAAGAAATGTAGTATAGATGCGATTTCCTAAAGGGAAGCCGATGGGAATCGTGTTATATGGACCATTCGCCACTGCTATGTTCACTCTCATAGAGACACGTCCCATAATAAAAGAAACAACAGTGACGAAAATGACATGTCGGAATATTAAACTAGGTGATTCAGAAATGAGAATTCAGTGACCTTAAAATTAAAATGTTTCTTGAGACATTGCCACCAAAATATTCTCGGTTCTAATATGAGCATATGCCATTATGCAACGGATGACATGTTATATGACAGTGGACCCTCAAATCTTAAAGACTTTACGGCAGAAGATGTTGCAATAATCGGGATACGCACAGTTATCAAAAAATATACATGTTCTTCTAACGTTTATGAAGTAAGTTTAAACAAACCGCGTCAGTACATTTGTAAATGATCTTTTATTTTACTCTGTTTTATTTAATCTGTTTTTCTTATTGATATTGTCTCGAGTATAGATTTCAGGATCTAGTTGGTTTTTTTTTAGTAAAGAATTAAAAACTTAATCTTTTCGAGAGCGCGTGATATTTTTGTCATCGCTATTTTAAACAATAATGAAACGTCACAGAGTTCTACAATGAGGTGCTCGATCTCGGGTCACCCATGCCCTTAAGAGCTGCGAAAGTGATGCCACCAAAACACTGATTTTGAATTATTTAAATCGAAACCTTGAGCTAGTCAACCACAAAATTGTTAAGTAGGTCGCGAATCACGTATAACTATGATGACTTTTTTAATTGTTTTCTTTTCTATAGACTGACTCAATGGTCAAATGGTACGAACGGCTGGGGCTATGTAAATTTTATTTTTGTCACTCTAACTCCAAGCGAAAAAACGCGCAGTGCGAGAGGGGCGGATTCAGCGCAAAAGAGAAAAAAATCATGTTTTTTTATTTTATAAAAAAACCAACATACCTAGCAAAATTTCTGAAAACAAATATCTAGATATTGTTAAAACCCATCTAATAAAATATGTTTGAGTTATGTATATGATCCCTAACCGTCAAGTTTAAAGACCTCATTTCAATAATTATTTCTATCACGGAAAATTAATCCAAACGTGATTTCCAAAATCAAAACCCTAGATTATATAGTGAAAATGCATATACCAAAAATTCATTACAATCCGTATATTTTTTACGACGTTAAAATACCGTAATACCGACAACATTTCATTTAAGTTAACCATTTGTTTGAATATCTATATTGAAAGGCTGCGTAAAAAAGAAGCTTTTGTATTTTTTTATTTTGTTTTATTTTACGTTTTTCCTGCATAATTTAATGTTTTGTTATTTACTCATTCTAAAAGGACGTAAGTCGCATCTGAGGATTTCAAAAAAGACAATGTACATTGCCAATCGATTATTAAAAAAAAAAGCTTGGCATGTTTATATCCACTGTCACATGATATGACAGTTGATTTTTTTTAAACAAAAAAACTTTAAAGCAAAGGAAATTGTTTTTAAAATGCTGTGTTTACCATATTTTTAGTTCTTTTTTTAATATCTCTTCATTTAATCACGATTTAATTCTGAAAACAAAATATGATGCACAGAAGGCCCATATCTCGAAATGGTTTTTAGCTTTGCACCAATTATTAATTTGTAATGTTGTCGATTGTGTTTGGTCTGCGTGTTTCGGAAGTGGGTCAATATTTTTGCCCGATGTACAGTGATGGCACACGGCACACCCCCATCACGTTGGGACGTAATAATCGCCGGTGAAACGTGGATGTACGAGTGACGATTAAGCAGGTGACCTTGAAAGTCGAAATTGGTGGCTAGCTTTAATCAGACGTTATAAAAGTAAAAAAAATGAACATAATATATTATGATAAACAAGAGAATATCTGGAATGATGTGAATTGTAGAATTTTTTATTTTCATCAAAATCTTTAACAAAATAAATACCAAACCTAGGTCTAATTTAAAACGAATATCCGGTTTAATAAATTAAGTATGCAAAGAAACAAATTGAAATTCAGTCAAATTGAAGATATTATAAGAACAAATGATTAACCTTGATTATTTTTGAAGAATTTTAGTTATTATAATTGTTTGTCATTAACTATTTATGTATATTTTAGCGCGTTCGCAACTTGATTCCTCGTCGAGCGATGGAGAGATAAATACGGGACGAGTCGTGTGAAAGAGTGAGACGCATGCACCCGGGGTCACCAGCAGTAATTGTCCCCTTAAGACTTAAAATTCATAGTCCATACTCGGAAATATATCTGCCACCCCCTTGGGGATTCATGTCTTGAAGACGTATTTTATTGTATTTATTTTCTATACATTGCATTGGTTTGAATTGGACAAGGGCGAAGCCAGGTACGAGCTGGGAGGGGGGCAGCTGCTCTCCCCATGATAGCTCATATACAATTATTTTATTCTGTTATTCTTCGGTTTAACTTGAATAAACATCCATTAAAATATTATATATTTTGATATGAAATGACTTTCGTTTATATAAGGTGATTTTTGTTTATATAGCCAAATTCATACTGGAGCCTCGGTAATTGGTCAGGACCAAGGTTCAATGACCATTTCTGTGACACGCAAAATCAAATTTAGACTTCCTTTACTAATTGAGTCGAGGTTGTTCTTGAACAAGTATAGTTGCACAACAAATTCTGTATTTCGGAAACAGGGTCATTGAACCTTGGTGCAGAACACTTACTGAGTCTCCAGTATGAGTTTGGCTATATAAACGAAAGTCACCTTAGATTCCTCATTTCCCTTGACAAAATCCTGGCTACGCCCTCAATTGGCAATGGTCTTTATAAGTGGATAAGTAGATTAGTGCAACAATTCTCTAGTTGCTTTCAAGGTTTCTTATGATAGCCTTAAGCTTCCTCTCTTCATAGTTCATTGCCAGCCAGCACGTATTTGTAAGCATTACCTATTTTATAGACTATTAACAATAAGTTTATTCTGTAACACCGCCATAACTCGGGTTACACAATGGAACCTTGCGTTTGGCCAATGCCAACAAAACTTTCATTACGGCGGAACGAATTCTGTAATGTTTTATGCTTCTTTATGTATTACACTGAAAAATAGTAGTTTATGGAACTAGTACATAGAGGTTATTAAAAGACTTAATAGTATGACACGAGACTTTTAATACCTAGTTATGTATAGTTTCATACACTACTTTATCTAAACTTATGCCTACTAACCTGTTTTTATAATCTTGGTAAATTTTTCGTTGGCCATTTTTGATTATTCTTGTAAAAGCTTGTTCTGAAATTGTTCTTAATTTCCGTAATCATTTCCAGAATGTCAGGTGGAGTAAAATTATCATCACCTGTTAGCTGTCAGTAATTTTAGGGCAAAATAGTTATTTTGACCCATAAAACCACGTAAATAATATATAAATTCCCCCGTAAACTATGGCGCTGAGTTCCAACACAACAGTTCATCCATTGACAGACTGAGTCCAACGCGCATGCGTTCTAGCGCGCGCCGTCAGCCATAAACAGACCGAAAATAAAGTTGCTGCAACAAAACTGCATCCAAATCCGTTGAGTGGTTCTCGAGTTAAAACGGAACATACATACATATACAGAAAGACAAAAACTTTGCACAGGTATGACTTTTTACTACTTTATTATCAATGGAACAATCAAACTTTAAAAGACTTACACCGGTATGCGGTATTTTAATAACATTAAAATATCTGTTACTAATCCATTTTTCTATTATATGTACGTACGAGTACTTTATATTCTACCTTAGCTCTTTCAAGGCCAAAGAATAGAAATTCTGATGAAACGGGTAAATTAATATACCTGTGGTGACCAGATCATAGAATTGAACATTTCATGAAATATTACATTGTTTGTTGACCATTTCATGATATGGATTGACCAAATCAATGAATAGAGAGATCGTTTGACGATATAATCAACTAACACAAGACCATTTCATGATCTGGTTAAACATCGTATGTTATAGTTACATTTATTCACCACTAGCGGCGCTGGAGGCGCATTGTTATTGTTTGTGCGATGCGATTTATAGTTTTTCCTAGGCCAAAGTAGGTGCGACGACGAGCGAAGCGAGGAGGAGCGTGTTAGGTTGCTTGTGAATATAAATTCAGGAACGTTGAACATTTAAATGCGATCATTTCATGAAATGCTCGACTACTTCATGAAATGTTCAATTATATTATCTGGCCACGACATACCTATTAGTTAGGAACTTGATGACGATGGCTTGTATATCCTATATTTTATGACTCCTATTTACCTGCTATAAATAAATAAAATTATTCAATATTAATACAATAATATTATCTTTATGAACTTGTAATTTTTGAAGTGGAACTGAAGTGGAAACAGGTTAAAACGCTGATTAGACTACAGAACTATTAGATAAACACTACTCATGTTTTATAAGTGTAATGTTACTCAATCGAACCTTGCGTTCTACCAATGCCAGTAAACATTTACATCAAGTTACTGCCGTTACTAATTTACTTGTTCCTTCAGTTATTTACTGGTTATTTTGTTACTATGAAGTCTGTGTTTAATATTCATTTTTATTTGTAGAGAAACCACGAAAGTGCAGTTTTCTAATCTAACCACAACTTCTTTTTATATTGAAAGTAATTTTAAACCCGCATAAAATTAATATGTTATTCCAGCTCGAACAAATATATGCCGTATGCCACTATAAGGATTTTCTTTTCGTAATGGAACCCTAACGATTATAAAATAAAGCACAACACATTTGAACACAGAACATTGCAAAGTCGGAAATGTATCCGTTGCGCCAACATGACGCTAGCAAGACGCAAGCCAATCAAATCGCGCGTTCTTTTTTTAAATCCCTGAAAAAGTGTTATTGCTAGCCGGCCAGTGCGTTTTTGCATCGATTAGGTACTGCGAATCGATTCCTAAGCAGCTAAATGAGTCACCATTTTTAGAGTTCCGTAGTCCGACAAGGAACCCTTATAGTTTCGCCATTTCTGTCTGTCCGTCTGTCCGTCCGCGGTTTAGCGCAGAGACTATTAGTACTATAAAACTGTAATTTGGCATGGATATAAATATTAATGTCGTGCGTTATTGCTTGTCGAGGCGAGACCTTCGCATCGTATAATCGTGTCACAGTGCAACTACCCGCTTTTTAGAAACAATTTGCAATAATCTCGCGATGGCAAAATGTTCGACATGTTCCACGTTAGTGAATAAGAAAAAACCTGGATTGCAGTGCTCCAAATGCAAGAAATGGTTACATGGCAGCTGTGCATCAATATCTCCTGACCAATTGAACGCGCTGTTCCTGACGGACTCGGTTGAATGGTTGTGCAAGGCTTGTACCGGTAAAACTAAGCCTTCGCGTCTATCCTGCATTATCCCAGACGCCGAGGAGGACGAAGAAATCACCGACAGTGAAGACGCTTCCTTAGACAAAATGTCTAAGGTGTCGTTGACCAAATTCAAGCGCGAAATCCAGCTTACCATTAGGGACGAGGTTAAACGCGAAATCCAGTCGGCTATAAGAGATGAAATGCAACGTTCTATGCAGTTCTTTTCTGATAAAGTTGATGACTTCGAAAAGTCTCAGAAAATAACCATGGAAAAAATAGGTTCACTTGAAAAAATCATACATAACCTATCGAATACATGCGTCTACCTACAAAAGTACAACGGTGCGCTCGAGCAAAAAATACTCGATCTAGAACAAAGCGCGAGGAAATCTAACCTAGAAATAGTAGGTATAGAAACGCTTCCGGACGAGAACCCTAAGGTAATCATTGAAAAACTTGGCGAACTAATGAAGGTCAGCACCAAAGACGTAGAAAGTATCAGAAGGGCTCCACCCAGGAGCAACACCAAACCTTCACCAATTCTTGTGAAGTTCTCATCTTCTGGTCTGGCCGCGCGCGACACCTGGCTAAAACAACGTCGAGAGGCGCGCGCCATCACCAGCGACATGTTGACAGGAGGCACCCAGAAGTTCGCCATATACATTAACGAGGACCTGATCCCGGAGACCCGCGACCTGTTTTGGAAAACCAGAGTTGAACTTCGCGACGTGTATAAATACATCTGGATGAGCGACGGCAAAGTACTTGTCAAGAAGACTGATGGAGCCAAGACATCAAGAATTAAGTGCGCAAATGACATCAGTGAGTTAAAAAAAGGTCAAAAGTGTCAATAATATCTAAGTGTTATGTTTGTGAAAATATATAAATATCGCTTTCGCAGCAATTCAGGACCTTGATGTGCTCACTAATTGCAGCTATGAAGTGAGTACAAACTGTCTTCAGTCATGGATAGAATCACTCTATGATAAAAAAGACTTTTATTTATTTCACGTAAATATTCGTTCTATTAAAAAGAACTATAACGAACTCTTAGTTATTTGTCATAATTACTTCGCCTTATTAGACGTTATAGTAATAACTGAGCCTAACATTTCATACGATATGTTAGATATGTACAACATCTCGGGCTACGATCTCAATAGTTATACAAGACAAAACAGGAGAGGTGGCGGTGTGTTAGTTTACACTCACTCTGACCTCTCTGCATGTGTTTGTGAACCTCCCTTTATTATGACAGCGGCGGAATGTGTTTTGGTAAATGTCAGAAAAAATGGTAGTGATGTACTTATTGTAGCCATTTATCGCCCGCCTAAAATCAATCAACAAAACAAATTATCTAAATTTTTAGACGAATTAAAATTGTTATTAAAAAACCTACCTAGCCATAAAAAGATTATAATCTGCGGAGATATAAATATAAATCTATTAGATACTAGTAATAATAATGTCTTAACCTACGAGAATTTGTTGGCGGAATGTGGCTATTCCAAGTGCATCACTAACGTAACTAGAAGAGAAATCTTAAAAGGCGAAATAGTAGAATCGTGCCTTGATCACATATTCGTGAGATGCCCGCGTGATGAACTTTATTCGGCCGTATTAGAGTATAAAATGGCGGACCATTATTGCACCGCTGTTGCTGTAAGCAGCGCTGATTTTAATAATCATAAATTGGATTCCCTAGGCGCGACTACTGACTCACGCCGAGGCACGAACGGGCGCGGAGACGTGCGGCCGGGGGGGTCAGTGACGCGCCTCCTGCTTGATAACAAACTTGTTTACGAAAAACTTGCCTCAATCGACTTTAAACACTTATTGAATATTAGTTGTCCGTTAGAACTGTACAATCAACTTTATGAAATATTTACTAATATTTACGAATCAAGTTACCAGACTAAACAAGTTAAAACAAGTGGAAGGGACTCAAAAGGATGGGTAAACAACAAAATGAAAAAAATGGTATTGGAGAGGGATACACTGTTTATGATATGGTTCCAAGATAAAACAAACATGTTAAAAAGATTAAATTATACAAAATACAGAAATAAGTGTACAAAGCTATTCTCTAAAATAAGAAATGAACATGAGAAACAAAAAATAATCGAATGTAATGGTAACGTAAAGAAAATATGGGATAATATAAATAGAATACTTGGTAATAGAAAAAAGTCAACAGATGAGGTAATATTGAAACACTTGTCAGGAAATACAAAGCAAGAAATATGTAATAACTTTGCAACTACATTTAAAAATGATATCGATAATATAATTCATGATTGTAACGAAACTTTCTTAAACCGTGCTGACTATCGAAATGAGGCTTGTATGTCGATGAGATGGAGAACGGTGAATAGCAAGGAGGTCCAAAAAGTCATAAAGAAAATGAGTGATAAGAAATCGCCAGGGTCAGATGGTATACGTATGAGGGACCTAAGATATATAAGTGAACAAATAAGCCCAGTCATAGCTCACTTAATTAATTTATGTATAAAAAATACGAAGTTTCCTCAAAAACTAAAAGAAGCCATAGTGCGACCTATTTATAAAAAAGGTGATCATAAAAATTATGCTAACTACAGACCTATAGCTATCTTATCCAGTATAGAAAAAATCATAGAAAAATGTATAGTTAATCAACAAAATAGATTCCTTAATGAACATGCAGTTATAAACGATTGCCAGCACGGTTTTCAGAAGGATAAAAGTACATCAACATTACTTGTAAAATTTACGGACGAAGTTAATAGTTATCTCAACGATAAAAAATTTGTTGTTGCTGTATTTTTCGACTTTAAAAAGGCCTTCGATACCCTACGGCACGAGACGCTGCTTGGGGCGATGGCGGAGTGCGGGATCAGCGGACCGCTTAATAGCTGGTACCGCCAGTACTTGACGGACCGCTCGTACCGGGTGAGAGTGGGCGAGGAGCACAGCGGACCGCAGCAGTGGGCGGCGCGGCGCGGGGTGGCGCAGGGCTCCGGCTGTGGCCCGCTGTGTTACCTGATGCACGTGAACAGCATGTGCAACGTGGTCCGCCATTGCTCAGCGTACATGTTCGCGGACGACCTGTGCACGCTGCGGGCCGGCCGCGACATGGGCGAGGTGTCGCGTCTCGTGCAGGAGGATATCGACAACGTAGTGCGATGGTCGCACGATAACGGAATCGTACTCAATGCCGAAAAAACTAACCTCCTTGTTATCCGGTCTCCGTACTCTTGTACCCCGGACTCTTCATGTCAACTGGTTGCCCACGACTTTAACTGTTTCCATAATAACTTATCTAATTGTAAATGTAAAACAATAAAGCAAGTTCCATGTGTTACATACCTAGGAATGTGCATCGATGAAAATATGGGCTGGACTAAACACATAGAAAGGATATTAAATAAGCTACGCATATTGTTATTTAAATTCAAACATCTTAGTTACAAAGTACCAATTTCTGTGCTAAAAACTATATATATGTCGTTGGTTGACTCAATTATATCTTATGGTGTGGACTGCTATGGATCTATATTTAAAACATACATGGATAAGATTGAAAATATACAAATAAAATTCTTAAAATTCCTAGTCAGTAAAAATGTTAGGAAAAAACACAAAAATAATATCAAAATATTGTACTCATTATGTAAAATACTACCGGCTTCATTAAAATATAAATACATAATTGCAGTAAATGGCCATGGCACCCCAGATCATAAGATACCTAAACAGCATGGGCTCAACACGAGAGCAACTGCTCAGGGTAAATATGAAACAGTAAAAGTGAATAACTACTTTGGCGGCAGATTGCTTAAACGCAAAATTCCAATGTTATATAATGAAATGCCTGTTCGTATAAGATCTGAACAAAATAAAAATAAATTTGCAAAATTATATAAAACTTACCTTCTACAAAATATGTAAACATAGATTAAAATAACAATGTTATTATTTATTGTTAATGTACCTACCTACGAAAAAGAAGTGCGACTCCCTCCCCACAGACAAACCAAATTCCTACTTGGTTTTGTGGGATGTATTTAGATTTAAGTTATTCTTGAAATAAATAAATATATTCATTCATTCAATCACGCCGACAAAACGGTAAAATAAGATCTTTAAATTTTTTTTTTTAAATATTTACCTTTCATACACGTAAACTGGGGATGATTTTTTTTTCTCGTCTATCCCATAGTGTGGGGTATCGTTGGATAGGCCGTTTAAAAACATTGTGGGTATGTTAAAACCATTTCTCCATTTAGGGATCCGTTGGCGAAATATTAAGCTTTAAAGTGAAAATTTTAGTTATTTATTTATTTATTTATTTATTTCTCTCTCTTACATCTATCATTACAGGTTCTTAACCTAATGCGACAGTGTATTTCCATAACAAAGGATACCAAGTGTAACCTTTGTGAATTCGCTTAGCGTACAAGAAAACAAATCGATTTCCTCCGCGACCATGTTGAGAGTGTGCAGGGCGTCTTGCACAGTAGGTTGGTGCGAGCTTTCGGCACCAGCAACCGCGGCCGCCGCCGCCGACCCACGAACCCGTCAGGCACGCACAGATCTACTCTTCTAAGCAACTCCGGATTATGTGTCTTCCCGTTAATCAATTTAAACAAATAGCTTACTAATGCTAATATCCTACGAACTCGTAGCTCAACGTATCCCACCATACCTAGTATAAATAGAGTCGGGTACATGAGTGGGTAAAATGGATATACCCCATATTGTCTAAAGTATAAATATCTAATAAATTTGTTTTGTATTTTCTCCATCATGAGACTATATTTAATCTCATGGGGAGCCCAGATGACTGCGTTGCTTTCTAGCTGACTCCTAACCAATGCATTGTATAAAGCAATTATGGCCCTAATATTCGTAAAACCATGCACTCTGCGTAATATAAACCCTAAATTTCTAAAAGCTTTTTTACAGATTTTAATAATATGCTAAAGGATAAATTTGTAGTAAATCTCACCCCAAGGTCTCGCACTTCAGTTACTCTTTTGACAGGTTCTGTGTCAACTTTGTACTCGTGATGGTAAGGAGCATGCGACTTTGAGAATGAGATAGTCAAGCATTTAGACGTGTTAAACTAGAGAGAGAGAGAGAGGAGCGTCTCCACCCCCCCCCCCCCCCCCCCACTGCCGGCCAAACGGTTGTCTATAGAAATATATAGATGGCGGTATATCCATCCCAAATTGCCGGGCCTTATATAAAACAGACGTTTTTCGGTTTCGGCACCGCGCTCATCAACTCGCCTGCCCAGCGTGTGTGCATTGTTATGGGCATTTCTTCCAGGAGGATCCCCAAGAATGGCGACATCTCGGAAAGGCTTATGTCCAGCAGTAGACGAAACAGGCTGATGTATGGATTCAGCTAGGCCTTTTCTACGTATTTCTATATAAAAATAAACGTTGTAAAAGGTGCAAAGAAAGCAACTTAGCCACAATAAAATTACCTCTGTACCCAGCATATCATCCTAACCAGTCAAGCGTGACATCTTACTTACTTTCCTTACGTCCTCTTGAGGGATCAAGTCGCAATGGACACTTTTATTCCGACTCTAGCGCACGCTTTCCCGCACTTTCCACGGTTCAATTGTTTTCTCAACAAGAAGATTGGAGTAAAAACAACTTATTTTAATAAAAGACTTTATCATTAGTGGAATTGTGTCGATTTTAAATATACATAGACAGGTTTAGTTGTGTTAAACATGGAACAATCACCGGTAAAAGCTTGTGTTTTTTAGGGTTCGGTACATCTTTATACAACCCTTATAGATCGCTTCGTTTTCCGTCTGTCTCTCTGTCAAATGGGGTGTAATTCAGTCGGTATCGCTACTGGTGCAGTGTTGACAGATTGAACGACACCACGCCAATTGGGCGTACTTTTTTCTTTCTGCTTTTTCCGTTTTCGCCCTCGCTGGTGCTTTGTTAGCCTAGGTGGAAAGAAGTACAGCAATAGGAGGTAATACATATACTCACGCCTGTCTCTCAGTGGGGTAGGCAGAGACTACAGATTTGCATCTGCCACGATCCCGACACACCTCTTTTGCTACTTCTACATCCACCAATCTAGTCTTCTATTCCGGGCACTTTTTACTTTGCCTTCTTCAATATGTCGCCTATTTGGTCGGCATACGTCCTTTTGGCGCGGCCGGGTCAAGCTTTATTTACTATCCATCTGCGCACCGTACATTTCTTTCGTCAATCTTCTTTCATTCACGTAATAATCGTGAAACTGTAGACTGTTGCATTTCACTCGGAAACAACTCTGTCACCCTCTCGGGGATTAATGTCGTGATGTTGGCCTTGTAATATTGTTTATTCTCAGTGATAGCTCTCTTTAATGAGGAAGGAGGGGCGATGGGGGCCCGCGTCGATCTGTGTTGCAACGTTGTGTTGCAATGCGGAACACGCCTCATTTTGTTGCAGGGGTCACATTGGAAGTATCCAGAATTAAACTGCGCCATTTTACTAGATATTCCTATAGGGTTCCGTACCCAAAAGGTGCCAAACGGGATAAGCCTTCGCTGTTTGTCTGTTCGTCACAGAAGGGTCTACAGCTTTATACGTAATAGGTAGCCAGTTAATTTTTTTGCGGAATACGTACTACTATGGCCTCTATCACGTCGAATAATAAGAAATAAATTTAAACCCTACGTGTCCCAATACGAAAAACCTCGAAGAAAAGCATTTTTTAACGTTGTTTGTTTCACCTCTCTTAAAGACGGTAATGCATACAAGTTTGGCTCAGATTGTAGTACATACTCTAAGAAAACAACAAATAAAAGAAAATGTGTTCCGTACTCAAGGGGTGCTGAATTGTCTGTCATGCTATCAATATAGCGCTTTATTTTTTGTCGCCTTGATATTGCTAAGGCATCTATATATTGTTATTATGTATTTTTTTAGAGTTCCGTACCCGTATTGTGTGGTGGTACGGAACCGTGTGTGCGCGAGTCCGACTCGCACTTGGCCAATTATTTTATTGACTCTTGGTTACTACCGCGCCTATCTGAAAGCGTCTTCGATATGACACAGGCCAGGATTAAACGAGCTGCCCCAGAAAGTAGATTAAAATTTTTAATGTCCATGCCCAAATATAGGTAGTAGAGCTGATGCCGGGCTCGACTGTGGAGGTACCACCATCTTACTCGCAAACCCTCCCGAAGTTATTCGGGGGAGACTAAGAGAACAGCTCTCAGGCAAAACCAGGCGGCCCACCACTGCCTGGGACCGATGGATGGCGGTATATCCATCCCCAATTGCCGAACCTTATATAAAACAGACTGGTGACGGGCAGCGGCGTCATTGGTGCAAGGGTTTCGGCACCGCGCTCACCAACCCGCCTACCCAACGTGTGTGAGTATGGGCAGTTCTTAAAGGAGGACTGCCAAGAGTGGCGAAATCCTGGAAAGGCCTATGTCCAGCAGTGAACGAAACAGGCTGATGGATGGATGGATGCCCAAATTAATAAAATATAAAAAATCGAGTGCAGACAGTGTAATTGAAGACAAGGTAATTTGGCCCCGACACGCCTGCCATTACGTCACCGTGGCGTGCAGGGTACTGTGGAATGAATTTTGCAAAACGTATCATGCGTACTCGTATGTACAAACAGTAGCTTTCGCCGCACCTTTACACTAGCGTACAATAAAACATGCAAGTTCAATTATTGTTATTAAAAATGTGGTGCGAATGTCAACTACGTAATTAATAAAATCGTGTCGAATTCGGGGTCGGACATAAACAATGTATTTAAGGCGTTATTCGCTGTCATCATAATGTTTTGCATCGAATTCAGTTCTTGCTGTTGTGTTTTTTAACACAAGAACTTACAATTAAAACAGGTATTGAAAAACAAAATACAAATTCACAAAAAAGCTTTTGTATTTCAAAACCGATTAAAACCAAACTAATACGCAGATAATCTCTAAAAAAATATATCTATATGACATTTAAAAAAAATGTCCTGATATAGCCGCAATTTCAAAATAATTAAAGTTTTGCGCGTGCGGCAGTTGATAAGAGCGGATAGACTTAAAGCAGAACTTTGTCGCGCAACTGTAGCCCTATTTTGGAATTTAGGTTTTATACATATGTGTGAATTATTTCTGTTATTATTTTTATCATTAACTTTGTGCTTTCGCGTGGCCACTACCGCGCCAGATAGAAAGCGACGGTAACACCTATTTATGTACTCTCTCTAGTAGAAATCTGAATACGCATTAAACAAAAATATTCGACTTGTAGCTTAGTCACCCATAAGTATTAAAAAAGTCCTACAGTTAGGCCAGCGCATGCCGTTTTTCCATACCCGTGTCAGGTTGTGCCACGATTCGCTAGCCAAACTCTATCACTGAAGTCACAAAATCGAATCTATATGGAAATATATTTGCCACAGAATACAAATAAATCTAAATCTAAAAATAGACCTTTAAATTAAATTCCTAGATAAAAAATCGTGTGATCGTGTCATATATTTTGCTAAAACCTTGAGTTTTACCTAAACGGTTTATTTTACACAAAATGGCCACCAGAGTAACGAGCCATTTAATTATCGTTTCCTAAAAAACAAAGTGCGAGGTTCCGCTCCGTTTCGTAATGAATTATCACCATTTCTCGCGCGACAAAGAGCTCTAATTGAGGCCATTAATAGTCTTTAATCAGACAGATTGCGTGCGCCTATTTCTTTGTCATCCAGTGTACATTGTCGTAACGTAAACATATCGCGTACCAAGGTGACAATGGAAGTATGGAAGTGGCTTTTTTGATAAAACTATTTTTGTCGCTGTTTTTTTGAAAGGAAATTCTTTTTGCGCATTTGCTACTCATTACTAAATAGTTTAAGAACAGTTCAGTGCGTGAATTTACTATTAATTTTATGTCTTGTAGTATCGGTTACTTAAACACTATTACCTATAAGCATAGATATAATATAGTCGCGTTGGTCTAGATGTGACACACGGTATATGTCGTCGGCATTTCGTAGAATTTGGCAAAATTATTAGCCCAGCGGAAATACCAATAAAACCAATTAAAAGAAGATTTAATTTCCAAGTGAAGTTTTGTTTTCTAAATGGGTTCTATTGTATGGATATTTAATTTGTGTACACTTTTTAGTCGAGGACTAATTATTTGATACTGACGTAAATAACAAAGGCAAAGAAAAGACGAATCACTTTTGCAAACGTTTATACCACATATGGGCAACCACCGGCCCGCGGGCCGCATCCGACCCGTAACGGTTTTTAATACGGCCCGCGGTGAGGGACAATTTAAAATCGGACTAACATTTTTACCAAAAAGTCGCGATTCGTTATTTTCCTACAATTTCAATACTTTCAGGGACATAACGAGACAAAAAGAAAGTACAATATAACCACGTCTTTGGGCGGTCCGTGTTACTGAAAGAGTTAAGTACAGGTTGCGCTTAAATTCTTACCGATCTGAGTAAGAAGCGAGTTAACGAGAGCTTAAATTTTACAAATATGTTTAGGTACAAAAGCAGGCATGAAAATCAATAAATCCAAGACACGAACCAGACCTAGAATTAGCCTAAAATTCTTTGCCTGTATATTAGTGGAATTAATTTTAATATTAGTAGTCTTGCATTTGAAAATCAGGCTCAAGATTTACATTAATTGGAAAATAGGAAAATGTTACATTGTAACTTTTCTACTTGATTATGAAACTTAAATTACAAGAAGTAAAAAATAAACCTATGGTTCGCCGATTGCGTCGTTGTTTTTATGTACTATACGCATCAACCTATGGCCCGCGAATTCATGAACATATGATTGATTGGTCTGCGACTTCCCAAAGGTTGCCCATACCTGGTTTATACGTTCAAAGAAAGTATACTTTATCATTTTGTAAAAATTTCCTCAGGGTAAACAAACTAAAAAAAATTTGCTTAAATAAAAATAGAATCTTGTTGATATTGTTATAAGATGATAAAGCATGCTTTTTACCGGCTTTAAACAAATATACATTTGCGTGATTCGTTTTTTTTCCTATGGTTTACTCACGTCGTTTACGAAATACCTACTGCTCGACGAAGATCTTTAGAAAACGGTAAGGTCCTCTTAATATGGGTCACTGAGTAATAAAAACGAAAAAAGCGACTTGTGAATTAATAGTTGTTTCAAACTCATTTCTATCGGACTTTATCATAAACTAGGTAGATCGTATTTCTGTAAAACTAGAGGGTCGCCTCTCTGCGCTCTGCATAGCCCGACTCCCCTTTGTCTACATGTAAACCTAGCACGCTCCTTTTCTTCTCGCTCCCCATTTTTTATTTCATACTTTACAATCTACGATCATGATATGGCGAATCTGCGATTTGCCGGCGACAAACGCATACCAAGGTGTCCAGACCGACAATATACTCAAGCCTGTCTCCCAGTGAGGTAGGCAGAGTCCACAGATCTGCATCTGGTACAATCCTGACACACCTCTTTTGCATCTTCAAAATACATTTACGGCCTCTATGGTCTAGTGGTTATAACATCTCAACCACTAAACCCGTAGGGGCACATTTGTGTTCCATATACGCGATTCTAGGCATGTTAAGGCGAAGTGGGCATTGGAAAAATATGCTGTGAGAGTACAGGACGAACTTATCTACAGTCGAGCGCGAGTGAGCGAGTTAGACGTAGTATACAAATTTAACGTAAACGATAATCTGACTGAAATTTAATATAAAAGAGAATTTAAAGAATTATTTTTTAAAAATCTTGTAGTTGTAGCCAAAAGATTAACACGTATACACAAAATATTCGTATCAAGTTTTGTAATGATATGAACCATATCTTCAGGATTTTTTTCCATTTTGTGAAAAATTCAAATCATGATTTCGAGATAGTCAAAAGATTTCTCATATCTTCGAAAACAATATCCATCCATCCATCAGCCTGTTTCGTCCACTGCTGGACATAGGCCTTTCCAGGATTTCGCCACTCTTGGCGGTCCTCCTGGAAGAAATGCCCATACTCACACACGTTGGGCAGGCGGGTTGGTGAGCGCGGTGCCGAAACCTTTGCACTAGTGACGCCGCTGCCCGTCACTAGTCTGTTTTATATAAGGCTCGGCAATTGGGGATGGATATACCGCCATCCATCGGTCCCAGGTGGCCCACACCTGGTTTTCTTGCCTGAGAGCTGTTCTCTTACTCTCCCCCGAATAACTTCGGGAGGATTTGCGAGTAAGATGGTGGTACCTCCACAGTCGAGCCCGGCATCAGCTCTACCACCTACGAAAACAATATGTAGGTATTTTTTTTCAGTTCCGTTTTAACATGTGGTTTTCTGAAAAACGTGTATACAGTTTGATTTCCCAACGCCTGAAGTACGGCGATCGAGCTCACCTTCCATCTCGCTTGGTCGTTAAGGCTGCATATAAGGTCAGATTGAGCACCTCATTTTGCATCAGTCAGAACTGAACTCTACGACGTTTCCTTTTAGTTTAAAGTAGCGCGCTCTCAGCCGTGGCTGTTACGACCACCAAGGAACACGTGCCCACAAGAATCTGTGTTTTTATTTAATAACTCTGTTTCTAGATAAAACATTTTTAAATACTGTAAGGCGTGCTGACGATGTCATTTGTTAACTTATCTTTAATACAAATGATTTTTATCAATCCAAAAACATGAGGTTTACTTGGTATTTTTTTCTGCGTTTTTTCTGAGATGAATCTATCAGCCCTATAGTCTACTGTCCATATTATTTTTTTAAACCGATCGACTAAAGTACACAAAGTAATATGCTCATTTGAAGTTGTGCATGTAGCCTTATACGGACCCTTATATTCGGTGAAACGTGGGTGCACGAGTGTGCGTGATTTGCATTTCACATTCCCACTCGGAAACACCGCTGACACCTATCGGGGATCATGACGTTTTTTTCCCTATCGTGTAATGTATGCTGTCTCAAATGTTTACACTTTTCAAATACTTTTTGTTACCTACTCGGGTTTAATGCAAATTTTATTCACATATTCATAATAAATGTAATAAATGTCACAGTCATGATATCTTTGACAATGACATTGATACGACGTCCACGATCGATAAAACATAAAAAATGACACTATCTCGACAAATGCATAATGTTTTATCGATAAGCTTTCTACAGGATGATATAAAACCGCATATTATCATATCACACTAATATTATAAATGCGAAAGTTTGTGGGTGTGTGTGTGTATGTTTGTTACTCTTTCACGCTGAAACGGCTGGACGGATTTGGATGAAATTTAGAATGGATATAGCTTATACCCTAACTTACTACATAGGCTACTTTTTATCCCGGAACAAAAGCATGTCGTTAAACCGAATAACACGCGAGCGGAGCCGCGGGCAAAAGCTAGTCGAAATATAATATTTAATTTTGTACCGAAACAAATCTTGCCGTTGGCTCCGCTGCTGTGAAAATCTCTACTATCACCTGATTTTCTGTTTCACTGAAACACTTACTGCTCAGCTCTCATTAAGTATAGCACAAACCATCTCTGAACCTTCTTCAAGAAACCTTATAGTTAAAAGGTTAGGTCGTGCTAGCATCAATCACTTTTACTCCTTACGTAAAGAACCATAGTGCGAGAGGGAAGTATTCTATTAAAAAATGCAAAATGACAATTTTCTTCACTCATTTTATTATTTACGAGTACAAAAAAAAATATCCAGTATATATATTAATCGGGAAAGAAGTGGAAAGTTGGTCACCTTGTTAAGATAACAATGTTGATTTTATCACCCTATTTATAAGCTTCAGATAAGAACTGAATATCCTAACACTTCATTATTATAACTCTAGCATATTATCTGTCTCAACTTTGTTAAGCGTTGCCATTTTTTAAACAAGATAAGATAGATTTTTTAAATATATACCCACCAAAACGGTTTGATAAAAAAACTGTATATTTTCGAAACTCTTAGTGATTAAATTCTATTTTGAATTAAAATAGAAGCTAAATTCTAAAGCTTTTAACATTTAAAACTAAAACACCTCTTAGGTAAATAATATTAAGACATAAATGGATGGTAAAATAAGTTTAAGTGATTAACAGATAGATCAAAAAGTGCAATAGAAACTGTGATATAAGAAAGTGCTGTGATTTGTGACACGTTCTTCTGACCAAAAGAATAACTACTGAACTAAAAATGATGTTGTACGTGACGCAAACGACGGAGGAGGTGCCAATAAAACGACCACCGAGGAGAAAACATATCAGTGCTAGTATCAAGGTTGGTACAAGAGATCCGTTAATAAGGGAAACCCTAGATGTGAAGTTTATTTGTTACTTAAACGCCACGCCACCGTTTTACTACAAAATTTGATAATCCATTTCTCTGTTGTTTTTCGTTATAGACCAAAGTATAAGACCTTTATCATCTGATACTGATATTTTAAAATGCACCAATTTGCCAAAATGTTGAACATTGATTTTGTTTAAAATATCAAGCTAGACAGATTTGGATACAAAGTTGTTTTCTACCAGAATTTTGCATTTCACCCAGATAGTGACTTTGTAAATGCCTGTATTAAACTATGCAGGTCTTATAGAGAAACTGGCAAATTTTGCACTAAAACTGTAGCATGCATGCCTATGCGGCTTAAGAGCCCGGTCCGCGACGACGACAACTTTGATGAAAAACAATATGTTAAATATTCTTCTGGCCTTTATCGCGATGTTATAGGAAAAACTGGGGACATACACCACTTCATATTGGCCGTCTAAATAAAGGCCTAGAATTTATTTGATTGAATTATTTCTCTTTTGTGAGTTATTTTATTACTTACGAGCCCGCTCCGAATCGTTATTAATAATATCTAAGTATCAAAATAACACGCAAAGGAGAATAAATTAAATTAAATAAATTTTAGGTCTTCATTTAGATGCCTAATATGGACTGGTGTATGTCCCTGATTTTTACAAAAACATCGCGGCAATTACAAGAAAAAATATCAATATAATGCTTCGCATCAAACAGACGAAAAATATGAAGCGGGTTCTTAAAACGAAGTGCTACCTAGCGTATCGAAAGTAGAGTAAAGCAAGACAAGTTTCTATATTGCATACGTAAACAGAAAGAAAATCCTGAGTTAGTATTATATTTACAAATTCAATTCCTCATGTGTCAAATGTAATCAAGCGGGATCCACTCGAGTGGTTAACGCAATACACCGGTCCAGTTGAAATGTTATAATTATAATATATGCCCAGTACACATGCTATCGTTTAACTTTTACTTTTATTACTTAACAATACCTATCTGTATAATGATAATAGTTATTAGTAATTTCGCTCTACATTCTACACAGGGCTGTATTTTAAGGTGTGGAGGCTCCTTGGCAAAAACGAAGTTAGTACTTAGTGTTTGAAAACAATTTTGTGTTTTAACATTACTCTTTGAATTAGTATAGTTACATTTTTTTTAAAGTAAGATAAAACGAAAAATTTAGTTCTCATGGACAAAGCGGTAGGGTAGGTGGTAGAGCTGATGCCGAGCTCGACTGTGGAGGTACCACCATCTTACTCGCAAATCCTCCCGAAGTTATTCGGGGGAGGGTAAGAGAACAGCTCTCAGGCAAAACCAGGCGGCCCACCATTGCCTGGGACCGATGAATGGCGGTATATCCATCCACAATTGCCGGGCCTTATATAAAATGGACTGGTGATGGGCAGCGGCGTCACTGGTGCAAGGGTTTCGGCACCGCGCTCACCAACCCGCCTGCCCAGCGTGTGTGAGTATGGGCATTTCTTCCAGGGGGACCGCCAAGAGTGGCGAAATCCTGGAAAGGCCTATGTCCAGCAGTGGACGAAACAGGCTGATGGATGGATGGATGGAGAAAGCCAATACAAATAGAAAAAAAAACATCGTGATAAACTTAATGCAATTTTTACTTACTGTATTTTTACGTATGGTTAGTTAAAAATATGTATACGGCGAGTTGTTTATTCGAAAAAACAATTAGTGTACAACATTAAAAGCTTGTGGAGGCCCCTCTTGTGTGGAGACCCCTGGGCGTCAGCCCTGGCTGCTCGGCCCCGATTCTACACGTAAGATATTAAGTAGCTCCTTAAATCGCTGCAAATGGACAGCTTTGGAAAAACTCTCTCATGAAATATGTTCTCAGCCCCGAATCTAGGGCTGCTAGCTGTTTCAGGGGGCGCCAAATTCATAATTTAATATGTTTGCACATACAAACTTGCTCCACAAAACGCCTAGCATGCAGCACTATGAACTAGCATGAATTCTAACATAACCATGACCAATTATTAATAAATAAGATCCTAAAACCCCTCAATAATTTATAGTTCTTATCTCCCCAATAACAATGTCGTGCCAATTTGATTGATCAAGAATCGAGGCACAAAAATAATTTTCGTAATTCGCAAACAGGGTCATTAAATCTTGGGTTGAACTTACCGAGTCTCCAGTATGAATTTGGCTATAAAAATGAACGTCACCTTATATATTTGTGAGCTTTTTTAAGCTATTTATCTGAAACGCTGGAGAGAGGGGGCGCCACTATCAAATTTCTGCCCCTGTTCGAAAAATTCGTAGATCCGGGGCTGTATGTTCCCTCCAATGTCCTGAAGCCGCTGTTTATCTTCATCCCCAGAGGCACCATGCAGGCATCTCCCACTCGTCATGCAGCGATGGGTCACTCCTCAGCGTCGGTTCTTCGGAGATGGACGAGGACTCCAGCAGCGGCCACCACCACTCCGCGCATGATCATTCCAATAGGAGTGATGCTTCCGACCTTTACAGTGAGTATTTCTGTCATCATTACCTTCATCATCATCACCATTATCTTCATCATCACCTCACACCAGTTAACCGATCATAGCGGATGTAAATGGGCAGTTATCTTTAAATTAAACCACATTATCTGTTGTAAAACTTTACCAATGAAACGTACTTGAGGATCAAGGTAGGATAGGATCCCCTTTGACACCCACCGTTACGGAACCCTAAAAAGTACTGGGAATTTTGTATACGTATACGTGGGACGCACTATAAGTTTCCGGAATGAATATGAAAAAATACTATTAAAGGTACAAAATTAATTTATTGTTTTTCAAAATAATCTCCCTTGGCGTCTATGCACTTTTTCATTCGATCAAACCAGTTTTGAAAACTTTTGTGCCACTCCCCTGTGGTGACCTCTGAAACGTGTTTTTCATACTCCTCGACAGCCTCTTCTGGTGATGAAAATCGTTGACCGCGTAATTGGTTCTTAATTTTTGGGAACAGAAAAAAGTCACAAGGTGCCAGGTCGGGACTGTATGCAGGATGACTCATGAGTTCTACATTTTTCGTCTTCAAAAAGTCGTTTGTCTGTCTGGCCGTGTGAGAACTAGCATTGTCGTGGTGCAGGATGATACGGCGTTTACGGTTATTTTTACGGAGTTCGTCAATAACTTCCGGCAAACAAATGGTCGTGT
This sequence comes from Ypsolopha scabrella, assembly GCA_910592155.1. NCBI lineage: Eukaryota > Metazoa > Arthropoda > Insecta > Lepidoptera > Ypsolophidae > Ypsolopha > Ypsolopha scabrella. Next base: position 4,091,650 of record OU342972.1, on the reverse strand, counting down.
ACCAGTCACTATTCACCGTACGACGATTCTCTAAAGCAACAGTAGCCACGTGTCCAGTTTTATTAAAAAAAGAAGCAATCATCCGCTTAGATGCACTTTTCACGCGCGCCACTTTGGTTGGTTTCGGCTCATCTTGAAAGACCCATACGCTCGATTGCTGCTTTGTTTTGGGATCGTAGCAATAAATCCATGTTTCGTCACCTGTTACTATGTCCCACACCAAATTTGACGCACCTTCGTTGAATCTGGTAAGCATGGCACTGCACCAAGTGACGCGGTCCGTTTTTTGAGCCTCGGTCAAGTTGTGTGGGATCCACCGCGAGCACAGCTTTCTCACACCCAAATGTTTGTGTAGGATTGATTGTATTTGACTCATGCCTATTTCTAAGGATGCGCGAATTTCATGGTAGGTCACATGCCTGTCTGTTTCAATCATACGGCGCACAGCATCGATGTTTTTGTTGGTCACAGCGGTGGACGGCCGACCATCGCGAGATTCGTCGCTGAGATTGATACGACCACGCTTGAATTCTGCAAACCAGCTATAAACAGTCGTCTTGCATGGTGCTTCATTGCCAAAAGCTGTTTCAAGCCGAGCGATGCTCTGTTGAGCTGTCAAATTACACTTAAAATCGTAGAAAATCATACTACGAAAAGTTTCCCGAGTTAAATCCATGTTGATGCAGACACACAATATTTAAATGGCGCCACAAGGTAAAAACAAAAGACAGTCAGATGAAACAAACTGCATTCTACAGCCAAAGAGTTCTATTTTCAAATGTTGCAATAAATTTTTAAATATTGTTTATGTAAGTGGCCAGTTCCGGAAACTTTTAGTGTTACCTATGTATTAGGCGAGTCAATCTAATTTTTTTTGTATGGCGTAGGTCGAATTAAATGTACACTGGGTGAAAACTGATAATATATTAGTAAAATAACAGTAAAGTTTAATTTCACAATAATCCCCGAAAAATATTGGATTTTATTGAGTAAATAAACTACCAACTTAATTAGACTATGTCTAATTATTTTTGAATTGAAAAAAATACACATTTCCGGGTGGTACCAGGGAGTACTCCTACCCAAATTCTGTTGTCTAGATATTTAGTTTTTATTTATTTTCTTATTTTTTACCTCGTTCTGTCTTAGAAATATAACCAGCTTAATGAGAATCATAGCTAGGAATATTTCTGCTTAGGTCGGAGGTCAAATAATATTGGTGTCTTGTAAAAAAATATATACGCATTTCTGGAGGCTGAGAGTATAAACAAATCTTAATAACAAACAACAATACAATTTTCACGCCTTTTTATTGGTGTATCTTTAATTCGACCTCGAATCTTTTATTTACTGGACTATATTTGTCTGTTTAGTATTGTGGATTATGTGGGTTTAATTTTAAAGATACTTGTCCATTTACACTCGTTATATTGGTCTCATCTCTACGCTGCAATCTCTATGCTAGAAAGAAGTCGATGTCTATCAGTGATCAATAGCTTCATTGCAAATAGATTGGTAGTATCACCAATAGTCGCTAGTGGGTCGCTAGAAATTTTTACAGCGTGGAATGGATATTTCAGGATATGTGAGTTAGCACCTTCCTCCTTACAGTGAGTATCTTGAGCAATATGGGTGTAAATGCAAAGTCAAGAATCCCATTAGGATCTGAAAGTACCTAACACGATTCTGATGTCATTACGAGAAAACAATATATACCTTGAATTTTCACCAAAAATTCCATCATTTTTCTATGCTATGGCTACGCAGCTCACCGGCCTCCCCACACACCTAGTTGCACCCCGCAACCCGCACCCCTCATCCGAGTGGCCAGCGACCGTGAGGGTGTCCACGCAATTAGTGTATTTAGAGTAAAGAAAATCGTCTTCTTGTGAGGTACTGGTACTTTATTTAGAGATCCCAGTATTTAAAATAATATCTTTACCGATCATACTAACACACCCTTAAAGGATTCTTGCCTTTGCTTTTACACCCGGTATGTTAGTGTTGGAAAACAAAATCAAATAACGTTGACCACTCCAAATCAGTTACTGAAATATTCGACTTTGCCTGTTATCGGTATCGCATATTAATTTTTAATAACTTCGTTTTTGGACCTATGGATTCGCTTTTCGTAGTTAATGCCACAGATCATAGTTTATTCAACGTTATTTTGTATTTTTTATTTTTCTTTGTGCTAAGATGACCACGTGGTGTTTGCCAACAAATGTAAGCGTCGAATGTAAAAATACTAGATATTGGTTGTTATTAATTTGATTGCAAGAAAGTCAAGGTGTCCATTTGAATGGTAATTCAGTCATCAATCTAATGGTTTGTCTGTAGGCCATAAGAGAGATCGATTTGTTTAACTATCATTTCATCGACGCAAACTTGAACGATTTGCAAACCGGCTTTAATTTCTATTACTACGTTCATTTGTAGATGTAAATTTTGGTGATCTCTACAAAATTATAGGTCTATTTTACAAGTTAATATCTGCCTTGAAAGATTAATGGTTTTGAATTTTCTTCTTTTCAACGAGTTGGAACAATGCTGACAGGTAGGTCTATAGGTTTTGGTGCAAAAATGAGGATATTAATAGTTATCGAGTTTCAAAAAGCGCAGTGACTATCATAAATACGAATACTATTAATAATACACACAAGTGTACGCGACGTGTTCAAGCTAAAAAATGACATACATGCCTAAAATAAAATTGCAAGTGAAATTCTAAAACTTTCCCTCGATTTTATTATATTCATTGGCCTAATTATATTTTCAATTAACAAAGCTTGGCAGCTGTAATCAACGCACAGCCGAAACTACTGAACGGATTTCGCTGAAATTTGGCATACAAATAATGACGTAGGCATCCGCTAAGAAAGGATTTTTGAAAATTTTCCCCCTAAGGGGGTGAACCGAACTCCACGCGGACGAAGTCGCGGGTAAAAGCTAGTATAGTAGTATAATATCCGCACTGATTTTCTTGCCGTTCTTCTTAGCGTGGTAGCCTAACCGAACACCAATATTCAACGTAGTTAATCTAAATCAGTATCTTACCATCCATCATCCATCAGCCTAGTGTATCCACTGCTGGACGTAGGCCTTTCCAAGATTTCGCCGCTTTACCCCAGTGACGCCGCCGCTGCTCGTCACCAGTCTGTTTTACACAAGCGCCCAGGCGAGGTCGCAGCTCAAGATTTTGGGGGGCGGTTATTTGGCTCAAGTATAGTCCAAGAAGCCAACTTTAACAGTAAAACAGCCCCCTTCTGTATCGTAAAATCAGTTACCAAACCGAGTGCCTGTCGTCGAAAACATACATAATAAAAACATATATCTAAGGATATGTTCGCACTTAAAATGACGTGACAATTCGTAAATAATTCAATACCCATTGAAGGTTATTTTGGATGTTATTTTTTATCTGTTTTTGGTAAATAGCAACCATAGCTAGCAACCGACACTGAGTTACATAATAGGCCCGCAGGTTAACCTGCGGGTTAAGCAAATAAAAAGCATTTTAAATAAAATGAAAAATCTCAATCATTAGAAGGCTTTTATGAATTTTATGGGGTATGCTATGTGGCCGCCGCGCCGCCATGAACGTCCGCGTTGGCACGTGTATTTCGCGGGGGCTATTCAAATTCGGTTTGCGGCGTTTAAATTAATGTTATAACGTTATTTTGAACATTTTTGACTTAGACGTTAGTAGGCCGATAATAATTCGTTTGAAATGTTCGTAAACCATCAAGTTTTAGGGGATTTTTCGAGTTGACTTGATGATTTTGGGGGGTGTCATGACCCCTGTGACCTCCCCCCCCCTCAGACCGCCACTGCAAGCGCTGGCAATTGAGGATGGATATGTCGCAGTTAGTTTGTTAAATCAGACATTTAACTAACACCCTAGACCGTTAATTAAAGATCGACGTTTAACCAAGTCACTAGAATTTTGATTTAAATACACCATCGTCGAAAACGTTTAACAATCTGTCTTACTGAAAGCCGGCGTGTTGGTTAAATAATGTAAAACAAGATGGCGTCACGACAACAGCTGATTACTTTCAGAGTCTATCTTTTTGGCAAACGTTATGCATCGTTAGTTTGTTGTGTTCAGTAGTTTTTAGGGTTCCGTACCCAAAGGGACAACAAGACCCTATTACTAAGACTCCGCTGTCTGTCTCTCCGTCTGTCACCAGGCTGTATCTCATGAACCGTGATAGTTAGACAGTTGAAATTGTCACAGATGATGTATTTCTGTTGCCACTATAACAGCAAATACTAAAACCGGCCAAGAGCGAGTCGGACCTGCGCACTCCCATACAACAGACATGATTTTTTGCCGTTTTAAATTTTTTATAGATAGTGGTACGGAACCCTTCGTGCGCGTGTCTGACTCGCACTTGGCCGGTTTTATTTATTTTATGTCCTCTTACTCTTTCAGCAAATTCTTTAATTATTAATTTTGACTCTTTGCACTTCAATTTATTTTAGTTTAGTTTATTTTTATTACCAGTTCTAGGTTAATTTTACCCTTTTTAACTAAGGTAAAACTATGTTCCATCCTTGTGTATATCAAGGATTAAATTATTTTTTTACTATTAATTAATATATGAATTTCGGTAGTTACACGGTAATCAAAATATGACGCATTTATAATTTAACTAAGTTTTGCCCGCGACTTCGTCTGCGTGGAGTTCGGTTCACCCCATTAGGGGGCGAATTTTCAAAAATCCTTTCTTAGAAGATGCTTACGTTATTACAACTATCTGTATGCCAAATTTCATCGAAATCCGTTCAGTAGTTTCGGCTGTGCGTTGATAGATGAGTCAGTCAGGTTTGCCTTTTATATATTCAGAGAAGAAGAAGATATAGAGCATTTTTCCTCTGAATGTTGTTCCGAGTTTTTCTTTTTTTTTTCTTGTTTTCCGACAAAGATCCTTTTGCGTGTCAATGCTGGCTGGCAGCATCCGTAGCGTCCTCCTTAAAAAAAAACTATTTGTGAGAGTGGGACGGTATGGATGTCTGACTATTGATGTGCGCAGGCGATTCCTTTTTGGAGTAAAATTGTAATTATTTACATGAAGTTGTAATTATGGTATTATTACATCTAAAAATAAATTTCATATTTCATTATTTCAACGATAGATCTTCCATTGTAACCCTTATCATATGCCTTTGGTAACAAAGTTCCCTTGCACAATTTCAGATTCATCAGAGCCGCCGACGGGCGTGGCGCCGCTCAGCCATTCAGCTGCCAAACACAAGATGGCGGTGCGCCCGCGCCGCACACATGGAGCTCCGAGACGGAAAAAGAATACCCAGGTGACCTAGATTATATATTTACAAAACAAATCAAAAAATAATAATTTGCAGGGCCTCTTTGGTCTAATGGTTCGAATGTCTCCGGTCTCAGTAATCAGAGGTCGTGGATTCAAATCCCATCAATCTATCCACCCTGTTTCGTCCACTGCTTGACATAGGTCTTTCCACGATTTCGCTACTCTTGGCGGTTCTTCTGGAAGAAATGCCCATACTCATACACGCTGGGCAGACGGGTGCCGAAACCCTCGCTTCAGTGACGCCGCTGCCCGTCACCAGTCTGTTTTATATAAGGCCCGGAAGTTGGGGATGGATATACCATTAATCGGTCCCAGGCGATGGTGGGCTACCTGGTTGTGCCTGTCTGAGAACTGTCCTCTTATTTTCCCCTGAGTAACTTGGAGGGTTTGCGAGGGTTTGTTTTCGGTCTTCCTGCTTCGGAAGACACGTTACGCTGTGGGTCCGCATTTGTGCTGAGAAAAATGGCCATGGGGCTACCACCCATTATGCTGGGACGTATTACCCTCGGTGAAACGTGGCAGTACGAGTGTGGACTGTAACTTGCATTTCACACTCCATACTCAGAACACCTCTGACAATCCTTCGAAGGTATTCATGTCATGACGGTGTAGTTTTTGCAAGGTGTATGAGAATTCTTTATTGGGACAATGGTTGGTCGAAGTAGAAAGAGTTTAAGTGGGGCAATCCACTTATATCCTGCCTGTTCAATTGATGTTTCTTAAAATGAAAAATGTGTAAAACTAATGTTAACATTTCTAAAATTTCAGATTGCCGCGTCAGCCTTGCCGATAACACCCGAACTGAACGAAGAAATGATACGAAGCACTACTCCTGAAGTTGCTCACAAAAGCTCAGAAGTTGTTACTGGTAAGTCTCTTAGTCCAACGAGAAATGTACCCATAGTTAGTAAAAATAACGTTAAAATGCCTTATCTTTTTTTTTTCAGAATCATTCTCTTCATCGACCACAACGAAACATCAAGTAATCGTTAAAGAACACCAGCAGCAACTCAACAGAGAGCTTCAAAGAGTAATTGAGACTCCAAGCGATACCAAACTGAAGTCCTCATCACTTCCCCCAGGGCTAGCCCTCAGTCAGCTCATGGGCCAGGGACAATCACCCGCCAAACTGAGCATAGCGGAGAACAACACTCCAAGATCTTCCATAAAGAGATCCAAGTCTAGCTCCCAAGGGAAATCCCTGAGGGACGAGTCGCCAGTACCTACTCACTCGAGTACTAGTGAATCTCAGATATACCAGGAAGAAAGAATGTCCAGGTACCTAACGGAACAGAAGTACGCCGAAGAATCTTGCCTAGTTGAGAAGAAATCTAAGTCAGAAAAAAAGAATGAGAATGAAGTTATTAGAGCAAAGAAGGAGGAATCGTTCTTTAGTAGATTGCTGTTGAGAAAGAGCGGAAAAAAATCAAAGAAGGATCAAACTGATGGAGAGAGCCAGCAGGATAATAAGAAGAGTAAAACTGAGAAGCCTCAGCAGTATAAACCTATGGATACGGAAAGAAGTGGATTTACGTACCAAAGTTACGAACAAGGGCCTAAGCCGATAGCTGCTGAAAAGAATGTTCAGAAATCTGCTGGACAGAGAGCGTTCGCGAATCAAATGCACAAGAGGTTAGACAATAAAGGTGCTTACGTTCAAGAAGGTGTTTATAAAGATGCTTATAGCGCAGCCAAAGTTTCAGGAGTCGAATATAATATTACTGATCTCAAAATCGCTGAAGAAACCGATAAAATGCTTAACAGGGAAATGAAGCATCGATTTAGTAGACGCGAAGAATTCACAGAAAAAGTTATCGAAAGATCAAAAAGGACGTCATCTAAAGATTCCATTGATGAAAATAAAAGAGAGTCTTTCAGTTTGCATGGACACGATAGGTCTAAGAGACCACCATCGTCCGTACAGAGATTAGTTGATCCATTTTCGACAAAGGCATTTATAACTAATGAAATTACCCATGCCCAAGAAAATAACTTATCTCCCACGCTTGTGATCTCAGAAGAGGAGCCCCAAATAAGAGCTCCCCGAATGCGAAATGTTCACAACGATTATGTTTTCCATTCTGGCAGTATGCCCAAAAATATCCCATATTTCAATCCTAACATAGTAATATCAGCATCTGCATCTCCACCTAAGAGCGTTTTGCATCAGAATTCCGAAAAGGTCAAGCATTTTAACCGTTCGTCTGAACACGTTACTGAATATGGTAGAGAGCGGCAAGTTGTTGAGTCAAAACGTGAATCACAAAAGTTCCATCATGGCACCAAAACTGAAGAGGCATACGTCGCATCTGGACTGAGGTCTCTCGGTGAAGAATATGTTGAATCACGAAGTAGCATCGGAAAATCCCATAGCTTCCGTTACGCGTCAGAAACTACTTCGATCAGTTCTCAAGAAAGTCAAATGCCAAGTTTACCTGCAATCGTTGGTATATCTGAACCTTTATTGGAAAGTTGGGAGGTCAACTACAGAAGAGCTGTTACTCATAACTCCGAAAGCTTCAGTGATAGACATGACTACTCCAAAAGAGTTTCCGCTAGAAATTATAATATTCATCACAATAATGCTGAGGCAAACTATGATAGTCTACCAAGCACTGACAGTAGCTACCTTGACAGCTTGAAAACTGATGCACGGCCTGAAGAAAAGAACATGTATGCCAATACTATTCACATTAACGTTGACAGCAAAAAGCGCAATAGCGATATCTCGCAAATAGAGGCTAAAATTGATGACATTATTAGTTCACCTAAGCCTATTATAGCCCCAATACTCAAATCTAGTTCTTTAGATAGTGTTAAGAGTAGTCCTGAAAAACCCATGGATGATAGACGTAAGACTATTTCCGTAGAAAGTGCATTGAGCGGTGGTAAAGTCAGTAATATGAAAGATGACAAACACGACAGTGATGCTTTTATTTCTGTTACTCACATTAACAAAGATCAGGTTTCAGCACCAAAAATTGTTGATGCTCTTAAAATTAACAAAAGTGACGATAAACTGCCCAAACCTAAATCGGGAAAAACGGGAGTTCCAGAGTTTTTCAATATACAACTTAACAAAGTCGACACTAAACCAACTACAAACGTCGTATTGACTGCGAATGTTACACCAAAGAAATCTGATACTACAATCACTGAAAAAGATAATGAAATCGAAAATATTGAGGTAAATGATATTAAATGTCAAACAATACAACCACGAAAAGAGTCTATTGGAATTAACAAATTCAAGGAAAATATAATCGAAGAATTTGATGATAAGACTTCCCCGGTAATTACCAGAAGATCAGTACCACCAACTGTTGGTCCCCAGAGCCCGTCAACACCAAACGCTTTCTTCAAGCGAAAATCTACTAGCGTAGAATATAATGAAAAACCGGAAAAGCCAAGAGCAAACTCTGTTAGCACAGAAGGTAGCACGGAAAAGATATTCGACACTATATCCATGGATCAGAAATCCCATTCAAGTTTCGGAAGCAAGAGCTCAATACAAAGCACTGATAGCAACGAACCGAAAACCCCAGATAGACACGAAGAAACCGTTATTTACCGGAAAAAAGCAGTAACGTTAGCAAAAGAACGAAACGGTAAGAAAAATGATGACGAACCTGAGCTTATGAAAGTATTCGCCCGAAGATCTCTAAAACTAAAGGATTCTGAAGCAGAAACTCTTGCCCAAGAAATAGCTGAGAGCAACAAAACAAAAGAAGAAACCAATGAAAACGCTAACAGGTCTAAACTATTGAAAAACGAATTCAATGCTTCCATTAAATCTAGAGACAGTGACAAGGAAAATGAAGAATTTAAGGAACAAATAGAAGAAAACAGAATTATAGATATTGCAGCGAGAGCTAGCCAATTCGGTCATTACCAACGTAGCGTAAGCATAACCAGCGTCACTTCAAACCCCAAGCGAGAAAGTGCTCCCGTCTACAAAAACGAAGTCAACAAATACAAAAAAGAAGTCTCCGACTCAACTCCTGAAAAGAGACTTCGAAATAGAACATTCCCTGACCCATCAAACGATCGAGAAGACATAAAAAACATCGCGAAGAGCGAAGCAATGGCATACAAAGCTGACACATTAACAAAGAGACCTTGGCAAAAGAAGGATGAACCATTTAGACATTTATCAGAAGGAAGGAAGAGTGAGAGTGCTGTGATAGACAAGGATGCAGAAAAGGGGAATGAGGCAGGGGAAAAGGAGAAGGAAAATGGAGAAGCTGATGCATCACCTCAGTTCAAGGGGATATTGCAGATGAGGGCGGAATGGGAGCGAAGAGCCAAACAGGGAATGACCAAATAAATAATGGTGCTAGCAATCAAGGTAACTAATCGTACTTTATATCTTCGTCCTTAACCAAATAAACCATTAAATAATCAAATTATTCTTGATATATTTCTTCTGATCTCTGAGTTCAGATAATAGTTTCTGCTAAACATAAGTAATCACAAACGTGTGGTGTTATTATATAAACGAAAGTAACCTTATCTAATCTGCCGACGACATATACAGGCTGTTAAGATGATAACCTTTTTCCTTAAAACGGGGTGCTCCACCTGTGCAAAGTGCAATTTTTTAAATGTATTCCTTGGTTGCCTTCTGAGTAACGAGATTTTTTGTCCGGCTTCCCTTTTTAAAATGTTCTTCCTTCGCCACTGAAAGACTATCATCTTAACAACCTGTATATACGTATTGTCGGCAAATCGTAGAAATTAGCATACCATGATTAGTCTCGGCAGAGCGTAAAGTATGAATTCTAAAATCCTTCACCGAAAGTGACAGCTCGTGTTTTTGTTTGTTCCAGAAGGCCACGGAGCACCGAGGACCGTGCGTGTGTATACTATTGTTACATTTATTATTCTAGTGATACCTACAATACAACCTAGTTTATAGAATAATAATTAATTAATTAATACCTGCAAATATTCGGCAAAATAATTCGTTATAAATTAATTATAGAAATTTATCTAACGTTGAGATAAGAACAATGTATTTTTGAGTGTTATTTCGAAGAAATAGCGAATAGTTCTATTTTATTAAAGAATATGATATTATTGTATTGAGCATTTCAAACTGTGAAATACAAATTTTATTCCTATAGTCTGAAGTTGTTTTATTGGATCACGCCTCCTTATCATAAATTATAGACCACCCCTGTTGCCGAGTGGTAGAGCGCTGGCCTGCTAACACAGAACTCGTGGGTTCAGCGCGGTCCATTTGTGCCCGAAGTACGGCGATATGGCTCACTAATCACGCTTGGGACGTAATAATCGCCGGTGAAAAGCGGGTGCACCAAGTATGGACTGTGACTTACATTTCAGTGTCCACACTTGGGAACACTTCTGATAACCCCTTGGGGATTCATGTCGTGACGGTATACTTGGGGTCAGCTAAAAAGGCCGCTGGGCGAGAGTGGGAGGGATGTGTTTGCGCATGGGTAACAGTCGCGCGAGAAACAGACAACCTGAGTCTCGCCAGCGGCCTTTTTACGTGACGGGAGTTATATGTTTATGTAATTGATATTAAAGAAGATTCTAAAGGCTTTAATTTTAGTTTCACAATAGTTCTTGAGTGTCAACAATAGAAGCTATATTAATTTGGAAAAATTCAAGTTATGACAACAGTAAAACTAAAATTAAAGCCTTCAGAATCGACTTTAATATCTTCCAAGATTGTATCAAAACAATATGTATCTGTACTAATAATAAAGTAGTATAAAATTCGTGTCTGACCATTGAGTGAAGTTTCAAAATTTTAAATGAAATGGGTTATTTTATTACCATACTGTTATTGACGTACCGAGTCAAAAATTACAATTTTTAGTTTTTTTGTCTGTTTGTATGTATAGTACTTAAGAACATAGTCCCATTTTAACTTAAGAACCACTCAACGGATGTGGATGCTGTTATTTAATTATCACTGTAGTGACCCTGGTCAACACACAGGCTATAAGGGGTGTTCATAAAGTACCGCCCAAGCCGAAAACGGGCTCATTGAATGAACGTGGGTGGTGCCGCAAGCGAAAGGCTGGTACTGTGGAGCCCACATCAAGCTAAACACTTTCAGTATAAGCTGACCTCTCATTGTATAGTCTTCCCGTACAATGAGAGGTCAGCTTATACTCAATGTGTATAGCTTGATGTGGGCTCCACTGTACTAATAAATAATTTGAAGCCAAAACGATTTTTATTTTTTATTTTTGTCTGTCTGTTTGTATGCACACATAATATGTACGTATGTTTCGTTTTAATTCGAGAACTTCTCAACGGATTTGAATGCGGTTTTCTTTATTATAATCGTAGTTATCCCTGTTAACACATAGGCACAACTCAAGGGATGTTGATTAAATAACCGCCCATGCGATGCGAATAACCGGCGAGTGAAGTCGCAGGTAAAAGCTAGTAATTAATAAATTAAAATTATGTTTTTATTGCGAAATCCATGGCTTTGGAATACTCATATTATTAGTTACCTGTTAGATCAAACAGTAACAAAATATTCCGTGGACAAATTCAGCGGTCTAGGTGAGTACCTCGGTGGCGCAATTGGTAGCGCGCTTGTCTTGATAACAAGAGGTCGCAGGTTCGAATCCTTTTTTCAAATTCTTGTCTTAACATTTGTTTCTGATTTATCTTTTAGAGTTTGTAATGCACTCTAATAATAATATTTAGATTACTAAATTACGTGAAAAGTGAATAGAATGTAACTCCATCTAGGAAACGCTGAAGGAAATATCAACTTCTAAGTAAGTCACTCCTAGCCCATTAGTTGCGCTCTAAGTACTTTTGCCACGAAAATAAGCTACGCCGCGCCGTAGGCCTAGATGGCGCGAGTTGGCTCTTTTTATGTAATTAATAACAATTACCGGGTGAATTGGCTGCAAACGTTTATTTAAACCACATTTATAATCATACTGAACAGATTTTGTTACGAAATTACTGCCGCATAAGGGAAAAAAAGTTTACTTTCTCATACAAAATTTCAAATTAAATAGATTCTTAATATTAGGGTGGTGGAGTATGGAAAAGAAAGATATTCAGTATAAACAGTAGAATTCGTGGCTTTATTTAAGAGAACCGATAAAAGTTAGAAGTCATAACCTTTGCCCGAGCAATATTCAAAGAAAAGTAATGTTTGCAGGATTACTCTGTTTGAAAAAAGGTTTAGACGCCATCTTGACGCCGAAGATATTAAAATATTGGGTGGTTCGTAAACAGGGCCGGATTAAGGATAGAGCAACAGGGGCTGAAGCCCAGGGGCCTCGACAAGTTTTTAATGTTGTCCACTAATTATTTTTTAAATAAATAACCGTTGTATACATATTTTTAACAATCCATACATAAGTACAAATTGCATTAAGATGTTAGGGCCCACGATGTTTTTTTTTTCATTTATATTGGCTTTATCCATGAGAACTCAATTTTTAGTATTTTCTCACTTTTTTTTAAAATGTAACTATATTATTTTTTTCATTTTTTTTGTCGTTTATTTGTCGTTTGTTAGTTCAAAGAGTAATGTAAAAACACAAAATTTTTACCACCCTCCTTACTTCGTTCTTACCCAGGGGCCCTACAACAGGAGACCGAAAGTAATTTAACAGGAGAACGATTGACCGAAAGTTCACTGTTTATATGTGGTGGTGAATGTCCCAGAATAAACAATGCATTCAGTTATTCCTTTTCTTTCTCTATCTGATATAAGGGGCATCCATATTTGTTTGTATTATTTTTAGGAGAAAGGAATGAAATATTGGTAATAAGAAATTTTAGATTAGGTTCCCAAAAAAAGTAAGATTATTATTATCAGTATTATTTTTCGACTAGTTAAATTAAAATACAGTCCCTCAACACCGAATTAATGTAATTATTTCATGTAGAGTGCTTTAGAATTCTCTTAGTAAAACTGGATATTGTGGTGGCCATATCGTAGAATTTATCATTTCATGATATAATTGAAAATATTGTTAAGTATAAAAATAAGAAATTCAATAAAGCAGATCACAGACGTTTATAAGATCTGAACATCATCAACCTTTCACTCTAATTACTAGAGAATTCTCGACAAAAAACTGAGTCATCAAAATGGCCGACGTGAAATACGTACCCTGCAAACTGCAACGAGATAGATAATTTGAAAAATCCACTTTTAAATGTCCCTATTGAGAAAAACAAATCTCTTGCCCAGTGGATTTTTATAAAACTAGCCTTTGCCCGCTTTTCCACCCGCTTCTTTTCTATCTTTACCCCGTTTTCGGCTTGGGCATTATTTCATGAACATGTACTCCCGCCTATCTCCCAAAGGGGTAGGCAGAGACTACAGATTTCCATCTGCTACGATCCTGACCCACCTCTTTTGCTTCTTCTAGTCTTCAATCTAGTCTACAAGCTCTTCTATTCCGGGTACTTTTTACTTTACCATACCAATTATACAGTACAGTACCAATAACCCGTTTCATTTAAAATTTCGCGAAAATAATAAAGTTTCAGCATCGCGCTCACCCAGCGTGCGCGCCTGCCCAGCGTGTGTAAGTATGGGCATTTCTTCCAGGGGGACCGCCAAGAGTAGTGAAATCTTTGAAAGTCTGACAGCGGACGATGCAGGCCGATGGATGGATGGACTGCCATCAGAAAGAGAGGTCCGACCCAGCATTAATTAATGTGCTCTCGTTTCCGTTTCTGACCATAGACAAGTGTTCGTAAAGTTTTCAAGTACTCTATATTGAGGAATTATGACAGAACTCCCTACTCAGCTATTAACGTTCCGTTTATTTGTTTCGATTCCACCCTACGCATTGTTGGAACGGAACGTGCTTATTTGAATAAAAAGGGGGTGAGTAGACCGCACGCATGCGCAGAGGAATACATCTAACTAGCCCCAAGCGGAGTCGTGCGACGCTACTCCATTTTATATTTTCATTTACTTCCTGTTTTCTTCACATTTTTATAATTTAAAACTGTATTAATAAAAATATATGCTTTCGAATGACTTTGGACTTAGTGTGGTGTTGAAAAACGGTTATTTGGACTTGAATTTAAAAGGTTTTTTCGCTGTGCTTACGTAATAAAAAATCGTGTCAAGATTGGAAGATTTTGTGCTAAGAAAAAGGTAAGATGGTGTTCACTTTTTTTCCTCTTTTTTATTGTTATCGACTTTCGGGTCAAAGGCAACATACATAGAGGAATTTCGGTAGATTTTGAGGATTATTGCCCTCCATATGCCATAGACAAGATAATTGCGTCCCAAAAAAGTCAGTAATGGATTTTTTTACGCATGTTATTTTATTATGTAGGCCTACGTTTGGGGTCAATATTATTTGCAAAGGGCAAATCCTAATAAAACTTATTTGTCTCATGAAATACAGAAGATATACATAAATGTTAAGAAATGCATTAAGTAATTAACCTACTATAACCTCCACCAAATTACACATTAACCTACTATAACCTCCACCAAATTACACATTAACCTACTATAACCTCCACCAAATTACACATTAACCTACTATAACCTCCACCAAATTACACATAATGAAAAATCTATACATTACGTTTACACGATGCACAATAGTTATGTGAACTAGACAAAGATATTTGTACTTATTCATAGCACTACATAAAATCATTGTACATAATATCTTATAGAAATGTAATTTGTTAAAGGTATGGGCAGAAATATTTTTTCGAAAATACTATTGACTCGGCTTGAGTAAATAACATTATAATGTAACGATTTCTGAAGGGAACCAAAGAGCTTGTATGAATGGACTGATGGATGTGGAAGAGGCAGGATAGGTATGTCAGGATCGTAACAGCTGGAAATCTGTAGTCTGGGGGACATATGTATGTTATGTGTAAGTAATAAACTAATAAGTATATAATGTCTTCTCTATGCAATATACTCAAGACGAACAAAGACAGCCTTTCTGTCTGTCTGTCACAGATCAATGCGTGAGTCTAGACGTCTGCAGAGTTTTCACGTCATTTCGAAAGCGGAAAATACTGGCTCTATCGTGCTTTCTGCAGATTCTCGTTTGGAACTTGATTTGTGGGGACTGAGTTTGTTAAATATATGCATATTAAATAATTTTGTAAGGAAATTACAAAACAAACTTTGCAATAAACTAAAAACCAAAATCTTGCGTAAACGATTACTTAAAAAAATAACAAACAAACAAACATCGTCACGACATGAATCCCCAAGGGGGTGTCACAGGTGTTCCGAGTGTGAACTCTGAAATGCAAGTCACAGTCCACACCCGGTACACCCGCGTTTCGACGACGATTATTACGTCCCAACGTGATGGGTGGTGAGCCCAATCGCCGTTCTCCGGGCACAATTACACGCTTTTTGGTGCATGCAGGTTTCCTCACGATGTTTTCCTTCACCGTTCAGCAAGTAGTAAAAACCTAACAAATACTAGGCACATAAGTTCGTAAAACTCATTTGGTGCATGCCCGGCTGGGGATCGAACCTGGATTTCAAGATGGAGAGGCCAGCATTATACCCCTGAGATACCGCTGCTATAAAAATAACCTACTTAGAAATTGATGGAAAACGTATTAATATATTTAAATCCTCATAGACTAACTTGAATTTTGAAATTGAAGTTCTCTTAGTTAATTTGGTTCGATAGTTTGATTGGTGGAGAAACCAAAATTATAAAATAATCGCTGCTAGTACAGAGGATCTTACATGTTCTTTAACAGAGGTGTAGTTGCGTAAGACAATCGTCATCACATTCGATTGTCATATAGCTATTCAGCTAATCAAATTAGCCCGTTTGATAATTGAAATAGTTGAAACAGGCTGATGGATGAATGAATGTATCCAAATAACCGTGTTTTAATAGACCGTGCAGGTCGATTTTTCAAATCGGAATGAAATATATATAATGCACAAATACAATGTATATGTTACCGGCCAACCCCGATTATAGGACAAACTAGTTTTGCCTAGGCCAAACTAGTTCTTCAGAAATCTTTCAGCGCAGAAGCGAGCCGTCGCGGAACGTAGTGGAACGACAGCCATACTCGTACCTATCTTCGTACAACTTAATTAGGATTTCGTACTGCAAAATGAAAACATGGAACCCTTAAAAGATCATTTTGTCATCCGTCTGTCTGTTTGTCCAAGACTCATTTTCTAGGACCTCATGAGAGATATCAAGTTGAAACTAATACCTCCTACAGAAGTCTGAGGCCCCATGGTGCTGTGACAAAATCAGGCTTCCAACTCAACGAAAAAAAGATAGTGCGCTTTACGTAATTTGATGCAAATTCGCTTACTATGCAATTCCATTTGTCCCAGAAACTTGAAATTCCGTTCACAAGTAAGTCTTTTAGCACCCGTAAAAGAAAACGTCGATATCTAATTATTCAACGTTAGACTTCTAGGATACCTAGAGTTTAATGGCTCGTAAGTCTCAAGTTGGGTTAGGCATCAATAACTGCACGTGGCAAAAGTATGTGTTTTATACAACATGTACGGTACGAAAACCTCAGCACGGGTACACCTCCCTGGGCAAAACTAGTCTCTCCTAAAATCAGGTTTTACCGGTAGCATATATAAATGACGTCTTTTGTGCGAAAACCGTTGTTTTATGATTGCTAGTAGCATTAAAAATTTGTAATTTTCGTTGTCGTGAAATTTGGATTTTTGAGGGACTGGAAATAACATTTCAAAATCTTCAAGCTACTGTATATCACTAGCTTTTGCCCACAGCTTTGTCCGCGTTGTTTATCAATCAATATAACTTTTATTCGCGCGTAAGATACAAACTATTACACTACTTATAGTTGGGGTTCTTAACCTTTTAGTAGCCACGGAACCATTGCCAATTTTAAAAAAACTGACAGACCCCTTCTATACTTAATTACACAGAAAGAAAACAAGACATTTTGAAAAATAAAAACGTTAATTGAGGAACTGTCTTAGACAACGCAAGGCGCATATCGTCTTTCACGTCTAATCGATTTCGATTTTTCGTTTTAATTGACAGACACCAATGCTGGAAATCCTGAAAACGGCTTATAATTGTAACCTATATATTCACAAAGGTCACTTCTTACATAATAAAGAAAAACGCCCCCAAATCTATTCAGTGGTTTTCGAGTTTAAACGGAACTAACAGACGATAATTCTAAAAAAATTAGATCATTTGGCCTGGCATTTCATTTAAATTAAATTTCGCAAATACACTCAATATACACATGATTTTCTTAACTACTACGTTAATATTAGTATAGATAAATAATTCTGTTGCTTATAACAAAATAATAATGCATTAAATAAATTATTATTTTGTGATTTCGTTTGAAACCTTAAAAATCGGTTCTAAACATAGAGAGTTAATTCTAATTTTTATAACGGTGGACCATCAATAATCATTTTGGAGATATTAAAATTTATTGCCTTTCATAAGGCTTTTATGGTAATTCAGGAATTTCGTTGTCATAAATTGCGCTTGAAAAATGTCAGTGTCGTGCATTTTTAGAGATTTGATAAATGATTTGCCATTATCACTCACTTGCAATATTAAAACTACCAGATCAATTTTTCGAAACCAACGGGATGTACCATAAAATACATACATTTATTAACTCATGGAGACAAATATAACAGCATAGGATAAAACAAGAATATTCATGTATAAAATCAGTAGCAATTTATTTTACAATTACTATACAATATAATATTAAAAAAAAACAGTGGGTAGAGTCGTGCTACTAAAACATTTGATTTCGATTTCGATGATTCGATGATTGATGATGAGATCTCTTTGGATGCCATGTTGATTTGATTTGATTTTATAATACCTGGAAATTGTACGTCATAAACTGTCACACGTTGCAGGATTATTTTTTCAGTACGTGAGCGGGAGTGATCCCGCGGATTCCCGCGGTATATGACATCATCTCGGGAGGTGGAGGAAGGGCCGAACATATATTTTTGTTTTGTCGTCGAATTAATCTTCACAGCGATATAACTAGCATTTTTGTAACTTTTAAACTTGAGGAGTAAGAAGTCATTACCAGTAACGCATTTCAATAAAAATTTTGAAAAAAAATTCACTCTGCAGATAAGACTTTTTTACTGCTTCATTATTAGTATAGTGAGCGTGAGATTTAGAAACCAATCATTTAGAATTTAACTAGGGCAGGTTAAGTTAGTTTATAACAACCTAACAAAAACCGTGAAATTATAATCTCACAAGTGAAATTATAAGCCATCGGATTTTTTAATTTTATGCTGACAGATATAAACCAAAAAACATAATGTCAACCCGCCGTTTCATTCAATAGTACTCCGCTGTAATGTTTGTAGCAATGCAGTCCAGTTTAGATCATCACACAATTTTGTTTAATCCAATCATTACGTTTAGAAGACAGGGCAGCCAACATTACAGCAGAGGTATTATTTGATAAAACGCATTTTAATTAAAATACGTTCAAAAGGTTCAACAATGCAAAATACGATATTTTAGTTAAGTTAAACTTTGAACTCATAAAGTAGAGGCGGACAGAAACCGCGGTGTAGCGGTGGTCCCAACTAGCTAGTCTAACTTATGTTGCGGGTAGTCAGAGAAACACTCGTAAATAGCGGAGGTTAATAAAACGGTTTGTTTATTTGAAATTATGGTGTTTTCTCGTCCTGTCTGGCATTTTTATAGAAGTCGGGGTCAAGGATACTGAGGTTGTGAACTTGGATAGAAGGAATAAAAAAATAATGCTTAGAAACATTTTTGTGGGTGGTGGAGAAAGGGGGGGGGGGGTTAAAGAATAAAACTCTTTTCTAATTTATTTTTAACCGTGAACCGTATCTCTAAAAAAATATACATACCGGTTGAAAATGTACCCTCTAGCTTTAACAAAGGAAACTGTTCTATATTCGAAATGAAAAAATAAATGTTTTGTTACTTTTGTCATGATACATAATTTAAAAAATATTATCGACCGCCAAGGAAGCACAAATACTCCGATGACAGAGACGACGCTCTACGAAACCTACGTGCATTATTTACCGCCGGGAATATGTACTGTCTATTGTCAGTCACATGTCGCACCGCTTACGTTGGCCATTTTTTCGAAATTTGAAAACCAAAAAAATAAAAAATAAAAACAATACTTTTTTTTACGGTTTTGTGTTATATTAGTGATTCTGATTCAAAGAGTTCAATAAAGCTAGAGCGTTCATTTTCAACCTGTATTATGTTAGATACATCCCTTTTGCAGATGTTTAATGGTTTAATACGATATACGTATAACGAAAAAAAGTATAATAATAGTACATTACGATACGAGAGCGATGAAACGTTTTCTGACGAGTGTGAGTTTGCGGCACGAGCCGAAGGTGAGTGCTGCAATCACACGAGTCGAGAAAAAGTTTCTCGCACGAGTATCGTATAATATTTTATAGCAAAAGTGCGGAAAATGCCGACTTTACGCAAGCGAAACGTTTCATCGCTCTCGTATCGTAATGTACTATTGCTCAATCGAAAAAAAAACTAAAGCTTTGTCTACTTTTCAAGATTTTTTTTTGTCTTAAGGCTTCCGTACGCGAAGGGTGTCAAACGGGACCCCTATTGCTAAGCTTCCGCTGTCTGTTTGTCTGTCCGTCACAGGAGTCTATCTCTTCAACCGTGGTAGGTAAACAGTTGAAATTTTCACACAATATATGTTACCATGGCCTCCACCACGGCAAAAAATAACAATAAAAAAACCAAGGGGGTTTCCCATACAATAAACCTCGAAAAATGTGCTTTTCTTGCGTTATTTGTTTCAGTTCTATCTTGGAGACGGTGGTACATACAAATTTGAAATGTGGTCATGCTGTACGTATTCTAAAATAAACTAATAAATAATAAAAATTAGGGTTCTTTACAGAGAGTCCGCATTTTAGCGCCATGTTTTTTGACGCCATAATATTGTCTATGGCATATATGTTGTTATTATGTATCATAATGTTTTTAGGGTTCCGTACCCGTATTGTGTGGTGGTATGGAACCCTTTGTACGCGAGTACGACTCGCACTTGGCCAAATTATTTGGATGATTTTATTGCATGTTGAATAAATCCCGCGCCGTTCCGTTCGCTTGGTATACCTTAACCCAACGCAAATTGAAATAATATTTCAACTACTCACGCGAGGTTGATAATCTACTTATCTGCCAACTACTGCAAAGAAAAATAAGCTTGCTTTGTGTAATGTTGCGAGTAATTATGTAAAATGTTGTTAAGGCGGGGTTATCCAGAGAAATCTGTCCAGCTCCAACGCTTACATTTTACACACCAGGAAGCGGGCCGCTCATAAAACTCGCGTTTCGAGGTGTTTTTATTTATTATTTCATAATTAGAGGGTATGGTTTTTAATATGACGGCCGTTTTATATCACATTTTTTACGACGTTTATTTTAGTATAACTTTTATTGTCCAAAACTTAATATAGCTCAAATAAAACGATATTTAGATTATAGTTTAGACCTATCTTTGCGATTTAATTGGATCAAGGAAAATGTAAGTAATTGTATATCAAACAGCCGAAATATTAAAACCAAAAAGTGAAATATGACATATATTTTTTTCAAAATTTTATCATTGCCAATCATTGGTTTAAATTGAATTTGAAAAAAAACAAAATCGGTATAACTGTATCGCTGAAGTAAAAAAACTATTGCTGTTCGAACCAGCTATTTTTGTTTACAATCTTTGATTGATATTTACATAAATACCATATACGTATAATTGAGGTAAAAACGTTGTAACTCGGGGATAAATATGGCAGTAATAGATTTTCGAGTAACTTTATTTCCCTCAGGAGTTTTCGTGCCATTGCACGCTATTTAGGTTAGTTTATTGCTCTTTTAATAGAGTAGAAAGAGAATACAGACCATTTTTAGAGCCAAGGAGGATATTTTTTAGGATTCCGTCAAAAATGGAAATCCTTTAAGCGAAATCTCGATGCCACGGCCTAACCAGAGAACGGCTGGGCCTAGAGCTGAGAGATCAGAAAGTTGCAGAAACGTTAAGCTTTTATGATTAAGGCGAGGTTATCCAGAGAAATCTGTCCTGCTCCAACACTTTCATTTTACTCTTTTCTATCCTGCTCAGTGGGAGCGGGGCGCTCAGAAAACCCGTGATTTCGAGATGTTTTTATGTATTAATTTGGAATTAAGAGTATGGATTTTCAATATGACTACCGTTTCATATCACATTTTGTACGATGTTTAATAATATGATATAAGTTTTATCATCTAAAAGCTAATAATAACCGTAATGAAACGGTATTTATATCATAAGACCTTTTTTAAGATTTTATTGGGTGCAACAAAATGTAAGTAATCGTATATAAAAAGGCCGAAATATTAAGTTCAGAGAATGAAATATAATAAATTATTTTTTAAATGTAATTATTACAATTTCACGGTTTAAAATGAATTTGTACAGAGACAACATCGGGACAAGTCCCCTTAAGGGGCTGACCACATAGAGCGCAGTAGACTGACATTAGAATGTACAGAAATGTGAAAAGAGGATGAATGAAAGTAGAGTGACCAGTGAAGTGTATGCTGCACAAGTGGAAGGTAAAGCTCGACCGGGCCGCCCTAGAAGGACGTATGCCGACCAAATAAGCGACATACTGAAGAAGGGCAAAGTAAAAAGTACACGAAATAGAAAAGCTGGTTTGACTAGATTGATGGATGTAGAAGAAAGAAGCAAAAGAGGTATGTCAGGATCGTAGCAGATGGAAATCTGTAGTCTCTGCCAACTCCTCTGGGAGGCAGGCGTGAGTATATGTAGTTTTAGTATTAGTGATAGTAAGTTCCCACCACAATCTACCCTCAAATGTTTGCGGACACCTGTTTCACATGGGCTACTATGTAAACAGTTTGAGCGTGTTTGTCGGGCTAATAGATGTCTCACTGGCTGCTCTAATAGCCCTGTTGAGGCTTTAAGGGCAGCAGAAGTTAGGTCAGGCTTGAAAATAAAAATAATTAAAAGATGTCGTAAACAGAAAAAATTACCACAGATATCAGAACTAGAGTAGATATAGTAAAAAGGCGTAGCGCCGACGAACGCGTCTGGCCTAAATTAGGCTTGATGCAAGTTTTTGTCTTCACACGAACGTCACCTTAGTTTCTGTTTCTTGTGACTTGCATTACAGTTCACACTCGGCAACACCCCTGACACCCCCTCGGGGATTCATGTCGTGACGATATGTGTGTATAAAATATATTCTTAATTAGTCAGAATAATTTAAGCTAATAAACTTCAAATAAAAAAAAGCTCCGACTTCTTCAGTTCATGTAACAAAAGAACATACATTAAAAAGTTACTTACCGCTGACCACCTTAATTAAAGCTAACTTTAAAGACGGTGAAGTACTTTTTAAAATCTTTTAAAGTATTTTATGTACTTTCGTTTTTTTTCTAACCTTAATTAAACGAAACCTAGCCAATTTGAGCTGCAAAAAGAAATGTTCTGCAAAGTAACGGGTGACGTTTCACTGTAACTTTAATAGCACGACCTATAAATAAATCTTTTTTTGTAAAGACAAAAATTTAATTAAAGCGAAGCCGCGAATAATCCCAAAAACCCAGCCAAATGCGAGTCCGACTCGCCCACTGCACGCACAAGATTTCCGTAAACCCTAAAAACAAGGTAAATAACAAAAATATAGAAGCCATAGCAACACAAAGGCGACAAAACAAACAAGGCGCTGAAATGGTAGTGCCTGAAACAATTTGTCAGTTCAGTTTTCAAGACCTAAGTGAAATGACCAATACCATTATACAATAAATGATCGATAAAATAACCGTAGTCTTCAGTACAATGTAGGTAGCGATAGATTAGTGACTTATTTTCCCTGACCCACCCCACTGTATTGATTTACCCGCCTCAGCCCCCGCGGTAGGGTGACAATGGAATTAGCTGTCCTCGGAAACGGGCTCTTCTTGTGTTTTACATTAAACAGAAATAAAACCTAAATACGATCAGACAAAGGACGCGGACGTTCGGGATTAGTTAAATACTAAGATACATTAAATATACCTATGGTTTAGTAATGTTTAATAATATATATGTAATAATATAATATTAATTTTATTTGACTTTATATAATGTTCGTTTGTGTTTTATATTGTAACTTTTGTAAAATCTGTGTGTAGTTTTAATTTTGTTTATTTCTTAACTGTCTTTTTTGTGTGTTCCTTGTACAGGCTGAAAATCGACGGCTTTTTGTATTAATATACACTGTCATAAGCCGAGTCTTAGACCGATTTGTCTCTTCTTCAAATAAAATTCTTTTGTATTGTGTTTTTGAGACAAATAAAAAGCTTTAATTATTATTATTGTACCCACTTTTGCTATTGTGCATTTAATACACTTTTGCTACGGCGTAGCAATTGCTACGATCTCATAGTTTTGCCGCTTTGTAGACCCGCTACGGCGTAGCCCGAACGCAAACACGTGTCAAGGGAAACGTAAGGTTGTAGCGTATGATGAAATTTTTACTTTGTAGATACAGGTCGAAATGAAAGCTCGATTCGAAATTATTATTAAAATTCATAATAACATCTCATTGTTATTTCAGTAAAATACCAACATTGTTCGATAAATGTAGGTTCCATCGAATAAATCCCATGAAATATTAATATTTTTAGATAAATTACGACAATCTCAACAAAAGGTTTATTAAAAAAATATATATCTTTTGTTATTCAATTTAAATATAATATACACCAGGATTTCAATGAGGCCTCTCAAACCTGATTTTAATTAAGCGGAGATGACTTTGTGAGTTTTTTTCTAAAATAAATTGTATAGTTTTAACACATATTAGTATCAATAAATAATTAAAAGTTAAATTTGGCACCCAACGTGGGGCTGCATTATTAGGACATTTGTTACAATAAAAAAATAACTATTAAGATTTACCTAAAGCACAGACTACACACAGTCATCCCTTTTATCCCACTATCCCATCCTATCCCACTTCCCACTAATATTATAAATGCGAAAGTTTGGACGTATGGATGGATGGATGGATGTTTGTTACTCTTTCACGCCGTAACTACTGAACCGATTGGGCTGAAATTTTGCATAAATATAGTTTCTAGACATTGAAAAGGACATAGGCTACTTTTTATCCCATAAATCAGTTCCCATGGAAAATCTATTAAAAGAGACATACAAAATGGGAAACACAGAGGCGCATAACACACACATTTCACCAGCTGTGTTGACTGTAGGTAACAATCCGAAAAAAAAAACTAATTCAACGCGGGCGAAGCCGCGAGCAAAAGCTAGTATATTATTTATTTATTTATTTATTTCTCTCTTACATCTATCATTACAGGTTCTTAACCTAATGCGACAGTGTATTTCCATAACAAAGGATACCAAGTGTAACCTTTGTGAATTCGCTTAGCGTACAAGAAAACAAATCGATTTCCTCCGCGACCATGTTGAGAGTGTGCAGTGCACGCGTTAAGGGCGTCTTGCTCAGTAGGTTGGTGCGAGCTTTCGGCACTACCAGCAACCGCGGCCGCCACCGCCGACCCACGAACCCGTCAGGCACGCACAGATCTACTCTTCTAAGCAACTCCGGATTATGTGTCTTCCCGTTAATCAATTTAAACAAATAGCTTACTAATGCTAATATCCTACGAACTCGTAGCTATTATATAAGTAATAACTAACTCCAGTGGAACTCATTAAGTATGCAGAGTAGTGAATCACGCTATACCATACTTTCTTACTACACGGTTCGTAGCTGACACAAAAACATGAGACAAGCAACTGCTTACGTCTTTTGGATGAAAACCTAAATGTGCGCTAAATATTGCTTAGATGGATGGATGGATGGATTGCTTAGTAGTCATAAGTCTCGCCTTAAAAAAGCCACGTAGTCAACGAATGTATTTGTGGGTTTCTTCGTTATTTAATCATCGTCACCCTAGCCACCCTATATGGCAAGGCAGGATCCATAAAACAATACTAAGTGACGGTAGCTCCACCATTGTGTGACGTCACACTGATTGATGAACTATTTAATGAGTAATGGAGAGCTCTTCCGATCTTATCCCGACTCCCGCCATATAAACATTTCACATTATTGTCCCCTTTATTCTGTGGCAGCAATTTAGGTTGTTATAAATTAGTGTTTGCATAATAGTGTTATAAATAACATTATTATCTTGCTACTTTTGACAAATTCCCATGAATAACATAAACGAGTATATAGGTATACTGCTATTAATATTGCACGTATCTCGTTCTGATACTTTACTAGAGCTAATGATTAGTATGTTTTAGCTTTTTATTCGTAGTATTATTAGGAATATACTTATGATATAGTAGTAAGAAAGGCGTGTCTGTACATTGAATATTTTTAGAATTGTCTGTCTGTTCCGTTTTAACTCGAGAACCACTGGACGGATTTTGATGCGGTTTTTATTATCATCATTGTAGTGACCCTAGTCAACACATAGGCTAATGTGCTAAGCGGTGTTCATAAAACAACGCCCGAGCCGGAAACGGGGCAAAGATTTAATAAACGCTTTTATAACTCGAGAACTACTGAACGGATTTGGATGCGGTTTTTTTTGTTATCATTGTAGTGACCCAATCAAAACATAGGCATAAGGGATGTTCATAAAATAACGCCACAGCTGAAAACGGGGCAAAAATTGAATAAACGATTTAACTGTGGAACCACTCAACGGGTTTGGATGTGGATTTTTGTTTTATTATCATTATAGTGACCCTGGTCCGCACATAAGCTACAGGGGGTGTTCATAAAATAACGCCCAAGCCGAAAACTGGGCCAAGATTCACTGAACGCTGGTGAAGCTGCGGGCAAAGGCTATATTATATATAAAATATCAAAATAACGAATAACGAAACGAATCAATCAACAGTCTTTCGTATATATGTAGTTACTTGTATAAAGGCATGAGACGTTTGGATACTCTGCTGTAGAGAGCGAAGAACATTGAAAGAAGCAAGCATACCAGCGACTTCAGGCATTTGAAATGTGGACTGTGTCCCAAATGCTTAAAGTACTATGGACAGGCTTCTCTCCCGACGTCAAAGCCCTTAAAATGGTAGGCCTACGATCTTTGCTTTCAACAATTACGAAGAAAAAGACCATCTGTTTCAGGCATTTGACGAGAATTTCGGGCAAGATTCCCGGCACAGGTAACAACGTTACAATGGATGAGTCATGAAGGAGTAAACTGCTAATTGACCTCCAAATTTCAATTTGACGAAGGCAGGCTCCCTATGATAATATATGTACATACTAAGTTAGGATTTCATTATATGCTTTGAGAAGCTTTATTTTCTGTCCGAATTCCTTTTGTGTTCCTTCAACGTAATTTGAAAAAATCTTTTAAAGTGATGAAGGGTCGGTTTATCAAATTGAGAATGAAATGAAAAGAAATAATAAAGTATAGTGCGAAAAAACACTTCTCAGCTAAATACAATATATATAGGTATAAAGAAAGCTGTGCCTCAGGCATCAGGGCCGGCAACAAAAGCGAGTGCCGGCACAACAGCCAGCGAATTAATAAAACAGGTTCTCTTATAACTATTATATGTAAACATACTATTATATGTAACTTTACATGTAAACCTAATACATTCCTCCTCGCTCCGTTTTTAGCACCTATGTTAGAATTGAAATTTCGCACAAAATTCATACGCCGCCGATACAAAAAAGATATACTGACGTGGATTCATACTCCAAAAGCTGGTCACTAAAAGCAGTGAACTTACGCCACTACACCAAAAATCGATACCCGAAGCAGCGAATTAAAAGAAGTATACCAAGAAATCACGTCACTTCTGGTATCTTCCGGCTACCGATTATGAATTTGAAGCTGCACGAAGCGGCTACTGCCCCGGTGCACGACAATCTTACTGAGCGATTTTGAACTTCAGTATGTTGTCAGAAAGTCTAAATTAGAACGCTCGCTTCGCCCAGATAGCATGTGAAACTGTATAACAGCTGTACTACGAAAATTTTTAATACTTAAGTCTGAATAACTACGCTGTATAGAGGCTGTATATCCTTCTACACAGCCCTTGTTACTCCTAAAGGGGCCCCAAATTATACAGCGTTGAGTGTAGATCTAGCTGGGTAAAAGCTGTATTATCGCTGTACAATGGCTGTCAGGGCCTAATTAAATTCTATCATACAGCTACAGTTCTAAAATTCAGCATCTTTTATTCTTGCAGACAGTCTCAGGCTGGGTAAAGTCTTAATAATCATTATCCTACTGTTATTTGCTGGATATTATTAAAGAACGTATCGCGCGCTGCCGGCACGCAAAATCAGTGAATTTTCGAGGTTTTATTGAATTTTACGAAAAAGTAGGAGTTTATTCACCTGACACCGGAAAATAAACCATGTTTTCTTATTATAGCAGTAATTTCAGACATAAAACGAAATAATAACTTAAAATGGCATCATTTTCAAAAATAAAATCTATCGAGCGAAATGTGTCCAATTAGGTAATCGACCTGACAACGGAAAGACAAAGGTCTGAAAAAACACGTGTTCAAGTTTTACATTGATCAGATAAATAGTTGACTCAGCATATTAAAACAAAATCCGTTGAAAGACCAAAAACAAGCCCTTAAGAAATATATACAGATTAAGCTATACACAAAAACAATGTTTACAATAATATAATAGTAGCTACATAATAATTCAAATTTTCAGCGTCGTGAATCTATTATAACAATTTTGCAGGTGAGGCCACACATTTTATTTTAAAAGAGAGTATGTACAGTACCTTCAAATGTGGACTGTGTGCAAACGTAAACATTCCATGTTGACATATATTTGTAAAACAGAAAAATAGCGATGTTTTCGCCGACAGTACAAAACGCTCCAGATTGCCAGCCAGCCAGCAAATTATTATGTAAACTGACTTTGCTGTAAAAGGTAATAGACAATGTAAGACGGATTGACTAAGATCAATATTTTTTTTTTCTGTTGGACATAATTCCTATGGTTTTATATTTGCCTTTACTTAAGTAGGTATAAGAAAATTGTATAGATTAAGTTTATGTTACAAATGAAAAAAATCATGTTTGCTAAGTTTCTTGCCCTCTTCTTAGCAATACTAATCGAATGGTGCGGATGGTTAGGCATTATGTATATATAATATTTTTATTCCTATATTTCTTATATTTCTTATTTATAGGTGGTAGAGCTAATGCCGGGCTCGACTGTGGAGGTACCACCATCTTACTCGGAAATCCTCCCGAAGTTATTCGGGGGAGAGTAAGAGGACAGCTCTCAGGCCTACCATTGCCTGGGACCGATGGATGGCGGTATATCCATCCCCAATTGCCGGGCCTTATGTAAATCAGACTGGTGACGGGCAGTGGCGTCACTGGTGCAAGGGTTTCGGCACCGCGCTCACCAACCCGCCTGCCCAGCGTGTGTGAGTATGGGCATTTCTTCCAGGAGGGCCGCCAAGAGTGGCAAAATCCTGGAAAGGCCTTTGTCCAGCAGTGGACGAAACAGGCTGATGGATGGATGGATGGATATTTCTTTAATTTATGCAAATTTATAACTTTATTACATTTTAGTAGTTACACCTTAATATTTTTTGGATATATTTCCCGTATTTATTTATCAACTTGTTTGTTCGTTGCATCATTTATATATAATATTTTTATTCCTAGATTTATCTATTTTATGTAGGTGTATAATTAATTTTTTGTAGCCCAAACTAAATATTTTTTGTATGTATTTCCCTTATTAGTATAAACATATTACTGTTTTATATTTTTTTATTCTAAAGATATTTATTGTAAAGATTAACTTTGACTTGTAGAAAGTATACTTTATGTATCTATTTTACAAAATAAATATTCTGATTTGATTTATTTTGATTTGATTTGCAACCCTGTTGATTTTGACGTAGTTTTCCTTCTACACCACTACGTATTTGCCATATATTGTAACTCGATGACGTAACTTTACCTACTGCGCCCTTAGTCCATAAGCTTGATGACTTTTTGTCACAGAGCAAGATGATTCGCGATTACTCTGTCTCTTTCGTTTTCTAACTCTCTCTTTTGTTGGGGTTGGCAGTGAGGGTTCCCGGCGGCGGCGTCATGCAAGGTTATCCTGTCACTCTGCTACTATCGCTATAATTAACTCAATATATCAGGTATGTTGTTGTCGTTAGGGCTGGGGGCGGCAATGAGCGGCGTGCGCAGGTGATGCTATCCGGAGGTATTCTCCTCGCGCCGCCGGTGTCACTGCGCGGTTGGGCGCCGGCGCTGCCGCACGCGCACGCGCCCGCTGTGCTCGCCGCCGCGCTCGTCATGCACGCTCTACACGACCATCGCATCGACGATGATGACTCTAGCTTTCTAGGTGAGTACTCTCTAGCCTCTTTGTGCTCCTGGTGCCAGCTGTGTAGTAGCGGACGAAGATATCAAGTTATGCCGATCAGAAAACGGACGCTTTTAAAAAAAAAGTACTTCGAGGATCGACTCTTCACTAAAATCAAATAATTATGAAGCGACATTAGAAATAAAAATATGTTTTTTGGTATAGTGATAGGTGGAAGTTTATAAAAGTAGTAGGTAAAGAGGTAAATCAAGAGAGTGATTTATAAAAACGAGCTTTAGATGAGTTTTAAATAGTTTTGTAATTAAAAACGAGTGTTTTAATACCTAATCATGTGCAGTTTCATACACTACTTTATCTAAACTCATGCAAAAGGTGCAATAACGTACCTAATTTTATAATCTTGGTAAATTTTGATGAAAACTTTTTTTGGTCAAAGGTTGTTCTCAATTTTTGTCGATGTTTTCAGAATATCGGGTGGAGTCGAATTATCATCAGTATCATTGCTGTAAAATAAAACTTTTGACACTCAAAAACACAGTAAATAATAAATTTCCCCGAAAACTATGGAGCCAAATCTAACATGCGGCATGCGCGGTGGGCCGTAATAAAATGTAAGCTCCTTAGTCATTTAGTTAATTTCGAATGTTGTCCATAAGGCAGTGAACTCCTTATTTTAAAATGCACTGGACTGATTAAAAACTATTTCAACAAATGTTGAAATGTTAGCATACATTGTAGTTTGTGCTCTAATGAAACCTCAGCCATCGTTTATAATAAACCAATATAAAAACGCAAATTCATACATCCACCCACACAACATGAATCATCAAGAGAGGGTTAGAGATGTTTTCCGAATGTACTGTGAAATGCAAGTCACAGCAGCCATGTTTCACCTTTGATTATGTCCCAGCACGATGGACGGTGAGCCCTGTCGCCGTACTTCGTCGAGCACAAAATATGGACCTACAGCTTTAATGTGCTTTCTGAAGCAGACCTAACAAAAAATTAATGTACCCCTAAGGGATGTTAACCTGTAACAAACTCATGCGAAAATACTATCAGGCCCAGGGTCTTCCATATTTCATCATACTTGCTCTCCCACACGTCAAACAATGGTGTAAATATCGTCAAGAGATAGCGAAAACTGCTTATTTTCGATAAAGCGCGCTTTTTCGCGAAAAATCAGATTATGGTGTAAATAGTGTAATGGGACTGTATTTACGCCATTACGCATAATGACGCGATTCTATATACGATTTTTTTATGGTGATATGTGAATTTTTCAACGGTCACTGTTACTCCATGCGGAACGACCCGCAGTGCGAGAGGGACGGATTCTGGAAAAAAATGCAAAATGTCGGTTTTAAATTAATATAAAATTAACTAAAATAGTTATTAAATTCACAAAATTTAGATATTGTTAAAATCTATCTAATAAAATATCGTTCAGGTCTGTATGTCATTTCTTTTTCGCATACTATGAAAAAAAGTGTAGAAGAGGACCTCATTTCAATAATTATTTCTATCGAGCAAAAGATCTGTAATCGCGTTTCTGTATTCAAGAAAACTAGAAAAAGGTACCCATATTTAAGTACTAATTTATCAAATTAGTGGCTTCTTCTGTAAAGTAGGTAAATAACTTTAAAAAGTGCCGATTTTAGTGAGATAACGCCCTAAGACTAAAGGAGTCGCCTCGCTCCGCTCCGCTTCGCACGACCACCCAAATTTATTTACACGACAACCTAAGCTTCGCTCGTCGTCGCACCTATTTTTTAACTATTTGCCGAAAGAATTTAGTTATTGTTTCAACCTCGCTTTTTCGTGAATAAAAAGCGGACTAATTTCGTATGATCGCGTAACGGGTCGGTCGTTACGCCATAAGTCGGTTTTTCCATCGCGCATGCTAGTCTTAGGCTTATGTTGTAACTTACAAATTAAACCTTTCCACGTGTATCGATATAATTCGAGGTACTTAGTAAAGAATTCCATGTAATCTTAACCTTTTACATTTTAAATCAAATCACGTACAAACTTTACTTTTTCGGATGCCTGGTTAAAGAGGCAAAGGGCAAGGCGTCTAGACATCATATTTAAAACCTAGATAGCTATCTTAGAAGCAGAGCATATTTGACTAAATGGACACATAGATTTTTTAATTTTGTTTGTAGCGTATGTTACGGGCAATGCCCCCAGTATGTCCAAAAATAACACCTGACCTCAATAGAATTTGAACGGAAAAGGAATTTTGCTAACAGAGTTTCCGTTTTGTACGGAACTCTAATGAGGTTGTTATCACTCAAATCTCTCCCGAATGTCAACGTACGGGAATTTATACAGCGCGGGGCGGTAGGGTTGCTATAGGTTCCAAAGCAAAAAGTCAGTTTGAAGTAAATATTATTTATTTATAATTGATAATTATTGAACAATTAGAAAGAAATTACAAATAAGAAAAAAAATGTTCGTGTATGATTTGAACCTGCGACCTCTTGCTTACTTACACGGCAGGTGCGGTTTGTGTTACAAATAAACTATTTATTACTTTTTATTGTATTTCGTAAATTTGTAAAATGTGATATCGATAGCAGTTATCGAATCGACGGCAGTAATATACACCACTACGTGGGAGGGAGAGCGAAATATTCTCCGCACCGCTCGCTCCCAAGATTAAGCCCGGACTAATTCTACTATACAGGCTGTTTAAAAATAGTACTGCGATCCTTTCAACCAGGAACAGAATAAGTGCAAAATATAAAAAAAAAATACTTCTGAATATTGACACAAAAAATAGAAGGTCGTGTACCCGTCTCTAACCTACGCACATAATTTTTTTATTATTTTTATACATTAATTTACTAACCCAATTTTTCTTTCGCAAAAAAATTTAAATTATTCTTAAGATAAACCCCCATAAACCATTCTGACAGCTATTATACACAATTAATACACAAAATTTAAAGTTAGGTAGCAGCTTAGCAGGTAACAAACTAGTCAATCACATTTTTAAAATTTTAAATATACTGATAAATATATTTTATAAGTACGTACGCGTTATAAATTTTTTCCATTTGTTTTTATTATTACACTTTTTCTTACGTGGTTGAAAGGATCGCAGTACTGTTTTTATCAGCCTGTATATCATGCTTATTTATGGGCTTTATCAAGCACATTATTTTGTGTAACGAATGGGCATTGATAATTTTTTAATGTTTGGTTACAACAAATGTGAAAAATGTTTCGTGTGGCAGAATGAAACGGCGTTCTGTACATTGCCATCTAGTTATTTATAATAATTTTATTGATTTTTATTACCTTGTTTTCTTTCTTTTAACAAATATTTATTTGTTTGTCCCGCTACTTCCTATCGTAAATGATAATTTCTTCACCACCCAAAGGTTGGCTGGAAGAAATTGCTTTTAGTAATAAGCCCGCCTTTGTACAATAGCGTGTTCGTTACTTTTGTAATGCTTCATTTCGTGTGTGAACAATAAAGCGTCTATTAATTAATTCGCCTCAGTGGTCTAATGGTTTGAATGTCTCGACCATCTAAACAGAAGGTCAAGCGTTCAAATCTAGTAGGTAAGTATTGCGTGTTTTGGAAAGCACGTTTATGTGTGGGTCCAAATTGTGCCCGAAGTACGGCGATTGGACTCACCACCCATCACTAATCAGCGCCGGATTTAGGGGACGGCAACCGGGGCTGAAGCCCAGGGGCCTCCACACAAGAGGGGCCTCCAAAAGTTTTTAATGTTTTAAAATTGTTTCTTAGAATAAATAACTCGCCGTGTACATATTTTTAACTAATAATATTTATATGTAAAAAGACAATATATATATACGAATACATATTTACAATTTTCGATCTATTTCGGTATGGGGCCGTCATCAGTCGATTATTCGATTGATGACGACTCCATACCGTGGACCGAAATATAACGATAATTGTATATAAATAAATATATGTATATTAAGTCCTGGTATATAATATATATATATTGTGTTTTTCCATATAAATATTTTAAATAATGGCTCAAAAAGAGTAAAATATACATTTCTTCATATTTATAACTAACCATACATGAAAATTCAGTGAGTACCTACAAATTGCATAAAGATGTTAGGGCTCACGTTGCTTATTTTTCTATTTGTATCGGTTTTGTCCATGAGAACTATATTTTTGGTTTTACCTTACTTTTTTAAGAAACGTAACTAAAATAATTCAAAGGGTAATGTTAAAATACAAAATTGTTTTAAACACTAAGTACAACTGACTTCGTTCTTGCCCAGGGGCTCCACACCTTAAAATACGGCCCTGGTAATAATAGTCGGTGAAACGTGGGCGTACGACTGGAGGCTTATATTACACAATCTATACTCGGAAATCTCTGACACTCTCTCGGGAACTCTTGTCGCGATTATATTTTTGTACCTTTTCTTGTTAGTGGAGTAGCTGAGATGTCTGTTTTGGTGGACATTATTTGTTGATTTAAAAGTTACTATTTAATTTTAAACAAGTTTTTGCTTTAAAAGTCGATATGAAAGTTTGTATTTCTGTAACCTAGTATATAAATTCCACTACTCTGAAACTGTTGACCTGTTCCTACAAACAAGGTATATCTCAACTTTTAAAAATACATAGAAGGTTAAAAATTAATAAAATAAATATCTTCACAATGAAATGCCTATACCTGGCAACCCTATCTTTCATAATTCACCCAAAATAGTCGGCACCATACGTACCAACAGCACGCAAGCACAGCCCTATCGGTAGACATCTAGGCGCCTCCCCCCACCCTCCGCAGACTTACCTCGCCACCTTGTTTCTGGTGCATTGTAGATTCACCTATTATTTCATGAAGTCCTGGTACTTTTTACTCTTTTGTTCTTTGTTAATTCAGTTTATTTACTCGGGGATTCATGTCGTGTCAAAGTAAAATTTTGATTACCGTTCGGTTTAAAATAATTTGGGAGGATTAAAATGATTGAAAATATTGTGCAGTCCACCCTAACCTCCACTTGACATTTTGAGAAGCGGTGCTTAAATATGAAATGGGGCATTTTGATTGGATGAGTCGTTCATCGGCTCAGTGTCCCTAGAAAATTATTATACGGTTAATAATTATTTTCTAATAACACAAATTAGCAATTTCTAAGTAGTTTAGTAACACAATTGGCTTCATTTAAAGCCATACAAAAATGTAAACTACCTTGATACTGTGTCTGAGAAAAAGGATCTTGACTCACTGACAGACGAAAGACAAGGATAGTCGGACCTTAGAGTCCGTTTTTCCATCAGTAGCAGAGTATTTAATACTTACCACTTGCTGAACGGTGAAGGAAAACATCGTGAGGAAACCTGCATGCCCAAAAAGCGTGTATTTGTGCCCGAAAAACGGCGATAGGTCTTACCACCTATCACTTTGGGACGTAAAACTCGTCGGTGAAACGAGGGTGTACCGGGTGGGGACAACTCTGACACCCCCTCGGGGATCCATGTCGTGACGATATATTAGCTACGGAACCCTAAAAAGCGTACTTTCAACACTTAAATGTACGCCGTACATTTTACATAGTTTTTCATGAAAATGTAGAGCAAAGCCTTCCGTTGCGTAATTGGTTGGATACTGCAAAGTCAAACAGGTCACCACGTTGAAAATAGCAATTCTATGAACTATTTGTTTTGGAATAAACCGAGGTGGAGCGTCTCCGTGGCGCCTTCTGTGTCATCGGTGACGCGTTGGAAAGGAAACAAAGTCCATTTTGCTATGCATGGCTCATAATTATTTTATTATAATGTTAATGAAGCCACTATTTTTGTTCCGTCCACGTGCATGGATTGACTCAAACAATCAATCAATTAGCCGTCATCCACCCACTGTTGGACAAAGGCCTCTTCTTCCTTAAGCCATTTTCGTCGGTCTCTCGCCAGCCCACCAACAGTCTTGACAATATCGTCTAGTTTACCTACTGAGCGGTTTCCTGGCCTCAGCCGCTGCTCTCTTACTGCCCTAGTCCACTGTTTCAATTCCCGTCTGGCCAGATGTCCCGCCCATCTCCACTCGTCTCGCGATTCG
Organism: Ypsolopha scabrella; assembly: GCA_910592155.1. NCBI lineage: Eukaryota > Metazoa > Arthropoda > Insecta > Lepidoptera > Ypsolophidae > Ypsolopha > Ypsolopha scabrella. Next base: position 4,055,840 of record OU342972.1, on the reverse strand, counting down.
TTTACTGACATCTTCGACTAGAGTTCGTTGTCGAATCTCGGCGTTAGGTACACGATAGAGAGATGCCTAGCATGGCACGTGACACTTTAACTTGAACAGTGAATTGACTACTTACCTTAAACTATAACGATGATGGAATTGGTGTTAGAGTTCAACATGCTCCTTAAGGGGGTAACTTTTTACCTCGGTACAAAATGCACATCATAATATTGTTTTCCTTACTTTTGAATAAAAAGTATGCAATAAATGTGTTTTAAAGCAACTTGCGGAAATAGTTAACTAAAATAGAGTCTTCACAAAAAAAATACGTACTATAATGTATTACATTTTGTTTGCAATACATTAACAAACTTAAAAGCGTGTTTACAGTTAACATAATGTAAACATAATGTAATGCAGCTAAAATGTAACGTTTACATAATGTAATGCAGCTAAAATGTAACGCGTAAATTTGAATAATTTTCATGTGATCACCTAACTATTAACAAGCAATTTGCGCGAATTGCTATAAAACGCATTTATTTTTAATTATTTTTCTTGTCATTGCCGCGATGTTTTTGTAAAAATCAGGGACATACGCTAATCCATATTATCCATCTTAATGAAGACCTAAAATTTATTTATTTCAGTTGTTTCTCCTTTGCGCGTTATTTTGATACTTAGATATTATTAATAGAGATTCGGAGCGGGCTCGTAAGTAATAAAATAACTCACAAAAGAGAAACAATTCAATCAAATAATTTCTAGTATTCTAGCCTTTATTTAGACGGTCAATATGAAGTGGTGTATGTCCCCAGTTTTTCCAAAAACATCGAGATAAAGGCCAGAAAAATATTTAACATATTGTTTTTGATCAAAGATGTCGTCAAAGTTGAACTCCCATACTAGCGCAGTTCGCTGATCATATCCTTATTTATAGGTACTTGCTTATTATTTTTTATTTTTCAAAATATCCCATACAATATCCATGACGTGAAACTAAAACATTTATCAAAATCAAATACATACAAAAGTTACAAGCGTATAAAAGTCCTGGATTTTACACATATTTTGATGAATGTTTATGTACCGTAATGTCCTAGAAGCGATACAACAAATCAAGAAATTTTAGTTTCACAGCATAGTATATTTTATACTATTCAAAAATATTTTTGTTTCATTTCGATTTTTGGGACATTTCTCCTGAAATCATAGGAACCACCAAAACCATTCTCGAGTTTTTTCAAAACATGAATGTTGTCTCGTATTAGCTTGCCTCTCACACCGTGTTCGGTTAGTTCCGTACGAGCTCGGTAAATGAACGTTCGGGCCAACCAATAACAGTCAGTCGGTGCTCTATAATTCGAAGTTGAATGTAGAATGAAATAGCAAGCATAGCGACCCCGTGCGTGACGCATATTATTACTATTATTTGAGTGTAGTTTTAGTGTAGTTCAGTTACTTTGAACTTTCGCGGTTTTTACACATTATGAACATTGTACTTGAGTCTAAATCGCGTTGGACAAAAGATACGTGCTTGATGTTTCGACGCCTCGTTATGGTCTCAAACTAACTCCGGACCGGATTATTTATTTTCGAATTATTGCTTTATTTTATTAATATCTTTTATTATTTTATTCATGTATGTTATGTACGTGTTCTTTTATTATTCCTAGTAAGCCAACGCTAGGCAGATACAGTTTTAAGTAGTAAAAGACAAATATATCTGAAACATTCCTCGGGCCAGGATTTGAAACTGCGACCTACTGCTTACAAGGCAAGTGCTCCAAGTTCAAAAAAATTGTTCAGTATGATCGGTAAAAAAATTGTGGTTTAATTTAGAGTAACCTTTCATTTCAAAGTCGTGTTCCAAATAAAACTCAAGTGCCACAGTCATCCCATTGTTGTAAATTTTCCCACGAATTTTGGAACGGCATCATTCTCATAATTGTAAAATCTTCTTTGTAATAAAACTGTGCAATATAGACAACATCCAGTAACCATGCTAATAGTTTGTTATTACATGCGTGATTTCTGAGCGTAATTTCACGTCTAATTTTGTTACTATTGCATTAAGCGCAAGTCACACTGCAAGCTAAGCTTACTTAAATTAGCTTAGCTCATGTGGCTTCCATATCTTATCATACTATGCTTGTGTACGTAGTACTAATAAGACATCGTTCCCGAAAGTGAACGAGAAAGAACTACTATGTTCGGATAGTAATCGTTCTTCCAGTACATTTCAGTCGCACTCGACGAAACAAAATATCCATAAACGAAAGACTAAAAGAAATAGAAAGAGATACAACCCAATTTTGTACCTTAGAGCAAAGTATTGAGAGTTAAATTGCTCTGAAAAATTTTGTTTGGGTCACCTTTATGCTGAGATAGATTATAGTGACACCTATTCTCGTGTAGCAAATATTAGATTTAGAGCTGCCATAACCTAAAACTTTTCATTGCAAAATAGGCAATAGATGGATAAAAGTGAAACGAGTTTGTATTATTTTAGGTTTTGCAACTCTAAATTTAGGGTTTGCTGCACGAGAATAGGTCACAATATGTGATCTAATAGCAGCACTGGTTTATTAGTGCATATATATAAGTTTAAATATTTATTGTACTTGAGTCTAATATTGAATATTTATTCAGTGCTGCTATTAGATCACATATTGTGACCTATTCTCGTGCAGCGAACCGTAAATTTAGAGTTGCAAAACCTAAAATAATACAAACTCGTGTCACTTTTATCCATCTATTGCCTATTTTGCAATGAAAAGTTTTAGGTTATGGCAGCTTTAGTTATTTAATAATAAAAAATGGGTCGTCGAAACGTAACAAGAATAAATGCAAATTTATTACGTGAACAGTTTACGGTGATCTTAAATTCTTTTTGTGGTGCAGCAGGTAGGGCGCTTGTCTTGATCGCAGATTCGAATCCTGGCCCGAGAATTTTTTTCAAATTCCTATATTGAAATTTGTTTCTAATTGATCTTTCCTAGTTTGTAATGCACTCTAATAATATTTTGAATTTTTTGCCTTTTGCAACATGACAGTCACTCTGATTTATATCTAGCAGCCCTGCTACACAGTTACAGCAACGCTAAGCTAAGTTAGCATAGCTCGCTGTGTGTCCAGTGCTTTATTTGTCATCGCGTGTTTTCGCTGAGGGTCGTAACTCAGTGTCTAAACAGGAATTACGTTAAAACTACAAGTTTGAATATTTCTAGTAATCAGGTTAAAGAAGATTTATGTGTAGTAAAATTATTCTTTAGTGTGTAAAATATGATTTCATCAGAAACTTAGTGGTAAATAATGTTCTATTGTTACGTCGTTCGACGTCATTGGCGAAAAGTGAACATTAAGTATTTAATCTTGAGATTTTTAACGTAAATATTGTGGTTTTATATTTATATCTATACTAATAATAAAGTAGTTAATAAAACGTGCCATGCATTGATTGATTGTTTTTTTATTTATTTTAAATGTTGTGGGTTTTTTTATTAGTGTTGTCCTGAAGCCAAAACTTAAATGTTTTAAATTTTTGTCTTTCTCTCTGCCTGCCTGTTTGTATATTTGTTTCGTTTAACTCGAAAACCATTCAACGGATTTGGATGCGGTTTTCTTTATTATCATTGTAGTGACCGTGGTCAAATTATATGCTATAAGGAGTGTTAATAAAATGAAGCCCAGCAGAAAACGGGGCAGAGATTGAATAAACGTGGGCAGAGCCGCTGGCGAAAGGCTAGTTTATAATATATTTTATAAAATAAAATTTAGTTGAAGATTTGAAGATAACAAAAGGCTTTTTAAGTAGATACCTACGTTATAATAAAAGTATTTGATGACTATTCCATCGTTTGACCAATAAAGACCGATTTAATCGCCACGAATAGTTCAAACGTATACTTACGGCAATTACTGTAATTATATAATTTCATAATATTAACAACATTTATAAAAGTTCAGCAAAATATTCAGTATTTATGGTTAGACACTAGACACTTTCTCAGAAAATTCATATTACTAACGAATCATTTATATTTCAGCCCAATAAAACCCAAATAAATCTTACTAATATACCAGCCGCACCTGAACTGTGGCGCCATTCAGCCTTTGCCCGTTTCAGTATTTCAGCTATGACTCACCTTGGCTTTACGCGGGAATTCCAATGCCAGCACTACTCTGAAAAAATATCAACCACCCAGCTCTATCATTGTAAACACAACCGTATATCTCAGGGGCTAAAGTTGAAATTACATTGAACAATCTTGAGTTGTTGGTCCTTTTGCCAGTAAAGGTGAAATGCGTTCGATTTTCAACTGTGGTACTAAGTCATTCATAACGGCAAGAACGCGAGCCTAGTCAGGTTTATTTATTTTGAAAAGTGAATCAAACTAAATTCGCAGAAGTGAAGTCATGGCAGATAAATGACCTTGCCCTGCTATGTGTCGATTCAGCAATTTGACTATATTCCTGGTCTATATGTTTAAAAAACCTCAGCCAGTTCACCGTAAGTATATTTTTCATCTACCTACAAAACACCTTTTTTAAGTTACATAAAAATAGATATATATGTATATAATCGACTTCTTGTCTTTATAGTAAGACACATAATTCAAGGCTAAGTTTTGTAAAATATATTTCGACCACTTGATGTGGTCGGTGTCAGTTACATATACATTAATATAATATTTACAATAATATAATACAAAAAGATGTAAATTTTTGATTAGTAGTTATTAAATGGTAATTAGTAATATTTGATTTTGATCTGTCTATGTATTTTATTATTTTATTTTATTTTATTAATATTTTATCAGATAGACAGAATATAAAAATATTTTTTAAGTTGCTACATTTAGCAACAATAAACAATACAAAAGACAGCACACTTGCTTGGCTGTGCTGTGACTATAGAAATATCCTTCTTACTAATATTATAGGTATAAATGCGAAAGTTTGTGCGTGTGTGTGTGTGTGTATGTTTGTAACTCTTTCACGCTGAAACGGCTGAACGGATTTGGATGAAATTTAGAATGGATATAGCTTATAGCCTAAATTAACACATAGGCTACTTTTTATCCCGGAAAAATGTATGGTTCCTGTAGGATATATCAATATCATTTAAAAATCAGGTGTCTAATTGGCGCGGTCTAAATCGTTTGTAGTGAAATAAGACAAGAGACTGTTATTTCATACATCAGAGGTGCAATTGTGTAAGCCAATCGTATTCAAATTCGATTGTCAAATGGCTATTCGGCTAAGCAAATAAGACAGTTTGACAAATGAAATCGTACGTTTTTGGTTGTCAGCAACAAAATAAGACAATTGCATTCATTTGACAGCCAAAAATGTACGATTTCAACTGTCAAACGGGCTAATTTGCTTAACCGAATAGCCATATGACAATCAATTGGAATACCATTGGCTTACACAATTGCACCTCTGGTGTCTAATTAGCGCGGTTTTTAATCGTTTGTGGTGATATAATACAAGGCTATGTTATCTCATCACACTTCACACTAATATTATAAATGCGAAAGTTTGTGTGAGTGTGTATGTTTGTTACTCTTTCACGCTGAAACGGCTGAACGGATTTGGATGAAACTTAGAATGGATATAGCTTATACCCCAACTTAACACATAGGTTACTTTTATCCCGGAAAAAAGCATGTCGTTAAACCGAATAACACGCGGGTGGAGCCGCGGGCAAAAGCTAGTTAGAAATATCATGTTTATTTAGTATAATGAATTAAGATTTATATGGCTGTGACATATGCTAGGGGTTTATTTAGTTTATGGTAATGAGGAAACATTAAGACCTTCCCGCAGCAAAATGTTAAGCGAAGCCGTTACCACCGTAGAAATAAAATTAAAAAAAATACTTATGTCTCGTCTTGATGTTCCAAAAATCAATTATTTCTTATCTTTGGAAGGAATGACTGAAGTTAGAAACAATTACTGATTTAATGCAGCGACAACACCTCAAATTGACATTATTTATTTTCGAGCAATACAGTAATGGTTAGATAATTTGGTAACAAAAATATTACACAATTAAATTTTTCGAAAGAACATCAATTCCATATGAAAAGTATTATTTTCTCTTATTAGAAGAGTATGTACGAGTACAGCAAGCACGGGACCTAGGAGTGCAGCTCAACGTTGAGCTAACATTTCGTGATCACATTACTAACATCTGTAAAAAAGCTTATAGAAACTTGGGATTTGTTCTTCGCCAAGCTCATAGTTTTACGAACATTGAGGCACTCTGTGCCTTGTACGGCGCCCTTGTAAGAAGTCAGCTGGAGAATAACGCGATCATATGGGCTCCACATGAAGCCAAATACAGCCTCATGTTGGAGCGGATTCAAAATAAATTTACTAGGTACTTGTACCTTAAGCAGTACGGGGTCTATCCGTTCTACCCTTTGATGTATCCAACCTTATTTGTTCTGGGTATGGTTGGATACATCAAACTAGAGGTGAGAAGAGACCTCGTGCTGGCAAAGTATATCTTTGAGTTGTTGCGAGGCAAGCAGTTTAACCCTGGCGTACTACAATACGTGGGACTGTGCGTGCCTGATAAGTACGTAGAGAAACGTCGCCGGCCACCTCTGTTAGTGGTGCCACTTGGAAGGACCAACTTGCTGAGTTGTTCACCGTTTTCAAGAGCTTTGCGATCGCTTAACAAGGTGGCACAAGTGATTGATCTGTTTTCTTGCTCACTGAGTGAATTTACAAAGGTGACACTGTGTTACCTTTCATATCGTACATGAACATATACATGTTGCTTGTAAATTGTGTTATGTAGGGTAAAATATGTAGTTTTATTTTTATTATTTTATTTTGAAATTGTTTTGTTATATTGTAATTATTATGTGTTATTTGGTACAAGGGTGTTAATTTAAAATTATTGTATATATTATTACTGATTTATGCTACTCTATCGTCTTAGGTCCAGACCTGTAAAGATAGCTGTAAGAAAGTTAAATAAATAAATAAATAAATAAATAAAATTTTACGCAACCCGGAGACGCAGCGATCGTCGTAACAGCCACTTTGCAATACGCGCTAATATGAACGTTATTTCAAGGTGGTTTCCGTCGATATTTGTACACACACACATCAAGTTGCTAATCTATAATTCTCTGTGGTATAGAAAAATTTGCATAGTCATAGTCTGTTTTAAGGTTATGTTATATTAACTACAGTATGTAAAATGGATCCGAACCACAATCGTTTTGGAATGCGATCTATTGTTTTACTATTAATTGGCTCATACATCGTGAATTTTAGGGGACGCACCATTCATAAATGTCTAGAAAATCTGTCAATTTTGTGTTGTATATTTTAGTTGCAGGTTTATCTGTAAACATGTTTAACTGATCGTCACAATGTGAAGGAATACACTGCTTGTTTGCATGCCAAAAAACATCAGTGCAAAGTGGCTAAACTAGTGTTGACCGTTTCAGTGACAGTTTACAGAAACACCTCTAACACCTCGGTGATACATGTTATGATAACTTGAAAACTAATAGGCCACTTAAAATAATAAAGGTTTCCATTTTGGTAGAACCCCAGCATAAACTACTATCATACCTTTTCATTAGGACATCGGAAGTAGTCCCTAGATTGCAGCGGACCCGATGGCCAGTAGAGCGGCAAACATTGCCAGTTGCCAACGTTGCTCAATACTACAATATCCACTCACACTTGCGACATCGACTGTACTCAGTCTTGTACTATCTTAGGGTTGTGTAACAATACTATTTTTTACAGATTACTTAGCGTCTGTGTAAAGGTACTGATTTTTGATTCAGAGAATAATTTTAACAAGACGAGAAAACATAAATAACAGTTTTACCAGATTGCAATTACCTCCAAAAATGTACGTGAGTACTTAATGTGTATTTTAAACATAATTAATTGGATATACATATTATTATAATGAATTCCCGTAAAGACGTTGAAAAGTGAAAAAAAAACCTCTTGATTATAGATAAAATTAATGATCATATATAAAAATATGACGTGTATTGTTGCCTGAAAAGTTTTTAAGACTATTTACTAAAATACTCAAATTTATTGCTTTTATGCTGTTACATGGGTGTTACATAATATAAGTTACAATATGAGATACAAGCATAAACCCAGACGGGCACCGCAACTTAAAAATATTATACTTACAATTATTTTTACTGAAAATATTTACAACAATTTTTGTAAGCAGTCAGATCGAAGTATTCACAAGCTATCATCCATACATTATTTCAGGGTCTAATAGGCCTTTTTATAAGAAGAGACTTATGCTGCTTTTCAATATGGTTATCATTTTCCAAGCTTTTTATTGAATCGGGTATTTTATTGTACACAGTTATAGACGTAAAATAAGTACTGTGGGAACGTAATTTTAACTTACAGACAGGATTCCATAGTTTAGTTTTGTTCCTTGTTTCATGTGGATGGTGATTTTTCATCTGTGAGTATATTTCTTCACAAATTTGCATTTAGACTTTAATCAATTTCACATTAAGTAAGTAAGTTTCAGAAACATGTTGGGTATTAGAAGAAAAAGTTTTTTTTTTACTTCAGTTCCATTTTGCAAAAGTTTATTATGGGGTCATCAAAATAAAAGAATTTATCCCTTAAATTAAACATCCTGACGGGTAAAAAATTACAGTTGCTGCCATCCCTCGATTTTTTTTAAATGTAACCGAAATCATATTTATAGCCTCATAAAACTCTTCCAAAGCTATAAAAGAATTCTATTGAATTTTCACTGCCGGACTGAACTCGAAAAAGTCAGGTTTTCATCCCTTAACCATGCTTGTACTTTTGTACCTATTATTTATTTATAGTACCCTTAACATTTATAGCATAACCACTTTAGTGCACAACTGTACATTATTATAGTCTGTCACGTCGTGAAATGTAGAAGACAACGATTATCGTGGGCTCTATTAGCAATAACATAAATGTCAGAATCGTCTGACACGGATGGCTAACACGAAATGTCGTGATTATTACCACTCAGTTTGTAAAAACTTGTTTACATTTTTTATGCTTTCGTAACTTTTTAGAAAAATTAAAGATACTTGTATACTAGTGTGTCTGTGTCGTGATACTAAATTTAAACTTCAGGTTCTACTGAGCGTACTGAACAACCATTGTCTTCGTTGATTTTTGAAAATACGCGTAAAAGCTGCATTTCCCCATACCCGATTTTAATACCTACTAGCACTATACATATAGGATGACTAGCCTTTGTCTGCGGCTCCGCCCACGTTGTTTCAATCTACATACATGCCTGTGTCCCAGAGGGCTAGGTAGAGAGTACAGATTTTCATCTCCCACGATCCTGATACACCTCTTTTGCTTCTACATCCATCAATCTAGTTGTACAAGCTCTTCTATTGGGGGTACTTTTTATATTGCGCTTATTCAGTATGTCGCCTATTTATTCCATGTTTGTCCCGTCTTGGCTTGGGCATTCAACAAAAGCAAGCATTCATGAACATTCCCTAAAGCCTATGTGTTGGACAGGATCACTCCGATGATAATGAAAAAACCGCATCCAAATCCGTTGAGTAGTTCTCGAGGTAAAACGGAACATACATACATACAGACAGACAGAAAAATTCTAAAAATTGTGCTTACGGACTCAGTACAAATACTTAAGGTGGTATAACCGAATCCCAGTGCAAAATGCATATCATAATATTGTTTTTCTTACTTTTGAATAAAAAGTATGCAAAAATTGCGTTTTAAAGCAATTAGCGGAAATTTATTAAGAATAATAGGGATAAATCTATGAATCTAAATTGCTATAATCAAAATACACTCAAATTCTATCATTTTATGATTCACATTTTGATTGCATTCGATTAACAAACTTAAAAGCGTATTTATCGTTGTAATCGAATGTAATCAAAATGTAAGGCATAAAATAACATACTTTGAATGCAAGAACCCTACTATTAGTAATCGATTTCCGCTAATTGCTTTAAAACGCAATTTTTGCATACTTTTTATTTAAAAGTAAGGAAAACAATGTTATGATGTGCATTTTGCACCGGGGTTCGGTTTTACCACCTTAACCCATTTCATCTAAAATTTCGCGAAAAGATTCAATGTACAGACACGACTTTTTTACTACTTTATTATTAGTATATAGATGATTTATTTACCTATGTCACCGTATAATAGTGTTAAACTGCATTTTAGCGAAAATCAGCTTTTTCGTGGAAAACCGAATTATGGCGTGAAGGTCGACCCATTTCACGAAAAAGCTAGATTAAAAAAAATTACAAAAGTCAAAAATACAATGACGAGCGAAGTAAAGCGGAGCGAAGAGAAGCGTGTTAGGTTCATCACACTAATCACACTATCACATTAATATTATAAATGCGAAAGTTTGTGTGTGTGTGTTTATGTGTTTGTTACTCTTTCACGCTGAAACGGCTTAACGGATTTGGATGAAATTTAGAATGGATATAGCTTATACCCTAACTTAACACATAGGCTACTTTTTATCCCGGAAAAAAGCATGTCGTTAAACCAAATAACACGCGGGTGGAGCCGCGGGCAAAAGCTAGTATATGTAAATAAAGGGAAGCTGAGCGAAGCAGAGCAGAGCGAGGCGACACTCTACTACGTATCATCACGTAATAGGACCGTGCCTACGCCCATAACTCGGTTTTCCGAAAAAGGAGTTTTCACCATTTTATCACGACATAAATATAAACTTCACTGTGTTCGCCTTCGAAAATCTTATGTGGCATTAAAAGAAATTCTTAAAAATAAAATACATATTTTTGTAGTAGAGGTAAAGCTTTCAATGTCATATTTCACTTGAAATTTTAGATCCTAGATATTAAAATATATACAACAGCTTAGGTAATAATTCTGTAACTGCAAATTTCAGCGCATTTTCAGTCTGTATGGAATCCTCCTTCGTATATTGGGCACTCTTTGTCTATTTTGTGAGAGTCAAAACGATCGAAATCTTTATTTTGGAATGAAATCGGTATTGCAGACTCATTATATGGAAAGGTGAACATGGCTTTATAAGATATTTTGCATTAGCAGTTGTAATGTGAATCGCATAATACGTGATAATAACTATTCCAGTATTTTTGTTGAACTTTTGACTGAATTATCAACTTCATAATGTACTTTTTTGATTAAATATTTAATCCCCTTTATTTAAAGCACTACGCTTACACTAGAGTAACCCCAGGCAGACGGTTGGGCGGGCGGATACCCCCCCCCCCCCCCCCTCAGTTATAGACGTCAGTCTATCGTCTGCCTTACTGCAAAGCGCGCGTCTGCTGCCAACATAAAGAAGAAAAAAACCTTCCAATTAAAAAAAAGGTTTTTCATCTCAGTGACTCTGGATTTGAATTTTAGTGACTGTGATGGTTCAAATTGGTTAGTTTCGTGCGTTTTTTTATAAAAAGTGGTTGCCTCTAACATAAAATGCTGATTAAAAATCGATTTTATGCGTGGATTGGTTTTTAATGTTACAGTGGTGTATTTATTATTTACCGAATAATTCTTGGAATTTAGGTGGTGTGTTTCGGCGTATTAACCGAATTGCGCCGGTGTTTGGGCGGCGGGTAAGGTAATAGGGTTGTCAAAATATTTAGATGGATGAGTGTAAGGAAGTAATTTTCATATGTTTAGGGAAAGTATTCGGCTGTTGGGTGCGTAACTGCGTAATGGGTTTCATTACGTGCTGAGGTCGTTCAGATTAACTCTTGCGATAAACACTGTTCACTGAAATAGTTTACGTCGTCAATCGGGGTTTGTTTTGCCTTTTTGGGGTTCCTTGGGAAAAAATCTTAACGTAATTTTTTTTAAATAAAATGCAGGGTTAACATAGGTTTTAACAAAAAAGACGATTTCGCTTGCAGGTTTTTTTTAAACTCAAATGAATGCTTTTTGTGAATGTGATTCTTTGTTTGACAGTCGATTGTATATAACGATGTATAATTTTGAAATTCTAATAGTGAACTACTGTTATGTTTTCTCTTTAAACATAAAAGTTTATATTTCATTGTGTGGATTTAGCCGTTCCTTTGTGTTTATAGTATGAGAATTAATAATTTGTTAATGTGATTAGTATAAATTACTCGCATACAAGTAAGTTTAGTTATAACAACTAAACTAAAATAGTTTTATAAAGTGAAAATACAACGATAACTCAATTTTAAGCTTCAAATTTAATAAAATATTGCAAGTACATGAACTAAATTGAAGGTTTATTAAATTTACCTATCACTAAATGATAACTAACCTTACCTGAACTAGTGAAATTATAAACTATCTGATTTTACAATTTTACGCTGACATATTATTATATACTAGCGAAATTCTAATATGTTACATACTTATATATAAATAAGTAAATGCCTTGTTTCGCCATTACCTACATGTCGATTTGTCTTTCTGAGTAAAAGTATCAAGAACATGTCTAGTTATTTAGCATATTTACTACAGAATTTTTATAAAATTAGTTTCAGTTAGGAGATAGGCAACACAGGACACGAATAATTTGGATATTCAGACCAAAAGTTTACTAAAATATTATTCAAAACAATAATAATAAATCATCTCTATCCTCCTGTCTCAGAGTACTAGAACAATGAAATGAAAGCGCTTACTAAATAAAATAACTTCTATAAAGATCCAATTAAGCAGAGCTTTTAAAATGGGACCATTTTTAACAATAAAAAAATTAGTATATTGACTGATAATGGGGAAAGGAATTTGTCGAAATATTTTATTTGTCATTCCGGATCCAGAAATTCCATAACTTTCCCAAAGTAACATATCTGCGGAAATATGTTCACATTTACTGAATAATGTTGAATTTCTTTCGCGTTTTTTGTATTGGCCACGTCCATTATTCTTTTGCGCGCGACTTTTGTTTGTGAATGTTGGTTCAATGATAAAGATACCTGTCATTTGGTAGCGCTCTTTGTGCAATCGAAGCATTCCTTTAGTTGGGAATGAAAGTTGAGTTTATTTTTTGTTACATTACTGAGTTCCTTTAGTCTTTAATGTGTAGCCTTATAAGGGTGACATCGTCGCTGTGCGACAAATCCTTTTTCTAATAAAGATTATTAAGTAAATAAGGGTTCCGTAGCCGAAGGGTAACGCAGCCCTATTAATGTCGCTCTGCTATCTGTCCGTCTAACTGTTCGAGCATATAATAAATGGACCTGAAATTTGATAAGCACGTTATAAAAATTAAATAAAAAAATTTAATGATTAATTGATTCTTAGATGGTTTCCGATACATTAAAAACGAGAAGAATATTTTTTTTATGTGGTCTGTCATTGTGTAGAACTCATTTAGTGGAGTAGAAATATTTATATATTTATTTACTTTATCCAAAAATAAAGAAAGGGGGGGCCATCAAAGTTTTCAGTTTTAGATCATCTTAAAAAATTAAACTAGTTAGTTATTTGTTTTTTTTTGTCTATGATGCCATGTACTCAATTAAAACAGCAAATACTAAAAACACCGAGTTTATGTACAGGTTTAAGGTAACGTACCCGAATACTCGACCAACTTAACTTTGCAGTTTTGTTTCATAAATATTGTAGGTAGGTACTAGTAAGTTTGTAATTTTTATTTAAATTTAAGTCTATTAACTTATTTGAATGGTACGGAACCCTCAGGACGCGAGTCCCTACTCGCACTTGACCGGTTTTTCTATTCTAGTCACTACATCGTTCTTTCAGTTATCTTCATAAAGATACGAATGCCTTCTATTGTTTCCACTGAACCGTTCAGTTTCAAACTACATCGTCGTGTTCCGGTATGACGTCATAAGAAGCTGTACCGGGGGAGTTGGTACAGGCATCAGTCAAATTATAATTGAAATAGTTTATTTTGTAAAATACATACATAAAGTACACGTTTTACAGGTCAAAGTTAATCTGTATAAAAACAATAGAATATAATTTAAAAAACCGGCCAAGTGCGTATCAGACCACGCGCAGTGTAGGGATCCGTAGTTGCCCAGTACCTTTTATAAGTTGGTCTACTAATACAAATCGCACCAAACTTCTAGTCTCTAGTCTAAGTTGCTCTTCTGAAGAACGGCTCATATATTGTCGTGTAGAGGGGGCTAAATTTGGCGCGACCTGTACTCGTAAACTTGTAAAGCCTACTTAGCTGTGATAGTTTTCCTTTTAATTTCACATTTTCATAAACAACCGTTTAGCCGGCAGGGGGGGGGGACACAATGACTGTAACAAAAATTAATAATAAACACTTTATTGCACAAAATAAACACAGATAAATACAATTTAAATTCAGAAAATAGAGGGCAAAGGCGGACTTATTTCTAAAAGTCAACCATAAAATACAAAGATGAAAAAAAAAAGTATACAATGGCTTATTTGATTTTCAGTGCAAAAAGAGAGAAAGATACCTATAATATTAGGTTAAAATTAGCACTTTGTAAGCTTAATATTTCGCCAACAGGTCCCTAAATCGGAAAATGGTTTTCACACACCCACAATGTTTTTGAACGACCTATCAAACGATACCCCACACTATGGGATAGACGAGAAAAAAAAATCATCCCCAATTTACCCATATTTTTTTTTCATGATTTTATTTTACCATTTTGTCGGCGTGATTCAATGTATACCCATACCAAATTACAGCTTTCTAGTACTAATAGTCTCTAAGCTAAGCCGTGGACAGACGGACATGGCGAAACTATAAGGGTTCCTTGTCGGACTACGGAACCCTAAAAACTGAAATACATGAAAAATTCCATCAATTCAATTCAAATAGAAGTCATTGGGCCAGTATCGTTTTTCGTAGATGTAAAATTATAAAAGTCCCGCGCAGACGTGCTTTTGCTCTCCCACTGTCTGGTTGAGTGGCATCAGTGATTGTATCGATTCTAAGAAATACATTTTATTATTTTAATTACTCAGAAGTGAAACTGATAATTATCAAAAGACAATTGTAATTCACAATTACACATGGGAATCACACATATTGTTATGCAAGTTTGTTTGTGTTAATTCCAGGAAAAAAATGTTTTTCGTAGTTTTCCCGGAACCCAATATTGTAACCCGTTCTGTTGTGGGTTTTCAATAACAATTGAAGAACAATAGATATGAACCTTACGAAATAAGAGGCTATTTAAATAAAATAGGTCTGTAGGTTAAGAAAAACAATTTCTGTTACACGCAGTTTGACTATATTATATAGGTAGAGTTTTATTTTTGGAAAAAATGTTTGGACTAATTTTCCTCAAGAGAAATCTATACTAATAATAGTAAAAAAATCATGTCTGCACATTCAATATTTTCGCGAAATTTTAAATGAAATGGTTATTATTATTGTACTGATACCGAAACCACAAACCACATTTTATTATTTTATGAACACACCTTATGTGTTGACCAGCGTCACTACTGTGATAATGAAAAAAACCGCATCCGTTGAGCGGTTCGCAAGTTAAAACGGAACATACATACAGACAGACAGACGGACAGGCATACAGACAAAAATGGTAAAATTGTAGTTTTGGCCATATGGTACAGTATCAATAACCCATTTCATTTCATTTCACGAAAATATTCAATGTACACACATGACATTTTTAGTTCTTTTTTTATTAGTATAGAATTAGAAATATTTATTTTGAATAGCAATTAATAATAAAAAATAAAATATGGTGTATGTACTTGATATATTTTGGCTCACGGTATGGAGCCGTCATCAGTAGAATAGAAAACAGTATTTACAAAAAAATAAGTAAATAAATCAATAAAAAAGTAAAAGTGACAACCTTTATTTATTTATTTATTTACTTGTCAATACGGTGTTCTATTCGGCTGGTGATAGCCCAATACCGTATAAGTATATGTATAAAAGTTTTTTTTACAGCATAGATTTATACATATACTTATTATCCCCCTAGGGCAGAAAAGAGACACTTGGCAACTTTATTTTTCAAAATAATATCGCCATTGACGAGTATGTTTGAGAAAAACTAATTCCCGTTCAAAAAACAAACAAAAGCAAAACAAACAGGCTCTGTGTAACAAAATGATGGATCACTTAAATAGTAAATGGAGCGAGCTTGAAACGTAACAAAATAGGGTTCCGTGATGGATAGGGTCAAACCTGACCTCAATTGCGAATGGTGTACATAAATAATAGTGGCAACTTAAATAAACACCGCTTTTTGAACCACAATGGCTTCGAATAAACTTGCCGTTTCGTCTAATTTAAACTAAAATGAAACAAGCGGTGACACGGTCGGTTAAACACTGGGCGCGCAATAAAAGGGTCCTTGTTTCATTCCCACTTTTTTGTTTATACCCAATATTTGTTTCCTGAAAACTCTTTGAACGGAAAAGAATATATAACATGCATCCCCAAAAAGTGTATTTGTGCACAGAGTACGGTGACAGGCCCACCAACATCGTATTGCGTTGCGTCGTTGAATAGTGGGTGCACGAGTGTTAACTGCTTCTGCCGCTTAACCCCCTTATTTATTTATTTATTTATTAAGGAGCTCCAACTGTATACTCCGATTTCAAACATATTCTTAGTTCTATACATTTGTCCTGCAGAGTGATACAAATTATAGGAGCACACAGCCCTCACATATAAATCCGGTACAATTTTCAAAAATAATAAACCTTAAATAAACAAAATTATAGACATGCCAAAATATATAAGTAACTACAAAAGCAGCCACAAACAAAGCTTGCATAAACAAATTAAAACTAATGAATTACAAATTGAAAAGTAAAACATTAATTAAGCTTAAAGCCTAATTATTTGATTAAAAAATTTTGATGCAAATTATTGCCGAAGCAATGGTGAAACAATAGATCGCAGTCCTTGAGAGATACACCTCTAGATAGAATATAAGGTGACTTCTTTTTGTAGCCAAATTCATACTGGAGGCTCGGTAAGAGTGTTTGCAAAATACAAAAATATATTTTTATGCCTCTGTATACTTCTTCGAGAACAACCTTGACTCAATTAGTATAG
The DNA here is from genome assembly GCA_910592155.1 of Ypsolopha scabrella. Lineage (NCBI taxonomy): Eukaryota > Metazoa > Arthropoda > Insecta > Lepidoptera > Ypsolophidae > Ypsolopha > Ypsolopha scabrella. The sequence continues at coordinate 4,038,811 of OU342972.1, read as the reverse complement.
CCCCAGTCTAAATTTTATTCTGCGTATTTCACAGAAAGGGTCCCGAGCACTTACCGAGTCCTCAGTATGAATTTGGCTATTATATGTATAAACGAATTATTTAGATTAAAATATCCATCTGCAAATAGGTTTATTTATTTATTACTAGCTTTTGCCCGCGGCTCCGCCCGCGTTTTATTTGGTTTAATGACATGCTTTTTCTGGGATAAAGTTAGGGTATAAGCTATATCCATTCTAAATTTCATCCACATCCGTCCAGCCGTTTCAGCGTAAAAGAGTAACAAACATACATACACACACACACACACAAACTTTCGCATTTATAATATGTGATTAGTGTGATTCTTTATTTTGGAATATCTAAAACAATATACCTCTACAAGTTGAGTAACAATCACAAACAATACAGCCAAAGGTGATAAAGGGTGATTTTCACCAATAACAATAGATTTCTACCAAGCAACAAACTATCAAGCTTTTGTTAAAGATGAAAATGCACAAAAAATATACATAAAAATTAAGAAAATAAGCAAAAAACAATGTAAGTAATAACCATAAATATTCATAACAAAGTTAAAAAGGGATTTAGCGTAAAGTCCGTATGGCACATTCCGTGTTTGTAGAAAACGACGCGTCATTTCCTGCCCCAAAATGGGGTAATGGCTTCAAACGGGTTAAATTGTAAATAGAGTGTAGCTAAAACGTAACAAATGGGGTATTCTAAGATTGATCATCTAGACTAGAGTGACCCCAAGCAGAGTTCAATAAGCTGTTTTAAGGGCTTTTTAGGATATATTGACTTAGTTGAGTTTATTCATCATATTGGCATGTATAAGCAACTAGTTTTTGCCCGCGGCTTCGCCCGCGTTATTTTAGTTTTTGGGTAGGTTACATTTTACTTTAGGCCTTTCGATATACGATTACCTACTTGTATTTTACAAAGAAAGGCCTAAACTATGATATAAATACAATTTCATTGGCGTTATATTAGGTTTTAGACAATAAAGCTTACACTAAAATAAACATCGTAAGAAATTTGATATAAAACGGCCATCATATTCAAAATACATCCTCCTAAATCCATAATAATAAATAAAAACACCCCAAAATCGCAAGTTTTCTGAGCGGCAAGTGTAAAATGAAAAAAAGGGGCAGGACAGATTTCTCTTGATAACCTCGCCTTAATAATCAAATTATTCTATAATCTACCTTAAAAATAATAATATTTAATGCCAATGAATGTAACATTATTTGTTATCAATAAATAAATCTAATCTAATCTAATCTAATATTTTTAAAACCAATATTTTTATGATACGTGACTTTGACTTCTGGTTCTCATAAAAATTATCTGATCCTGCATGTGTTCCTAGGGACAACCCGTCCCCAGGGAACAAACTATAGTTGAACTGAAGAGTCAAACCATTACTATTGTAAAGAATTTTCCAAATAAGTTTAGTAGTTATTAAGGGGCTATGTAAAAATATATGGATGTTATCTTTCTGTGTATTTCATAAAGTACACAGAAAATTGTTATAATTTTTTGGTAAGTGCATATAATAGCACTAGACTATATAATGTAGGGCTTTGTTTTTGGAAAACGCGTTTGGATAAATTTTCCTCGTTAGAAATTATGATTGAAATGAGGTCTTCAAACGTACTTTTTCTCCTCGTTTGACGAATAGGGATCATTTACAGAACTCAAACATATTTTATTAGATGGGTCTTAACAATATCTAGATATTTGATTTCAAAAATTTTGCTAGGTATGTTAGTTTTTTTTATAAAATTAAAAAACATGCTTTTTTCTCTTTTGCGCTGAATCCGCCCCTCTCGCACTGCGCGTTTTTTCGCTTGGAGTGAGAGTGACAGAAAAAAAATTTACATAGCCTCTTAATGATTATGTCCCTAAGGAACTGCCCGTCACCATGTTTTTGCCAAAGTGCTAATAAATACCAATAAAATAAGCCCAAACTCGAAGGGTCTGCTGTTGTCGGTTGAGGAGATCCCGTACCATAGCTTCTAATTACTACCAGTAGAAAAGTAAATTCCAAAAATCTTTAAATGACGATAACTTTTTATTCCGAGCTCCGATTTTAATGAAACAAAGCCTTTATTCTATTGCAAATTAAGTTCTGTACAGCTGTGGAAATTACATGAAAATCCTTTCAGTAGTCTTAGAGATGTGCGTGAACAAACAGACAGAAAAGAATTCGAAAAATCGTTGATTTGTGTTCTACTCTTCTTTAGTCACCCCCTTTCTATTTCTATTACTTTTCTTCAATGTACAGACAGCGGTTTCTACTGTTTTATTGTATGTATTGATTATCAGAATGAGATGAGTAGTTCCGGAGATGGCCTACTACATCTGAACAAACTCACAAACACATCCACTTTGTAATATTGATGTAGAATTGTAGACTAAAGAAACTATTGAACGAGCTGAATTTTCAAGTTACTTTTTTATCTTTATGGTTATTACTTGCAAGATATTAAACTTCACCAAATCAAGCAAAACATTAGGACATTTATCTATTTTTTATGATGACCAAAATAAACCCATGCATCGAACGATGTACCTATGTTTCCCAATAGTCAGTTTCAGTAGGGTCAACGTCCACTGAGAGCGCAACACGCGATCGAGCGCCCTCTGGAACGTTTTTACGAGTATTGCTGCGGTATGGGGCAATACTGGGTTACCGTTTAAAAAAATAGAAATTACTGTCTCTGTTGTGGAAAACGCCTGATTATTTTGAAAATGCATGCGTTTATAAGGTGGCTTTCGATTATATAGCCAAATTCAAATGGAGACTCGGTAATTAGGACCAAGGTTCAAAGATCCCGTTTGAGAAATTCGAAAAATATTTTTGTGCCTCTATGGTCAAGAACAACCTCGACTCAATTAATATATGAATTGTAAATTTTATTTTGCGTATTCCATAGAAAGAATTATTGAATTTTTGGTTCTGACCACTTACTGAGTCTCCAGTATGAATTTGGTAATATAAACGAAAGTCACCTTATATACCTATAATTATGTATGTCACTGGATGATTGTCTAAGTAGAAAAATAACAAAAACCTAGAAAGACTTGCCAAAAAAAGAACGTTAGGTTTCTATTACATAGTTCATAAACAACATTTTTTTTTGTTTGACCACCTCTGTGGCCGAGTGATAGGGCGCTCGAATGCTAACTCAGAGGTCGTGGGTTCGATATCCGCGGTGCACATTAATTTGTGATCGTTCTGCGTGCTTCGTTAGTATACTTGTGCCCGAAATATTCATTTTATGGTGAAGCAAGTGTGTAATTTTCAATTTTAAATAGACCAAACTTTCTTGAACCAAATCCTTTTTTCTAACATATGTATTAAAATCCCGACAGAAAATGTTCTTGAAGTTTCAAGGAGCCAGAATATTTGGTCTTATTGAAACCGCATTTTTTAAAATACCTTTCTCGTATTTGATGCCGACTGCACGCCTGTCCGAAACCTAAAATGCCTGCAAATGGGGAAAATGTCCGTCAAATGGCAACCCGTTGGCAATACCGAGTGAGACTCTTCGGGGGAATGGGAAGTGATTCCGAGTTTCCGACGTCGAATTTGCATATGAAACCCGATATGTATTGAAACGTTTAATGTTTGTATCATGTTGTGTCTTACCATCACTAAAATTAATGAACTTCCTACTGGTTTGTCTATTTTTTTTGTTACTTTATATAACACGTTATGGATTTAGGTATTTATAGCTTGCTTATGCAGTCATTGTATGGATAAGCAAATTCCAACTTCATAACCAAATAAGGCGAGGTGCTACCCCGATTAGCGTTAAACTCGTTAACTAAACATTTATGACGTCAAATGTACATGAAGCAACGGACAGTTAACCGATGTCGATTTTCCATGTACCGGGCGGCACCGCACCGGCGGCGGCATGGCGACGGTATAGCTAAAACAGACACAAAGAGGATGAAATGCCGCCTCGATTGCCGGCTACTAGAAAAACCCGCGCATATAAGGTGACTTTCGTTTATATGGCCAAATTCATACTGGAGACTCAGTAAGTAGTGAAGAACAAGGTTCAATGATCCTGTTTGCGAAATATGAAAATACTAGCTTTTGCCCGCGGCTCCGCCCGCGTGTTATTTGGTTTAACGACATGCTTTTTTCCGAGATAAAAAGTAGCCTATGTGTTAAGTTAGGGTATAAGCTATATCCATTCTAAATTTCATCCAAATCCGTCCAGCCGTTTCAGCGTGAAAGAGTAACAAACATACACACATACACACACACAAACTTTCGCATTTATAATATTGCAGTGTGATTCTGTTGTGCCTCTATACTTGTTCAAAAACAACCTCGACACAATTAGTACCTATAGGATGTCTAAATTTTATTTTGCGTTTTTCAGAGAAAGGATCATTGGAACCTTGGTCCTGATCACTTACCCAGTCTGCAGTATGAATTTGGCTACATAAACGAAAGTTAACTTATATAATATCAAACTATTTTGCCTCCATTTTAGCCGTGCCGTCGCCGTCGCCATACCGGTGCCGCACCGGCTAATGGAAAAATGCCCTATTTGAAAAAAAAAAGAGATTTAATTTGGTATAAATTACCACCAAGATGGATATATAATATAATATGTTAATAACAAATGAATATGATGAATAAATTAATAGAAACCATACCAATGCTTACAATGAATAATTCTGTACCAAGAAACTAGAAAAATGTGGCTTTAACTTTTTATTTTTAGTATGAAAACCTTCTTCGTGACAGAAATTGATAAGTTGGTAAAAATGCAAATTTCGTTAAGAAGGTCGCCTTTCTAACTTTCGTTTGATAACGAAATTATCATATTTTTTATTTTATATTACTCGTGAAATAACGTGGTAGATAGGTATTGGTTTTATGTAAATCTAGTAGGTTAACTTACCTATACTTACCGACCGACATAGATCAAAGTTATCAAATTAATAATCTATACTAACGTCTTGTCTGTAGATTGAATATCTTCGCTAAATTTTAAATTAATAAGTTATCAGTATTTTACTCAGGCCAAAATAGGCTTGTGCTTACTCGGTCACTGCGCGGTTCGATCCAATCTCGTACATTCATCAAAACGTACTAGTTCGTTCATTTAGTACTATTAGTGCTTGACTCGTTCGAGCGATACTCTGTGTTTTTAGTTCGATTTATTATTTTTAACGCGAATTACCAATGATAGGTATATCATTATTTTATTGAATTATGTTGAATATAGTATAATATATAAAAGATGACACTAAAGTTTTTATTTAGAGTCAACATTTTAATGTTTCATGAGCGATTTTAATATAGCATGATTTGACTGATGAGCTTGTTTAGAGACAACTAATAACGTTCTTCATTGACTAACATAACTGACCTTTTTAGCAGAATTTAATCTTTTATGTTACTGAAATAAGGTACATAATTTCCTAACAAGATCAGGATCGTCGTTGTGGAGTCACTGGCTCTTTCATTTCGTTCGTCGGGTATCCTTCGCTTCGTCTCGTTCTGTCGGATTGAAATGTACTAAAAGACCGAATATAAAGATCCGAACTGAATAGTTCTTTCTCTTTCACTTTAGGGAATGATGTCTTATTAGTACTCTAGTACTGTACTACACAAGCCTAGGCCAAAACCACAATTTTACAAATTATTGTCTGTCTGTCTGTCTCCATGTATATTCCGTTTTAACTCAAGAACAACTCAACAGATCTGGATGCGGTGTTTTTTTATTATCATCGTAGTGACCTTGGTCAACACATACGCTAAGGGTTGTTTGTTCATAAAATAACTCCCAAACCGAAAACGAGGCAAATATTGACTAAACAGGAAAGGCTAGTTCAACATAAAATATCAAGTCAACTATCTAAACTTATTTTATTCGTTTTAATTAACGATATTTTTAACGCTGGTTTTAGTGCTTGTTCGGTGGTAACGGAGGATCTCGGTGCAAAATGGACATAACAATATTGTTTTCCTTACTTTTTAATAAAAAGTATGCAATAAATGTGCTTTATAGCAATTCGCGCAAACTGCTTGTTAATAGTTAGGTGAAAATTATTAAATATTATACGTTACATTCTGGCTGCATTACATTACAAATTTAAACACGCTTTTAAGTTTGTTAATGTAATGCAATCAAAATGTAATACATTAAAGTACGTAATTTTTTTGTGAAGACTTTATTATTAATAAACTATTTCCGCAAGTTGCTTTAAAACACATTTATTGCACTTTTTATTCAAAGGCAAAGAAAACAATGTTATGATGTGCATTTTGTACCGAGGTAAACCCCCCCCCCCCAAATCATTCACGTCTCGAAAATTAAACTTGAAAAATTTAAAACTTAACGGTTTACGAACATTTCAAACAAATTATTATACCAACGTCTTAGTCAAAAATATTAAAAATTACATTCTAAAAAGTAATTCAATCAAACGGTGCAAAACAAATTTGAAAGGCCCGTGAAATATTCAAAAGCATCCGCATGTAAGATTTTTCATTTTATCAAAAATGTTCTTTATTTCCTTGACCTGTTTTACTGTTAAAGTTGGCCTCTTTAACTGTACTTGAGCCAAGATGATCCCCCCCCAAATCTTGAGCTGAGACCGCGCCTGTAGTTACTTTTCAAAATGTACGTTGTCTTTTGATTATTAATTGCCGTTATAATTTGTGGTACCACGTACGTACGTATCTATATTTAAATTTTAAGACTAGATCAATGTAAGTATAGACGGATACACACACTGAAGCCAAAACAAATGATTGACAAGATAACAAAATTACAGCAAGATCTACCGATAAACAATATGTACAAAAAGGCCTTCCGTTACAAAATGTAAATTAATATGCAGCAATTATATCCCTTGAAGTAAAATTCGAATGCTATAGATATCGGGTGTAAATATAAGGTGACTTTAATTTATGCAGCCAAATTCTTACTGAAGACTCGGTAAGTGTTCGATTTACCTTTTTATGAAATTCGTAAATTATTCTTTTCGTGTTCCTTACACACACAAGCGCAGCCCCGAGTCCATTACTATGGGACATCAAGATTTTATTTTGTGATATTAGCAAAAAGTGTTATCGATCCTTGTTTGATCACTTACCAAGCTAAGTATGAGTTTGGCTGTATAAATAAAAGTCACCTTATATAGTCATTCAATCTAGATATAAGTAATAGTAGTCGTCTAAACGAACAACCTTTACTATGGAGCTAACACCAAATAATTTGGCCAAGTGCGAGTCGGACTCGCGCACGAAGGGTTCCGTACCACCACACAATACGGATGCGGAACCCTAAAACATTATGATAAATAACAACAATATGTATACATGCCAATCAAGGCTACGAAAAACGTACGGAACCTTACATTTTATTATTTTTTGTTTTACTTTAGAGTAGGGTAATCAATAGAGAGAAAAGAAAAGCGGTTTTAAAACAATGTGACTGGTTATTATTCCAAAAAAAGCTCAAGTTGTTTTGGTTTCTCTTATGTAAGCACAAAGAATTATTTCTTATGACCATTAGAGAAGGAATGTAACCTTAGTCAGACTCAATCATAATGTATAATCTAATATTATTGTATGGAACAATAAATAGTTATTGTTCTTGTTTATTGAAAGGCAAATTGCGCGAAGTAAGATAAGACATCTGTTTAATACAGGAAATTGTATGAATTCTCTTTGAATCATTATTAACCTAAATGGCGTGTACATTTATTTTTTAACAATGGTGTTTCGGCTTGCTTTTAAGGCTGCATATAAGGTCAGATTGAGCACCTCATTTTGCATCAGTCAGAACTGAACTCTACGACGTTTTCTTTTAGTTTAAAGTAGCGCGCTCTCAGCCGTGGCTGTTACGACCACCAAGAAACACGCGCCCACAACAATATGCGTTTTTATTTAATAACTCTGCTTCTAGATGAAATTTTTAAAATATACTAAGATGAGCTGACGGTGTCATTTGTTAACTTATTTTTATTACAAATTTCAAGGCTGTATGATTTAAGGAAGGCCCTTTAACACTTGAAAAACAAGAAACTTCGTAATATTTTCTATCGAGCGAACTTACAGATTTTGCGTTTTTTCTAAGATGAATCTATCAGCCCTATAGCCTGCTGTCTATATTATTTCTACTATACAGATTGACCAAGATACACAATATGATATGCTCATTTGAAAATGTGCATCCAGCCTTACGGACCCTTAATATACGGAAAAACGTTGGAGAGCTGGGACGAAGAGCTTCCCAGCAAGTACCTATTTATTTATTCTTACACAAATCTTGGTTATATATTTTATAAATAATATAATCTTTTTCAGCCCAATCGGCGTGAAAGAGCAACAAACATCCATCCATCCATACATCCAAACTTTCGCATTTATAATATTAGTGGGATTAGCGGGATAGGAAGTGGGGTATGATAGAAATAAATTTATATTTTAAATACTTGTAATAACAGATCTTTCAGGTCTAGTACAGGGCCCTTACAACTTGTTGTCTTATTGTAAACTATGTTTTGATTGAACAATAAAGCTATTTTTGTTTTTACTTGGCTATTTATCCATCCCAAGGAGATAACAATTTCTATAATGCACATTTATTTAATACTTTTTATTCAAAAATAAGAAAAACAATTATAAGTTGTGCGTTTGGGAACAAAACACGGAGCAGCCACCTCAAATGATTTCTCTTCCATTTTATTAGCCGCACAAGGGATTTTCAGTTGGGAGCAATTGAGTAATCAAAAAGCTCTTAGATATGAATTTATTATGAAAAAATACGGTGTAATTTTCCTCAAACGGCTGTAATTTTTTCATTTGACTTCTTTCATACACATGAATAAGCAAAAATTACGTAATGAAGTATGAAATGGGTATAATACATAGGTTACAAAGTGGTAAAGTAAACATATGATAGTCTATCTCCCCTAGAACACGTAAAGTGGGGACGAATTCTATTTTTCAAGTTTATCCCATAGTGAGGTGTGTCGTTGGATAGGTCGTTCAAAAATATTGCGGGTGTATGAATACCATTTTTCGATTCAGGGATCCGTTTGGGAAATATTAAGCTTTAAAGTGCAGGGCTTTGTTAGACTCGAATGTCTCCCCTGCCAGCTAAACTGTTGCTTTTGGATATGTGAAAACATTCACTAAAAATCTTTTACAGCTAAGAATAGAATATAGAATAAAAATATGTTTATTCATAAATATTGTGCAAAATACAATGCAAAATATATACACAAGCACAATATTCGTAACAACTTATACAAAAACACAATTAAAAATATATCATAGAAACAAACAAAAAAAGAAAAACATAAAAAAATCACTTATCTAAGTACAATGTCTAGCACTGCAAAAATTAAATGACCCTGGCTCAGAAAATGCTGTGGATAAAATCTACAACGCTGGTTTTCTGCCAGCACCGTGGTACTTTATATAGTACCTATAAATATGTATATTATATAACAAAAAGGTCGGTGTTGATTAAATTGTACAATAATTTTGATCGATAATGAAAAAAATATAAATATACAGGAATATTAAAAAGTATAAAGCTTATTGGTGAAAACATATACTATAAGAAACGTATTTTTCAACAAAGAAACTTAAGGGAGGGCGCCACTAAATCTGACGTAAAGGGAGAATGCAAGCGCACGATCATCCTATCCTATCCTATCCTACTTCCTACTATCCTACTTCCTACTAATCCTACTATCCTACTTCCTACTATCCTACTTCCTACTAATCCTACTATCCTACTTCCTACTAATATTATATGTAAATGCGAAAGTTTGTGCGTGTGTGTGTGTATGTTTGTTACTCTTTCACGCTGAAACGGCTGGACATAGCTTATACCCCAACTTAACACATAGGTTACTTTTATCCCGGAAAAAAGCATGTCGTTAAACCGAATAACACGCGGGCGGAGCCGCGGGCAAAAGCTAGTAATTTATAAAACTACCGACAATTAGAAGGTAAACAATTTTGTTAGTGCTGGGATCTTTGGATAGAAATAAGTAAACAAGTTATCAGTAAATAAGTAACAAGTAAGTCTTTAAGTAAACAAGGTTTGGAAGTAAACAAGTAATAGTCGACCAAGTTAATTTTACAGTTCGGTTTCATATATTTTATAAGGTTTGTGATTTTTATTCGAATCAATTAAGTCTGTTACCTTATTTGAATGGTACGGAACCCTCGGGGCGGAGACGTACTCGCACTTGACCGGTTTTTTTTTATTAGCACGGTACGTTTATTGAGAAAGTTGTTCAATATGATGAGTTAGTATGGTTTTATTTAAAGATACTTGTCTATTTACACCGGTATATGTGCTGAAATTATGGACCCTTTCTCCATAGAGGTGGTATTCGTATCTTTGAAATTGAAAATTGTTAAATACTTCAGTGGCAGTGGCGGATCCGGGGGGCTAGGGGATTAAAATTAAACCCCCCAAAATATACCTACGTTGGTCCAAACTCACAAATTTCTTTTATACAACATAATATATTATGTAAATTTTCTACTTATGTTGTACGAGTACTACAGTCTAAAATGTACATATGTTTTTATAATTATATATTTTTATATATTTCCAAAAACACTTTATAATAACCAGATATATTTCGACAAAATTGTCGGTATCAGTGGAATAAAAATAAAAATAAATTATAATACTATGTGACAAAATGTTCAAATGAATTTGATGCCTACAATTTTGTCGAAATATATCTGGTTATTATAAGGTGTTTTTGTAAATATATAAAAATATATAATTATAAAAATGAAAAACTAAATAAGTTAATAAAAATATATATTATTTAAATGTACATAAGGTAATTTCTATGATTTCTGAAAAAGCTCAATGAAACCTACCCTCAGCCCCCACAAAATATGTTTCTGGATCCGCAACTGTTCGCTGGTTTGAGCATATGGAGAGAATTAAGTGAAAGAAGAGTGACGAAATGTATGGTGCACAAGTGGAAGATAATGCTGGACCGGGGCCGCCCATGCCGATCAGACTGAAGAAGAGGAAAGTCAAAAGCACCCAAAATAGAAGAGCTTGTATGATGTAGATTGATGGATGTGGAAGAGGCAAAAGAGGTGTGTCAGGATAGTAGCAGATGAATTCCGTAGTCTCTGCCTACCCCTATGCGAGACAGGTGTGAATATATGTATGTTGTACAAATCTTGGTCAAATGCAAACAGTAACATATAATCGACAGAATGCTTTCAGTCTTGACGCAACAGTGCTATTCAATATGCATGAAGCGACTCGGCGAGTCTCGTTATTTGGAAACTACTCGTGATACCTACTTGGTACTTTGACTATTGAGTCTTGTAGTATATTCTATTTTTTCTTTCCTTGTTTACTTTTGATTCTTTTTTTTAATATAATTAACTTTTACAGCCATTTGGCTGTACTGTTTGTGCTGATATTTTTATTTGTCGTGCATTAATTTTATTTGTTTTTAAATTGTTATATGGAAACTGTTTTTGGTTAAATTATTAGCTATAATATTCTATTTATGTATGAAAGAAATGTATAGGTGGTAGAGCTGATGCCAGGCTCGACTGTGGAGGTACCACCATCTTACTCGCAAATCCTCCCGAAGTTATTCGGGGGAGAGTAAGAGAACAGCTCTCAGGCAAAACCAGGCGGCCCACCATTGCCTGGGACCGATGGATGGCGGTATATCCATCCCCAATTGCCGGGCCTTATATTAAACAGACTAGTCACGGGCAGCGGCGTCACTGGTGCAAGGGTTTCGGCATCGCGCTCACCAACCCGCCTGCCCAGCGTGTGTGAGTATGGGCATTTCTTCCAGGAGGATCGCCAAGAGTGGTGAAATCCTGGAAAGGCCTATGTCCAGCAGTGGACGAAAAAGTCTGATGGATGGATGGATGGATGTAAGAAATGATAACTGTTTGGTTTCCCAATAAGGAAAATGAAATGAAATGGCTGGAGCAGGGACGTGTACAGATGAGCGAGTTTTGTGTGTGTGGCAGGTCCTAGATGTTGAGGCCATTTTTAACATAAATTAAAAAACAAATAAACTAAATATAAAAAAGAAAATACAATTTAAAAAAATATCATCTTACTTGAATAAAATAAAATAATTAATTTACTAGCATAAATAAAAATATATATATAAATAGTAAATGTAATAAAAAACGTAAAATAAATAAATTTATGCCTAACTCCGCCCTTTCGATTGGTCTTGTTTGCGGTTGGCATGTAGTCAACAATTTTTTTATACTATAGTACGTGTTTTTCTACTTGACCCAAAATTACCAGTCGCTAGGACCTATTGTCTCAACAACAATGTATAGGTATCGTATGTCTTTAGCACTGGTTTGGCTTAGGTATCTGACACACTTCAGTCTAGCAATAGAGGTGATTTTGAAGAGCCTTTATATCTTGAGCCTGGTTTTGGTTGTTCAAGTATACGCTCACCTTAGTTTCAAATTAGTTCAGAATGTCAGCTCACGCGTGTTTTAATGGGTAGTTTATTAAATTATAATTTTATTCTACGTAATTATTCCTTGTTAATATTATCACTTCTGCCAAGAAAATCATACAACACTACATGTCGGACTACCTTCTTAATAAATTAGCAAACAAAACCCACCATACTATTTATACAAGTAATATGTACCTCGAAACTACATCAATTATTATCGTCAAAATATAACGTGATTTTCGTTTATACATCAACATTTATAATGGACTCTCGGTAAGTGGTCAGGACAAAGATCCTGCTTGCGAAGTACGAAAAATATTTTTAGTGCAAGAACAAGGAGTTAACATTTTATCTCGCGTATTTCACAGAAGGGGTCATTGAACTTTAGTCCTGACCACTTACCGAGTCTTCAGCATGAATTTGGCTATATAAGCGAAATCCATCTTACATTTGTTCACTTCATTATATAATATGACGAGCCGAATTCCAGTTAATTAGATTAACTCGAGTATGGAACCACTTTAGTTGTTAGACACGCTTCGTCGTCGACACTGTTTAACATTTTATCTCGCGTATTTCACAGAAGGGGTCATTGAACTTTAGTCCTGACCACTTACCGAGTCTTCAGCATGAATTTGGCTATATAAGCGAAATCCATCTTACATTTGTTCACTTCATTATATAATATGACGAGCCGAATTCCAGTTAATTAGATTAACTCGAGTATGGAACCACTTTAGTTGTTAGACACGCTTCGTCGTCGACACTGTATCACAGTATAGTAACATATACTATGACTGTATTGACCTGATTGTATCATATGATTCGTTATACTGGTAAAAAGATCCCTCTTAATTATCAGGAAGTTCAGTGTTGGGATTTTCGGTACTTGGTGGAATTCATCAGACGTTTGTGATGAAAAACACTTGTACTTTTCCACAAATGAAATTTAAAATTACACTACCCAACCGGTTTCACAATGTAAGCATCACCAGGAGCTATTAAATTAATAAAGTAAATACATATTTTTAACAATGTTCGTATTGCTAGATGTCCGTGCAATAAAACATATAAATAACACGGATTTTTTTGCTGGAAATGCAATTAGAAGTTAAGCTTTACAAAAAAAAACATGAAAAAATCTAAATGTCACTTTGAAAAATCACGACGCCAGGGCAGGCAGCCACATCCTACCCTAGAGTACATGATTTCATACACTTATATTTTTAAATTGATTTAAAAAAAAATTATGTTATTTTTATCGACAAACTTGACCTTCTCATTGCTATTCCAGCAAAATGATCTATGCACGCCACCGCCTGATGTGGCTTACATAGTGAAACCGGTTTCGTAGTGTAATATTTGTGGCAAAGGACAAGTGTTTTTCATCACAACAATCTCTTAATTATCAGTTTCGCTAAATCAATAGTAAGACAATAGATTGCCGTCGTGGACGGCTATTCTGGCATAATTGTTCACTCGCAATATCAGTCATTCTACTGCTCTCCAACAATGTTCTCACCTCTTTTTCTTTGACAACTATTTATTCACCCTCATACATAAACGCCGCTTTGACAGATGAAACAAACGTTTCCACTCGTGCTGAAACAAAAACAAAACCTTGATCAAACTTGATGATGGAAAACAGCAAAACTGAATAATGGTTTCAAAATCTTATTCTAATTCTTAGAATTAAAAACCGGCCATGCAATGTAGGGTTCCGTAGTTGCCCGGTACATATAAGTTGGTCTAGTAATACAGACCGCGCTAAACTTCTGGTCCCATACATTAGAGGGGGCCAAAAGTTTGGCGCGACCTGTACTCGTAAACCTGTAAAGCCTACTGAGCTGTGATATTATCATTATATATACTACTTCTCTGAATTTTAATCACATTTCTATAAGCAACCGTTTAGCCGGCAGGGGGGGGACGCTCCACACTAACTAAAATTTTCACTTTAAAGCTTAATATTTCGCCAACGGATCCCTAAATCGAAAAGTGGTTCTCACACACCCACAATGTTTTTGAACGGCCTATCCAACGATACCCTACACTATGGGATAGACGAGAAAAAAAAATCATCCCCAGTTTACGTGCATGAAAGGTACCCTTAAAAAATTTTTTTTTAAAGATTTTATTTTACCATTTTGTCGGCGTGAGTATTATATCCATACCAAATTACAGCTTTCTAGTACTAATAGACAGACGGACATGGCTAAACTATAGGGTTCCTTCTCGGACTCCGGAACCCTAAAAATGAACAAATAGGAAGCAAAAAAATTATTATAATTAATTATTTAAATAGCTAGACAAGAATGAGCTAAACAGAGCAAAACTATATATAATATCTGACATGGGATCCAATTAAATATAATGAATGTGGGTAAGCAGCAGATCATTCATGGTTTTCAGGGATCCGTGCTCGAATTGCAGAAACCCTCCTTGCTGGTGTGTCTAAAAGTGAAAAGTTCAATTGTCCTTACGGATTTTATGATAATAAAACTAAAGTAAAAGCGATATGTGAACACGGATTTAATTGTTATCAATTATCATTGTTTCGGGTGCGTTCTTGTTAAATATATTTAAAAAAAGTAATTTTAGTGAATACTACGCTAAACCTTAGGAGAGTACCTTAAGTTAATTAACAGCTGCTAGGTATTTTATTTAAGTATTTAATTGTGCTTTCGCAGCTTGATTCCCCCCAAACAACGGAGAGTCGTGTGAGAGATGAGACGCTCTCCAACAGTAAAAGTCGCCTTAATGAAGTAAATAATTCAGAACCCTCTTCTTCTAAACACGTTCGCTCTAAACCGGTTTCAAATTCACGATTTGAATAAACGAAAGTGCGAACATGGTTTCAACTCTCAGGCCGTTGGTGAGCAACTAAACTGTCTCTGCGCAACTGAGAAAAAGGTAAATACCATAGAGACAAAAGGCACTAGTGCTACAAGGCCACATAAAAACGGCAATATCAAAGTTTCATTAAAATTATGGTTTTGAACGTCACACACAACCCTGAACGTTCAGTCAAAATAACGATTTTGTTTTTTGAGAAAACTATCATAGCATGAAATTTTTGTACATATATGTAATTTATTTATGTATCAATATCTTAAATATCTACCTAGCTACCTATCTATGATTTCATTTTGCTCGTTGTATTTTCCCGTTTTGTAGAGGTGTAGAAAGTGATCACAGTTTTATACCTGTTTCTGTCCAGACGTACCTTTTTCGCTTTTTCCATATTGATCAATCGAATCAAACAAGCTCTTCTGTCTCGAGTGCTTTGTTTGTTTTGTTTATCTATTAAGTCACCAATTTGCTCGACAGACGTTCTTTCACGGGGGCGGCTCTGTCGAGCTTTACCTTCCACTTGTACATCATAAAGAAGTATTTCTTATGTCATTCTTCTTTCATCCAAACGGCCAAACATAATATTGCAAAAATTATTTATTTATTCTTATACTTATAAATTTATTCGCTTTTTATAATTTTTTGGTTCAGGTAGTGTTCCAAAGTTCTATTCTTTTCTAAATATATTTTGTTAGGAAGAATTTCTCGTTGTCACTACGGACTATAAATATTTATTAGTAAAATAGCAGTTTCGGAACGGTTTATCGCGAGTACATAAGCACGGTCTGATCTGGGCTCACCCTCACTCAAAATTTGTTAAACTGATACAAAAACTGCTTTCCAAAATGGCGGATTATGTATCTCTAGGTACTCATAATGTATCTGGTACTAACTCTTTGTACAAGCTTCGCATTTAAAATGGTTCCCAAGAGTATGGAAATTCGTTTGAGTTGGGTCTGCATTATTCAAGTAGAAAATATGTTTACAATACGTAGACATTTTCTCTTGTTCATTAATCGATAATTTTAATGTATAAGAGTGGCCTTTTATTGTAATAAATACCACTTTCACAACCGAATCCCTCTTTTTAGGGTTCCGTACCCGAAGGGCAACTCCGTCGCTCTGCCTGCTGTCTGTCCGTCCGGGTATGTCACTCACGGGTCTCTAGCTTGCAGGGGAATGAGTTGAAGACCTGAAATTTGGATATGTTATGTAGAATATTGACCCAAAACTAAATATTAAATTAAATTATTCAAAGGGTACCATAAGGTACCATACAAGAAAAAGGAGCCGAAAAAATTTTTTATCTGACATCTGGTGAGGACAAATTATTTTTTTAACTTTTTATCTCCCAAAAAAGGAAATGGGGGGGGGGCATGAAAGTTGCCAGTTTTAGACAATTTAGAACAGTTTTTGTAATTGTTATTCAAATTGATTGAGTAAGATATTTTTTTTCTCGTGACATAATTCCTGCAGTCTTTTATTTTTTATGCCTTTGCTTAAGTAAGTACAAGAAAATTGTATAGAACAAGATTTTGTACCAAAAATTATTGAAAAAGAAATGCAAAATAGAAAAAGAATACATGTTTGCTAATTTTCTTGCCCTTCTTCTTAGCAAGACTAATGAAATGGGCGGAGGGTTAGGCATTATTTTTATTTATGGTTTATTTAGTTTATTTATCAATTTATTTGTTAATTGCATTATTTATATATTTACAATATTAATATCGTAAAACACAAAAAAATATATATATTTACAATTTTCGATATATTTCGGCCCATGGTGTGGGGCCGTCATCGGTCGAATAAAGGTATTTACATATTGATAAATAAAAAAAGTAAAAAAAATAAAAAAGTGAAAGTGGCAACTGTTAAAAATAAGCAATTATTTACCCATATATAATATTTTTATATCTATATTTCTCTATTTTATGCAGGTTTATCATTTTATTACATTTTAGTAGCCCAACCTAAATATTTTTTGTATGTATTTCCCGTATTTTTTTTTTCATATTCTATTGTTTTTGTAAATTAACTTTGACCTGTAGAAAGCATACTTTACGTATCTATTTTACAAAATAAATATTTTGATTTAGATTTTGAATTATTTAAGTATAATTTATTTGAATGGCGCGGAATCATCAGGAATACTCGCATTTGACCAATTTTATTTTATTAAGGAGTATCTACTCAGGTAAATTCCAAGAAATATTCTTATTTGTTTATTTACCACAAAAAACTGAGCACCAATTTAGATTGCACATACGACGGTGTATTTCTTACAGCGAAAACTTGAACTGAAATAAAAAGTGTCATTAGTGTTTTCTCGTTAGCTCATCTCATCACTGTGAGACAATAGTGATGCGCCAGCAAAGAAAGTGATAGTGACAGAAAGTGAACTGTCAGTGCTATGTGAATTGTGAACTAGTGTTGTGTTTGTGAAGAAACTGAATAAAGTCAACATGGGCCTGCACAGAGGTGAAAGTAAGTGTAAACAACCAGACATGCATTTCTTGCGCAGTAAAATCGAACCTTTTGATGAATTTAGTATGTAATACCATTTCAAGAAATCTAAAACACATAATCAAATGTAGTAAATATACCTAACATAATATTATCTGTTTTAAAGGGCATTACTCTTTTGCTAGGTGTGTTTTCTTTCTGAGATAGCTTTATGTACCTGATTGACACGAAGATAGTTGATATTTTTAAATAACCATGGTTTGTACTTGTGAAATGTTTCTTCCTTGTATATTTACTTTATCTACAGTAAGTTTATTATATCTTTATGCAAAGCATACATATATGCATAACAATAAACTCGTTAAACAATAAGAAAAAAATAATATTTATTTAAAGTTATGTAAGTAGGTAAAGCAAGAAGACGTTTCTACAATCATAGTATAGGAGGCACTGAATAAAAATAGCACGTCATTTCGTTATGAAAGTTTTGTGCTTTTCTGTTATTTAGATCTAGTTTCAGTCTGGTGATGTTGTTAACGGTCTGTCATTTTAAATGCAGTATATTTGGGGAGTAAACAAAAATATATAAAAGAATCAACATCGTCATTTAGGTCCCCCTGGCTGGCATAGCTTAAACAACATAGTGATTTTATAAAATCTATGCTATGAACTATCAGCGATAATTCCTTTGTCATTATCACTTATTTACCGGCCTTGCTTTTTGGATACGGACTTAGATAACGGAGAAGCATAACATCTTATAACAAAACTAGACATCTTTGCCCCGTTTTCGGCTTGGGTGTTATTTTATGAATGAACTACGATGCTGAAAAAAAAGCCCTCCAAATCCGTTGAGTGGTTCTCACGGTAAAACAGGACATACATACAGACAGACAGACAAAAACTCAGTAGAGTACTAATAACCCATTTCATTTAAAATTTCGCAAGTATTCAATGTACAGGAAAGATATTTTTACTACTTTGTTACTAGTATAGATAGATGACGTGATTTTTAGGGTTCCGTGGTACCTGAAAGGTAAAAGGAACCTTTATGGTGAGACTCCGTTGTCCGTCCGTATGTCACAGCCTCATAACTTTAGCACCGTTAAAGGTAAAGATTTGAAATTTGCTACAAAAATAGCATTCACTTGCTATAAGAAGTAAAAAAAAATAATTTTTAAATTGTTCCAAATATTTCCAATAAAAAGAGAGAAAAGTAAAATAAAATATCCCAAAAATACAAGATGGGTATCAAATTGTATATATCTATTAAAGAGCTGATTATAAAAATATATACTATTGCTATATTTACAGGCACCTTATTTCGAGAAATCTTTGAAAAACCACAAAAATGCATGTCCCCCCTTTTTTCGGAAACTAGTGAACCGAAAAAAATGAAAAATATCACGATTATAGGCCATAACTGGCCAATTACAGGAAAAATATAGCGATTAAAAAAAAGTTGAACACAAATGAATTTTTATTCAGTGCCTCCTAGACCATTATCACCGATCCGTTTGTGAGAAAAATGTCTTGTCATCCAGAGACATTTTGAAGAAATTTTCAAAAAAAAAAAAATGAAAGTACCGCTGACTAAATGTTTCTCCACTTAGAGTGTTCTTACGTAAATGCTTATTCGTATTTTCAAATTATCGAAGTTCGAACAGCACATTTTACTTTGTTAATATAATTCAAGCATCAAATGACTTAACATTAAAACTTTAAGTTACAGCTTTATTTATGAGATAAACCTGCTTGATGATTATGTATTTATTGAAGTTAGTAAAGTTACTTCAAAACTTTTTACATTCTGCTTTGCGGTGTAAATGTTTATCTACGTCTATCTTTTATGCGGGCAAGTGTATTGAAAAGGTGAACTTTAGGTAACATTCATATCATAACAATATTATTCTAGTAACATTATTTTATTAGAATACTAGCTTTTGCCCGCGGCTCCGCCCGCGTGTTATTCGGTTTAACGACATATGCTTTTTTCCGGGATAAAAAGTAACCTATGTGTTAAGTTGGGGTATAAGCTATATCCATTCTAAATTTCATCCAAATCCGTCCAGCCGTTTCAGCGTGAAAGAGTAACAAACACACACACACACCCTCACACACACACGCACAAACTTTCGCATTTATAATATTAGTGTGGAGTGTGATGAGGTAACATAGCCTTGTCCTAATTCACCACAAACGATTAAAGACCGCGCTAATTAGACACCGGATGTATAAATTAACAAATCCTTGTCTTATTTTACCACAAACGATATGGACCGCGCTAATTAGACACCTGATTTTTCAATGATATTGATCTATCCTACAAGAACCATGCATTTTTCCGGAATAAAAAGTAGCCTATATGCTAAGTTAAGTTATAAGCTATATCCATTCTAAATTTCATCCAAATCGGTTCAGCCGTTTTAGCGTGAAAGAGTAACAAACATACACACACACACATGCACAAACTTTCGCATTTATAATATTAGTAGGATAGGATTTTGTGACGAAGCTGCTCAAATTTCTTTAGCCCATAAATTCATGAACCTTAGAGTGTAAGGACGTTAACCTCTGAGTCTATTAATTCTACAAAATGTAGAGTCATTCAGATTAATCACAACACCCCAGCTAGAGTCAATTAGTGTTCCGAGTTCATTCAAGCCAGTGACGCTGTTTTTTGACGTTTCATTTTACCACTACAATTTCGATCGAAGTGGTCTAGAGGTCGCTTCTGCAAGGTCGTTATTTTGATAGCTTTTCGTGGCTCATCAACATTTGGCTCTAAAACAAATTAATGAGTGTTACCCGATGAAACGTCAAAACACTGATAATATCCCGTCACATCTATATTTCGTCCTTAAGTCTGTAAATTTCCTAAATACCTACCTAACTCTGCAATTTAATAATAACAATTAACCATTTATTTATATTTTTGATCTGCTAAATTTACCAAAAAAATATTATTTTTTTTTGCAGGATTTTGAAATAGATTAAAATACTATTTCAGCATTTCCCACAGTATGCGTCGCCGCGACTGGGTCACGAGTAGATTTTTAGTGGGCCGTAAAAAATGGAAAACAAGCACAATCTTCACACTAAAATCACTCGTTTGAGTTCGAAATGACGTGTGAACAATTAAAACATTTAACTTAAAATTTACTAAATATTTATTAATTAAAAAAATACTATTCTTCACTTCTTCTTAAGTCACTACTTATTGCGAGCCCTGTATCTGACTTTTTGTTTTAAGTGAGTCGCGATTCAAGTAAGTTTGGGAACCAATGGTTTGTATGTATACTTGTAACAGATTTCAGATTAACAGATTCCAACAGATGTCATTCGTATTTCTTATGAATATTAAAAAATACTCATTTAATTAACTATAGGCCTAAGCTAAATAGTAGATACCCAATTGATAAATTCACCAAACGAGTCAGGTGAATGTTTTGTGAATTATTCTCATACATCTCTTACATAAATAATTACTAATTAGTGAGAGTATCAATGGAAAGTGTGTTTGTTGACTAAAATATCTTTAGGAGAGTTAATTTTTCTGCCAGACATCAAAAATGTTTAATACCCCTGGATAAATCAGAGTTCAATCTCAAGGTCATCGTAATGGCATAAGGACCAGAGACAATTTTCATACAAAGTGAGTTTTTCAAGCAGAAACGGTTTGTGGCAGGACTTTTTGACGTTAAAACGAATCCTTCTGGAATCCTGGCAGGACAACCGACCGGATTTATCATGATAAGCCTCTGCCGAAGCCAACTGGTTAGTTGCATCTTGGTCTATCTGTTCAGGATGCATCAGGGTTACCAGTGCTCATTTATTTATTTACTAGATTATGCCCGCGGCTTCGCCCGCTTTTATCCAATCTCCGCCCGATTTTCAGCTTGGGCGTTATTTTATGAACAAGCCTATGTATTGACCAAGGTCACAACAATGAAAATAAAAAACCGCATCCAAATCCGTTGAGTGGTTCTTGAGTTAAAACGGAACAAACATACATACAGACAGACAGAAAACAATAAAAAAAAACGTGGATTTCGCCTCAGTACAATCAATACTAATAACCCGTTTCATTTAAAATTTCGCGAAAATATGAAATGTACAGACACGACTTTCTTACTATTTTATTATCTATAGATATAGATATCATTACAAGGGACTCATATCTCAGTCACAGTATAACTGACAACGTGCGTACGTAACTGCGGTGCGACCGCGACTGTCGTATACCGAGTTGAACTGAGTTTTGGGGGGGGTTCGTTTCGGCCCGTTTGTATGGAAATAGAATAATAGTACTTATTTATACTATGTCTCAGTTTACCCTACTCTTTTAATGTCCCCCTATTATTTTCTGAACATTTAATTGACCTGAACCTCTGCCTACGAACCTACTCTTGCTTGCTACCCTTGTATTAAAGCTACGTCAAATAGCGATTATTTTTCAGAACTCAGGTATATTATTCCCTGACCTATCCTTTTTATAGTCTCTGGGTACCCTTTCTTACATCAGCTGTACGTGGTTCGGTAGAAGGCGCCCGTCTGGACTCTGAAGGTCAGCCACGATCGATCTAGCGGGCATGAGAACTTACGTGTTTAATTTGTGCAGTGTACGAAGAATAAGTACGATTTTACTTTGTAGAAAATTTCCAGGGCAGTGGTTTCGAGCAAGTAAGTAAGCTTCGATTCGATCAATTTGACAGATAACTCGATTTTGAAAGGCAATTCCTATTGCTATGAAATAAGAGCTACATTTTTGTTTATCGAAACGATGTCTAGTCGATAGCAAGTTCATACTTGGTATTGGGCTCGTAGCAAGGGGACAAAAAAGTTTATTTTTCACATACAATATACTCACGCCTGTCACCCAAAGGGGTAAGAAGAAACTACATATTTCCATCTGCTACGCTCTTGACACACCTTTTTCACAGTGATAAATCTAGTAACACAGTTCTTCTATTTCGGGTACTTTTGACCTGGCTCTTCTCCAGTATGTGCCCAATTTCTTCCTTCTATGACAGCGCCTTCGAGCTTTAGCTTCAACATCAATTTAGTTACATTAATTCTTTCAGTGTTCCCATTTTTCTATAAAAATATCTTTTCCTTTTAGCAACAAGGCAAAGAAATAATCAGGAGTTAAAATACAAATAAAAAGTTAAAATACAAATAAAAAGTTAAAATACGAGCTTACTACGGGGATTTATGTCGTGAAGATGTATTTTTTTGTATTAACTATTAGTTCTAAGCATATAGTTGTTTTAAGGCGACTCTATTCGCCCGAACTCCCATACTAGCGCAGTTCGCTGATCAAATCCTTATTTATAGGTACTTGCTTATTTTTTTTTTTTTCAACATATCTCATACAATTTCCATGACTTGGACCTAAAACATTTATCACAATCAAATATGTACATACAAAAGTTACAAGCGTATAAAGTCCTGGTTTTTACACATATTTTCATGAATACTTATGTACCGTAATGTCCTAGAAGCGATACAACAAATCAAATAATTTTAGGTTCACAGAATAGTATATTTTATACTATTCAAAAATATTTTTGTTTTATTTCGATTTTTGGGATATTTCTCCTGAAATCATGGGAACCACCAAAACCATTCTCGAGTTTTTTCAAGACATGAATTTTGTCTTGCATTAGGTTGCCTCTCATAGCGTGTTCGGTTAGTTCCGTACGAGCTCGTGAAATGAACGCTCGGGCCAACGAATAACAGTCAGTCAGTGCTCTATAATCCGAAGTTGAATGTAGAATGAAATAGCAAGCACAGCGACCCCGTGCGCGACTGACTTCAAGCCGCCGCCGACTACAGGCCTCTTAAGCAATGCTGTGAAATTCTATTCTTTATTTCGGGAAACAAGGTTTATTTTTTATTATTTTTTAAAATAAATACCTTGCTTGTGCATAAAGGAAAATAGAGATATTTTTACCAACCTTTTAACAAAAGTCGAACGACTGATATTGCGAGGGAAAAATAATGCCAGAATAGGGAATAGGGATGATGACTAGTGGAACATAATAAACATAATATGATTCAGCCAAAGTGGTGTTTTTAGATCCCCAGGTGATTTGAAAAGTGATATTCTACGGATATGCATTGCGTTTTTGATTGAAAACCTATGAGTAGTTCCCTATATTTCCGTAGGTGATATGTGAATTTCTCAACGGTCTCTGTTACTCCATGCGGAACGACTCGCAGTGCGAGGGGAACGTATTCCGGAAAAATAGCAAAATTTAGATATTGTTAAAATCTATCTAATAAAGTATCGTTTAGGTCTGTGTGTCATTCCTGTTTGTCATACTATGAAAAAAAGTGTAGAAGAGGACCTCATTTCAATAATTATTTCTATCGAGCGAAAGTTCTGCAACCGCGTTTCTGTATTCAAGAAAACTAGAAAAAGGTACCCATATTTATACACTAATTTATCAAATTAGTGGCTTCTTCTGAAAAGCAGGTTCAAAAAGTGCCAAATTTAGTGAGGTAGCGCCTTAATAGATTTAGTCACTCTATTTTACATCCCATGTCATTTATCAAACTATAAACAAAAGTCGAATTTGTGATATTGCGAGTGAAAAATGATGCCAGAATAGCCGTCCAGCAGCAGAATCGATTTTCATAAAAGACGGTGCCAGCTTGCTTATTCGACCAACCCAGTTTCCATATTTGTTATGCTGGCTGCAGAAAAATGCAGAAATTGCCTTCACTTCGAAATTACGTCACGAGTCACGATCCGGGTTTTCAATAAAACCGGCGATTATACTGTGCAGCTAATTGTGGATTCTGGGCATCCGCCTTCAAAATATACAGTTTTTAATCCCACAAAATGACTTCTCTTTTGTGCAGTATTTCTTTTGAATGTTTTGTTTTTCTTTAAGCTGTAAGAATTCCTTAAAAGCAAATGCTATTTGTTTTTAGTGGGCTCGTCCTTATAACGTTTAAAAATACCAAGAAATAGAATAGAAATAGATTTATATACAGGTGATTTTTATTTATACAGCTAAGCTCATACTGGACGCTTGGTAAGTGATCAGTAACACGGATCGATAAAACTTTTTGCTAATTTCGCAAAATAAAATCTTGACGTCCCATAGTAATTGACTCGGGGCTGGGCTTGCGTTTTTAAGGAACACGAAAAGAATAATTTAGGAATTTCACAAAAAGGGTCATTGAACCTTGTTACTGAGCACTTACCGAGTCTGCAGTAAGAATTTGGTTGTTTAAATAAAAGTCACCTTATATACTTTGTCGGTTTAGCGAACAGTCGAAGAAACATCGCCGACTCTCGACAGTCCAACATTTTTAAATCAATTTATTTACGTCACCTATACAACAACGAATAAAAAAATATATATACAAAGGAATCCATAACATTTCAAAATACTAATCCGCTAATTTCATTAGCTATATAGAAAGTCGGTAAAAAGCTAAGGGACTTGTATATATCCCTTTTCCAAAATTTTGAATTTTACATACTTAAATGATTTTTTAAACTTTGACTTTTCAACAAAAGCCTTGTAGGCATAATGACTTTTGTACCAAATTCAAATTGTTTATTTGTAAAATAGATACATAAAGTATACGTTTTACATGTCAAATCTAATCTGTATAAAAATAATATTTTATAATGAAACAAATATGATACGGGAAATATATAAAAAAACTATATTTAAGTTGGGCTACAAAAGTTAAATGCATAAAATAAAGACTTATTGGAATACGAATATTATTATAACTACACAATGCAATTGATATATAAGTTGATAAATAAACTGAATAGACCCTAAATAAATATAATGCCTAACCAAATATATACTAACATAAGTAAGTAATTAAAATATTGTATATACATACCTACACAATTCAATGAATAAATAAGTTAATAGATAAATAAACTATAAATAGATTTAATGCCTAAATCCGTCCATTCGATTAGTCTTGCTAAGAAGAAGGGCAAGAAACTTAGCAAGATCATGTCTTTTTTATCAGTATTTTTTTTTCTGAATATGCCTTAGTACTATTACAGTTTTTTTTAACTTATATAAAATAATACTAAACAATGTATTAAAAAAGGATAAAAATATAAAAGACAGAAGGAAATTGTTTCATGAGGAAAAAAAAATATCTTAGTCTACCTGTCTAATGAGGTAGTAAGTTAAAATACTAAGCAAAACATCATCCACCTGTCTCATATAGTTTATCACTTTTTTGATAGTCAGATTATCAACTAAGTAATAAATGCTAAGTTTAAGTTATACAATGTTCATGTCAATATGTAAAAAGAAATGTCAAAATAATAATAACAAAACAATATAAAAATATTAGTCTACATAAAAACAGACGATTTGAAACACAAATCGGTTGGAAAATAAACGAACAGTAGTATCAATCAATATTCTCATGACACCAAGCGTCACTATCATCCAAATAGTCATTAATTTTATAATATGCTTTTCTCAAGAGTCCCTTCTTAATATATAATTTAAACTTATTTTCTGAAAAACTAAGGACCTCCCTTGGAAGTTTATTGTAAAATCTTATACCATGTCCTACAAAAGAGGTGCCTACTTTTGCAAGTCTAATTTTTGGAAAAGCCAGTTTATGTTTCTTCCTAGTGTCTATAGAGTGATTCTCACCGAGCCTAGGGAAATTATCGATATTTTTTCTGATATATTTAATAACTTGGTAAATAAATTCACAAGGAACTGTTAAAATATTAATTTCTTTGAATTTTTCTCTTAATGAATCCCGATGCTTCATATTGTAAATAGCACGAATTGCTCTCTTTTGCAAAACAAAGACTGCGTTTATATCCGCAGCTCTACCCCACAGCAACATACCATATGACATAATGCTGTGAAAATAACTAAAGTACACCAATCTAGCAGTATCCTCATCAGTAATTTGCCTCATCCGTCTAACAGCGTATGCGGCTGAACTTAGTCTACCACAAAGGCCTTCTATGTGGGGACCCCACAGAGTGGGAGTCTATAGTAATGCCTAAAAACTTCGTTTTGTTGACTAACTCTAGCTTGGACCCCTGCAAAAGTAGATCAGCATCTACTTGAATTACATTTGGTAATGTGAATTTCATACATTTTGTCTTTTTCCCATTTAAAACTAAATTATTCGCAGTAAACCAATCAAGAATCATACATAGAGTTACATTGTCATCATCAAGGATATCTTTATGTTTATTAACTTTAAAAATAAGTGACGTGTCGTCAGCGAATAGCACTATCTCAGATAAGTCTTTAACCAAATAAGGAAGGTCATTTATGTATATTAAGAACAATAAAGGCCCCAATATGGAACCCTGCGGGACACCCATTTTAACTAATGCTCCAGCTGACTTTACTCTGTTAATATCTACCTTTTGAATTCGATCACCAAGGTATGACTTTAATAACGCCAAAGATTTGCCCCTAACCCCATAGTGAGCTAATTTGCATAAAAGGGTTTCATGATTAACGCAGTCAAAAGCTTTAGAGAGGTCACAAAAAACACCGAATGCATCCTGTTTTTCTTCCCAAGCATCAAATATGTGCTTGACTAAAGCAACTCCTGCATCTGTAGTTGACCTCCCTCTAGTAAATCCATATTGTTCACAATGAAGCAACTTATTTAAGTTAAAATGAGATAATAATTGATTTAAAATTATTTTTTCGAAAACTTTACTCAGAACTGGTAAAACTGACACTGGTCTATAATTAGACGGGTCTTCATGGTCACCTGATTTAAAAATAGGGATCAATTTACTCAACTTCATTAAATCAGGGAAGACACCATCATCTATACATTTATTAAAAATTAAAGCCAAATAAGGAGCTATTAAATCAATGACGGAACTTATAACTTTAACAGATAGGCCCCATTAGTCCTCGGTTTTTTTTAAATTAAGAGATTTGAATGCCTTTATAACAGTGAATGAGTTAATATACTTAAAAGCAAATACAGAATCGCACTGTGGCACGTGTTCACTTAACAGATCCTGGGCAAGTAATGGACTTGAATTCAAATCTTTACTTGTCAAGGAGGGAATGTCAGTAAAGAATTGCTCAAAGGCATTTGCAACTTCATTGTCTCCTGTAACAGTTTCATTGTTAATATTCAACTTAAGTTCATTAAAATGCCAGTAACTACTTTGGTTGTATTAAAAAAAAAACGAAATGGCATGACCATAGATCTTATTATATCCATAGAATAAGAACTAAGTTATTATTCTGAGATTATATCAAATTTCATTGGAACTTGACATTGACTGCTAGTATTTTTATTTATTGCGAGGCAAATGTATTTTAGCTGTTCAGCCCATATCCTTAAAATTTTTTTTTTTCAACATATCTCATAAACTAAGGAATTAAAAAAAAAATTCAACGCTTTTCCGAATAAGAATAAAAAAATATTTTGAAAACTTGTGGATTCTACAAACAACTGCGTACCACACATATTTCGGAGTTTGAGAATGTTTTTGAAAGTTCATGATAGAGGCATGATAGTGTGAAAACCGCCTCAGGCCAGGCTGACAGGTCTCACACACATCACATACAGTTAATGATATAAATGCGTTCTTCTTTCTATGTGCAGTCGAGTATAAAACGAAGACGGTCCGATGTACTCGCAATTCTCCCTTGTCTTGATTTTCCGCGGTATTTTTATTGTTTTTCAAATTGCATTTTCAGTAGTCATTTTTATTTACGGCGGTGCTACTTAAATTATGAAGCTTGTCAAAAAAGCTACACTAAAGTTGATTCTGAAGTTTTTTTAGTTTTAACATCTAGTCACGGCATGAATCCCCGAGGGGGTGTCGAAGTGTTCCGGGTGTGAACTGTGAAATGCAAGTCACAGCCCACACCCGGTACACCCGCGTTTCACCGACGATTATTACGTCCCAAAGTGATGGGTGGTGAGCTCTATCGCCGTTCTCTGGACATAAATACACGCTTTTTAGGGCATGCAGGTTTCTTTACGATGTTTTCCTTCACCGTTCAGCAAGTGGGAAGTACTAGCTAAAAACATAAATATTATGCACATAAATTCCAAATACTCATTGGTGCATGCCCGGCCGGCTATCGAACCTGGATCTCAAAGATTGAGAGGCCAGCGTTCTACCCCTGAGCTACCGCCGCTTTTTATTTTACTATTTGCTTAATTGCTATGACATGATATGACAGGATCACATTTTAAGTGAAACTCCGAAGAGTAAACTCAATGCCCTATAATTTTGATTTATTTTGTCTAGGAAGAATACGAAAGAAGCACACTGAACTCAAATGCGTGTAAAAACAGCATTTTTCAGCAGCTTTCAGGAGCAGTGCCAAATTAGATTCCATTTCTGACTCTATTTGGCTGTTCTAGTTTTTTTTACATTTATTTCCGAATTATGTCTTGGACATATTGTCATTGGCATTAGGTCTTAGGTATTTTTTTCTTCTTATTTGATTTTAGGGTTCCGTACCTACGGAAACCGTTATTGGATCACTTTGTTGTCCATGTGTCAAGGCTCTTCCCTTTTTTTAGGGTTCCGTACCCGAGGGGCTACATGGAGCCCTATTAATGTCACTTTGCTGTCTGTCCGTCGTTCCGTCTGTGCGTCTGTCAGTCTGTCCGTCTGAGTATGTCACGGGTTTCTAAATTGCAGACAGAATAAGTTACAGACCCGAAGTTTGGATACTTGTATGTTTTGTAGAATGTTGACGCAAAACCGGATATTGAATTAAAATGAATTATTTTTCGGAGGGGTTTTTTTTCTTACCATGTAGGGTGTCATTGTCTAGAATTCATTAAGTAGAGCAGAAATATATTTTTTTACTCTATAAATAAAGAAATTGGGGACCATCAAAGTTGCCAGTTTTAGAACATTTTTGTTTCGATCTTTCTGTATATTATGGGCCAATAATACCTACTGTTGTTATACAACAAATACCAAAAACGTTATTCGGCCGACTTAATTTTTCATGATGAAGCGGTGACTGAATGTAAGGTTAAGATTGAAGACGAGGAAGTGGAACAGGTTAAAGAATTTGTTTATCTAGGTTGTCTATTCACACGCGATGGAAAGTGTGACGGTGACATTGAAAGAAGAGTGAATGCGGGAAACAAAGTGAACGGGGCCCTGCCCTCCTGTATGGGCAACAAAAGTGCGACTTCAAAGGCACGATTGGCGGTTCATAATGGAGTGTTGGCTCCTACGCTCATGTATGGTAGTGAATGTTGGGTTTGGCAAGATGATCATCGCAGTAGAGGCTGAAAACCAGCGTTGGAGAATAATCTCCAACATTTACTGAGCCAGGGCCAGTTTAATATTTTACAGTGCATGCGACAACATTTGTATATTATTTTGATTTGTTTAAATATTGTTTATATTTGTGTTTTCTTTGTTTCTTGTAATGTTTTTTTTTAAACTGTCTCGTTTCATGTACTGTATATATTAATAAACGTTTTTCTTCTTCTTCTTCTTCTAGAGTGAATGCAGTGGAAATGCGTTCCTTACGGAGTATGTGTGGTTTAACATTGAATGATAGAGTGAAAAATATCGACATAAGGGATCGTTGTGGCTTGAAAGAAGATGTAGTGACTAGAATAGAAAAAGGAATGCTTCGGTGGTTTGGGCATATAGAGAGGATGAATGAAAGTAGAGTGACGAAAGGAATTTATGCTGCACAAGTGGAAGGTAAAGCTCGACCGGGCCGCCCTAGAAGGACGTATGCCGACCAAATAAGCGACATACTGAAGAAGGGCAAAGTAAAAGTACCCGGAATAGAAGAGCCTGTATGACTAGGTTGATGGATGCAGAAGCAAAAGAGGTGTGTCAGGATCGTAGCAGATGGAAATCTGTAGTCTCTGCCTACTCCTCTGGGAGACAGGCGTGAGTATATGTATGTGTGTAATTTTTCAGTTTTTTTTTTCATAAATTTTGAAATTTTTATTCGAATAATTTAAGTCTATTAACTTAAGTTGATAGTTGAGATTGTCGGCACTTGGTGGAATTTATCAAACATTGTTGTGATAAAAAAACACTTGTACTTTTCCACAGATAATATTTAATTCTACACTACCCAACCGGTTTCACTATATAAGCATCATCAGGGGCTTTTTAATTACATAATTTTATATATAATTATTTATTTAAACAATCTTTCTGTTGCTAGATGTCCGTGCATTGTTTTTTTATCACAACAATCTATTAACTTATTTGAATGATACGGAACACTCAGGCGCGAGTCCTGCTCGCACTTGACCGATTTTTTCACAATTTCCACTGAAATAGCGGTTCTTACCCACTTCCGGTTGAACATTACACGTAATGGTGCTCTGTAAGAGTGTATATGGCCCTTTATAGCTCCCCGTGAGGTCTAACAGCTACACGAATTGATTTGGAACAAAATTGTGATAGGGAAAGTACGACATGTTTCTCTTTATACAATGCGGGAAATCGCCCTACTATGACGTTAACTACTCTTAAAAAAGATACCTACCCTCATATTTTATTTCTTTTAGTTTCGCAATTGGCATAGGCAATTATATAAGGTCCTACAATAATAAGTGAAAATATTTCTAGAGTAGATTATGTATCGTTAACTGACGACAATAAAAAGAAAAAAAAATTTTTTTGACATTTAGTTTTTAATATAGGTGGTAGAGTTGATGCCGGGCTCGACTGTGGAGGTACCACCATCTTACTCGCAAATCCTAATCAAGTTATTCGGGGGAGAGTAAGAAAACAGCTCTCAGGCAAAACCAGGCGGCCCACCATTGCCTGGGACCGATGGATGGCGGTATATCCATCCCCAATTGCCGGGCCTTATATAAAACAGACTAGTGACGGGCAGCGGCGTCACTAGTGTAAAGGTTTCGGCACCGCGCTCACCAACCCGCCTGCCCAGCGTGTGTGAGTATGGGCATTTCTTCCAGGAGGACCGCCAAGCGTGGCGAAATCCTGGAAAGGCCTATGTCCAGCAGTGGACGGAACAGGCTGGATGGATGGATTTAGTTTTTTCAGTCCCCAGTACAAAGCCACTGCTCTTCAAAGTTCGTATTTCCCTACACTTTGTATAGCAGTAAGGTCACGTGGTACGTCCGATCGCTCGGCTATAGATTTCTATGCGCATTATAACTTTGGGCGTACTGTAACAACATCAGGAATTGTATCCATTCCATTATAGCATTTATTCTAAACGATAATAATAAATAATCAACTTCATGCACTCTCAATTTAATTTGAGAATTATTTACTAGATAAAAAAATCTATATATGCTAATAAGAAAGTAGTAAAAAAGTCGTGTCTGTACATTGAATATTTTCGCGAAATTTTAAATGAAATGGGTTATTGGTACTGTGCTGAGGCAAAAACACAATTTTTTGAATTTTGTCTGACTGTCTGTATGTATGTTCCGTTTTAACTCGAGAACCAATTAACGGATTTGGATGCGGTTTTTTTTATTATTTATCATCGTAGTGACCCTGGTCAACACATAGGCTGTAATGGATGTTCATAGAATAACGTCCAAGGCGATAACCGGTCAAAAATTTAATAAACGCTCTCAGAATTATACATCAACGTAAACGCTTTTAACTCGAGAACCATTCAACAGATTTTGATGCGTTTTTTTTAAATCATCATAGTGACTACAAGAGTTGTTCATAAAATAACACCCAAGCCAAAAACGGGGCAGAGATGGCAAAGGCTAGTAATAAATCTGGGATAAATTAATCTCAGATCTCTACCGTATCATGGGCCACGACGCATCCAGTTTGTCCACGAAGATCGACTAGAGTTCCGAAATATGGTAACTATTTGATACGCCATCTAGTAATGCACATATGAAACTCTCACGAGGGCGTTCTGTGTACTTCACGCGTTGGTCAAAGAAACAAACATGGCAGATGAAACTTCGATAAATTGATATTACTTCGATAGTTGTTACTAATATATTATTAATTCTCTGTAAGTCATTTAATTGGATTTTGTTATATTTTCAGGCCATAAGCTTATTCTGTGAAATATTGAGGACGAATTCTACAAATTGTAATTACGAACAGCCATAAAATTTTAATCTATGAATAATAAATTCACACACAAAGCTTAATTTGAAACGGTTTACTTTCATTAAATTGTCGAGGGTTTCATACAATTTATGTTTCATATAATTGATGATATTAGAGTCAGTTACTAAAAGTACATAATAACTATTTATTATATGCTGGATAAAACAGGGCAAATTCGAATTCTATCTACGCACCAAGACGTTTTGTTGTAAATTCCTTAGATGTTAAGATTTCCAATTGTTTCCTGTCTTAAAAATATTGCAGTTTTTCTTTTTTTGCACAGTTATACCACTAAGCCCCCCTTAATTTTTGATTTTGATGCTAAGTCCCAATACGATAATTTTGTCGTACTGGGACTTAGCATCATCATTAGAAATTAATATCGATAATTACGATAATATTACCGTATTGGGATTTAGCATAGCACCGTGTGCCAGAATGCTGGGCAGATCAATCTGCTACGAACCTGACACACCAAACAAATAACCCAAATGTAATCGAAATCGTATGCTATATGGCCTCATAATTGAGTCAATACCAGTAATAAATAACGAAAATCGTTAAAAAAATATTGGAACTTGATACAATCTTGATCCCTATGATTATGGATTAATTAAGGCGCCCAGCCTACAAACTATAATATTCCAAGACCATGACTTAAGGACCCACGACTGAACTCTTATTACCAAGCTATAAAGTTGAGTTTTGATTAGCACATCTATCTAGATATTAGATTGACTGTATCCACGCGCCGCATTTCTGTGGTTTCTTTGAATATAACCTGAAGCCTCATTGCGGCCGATTTCATTATCCGACTCTTTTACGTCCGCAGCGAAAAAGGTTGTATCTCAATTTTAAGCCAAGTCTATCAAGCGTACAGTTTTCAACGGGACATGCATAACATAGGATGAAATTTAATCAACAGACCGGTTGGTGATCAAGAACTAGGTTCAGTAATCCTTTTGACCAATTTCGAAAAATATTTTTTTTTGCTCCCTTACTGGTTGTACTCGTTTATGTATCTACAATTCTTAGTGCAGGCACTACGGGGCAAAAAAAATTTTTCTTTTTCGAATTTTGCCTGGAGGTTCATTACCTTGTTCTTGATGACTAACCGAGTCTCCAGTATGAATTTGGTCGGTTGATTTAATTTCACCTGACTGTTTTTGCTAGCATGACAGTTTTTAGGGTTTTGCGCCCAATGGACAGCATGGAGCCCTGTTAAGAGGCTATGTAAAAAATATACGGATGTTTTGTTTCTGTGTATTTTTTTTCATTTAACACATTGTGGATTTACTTATACTAGGTACATAAATTTCGCAAAACTTTGCAGTTTGTCTGCGAAAACGTAGCAGCTTTAAAAGTCTTTACTTAAATAAAATAAAATAAATGAATTGAATAAATGAATAAAATAATTTCATGAAGTACACGGAAAAATGTAATAAACTTTTGGAATATGCATTTTGACTATATAATCTAGGGTTTTGTTTTTTGTTGACGATCATTTTGGAAGAACAGAACTCAAAAATATTTTGTTAGATGGGTTTTAACAATATCTAGATACTTGGTTTTGTAAATTTTGCTAGCTATTTTAGTTTTAAATAAAATTAAAAAACTTAATTTTTTCTCTTTTGCGCTGAATCCGCCCATCTCGCACTACGTCCGTCCATATTTACGTTTTGGATTGTGTAAAATGTTGACCCAAAATCGAATATTGAATCAAATTATTTTTCTGATTTAATGTCGCCAGTTTACACGATTTTTTGTATTGAATAGATCATAATTACAATTAAAATTTCATGTCACAAGAACCTATTATCCCTAACCAATCGAATTATGTAATTATATCGACAATCCATTCATTTAATTAGACTCACTCCAAATTCCAAGAAAATTACGATCCACAAAAGCGCGCTATACAAAAAACGACCTTGGGTAAAATTTATTTGCACACATTATTTTTGGCCGAGAATTGTTTTGTGGTCCTCAATGGTGTTTTTCACTTACTTAATTCTTCGTGATTACAGTAAGATGCAACGATCACAACAACTGAGTGAGTAACGTTTGTTGTTCACAGAGAATGGTCTGCTCTCGTACGAGAATCCGAACTACCACTTGCCCCCGTCTCGGCTCGAGTCCGCCATCTACAGCGACCTCTACGACATGCACGAGGACAAGCTCGCCGCCGACTACGACTACGCCGACAACCGGAGGTCAGTCTTCTTCTTTACAACCTGCGGAATGAAAGTCTGGCTGTGTATTTCATAAAATACACAGGAAAAATATTTTACGGAATAAAATGAGGGCGAGAGATAACAAAGGGGGCGGATTTTGGGCAAAAGATAGATAAAAAGAGAAAAAAGCACGTTTTTAATTTCTATTGAAAATGCAAAAATTTCCAATATCCAAAGTCTAGATATTGTTAAAACCTATCTAATAAAATTTGTTTGAGTTCTGTACATGATACCTATTCATCAAACGAGGAGAAATATAGTTTGAAGAATCCATCCATCAGCCTGTTTCGTCCACTGCTGGACATAGGCCTTTCCAGGATTTCGCCACTCTTGGCGGTCCTCCTGGAAGAAATGCCCATACTCACACACGCTGGGCAGGCGGGTTGGTGAGCGCGGTGCCGAAACCCTTGCACCAGTGACGCCGCTGCCCGTCACCAATCTGTTTTATATAAGGCCCGGCAATTGGGGATGGATATACCGCCATCCATCGGTCCCAGGCAATGGTGGGCTGCCTGGTTTTGCCTAAGAGCTGTTCTCTTACTCTTCCCCGAATAACTTCGGAGGATTTTCGAGTAAGATGGTGGTACCTCCACAGTCGAGCCCGGCATCAGCTCTACCACCTAAAGTTTGAAGAATATTGTTGAAGAAATTTTTATTAAGGAAAATGTATCCAAATTGTTTTCCAAAAACAAAACCCTACATTTTATTATATAGTCCAATCAAAATACATTTACCAGAATTTGATTACAATTTTTTGTGTATATAATGAAATACACAGTAAAAAAATCGCCCCATTACATAACCTCTTAAAACTTATACGTAATCAATCATGCAGTGATTATTTACACATTATCTTCACATTTCCTGCTCTTAATATTATACTCTCCCATATTACAAATTCCTGCTGCGCTTATTTGAACGTTACTACAACGGAATGGGGTTGATAGTCCTGTCTATTGAATGCACAGATCATTTGGTGCAGTCTGACTTTTTGAACGGATATTAGTTCCGTTCATGTTCTGCGTGGAACGGAAGTTTTGGGGCCAGGAAACAAGCGATTTGACTCAGAGAAACTTAATGCGGCTTAGAGATTTCATTACGATAAGGTTGCTGGATGGATAACTATAATGAAATTTACTAAGAACAGTGCACACCCTTTTAGAATCATTTAGCTTTAGCTATTAGCTACCCTATGTAAGTTCTTATTATGTTGTCTCATAGATTAAAAAGTTAAAAATGCGCTCGAACTTGCCTGAATATGCTGCAAATTTACGGTCATTCTTGCAACCAACATCTTTAACAACGGCTTTTTATTTTAACGGACAACAATTACTTGCATAATAAATTTTACTTTGCTGCGGCTGATATATCTTTTATTGTAAAATCTATTGTTTAACATTTACTCGCGCAAAGTCCCTTTTCGGGACCTTG
The DNA here is from genome assembly GCA_910592155.1 of Ypsolopha scabrella. Lineage (NCBI taxonomy): Eukaryota > Metazoa > Arthropoda > Insecta > Lepidoptera > Ypsolophidae > Ypsolopha > Ypsolopha scabrella. The sequence goes on along the minus strand of OU342972.1, from coordinate 4,002,261 downwards.
ATTTTGGTAACTTTTTCAAGAATTACGTATTCTACATTGTGTTTAGGCATCTAAAAATCAGCAGCGGCTACGCTCAGCTGCGCCGAATCTTCGCTCCCCGCTTATCTTCTGCCCCTACGCCACGCAACTGCCATGCGCCGCGATCAATGCGATGCACTGCGCAGTACGGGGTCGATGCACTGACCAATCCATCACGTGTAGCTGCACACAGAATAGACGTTACCCCATTACAAAAGAGTCTATTTTAGTTCGACTCAGCGGCAAGGTTAGTAATGTCGGCCAGTAATGACGTAATGCTCGGTCGGGTTTTGAGGTTCACTGCTTCTTTTCAGCTGTTTGACCGTTTGCCGGTGCAGAGGGAATAGAGATGGTGTTATAAAATAAGATTTTAAGTCTTTTTAGGGTTCCGTAGTCCGACAAGGAACCCTTATAGTTTCGCCATGTCTGTCCGTCTGTCCGTCCGCGGCTTAGCGCAGAGACTATTAGTACTATAAAGCTGTAATTTGGCATGGATATAAATATTAATCACGCCGACAAAACGGTAAAACAAAATCTTGAAAAAAAACACGTAAACAGGGGATGATTTTTTTTTCTCGTCTATCCCATAGTGTGGGGTATCGTTGGATAGGCCGTTTAAAAACATTGTGGGTGTGTGAAAACCATTTTTCGATTTAGGGATCCGTTGGCGAAATATTAAGCTTTAAAGTGAAAATTTTAGTTAGAGTGGAGCGTCCCCCCCCTGCTGGCCAAACGGTTGTTTATAGAAATGTGAAAAAATTCACAGAAGTTTGCATATATAATGAATTTAAAAGGAAAACTATCACAGCTAAGTAGGCTTTACAGGTTTACGAGTACAGGTCGCGCCAAACTTTTGGCCTCCTATAATGTATGGGACCAGAAATTTGGCGCGGTCTGTATTAGTAAACCAACTTATATTATTATTATTATAAAAAATAGTATTAATACTATTGTTAGGTCGGGCAAGAAGTCTTTTATTTTGTACGTAAGGTAGCTGTAATAAATATCTTCAATAAATAAAAAATTGAATTAATTAGGTACTTATATACAGTTTGGTGGTGCTAAGGACTAGAACGCTATGCTTAGCTCGATGAGGGACGTTCAACTTCTTAAATACAATGAGGATTTCAAAACAAAAAATTACAATATGGAATTTCAATTTAAGCATTTTATAAATAAATCTTCAATAAATTCTTGGACTGCATTATATTATTTCTAGCTAGAATCTAAATGTGGCTGGTAGACAATAATGCACTCCCCAAGAACAAAACTTCACAGCAACGGTGCTCCATATAGTCGGAAGTAGATTGGACTGGACAGAGCGATATAAAGTAGAAATGAATTTGGTACGTGCCTGCACTTCCATAAACGTCCATTGTTCCGGGAAGACAACTGTTTCATCTAGATTTCAAACAGATTCAGGATACGTCTTTCTTCGAGCCGTATTGCAGTGGAATTTAAAAAAATCCGCCAATTTGTGTAAAATTTTTAAATTTAAAGTTTGCGAAGTTATTAGCCCAGAAAACCTAAATACCTATTGTGTATGCTGTCATCGCAGTTTCCGCTGGTTCCTATAAATTAGAATATTTAAATTTAAAACATTTACAGAAAGGCGGATTTTTGATAATCCGTCTGCAATTATGATTGATAACAAAAAGATGTCAGTGAAGTATCAAATAAATACGAGTCTTTCATAAAAATGACAAAAATAGGTGTGATGACGACGAGCGAAGCGAGGAGGAGCTTATTAAGTTGCTTGCTTGTGATCATAAGCGAGCGAAACAGAGCGGAGCGAGGCGACCGATATGGCCAATCTGGGAATACTAACAATAAAGTTGTGAAAAAGTCGTGTGTGCTTATATCGTATAGTGAATAATTATACAAAATGGGATATTATATAGTATAGCGCTGAAGCTAAAACTAACATTTTTAGAATTTTTATCTGTCTGTATGTTTGTTCCGTTTGTCTTCAAGGCATGGTTTTCTTTATTATGATCGTAATGGTTCTGGCCAACATACAGCCTACAAGAGGTGTTTATAAAGTAATGCCCAAGCCGAAACGGGGCAGAGATTGAATAAATGCGGGCAGAGCCACGGAAAGACTTAGCTTGTACAGTGGAGCCCGCTTCAAGCTATACACATGAGTATAAGCTGACCTCTCATTGTACGGGAAGCCTCAATAAGAGGTCAGCTTATACTGAAAGTGTTTAGCTTGACGTGGGCTCCACTGTGCTATATGAAGTCTTATGCCACTTCGACTAGTGATGCTGAAATAAAGAGCAAGATATTTAGCAAGATCATATGAAAGCGTTTTCGTCAGTTTCCGAAACTACTCATATTTACTTTGTTAGTGAAGAATGCAGATTTGTCCCACATTCAAAAATAAAAAAAACGGGATAATATTTCTTCATTTAGCTTGCTCCCTGTCTTCTATCCCAAACCGCAAGGGTTTGTAAAATTAAACTAAATTAACATTAGCTGTTTAAGGCACTCATATTTTTATACTTTAACATCACCATTTTGTACCCTTGACAATGCAAATAAAGACCTATTCTATTCTATTCTATATTTAGATACTTATAACTATTTATGTCTTTTTTAGCTTTAAACTTTTGTTTTTCCTTTGTACTGACCTTTCCCTTTCCGTGTTTTGTAAATTCAGTGGCAACAACCACAAGCGTCGACCATAATTTCATTCTGATGAACATGGACTTAGATCAGGAAGCCCCATATTCCACCACCCCAAGTCACGTGCCTGCAGACAATAGTCTACGTGCCATTTTCAGTATTGCGCTGAAAAATAATTGTTGATTCGCTCTCCGGAAATATCTCTCCACAACACTTGCAAGCCAAACTGGACCTTTTAGTGTGGTCTTAAGGTTGGAAAGAGATTGTGGATAGCTTGTTAGCAAACAAACAAATGAGTGTCTTATCCGGTGCAATCGTTGGATTTAGTGGTGGGTATACATTTCACGTTTGACGTTTTGAGACGAGTTTTGTTGAATTTGTTATAAACGTGATCAATGTGAGGAAGAAGAATGCCGCGTCATATACGGCGCCTCGCACCGAACCCAAAGTCGTGGCGTTGAAACCAAACCAAGTTAATTTTAGGGAGACTAAAATGTATTTATCAAATCACCACGTCTCATTTAAATTAGTATCCGCAATTCGAATTTACTGTACACTAACAAGGGCAATTGCAAAGACTTTATTATCTTTTCATAGAAGCGATTATTGGTTGGCATCCTAATCATTCCGGAGTTAAGTAAATTCTTTTGATCAAAAAGATGTTGATCGGATTTTTAAGTATCTAAGTAATTGTATGACTTATTTGGTTGTGACGCCATTTGGTACGATCCCGTGGTATTCTCCTTTTTGCGGTATAAAAAAGCAAACTGTTTGAAGAATTACGCAAAAAAATCTGGTGTCCTATTTATTATAACAAATTTTTACACTTTTTATGAAACAACTGTTTTTGGGATCGATTCGGTTCGATATTAAAAGGTGTGTACTATCAAAGAAAAATCCGCAGACCTATTTTTCACCCTTATTTCAATGGTGATAAGAGCGAAAAGTAGGCCAGCGGCAGTTTCTTCGTTGGTGCCTAAAGGCCCTACTATACGTTGACTAATGTGATAGTGCACTGGCCAGAGTGAAAGAGACAAACCTATACGAGTGGGTACCTATAGAATGCACTGCATTCTTCTCGCTTACTCGCATAGCATTGTCCGTTTCAGTCTGTCCAGCGCACCAACAACGCATTGGCCAACGTGTACAGTACTGGGACATTAAGGTTAGATTGGGCTCCTCATTTTGCATCAATCAGAATTGAACTCTACGACGTTTTCTTTTAGTTTAAAATAGCGCGCTCTCAGCCGTGGCTGTTACGACCACCAAGAAACACGCGCCCACAAAAATCTGCGTTTTTATTTAATAACTCTGCTTCTAGATGGAATCTGTATGATTTGAGGAAGGCCCTTTAACACTCGAAAAACATGAAATTTAGAGGTAACTTCGTATTTTTTTCTATCGAGCAAACTTAAAGATTTTGCGTTTTTTCTATGATGAATCTATCAGCCCTAAGTCCACTGTCTATATTATCTTTACTATACCGATTAACTAAGTTACACAATGTAACTTAAGTTCAACATTGGTAAAAGCCAATTTTAATGCAAGATATACCTATTAATTTATTTCCATTAATTTTAAAGGCTTGGCTTTTACCACTGTTAAACTTTTATCCAGTACAGGTTGGCCAACGCGTTGGTGCAGAATGCAGTGCATTCTACTTGCTCGTATAGGTTTGTCACTTTCACACTGGCTAGTGCACCAACCCGTTCATAAACTTAAATCGATTAATTTCAATAAATAAAAAAATCATTTCAATAATAGATGTATCCCTTAGGTACTTGCTTTAGTACTATGCAGGCATGTATAATTTTATAAAATGCGCTCACGCTCCGTATCTATTGTAACCGAAAGTCGGGCGACCATAATCGAATCTTGTCTTCACAGAATCAATTAAATTCTGTCATAAATACATCATTATTACTAAGTGGCCGATAGATAAACAATAAACTTTTCGCGCCGTGTTGTAATATTTTCAGCAACACCAAAGTACGGTTACAATCAAATAAGTTGGATTTCTCAACGCTCACTTCGCCTTAAATACGTTATCACTTGAATAGTCATAATTTGTGCCTCCGGTGAATAACGATTTAACTAAAAAAGCCCTTTTACAGGAGAGCCGAAAAACTAACAAATATTGCACAAAAAAAATAGTACATCACGATACGAGAGCGATGAAACGTTTTCTGACGAGTGTGAGTTTATTATTACACGAGTCGAGAAAAAGTTTTTTCGCACGAGTATCGTATAATGTACGTGCGTAAAGTGGTCATTTTACGCACAGTGTGCTATAAAATATTTTTGCCTATCAACCACATTTCGTTCACAAAATCAAAGGGGTTATGTGGATACCATAAGTTCTATTCCTGTATGTCCGTTCAGCCGCTAGAAAACATACCATCTTAGAGACATATCGTTCAGAAGCTGATTTAGACCATTTGGCACATTATGCTTTAAGTCGAGTTGTGCTTTTTCCATATATAGTAAACGTGTAATTAATAAAAAAAAGAAACGTGAAAATCGATCTAATTAAAGTTACATCTAATTTCACAAATTAGTACGCGAACCATTGTGTATAGCCAAAACATTTACTGAAACCATTTTGTCATAATATGTCTATCTCCGGTGTTTTTAAAGATATCAAAATGCCAGTTAAACCATTTTGTAGATGAAGAAGAAAATGGAGCAAAGTGGTAAAAAATCTAATTTTGGGCCTAAGTAATCGAGTTAAACCGTTATTCACCGGACCCCACAGATTTGATTTCCGCAGGCCAAACATGGTACGGTAAATACATGGAATGAAAAAGTGGCACCATCTTAGGCCTGCAGGATTCAAAAAAATATTCTAACTCAAATTAAAATGTACATTGCGTCCCATTTGCCGCATTTCAATATATGGCGTGTAGAAGCGTGAGTCTGTGTGCGTCGGATATAGCTTTAGCTCACCTACTGTACTGTACTCGTACTCGTACGTACTAGACATGAAAATGTTAGAAAAGTGCTGCTCAGTTTAGGAATGCTACTTTAGTGAAATTTCTCAGAATTCCGTTGCATTTTAAGCCTTATTAGCCCGAATAAAAAAGGGTAATCATAACATAAGCTGTACATTTTAAAGAATAATCCTCCTTTTGGGGTTCCGTAGTCCGACAAGGAACCCTTATAGTTTCGCCATGTCCGTCTGTCCGTTTGTCCGCGGCTTAGCTCAGAGACTATTAGTACTAGAAAGCTGTAATTTAGCATGCATATAAATATTAATTACGCCGACAAAATGGTAAAATAAAATCTTGAAAAATTTTTTCATACAAGTAAACTGGGGATGAATTTTTTTTCTCGTCTATTCCATAGTGTGGGGAATCGCTGGATAGGCCGTCCAAAAACATTGTGGGCGTGTGAGAACCATTTTTCGATTTAGGGATCCGTTGGTGAAATATTAAGCTTTAAAGTGAAAATTTTAGTTAGAGTGGGGCGTCCACCCCCCCCCCCCTGCCAGCTAAGCGGTTGTTTATAGAAATGTGAAAAAATTCACAGAAGTAGTATATAAAATGAATTTAAAAGGAAAACTATCACAGCTAAGTAGGCTTTACAGGTTTACGAGTACAGTCGCGCCAAACTTTTGACCCCCTATAATGTATGGGACCAGAAGTTTGGCGCGGTCTGTATTAGTAGACCAACTTATATGTACCGGGCAACTACGGAACCCTACATTGCGCGTGGCCCGACACGCTCTTGGCTGGTTTTATAAAGTAGTTAAAATAAAATACTATATTTTATATGAAAACCATGTCGTTGCTAGCACTAGGTACGCCGGTAAACAACGTTCAGAAATCATGTAATTCCCTTCAGTGGGACTATAACACGTACGAGAAGTGCGGACGCCTGGAACGTGCCGTTTAATATCGATGCAATTTCCGCCCAGCATCCGACAAACTGAGGATTCTGTAACTATTGGAGTTTTACTACGATATTAGGAAGATTCTTTCAGACGGATTTCCTGTCTTCACTGATCCCAGACCCAATGTACAAAATTAATTTTATTTCTCAATCTCTACCCCCTTTTTGGCTTGGGCGATATTTTATTAACAAAATTTATAGCCTATTATGTACCAGGGTCACAACGACGATAATAAAAAAAAAACGCGTAAAAATAGATTCAAGATTCAAGATTATTTATTTGTGAACCAAGGGTATAAAAGTAGGTGTAAATAACATAATACGTTGGGTGGTTCTCGAATTAAAATGGAACATACATACAGACAGACAAACATTCTTAAAATGGTAGTTTTGGCTTCAATTCATTACTAATAAATTATTTTAAAGTATTCAATGTACAGACACGACTTTTTTACATACTTTACTTTAATATATCTATAGATTTACACTTACAGTATCATACTACCTTCATACAGTAATGAATTGACAAAGCATAAATAATAGTTATAAAGATAGCTAAAGATATTTTAATGTGATATTTTTTGGGGCAGAAATCTTCATACACCTATAAAATTTGTGCTTTCCTAAAGACAATAAAATTAATCAAAAGTCCTTTGGTGTAAATTTGACTGTACTACAAAAGAAACCGTATATATAGTACACTAATATTATAAATGCGAAAGTTTATGTGTGTGTATGTTTGTTACTCTTTCACGCTGAAACGACTGAACGGATTTGGATGAAATTAAGAATGGGTATATCTTATACCCTAAATTAACCCATAGACTACTTTTTATCCCGGAAAAAAGCATGCCGTTAAAGCGAATAACACGCGGGCGGAGCCGCGGGCAAAAGCTAGTAAAGTAATAAATTAAAGATGTTTTCCTCCCTAGCCCTGTTTTTACAAGAAATAAAACTAAATTTCTCAGTCTAGAGTCGTCTTCTAAATATGTAATAAAAATGTTTAGTGCAGGAATCCAACAAACAGTTAAGTTTCTTGTTGCGTGCAAGATTACTCAAGAGAAGTCCGTTTTTCTTTTGGTTATTTTTAAATCATCCTAAAATGGAAGACTAAATTAATTGCTGAGCTCCAAGGGCAAATCCAGGATTATAAAAGGGGGGGGGGGGGTAACACCTCTGACACCTCTTCGGTGATATTTATAATTATTCTTTACTTGTACGGATGCTAGCATGACTAGTAGTTCTTGTTGCGCTTATAAACACTGAACTACGAAATATGAATATTACGAACGAACTAATGCCATGAAAAACATTTCATAAATACAAACTGCCGTTTACTATTCTACGAACTTTATACCTATCACTAGCTGATTCTATCATAAGCTACGGGCTGAGTAGCTATGGGCGCACATACAAGACATACTTGCATAGTATATACAAACTACAATTAACTATCCCTAAGAACATGGTGTCGAAAACTATTAAACAAAAATACAAAGAGGATGAAGCTGGTTTATTCAATCATTGTAAGGTAATGTCAGTTTATAACAAAGTAAACTTATCTTTCTTACTAGATAAACTAGATAAAATTAGTTTACTGACTAAATATAGCAGACAAAATCGACTGCGTAGCTTACCCTACCTCCCTGTATATCGGCTGCCAAGATATACTAACGTCTACGGCATGAGGAAGTGGGAATACCTTCTACCGGAGATTCTAAATGGACTATCCAAAAGAAAAACCTTATCTCTAGTGAAAGAATACTACCGTGGGTGTTAGCATATAACTAATAAATTGTATTACCTACTTCGTAGCGAGCTGGTAGCGTGTCACTCGCATAAACCCGTACGGGTTTCAGAGAGACGGCTTAATCATTTAAGACTATTTTTTACTAAGACATTGATAAATAAATTAAAAAAAATGTAAACTAGGTCGCCAAGACTCTGAAGCTCATAACGCTTCCACGATTTTTAAATTCCAAGCCCTTAACTCTACAAGGCCAAACTACAATTTCAAAAGGAAGCTATGAACAAAAAAAAATTTCAACAGTAGTTTTGTAGATCTATAAATTGTCTTCAGTATGGTGAGAGAATCATTAAAATAGCTTCAAGCATTCGGGAGCAATGGGAAAATTCTTGCGTAAATCATAGGAAACGTGTGAAATTTTCGATTTGTTTTTGTCAAAAGTAAAGCCACCTTTTTTTTAGTTAACATGGATTTTAGTAAGTGTTTTTACCACCTGTGTAGGAGGATTAGTCCTTCAATGATAGGTCTAACTAAACTGCAATTTAAGTAGGTATACGTAAGCTTTTCATCTTGCTCAAAGTCTATATAACCTTTTAAAATGAATTAGAATATCTAAATAGCCTTAGAGTATACATTAAGGGCCCATAATACTTCAATTCGCAGTCCTGCTCTAACGCTGCTGCTTTTTAACTGTCTATCCTACTCTAATCAGAGGCCGCTCACGCAAAAACATCAGTTATTTTGTAATCGCGGCTACTCTTTTCTACTCTACGGTTCTTTCATTTTTATGTTACAGTCTGCAGCTCTTTTATACTAATATCACTTATATTGTGCAAAGTTTCAGATCTAATTTTAAGTATTCATTGAATGCTATCGGTTTATTGTACGGTTGGGAGGTGATTGGTAAATTTTTTCTATCGAGAAAATTTTAAGGAATCAAGTTCATTCATTCAGAATCACCGCAGCATTGACATAGCATTAGTCCTCAACTTTATCATATATATTAATTTCAAACTGATTGTTGCAGTATTTGTTGGCATAAAGCAGGATCATGCGAAGCGAAGTGAGGTATTATACGCATACTCTAAGAAAATAGCATTTCCGACGGAATTTTGTTCTTAATAATTTCGAAGTAAAAACGTTGGATAGAACATAACACGGCGGGAATCCTCCGCTACGTTACGGTTGTTGTTGCAGCCTCGGAGAGACGTAAAAGTGCAGTTCTTCCTTGGGAAATGCAAAATTAAGTGTAGACGGAAAATATCTGTGTGTACACAAAAATAAGGGGAAATACAGCGAACAAATGAACAAATAGAATATACTCGTAGAAGTATGACTGGCGTTGAAAAATGACCCCACGATAGACTGTGTTCAACACAGTTTAGTGTGGCAACGGCCCCAATAGCATTATCTGTGTCTATGAGCTGGCCAATCACGGTTGGCCGAGTGTCGCATAACGCACAGTACGAACCAATCATGAGTCTTTTGCCTTTTTGAGTCTCTGGTGCCATTTTCAAATACACGTTGTAAAAACACGTCTTCTATGTTTTTTTCATTTGCCGCCTAGTCTTGGTAAGTTTTTCAAGGTTCCATCAAAAACCGGAAACAAGAAGCGTCTTCTTCTCTCTTCTTCGTCTCTCTATTCGCAGAGTCTCGAACTTCCATCAAGTAAACCCTATTTGAGCGAAGAGCTCGAAATGAAAGGTGGAAATATAGTCTACCCCGTGAAAAAAAAAACACTTCATCAACCTAAACCCATTTTTGGTTATCTGATGGATGTTTGTAGGGGAATATTAAAGAGAAATATGAAAGTAAGTACTTTAGTTTAAAAACATATTATAGAATAGAATAGTACTTTATTTGTTTTCAAAATAACACATATTGAAAGAAAATATAATCAAAATAAATCTGAAAAACAAAATGGTCAAAGACTCGGCATATAGCTATTAAACATGCAGGTTAATAGCTGCCGATTTTCAGTCTAAGCCAAAGATTAAATTAAACTAGAACACAATTGAAAAATAAATAAAATCACAGATAAGAGTAAATTGTTAAAATCGCCAGTACAGTATACTAAACACTAAATTATTCAAAATCCTTATTTTTCAAGATCAGTTCATTATGTTATTAAATTGATTAGCTCATAAGTCACTCATGTCATCGGGGTATTCCATGAGCCAAGGATTGCTTTGAGAGCTTTTACACTTCGTTCGGAAGGTAACGAGAGACTTAGAGTCAAGTACTGGTGGTAGGATATTCCAGCATTTAGATGCTGCGATCTTAAAACAACCCTTGGTACATTTAAGTGAATGTTTTGGGACAAAAAGCGTTGATATTCGTACGCTAGTTGACAATTTTAATTTGTTGTATATACAAAGGACTTGGTTTTTGAACAAGTTAAACAAAAAACATGCAAGCTTTAGTGTCCTCGTATTTGCCATGTTTAAAATGTTATTATAAACTAAATAAGGTGATATTCTATCCCTTCTAGGTATATCATGACAAAAACGCATGCACGTATTTTGGACACGTTGGATGATGGCTTTGGCAGTTTTTTTTATAGAGGCATGGACCAAACGCCAAGTCGCTGTAACTTAACTTAGACAGGACCAAACTATCGCAAAGCTGTGATCTGACCTTTACACTGAGAAATGGCCTAATTTTATAAAGAGATCGGAGATGATTCTAATGATTTAAATGTGAATCTGTTATGTGACATACATTTTTTGAATAAATAAATTTGTATTTTTTGAGAATTTGTACCTGGTGGTGGTCCTGGTGTAGGCCGGCCCCTGGCTCTAATTGATAAAGCCATCAACATGTATCTGGTCTCGATTATATGATCAAAAACAAAACTTGTAAAAAAAAACAAGTCTCGCAACTTCGTTCTTCTACCGTAAAAAGTTGTGAGATCCATGTAAATCCAAGTCAAAAATTGGAACACTTATTTATGATATTTTTAAATTTATATGTCTCTGACACAATATTTCAAGTTTTATTTACAAATTATGTTTTGTTATGAAAAAAGTGTGGAAATGTTTCTCTTGTAGTTCAGAATAAAATTTCCTTGATTGTGCAACCTAAGTATAAGAAACTTAACCTTTAAACTCAGTTATAGTTGTTTAAAGCTACAAAGTAAGCGTGCATGTTTACCATTAAAGTGTAGGAGGAAACTTTATAGGCACATTTGACACTTGCGGTCATGCTACAAAGTTGTTGATTCTTGAGGTCCACATGCGCCGCGCCGTGAAGGTTACACGGATTTACATAATACTGTGTATTATACATCAAAATGAAACTAACCTATCGTAACCACTCTTCTGGTACATATTCTAATGACATAACACGATGACTCGCTTGGATGAAGTGGTCATATCGTAAAACTGACCATATCAGAAAGTATGAAATAAGAAATCTACGATAGTTCTTCAACAAAAGTACAAAATAGGTGTGATGTGATGACGAGCAAAGCGAGGCAAAATTCGGAAGCTACGCGAGCGTTTCCTACACATTACAATATTTAAACGGGTTAAATATTATAATGCATACGAAACGCGGTAATATCGGGGTAGTAAAATAAAAAAATAAAGTTAGGGCTTGCTTAAATTTAATAAACATGCATAAATTAAAAATACAGTAATAAATACAATAAAATTGACACATAAATACGATAAATAAATAAAATATTATGCCCAACTCCACCCATTCATCAGTCTTGCTAATAGGAAGGGCAAGAAATTCAGTAAGATCATGTCTTTTTAAAATTAATTTACTTCTTTTTAAATATTTTTTGTTACAAAAACAAGACTTGCCTAAGGGTAAAAAATATGAAACAGAAGGAACTTATACCATGAGGAAAAATATATACCTATGACATAGGCCTTTCCCAAATTTCGCCACTCATGTCGGTCCTCCGTCCTCCTCATCCAGCCGCCACCCACAACGTCCTTCAGGTCGTCGGTCCAGCGAGCACGAGGTCGGCCTACACTACGCTTTGCTGTACGTGGTCTCATTCTAAAGCTATTCTATACCTATGTCTACCTGTCCCATAGAGTATATCACCTTTTACTGTCAGTTCAGTTTATCTATTAATTAATTGATGTTTACTCTTTAGACTCTAAAAGACTTCCCAAAGGATATATACGTGCTTTAGAGGAATCATAAAGATCACTATCATTATAAAACCATGCTTCGTTATCGTTCAAATATTAATTAGTTTTATAATATACCTATAATTATCTTGCTTGTATCTCAGTTTATGCCACTTTTGGAAGTTTCTTCACACTCCCCAAAACAACATTTTCTATACCGTAAGTAGGGTCGTTTTGGACTTGAACAGTATTTTCAAATGTAACGTAATCAGCCGTTCTCCGCATTTTCCAGCCGAAAGCCAGAGCATTTTATTGTTCCAATCTAGGCCAAATGTTTCCGCAAAACTTTCCAAAAAGTCCCAAAGGCTTAAAGTTAATACTTGAAAAAAGGGACAACCTCAGACAGACGATGTATAAAGATAAAAGCTCAAACTTGGAGCGTAAATTATACTTATTATCTAGACTTATTTGCATCGAAATTGGCCCGAATCAGGCACCTAATATAAGATCTGAAGACGCCATTTCGACCGCCAAGTTTCCGCGGATTGGGTGTAAACGGTGAAAACTTGGTTGAAAGTGACGGAACTTGGCTGAAACGTGCCAAGTGCCGTTTGCTCACCCTCTGTAGTACCTATTCATATCGGAAAATGCCTTGATGGTCTACTTTATGTGACGGTGTGTAAATTAATGAAAGACTATTTTTGGATACAGTTCTATGAAAGTTGTTTGGCTTTCGATTGGGGATTATGCAGGTGTTGACATGATAACCATGGAAATACAAAAAAGGCGGGCGGTGTTTGGTTAACCAAAAATTGAAGCACCTATAATAAGTCTACTCGTGTGTACGCACGAGCCCGGCAAGCACACACTGACATCATACTAAGTCTATTTTCTATAGTAAGTCCACGCACGCACTTGTAGCGCCGCCATTGTTATGCTTTAGTTGTTGCTAAGCGGCGACTCCGTCCACATTTTTTGTAAGTCTATGATGATAACGGTACCTAACCTTTTTTCCTCAAAACTGGGTATAGCACCTAATTTGAACAGCCTTTACTATGGGGCCAATTTTTTCGGAGTAGTTAACTCCTCTATGGAACAGCTGATTATACTTTTTTTTTGTTTGAAAAACCATTGTACTTGTCCACTTATTTTTATTATATCCTTTACCGGTTTCGCTGTTATAGCAATTTCAAAGGTTTAAAAAAAAACTTAACTTACAGGTTTAAGGGAAATAATATAAATAAGTGGACAAGTACAAGTGTTTTTCAATCGAAAATGTATCAAAAGTTCTACCAAGTGCCAACAATCACAAGCATCAACTCCAGCTGATTATTTTTTAGCAATTTCAGGCTTGGCCCCTTACTAAAGGTTGTTAATATAAATGGATAGAATACCCCGTTTCAGGGTAAAAGGTTATCGTCTAAACTTTATACATTTGAGCAGTCAAGTGATTTGTAAATTTATCTTTTACAAACCCCCTTTTTATTTGTTTACAGAACTGAAGATGAGGCCCAGTCGCCAGTGACCAAAACAAAGTGAGTAACACGGTAAAACTCTAAAAGTATTGCTGGTCAAACTGAACAAGTTTTCTAAAAAGAAAAAGCAGCGGAAATTAAAAAAAAAAAACTGGACATGCTCATACATAATACTCGTAGATACAGATAGAAGTATTTGAAAAAAAAACCGGCCAGAAGCGAGCCGGACTCGCGCACGAATGGTTCCGTACCATTATCTATAAAAACGGCAATAAAATCATGTCTGTTGTATGGGAGTGCGCGTGTCCGACTCGCACTTGGCCGGTTTTAGTATTTGTTGTTATATCGGCAACAGAAATACATCATCTGTGAAAATTTCAACTGTCTAACTATCGCGGTTAATGAGATACAGCCTGGTAACAGACGGACAGCGGAGTCTTAGTAATAGGGTCCCGTTGGTTACCCTTTGGGTACGGATCCCTAAAAAGTGAAAACGAAAAAAAAAACGTAAATTTTCGTAACAAAAACGAAAGCAAAAATAATTCGCGTATCATACGTTTCTTTGGGTGTGTTGGTGAGCGCGGTGCCGAAACTCGTGACGCCGCTGCCCGTCACCAGTCTGTTTTATGTAAGGGCAATTTGGGATGGATTCACCGCCATCAGTAGGGCTGTTTGAGAGCTGTCGTCTTACTCTCCCCCGAATAACTTCGGGAGGATTTGCGAGCAAGATGGTGGTACCTCCACAGTCGAGCCCGGCATCAGCTCTACCACCTAAAAGGGTTCAATTCCTCTATTTTTCAGGTTTCATAACAGGTTTTCCTTCAATAAAGAAACATAACACAAACATATCGTCACGACATGAATCACCGAGTGGGTGACAGAGCTGTTTCCAAGTGGGACAGTCAAATCTCGTACACCCTCTTTTTAACGACAATTTTTACGTCCCAACTTGATAGAGAGTCAGCTTTCTCGACGCACGCTTCAGCAACTGGTGAGCATAGAAATACTAGGCACACACATTTGAAAAATCATATTGGTTGCTGTTCCTCCAGGATTTCAACCCGGGTCTCAAGTTTGCAAGACCGGCGTCCTACCGGCTGAGCACCGCTTTATTACTGTGAAAAAAATTCCAAATGATCCGGTTGGATTCGAACAGACTATGTTTAACAAACGTAATTTCGTACGAAGCACATTGTATTTATCTACAATTCTGCTCTCAGGCCCACCACCCATCAAGATGGGACGTAACAATAGTCGGTGATACGCGGGTGTACGAGTGCTGACTATGACTGGCATATCACAGTCGGTAATAACTCTGCCACCCCCTCGGTGATTCATGTCGTGACGATGGAAGTCTGGGTAGCGTTTGTTTTGACCGTCACACCACGTTAAAGTCAAATCCGTCTTTTTTGTTCTAATTACAAAAAACATTAAAAACTAAAAAACACCACAAAATCTCACTCATCCAGTTTTCAATCTTAATATCATACAATAGTGTTCAAAATTGTATACGCTATTTTATTATGCCTATTACCTGTATACACAAAGGTTGCGAAAAATGCCATTGTGATGATGATGTTGTATAGTTCTCGACCTGTATGTACCCTTAGCACGGTTCATAGAAACAGCATCTTTCTATCATACTTGCTTTTTCGCACCTCACGACCGAACGCGGTACGAGTAAGCGTGATAACGCGAGTAGGATAGAAAGACACTGCGCATGCTAGTGTTAATGGTGAAGGAAATGACGACGTCTTTATTACCCGGTTGCTATGACTAATAACTGATATTACTTCTGTCTATCTGTGAAGTCGTAGCATCTTGAAGATTCCTGTATCGATGGATTTTATTTGGTCTGTTCGCTATTAGCCGACTTTCTTGTTTCGTCGACTTTCCCTAGGCCTCCTTATATTATTCGTATCTTGCCGACTTTTTGAGCAATCTATCGAGACAGAATTATGTCCATCTTTTATAGTTTACTTTTACAGTTGCGAAATATTTTTGTTTTCGGTCTTGTTATTTAACTAAAGTGTAACCTAAGCAACTATAAAATTAGACAAATTATAGTCTTACAACGATTCCAGCATGGCTGCTAAGGGGGTGGGGTTATATGGAGCAAAAGAGGAGGAGGAGTTGGTTTCTACGTAAGAAGTGGCTTACGAGTTCATGTTAAACAACATCCAGCATCTAACCTTGAACAGTTGTGGTTAGTGTTGCAACTTCCTGGTGCACGAATGGCTATCGGAACTGCGTACAGACCCGAGACTGTTAAAGTACAGACAGCCTTAGATGCGATCAGTGAATCAGTAAGTTCCTTCTCCGGCTATGATTATACATGCTTACTATCAGACTTTAATGTTGATCTTCTAAAACCTGACACCTCAAATGCCAAAGAAATAGGGTATTTCTGCACTCAACAAAGTCTGCAGCAACTGGTTCAGGAACCGACAAGGATACATGACAAAACTAGTACCTTACTAGACTTGATCATCACAGATGCACCACAAAAATGTAAAAGTATTTCTGTATATCACAATAACCTATTAAGTGACCATGGGCTTGTTCTTGCAGATTTTAATACATTTTTAACCAGTTAAAAAATTAATTATGAGCCGTTCACTAAGTAACATCAATGAAGATCAGTTTGATGCAGATCTAAAAACTATCCCATGGAACAGTTTACAACAGTTAGAAAATGTCAACGACATGGTAAATTCTTTTAATGAATATGTTATAAATATTTTTGGTAAACATGCGCCATTAATCAAGAAACAAATCAAGAAAACATCAAAACCATGGATTACAGATTCTGTTACACTCATGATGTCACTTCGTGATAAAGCTCTGCATAAGGCCCATGCTACAAAAAAAGAATCTGCTATGAACTACTACAAAAGTCTAAAAAACTTGGTTATATCTACAATAGAAAAAGAAAAATCAACTTACTTTGATCATTTTATTAATAAAAATAAACGTAATCCTAAAGTCATGTGAAAACATTAAAAAAAAACATCATTTCTTGCGAATCCTTGTGTAGCATCTATTCCAGACAATCTAAATGATCCGAATACTATAAATAAATACTTTCTTAATTTGCCTATCAATCATAATTCTAACGTAAATATAATTTCTCAATATAAAAACAGAAAAAATACTTCCAGCTCCTTTGTCTTCAATCAAACCACTGAAGAAGAAGTTGCTAAAATAATTCTAAGCATACGTACTAATGCAACAAGACATGATCTTATAAATGCACAAATGTTAAAGCTAACTTTGGCCGAATCACTACCTCTCATTACAGCAATAGTTAACAAATTAATTATTACAAATACTTTTCCGGACGTGTGTAAAGTTGCTCTCGTTAGACCCCTGCCAAAATCAAGCAAAATTGAGAGTGTTAAGGATTTGCACCCTATTAGTATCCTACCGACACTTTCTAAAATAATAGAGAAGGTGATTCATAAACAAGTGGTTGAATATCTAAAAAAATAAAACATTATATCCAAAGTCCAATCAGGTTTTCGAAAGGCACACGGTACTGAAACAGCTTTATTGCACGTGACCGATGATTTAATTACAGAATCAGACTCAGGAAAAAGTAGTATTTTAGTTCTTTTGGATTTTTCACGTACATTCGATTACTTGGATCCCTCTATTCTCATTGCCAAGATGGCTTATTACGGATTTAGTGAAGACACTTGTGAATGGTTCAATTCGTTCCTTAATGATCGGAAACAATTTGTAGTAACTGAATCTGACTGTGGCGACATGAAGTATTCGAGAGTAGAAAGCCATCTAGGGGTGTTCCACAGGGGTCGATTTTAAGCCCAATACTTTTTACCTTATTTACGGCCGATATAACCAAAATAATAAAAAATACAAAATGCCACCTGTACGCCGAAGATACCCAAAATTTATCACTCATTTGACGAAACAGATACCAAACTTGCTGTGGAACAAATTAACCAAGACTTATGTCGCATAAGTGAATGGGCAAAATGTCACTCCTTAATGTTAAATCCTTTTAAGTCCAAAATTATGGTTTTGGGTACAAAAAACCAAATTAGGAAGGAACAAAATCCCAAAATAATAATTGAAAATACTGAAATACCAAGGGTCACAGAAGCAAGAAATTTAGGTTTGATCATGGACGGTCAATTGATATGACGGTTGACGGTTTCAGATAAAATTAGAGTAGCTTTTTTTAAGCTTAAAGTATTATATAGCTTTAGGAATTACATGTCCGAAAATATTCGTGTACTAGTGACTGAGCTACTCATACTCCCACCACTTAACTATTGCAGTCCAGTCTACGGTCCACGCCTGTATGCTAAAACTGAGCAGGCGATACAGAGGTTACAAAATGCCTGTGCAAGATTCTGTTTCAGAGTTCCCAAACGTGCCCATATTACTCCCTACTTGAATCATCATGGTATAATAAACATGAAAGCGAGACGAGAGCTGCACATGGCATGTATCACGAAAAAGATTCTCTGGGGAAAAAATCCTGAATATTTGTTTGAGAAACTAGGGTGGCGAAACGATAAACTTAATAGTAATACGCGATCAAAAGCACAAAATCTTCTTTTCATCTCCAAACATTCGACCAAGGGCTATGAAGGATGTTTCAAATACGCCGCTTCTAAAATTTGGAATAACCTACCACCTCCACTACGCACAAAAATAAGTCTATTTACCTTTAAAATTAAGTATAAAAAAACACTTCTGCAACGGCAAAAGCAGAGCGAAAATTTGAAGCATCCTCACAAAATTGTGTACCAAATGAATAAAGTTGTATTTTATTAAAACACAAATGAGCAATCCTCATTACATAATTAATCTCTCTTTCTCTCTAACACACACACACACCCTCCCACACCACCTCCCTCTTTCTGACACAAAAACACAAACACAAACCCATAGGTTTTTAACTCACTCACCCTTGCAACATATAATGAATTATGTACATGATTTTTCTTAATTTTTTTTTGTATAAATTTTCAACAATTGTAGCTTAAAAAGCACCTACCCACTCGTAACTCATGCTCTGCACAGCAACTAAAGAGCCAAGGTTTATTGGAAAACAGCGCTGTGAACCGTCTAACGGTCCAGCATTAAAGCTGAATAATCTCCGTTTACCTAAAAGTCATTTTTATAATTCTTCTCTTGTGTATGTACCTACTATTAAACTATTTTTTGTATAATTAAGCGGTGATGTATGTACTGTGTCATTCCTTTTTTCTGTGTTTTTTGGCAATAAATGTGTTTTTATTTTTATTTATTTATTTGTTTATATTCGTCGTCATTGTTCATAATGCGAGAGATTAACACTTTAAAAAAGTGCATTAGTACATTGGCTGATTGTTCATAAATGGATCTTCCGGCTTTTGTGTCAAACCACAATATGCTCATATATGTCTTGTAGTTTCCAAAATTAACCCTTATCCCAGCATTGTAACACCATCTGCGTCCCTTAATAGTCTTAAATAACTTGTTTTTAAAAGCTTTACAATAGTTCTCATAATAAAAAAGTTATAATTCAAATTTAAATAACAATAGGGTAAATTGTACAGCATCTTCATAAGTAGTTTGAAATTTTGGAAGTGTCGAATGTCGATGCGTGTTTTACAATGACACCACGACTTTTCAGACAGTGTTAACTTGTGTAATTTAGGGTTTACTTTATCAACGCAATAACATTAGAGCCTTGCAAATTAGTTTTAATAGTTTTAGAAGGTTATTTGTTTCTTTTAGTTGTTGTAATACTCAGCTGGATGGATCAAGCAAAAGACATTATTCTTACCAGTGATTAATTTGTGATTTGTTATACCTGCGTACACAAGGTGTTTGTTTTGTTTATGGCTTCCGGATATTTTTATCGTAAGACACAAGGAACGGATTTACTGTGCTAACTAGTAGCAAAAGAAATAACATTTTGTTAATATTTTATAGCAAATTACTCGCAAGCCCCCCCGAAGTTATTTGGGGGAGAGTAAGATTCAAATTCAAGCTTTTTGAAGAGGTTAGCTTTTAGGCAAACCCAACCCGCCTGCCCAGCGTGTGTGAGTATGGGCAGTTCTTCCAGGAGAACTGCCAAGAGTGGCGAAATCTTGGAAAGGTCCAGCAGAGTTGTTCCTAGAGGAATCGAAAACAGATATTTTGACTATATGATTTTGTGACTACTCAGACAATAAAGTTATTAACCGCTTGCAGTCTGATCACAGTGGCCAAACTGTAACTTTCATACAAAGTGTGAAACAGTTTCCCAAAAAAGCCTTTTACAGGCCTGTTACAACTCACAGACTAGAATGTTTTCAAGCAAACTAAGAACTTATATTACCACATTTTAATCTTCTCCAAGATGATCCAAATGCTCTCTTTGCAGACCTGTTTAACATAGTTTCCAAAGAATTTGAAAATACGTTTACATTGCGGAAAGTTTCTAACAGTAATAAAATCACTTTTAGTGACTGGGCAACGCCAGGTATTTACAAAAGCAGAAATCATTTATACGAATTGTACGACATAAAATCCTACAATAATAATACTAAATTTATTGAACATTTGAAAATATACTCGCGTACTTTCAAATTAGTGTGTTTAAAAGCAAAAAGTATATTTCTGAATAAAAAACTTAAAATGGCCGATAACAAAGTAAAAGCAGTATGGAATATCATAAATACTGAAACTGGGAAGAGTAACAAACGGAATAATGAACTAAAATTGAATATTAACAATGAAGTTTTTACAGGAGATAAAGAAGTTGCGAAGGCCTTTGAACAATTCTTTACTGACATTCCTTCCTTGACAACTAAAGGCTTAAGTCCAAGACTTGCACAGGATCTTTTGAGTGATCACGTGCCTCAGTGCCTTTCTGTATTTGCTTTTAAGCATAATAATTCACAAACTGTCATTAAAGCATTTAAATCTCTTAATTTAAAAAAAACCGAGGACTTATAGGGCCTATCTGTTAAAGTTGTAAGCTGTATTATTGATTTAATAGCTCCATATTTAGCTTTAATCTTTAATAAATGTGTAGATGATGGTGTCTTTCCTGATTTAATGAAGTTGAGTAAATTGATCCCTCTTTTTAAATCAGGCGACAATGAAGACCCTTCCAACTATAGACCTGTCTCAGTTTTACCAGTATTTAGTAAGATTTTCGAAAAAATTGTTTTTAATCAATTATTATTTCATTTTAACTTAAATAAGTTATTTCACAGTGAACAATATGGATTGACTAAAGGGAGGTCAACCACTGATGCAGGAGTTGCTTTAGTCAAGCACATATTTGACGCTTGGGAAGCAAAGCAGGATGCGTTCGGTGTATTTTGTGACCTCTCAAAAGCTTTTGATTGCGTTAATCATGAAACACTTTTATGTAAATTAGATCACTATGGAGTTAAGGGTAAATCTTTGGCGTTATTTAAGTCATACCTTAGTGACCGGATTCAAAAGGTAGACATTAATGGAGTAAAGTCATCTGGAGCATTAGTCAAAATGGGTGTTCCGCAGGGCTCCATATTGTTTTTAATATACATAAATGACCTTGCTTACTTAGTTAGAGACTTATCTGAGATAGTTCTATTCGCAGATGACACGTCACTTATTTTTAAAGTGAATCGACATAATGATATTCTTGATGACGCGAATTGAACTCTCTCTCTGATTCTTGATTGGTTCACTGCAAATAATTTAGTTCTAAATGAAAAAAAAAACGAAATGTATAAAGTTTACTTTACCAAATGTAATTCAAGTAGATGTCAGTTTATTTTTGCAGGGGTCCAAGCTGGAGTTAGTTAACGAAACTAAGTTTTTGGGTATTACTATAGACTCTCGTCTTCAGTGGGGTCCCCACATAGACTTAGTTCAGCCGCTTACGCTGTTGACGCATAAGGCAGATTACTGACGAAGATACTACTAGATTAGTATATTTCAGTTATTTTCACAGCATTATGTCATATGGCATAATCTTGTGGGGTAGAGCCGCGGATATAGAAGCAGTCTTTGTCTTGCAAAAGAGAGCAATTCAGTCTATTTATAACATGAAGTATCGAGATTCATTGAGAGAAAAGTTTAAGGAAATTAATATATTTACGGTCCCATGTGAATTTATTTATCAAGTTATTAGATATGTCAGAAAAAATATTGATAATTTCCCGAGGCTTGGTGTGGACCACTCTGTTGAAACCAGAAACAAACATAAACTAGCTTTTCCAAAATTCAGACTTGCCAAGGTAGGTACCTCTTTTGTAGGATATGGTATAAGATTTTACAATAAACTTCCAAAGGTGGTCCTTAGTTTGCCTGAAAATAAGTTTAAATTATACATTAAACAGGGACTACTTATAAAAGCTTATTATAAAATCAATGATTATCTGGACGATAATGAAGCATGGTGTAATAAATAATAATAATCTTTATCAAAATTGTGAGTCATAATTAGCAAATTTTAATACCAAATGTTTGATTCCTCTAAAGGCTAATCTTAAGCCCTTTATAGTTAACTAATATGTAAACTGACTTTGCTGTAAAAGGTAATAGACAATGTAAGACAGATTGACTAAGATCAATATTTTTTTTTTCTCTTGGACATAATTCCTATGGTTTTATATTTGCCTTTACTTAAGTAGGTATTAGAAAATTGTATAGATTAAGGTTTATGTTACAAATGAAAAACAATTCATGTTTGCTAAGTTTCTTGCCCTTCTACTTAGCAATACTAATCGAATGGTGCGGATGGTTAGGCATTATGTATATATAATATTTTTATTCCTATATTTCTTTACTTTATGCAGGTTTATAACTTTATTACATTTTTGTAGCCCAACCTAAATATTTTTTGTATGTATTTCCCTTATTAGTATATTCATATTATTTTTTTCTTCTAAAGATATTTATTGTAAAGATTAACTTTGACTTGTAGAAAGTATACTTTATGTATCTATTTTACAAAATAAATATTTCGATTTGATTTGACTGATTTGATTGCAGTGGACGAAATAGGCTGATGGATGGATGGAACATTTTTTAGCGTATTTCAAGATCGAAAATTTATTACAAAATAATTTTCTGTGAATGATACAAGTGATCAAAATTCGGAGATATTTGATCGATGTCGCGCCAAATGAAAAAAAAACCGGTCAAGTGCGAAAAGAACTGTGCCCTGAGGGTTCCGTACTTTAAAATACAAATTTTGTGTGGACATGCAGTTACTAACGACCAACCTAACTTGACCCGTACGATATTGTATTTTGTAATATTTCGATTTTTTCCCATCGTGTGCTATAAAACCTACTTGTTAACGGAATCTTACCAAAACATAAAAGTGATAAAAGGGGCTGAGTTCAATTTGTATACTGGCAGCGCAGATTGTCAGCTTCGCCAAAAAATGAATTGAGATCAAATTGGGTGCCGAGTCTTATGAAGGCTCCTTCAGTCATAAGTGCAATAATGTACAACGTCCTTCACTTCTTTCAAAATAAAGTTTGTTAGGGTCCTTGATGGGTCCTTGCTACTCAATATGTAGAACTTGGCAAGTTTTCACAGCTAAAGTTTTAACGTTTTAAAGTTGCATACATTAAGGTGGTAAAACTGATGCCGGGCTCGACTGTGGAGGTACCACCATCTTACTCGGAAATCCTCCCGAAGTTACTCAGGGGAGAGTAAGAGGACAGCTCTCAGGCAAAACCAGGCGGCCCACCATCGCCTGGGACCGATGGATGGCGGTATATCCATCCCCAATTGCCGGGCCTTATATAAAACAGACTGGTGACGGGCAGCGGCGTCACTGGTGCAAGGATTTCGGTATCGCGCTCACCAACCCGCCTGCCCACCGTGTGTGAGTATGGGCATTTCTTCCAGGAGGACCGCCAAGAGTGGCGAAATCCTGGAAAGACCTATGTCCAGCAGTGGACGAAACAGGCTGATGGATGGATGGACATGCAAACAATTGAGTATGAAAACCTGCCCAGTTCTATATAACTTGACTTTGGCTTTGTAAGTGATCAGTAACACGGATCGATAACACTTTTTGCTGATTTCACAAAATAAAATCTTGATGTCCCATAGTAATTGACTCGGGGCTGGGCTTGCGTTTGTAAGGAACACGAGAAGAATAATTTTACGAATTTCACAAAAAGGGTCATCGAACCTTGTTACTGAGCACTTACCGAGTCTTCAGTAAGAATTTGGCAGCATAAATTAAAATCACCTTACATAAGCTCCTAATAATTCTTTGCGCGAACTTTTTTTTTCAACTTTCCATAGAAGTTGAGTCAGCTGATTGAACCACTTTGTACTGAGAAGTGAAACAAATATTTGGGCAAAAAATTTTTTCTTCTTCTGGAATTTGTTCAGTTATGATCTACCCTAGTATTATTTTCACTTATTATTGTAGGACCTTATATATTCAGCAGCAAGGACCCCAACAAATTTTATTTTAAAACAAGTGGAGAAGAAAGTGAAGAGTATGATAAGATAGAAAATCCCAATTTCTGACTGTTTCTCTACCTAACTTCAAAATATCAAGATGGCAGGTCTACTGCTGAACTTGACCTGGTATGATTTCCATGAAATGATTTTGCCAATATAAAAGCTGTGTCAAAACCATGAATATCTAAAAGTATGGAGAAAAGAGATATCTGCGTTTTTGTGACATGCTCTATACATGAATTTGTGTAAAGTTACTCAGCTTCTACAAAGTTACACAACTGAACTGCATGTAAAGTACGTAAACATTATAAGCATGAATCGGGACGACAAAGTAAAAAAACCGGCCAAGTGGCCGGGTTCCGTAGTTGCACGGTACAGATAAGTTGGTCTTCTAATACAGACCGCGCCAAACTTCTGGTCCCTACATTATAGGGGGCCAAAAGTTTGGCGCGACCTGTAGTCGTAAACCTGGAAAGCCTACTTAGCTGTGATTGTTTTCCTTTTAAATTCATTATATATACTACTTCTGTGAATTTTTTCACATTTCTATAAACAACCGTTTAGCCAGGAGGGGGGGGGGGGACGCCCCACTCTAACTAAAATTTTCACTATTTCACCAACAGATCCCTAAATCGAAAAATGGTTCTCACACCCACAATGTTTTTGAACTGCCTATCCAACGATACCCCACACTATGGGATAGACGAGAAAAAAAAAATCATCCCCAGTTTACTTGTATGAGAACAGACGGACAGACAGACATGGCGAAACTATAAGGGTTCCTTGTCGGACTACGGAACCCTAAAAATAAATAATTAAAACTCATTGGTCAATCATAGAGTCCTCGCCACTACTGAAGCCCGATGGATTAAGGCATTTGAGTTCATATTCCAAAGCTAATAAAGACTTCGTCGCAGTACTTCAGCGGTGGCGTGAACTCAAGCCATGGACAGTTCTCAAGATGGCAGTCATTTGTACGTTCAAAATCATTTATTGGATTAATTTTTCAGAAAAACTTACTCATTAAAAAATCATGCAATTTTTTCCAAAATAGAACTTTTTGGGCTTTATATAATGCACTTTGGTTTCTTGAACATGCCTTTAACGAGAAAATTGCGGGCTGCCAACTGCCATGATCCTTTAAAGACTTTCAAAGCCAGTTAATCAATTTTGCATTGGATTCAGTTCCGTTTACATAAACGTAACGTACTTATACGTTTTATTTATTAATTAAATTTAAATATAAAAAAAAATACAATAAATCTCACGAATAAAGCGATTTATCTCCCACATTTCAAAACCGATTAAAACGAAACTAACACACGCAAATACTAACTAAAAAAAGTATCTTTATTACATAATTTTTTATAGTTAATGTCCCAATGTTGCCGCAATTTTAATATACCTGAAGTTTTGCGCGCGCAGCAGTTATAGCAGGATAGACAAATCATAAAACAAAGCCTTTGGATAGCTAAAAGTGTGAGTTGCCTATCGAATGACTTTACTACCGCGTGAATCGAGTTAAGTCGGGTTTCCAGCGCGTGTTTTGTCCTACACACTACACCAAACACGTGTACACATACAAAACATTTTTGTTTGATAAGCATACAGAAGACATATATAGCGAAACAATATTCAGTGGAGACGTTTTGGTGTAGTGTGTAGGACAAAACACGCGCTGGAAACCACGCGGTGGTAAAGTTATTCGATAGGCAACTCGCACTTTAGCATTATAGAATATGATCAATCTATTTCCTATTCACAAAAAATAAAAACATGGCTTTTATCTTATTCTTGTTATGATTCGGTGTACCTACATATGTAAGTATAAATTGTATAACAAACTGGGGACATGATTTTAAACTGTTTTTGTATTCAAAATTGCAAAAGGCCCTACAAATTCAAAGTGAAAAAAATTTAACCGGTAATTGAGTATCGCCAATATACCACTTTCAGCCGAAAATAAAAATTTTTTGCGCGAACTTTTTTTTTCTTCTCCATAGAAATTTTATTTGTATTTAGAAGTGAGAAATTTATTCGACCAAACCAAAATTTTTTCTTCTTGAATGTGATCAGTTAACGATACACAATCCACCCTAGAATTATTTTCACTTATTAATTATTGTAGGATCTTAAATACATCTAGTAGTCCGGGGGGTACCGTTGCAAATAAAAATGTCATAGTAAGCCGGCTGATATTGACATCGATCGTAGATCTCACATGACTGATATGTGAATCGAACGTCAGCTGCTCAAGTAGCGGTGGGTGTGAGAGGATGCAAAAGAGGTAAAAAAAAACTTATCTTTCTTCCAGTCAAAAAACCGGCCTCCTAACCCCCCCACAAAATGGCGGCGGCGAGTCACCCCCTCCTGAGAAAGAGAGGGCGGACCAAGAGGACACGGAGAAGAGCCACTCGGAGGGAGTGCCGCACTCCACAGAGGGGCCCAACGATGACCTCTACGCCATCCCAGTTAAGTTGAGGCCCAAGAAGGAGGTCCTACAGTTGCCGCCGGGCTGGGAGAAGCATGAAGGTGAGGGATTTGTATTTCAGCTGTTTTTTTTATATAGAATGGGATTATACGCTTGGCTATTACCGCGCCTTATAAATCGTGATGAGGTGCGCTCGCCCTGAGCGGGGTAAGTACCTAAGTCTGCCCAAGGATTTCTGCACACCCTACGAGTCTTATCGATTAATGATTGACCATTGATATATGTCGGTAATCCAATGGCGAGACTTAAGTGGAGAGGGGCGGGACATCTGGCTAGACGGGAAGATGGACGGTGGACTAGGGAAGTAACAGAGTGGCGGCCGAGGCCAGGAAAGCGTTCAGTGGGTAGACTGATGGCCCGATGGCGAGACTATATCGTCGAGGCTGTCGGTGGGCAATGGATGAGACTGGCGAGAGACCGACGAAAATAGCGTGGAGAAGAAGAGGCCTATGCCCAACAGTGGGTGGATGCGGGCTGATTGATGATGACTATGCAGTATATGCAACTGCCTGTAGCCACTCTACTGCAATGCTCTGGTGCAATTGTGTAAGCCAATGGTATTCAAATTGATTGTCATAAGGCTATTCGGCTAAGCAAATTAGCCCGTTTGACAATTGAGATCGAACGTTTTTGGTTGTCAACAACAAAATAAGATAATCATATTCATTTGACAGCCAAAAATGTACGACTTCAATTGTCAAACGGGCTAATTTGCTTAGCCGAATAGCCATATGACAATCAATTATTTATACTTTCTTAAAAGTATTAATAATGTTTTTAAGGTATAAATAACGGTATTTCCAAACATTACGGGCTCAAAAAGTAAAAACATAACTTCCTTTCTTTGCTAGCGTCGGATAAATACCCAATGGTAACCGCTGCTTTACAACTATAGTTGGGCCGTGTTATGTCAAAGACAGAATAAGGTATTTTCACGATGATTTTAGCACAGAAAGTATATCTGCAACTATGACAGAATCGCAAGCCTGGATGCGTATACATGCAATATCTATATGTCTAAATTGAGTAGTGACCATTTTAGTGAAACGAGGCGAGGAAAAGGCAGAAGATAAAGACAAGCAAATTTTTGCACTTTCTATTCACCGTGCTCCAGACCGCTTTGAGCTTTATTCAAGTTTTTGGAAACTCCCATTGTGTTCGGTTCAATTCCACTTCAACTAAGTAAGTCAAGAATTTGGGTCAAGCCAGCTCCTTGCCTACAATGTTCTAGGACTGAAGTTCCATTAACCTATACAAAGTGCTCAGTCACAATTAGACCATGGCCGAAGGTTGTTATACAATGCATATCTTCTGGAAGTTTCCATTGGTTTAAGTTGGCATAGCTCAAGAATGGATTGGCCAATTAGGCTGAAAGGCATATCATTTACAGAGTAACGTTTAACCTAACCATAAAACATATTATTCTTGTATAATCCATAAATAATTTGATAGATTATAAAAGAATAATAACTTGAATTCATCATGAATAATTATTTCAATTCCATTTCATTGATTGGTTTAAAAAGGTCAAAATATTTTAGTGGATCAGTTTCAAGCCGATCATATCTGCATAGTGTATCTATCCAAACAAAACCCTCTGACCTCTCCACGAGGCTTCCATCTATCTATCCATCAGACCTTGTTCGTTTACTGCTGGACTGCTGCTCAACCCAAGCTTATTTCTCGGGCTTCATCGTGTATATATTTAATTTCCAGATAACGACGGCCCCTACTACTGGCACATAAAGAGCGGCACCATCCAGCGCGAGATACCCAAAATGCCGCCAATCGAAGCCAAGGAGCAGCGGATCTCCATGGTCAGAGACGTGTCGAACCTCTCCGAGGTGTCCAAGTATGAGGGGAATGTGATGACGTCATCAGTTACCAGGAGCACGACCAGCGGAGCTCTTGACCATGTGGCTGACCAGGACGCAGAACGGAAGAGGAAGGATGAGATGGCTTATAAGTAAGTTAACATTATAAGTACCGCGGTAACAAGACAGTCACAGGATCGAACCCTGGCCCAAAAAATTTTTTTTGAATTCTTGTCTTTAATTTGTTTTTAATTGATCATATCTAGTTTATAAGGGTGAAATCTGTCGCTTTGGAATATTCTAAAATAATATTTAGAGTATTCCAAACCCATGAATTTCGCAATTAAAAACATAATATTAGTTAATGAGAACTGTGAATTTCTTAACTGTCAGATCAGAAGCAACACGCAGTGACGACAGCGCCATCTGTTTTCAAAGAGCAAGGCGTGAAATCACAAAATGCCCTTGTGAGCGTTAAGTATGTGCAATACAAGCTGGTTAGATCAAATAGTTAGAAAAATATTCGGTGGAAAAGTATGGGGAAGAAATTCAACGGTCTAAAATAAGGCACTTGTCTTGATAACAAGAGTTCGCAGGTTTGAATCCTGGCCCGACGAATGTTTTCAAATTCCAGTCATTAATTTGTTCCTAATTTATGTTTTCTAGTTTGTTATGCACTTTATTAACATTAGATATGTCATTGCTTGTTGAAACGCAGAAGTAAGCCTAAAGGTGTAGTGACTAGAATAAAAAAGTATTGATTTGGCGGTTTGGAATATAGAGAGGATGAATTAAAGTAGAATTACGAAAGAAATTTATGGTACGCAAGTAGAAAGTAAAACTCGACCGGGCCGCTCTAGAAAGACGTAAGCCGACCAAGATGGTGACACATTGGAGAAGGGCAAAGTCAAAAGCACCTGAAATAGAGCTAGTATGATTAGGTTGATGAATGTTGAAGAAGGGGAGATGCATCAGGATCGTAGCACATATAAATCTGATATAGTGAATATATCAATGTCAGAAATGTATATTTGGATAAGAACTGCTCTGTACCAGGATTCTCACATCCAAGTTCATTTTTGTTAGGCGTTTCTATATCTCAATGACAAAGCGTATCTCCTTGCGATGGATAAATTGCAAAAATACTGAAATTTACCTATATTTCAATCAGTTTTTGTTCTGACAAAAGCGGAATGAATACCTCTATGAATATATTTAAAAGGCGACTCAAAGAGCACTATATATCACTCTCATGAGTATCTTTTAGCATTTTAATATAGTATCATTAGTATATATGTATGTATTAGTATTCTTATTTATATATTAATAAGTATATATGTATTAGATTATGTATTATATATTATTATATATCATTAAATTATGAATAAATGTACACTTATGTATGTCTACCTATTTACTATCTTTTCTCTAATCCCCAGAGGTAAACTGGAAGAAATCTCTTCTTAGAGATAAGTTTGCTTTTGTACATGTTTATTTGTTTAGTTTTATTTAAAAATAAGTTTTTAGTGTACAGTAAAGAATAAAGAATAAAGCGGAATACCGGTATGAACCATTAGTTTCCCGTTCCTCGTGAAAACTGGAAGAATATGCGGCAAGCGTCAACTAAAAATGAGCCTGCCTAGTGTTGGAAAACTTTTTCTGGTGAAAGGACTCCCAGTTACGGATAATTTTAACTGTGAATTTTACCAGCCAGAGCAACTCCTACACTCATCCCAAAATTCTTTGGTCTACCAACTCTAGTTTATGAGGTCGTAAAATGTATTTTTAATGCATCATGACGACCTGAGAATCTGGTTCGTTGATTCCTCGCCGCTTATTTATGTCATTAAATTTTAACAGGTTGTTGCCTTGTGATTGTAACTCTTCCAAATCTAAGGCCCTTGGTCGAAATTATGAGTTGAAAATCATAGATGAAGGAAACAAGAGAGGAATATCTGGCCTAAAATAGGCTTGATGGGAGACCCAAATGTTAATGTCAGAGATGAGATATGTGTGTTTAATCAGAGTCCGTGACTACAAGTTGATCTCTTTTTACCTGCGTACCTACTATAGTGTGCGTGAGAAATATTATACGTACGTGTGCGTACTTATAGTTATATTTTTTGTATATGCGTTGGTCAAATAAGTAGGAGGACCGCGGTGACATCCTAAGGCAAATATCTTCTTTGTCTATGTTTTCTTTATCTGTGGTTAAAATTATTGCCTCAGTGAAACCACGCGAAACACCTCGCTTAGGGAGCTATAACAACGCTAGTGGAATTATCAAAGCTTTTATCTTTTCTTTTTTAAGACATACACCTGTTTTTACTAACGACCTAGCAAAGAGTTCCATTAGTCATTCATGACCTAAGGGTTAGCGAAACGTGTTCGAGGCAACTCTTACGTATTTAGGCACCTGGTTTAGGCGTCTCCTAAGACTGGTAAAACTAATTCTTTCCTAATTCTATGTCCTTCAGACGGCGCAGCTTCCCGGCGCGTCCAGAGCCCGACAGTGGACGCGCGGTCAGATTCTTCGTGCGCTCGCTTGGCTGGGTCGAGATATCCGAGGCTGACCTCACGCCGGAGCGGTCCAGCAGAGCCGTCAACAAGTGCATCGTGGATCTCAGTCTGGGGAAGAACGATCTGTTGGACCAAGTTGGTCGTTGGGGCGATGTGAGTATCTTCTACTTCAGCTTTGCGAAGCGTAGTTTAGTATTGCTTCCTTATACCTAACATTACGGTCATCGTATCTCGCAGACCGCGGTTCGTATATGCATTTAGGTATTGCAAGCAATGTATTTAAATCTAAGAAATAATACAATGATGCGTGTCGCGTAGTACGGACATTTTTTTTTTAAATCCATTCGATCCAACGCACAGCATGTCTCAAATACCTAATAATAAGTATACCATTGCCATTGGGCGTTCGGAAGAAGAAAGTCTAGGGTGGGGCGACCTTTTTTAAATATAACCGAGATTTATAGTTGAAAAATAAAAAAATACGTAATTTTGTGCAAACAAACCTGCCGATCAGTCTTGTCTCTAGTATGTTCGCTGTTTTTTACTGTCCCATTCCGTTTACAGGAGGGGGGGGAGGGCGGCCGGCCTCCCCTCTCCCATCCTTCCGACGCCCATGCAAAATAATAATAAATAATTGTATAATATATTGTTATTATATAATAATAAAATTATTATCCATCCATCCATCCATCCATCAGCCTGTTTCGTCCACTGCTGGACTTAGACCTTTCCAGGATTTCGCCACTCTTGGCGGTCCTCCAGGAAGAAATGCCCATACTCACACACGCTGGGCTGGCGGGTTGGTGAGCGTGGTGCCGAAACCCTTGCACTAGTGACGCCGCTGCCCGTCACCAGTCTGTTTTAAGGCCCGGAAATTTGGGGTGGATATACCGCCATCCATCGGTCCCAGGCAATGGTGGGCCGCTTGGTTTTGCCTGAGAGCTGTTCTCTTACTCTCCCCCGAATAACTTCGGGAGGATCTGCGAGTAAGATGGTGGTACCTCCACAGTCGAGCCAGGCATCAGCTCTACCACCTCATTATTCAAATTATTATGGGTTGTTGTAAATTCGCCACAAAGTAAACTCGCCACATTTTTTGTACACACCCATGTTTCGTACAGACAACAGAAAAATCAAACAAAAAGTAAAATAAAAATGTTATTTATTTATTTTTCATAATCACAGCACTTTTAAGAATTTTACCTTACGTCTTACATAAAATGAAAGCTCTACTTACAACTAAAATGTACGCTGAAACTGTTGGTTTTGTTCGCTATTGAGGCCGGGTTGTCCGCATTTACCGATACGGCTAGAGCGAGCGCGTGATATAGCGTGAGCGCGTGTGTAGGAGCGTAGGTGAAAGGAGAAAGAGGGAACATTCATATAGGTGTTTTTTTTTGTATAATGTCGAGCGCTAAAACCAATAATTTTGCTTGCTTTGGTACTTAACATAAAAATGATGCAAGTTGAAACCTTATGAATAATTAATACCTATAATTTTTTATATTTTAATTCATGTTAGATTTTTCTGCTGTCTGTACGAAAATGGGGCGAATTTACATGGGGCGAATTTACATGGGACGAATTTACTTTGTGATGAATGAACAACAACCCATTATTATAGTGTGTGTAAGTTTCGATTGACGTATCGGACTTAACATTTGAATAAATGTTTCATTATCTGTTTCAATATTCATTTACTCTTTTAGGGCAAAGATCTCTTCATGGACTTGGACGATGGAGCGTTGAAGTTGATCGACCCCGAGAGTCTCACAACTCTACACACACAACCTATTCACACTATTCGCGTCTGGGGGGTAGGCAGAGATAATGGCCGGTAAGATATCAAACAAAAAATAGAGGGTTGTGTCAGAAATACAACCGTAAATTATTTAAGTGGATACTTCTTATGTCGCCGCTTTACTCAATCACAGAGGTAAGAATCAATGGTAGCCATAGATATCAGCGCATTCACTTACAAGGTCATTTAATAATTTTTTTATTCGAATCAAATAAGCATTGAAGTTATGTACAAGTTCTGAATTTACTCCCATATCAATTTCAAAACTACATACTTATATCAGTATTCCATAAGTTGCTAATGTGTGAAACTAAACAAGGTTTATTTTTTTGGCTTCTCCAATGGAACAGCGAAAGGTAAGAGGTTTTGTTACTTCATCCACAGATAATATAATACTGCTTCATCTCTCAAACATTGATGACAATTTTCTTAGTCATTATTTAAAGAGCCTAGCTAATAGTAAGGTAGTGGAGCAATCTCTGCTTTTGTCTATATAAGCCCTCTACTAAGTCTCTACAAGACTCTACATTGGTTCTTAATCTAATCCATGTATCCATTTTTTATATTTTCGTTCCTCTTTTCCCTCCATCTTTCCTTCCGATAAGTATGTTATCAAAGTTGTCATGTTGTGTTAAATGGTCCTAAAATTCAAAGTGATTTTTTTTTACGGATGACAGACTATCCCCAATAGACCACATTCCACCAAAAACAAAAATTTTTACGCGAACTTTTTTTTACCTTTCCATAGAAATTCAGTCAGCTGATTTGAACCACTTTGTACAGGGGAGAGAAATAATTATTTGAGCAAAAAAATTTTTTTCCTTCTGGAATGTGATCTGTTAATGTTACCTGATCCACCCTAGAATTAATCAATTTTAAATAAGGTCCTACAATAAAAAGTGAATATATTTCTACGGTAGATCAGGTGTCGATAACTGAACACACTAAAGTACAAATAATTTACTTTAATTTTCTAGTACAAAGTAGTTTAATCGTAAAATCATTTTAATTGTGTATTTATTATTATTATGTTATGTTATGTTATTATGTAATAATAATTTTGTTTTTATTTTATTGTATCGCATGCACTATTAATAATTAAATAGAATATCGCCTGCACTTTACGACTTACAGTACTACCATAAGCAATAATAAATATTGTATGTAGAGGACGGGAAAGCTACCCTGCCGTATTACAGTTTTACTAGCACGGAGGGTAGATATACTATTTATTCTCAATAATTCCATGTAAACCTTTGGTTAAGTCTCAAATTGTTTTTAATTTTTAAGTTTAATTTATAGTGTTTAAAATAAAATTTATTATTATTAAATTTATTAAATCAGCTTACTAAAGTTCTATGGAAAAATGAAAAAAAAATCGCGCAAATAAAAATTATTTTCCGTGGAAAGTAGTTTATTATTATTTTTTCACTTTGAGTTGTGGGACCTTAGATATTAAGTCAAAGATCTACAATTACCATGTCAAGAATGTTAACATTTTGTTAAACTAAATATATTTTAAATTAAAATGCCTTGCGAATCTTCCAGGGATTTCGCATACGTGGCCAGAGATCGCGCGACACGTAAGCATATGTGCCACGTGTTCCGTTGCGATGCGCCGGCGCGCACCATCGCTAACACCCTGAGGGACATCTGCAAACGGATCATGATCGAGAGGTCGCTGCAGTCGCCGCCGAGGCCGACGGACCTGCCGGCCGCAAGACGGCCTAGACCACTATCTGGTAAGATATCATCTCTCGAATAGTTAGTATCCTGAGAATGTAGCAGTTTTTTATACACTATGGGATCATGCTTGGTCATTACCACATTAAAGGTGGTAGAGCTGATGCCGGGCTCGACTGTGGAGGTACCACCATCTTACTCGCAAACCCCAAAGTTATTTGGGGGATAGTAAGAGGACAGATCTAGGCTAAACCAGGTGGCCACCATTGCCTTGGACCGATGGATGGCGGCGTAAAACAGACTGGTGATGGGCAGCGGCGTCACTCGCGAGGGTTTCGGCACCGCGCTTACGAAACCAACCTGCCCAGCGTGTGTGAGTATGGGTATTTCTTCCAGGAGGACCGCCAAGAGTGGCGAAATCTTGGAAAGGCTTACGTCCAGCAATGGACGAAACAGGCTGATGGATTACCACGCCTGATAAAAGCGTCGTCCAGAAAGCAATATAATCGAAGAAAGTGACGCGATAATCAGTCTGTCCAGAGACTTAATAAAATTTACGGAAGTCGGAAATGGACGGATGACTGTTAATACGTAACTGCCTGCAAACAATCTACCGGTATGGCTTTTCATGAAGTCATGTTGGAACTACGAGACGCATGGTTTTGTCATGAGGGTGGTGGTATATATTATATGTGACCAATTAGTTGCAGCGTCACTAACACAGTATAGGTGACTGTTATTTATACAGCCAAACTCATACTGGAGGCTTGGTAAGTGATCAATAACACGGATCGATGACACTTTTTGCTGATATCACAGAATAAAATGTCGACGTCCCATAGTAATTGACTCGGGGCTGGGCTTGCGTTTGTAAGGAACACGAAAAGAACGTACACAACCAAAAAACCTTTGATAATGCTATAACAGCGAAACCGGTAAGGGAAATAATATAAATAAGTGGACAAGTACAAGTGTTTTTTAATGAAAAACGAGAAGATAAATTTACGAATTTCACAAAAAAGGGTCATCGAACCTTGTTTCTGAGCACTTACCGAGTTTCAGTAAGGATTTGGCTGTATGAATAAAAGCCACCTTATACCGGGTGTAAATATAGTGCGACCTTTAAATAAAACCACATACTCTACTGATTATACTGAACAACTTTCCGAAGAAAAATACCTGCGCAAATCTTCAGAAAAGAAGATATTCAACTGTAACTTAAAGCGTTTATCTCGTAGGGAGAAGGTCTATTTTAGAACGCTGCACCGTAACAGCTGTTTTACGGAAGACGCTGTTTCAAAAAACGCCCTTATGTCGGTGCGTTCACGAGTCACGTCGAGTTCACGCATTTTTGTTTGAAACTCAAATATTTCCTAAACTATAGTTAGCGCGGCCATGTTCCTTGGGAAAAGTGGTTCAGTATGATCCGTAGAATCCATCCATCCATCAGCCTGTTTCGTCCACTGCTGGACATAGGCCTTTCCAGGATTACGCCACTCTTGGCGGTTCTCCTGGAAGAAATGCCCATACTCACACACGCTGGGCAGGCGGGTTGGTGAGCGCGGTGCCGAAACCCTTGCACCAGTGACGCTGCTGCCCGTCACTAGTAGAATAGATCCGTAGAAGATGTGGTTTCATTTAATGATAGCGGTATTTTTATACCCGGTATATGGGTAACGATATCCTGTAGATAAATCTGTTTTTAAGAAGCTCTTCTCCACATTCTCAGGTGCTTCATTTCCCACACCGATGGAGGAGCCCCGCAAGACAGTCCGAGCACGGTATCTTGGCAGCGCGGAGGTGCCCCGAGCCACTGGTATGGACGTCCTCAATGATGCTCTGGAGAGATTAGCAGCAGCTCGGCCCCCATCCGCTTGGAGACCTTGTGCGGTAGCTGTGGCGCCTTCAATGATCACCATCACTGAGGAAGGAGTACGTAGAACTGAACCGTTATATGTACTTGATTAAATGAAGATGCAATAACGTTTTCAAAGAGGGTTCCGTACCTGAAGAGAAAAAAACGGAGCCCTTATAGGATCACTTTATTGTCCGTCTGTCCGTCAACCTTTTATCTCGGGGACGCGTGGAGGTATCGAGTTGAAATTAAAACCATATACTCAGGTCTACATTCCCTAGAAGCTGTGAAAAATCAAAAAGATACGGCCGTTTATGCCGCAAAAAAGTAGGTATATTTCAACACTCTCAAGGGAATCAAAATTAATAGGATATTTTCCGTTGACCTAGAACTATGAGATTTGGCAAATAATACTAGGGAATCTGAAAACTATAAATTTTTGATTAAACAGTAATTAAATCATAAAAAATATAGTCTTTAACCGAACCCTCGGTGGGCGAGTCCGACTCTCACGTGTCCTGTTTTTAGGGTTCCGTACCCATAGGGTAACCAACGGGACCCTATAACTATGCTAGTACTAAGACTCCGCTGTCCGTCCGTCTGTCACCAGGCTGTATCTCATGAACCGTGATAGTTAGACAGTTAAATTTTCACAGATGATATATTTATATTGCCGCTATAACAACAAATACTAAAACTGGCCAAGTGCGAGTGAGACTCGCGCACTCCCACACAACAGAGTGCTCGAGTCCGACTCGCACTTGGCCGGTTTTTGTAGTAATCACAACCTGTCTGATTTCAGGAAACAACGCCAATAGTGGAATGCCGTGTACGTTACCTCTCGTTCCTCGGTATCGGGCGTGACGTTCGACGTTGTGCATTCATCGTCCATACGGCGCAAGACCTGTACGTAGCGCACGCATTCCACGCCGAACCGTCTTCTGGGGCGCTCTGCAAGACCATAGAGGCTGCTTGCAAGGTACACGACTCATCATCATCACGGCTCGTCGCCTCTCACACGGCTCTCTTTAAGGTTTTTTATTAAACTCTTTTTTGTGGTGGCAGTTAGGGTTTACATGGCAAGTGGTTCATTCCTGCATGTCCAAATGTCCAAGTAGTTAGTTGTCGCGACAAGGCCAAAGATAGGCTCTTGGGTAATCTAATCTTAAAATGCATGACTCTCCACTAATTGTGACTGTATCAATCTGTGAGAGGAAACACTTATTGCAACCTTTACTTGGTCTCGCCCATGCACTAGGAGATCAGCTATGGTGCGATCAGTCCAGGTCAGGTACTGGCTAAGTATGACGGGGAGCGCTCGCATTATATGGAACGACCCGTCCGCTCTGTTGTGCGTTCGCGTCATTTATGCACTAGTTGGCCAACAGATCCAGCAGTTCGGGAATTTGACAAGTACCGTTTGCCGGTGACTGAATTACCAATGACGAAGACCAATTTGTGTGTATTGCGTATTTGCACTTACTTTGCATGTGAGCGTAAGCACATTGGAGAGGCATGCATTTTAAGATTAGATTATCTCTACTAGTGGTTATATAAAAAGTCGAAAAACATAATTGAACTTTATGATTCTATCCTTTCATGTCTTCTCTTGCTGTTTACAGCTCCGCTACCAGAAGTGCCTAGACGCGCACGGTGGCGGGTTGCCCCCGCCCCGCTCCCCGCCCGCCTCCAGCACGTCATCAGATGGGTCCCGCGCGTCCATTGGTCAGACCCTCAAGTCGCTGGTGGGCTCGCTGACCGGCCGCCGCGCCTCCTGAACCGACGAGACCGCGACTCCAACCACACCACACAGAGAGGTAAATTTTGAATTTAAACTCATATCTGAGTAGTTACTCGTAGCTGTTGAGTTATATTTCCGACTTTATGACTAGTCTTGAACTACAGTGAGAAAAGCTACCAACAAAAGAAGCTCAGGAGACGGCTCTTAGGACCCAGAATATCACATTTCCAGGAACATACGATTAATTGGGTGTCCCATAACACTTTATAAGCCTCTGCCCATATATTGGACTGGACACCATACTTTCGCCTAATTTGTGAAAAGAAAACAATAATAAAATTATTAGTAAATTGTCATTTTTATTTCAAAGTTGTTGGAAAAGCCAGATAAATAAAAAAAACTAAAGATCAATAAAAAAAATACTAAAAATAAAGAAAATAACAATAAAGAAAAAAAAAAAAATTACTATGCAACCGTATTTCCATGCGTTTTGTACGAAATTTTAATAACGCCCGCGCGCTCGATGTGCGCCGCGCCGCTTCTCTGTGGCTTGAACCTCAGGTTCACGCCGGGGTCCAATATTTCTAGATATTAAAATTAAACCTCCGTTTGCAGGTAATTCCGCACCGCCACCTGCAGTCGCCGGCGCACTCGCCCGGCGCGGAGTCGCGGCGTCTATCGTAGTCGCAATGCTATATCGCTCCGCATCGCATCGCTTGCAGTACCCCGAGGGGTTTACTGGCATTTTGACGTCATTCATTTCGGGTTTCACTGCAAATATTTTTGTTAAATGAGACGAGGTTTTGAGTATAATGAAGACA
The DNA here is from genome assembly GCA_910592155.1 of Ypsolopha scabrella. Taxonomy (NCBI): domain Eukaryota; kingdom Metazoa; phylum Arthropoda; class Insecta; order Lepidoptera; family Ypsolophidae; genus Ypsolopha; species Ypsolopha scabrella. Next base: position 3,963,251 of record OU342972.1, on the reverse strand, counting down.
TTTCGACAGCTGTATATTCTAGAGCGGATTGTAGACCTTTCGAGCTGGACTCGATAAAACTTCCAAGGTCAACGTTTTCGCCTTTATGCACTTAGGCACGTGAATGTCTGTGCTCTTCAGCTGCCTTGAAGAACTAAGCTGTACACTTTGATTTGAATCCAGCCTTGCGTTTTTTAATAGTAGGAGAAAACAAAAGACGAGCAACGCTACAAATATACCAAGCCAAAGCTTATTTTAGGATTCCATCTTCTCTCTTTATCTATCTCCCGAGCCTCACGAATTGACGATTAAAACGACCATCATGCGGTTACCGAAATAATTTGCAATTTACCTTTTTCACGATCCTCTGGATTTAAGACACGTCTTGTCGCGACTGCATCAACATATCTATTAGTTTTGTACATCACAGTCATGCTATACGTACGACAACTGAGCGCGTGAAGTTTTGCCACGCGGTGCAAAGCTTGCTACGTGTGATCCCTACGTGTGACAGCCTCTAGCGCTCTCTCGCGCCGAAGCGAGATGCTCCGCAAGAAGCGCCTCGCAAAGCTTGTAGTCGTGGCCGAGGGGAAAGGGGGGCGAATGAACTGTTGCAAAGTTTTCGATACATTGCCTACTACCTACATTATTAAACGAAACGAGATTTCTTACTTAAGTTGTACGCAATACATAGGAAGCGTTACTACAATTATAAAATCCATTGGGCAATTGTGCGGGGCCTGCGGGACGAACGCGGAAGGTAGCCACCGAGCTTACATACAATTTTTAAACTGTGGCGTTACAGCCCGCAGCACGAAAGTCTAGCGGTGAACGAAAATAGCTGCGCATGCCCACAATTGGGGAGCCAATCAGCGCTTACGCATGAGTACCTACGTACGCCGCCGCCGGCCCCGCGCGCCGCTGTTTCCTCCGCCACGGCATCTTATTTTCGACTTCCGCTAGACTTTCATGCCGCAGGCTGTGCCAAGCTTCGCTATTTGGTTCATTCACTCCCCTGGGAGTGTATTTTTGAATCATTCGAATTTCAACTCGCATACGAATCCGCACGATTCGCATACGAATATAATACTAATTTTAAGTTTTCGAATGATTCAAAAATACACTCCCAGACTTGGAGCGTTGCGATGCAACCGCGATCAGATACAAACCGTGCGTCGCGGGGACTTTCAGCAGCGGTACGCTTCACGATGCACAAGAGTCTTGTCACTTTGCACCGCGTCGTAGAGATTATTGGCTCATCAAACAGCTTGTAGGACACTATATCGATCGAGACTTTGTTTATACTAGAAACGCTTAATCTTCTAAAGAAACAAGGTTCAGAATCGCCTTTGGTATGTAAGTGGTAGAGGGAGGGGACCATTAAACCAAAAAATAAAAACGTGGTAGAAAGCAGTTTTTTTAGAAGAGTGAGTGTTGCTAAATGTAGTGGAAATAGATAAAACTACATTCACATACATACATACTTTAACTTCTACTTTAGAGAGTATTGTGTAAATTCGTCTGTTTGCGAATTGGTTTGTCTTGGTAGTAGTATGACAATGTAGAAATGAACGAATTTTCCGATCTTCTCGAAACAACATACCTACCTATTATACCTGTTTGTTTATTAGGTTAGGATAGTATGAATCTCAAGATAAGGTAGGATAATGTTCGTTGTATATTTTTATCGTTTCTTTTATGTTTATAGAAATACCATTTATAAAATATATTTTATATTTGGCCAAATTGTATGTTTATTTTAAATATATAAAATATCTTACTTTTGCAGAAGTACGGCACATTTTTAAGCAATATTGTACGTATCCTATTAACCTAAAATAACAAATAAATAAAAAACAAATCTCGTTAAACTCGTATGTTAAATTTTTTTGTTTTCTGTTTCTGAAATAAATGTTTATTTGTTGTTTTATAAATTAAAGCTAAGTTACCTTAAAAATCCTAGTCCATAATTATTTAATTTTAGCTTATGTACATGGCCGCCATTTTATGGATTTGTTACCGTAGATACTTATCTAATTTCGTCGTTTAAGCGGTTTTTAGAGAAATTAACGGCTTAGTTTAGACTCGGTGTACCGTTAGATAAATAAAAAGCATAGTATTAAATGAATGGCTAGATGTTCAGTAAGTCTAAGGCGCATTTTGCAGAATATTGTAAATAAATTGTATTTTATTAGAATTGGATGGAAAATCGATTGTAGGATTGGACTTGACATCTCTAATGTAATGTCAGTTACAGATCTATCGCGCTCTTTCATTTGACATAATTCAGAAAGAGCGCGACTGCGTTCACTCGCTAGGTCTGTACTCGCTTTTGGATATAATATTTTATGTTAAAATAATTACTTACATATTTTTGTTTATGGAACGAAAAGGTTTTTATATGTTTTCGTTATTTCCAGAGCCCAATTAAACATATATCCCGCAACGATTTTCGTATAGGTCGTCCTACAATCAGGCATTGTCGTAATTCAAAGAAATTGAAATTATAAAAAAAAACAAGGATGACGAGCACGGTATGAACTAGTGTAAGAATTAGGTCTAATTCACAAATTGGCGCAATAATGTTGTCCTTTTCTATCAATAAGACAAAGGAAAGAGATCGCATTATTTCATAAAAATATATAGTAATTTTAGGGCACTATGGCTAAGTTACTGCTAAAGCTTGTAAGAACATTGGGTGTCGTATTTGTAAATTGAATTGCAAATGAAAATTATATTTTGTATGTATGATATTTCGATTAAGCTTCGATGAAATATTCAAATTGTGTCATACGTTATCTTTCAGCGACTTATTTTCATACAATCCTTGCACTTTTTAGAAAAGTCACAAAGAAAAATCACTAACCTCATCGTCACAAGGGTGTCTTTACACATTGAGCTTTTAATAAAATAGAAAAACTTATTATATTTTTACGCCATATTGCTAAGATAAAATTGTATATAAGTACTCTCCAAGTGTAGGTAGATATTCATTTACCTTAACCGCATATCTTACAATTTTCTAAAGAATTAAGGAAAAACTTCGTTTGTAAACAAATGTAATACAAACTCCAATGCGTGAAAATTGCTTTGAGGGAACTTACGGAGCGTTCAAAACTATTCTTTCGGCACGCTTGAGTCCATGTCATAAAGTCAAACATGTACAGTGGAGCCCACATCAAGCACATTGCGTATAAGCTGACCTCTCATTGTGCGGGAAGCCTATACAATGAGAGGTCAGCTTATACTGAAAGTGTTTAGCTTGATGTGGGCTCCACTGTACGTGGACGCTTTTTGGGATAAGTTGTTGGTATGATATGCGGTTTCCGTAGATGTTAGCAATTTGTTTGCACCTGAAATGCCATAACTAAAGCTAGGTAGTGCAATCAAAATTTAAAAGGTATATCAAGAGCAAAAAAATAAAAATAAAATGTTTAGGTTCGTTAGACAATATTTTCGGAAAACTCATTTTCAACGCCAAAGTACATCGTTCTTATATTTAAGGGGGGGTTCCCCCAAACATGCTCTCGCGTTTGGTCAATTTAACATATTAAATCAGAATATTCTTAACAAATAAAATGTGCTTGATTAGTTAAAAAGTTGAACTACATTATTTATATTTTAGATTTATTAGACAAATAGTCAAGAAAAAAATCGGATAAATCACAAAAATCACGGAAAACGTCATTTGGCGTTTGGAACATTATATAATCTGTCTACTGTTTTTAACTACAAAATAGAGTTGTTTTTTGAAGAATATGGATATCAGAGTCACCTTTCCATAGTAATCTTTTTTTTTCGTTATTTTCAAAGAAAAATACAAACAATAAATATTTTTTTCGTATGTTTGTTTCAAATGAATTCGGCAAAAAAAACTGTTTCATCGCTAAATTACGTTTTCCGTTATCTTTCAGATTTTTAGTCTCGGTTATTGTGATACATGTATCAAATCTGAAATATAAAAACATTGTAATTTTATCAGTTAAAAATATTTTGATTTAATATGATGAATTATGCAAACAAACGCGAGAGCGTAATTGGCGGAGCTGACCCTTAATATTTCGACTCCATTAAACTTTGCCGTATTATTCATATTTGTCTTCAGTTGTCCGTTTTTAAACTGGTTTGTATTGGAAGGTGATTTTCAACAATTTGTTATTAAGTTGATGAGTAGAAATATGTTGAATGGACAACCATAATCTAAAAGCAGAAACCATGTGAATCCACTGGCTTTATAAAAAACAAAAAAAGAGCCTAGGCTTAATTTTCTTCCTACAATCGGAACTTTTAATAACTTTATAATTTTGACTGCACTAGTAAAGCTACAATATATTACATGGTCGTTATTTGTTTGATTCCCAAAACTAGTATTAAGAAATCGTTCAACTTAGAAAAAAATACACAATCTAGCTTGAAAAATATATTCCAAAATATTAGAATCAGTGTTGCTTCTCATTAATAAACAAAAAAATAATAAAAACAATATTTAAGTAACAAAAAAACACTGAATTAAACGTAAACATAGTGTAACACACGTTAAACTAAGTGATTTAAAGGTTATTTATACAAAATATGATAAAAAATAATAGTCGCAATAGATTTGACGTTGCAAGCTTTCGACTGCCTTGGATCAAAGTTATGATATAGTACATCAATATTTTCTATATATAATAATGTAAACGTTTGTAATACCATAGATTAAATAATATATAATTACAGGTTTAGCGCATAACTGAGTCTGTTCCTGAGGTATGGGAGCGGCACGGGAGAGGTGACAATTTAAGTGAGGCAAGGCCCGACTGAAGTTACGCGTCGTTTGACGTTCCGTAAACACACCCCTCCCGCACCGCTCCCATACCTCAGGAACAGACTCAGTTATGCGCTAGACCTGTCATACTTAGGTGTTAGGTAGCTTTCAAATTCCCGTTTTCTAGCCCACTGTTCAGAACTTACGGAGGATTTATAATGTTATTGTCAGCGCTTAAACAGCTTAAAAGCCTTCAAACTGTGGCTTTTAATGAACTTTTGTGAAATTAATAAAAAAATATTAAGATATACATGGGTTTTTATTACGAACTAGCACCGCCCTCATGACGGCACCATGGCGCGCCAAGTGACTCGTGTTCGAGAAGTTACGAGACCTAAAAGGGTGTCAACGGGACCATATTACTAAGCCTCCACTGTCCGTCCGTTACAGGAGTCTACAGCTTCAGCCCTAATAGTACGTCAGAATGCGTGTTACTATGGCCTCTATTACGGATAATAATACAAATTAAAAATATATATCAAATATTATACTGTAATACATTTGAGTTCTTGTAAATAAGTATAACTATCATATTTTTGCGAATGATATTTATATATTTGAATTTTTTTATTTTATTTAGAATTGTTATTAATTTAATGGATGATTGCAATTTCTATTTTTGTTGTAAATATTTTTTTGGTTATTTAAATAATTTGTAGGCCAACAAATAAAACATTTGATTTTAAATAATAATTGTTTGGGTTCCCTATTTATATTTTTTGTCCCTTTGTTTAACCACTAGCCTTTCGCCTTTATTCAACACCCCTAAAGCCTATATTTTTTAAGCCTATCTTTTTAGGGTTCCGTGCCGTACCAAAGGGTAAACGGAGCTCCGCCCGTACAAACGCCGGGCCCTCCGAACTGAAGTTCATGTACATCTCTGTCTATCTCTCTCCTTCATCTATTTCTCTCTATCCGTATCGGAGCTAACTTCACACGGGTGCCTTTAAGTTTGGCGCCAACTGTCCCCGGACCATTATGGAGTTATTTATGTCATTAATTATCATAATTTATCAACAATTAATCAAAAATCAATAAGGCTTAGAGTAATCGTTCCATGACTAGTACACACGAAATGTAGGAACAGAAAACATTCGATTTCCAATTGCTTATCAAAAAGAGAAGGCGCTTTATTCCTTTCACCATTGCACCCAATAAAATCTACGTAAGACGACACCCGGGTGTAGATGGCCGGGTATTCATTTATTATTCCTCCAGAAATTCCGACCAGAATACCTGCGAAAAGTAAATTATTTATATTACATAAAACCATTTCCTCCATGCATAAAACAGATCGTTACGCCATACATAAGGAGACTTTAATTTATGCAGCCAAATTCCTACTGAAGACTCGGTAAGTGCTCAGTAACAAGCTTTTTTGTGAAATTCGTAAATTATTCTTTTCGTGTTCCTTACAAACGCAAGCCCAGCCCCGAGTCAATTACTATGGGACGTCAAGATTTTATTTTGCGAAATTAACAAAAAGTGAGATCGACTCGTGTTACTGATCACTTACCTACTACTACTACGTTTGGCTGTATAAAGTCACCTTATATTCTCGACTGACTCACTGAAGCTTGTTGAGCTTAATCGCCGTAATGTTAATGTATAGGTATGTAGTAGCCATATGGTAGAATTGATAATGTCATCATGAAAGAAGAAATTTGCGATAGACTTTCAATGAATAGGCAATAATAGGTGCGACGAGCGTGTTTGGTTGCTTGTGATCATATATTCGGGAGCCGAGCGAAGCGGAACGGAGAGAGGCGACCTATTTCCATCCGTCCATCAACCTGTTTCGTCCACTGCTGGACATAGGGTTACGCCACTCTTGGCGGTCCTCTTGGAAGAAATTCCCATACTCACACACGCTGGGCAGGCGGATTGGTGATTCCTTGCACCAGTGACGCCGCTGCCCGTCACCAGTCTGTTTTATATAAGTCCCGGCAATTGGGGATGGATATACCGCCATCCATCGGTCCCAGGCAATGGTGGGCCGCCTGGTTTTGCCTGAGAGCTGTTCTCTTACTCTCCCCCGAATAACTTCGGGAGGATTTGCGAGTAAGATGGTGGCACCTCCACAGTCGAGCCCGGCATCAGCTCTACCACATATTTAGTTATTACAAATATCACAATATTTGAGCAGATCATGAAATGGCCACGACATTGACACAAATACACGCTTTTTAGGTCATGCAGGTGTATACCTCAGTGTTTTCCTTTCCCGCAAGCGGTAGGTAAAGGAATTCTATGAATAACTCATTGATGCTTGTTCCAGCTGGAGGTTTCAAACGTCAAGATTCAGATTCCGGTCTGCTACAGACTAAGTTACGGCAATTTATTTTTATATCTAAGAATATGTGAATAATATTAAAACGTCACGCCGGCTCCTAGATAAAACAGAGTAGTTACGGACAGCAGCGCGGCGTCACTGGTGCGATGGTTTCGGCACCGCGCTCACCAACCCGCCTGCCCAGCGTGTGAGTATGGGCATTTCTTCGCAGGAGGACGGGGATGACGAAATCTTGGATAGGTCTATGTCCACGGTAGCCGCACGAGGCTAATGGATTGATTAAAATTCCAAGAAAGTCATACTTCCTTTTTCCAATGGCCACAATAAGTTTCAGAAGAAACTGTGAAATTATTTTGTACCAGCTTTTGCCCGTGGCTTCACCCCCGTTGAATTATTTTTTTGTGTACTTTCTATAAAATTTGTCAATATTTTTCGGACTGTTACCTATAGTAAACATAGCTGGTGAAATGTAGGTATGTGTTAAGCGTTTCCAACTTTGTATGTCTCTTAAGTATATAGCTTTTCCATGGGAACTGATTTATGGGATAAAAAGTAGTTTTTGTCCTATTCTAGATCTAGAACGACGTCAACGGGTGAAATTTGAACTCATTTTCATCCCATGAAACCTGATTAATGGGATGAAAAGTAGCCCTATGTCCTATTCCAGGTCTAGAACTACATTCATGTAAAATTTCAGCCAAATCGGTTCAGTAGCTACGGTGTGAAAGTGTTACAAACATCCATCCATCCATACATCCAAACTTTCGCATTTATAATATTAGTGGGATGGGATGATTGGATCAAAAGTCAAAACCGATGCTTACCTAGACTAGGTATTTCATCTTCTTCCCCGGTGTGAGAGCAGACTAAGGGTCCACCAGAATCGTCCAAATATGTATCATTGTAGTGCCCATACTCCTCTATATCTATACAAATCAAGTCACTCGTCTTCGTTTTATAAATTTTATCACATTTGGCTTCGAGCATGAGTTGAATACGGAGAATTTGGAGTGAATTGGAAGTTTCTATATTGCAATGGACGCCGTAACCAGCAGTTACACACACTCCGTCGTAATCCTTGTGGGTTTTTGCGAATTTAATCGGCCTTACATTTAAAGATTTAATGAACGGCGACTCTGGATGCACAATGGCTATATTACGGTGCGGGATTTTGTATTCGGGATGGTACGAGAAATTTTTTACATTTCTCCATTGTACTCCGTTTAGCTCCATACTTTCTCCGGTTCTGAAAGTTTCCCTATCACCGCATGTGATGCGGATTTGACTGGTGTCCTTAAACCTGTTTCTGTATCTTCCATAAAACAGTTCAGCCATGCCAGTCCTGGTTGTGATGAAGCAATTGGCAGCGGTCAGTATTTTGTCCAACTGAATGAGCGTCCCACTGCAGAAACTGCCATACATATCCTCGAAGTCATCAATAAGTGTCTTGAAAGACACCTGGTATGGTACATCTCCAGCCTTTGCATGACCATGGCTCCGAATGTATTCCTTAGCATGGTCATGTTGCGTGACGTCCAAAGTTGAACGAGGGCGATAATATATCCGTTCTGTCACTATTGCATGGTTTTTTGGCAATGAGGGTACGAGAGGAAGGAAGTAACTGGATAGAAGCAGGATTATTATAATATACATTTAAATTTACTCTGACTTTTAATGTACCTATTAAAAATGTCATATTCGTTACATATCCGAAACTGTATTTAGCAGAAATTAAACGGTTTATCTTTAACGATGTACGACCTTTTTCGTGTTGTAGTGTTGTTATGTTACCAAAAAGCACAGACAAGTCGAGCTAAAGAGCGTCACGGCCGTACCATCCTAATCGCACTAAATAATCTAATTTAATATTTATCTATTACTTGTGAGATACATTGTGTTTTGATGCGATGGCCGAGTCAATCTATTTATTTAAAACATAAAAGATTTTTAATAGTTTGACGGTAGAGACTATAAAAAATCGTTTACATTTTTATAACTTAATGACCGAAATCCGCATAGCGATCGCTATCTTTGTGTAGTAGTTCAGGCGAGGGCATTTAGAAAAATCCGTCCTGCTCTACTTTGTACACTTGTCTAACCTGTTCATTGGTAGCGGGCCGCTCAGAAAACTCGCAATTTCAAAGTTTTTTTTTAGTGTTCAATCTTTATTTTAACATTTTTACAAAAACTCATTGTTTTCATAAACAACTAGACAATACTAAATACTTTCACTTGATATATTTTCCATTGTGAAACAATACTATAATAAACAATACTATAATATTATTATATATTTTTTTATATTCTAAAGATATATTATATTGTTATAATTAACTTTGACTTGTAGAAAGTATACTTTAAGTATCTATTTTGCAAAAATAAATATTTTGATTTGATACTTATACCATCAATGAAACTGTTTTCTCGCTGAAAATTATCTACATGTTCTAGAGTTATTTATACGCAGTGAAAACAAATTAATTGTCTAAGAATTCCCATAACAATTCGAATAAAGACACGAAGAAGCATGTGTATAATTTTGAAAAATTTTATGACCCGTGGATTGATTTGAGAGCAAACGTTTTTACGTAAAACTTGAATTCGCTCGCCTTAAGCAATCATTATTTTGGGACAGAGCTATTCGGATATGGCACAACAGCACAGCACAGATGATTATTGATCGCTTGTTTCTTGATCCACACAAAGCCGCGTTCTACGATCACTTAGATATCAGTTTAAAAATCCATACAGTTGTCCAACGAAAGCGCTCAGACAGAGCAATAGTGTGGGGCCTGCGGGGTGAGACGCGGGAGGTAACCCACCGAGCTATTATCGGAGTCTCGCCCCGCACAGCCGCTCCATCCGAACGAAATCTGTATAGATTTTTAAACAGTGGTTGTATAATGCGACGGCTTGGACACAAAATAGATAGGTACAGAAGGTCAGCTACGGCCCATTTTAAATATCTACTCGTGACATGTATCGCAAAGCGCATGTACTCGTGACTAGTCGTATTGGCGTTCTACCGAAATCTTCGTACATACGCGTCTATGTGTGCGTGCGCTCGAAATCGCTGGTTGTAGGGAGCAGGCCTTCTGTACCTATCTATTTTGTGGCTTGGATCTTCACACACAGACCGCGGCGGGCGGTCAAGAAGATCGCGCGTTCTGATTGTTTGTACCACATAAGGCGCCTCGTGTGGTCGGACCTTAGGTGTAACGGATAAAGAGTTAGTTATTTAATCTAAATAATTAAAACAAATAAAATCATCTATTCATTATAAATATTTATTCATAATTATTACAATAGGTATAATTTTGGATTTTCAAATCTTCCTTCATAATTACAAAAACAAGTTTAGAATTTTTCGATTGACAAAAATAAACTATGATTCAGTTTCTCAAGTCTCTATTACCATGTATGTATTAAAAATAATTCTCTACTCCACAAATATTTAAAACTGACGTGTCCTGAGAATCTCAGCAACATTTTACACGAAAACGGTCACCGATAATAAATTGTGTCTGCATGGCTCAAATAAATTCAAAAAACAGTTAAGGAGTAAAATTAAATGTGGTCTCAAAATCGGCCGTAAATCTTAAATTCAGAACTGTCATCGTTGTTAGTAAGATTTAGGATTGTAAAAATCCATTTCGATAACTCTTAGCGATGATTTATGATAATTTATAATGGTTTTTGTAAAAAAAAAAATGGTGTCTGCTTGTCTCAAATAATTAATAAATAAACTAGGGCTATATTGTTTGATCAAGACATTTTAAATCATGAAATAGCCCGTCAAATGTCCAGTACAAACACGTGTGTATACAGAATTTAAAGGATCATGGCAGTTGGCGGCCCGCAATTTTCTCGTTTTAACGGCATGTTCAAGAAATTAAAGTAAGTGTATTATACAAAGCGCAAAAAGTTGTATCTTGGAAAAAATTGCATGATTTTTTAAAGTCCTGCAGGTAGAGTAAGTTTTTTTGAAAAATTAATCCAAATAAATGGTTTTGAACGTACGAATGACTGCATCTTGAGAACTGTCGATGGCTAGAGTCCGCGCCACCACTGAAGTCCTGCGACGAAGTCTTTATTGGTTTTGGAATATGAACCCAAATGCCTTAATCCATCGGACTTCAGTGATAGCGAGGACTCTGTGATTGAAAAATTAGTTATCATTATGTTTTTTTTACTTTATCGTTCAGATTCATGCTTATAATGTTTACGTACTTTACATGCAGTTCAGTTGTGTAACTTTGTAGAAGCTGAGTAACTTTACACAAATTACTCCATACTTTTAGATAATAATAGTTTGTATACAGTTTTTATTTCGGCAAAATCCTTTACATTTAACTTGATTTTATTAATTGAACATCACGGATTCATGGAAATAAACCCAGGCCAAGTTCAGTAATAGACCCGCCATTTACCTTTGAAAGAATTTGCAATTCAATCGTGACATTTCGCGCCAGCGGGAAATCTTGTTTCCGGACATAGGAGAGGATAATAGTCTTTGTTTATAGGATACACTTATTTAACACATACATTTTTACTCCTTAATTTCAAATAATTAAACAAAAACACGATTTTTATCCTTCGAGCGTTGGTGAGTTCCTAAACCAGATGTCCAAGGGTCGAAGGGGTAAAGAAAATATAATTAAACTAGGAGCCGGCCCTGAGCTAGAGTCTACGTATCTTCAATAAGGAGCTTGATATAAACACAGGTAAAAGATTTGTTACATAATTTCCTGTCCACTATTAATAATAACAATTATTGTTTTGAATAAATTGAAACAAAATCAAAAAAGAAGCTGCCATAATTCAATGTTACAATAAATGATATCAGATGTAAAAATACTTCCTAAACACAAAAATAGGTTGAGAGTTGTCCTAATTCTCAAGCTCCTTTTAAATGTTGGCAGTGTGTGTTCATATGATATTATTGAGTAAATGCTATTCTATTTTATGTTATCTACACTAGAATAGAGGAATATCTGTACATTATGAGATTTTATTACATGGTAGACATCATTTTCTAGCTATGATTCGGTTAGAAAGATTGCGACATTACAAGAGTGGATAGTTTTACAAAAGATACAATGAAAAGGTGGTTGAAGGGAATGCTGGAAGAGTCAGTTTCAATGAACTTCACTCTTCCACTTTCTGGGCATGCCTGCGTTATACCCATTGTGAACGTAAAGAAAATGCTAGTTTTGTTTTAAAGAGAAGAGAATATGATTTGTCGCAACTTTATCAACCAAACAATAAACATGTGAAGTGGAAAAAACATTTTGATGTACAGAGAAAAAGAAAGGTGTTTATAACTAATACTTTACACAGAATACAAGCGCTCTATACAAACCTAAAAGCAACCCTTACATCTGCAATTTATTTTTTTAGGAATTCCAATTCTGCTTTACCAAAAATTACAAATATTGCAAATGTAAAAGAAAAAAAAAATCAAACACCTTTGTTTTTTTATTAATAACAAAGTTTTCGGCGATCAAGCCCTATCTTTTTACAATTATTATTTATGTTTCAAAGGGGATTAGGAATAAATACTCTCATCATCAACCTCGCATACAATTTTCATGAATACATACAACAATTTGAAAAACTTGGTGTTTTAGGCTACGTCAACCTGGAATAGAGAAAAATAATGGTTAACATATCACCACGACATATATACTGGGTGGGGTGTCAGTGGTGCTTTCGAGTGTGGACTGTGATTTGAACAGTGGGCATTCGTACACCCTGTTTTTACCGACGATTTTTACGTCTCAACGCGATAGGGGCTGACCCTTTTTATCGTACTTCGGGCAAAATACAAAGAGCATACAGGTGTTTTCCTTCACCGTTTAGCAAATGGTAAGTATACCGGGTGTAAATAGAGTGCGACCATTAAATGAAACCACATATTCTACCGACCCTACTGAACCCCTTTTCCCAAGAGTCATACCCGCGGACACCCTTAGTTTAGGAAATAATTGAGTTCCAAACAAAAATGCGTGAACCCTAACGCACCGATATACGGGCGAGTTTAGAGAGAGCGTCGTCCGTGAAACCTCCAGCTGTTTGAGGTCAACGCTCTCTCTAACCTCGCCCGTATGTCGGTGCGTTAGGGTTCACGCGTTTTTGTTTGGAACTCAATTATTTCCTAAACTAAGGGTGTCCGCGGGTATGACTCTTGGGAAAAGTGGTTGAGTAGGGTCGGTAGAATATGTGGTTTCATTTAATGGTCGCACTCTATTTACATAAAATACTATACACATAAATACCGAAAAACTCATCGGTGCTTAGACCATATAACACGGGACTAGGCAAGCGCACATAACCCCCTCTGCCGAAGTACATGAACAATTTGTTCATGTAAGTTTGCTTGTGTGCGCGTTTTGTGTTTGTGTTGCAGCTTCTGATTTAGTGTGACATACAAATTTTTCGCAGGAGTGTGCGTGAATGAGTAAATGTGTGCTGTGCGTGTTTACCTCCCCTCCTGTGGAAAACGGCAGAATAATTTCAGTACTAAGAGTCGCGCTTTGCCAGGTCCCGTGTTAAATGGTCTAAGCATTGGTGTATGCTTTTCTGGCAGTATTGAACCTACGTCTCAAGGTTAAGATGGTAAGTTTGGTTTGCTACTGGTTAGTATCAGGAAAGACAATGCTGTCGATTCGGTGTAACACGACTTAACTTGTTTGACAGGACTAAACTTAATTTAAGCACTCTATACCAGGTGTAAAAGCAATTGGCAAGAATCTTTTAAGGGTGTGTTAGTATGATCGGTAAAAATATTATTTTAAATACTTGGATCTCTAAATAAAGTACCAGTACCTCATAATAAGACGAGTTTCTTTACTCAAAATACACTAATCGCGTGGACACCCTCACGGTCGCAGGCCACTCGGATGAAGGGTGCGGATTGCGGGGTGCAATTAGGTGCGTGGAGAGGCCGGTGAAGGTGAAGCGAAGGTATTTTTTTTCTCGTAATGACATCAGAATCGTGTATACTTTCATATCCTAAAGGGATTCTGGACTTTGCATTTACACCCTGTATTTATCTTTGTGTATCAAAAAGACATGGAAAGGAAACTTTAAATAAGTTTAGTGCTGTTAAATTAAGTCGTGTTACATCGAATCGACGCCAATCAATATTTTTTTGTTCTGAAGTTAAAATAAACCTGCGCTACTAATTTAAGAAACCGATGTCCATAGGACTTGTATAAGACCTAAGCTTACAGCCTCGACCAAGATAGCGCTAGCTATCAGACCGGTTTTGGTCGTTTAGTGATAAAAATAGTTTTTTTAGTCTACCGTCAAAATTATCGACAGAAATCGAATTCGTTTTCGGTCGATAGTTTGACGATAGAGATTATCAAAAATTGTTACAATTAGATCTTTATCAGTTTTTAAGGACCCGTTCTCCCTGACATTGAGCACCTCATGTTGCGTCAGGCAGAACTGAAATCTAAGACGTTTCATTATTGTTTAAAATAGCGCGCTATGAGCCGTGCCTGTTACGACTGGTTACGACAACCGAAACATCGCGAGCTCTAAAGAATCACGTTTCGATGCCGCCCTCCATAGTAATTTGTATGGGGAAATCGCACGCAAAAGTTGGTGATGTTTAATGGATAAATACACCAAGTAACAATTTTTGTTTGGCAAAAATAAATTAATCTCACCACTCTGTACACTTTTAATGAATTTCAGTTTCCAAAATTATGTGAGAAATCGCCAATGAGAAATACGCGAAGAGCAATTTACGTGATTTTCAGCAACTTTAGATTTTTTTTCTAGCTTGCTATGAATTCTATGCAAAAATCAAATTAATTAGGTTGTAATACAACTCTTCGACAACTTGTGTGATTATTTATTTCTCATTAAACAAATATTTTCTGTCATGAATCAGCAATACGGTGGGGCACGTTTAGGTGGCATGGACCCTTAAGACGGATCGGTCGTAAAGAAATCGCTGTTTGTCGAGACTGCAGGCCTAGGCTGCCCGAGAAGAATCTATGACCAATTAGTGACATATTAAATATTAACTATACTTAAATATACAGTTTTGGTGCTTAGAATTTTAATTAAATATGTACAGTTAAGAACACGTCAAGTTATACACTTGCAGTACGACATTAGCATAGTAAAAACAGAATAGTAAGCTATCTTCGCAGAGATGTCGCCCGCGCGGCTTATATGTGTGCGAGCCACTGCGAGCCTGCACGTACGAACCACAGCAGGCACACAACGACAATATCTCTGGCGGTTTCTGGCGGTGTGACTAGGGTCGGCAGGGCTCCGCAGTACGCCGCGCGCCGTTCGTCGCATCTCCGCAAAATAAATTGATAACTCTGCAACAGTAGGCATTTAAGCCTGGCACAGTGCGGGAGTTGTTCTACTATTCTGTTTTTACTATGACATTAGTGTCTACAGTGAAGGATATAAGACAGATAGACAGTCCAATGTGTATGGCATGATGTGTCCTTCACTGTACAACATTCCTATCGATTATACCCACCTCCGAGGAACTACATCCATCCATTTTGTTTAAAGAAGTTCGTTCTGCGCTGAAACAAATTACAACACTATAGGCATCTACATATTTACAAACCAAATTAATGAGGCAAAGTGAAGAAGATGATCAGCCCCCTGATTCTACAGACTCGTAAAATCAGTTGCCAACCGAGTGCCTAAATGTCTATCGTCGAAAACATACATAAATAAAAAATAAAATAAATAAAAAGATTTTTACTCAACAGAACACAACACAAAACATATAATACTTAAAAACTATTTTAGACCAGACAGGTTCTGCTGAAAAGGTCGGTGACTCAGCTTTTGTCCCTTAAGCCAGAAGCAAAAGGAACGCTGTTATTCTGCCACTGCCTGTTCATCCATAAGGATTATTAAGGATACTTAAAACACTAAACAAAAATTTACTAAAATTAACACAACTATGATTAAACACATAAAAAAGAATAGCCATTTTGAGGAACTTGGAACTTCTATTGAACGTACCATTTAAAAATATTAATAAATTATAGTATTATATGAATAATTATCTATATACTTATATATGTATATTATATAAACGTAAATGTATGATTAACCGATTTAAAATGTATATGAATATATTATGTTATTTACAATGTGCATATGTTAATGTTATTTATAATGTACATACTGACATATACTACTAGGGATACAGTCGCACTTTAAATGACGTCACAATGCGTAAATAGTTCAATACATGAAGGTTATTTTGGAAGTTCATTTTTTATCTGTTTTCGGTGAATAGCAACCATAGTTGGCAACCGATTCAAAGATACGTAATAGGCCCGTTGTTGTAGTTTTTGCAATATCAATGGTTAAACAAGGTGATATTTATTTATGCAGCCAAATTCACACTGGAGGCTTGGGAAGTAATCAGTATCACGGATCAATATTCTTTTCGCATAATTTGAAAAAGAAAATGTTGATTTTCCGTAGTATCGACTCGGGGCTGGGCTTGCGTTTGTAGGTAGCAGGAGGAAATATTTTTCGGATTTCCCAAAAAAGGGGCCATCGAACCTTAATACCGAGTCTTCAGTATGTATTTGGCTATATAAATAAATGTCAACTTATATGAACAATATTTTTACGAGAAACAAATTGATTGGACTACCTTTTTCGCGTTCAGCGCTATGTAATAATTAACAGTGTTATGTTCAATGGAATCAAAGTTTAACTTTACAACTAATCTTTGGGTTGTACTGGCAGGAAATTGGTGTTGATTCGGTGTACCACGACATAACTTATTACACAGGACTAACCTAATTTTAAGCGTCCTGTCCTTGTCTTTTCGATACAGAAAGAAAAAGAGAGAATGCTTAAATTAAGTTTAGTCCTGTCAAATAAGTTAAGTCGTGGTACAACGAATCGACAACGAAGCATTATGATTATTTATGATGGTCCAATTCTCTCTGCAAAGATTTGCGTCAAATAAACCATTGAAAAAAGAAAGTTGAAAAAAGTGCTTCAGACGAAAACTTTTTTTTTTGACTTACTGAATATTGTGTAAATAAAGAATTTTAAAGCTTTAGGTAGTTTATAAAATTGCTTGTACGTTTAAAAAAAATATAGCGCAGGCGGTAGCGTTGCATTTTAGGTAGTGATTTTACGCCGATTGATTTCTATCTTTTTCAATAGATCTGGAATGGCTAACAACAGAACCAAGCGTCAGCTGACGCACCCGTTGTGGGTGTGGATGTGAGAGGCTGCGAAAGTGGTAAAAAAAAGTAATAGTACGCCGGCTGAAACTTTTTTCACAGATAGTTGACATCATACTGAGCTGAAAAAAAATCGTCAGCTGACGCACCCGCGGTGGGTGTGGATGTGAGAGGTTGCGAAAGTGGTTAAAAAAAGCAATAGTACGCCGGCTGAAAGATTTCTCACAGGTAGTTGACATCATACTGAGCTGAAAAAAAATCGTCAGCTGCATCGTGTATTCGTTCGTTTTTTTTTTAGCACTTTCGCACCCTCTCACATCTAGACCCACCGCGGGTGCGTCAGCTGACGATTTTTTTTCAGCTCAGTATTATGTCAGCTATTTGTGAGAATAGTTTCAGCCGGCGTACTATCACTTTTTTTTTTACCACCTTCGCATCCTCTAACACCCAAACCCACCGCACTTGAGCAGCTGACGGTCGATTCACATATCAGTCAAGTGAGATCTACGATCGATGTCAATATCAGCCGACTTACTATGACTTTTGTATTTGCAACGGTACCTCCCGGGCTATAACTATTGATATTTTTATAGCTTATTTGGCTTGACTTCTAATTGTGATGGATAATGGCAGGCGATTGAACTGGCGCCTTTACTTGCGGTATGAGCCTATTATGTAACGTCGTATCAGTGACTAACTGGTTGCCAACTTAAAAACATTGATAAAAACTGAACTTTCCAGATTGCCTTCAGTGTTCTGTATTGAACTGTTCACGAATTGTGACGTCACTTTAATTACGATCGTATCCTTAGATAATCGGAATAAGATGTATATCTATGTTTTCGATGTTTGGCAACCAGTTGGCAACTGACTCAAAGGTACATAATCTAGGGGCTGGTTTCGTCACGAGGGTAGCAACAAACCACGGCTGATACATCATTTAAAGTAAAATGATTTGTCTGTTGGGTGTAATTGTCCAGTATTTGCAGCAATCAGTGTTTGTATCCCAGTTCACGCACGCCATTTTGGATGTACCACACAACTGAAGGATCGCCCGCGCGGCAAGAGGCAGATGGGAGCGGAGAAATGTTTAGGTGTTTCGGGGGTGAAGCGCAGGGGCGCGCGGCAGGGAGCTCAAACCACATCTCTCAGTGCACTCGCGGATCTCGCCGTGCGCACTTGGCTTGTTTGTTACGGACGCTCGGAAGAAAGCGCACACGACATTAAAATCTTCCCAAGATGAATGGACGCTATAACATTGGCAAGAGCATTAACAAAATAACCAAACAAATGGTATATAAAGTGTATTTGTTCTTTAAATTTAGAAAACAAGATAATTCTACGGATGCCCACCCCCCACTTACCTCTTGCCTAGCGAGCGGTGTTCAGTTGTGTGTGAGGTACGTCTTATAGATACTCATACCACAAGAAAGAAGACAATAACGCGCCTTCAGTATCTTCCGATACTATCGGAAAACTTGTGCATACCCATGGTGTTAAAACTGAAGTGGGTCAGGGATACTTTCTACATTAGTCAGATATAAGCTTAAAAACTAGCGAAGGTGAAATGAAGTTCACAACTGATATGTAAAATGTAGCAAAAAAGATGGAGTGCCGACAAGCATGAGTCTAGTCAACGCTCTGTTCTTATTGACCGAAAGAAGAAAAAAAACATTTCAAAAATGTGATATTTTACAGCGGGCTGAAAGGGTTCTATCAATTGCCTTGTTTAAAAGTCTCGCCTGTTTTCTCATTACATAATTTATCTGTTTAAATCTGTAATAACATAACAATCAAAATAGATCATTACAGGATATAACGCGCATAGAAATATTCGGCAATTTTCGTATTCTATGAAATATAAACATAGCGCATGCATTTGGAAACTTATTATAAAGAAGACAACGTAATTTTGGAACACGTGCAAGTAATCGGAACGGAAGGGTATCATTTTACAGATAGCGTGTGAGTTGATCGCAGCCGGGGGCTGCGGCGAAGGGCGGGAGCACGTCCCACCGCCGTCCGCACACTCCCCTCGCACGCCTGCTGTGTTGTGCTGTGTTTGTGGAGAGAAAGGGTGTGTGTGTGTGTGTACATAGCGCATTCCTTAGCCACAGTAGATGTATAAACAGTAGGGAAACTCCACAGTATTCCCGAGATAATTACCTACGCCCGATCGGCGCGTTAGGGCTGGCATCGGGTGAAATCTAAAAGCGACCTTATGACACGGAGCAGCGCTCACGACTGCCATCCGACGCTAACGTTCCGAGACAATCCCCGAGACGGCGGTTAAAAGCACGCGTCTCCGTATATGTGTTTCCTTGAGGTTTACGTACCGATTCATATATCTTCTGTGCCTTAGCTCTGCATTCAACTCGCGCTATCTGTAGTTGATTGTATATAAAGGGCTCAGAAATACGACCCTTTCTAAAGAATGGCGAAGATTCTTACGCGCATTATTTATATGGTACTACCAGTTGTCAAACGAAGGCGTTCGGACGGAGCGGTTGTGCGGGGCTTGCGGGGCGAGGCTTCGAACTGCTTGTTCGAAAATTGTATGTAGCTTGGTGACTTCCTCCCGCGTCTCGCCCCGCAGGCCCCGCACAATTGATCTGTCTGAGCGCTTTTGTTGGACGACTGTATGGATTTTTAAACTGTGGCACTACTTTTATACACTACTGTGATATCAGCGACTGTAAAAAAGATTTTTATGAAATTACATTTTTGCTAATGATAAAAAGAAACATAGTGCACCCGATTACCGATACCGACAGTGTATGCAGAGGAAGTCAGCAAATTGCTTTTTGGTTAGTTTGAAAAGGACAGCATGATTTTGTGCGCACCGCTTTTACTCAACTCCCGGTCAATGAGAACAGATATTGCGTGCACAGTTTGGCAACAGCACTTACAGCTTGTCTTTCTGTGTTCGCGCTACGTCCGCGACGTTGCCAGATCTCACGTGTTTCGCTAATCCAAACAATAACAAGTATATTAACTTACTGGCTATGTGTAAAAGGGTCCAGACTGCTTCAGGTTACGAGGATTCTGGTGGAGAGAAATACAAACTAAACTATACGTGAGTATACGTGGGTACATTGGTACATCCTGTGGTATGAAAGTCTAGCGGTGACCGTTAAGGCTGTTAAGTCATCTAAACTCGTGAGCGCGGTTCAGTCGCCTGCCGGCTTTCGTACGGGGAACTTGTGTCACTGTTCGACGCACGCGCACATATATTTCACTTTGACCGTGCCTTACTTAGTGCTTGTAGCGAAAGGAAAATGCATAAATAATGTTAGGGAAATGTTATGCTAAATGCAAACACATACGTGTTTAGTCGTAACATACCGCTGCAAATCACATTAAAGTCGCCGTCAATCGAAATTGTGGACTATGTAAACAAACCGTTTTCTCAATTTTTCTCAAGGTTCTGTCACGGAGTCTCACTGAACATTATTCCAAATCATGAAACATCAAGTCCCACCTGCCATTCGCTGTATTTCATCATGAAATATTCAATAATCACCAGTTAATTACGGAAAATCATAGAAGTCATATTTTTTTCTCATCGAATCTGTATTGCCTTTGAAAATTAGTGATGTACGAATCTATTTGAATATAAACCTATTTTATTCAGTCATTTTTTTTGACAGCGTTACTTCATAATCTTTGACATAAACGTGTGTGTGATTCTATCGAGAGCTGTGTGATCTACCAGCGTTGCTCTAAAATCTTTTGTGTTTTCGGTATTCTAACGACTTGGCTTCTCTTACTGATTTTATCGTCATAGTAATGGAAAATGCCCCATATCGTTCGCGTCAAATCGAAAAGGCGCCCAACATGAGTTGGCGGAAGGAGGCTATCCAAAACTGGTTGCGCGAAAAAGAAATCAAATTTCAAGAAACCGAAATCAAAGCGAATCTCATCGCTAAAGTAGACAAGCAAAAATATAAAAAAAATGTATGTAGATGAGTTGGCGGCATCGAAAAATGTGAGTTTTGCGCCTTTCACCATATCATTGCAAGCTTAACCCTATATAGTTGATATGAGCGCAAGTAAAAGGTTACGTTGGAAGGAACAACAAAACATTCAAAATGGACGATGTGAAGATTTTGTTGGACCAAGGTTTGGCGCGGATCGGGCCAGAACAGTAAGCGAAATGTGTAGCTCATGTCCTAAAAGTAGAAGAAAAAATGAAAGAACTGGATGGGATAATAGATACGGCCACCGACGATGTGACGGAACCATTTGTAATTAACGTGGGCGATTTGACTAGCGATTCATCAAATAAAGAAAATTAATTAAGTACCTAACATATTTTAATCACATACTTACCCATCTCTATATAGTTCACCTATTCATAGACAAAGACAACATGGCGCTTTGTTTACATAGTCCACAATTTCTATTGACGGCGACTTTAACTATGTGAGTGCGTCACGAGACTGAAAAATACCCAACACGGGAGTGCGAGATTTTGCGTTAGCATCCTTTATGCGCAGAAGTAAAAAATAAGGTGTCGTGGCGTGGCGGAGGAAGCGGGGCGCGGGGCGTGCGTACGTACTCACGCGCAAGCGCTGATTGGCTCCCCAATTGTAGCCATGCGCAGCTATTTTCGTTCACTGCTAGACTTTCGTGCCGGCTGTAAAGGTAGTGTTGCGGTCTGGGTAGTTCGGTTGATAGAGCAATCGAAAGGTCCCGGTTTAAAAATCACATCCTAATTTACTTGCATAAAACAGTAAATATTAGAAGACCTCGGTGATTATCGCCCGTTCCTGGCAAAAATCGCTAACGGTTGGGCACCATAACAATTATTTTTTTGCGTGGGTGTTGAAATTTATGCAACGGGATATACCTAGAACTTGCCACCAAAAGTTCTGTCCCTCACATTAAGTTGGATGCTCAAAGTAGACCATTAAAAAAAAAAACTATCATTGAAGCGTCCAAAGCAGACATCTTAAAACACGCGACACAATTTGAGCTTATAACTTTTTCAATCATAGCCCTTACAATTAGAATTTGTGGTAAGGCTTAAAGCTGACTATTTTCTCTTGGAGATAAGTCAATAAACATTGGAAGATAAAGGAGTATTTTGGGAGCTATTTTACAGCACCACCGTTATGAACAAATCACGTCAATATGATGTCTAAGAAAAAAAAATATTTTTGCCTAGCGATTTTACTAATTATATTGAGGATTTATAGCTTATAATAAAAACATATTGTCATTGTCTATCCTATCATTGCCATAGAAATTCAACCTTTAACTCGTTTTCACCCATCCCAATGGAATTTTGTAGACCCAAAATCAAATCGTGTTTTTACAATATATAGGTATAGGTAGACCTGCTACTTGGAGACTCGTTAAAAAATACATATTTTATAATATTATATTACAATCACTTGTTTATTGTAGTTTGAAACCTACTCGTTCCTGTGGATATAGATTTGACTTCTAGAGTTTTCTTGGAACCTTAGAATTATCCATAAAAACAGGGACAGAACTTATGGCAGGACTAGGTATAGGTAAATCCTTATGATGTTAATCTTTGATCAATTTTGGCATCAAGTAAAGTTACCTTAACAAGATCTTTGGTCCAAATCATATTATATCAGGCAGGTAGAACGTAGTTATCTCTTTAAAAGGCAGAGTAAACGGGCTTGTGTTTTTCATTTAGTTATTAAATAGCTATTAACTAAAATGTGAATATTTTGCAAGTTTTTACAAAGTAAACATCGCATATAAGCGTGAAACTAAGTGCTGGACCCTTTTGCTACAAGTATTCAACAAACAAAAACCAAGTTACGTTTATAAATATAATTCAGCTTACCACTGGTAATGACGCCACCATACGAATTACTATTTAAATTACTTGGCTCCTGAGAATCCTGAAATATAAGAAACGAAGTAATGAAAAAATAATAAAATATCAAAAAGACGTAATCTTTAAGTGACGAGCTTTGAATCGGCATTCGAACTCAGCACCTCCTGCTTACCGGGCAATTGCTCTACCAACTGAGCTATCTAGGTCTCAACGCAACTCGTGAATGTACCCATGTTTTCCCATACCACAATTATGTGTAGTTATGAACATACAAACCATATAAAAGCCATAGAAGTACAAAAAAAGTAGGAAGGAGTTTCGCCAACCAAAAACTGAAGCAACCATAGTAAACCTACGCGCCTATACGCACGAGCCCAGCACGCACAAATTCACATCACAGTAAGCCTAATGCCATAGAAAATCCACTCATACACATATAAATCGCTGCCATTTCTATGCTTCAGTTATTACTTAACGGCGATTCCGTCCCCTTTTTATTTGTCTATGACAAACGCAAGCACAATATTTTTAGGTGTCCATGGAATGTTTTCATAATACTTTAGGTTGAGTGCATTGATATTATCTCGAACTATGTCCAATTAGAACTAAAAATCAGGAAATTTTAATCATATCATATATGTCTGTCTATCTCCGGCGTTTTTTAAGGTATCGAAAATCCAGTTAGACCATTTTGTAAAGGAAAAAAAAGGGAGCAATGTGGTAAAAAAAAATCTCATTTTGGGCCCTCAGATCAAACAAAAGGAAGATACGGTACCCCGCTTCTCGCGCGCCGCGGTACTGCAAATACAGGCCCAATGGACCTGTTTTGTGTAGCTTGTCTCGCTCGCGCCACTGTCGAAGCTTGTCGCTCTATCTCTGTCGTTCGGTGGCGGTTGATTACAAATGAGGTCCATTTTTCAGTTGACGTTTTATGAACGTGCCGTATTCTACCTTTTGTTATATCAATGTTTGGGTCTAAGTCGAGTTAAACTGTTATTCAAGGGACCCCCAGATTTAATCGCACAAACTGTGTCTAAATGTAGCTTCTTCAAATAAATTAATATAATAAAAAATATTTGAAATCTTTCTCACCTGCAAATCTCTAAGATTCTTCATAACAGTATCTATATCAGCCTCTGTGTCATCCGTGTCCATCTTCTCTCCCTTTCTCTCCACAGCCTTCTCCTTATGTTTGTCTCTCTCCTTCACTTGCTTAATTTCTTTCTTGTGATTCACTTGTATTACACTTTTGTCTTTCGAAGGCACTGTTTCACTTTTTTGTCTATTCACATCACTTGTAGGTTTGTTCGCATCACTGTTTTGTTTGTTCACTTCACTTTTTTCAGTGTTTTTGTCCTCGATCACTTCGACATCTGAACTACTGTCATCAACTACTTGAGGTTCATTATTCATGTCAGACAGAGGATCTAAATCAGATACAATGACTATTTCTTTCTTCTTCTTAGAATCAGGCGGTCTCTTATCAGGTTTGACAAACGTTGGTGAATGCTGAACTGGTATTAACGTTGGTCTAGGAATTTTGTCTTCAACGGAACGCAGCGTTTCAATTTGTTTGTGACTAATTTCATCCTTTTTGAGGTTCGGACTAGGGTTGGCCTTATCTTTCGGTTGGAAATTTGTTTCTATTAACAAGGGAGATTGGACTCTCTTTTCTTTGGAATGGGAGTGGTTTTTCTCTGTATGTTTAGGTTTGTGTCTATCCTTTTCCTTGATTGCTATTTCGTTAGCTTCTTTCATTAATGTCGCTGGTGTTTTAACTCTTATCAGAGGTTCCTTTTGTTTATCATGTGATGTGGAATTTGTTGTAGATTTGCTTGGATTAGTTTTTTCAGTCTTATGAGTATTATTGACTGGAGTTATTGTTATACTTCCTATGCTGTTTGGTGGTAAGTATTTATCCTTTTCTTTGTCCGTATCTTTGATTTTACTTCTATCTTCCTTTTCGATGGATAATTCTTTGTTATTTATGGTATAAGAGTTAAGTATTTTTCCGAATTGAGATTCAAAGGCGTTTTTGGAAGCGGGTATGTTGTTCTGTTTGATTTTGGACTCAACGTCGTCGACGTAAGCGTCAGTTTTTTCTGCCTTGGTGGTCGTGGTGACGGTGAGTGAACTTGGGAAGGTAATTGGTTCAGTGAACGATTGGACGATGTTTGTTTGTGACTGTGATGTAGGTTGAGATGATGACGTCATTCGTTGTCGCTTCACTTCGCCGCCGACTTTAAGACTGGAAAAGGAAATAAACAAGTTAAATTTATTATTTTTGTCTTGAAAAAAAGTAATTTGCTTAGTAAATCTTCAACTTTTTGGCACTATATAGGATTTCTGAGACACTCGTAATCCATAACATTTCACAATACTAACCCGCTAATTTCATTAGCTATTTAGAAAGTAGGTAAAAAGCTAAGGGACTTATATATCCCTTTTCCAAAATTTTGAATTTTGCATACTTAAATGATTTTTTAAAACTTTGACTTTTCAACAAAAGCCTTGTAGGCATAATGACTTTCGTACCAATGCCAGCAACTACTTTGACTGTATTACAAAAAAGAAATGGCATGACGATAGAGCTTAATATATCAAATGTCATTGACACTTGACATTGACAGCTAGCATTTTTATTTATTGCTAGGCAAATGTATTCTAGCTGTTCAGCCCATATCCTTAAAATTTGTTTTTTTTTTTCAACATATATCTAGAGCCAAGGAATACAAAAAAAACATTAAAACGGGCGGGGTATTCTGCGCAAGCGGCAGCTTCCAACGCGCCTTTGTCCTCGCCCGACATGTAAACAACACCATACTTCCACAAACGACTCCATACTCACTCGGCCTGCCGCAGCAGCGTCGGCATCCTAACGAATCCCTTCGGGAACAGCGGCAGCACGCGGTTAGCCAATAGCGAGGCGGCATTCTGCTGGTCGCCGGCGAGCCGCGACACGCGGGCCAATAGCGAGCGAGAGAGCGCGCACCAAGGGAAGCGACGCTTAGGGAGACGCTTCTCTACGTGCGGGGCGCCATCTGGCGTCGCAATTTGGAGCTTCTTACTGGAATTTGGAGAACGGTTCGTTAAAATTATATATAAACTAGACTTTGACCGCGGCTCCGTCCGCTTTTATTAAATCTTTGCCCCGTTTTCGACTTGGGCGTTATTTTATGGACACCCCTTACCACACCCTCTTACTAAGCCTCCGTCATCTGTCTGTCTGTCTACTGGGTCTACCTAGTCGGTTCTTAAATACTGTCACTGGCCATTTATTTTAAAAATAGAACACCTAGAAAAAAAAATGAAATGGTGTTCAATTTTCAAATATTTTTTTATTAATAATCTGCCAAATCACAATTACATTCATTCATTTTTTACGATGGAATGGACTCGCAAAGAGGACCGAGTAGCAGTAATTGCATTGCATCGTTGCGGCCATCCACCGAAGACGATATTCAACTTGCTTTAAAAATTAAAAATCACGGAGAGGTTCGTGTACCGTACCATCAAGAGGTACAATGAAACCTCTAGTGTCGATGACGAAAAAAGAACTGGCAGACCTCGTTTCGTTAGGACTCCAGGGGTCATCAAAGCAATCAAGGCGCGTATTGCAAGAAATCCCGTCCGCAAGCAGAAATTGATGGCTTTGGAGATGGGATTAACCAGAAGTACCGTAAAAAAAGTACTCAGTGAAGACCTGGGATTACGAGCTTACCGAAAAAAGAGTGGACATCTTCTGAACGCGCGTCTGATAGCTATGAGAGCCAAAAATGCAAAGTTTTGCTAAAGCGGTACGCAAGAAACAGACACCGCGATATCCTGTTTACAGACGAGAAAATTTTTAATATCGAAGAGAAGTACAACAAACAAAATGACAGGGTGTACGCTACCAGCTCTGCAGCCGCTGGAAATGCCCTTCCTAGAGTGCAGCACGGCCATCATCCATCAGTCATGATTTGGTTGGGAGTGTCCTACTATGGCCCTACTGAAGTGCATTTTTGTGAAAAAGGTGTCAAAACCAGTGCAAAAGTGTACCAAGACACGGTTTTAGATTGCATAGTAAAATATATGCCCCAGACACTCTTTGGAGGACGGCCATTTGTGTTTCAACTGGACTCCGCACCTGCTCATAAAGCCAAAACAACTCAGGAGTGGTTCGAGCGCCAGAATATCGAGCTAATAAGGCATCAAGATTGGCCCTCATCTAGCCCTGACCTCAATCCACTGGATTACAAAATTTGGCAGGAATTGGAGGAGAAGGTCTGTTCTAAACCTCACAAAAATTTGAGCAACCTAAAGTCATCAGTGATTATAGCAGTGGCCGATATCGACATGAATATGGTCCGTGCTGCTATTGATGATTGGCCGCGAAGATTGAAGGCTTGTGTGAAAAATGGTGGCAATCATTTTGAATAAATTTTGTGTTTAATGTAAGCTAATTAAATTACCTTTTCTTAAAAAAAAACTTTTTTTGATTATCATGACTAGTTTTCATTTTATAGCCAATTTTGTTTGTGACAGAATTTAAGCACCGACTAGGTACAGCTTCAACTTCAAATTTTCACAAAATACGTGTTTCTATTACCACTATCACGACAAATTAAAAATAAATAAACCAAAGGGTGCCCATACAATAACACTCGAGTAAACCATAGCGCCATCTGTGATGACTTGTTGAAAAGCTTGTCAATCTTTTTGTACCGAGGTTCATTGGTAAGATGATAGATGGCGCTAAGAGTAGCTTGTCAACCTTTTTTTACAAGTTTTGGAGCAGAATAAACTAAACAGTAGAACGTACCGTTCCTCTTGTACTCTTTCACATTCCGCATTGTAGTTGGCGATCATTCCGGGCCTCTTCTCTTCTATCAGGGCCTGTAACCTGGAAGAGTCACCAAATTGTGTTACTATTATTTGTTACCCTTCATGTAGATTACAAACAAAAAAGGATAATAAACAAAAGATAAACTTTCCACACACAATCCCATTGCTGAGCAACTAGTTATTTTAGACAGATTCTATATTTTTTTAGGTCTGGTGCTTTTTTATAGTATTTATATTTTTATAGACTGATTGAATTAATTTTTTAAGTCTTGTATTATTTTAATTTTAATTTTATTTAATATTAAATTGAACCAGACTTATTTTCCCGAAAAAACACTTATTTTTATTTAAGTAAAATCAAATGACCCTACCCTCCTCACGTTATAACGGGGTGAGTTTCGGTACGAATATCTCAATAAATAACTGGAGGACTTTAATCAAAAACAAAAACAAACAAAAAAAAATAATAAAAGAAACTTTAGTAAGTTTATTGTACCACGGGAATCTTATCTTGTATGGAATAAGGTTTAGTTTACTTAGAGATTTTCATGGATTAGTTGTCAACTTATGATAGTCGATCACTTATCGCGGTCATTTAGAGTGCGTTCCGATTCAAGACATAATCAATTACATCGCGTCTATTGTCATTCCGAATCACTGATGGCCGGACGGCGTGAGTAGTTTGATGGTACTTTTAGTGCTGTCAACGCCATTCGGAATCCGGCCTTAGTCATTTTGTAATAGCGTCCTTAATCCCGAAAGGCTATTCAGTTAACAGATATCATTACTATCATCTCGGTCCAAGTAATTTCCAATGAAACTCTAGTAGATAGACGAGAAATATAGGGCTGCGTCCTTAAGCAAGATTTTTTAACAATCTGAACGATTTTTATTAAGTTGTCAAGATTTTTTAACAATCTCATCGATTTTTATTAAGTTGACTAGCTTTTTTAACAATCTGAACGATTTATATCAAGTTGACTAGCTTTTTTTAACAATCTGAACGATTTATATTAAGTAAATTAGTTTTTTATGCCTTAAGGTAAAATAAGTTATAACGTCAAAATGTTGGTAAAATACAAACCGCTTCAGTACCAAGCGTCTCGAAATCCTGGCTGCAAACTAAATACATTGTATAGAGAATTAGACTGTGCACTACGATACGAAAAACGAGCCGAGCGAGAAGGGCGTAAGCACTCGTTGGTTCCTTTCTAACACGTTTGGCACTCAAAAACGCTATACAGGTATATTGTATTATATTTTATCTAACCTCATATCGTAAAATCCTCATTACGAACTCAAAACTACTGGCATAATGAAAAATATTCTTCATGAACATCTCTAAAAAAATTAAATTATAGTATAGGTCTCCGAATAACATAATGCTATAAAAAATCTTTTTCTGAGATTACAGTACATCTGATACTAACTAGAAAAGCAAAGGCAACTTAGACCAAACAGCCATGTCTGAGGTTTAATATCAAATACCAATGAGTGAGGTTATCATATATTATTCTCTAACACGTACTAAATAATATTGCGGCGTGACAAAGGAGGTCACAATTTCATTTTATTTTCGGCCCTGCATTGTCTATTGGCTGCCGGCGCGCGCAACGCGTACACATGCGTGATGGACTGTTGGATTTTGGCCATAGCTTACGTGGAAATTATTATTTACTGTGGTTTTGTGGGTCAAACCAAAAGTATTATTTTGCCCTAAAATTACTAACAGCAGTGATGGTGATGATAGTTTGACTCCACCTGACATTCTGGCAAAACGACGGAAATTACGAACACTTAGAACGGGCTTTTAAAAGAATAATCAAAAATGGCTGACGACAAATTTTATCAAGATTATTATGAAAACGGGTTGTTAGGCATTAGTTTAGATAAAGTAGTGTATGAAACTATACACAACTAGGTATTAAAACACTCGTGTTTTAATAACCTTTTTATGTACCAGTTTCATAAACTACTAATATACACTGGCAACTTGCTAGACAAGGACACACAAGTGGCGAGAGCTCTCTCGCTCAGCTCGTTTTCAGCTTGAATATGGAATCGTATTAATGACAACCTTATTTTTAAAGAAATAAAATCTACTTTTGTTGAACAAAAATTGAACAGTGCACAGCCTAGTTTCGTATACAATGTCTTTACTGCAAACATAATTAACTTGACAGTTTTCTTTTACAGTTGGCATTGGAAATAAGCATATTCAGCCTAGATTGAGGCGATAGTGGAGCCATCTGGAGGTTTAAGAACGATACATTTAGAGGCCAGCCCTCACCTAGCTAAAGTCTCGACAATCTTGGCTTCCTTTTCCTGCGGTGTGAGCCTGTCTATGGCCAAGTCTTCTACATCCAGTTCGGCTTGCTTCCTCTTGTTGGCAGTGGTAGTAGAGTGTGAGGTGGGCGCGGATTGAGCAATGTTGGCAGTTGGCGGTTGAGGTTGGGCGGCTGGAATAATCAAACGTGTATTAAAGGAATTGGTAAATGATAAGTTGAATGCATCCGGGATAACAGAGTTGATGAAAATGTTGCTAAAACATCTCACCGTAAAACATTTGTATTTATAAGACAATGGTGTCGATTTAACTTTATTTATTCGTTTGGCATTAAAAATAATACACAAATTAACATGTCAGGAAAAAGTGGACGTCGAATTGTTTAGCCATTTGAAGGCGTCGTTAGTATTAATTCATAAAATAGTTATAATAATATTAAGTCTTTTGACTTACTTGACAGGACTAACCTTATTTTAAGCGTACGGTCCATGTCTTTTTAATACAGAAAGAAAAAGACAGAATGCTTAAATTAAGTTTAGTCCTGTCAAATAGTTAAGCCGTGTGACACCGAATCAACACCAATATCACTGTTTCTTGTAATGCGGACTGCAATCTCGATTGGACTAAAATTTTAGTAATACATTTTGGAGCGTCTTCGAAAAGAAGTGTTCATTCCCGAGATCTTAGAATTTCAAGTGGTTAGTTCAGTTTATATTTTGAAAACTTTATGGCTAATACAAATAAATGCAAAATCGAGCACTTTTTCTTCTCTGTCTTTATAGGCTAAGTTATAAAAGTACGAATACCTTGCAAAAAAATATTCACTGTCTTTGTCCTTATAGTGGGTGTAAATAGACTGCTACCATTAAATTAAACCACATATTCTACTGACCCTACTGAATCACTTTTCCGAAGAATCATACCCGCGGACATCCTTAGTTTGGGAAATAATTGAGTTCCAAACAAAAATGCGTGAACCCTAACGCACCGACATACGGGCAAGGATCGGTCGTCCGCGAAACAGCTGTTCTGGTGCAGCGTTCTAAAATAGACCTTTCTCCTACGAGATAAAGTCTTTGAGTTACAGTTGAATATCTTTTTCTCTGAAGATTTGCGCGGGTTTTTTTTCCAATAGTATGTGGTTTCATTTAATGGTCGCACTCTGTCTACACCTGTATATAGAATATAGATGATATTATATAGATAGATGACAGTAAAGGTACCTGTAGTAGTGCTATTAACTAAGTTCTTGACTCGTTGGCACAGTTTAGCTCGGGTCGTGTTGAGGCTGCGCGCGACGCGTGCCCACGCGCACTTTTGTACCCTCTGCTCGCAAGGCGACAGCGATCGGTCTATTCTGTAATGATTAATGATCTATGAACGGTACGTCGCACACATTTATTTATTTACTAAACCTTTGCCTGTGGCTCCGCACGCGTTTATAAAATGTTTGCCCCGTTTTCGGCTTGGGCGTTATTTTATGAACACCCCTATAGAATTTGTGTTGAGCATGAGCAGCGTCATTACGATGACAATAAAAAAAACGCATCGAAATTAGTTTGAGTGTTTCTCGAGTTAAAACTGAACATACATACAGACAGACAAAAATTCTAAAAATGGTGGTTTTGGTCTCAGTACAATACTAATAATAGGTTGGGGAAAATCTAAATCTAAACTTATCTAAACTAACGCAAATAGTATGTATGAACTTACAATTAAATCTCTTTGGCTATACCATTTGTATCTGGCTGGTTTTGGTATTATTAAAAAGTTTAAATTTTAAAAAAGATAATTCCAAATTCAAATAAGGTAAAATGTGTGATTTTCATTTGTTTTTCTTACTGTTAAGATGAGTGAATTTAATGAAGAAATTTGATACATTTTTAAATTTTACTACAAAAAATGCAATGCAAACCGCGAAAAAAAATTGTGATGTTTATGGACCTACTACAGTGTCTGTGAGAGTAGCACAAATTTGGTTTAAGCGTTTTCAATCCGGAAATTTTGATGTCAAAGATGCACCTCGCTCTGGGTGCCCTGTTACGGATAAAATGGATGCCATTTTTGAAAAAGAGGAGCAAGATCGGCATATCAGTAGTTACGACGTAGCTAGAGAACTGGGGATTGACCACAAAACAGTTTTGGTGCATTTGAAAAAAGCTGGGTACACAAAAAAAGCTCTATATTTGGGTGCCTCATGAGCTCACTGAAAGAAACATAATGAACCGTGTACTCATTTGTGATTCTTTATTACGATGTAATGAAACCGAAACATTTTTGAAAAACCTGATAACTTTTGATGAAAAGTGGATCACGTACGACAAGAACATGCGAAAAAGGTCGTGTCAAAGGCTGGTCAGGCTTCACAGACTCTGACGAAACCCGGGTTATCTCGCAACAAGGTAATGCTGTGTGTATGGTGGGATTGGAAGGGCATTACTCATTTTGAGCTGTTACCGCCAGGCAGGACCATCGATTTTGAAGTATACTGCGAACAACTGATGAGATTAAAGCAAGAAGTTGAGAGAAAGCGGCCGGAATTAGTCAACAGAAGGGGTGTGGTTTTTCATCATGATAACGCTGGACCTCACACATCTTTAGCCACTCAGCAAAAATTAAGAGAGTTTGGCTGGGACGTATTAATGCATCCGCCGTATAGTCCTGACCTTGCACCTTCAGATTTCCACTCGTTTCTGTCTCTTCAGAATTCTTTAGGCAGTGTCAGGTTAACATCACGAGAGGACTGTCAAAACCACTTGTCGCGGTTTTTTGATCAGAAGCCCCAGAATTTCTATAGCAATGGGATCATGTCCCTACGTACAAGATGGCAGAAAGTTATCGAACAAAATGGCGCATACATACTTTAGTTAAATGTAAATAAACTTTATTAAAAAATGTTTTGAATTTTCATATAAAATGCGAAGAAACTTTTTCCCCCACCTAATATAATAAGAATAACCCACATCATTTAAAATTTTGCGAAAATATTCAGTGTACAGACAGGCACGACTTTTTATCTACTTTATTATTAGTATAGATTATTTTCTACGTTTCAACTTCTATTAGTCAGGATAAAAAGTGTAAAGGTGAATGGTAGGTCTAGTACTGCAACTTGACCCAGTGTTATTTCCATGAATTCCTGATGTTCAATTCATTAAATCAAGTTAAATATTAAGGATTCTGCCAAAATAAAAGCTGTATCAAAACCATAAATTGCTAAAAGTATGTAGAAACGAGATATTTGCGTTTTTGTGACACGGTTGTACAAAGTTACAAGCTGAACTACATGTAAAGTATTGTAAAGTACGTAAACATTATAAGCATGAATCGGAACGATTTAGTAAAAAAGACATAATGACAACTCATTGGTCAATCATAGAGTCCTGGCTACTCGTCCTCCTTTAGGTTCATATGCCAAAGCCAATAAAGACTTCGTCGCAGGACTTCAGTGGTGGCGCGGACTCTAGCCATCGACAGTTCTCAGGATGGCGGTCATTCGTACGTTCAAAACCATTTATTTTGATTACTTTTTCCGAAAAAACTCACTTTGCCCCCCCGGACTTTAAAAAATCATGCAATTTTTTTTTCAAGGTACAACTTTTTGCTCTTTGTACAATGCATCACATACTTTGATTTCTTGAATATGCCGTTAAAACAAGAAAATTGCGGGCCACCAACTGCCATGATCCTTTAAGTTATCACGCTAGATGACTTTTATTTAGCAATTAAGAAGAACCTACAAATAGATGCAAGTTTATTTAAATCATTGTCGTACTGTAGCATATACAGGATTACTTTTTAGGGTTCCGTACCTGAAGCGTGCTTAACGGGACCCTATTACTAAGCCTCCGCTGTGTGTTTGTCTGTCCGTCTGTCAGAGGGTCTGTATGTCACAAAATTTTGGCAAGCCTAGTCCTTTCCCTATCGAATGGATGGATGGAACAACTTACTTGACAAGTAACGGTTCGACGAACGAATCTATACTCTTGCTCCCGGCGTCGCTTAGCTGTAGTCGCGCCACTTGAATCTTCATATCTTCAAGCATCACCTTCACGGGAGAGGGCAGGGACGATTCTAGTTTTATGTCGCCTGCATCCCTGGAGAATATGTAAAATGGTTAAATATACAGTTTTAAGGAATGTGATTTTTTTCGCGTTGTTTAAATTGTAAGCACATCGAATGAAATTGGACAAGTAATATTCGACTAAATTTATATTCCAGTAACAAGAATATAATAGAATAATTGAAATAATTCTACTAAATTATTTTCAAGATTTCACGGGAGAGGGCAGGGACGATTCTAGTTTTATGTCGCCTGCATCCCTGGAGAATATGTAAAATGGTTAAATATAAAGTTTTAAGGAATGTGATTTTTTTCGCGTTGTTTAAATTGTAAGCACATCGAATGAAATTGGACAAGTAATATTCGACTAAATTTATATTCCAGTAACAAGAATATAATAGAATAATTGAAATAATTCTACTAAATTATTTTCAAGATAGTTATATTTACCTGGAACTATCAGAAGTGAGCACATTCTCTGAACTGGGCGCGGGCTTCGAGGTCAGCGAGTCGGACTGCGAAGTCCTCGAGTCCACGCTCTCCTCATTACCGTGGTTATTGTCTATGGAAGAAAAACAGTCAATACGTTAAACTATGATAGAAATAAATTTCTATGTTTAAACACTTGGCAATTTATCCATCGCAAGGAGATGACAAATGAAATTTATATCACTGCGGTATAGAAAATCAAAAAGTAAATCTGGACGTGAGGAGCTCTGAACCGGGATTCGAGCCCGGGACCTCTCGCTTGCCGGGTGATTGCTTGAAAAAAGAGCACGAATTCCGCGGCACGAATCTTCTCCAACCCCAAAAGAATATGGAGGTAGACGCGATTTCTTTCCACTAACGAGATTTGTTTAGTTGCAACATAAGGGTGTGGTGGTTCCAGGTGGTAGAGCTGATGCCGGACTCGACTGTGGAGGTACCACCATATTACTCGCAAATCCTCCCGAAGTTATTCGGGGGAGAGTAAGAGAACAGCTCTCAGGCAAAACCAGGCGGCCCACCATTGCCTGGGACCGATGGATGGCGGTATATCCATCCCTAATTGCCAGGCCTTAAAACAGACTAGTGACGAGCAGCGGCGTCACTGGTGCAAGGGTTTCGGCACCGCGCTCACCAACCCACCTGCCCAGCGTGTGTGAGTATGGGCATTTCTTCCAGGGGACCGCCAAGAATGGTAAAATCCTGGAAAAGCCTATGTCCAGCAGTGGACGAAACAGGCTGATGGATGGATGGATCGTTAAAATAAGATGCAATGTCAGTTGTACGCAACCGTCATTCGATCTTGTCACGTCGTAGTGGTGACAAGATGCGTCGCGGACGCTTTTGGAGCGAGATTGTGAGTCTTGTTGTTTATGAGAGGTCAATGCATATTGGGGACATTATGAAAAAGGGCAAAGTCTAAAGCGCCCGGAATAGATGGGCTTTTGTTTTCGTCTGAATTCTCATAACAAAAAACAGATAATAAAATAAAAAACATAATGATGGTTGCTATTACCGAGTATGCCGTTCTTTTAGTTGATTTGTTTATAAAAAATATGGCTTGTTACTTAGATAAAACAAAAGGAAGATACGGTACGTCGCTTCTCCCGCACGGCACTGCAAATATAGGCCCAATGGACCTGTTTTGTGTAGCTTGTCCCGCTCGCGCCACTGTCGAAGCCTGTCGCTCTATCTCTGTCGTTCGGTGGCGCTTGTTTAAAAAAGAGATCCATTTTTCAGTTGACGATATAAGAAGTACCTTTTGTAATATCAATGGCTTGTTAGACTAATTACTCTGTCTAATTACAAGGCATTTTCTGAGCTGTTAGACAAGATCTTGTGTCTCGTTCTAAGGTGGAACAAATATAATAAAGAAAAACCTCAATGTCTAAAACTTTATTAGTAAATTGAAAAAATAACCAAAATAAAACTCGCCTTCTGTTTAAAAATAATGAGAGCTAACTATATTATCAACAACATCAACCTAAGGCCTGTATTTCTTACATTAAACGATTTAACTGAAAATTTTCAACACGATTTATTTTACTTTTGAATATACCTAGGTGTATTGTATTCACTCAAATATATTAACACATTTACTGACTTCAAATATGCCGTATTTTTGTCGTGATCGTTAAATAACATATCAGGTAATAAGTTCCCAGAATAAGTAATAACATCGTCTTTGTTATTAATCCCATTTGTTTGCATTTGCGCTGCTCGGATTTTCCCCAAGAATAGAACTACACATAATGGCGGACGTACACGCATCGGCAACGTCGCTTTTTAATTTAACACATTCAAGCTCTTAAACCAAAGCAATAAAAGCTATTTTTGTTGTTTAAGGAACAATACACACCAGTGGCGAAGCGTTAACATTTTAAAAAGGAAGCCGGACAAAAAAATTGCCTTACTCAGAAAAGCAACCAAGGAAAACATAAACATTTTTGTACTTTGCAACTCCCTGTCAGCCAAGTGTATTTGTCGTATTGTATTGTCGTTTCATGGAAATGTTTGACAAAGCGAAGAGCACGAAATAAAGAAATGTAGTATGGATTCCATTTCCTAAACAAGCCGATGGGAATCGTGTTATATGGACCCTTCGCCACTAATACATACATGTATTGGCTTTCTTTCCTATTCTAAGTAATAGATGTATCAATTTCTAAGTAAAGCTTCCCAACGGATTTTAAAAGGCACGTTATAGCAAAGAAATGCTTTTACAAGGCCCTTCTCCGTAAACAAGTCTTTCAATTGATTATAACATTGTATGTGTGGATGGATGTTTGTCCTGTTACATCTCACAAAAAAGTAAACCGATTCCGATGAAACTTTTTGCGTATGATTAGCTTTGTTTCAACTTAAATCACGATGAAACAATCGTCAAAATAGGTTCAGAATGGTCAAAATTATTAAGAAGACGTATCCACTTATGTATCCACGACTTAAGAAGTATCCACTTAAATGAGTTACGATTGTATCTCTGACGCAACCAGCTGCTTTTATTTTTTATTTTAACAATTCGGGCCAACCATAAATTGTAACAAGCCCTTTTGTATATTTTTTCTGAAAAAATAGGCTAAATCATGAAGATACATACTGTTCTTTAACTTTCAGGTGGCATATTTTACAACGAAATTATTTTTTGAAAATCAGTTTGGGAAATAGGAATGTGACGTAATAGCCATACCGTTTAGGCTCAATAAAGAGAGTTCCTTGACGTAAAGAAAGAATGAAAAAAAAAATTAGGGGATAAAACCTGAAGATGGGATTACTGAAAATAAAAAAAAACAGACGTCGGTTTTGACATTACTTTTTTTTTCTTATAGGCAATGGCCTATTTTCTGTAATGCCTAAATGACATGACTATTACGTCATCAAAGCTATTTATTCAGTTCCTGAATATTTTCATGTATATTTTTTGTATTTCAAGAAGAAAAAAGTTTATACTTTTATACGACCTTTCAAATAAATCGACAATTAGGTGCTGTTATGTATTCTGGACCATTCGAATTACAACGCTCTCTAAGGACCACCATCAATCTAGTCATAAAGTTGTTTGGCTTCTATTTCTAAAACTTTTTTCCTTGAAAAGACAAACTTTGCTTAAAAATTATAATTTTGTGTAAAAAAAAAATCGGCTTGGACGTTATAGTCAACATCCCGTATAGCCTACTAGCATTTGCCCGCGGTTTCACTTCCGTGAAAGTTATTTTTAATCTTTGAGTAGTATCACAGTTTAAAAATCCATACAGTTGTCCAAGGAAGGCGTTCGGACGGAGCGGTTGTGCGGGGCGAGATTCGAACTGCTTGTTCGTAAATTGTATGTAGCTCGGTGGCTTACCTCCCGCGTCTCGCCCCGCAGGCCCCGCACAATTAATCTGTCTGAGCGCTTTTGTTAGACAACTGTATAGATTTTTAAACTGTGGTAGTATCGACAGTTTTCGGCTTGTCGGTTAATCTATTATGTGGTGTACGGCCATGGAAGCCCTATAAACTTGAAATAGAAGCTCTCACCATCAGAGGTCTGCTTTCCGGAGGTCGCGGCGGATGAGTCCGTTCTTCTTATGCGTTTCGCTTTCTTCTTGTCGATCTTTTTGTTCTTCTGTAATTAAATAAAGCGAGATATTATGTCATAATATGACTCATAACAGTACTATCGACCGGTTTCGGTTAAGGCGCAATATGTCCATCGCACAACAGAGATAAATTTACATATTTGTAAAAGTCGAGTAGTGTGGTGAATCACGAAAATCTTGGATAATGCTGTTTTTTTATTATTAAAATTTAAATTCACACACGAGAGCGTTTAAAAAAAACATAATTCTATTTTTTAGATAATAGGTTTATATACAACAGTCATTATTGTTATTTTTACTTTATTAGTTTGGACGGTTTAGTGTTTGGAACTGAAAAAATAGCCTTCACTTTGCATTTTTAATCCATGGAGCGAATTTTTTCATCACGTTTCGGGCTAGCTATCGTCTTGGAAAAAGCCTCCTTTATAACATGTTTTTTTTTCAGTCCTGTCTATTGTAGTTTGGGAGTACTACTGTTTTCTCATAAACATATGTAAAGACGAGAATTTGAAAAAATTCCTCGTGCCAGAATTCGAACCTGCGACCTCTTGTTATCAAGACAAGCGCGCTACCAATTGCGCCACCGAGGTACTTACGTAGACCGTTGAATTTTTCCACCATACTTGTCCACCAAATATTTTTGTAACTATTTGATCTCAACCAATCAAATTCTTGTCTTTACATTTGTTTCTAATGTATTTATTCTAGTTTGTAATGCACTCTAATAATTTTATTTAAAGTATTCCAAAGCAATGGATTTCGCAATAAAAACATAATCTTAGTATGCAATAAATGCGTTATACGGCATTTTGCGGAAATTGCTTCGTAATGAAATGACACAATGATTAGGTTTTCACAAGAAAATTATGTCATGCATAAAATAA
Source organism: Ypsolopha scabrella (assembly GCA_910592155.1). Classification (NCBI taxonomy): domain Eukaryota; kingdom Metazoa; phylum Arthropoda; class Insecta; order Lepidoptera; family Ypsolophidae; genus Ypsolopha; species Ypsolopha scabrella. The sequence goes on along the minus strand of OU342972.1, from coordinate 3,924,021 downwards.
CATCATTTATAGCACACCGTGCGTAAAATGACCACTTTACGCACGCTGCGCTTGCGTAAAGTCGGCATTTTCCGCACTTGTGCTATAAAATATTATACGATACTCGTGCGAGAAACTTTTTCTCGACTCGTGTGATTGCAGCACTCACCTTCGGCTCGTGCCGCAAACTCGTCAGAAAACGTTTCATCGCTCTCGTATCGTAATGTACTATTTATTGTTATTATTAAGCAATTTGCGCGATTTGCTATAAAACGCTCTTACTGCAATTTTTTTGGGTACCGTATCTCAAAATGGAAAAACGGTACCGTTATAGGATCACCTTGTTATCCATCTGTCAAGACCCGGGCCCCGTTAAAGATATCACGTTGAAATTAATACCTTCTACACAAGTCTACGGAATCCTTTGTTCGACCAGCACTTGGCTAAATTATTATTGAACTGAGATCTAGTTTTTGTGTGTGATTTCTTGTGATTTGGTTACATAATTGTCTGAAAAACCGACCCATAAGTTCAGAATCGACAACATTTCATTTTAGTTAACCATTTGTTTTTAATAACTATATTGAAAGTCTGCGTAAAAAAGAAGCTTAAGTATTTTTTCATTTTGTTTTATTTTACGTTTTTCCTGCATAATTTAATGTTTTTTTATTCACTCATTCTAAAAGGACGTAAGTCGCATCTGAGGATTTCAAAAGTCGATGTTCATTGCCAAACGATTATTAAAAAAAACCTTGGCATGTTTATGTCCACTGTTACATGATATGACAGTTTTTTTTAAACAAATTGTACTTAACGTCAAAGGAAATTGTTTTTAAAATCCCGTGTTTACCTTATTTTTAGTTTTTTGAAAATATATCTTCATTTAATCACAATTTAGCAATGAAAAAAAAAAATGATGCACAGAAGGCCCATATCCCGAAATGGTTTTTAGTTTTGCACCCATAATTAATTTGTAATGTTGTCGATTGTTAGATTTCCCAACCTTCTTCCGATGCTCCGTATCGTGAGAGTCGATGGCTCCGTTCGGCACGTCCTTGTTGTCCTTCACATCGCGACTCGACTCCGAGGAGCTCTCTGACGACTCCTCTTCGCTGCTGCTTGATGATATGCGCCGCTGTGTGACAAAACAAACAATGTAAAATTATGATCTATTTGATTGATACAACTGATTAATATTGGAGACTAGGTGACGGGCCCAAGGATATCAAAATTTAAAAACATTGCAAAAAATAAATATCTTTGCTGGTATTTATAGTACATTATGATACAAGTGAGCTACGTCTCGGCTCCATTACGCCCTCGCCTCCGGCTCGGGCTGCAATCCCACCTCGACTGTAATGTCTAATGCTCATGCGTTTCATACGACGTTTTTCAACACACATGCAAGGAAAAATATTAAAATTTCATTTTTCCACATAATCAAAACCACAGCTATGAATTGACAATTTTTTATGAAAAATAGCGGCGGACATTTTGTTTATGCGCGCGCAGATGGAAGTAGAGGCACTGGCGCTCCCGCCAAACAGCCAAACATTAACAAACTGGATATTTATGTATTTACAACAAAAATGTTAGTTATTTTGTTGATAAAAATAAATAATTTGACAAAATGAAATAATTATTTACTATATTTTAACAGAGACAGTTTATTTAGTCGCAAGAATTTTACTATTTCAGAAGACTTCAAAACTCTTTGCTACGATTTAAAAAATACCGTAATGTAAAAAACACTAGAGTGTGGTAATGTAAAGTAAAAAGCACGCGTGTTGTATATGCTGCATTATGACCCTAAATCCGCTGCAACATGGGCTACTTTATAAGCAAGTGTGTTGGAAAGTATTTTAAAAATTGAAAAATTATAAAATATTGCGTTAGTGATAGTTTTATCTCAATTAAAGCTAAACACGCTGGAAAATAATAAATACTTTAATGAATAATACAAAAAGTGGCCGTTTGACAACGCCGCCGGTGAACTCCATGTCGTTGACCTAAAATCGACACTCGCCTTGAAAATGCCCAAATTGTCTCGTTGAAACAGTTAAACCGAAAACAGGACTATGTAGTGAACAATACTAATACGTGAGTGATAAAGCCGGTATACCTAGTCGGTGCTTAAATTCTGTCACAAACAAAATTGGCTATAAAATGAAAACTAGTCATTATATTCAAAAAAAGTTTTTTTTAAAAAAAGGTAATTTAATTACCTTACATTTAACACAAAATTTATTCAAAATGATTGCCACCATTTTTCACACAAGCCTTCAATCTTCGCGGCCAATCATCAATAGCAGCACGGACCATATTCATGTCGATATCGGCCACTGCTTTAATCAATGATGACTTTAGGCTGCTCAAATTTTTGCGAGGTTTAGAACAGACCTTCTCCTCCAATTCCTGCCAAATTTTGTAATCCAGTGGATTGAGGTCAGGGCTAGATGAGGGCCAATCTTGATGCCTTATTAGCTCGATATTCTGGCGCTCGAACCACTCCTGAGTTGTCTTGGCCTTATGAGCAGGTGCGGAGTCCTGTTGAAACACAAATGGCCGTCCTCCAAAGAGTGTCTGGGGCAGATCTTTTACTATGCGATCTAAAACCGTGTCTTGGTACACTTTTGCACTGGTTTTGACAACCTTTTCACAAAAATGCGCTTCAGTAGGGCCATAGTAGGACACTCCCAACCAAATCATGACTGATGATGGATGATGGCCGGGCTGCACTCTAGGAATGGCATTTCCAGCGGCCGTAGAGCTGGTAGCGTACACCCTGTCATTTTGTTTGTTGTACTTGTCTTCGATATTAAAAATTTTCTCGTCTGTAAACAGGATATCGCGGTGTCTGTTTCTTGCGTACCGCTTTAGCAAAACTTTGCATTTTTGGCTCTCATAGCTATCAGACGCGCGTTCAGAAGATGTCCACTCTTTTTTCGGTAAGCTCGTAGTCCCAGGTCTTCATTGAGTACTTTTTTTACGGTACTTCTGGTTAATCCCATCTCCAAAGCCACCAGTTTCTGCTTACGGACGGGATTTCTTGCAATACGCGCCTTGATTGCTTTGATGACCCCTGGAGTCCTAACGGAACGAGGTCTGCCAGTTCTTTTCTCGTCATCGACACTAGAGGTTTCATTGTACCTCTTGATGGTACGGTACACGAACCTCTTCGTGATTTTTAATTTTTAAGCAAGTTGAATATCGTCTTCGGTGGATGGCCGCAACGATGCAATGCAATTACTGCCACTCGGTCCTCTTTGCGAGTCCACTCCATCGTAAAAAATTAATGAATGTAATTGTGATTTGGCAGATTATTAATCAAAAAATATTTGAAAATCGAACACCATTTCATATTTTTTCTAGGTGTTCTATTTTTTAAATAAATGGCCAGTGACAGTATTTAAGAACCGACTAGGTACTATAATAATTCATAAAAATATTAATAAATAAAAAAGTTTATAGCACACCGTGCGTAAAATGACCGCTTTACGCACGCTGCGCTTGCGTAAAGTCGGCATTTTCCGCACTTTTACTATAAAATATTATACGAAACTCGTGCGAGGAACTTTTTCTCGACTCGTGTAATTGCAGCACTCACCTTCGGCTCGTGCCGCAAACTCACACTCGTCAGAAAACGTTTCATCGCTCTCGTATCGTAATGTACTATTATTTAAACCTCTTTACTATTTACCAAAACTCCAGTAGAACTTTGGCTGTATCGATACAAGTATTTTGAGCAATATCCATAAAGTCCTACAATACAAAGTGAAAATAATTTAAGAGTTTATTCAGTATCGATAATTTTTATTTTCACGAACTTTTTTCCACTTTTCCATAGAAATTTAGTCAGATGATTGAACCAGTTAGTACTGGGAACTGGGAATCAGTTACACAATCTACCCTAAAATTATTTTCACTTATTATTGTAGGACCTATATCAAATGTTGCCAGATCATCCCAAGTATTTTCTATCCTTTATTTAAATGGAACCCATACCTTATTCCTCCTATTGCCTTCCCCATCAGACATAGACAGTTGGTCCTCAGGCACAGTCTTGAACTCCAGAGATCCGCTGTTGATGTAGAAACCCCCGTAGAACGTGTCACATTCTGGCGGGATCATCTCGTCATACTGGAAATTCAATTTCATGTTACGTTTTTATACCTAGAGCAGTATAGCTAACATAGATGACCGAAGATACATTTTGTTTCTCAGAGAAACATTTGACCAATGGAAACGCAGGTAAGCTTTATCACGTGATCATCGCCTCGACAAAACGACTCGTCCTGCGTTTCCATTGGTCAAACGTTTCTTCGAGAGGCAAAATTGATCTATTCGTGTCATCTATTTCGTATTATTTTAGTGTAAACAATAATTATGTTTTCGCCATTTACATCAAGAGAAGGGTTGGGGAAGATTCGTGCTCCACGAAATTCGTGCCATGTAAACTCGTGCCAAAAAGCTTTATTTTTGGTGTAGATTCGTGCCGTACAACTTGACAATTAAAAATTTTCATTTTTTTCACATTGGAGTACTACCAGTCACAAAAGTCATTTCAAAAATAATTAATATATATAAGTAAAATAGATTAATTTTGCTTAACATCCATTTGCAGTTGTTGGCACCGACGTCCAATGTTGATCGCAAAATTGTTGAATGATTTAGAAGTACTAAAATTAAAACAAAAGTCTGAATACCAGCAAAATTTTTCTAATCACTAATTTTTCTGTTATTATTAGTTATAAGAATAAACATATCATGTAATATAAAGCGTTAATATTATAAAAATAAAAACAGGCTGATAATTAAATTGTTTTATTAATTTACACTATTTTCACTTTTTACACCAACTATACTTTCTATTTTTGAGAAGCATTTCCAATTTACTAGTAAATAATTTCAATGGAGCACGAATCGTCATTGGTAAAAAACAGCTGCACGAGTCACCACCAAAAAAAAGAGCACGAATTCCGCGGCACGAATCTTCTCCAACCCCAAAAGAATATGGAGGTAGACGCGATTTCTTTCCACTAACGAGATTTGTTTAGTTGCAACATAAGGGTGTGGTGGTACCAGGTGGTAGAGCTGATGCCGGGCTCGACTGTGGAAGTACCACCATCTTACTCGCAAATCCTCCTGAAGTTATTCGGGGAAGAGTAAGAGGACAGCTCTCAGGCAAAACCAGGCGGCCCACCATCGCCTGGGACCGATGGATGGCGGTATATCCATCCCCAATTGCCGGGCCTTATATAAAACAGACTGGTGACGGGCAGCGGCGTCACTGCTGCAAGGGTTTCGGCACCACGCCCACCAACCCGCCTGCCCTGCGTGCGTGAGTATGGGCATTTCTTCCAGTAGGACCGTGGACGAAACAGGCTGATGGACGGATGTATGTATTTTGTGAGCATCGAAAGACGGGCAGCGCTCATTCCCAGACTAAAGGAACTAGCATGTAGGTATGATAATTGTGGCCAAAATTGAGTTTTTCTTTTTGCTTAAAATACTGGTTACGGCGACAAGAGCGAAGCTCTTAAATGTTGGAGAAAAGGACTGGGTTTTTAAATAAAACAGTAACAAACGAACGCTAAGTGATCGTTTAACAGGCTGTAAAAATAAACAAAAAACAGGCTTGCGCTAATAAAAAAAAACTTAAATAATGGATAAAATACAATTGTTTATTTTATTGTGCGATTTACTTCTTTGGTGAAGTTTTTCTAAATGTTTTAGAGCTTGTGGTTTCATTGTAGGATTTTAAAGTAACCTGTCTATATCTTGATAAATTATTATTATTTTAAAGTAACCTGTCCCTGTCCATAACTTGATAAATTAACATTATTTTAAAGTACCAACCTATCATAACTTGATAAATTAACATAATTTTAAAGTAACCTATCCACACCTAAATAAATTAACATAATTTTAAAGTAACCTATCCACACCTTAATAAATTATCATTATTTTAAAGTATCCTGTCAATAACTTGATAAATTATAATTATTGTGCTGATAAAGTCACAAAGCTCACCCCGTCAGTGTTATCAATAAAGGAATCATTTTCATCATAGCCCGCTCCGATGTCTGCAAAGTCATCACGTTTCTTCTTCTTCTTCTTGCCATATGTGCTCGTTCCACCCTTGAATGTGAGAGAAAATACAAAATATTAAATCACCGGTAATCGTCGGTGAAACGCGGGTGTGCCGGATGTGGACTGTGACTTGCATTTCACAGTTCACACACGGAACACCTCTGACACCCCCTCGGAGATTCATGTCGTGACAATATAATAAATCACCTAAATACAAAGAAGTGGTATAATACATTCAACAGAAAATTTCTCTGTTTGGTAAAAAAAACTTGAATTCATTGTCAAATCACCACCACCGTACATATATTTTAAAACAGCGAATGAAAAAAACAGAAGTGTTTCTAGAATGTCATTTGAATATGGCACCAAACCAGCCTTCTTATTGTCTAACTTCTATATCTATCACTATGGCTATCAAAAATATATGTGTGATGCGATGTAATTTCCAGCCAATCACGGTGCGTTTGAAGACAATAGGCATGATGATTAGAAATTTTTTATTAGTCCGTCAGTTAGATTATCAGAAAATATTGGAAACGTATTTTTTCTTTTTTAAATTAAATAAACAATGATGAAGATATAGCCCGCTGAAGTTCCGTGTGACGTCACATCTAAGTACAATTTTACTTAGAAGTGACGTCATTTTTCCCCACTCCCAAACTTTGACGCGCTTTATCTCTGTCATTTTTTGTTTGATTGACAAAGGAAAAAATACGTGTCCAATATTTTTTGATAATTTAAATGACGGACTAAATAGAATAATATTTTGTTTTCCCTGTGTACAAGCCTATGGATGTCGAAGTTAGACAACGAGGCCCCGGATCAGACACTTAAAAGGCCATGCTGCTAGCTTCTATTGGCTGACTCATAGATACAGCAAAAGCTGTTGGAGCTGTTGCCATACTAAACTGTGTCCAACACAGTTTTCCTAGCGTATATTTCAGAGTTCATCAGATATCTATGTATTTTTTGTTCACTGTTTAAAAGATATATCACAGATTTTTATTTAATATTTTTTTCTATTAAATCCTCAGTAAACTTTAATTTGAGGAGTACGGAGGATCACCAAGAGTAGCTAAATCTTGGAAAGGCCTATGTCAAGCAATGGACGAACACAGGCTGATGGACACAGAGATTAAATTTTTATCTCAATCGGATAAAGACCATAACCACCCATCCAACCATCAGCCTGTTTCGTCCACTGCTGGACATAGGCCTTTCCAGGATTTCGCCACACTTGGCTGTCCTCCTGGAAGAAATGCCCATACTCACACACACCCTGGGCAGGCTGGTTGGTGAGCGCGGTGCCGAAACCCTTGCACCAGTCTGTTTTATAAGGCCCGGCAATTGGGGATGGATATACTGCCATCCATCGGTCCCAGGCAATGGTGAGCCGCCTGGTTTTGCCTGAGAGCTGTTCTCTTACTCTCCCCTGAATAACTTTGGGAGGATATGCGAGTAAGATGGTGGTACCTCCACAGTCGAGCCCGGCATCAGCTCTACCACCTAAATACCAGATAGACCAGACCAGAACACTATCAATTAAACACTTAATGTGACCATGTTAAGGCTTCAACATGATGAGTGGTGCTTATTTCCATACTTCTGACACAATTGCCCCGTTTTTAGGGCATGTAGGTTCCATGGCAGCGTTTTCCTTCACCTTTCAGCAAGTCCCTAGTCAAATAGTATATTTAATAAATCAAACAGCAGGATTTGAAAGTGTTAATAGTTTGGCATCCTACTAACCCTAACCCTTACTATCATTTGAGGAAAGATTTTAATACTGTTGAATACTTGTTAAAGATAAACCAGTCTTTCGCGTTGATCATTAATGCATTACATTTGCAAATAGGTACTATGTAAGAGTACCTGGAGAAAATTTTAAATAAATTAATAAGGTTTGTGTATTTTAAATTCTATGGAGTTTACTTTTTCTTTCTACTTATGTACCCAACCCTATTTATTTTGGCTATAGTTGGATACAGTAAGCTTGAAGTGAGAAGAAACCTGGCGCTAGTAGTCTATTTCTTCAAACTTATTCGTGGAAAACAAGATAATCCACAGGTGTTACTGTCGATAGGGCTGTTTGTGCTGAATAATTACCAAGGAGCAAGAACTCACAAGCTGCTCTATGAGCCTGTCGTGCAGACAAATAAGCTGAAGGAGGCACCAGTTACGAGAGCTATCCGATTTTTGAATAAAATTGATTCAGGTTTTTTACTATACGCTGACTGACTTTACAAGGATAGCACTGTGTTTGTTATGTAAATAGGTTGAGTAGATGTTATGTAATGGGTGATTTAGTTAATATTTTTAAGTGGCTTATATTTTCATGATTGTTAAGATCATGGGTTTATTGATTCTTCTTTTAATTTTTAACAATATTGCTTTAGGTTAACCTGTCATAATATTGTTTAGTTATTTATTTATAAATAAATAAATAAATTTTTTGTTGTGATTAACCTCCTGTACCTCTTTTAGAGAAAAATAATCAGATTATCTACTTCATTTCAGTTAAAACAAGTTGCTGAAAAAAATTTTCAAAACATGAGAAATACAATAAATTTGTAGGAACATAATGTACCAGAATTTTTATTGTTTATCTTATTGTAATCACAAAAACTCTAAAAAAAAAAATAAGTACTTCCATACATTTTTCTGATCACCAGTCTAAAATGATTTTTCATTTAAAATGATTTTCTGTACTTACTTGTTTTTCTACATTTACATTTTGTTTTATAATCCAGCTCTGCAAATGAAAAAAATTCAAGAATTCCTGATGTAACACGAATTTCGTGTCACAAAAGAAGGACTGAATTTGCTTAGTTAGTATGATAGGTCCTTACATATTTCTGTTGAAACTTTCTGGCGACTCGCTCCACATCATCATCACCATCGGAGAATGGGTCCAGCCCAGGAGTCTTGCCATTCTCCACTTTCTTCTTTTTCTGGAAATTACACAAGTAATTTCATTATTTGATTTGACAGCTCCAAATCATAATCGTAGAGAACTGAGGGTTATTCTTTTTTTTAACACCTACTGTGCCAGCCAGACCTTTATAAAGTTAAAAATATTCATATTCTTCATTGCACAGAAAAGTTGGTACAAGCAGTCTTTAATTAAATGTGCTATAGGCGAGCTTATCTCTTAAAGATGTTTCTGCCAGCAAAACCTAGGTGCTAAGGAAGTATTAACTAAAAGTGTGTGATCAAACGTGCACACATAAAGAAACACATTATATACAAATAAAAACGTGGAGATAATATAAACTTAAAACTATCTTAAATATTCCTAAGTGTTAAATAAAAAGGTACATAATAAATAAATTAATAATTACTTAAATATAAAAACAACAAAATACCTGCCTACTGTTTAATACATTTTGTTAATAATTGATTGAATAACATTATGATTACTGTATGAAAATGAGATATTTTATTACCAATAAAATGCATGTTTATCTTAATGTACTTTATCCATTAAGTAGGTAATAATTTTATGACAATGTTACCAATGCTACTAGTGGATGCCTCACAGCATTGTTTGTATGGATCCCATTTCCCTTGACTCCGTGGAGACTTCCTTAAATCCTCTTCATCATACAAGGAACCTACAGTCCCAATTTCATATTCCTAGGACCAGCCGTTCGGTCTAGACCTTGATAGATCAGCCAGTAAACCAGGGAATTTTTAAAAATTCTGATAATGCTATTTCAAGGTCTGTTCAAGCCCTTGATGATGATTTTGAAGTGGGACGCCTGCTGGGCTTAGGGAGGTAGTCGGCTCTCCACTTAGAGCTATTTCATCCAATTCCCACTACTTGGAGCTTTGGTATCATAATGTCCCAGAGCTTTCCCTCCTCAAATCCTGTTCCAAGCCCTTACCCCAATCTATTTAGCTATCTACCAACCAAGACACCTACACTAAGTAATAATAAGGTAGGTAGGTGCTAGGATAAAGGGAAGGGTCAAGTCAAAATGACCTGGAAAAGAGGAGCTTGAATGACTTCAAGCAAAAGAGGTATATCAGCCTTGTAGAATTCATTCATACATAGTATCTGCCAATCCCTCTTAGAAACAGCGTGAGCATAAATAAGAGCATATTTACATGAACACTAGATACTAAAATAAGTACCTATCTATTTGCTATCCAAGTAGGGTGTGATCAATTAAAGTTACCCTAAAACTTCAAAGCTGTACTGAAATGGGAAAACGATTAAATAAGTATTTGTAGTACCGAAATTCGTACACGGTAAACCTTCGACCAGGGAGTGTATTTTTGAATCATTCGAATTTCAATTCGCATACGAATCCGCATAATTCGCATACGAAAACTTAAAATTAGTATTGTATTCATATGCGAATCATGCGGATTCGTATGCGAATTGAAATTCGAATGATTCAAAAATACACTCCCTGTAGTAAGGTCGCTGCGGTAAACAAATAAAAGTGTAGGCACCGAAAAAGTCGCGAATTGTCTCCAACTAATCATTGTATATCAATCAAGGTAGTGCTTATTCACGCAAGCGTAAAGGTAATTATCGTACAAAAGCTTTTAACATAGCGGGTGGTGTACAATCTACCAGAAAAGTGCAAAGCCACTTCTCAAAGGAATATCCGGTTGACATCTGTCAATTATAGTATGACGTCACGCGCTACTCCCAATGCTAAAGGGATTACCTTACAAAAAAACTGCATATAAGATAAAAGCATGTTTAAGAAAATATGAATTGAAGAAATACAATGGAAGACGTCCTGCTAATAAATTTTAATTGATAAATCTTGTCATTCAAGCAAAACAAAAATATTTATCTACAAAAACAATTACCAATCTTAAACAAATCTTATTTGCCCTCACTAAGTGATCAAATTCGTTTGCTCGGTACAAACAACGCCATCTATAAATTAAAAGTTCAATATTACCCTGCTAAACAAAATCCTAACCTATAAACATTAGCTCTTCAAAATTTCAAAGTAAAAACGATTTAAATTCCATCGGAATACGAGCACACCCGAACTTTAACCATCACGATCGCACACACACAAGCGCAACTAGATAACCTGCAATCGTTGTACATACATACAGTACATAACACTCATAAATAGCCTATCTAAATACATAACTGTATGACAAACCAAATAGAATAATCAATACTAGAAAGGAAGGCACAAAACTAAGATACCAAAATAAAGTGCGACTTCACGCAATCTAAATAAGCGCAAAAAACATTGGCATCGATGCATTTCAAGTTTCCTAACATCTATCTACACAATTACAGCTTATATACTAGCCAATGTAGATAATAAAAACAAAATTGCAAAAATAGCGCTATCACACGATCACTCAGAGTGTAAGAACAGTGCAGCTGTATTATTATTTATACATGCAAATGCACACACATACACGCATGTATGTGCGGTCTCCATAATAGGTATATCGAACATATGTTTCGACTACAATTAATGCCCTGCTAAAATATCGAAAACATTCTCAAAAAGTTAATAAACTACAGGCTACCTAAATTTGACCGGATATACCTGACACTTCCGAAATACGCGCTTATCTCGGTCAATAGAATGTCGGCTTTCCCTGCATTTTGTTATCAGTGGTACAGAAATGTCGTCTGCTATCATGCTACGTGGTAAAATTGCGAAATACACGAGAAAAATAGCCAAATTATGGTGAAAACAAAGGTTATGCCTGAGCATTAGGTCATCAAAACAATGCGCTTCACAACGAAGCCCCTCGGTTGACAACAGATTTTTAGGATTCTTGCAAATATGGCGACCAATATCTGAGCTTCTCGTGCAACCGTAGGACGCGAATTCACATTACAGACCTAATACAAAGCTGTGTAACGTACGCAGAAAATATCCTCAACGATTTCTAGGTAGACTGGTACAAGTGCATGCCTTTCACCTAGCTGGGCTAACAAATGCAGAATCAAACCTTTGAGGGATTCTATAGGATTCAATGTGCTAGAAAACCAGTATGGTTGCGTAAATTGCTATGATTTTCTGTTATAATTTACCTCTTCTACTATGACTAGTTCCTTGTAATTCAGCTCCGGATATTTACTTTCGTTGCTTTCATCCAAATTTATAGTTAATCTCACTGTTTTTGTCACGTTATTCTTTGCACTTTTTAGAGCACCCACTGTTATAAGGTTAGCACGTTTAGGGTCCGACATTTTCCACCAAATTCAAGTATAAAATGATTTTTTACAAGGCATGACACGGCCTGCATTTTCAAACTGTGTAGCACATTTCCACCATGTTGGAATTTATTGTTTGGGTTGTGAGCGCCGCCGGTGACAAAAATGTGAAACAGGGAAAACGTCCTAAGCAGACCGCGAGATGGCGATAAACACGAATGTTTAATTCTTGTTTTGGACGGTCAAATTAATAATAAAATATGAAAAGCCTCGTTGTTTAAGCAAAGTATATATTAAACTTACGATGACAATCCATCATAATAAACAAATTGACCTGTTTGTGCGTAACAAAAGTTGTCTATGTTATATCATGTTGTGTAGAATACCATTTTATGACGTGGTTAAGCTCTTACAATATAGATGGCGCATAAGTTGATCTGCCTTACCATTGAGGGAACTGTTTTATCAATAAAAGTAAAAAGAGGGATTTTTATAACCTGTCTTTTGTTCCATAAAGAGGTATCGTTTCGAAACGAGTGAATTTCACTCGGAGTGGTGTGAATTTCACCTAGAGCGTTCAAAAATTGACCCGAGTTAAACTGAGGGTACCTAACCCAAGGGTTACCTGACAGTTGCTCGGAAGTGTTTTGAAACGCTTCCTTACACATAAGCATAGACATAGAACGAGAAGTTTACCCAATCTATGTCTCAGACTAATTTTATTTGGTCAAAAAATTATTACATGTAGGTATAGTCTGTCAAAAGTGTTGAAATGAAAATGAAACTTTAATGATCTTTATTGAACATTAAACGTTCAAGTAGTATAATTTAAGTAATATATTTATGAAATACGCGGTTAACTCGATTTAACATATTTTGTACTTATTTGTTTGGTGTAACCAGGCGAAAGAAAAATAGTTTCTTCAATTTTCATTTCATCACTTTTTTGACAGACTATACTATGTAAGAAAAGCGCGCCGCGTAAAACTTGCATTTTATTTAAAATTACATTATAATAATGCAAATAACATGGACCAAAAGAACTTATATAAGTATTAAAAAAATATGGAGTAAAAATAACTACTATTTTCAAGTAGAACACACTTTATTCTGGTTTATAAACAGAAAAAAAAAATGAAAAAATACTTACTTTAGATATAAAGAAATTCGGTAATAATGCAATCTTCTATTTCTTTCCTTACATTTAGGCTAGAGTTAGAAGTAGAGTAACTAGCATACTATTTATCTGACTACTCTACTCTACTCACTTTTGTCTAGTAGCCGTATACATTAACACCAAATAGTGCGAACTGTGAAATAGGTAAGTAAAAAAAATTTAACGATGGATGCTGTTCGACGTCGTCACCGTTTGAGACGAAGATTATTTAATCTAACGACCTCATTGTTAAATTAAGTTACAGAAGTTTTAGAAGAAGAAACATCAAAGGCATAAAGAATATGGGTTAGAGATTGGATCAAGAAAAGATAGGAGAAAGGAGCATCTGCTAATCTACTTAGAGAATTAGCAGTAGAAGATACCAAAGAATTCAAAATTTAGTTCAATCGTTCGGTGCTTGACGATTTTGACTCGAAGCCTAAAGTAGAGTAGAGTCTACTTTACCACATGCGTTATCTGCTCTACTCTCCCAGCTACTATCTTTAGTTCTATTCTGTAACTGTTTACACTAAGCTAGTGATGTTATTAGTACCTTTTATCCCTGGTACTCTACCGCCTACTCTACCCGTGTAAACTGGGCTTTAGTCACAATTTCACACCATCAAAAAAGAATTGCGGTTTCATCAAGAACTATTAATAAGCTCACTTAATTATCATCAGAAACCCACAGAACAATAAATTTCTAACAGAGAACAGACCTGAAGGATGAAATATCTCTGAAATATCTCGCTGTAAACTGTATGGTGGAAGAATCTATTTGGAATTTTCGATTCAGCTAGATTGAACTGGAAAATATCCAATGCAAATATCCATTGGCAGGAGTCAAGGAGGTGTTAGTACAAAATAATGATTTGATGCGACAAACATTTTTTTAATTATTTTATCACATGAGTATTTATTATTATGTATAGGTATATTTATTTACTAGCCTTTGCCTGCGACTTGGCCGGCGTTGATCAGTTATTGAGTTGTCCTATAATCCATCCATCCATCCAACAGCCCGTGTTTGCCCACTGCCACTTCAACTTACCCTGTAATATCTGTTAATATTTTTCGGAGTAGGTAATAGTATAGTACGTATTTGACTTTGAGTTTTGGTTTTCGTGAAAATAACTCAATATGTTTGACACTATTGTGTATGTCCCAGGAAACTGCCTGTTCCCAGGGAACTGACTATAGCCATGTTTTATTCCACAAAAAGGGTCATCGAACCTTGTTACTGAGTACTCACTGAGTCTTCAGTAAGAATTTGGCTGCATAAATTAAAATCACCATATATGTCGTGACGATATTTTTATTTTAATGTAAACACCTGGAAATCATATTTGACGTTTTCAGGGTGTAAATCAATGGGACAGCGAGAGATGACATCTATCTATGACAACTGCATAATTTAGTGATGGGGTATATTTCAAATTTCGATAAAATAAAAATCAAATGAGTAAATAAAGTATTGATTTGTTAGACATGTACATGTTATACAACATGCGACACAATAATACAAAGGGCAAATGTGCTAAAGTGCCATATCTGCTTACAAAGTGGCCATAAAATCTAAAAAGTGACCGGTTACCAAGCTAGATATAATTAAAACACAAAAAATATACCTTGGAAAGAGACGGAGTCCTACGACTAAACAGAGCAAAACCCTTTATTTACTGACTAGCCTTTGTCCGGCTCCGAACGCGTTTATTCAATCTTTGCCCCGTTTTCGGCTTGGGCGTTATTTTATGAACATCCCTTATAGTCTATGTGTTGAACAGGGTTATCGAAATAATTATAAAAATCGCATCCAAATCTGTTGAGTGGTTCTCGAGTTATGAAAGCGTTCATTCAATCTTTGCCCCGTTTCCGGCTTGGGCGTTTTTTCATGAACACCCCTTATATTCCATGTGTTGACCAGGGTAACTTAAATGATAATAAAATAACCGCATCCAAATCCGTTGGTTCTCGAGTTAAAACGGAACACATACAAACAGACAGATAGACAAAAATTGTAAACATTGTGGTTTTGGCCTCAGTACATTACTAATAAAATAACCCATTTCATTTCAAATTTCGCGAAAATATTCAATGTACAGACACGCCTTTTTTAACTAATTATTCATTAGTATAGATATAGATTACGATTCAGCCACTATCACTGCCCCTTGAATCTTGAGATTTAAAAAAAATTAAATAAGCGCGCTTTTTCGCGTAAAAGCACTTTTCGCCATCCTACTGCACTTCTAGGACAAACCTGACATCGTGAAAACAAAACAGCTATTTCGTGCATTTTGATTGAGTAGCCATTTCGCTTTTTTATTGATTATCTAATTTTTCTTACGACGCTGACACCGAAGTAATTTTCCATATTAGTGGGTAGAACGCCTTGATTAAAGGAAACTGGTTATCAAATTAACAGCCTATCAAAGCCGTAGTAATGCACCTGCATGAAAACCTTCTCCAAATGTTCCCAGTTCCGCGAGCCTGCGAACTACATCGAAGAAGGGTTGAATTTCAGTCACGTCCCTCAGGAAAGAGGGCAGTCATAAATATTGTAATCAGGGTTAGATAGTCGATTATTCAGGTAGCTGGAAATTGCTAAATAATGACCCGGCTCGGCCGAATGAACGAACAAAACGTTGGCGCTATTGAATACAGAAACACTTAAAAATATTTTGTTTCTTATTCCTTTCCTTTTGCGGGGAATAAGCATTCTGCATTCTTATACATAACTGGCTTTTGCTCGGGTCTTCGCCCGCATAGTGAGATAGAATCTATTATCAACAGTTTTGAGCTTGGCTGCTATTTTTTGCAACCTATTTAGTGGCCCCAGGATAACTAAGATGTTAACAAAGAAAACCGCATCCAATTCCGTTTAGTGGTTTTCGAGTTAAAACGAAACATATACAGACAGACAGACAAAAATTCTAAAAATTTTAGTTTTGGCTTTATTACAATCTATCTATCTATCAGCCTGTTTCGTCCACTGCTGGACATAGGCCTTTCCAGGATTTCGCCACTCTTGGCGGTCCTCCTGGAAGAAATGCCCGTACTCACACACGCTGGGCAGGCGGGTTGGTGAGCGCGGTGCCGAAGCCCTTGCACCAGTGACGCCGCTGCCCATCACCAGTCTGTTTTATATAAGGCCCGGCAATTGGGGATGGATATACCGCCATCCGTCGGTCCCAGGCAATGGTGGGCTGCCTGGTTTTGCCTGAGAGCTGTTCTCTTACTCTCCCTCGAATAACTTCGGGAGGATTTGCGAGTAAGATGGTGGTACCTCCACAGTCGAGCCCGGCATCAGCTCTACCACCTTTATGATATTTTATTACAATACTAATAATAATAACCCATTTCATTTAAAATTTTGCAACAATATTTCGTGTGTCCCTCTTAAAGGGCACATCCGAAAAGGGGTGAAACTAGATCTTATTTAAACGACAAAAGAAAAATAAGTCTGGCATTTTTAGTTTTTTTTTGACGAAATTATTTTTTCGATCTTCGTATGGTATACTCTGTTTGATAAAATAATCGTATCTTTTGAAATACGGAGTTTATCTTGTTGAAACAAAAACAATAATGATTAAGAACAATTGAAAAACAATATAAAATGATTTAAAAAGATCAAATGATTACAAAAGCCATAAATTTACACAGTTAATTACAAAACAGGATTTTATAAGAAAAACAACAAGTTTTTGCGCCGTATTTTTCAGTTACTGACAAATTTCTCGAAATAACTTCCCCGTTATGCAAAATTATTATTACTTATTTTAAATAAACATATCTTTGCCTGTAAAATAAAAAAATAGTGAACCTTCTATCTTCAAAGTAACTCTTGCTATGAGTGAACAAAACAAGTCATTCCGAGCGCAACGACAATCATTTTTCTTACAAAATCCTGTTTTGTAATTAACTGTGTAAATTTATGGCTTTTGTAATCATTTGATATTGTGTGTCAATTATTCTTAATCATTATTGTTTTCGTTTTAACAAGATTCACCCCGTATTTCAAAAGATACGATTATTTTTTCAAACAGGGTCACGGAGATCAAAAAATAATTTCGTAAATTTGTTTTTTTTTTCTTTTCTCTTTTTGTCGATAAAATAAGGTCTAGTTTCACCCCTTTTTGGATGTGCATGCACTCTTACGAGGGACACACTGTATAACTAATAAAACACCAATAAGTACTGTACTGTGGCAGAAACAACAAGTTTTAGAATTTTTGTCTGTCTGTCTTTCTGTCTGTGTCTGTCTATCGTCCGTTTTAACTCGAGAACCACTCAACGGATTGGCTTTTTATTATCATTGTAGTGACAATGGTCAACACATAGGCTATAAGAATTCTTCATAAAATAACGCCAAAGCTTATAAATCGAGAACTACTCATTGGATTTGGATGCGTTTTTTTTCATTATCATCGAGTCATCCCTGTAAATCACAGGGCAAAAATATTTGAATAAACGGAGGCGGAGCCGCAGGCAAAGGCTAGTACTTAATAAGTAAAATAATTCATTAGGTAGATACCCTAGGATTTTTAGTTAATAGTTACAATTTGTACACGTAACAAAAAAATATATTAAAATTGAACCTTCAGACTAAAACACAATATACAGGATGAACCATACGAATGCCCCCTGGAGGGTAAGTATCTACCTTAAATATTAAAGATAGCAAATTTTACTTCTTTTTTTTTTTAAACTGCATTCAAAGAATTAAAAAAAATCACCTGCATTAACCGGGAATCGAACCGGACAAATGTAAAAAAACAACCTGTATTTTTATGACACGGATCGAAAGGCTCATAATAAGAGTCAAACATTATGAACCAAATTCTTTAGATCTTTAATTTACGATACTATGTTTTTAAGAAGAATTTGGTTCTTATGCTTGACCCTTTCGATCGGTAGCATATAAAAATACAGGCTGTTTTTTACAACTTTGTCCGGTTCGATACCCGTTTTAGGCAGGTGATTTTTTTTAATTCTTTGTATGCAGATTTCCTTAACTTTGAAAATAAAATAAAGGTTGCTTTAAGTAAAATATTTAATATTTAAGGTAGTTCCTCTCCAGGGGGCATTTATTATTGCAAATATTGTTACCTACTAAAATATAGGTACCCAAAAAAAAAAACAAAATTCAAGGGCCCGGATTTAAATGTTTTTTTTTCGAGTAATTTTCATTAATTATTTGGTTTTCTAGATAAATTAGTATGTTTGGTGACAGAAAATGCAGTTTCTATTTACCATATTTTTATTTTTGGACTATAGTTTTACAAGAAAATTGCAAGAGTCCATATTTCCTATAATTCGGTACTAAAACTAAGGAAATAGCATAATTTTTGTTTCTACTTTCATTACATAACTTATAGGTATAGTAGGATTTTTTTTAATGTCGGGATCGGCTTAAGAGCTTATCTTCCAATTAATGGCATTGTTCTATTGTTAAGTTCCCCCACTAATTAGCAGTGCGCAACGAAACGCATAAACAACAAAATATTTTATGTTAATAGCAACTTTAACGCCTGAACAAAAAGGCTCAAACTTAAACGGCAACGCATTCCAGATAGTACTTTTTGAAATTGAAAGCGGCAACAAGGTACAGGTGTGATACAGGTGACGCGATTTAAAATTTTTACATAATTTTATATGCATGTTATCATGGATGAACAATACGGTAATACAATAATCTATGATGTTATTAAGAAAAACAGTATTTAAGTTTAAAAAAGTTAATTTGTCTCTTTAAACCTTTAATTTAACACACATTTTTGTTGTTTATTAAATAACTATGTTTACTTGCATTTTGCACCGAGATCCTCTGTTACCACCTTAATGTAATCCTAGATAGACAAATGAGAAATTATTGCACGGAAGCCAAAACAACAATTTTTAGATTTTTTGTCTGTCTGCATATGTATAGGCTGTATGATACGGTTTTTCTTTGTTTTCATCCTAGTACTTGTAATCCTGGTCAACACAAAGGTTATAATTATAAGGTGTCTTCATAAAGTGAAGGCTGGTTCTTTATGTAAGCATAGAATAGTAGTACGGTAATAGTAGTTTATGAAACTGGTACGTAAAAAGGTTATTAAGAACACGAGTGTTTTAATACCTAGTTATGTATAGTTTCATACACTACTTTATATAAACTCATGCCTACTAACCTGTTTTCATAATCTTGGAAAATTTTTCGTTAGCCATTTTTGATTGTTCTTGTAAAAGTTTTGTTCTAAAAGTGTTCGTAATTTCCGTCGTTATTTCCAGAATGTCAGGTGAAGTCAAATATCATCACCATCCCTGCTGTTGGTAATTTTAGGGCAAAATAATTCTTTTGACCTATAAAACCACAGTAAGTAATAAATACATTTCCTCGAAAACTATGGCGAAACAAACAGTTCATCCATTGACAGACCGAGTCTAAGGCGCCGTACGAAAATGGCGCCGTAAGCCATAGACGAAAATAAAGTTGACTGTAACCTCGTTACATGTATTATGTATTGGAGAAAATTATATGATAACCTCATTGGTATTTGATATTAGTCTCAGACATGGCTGTTTGGGCTAAGTTCCCTTTGCCTTCCTAGTTAGTACCACATGTACTGTAATCTCAGAAAAAGTTTTTTTATAGCATTATGTTGCTCGGAGACTTACACTATAATTTAATTTCTTAGAGACGTTCATGTTAAACATTTTTCATTATGCCACTAGTTTTGAGTTCGTAATGAGGATTTTACGATATGAGGTTAGATAAAGTATAATTCGGTATTAATGTAATCCTAGACAGACAAATCGAGAAATAAGGCGCATGTAAAATAAGCTCGAAATGCATTCCGGCACAGAAAACAATCAAGAGAGCGGCTTATGCAAGTTATAATATTATGTAAATCCAGGCGATATTTGCCACGCCCGGGAAATAGAGCGGGAGCAATCTTCTGCTTTGTGCACCTGCATCACAGATATTATTGCTATGGATAAAAACGTTTGTAGGGTTCCGTACCCGAAGGGTGCCAAACGGAACCCTGTTACTAAGCCTCCGCTGTCTGTCCGTCCGTCTGTCACAGGGGTCACCTTCAACCGTAATCGGTAGAAAATCTAAATCTAAACGCAAAACCAGCCCCGAGTCAATTACTATGGGATGTAAAGATTTCATTTTGCGAAATTAACAAAAAGTGTTATTGATCCGTGATAGTGATCACTAACCGAGCCTCCAGTATGAATTGGGCTCTATAAGTTAAAGTCACCTTATATATGACTTGTTTGACTTTTACCGAGGTTCATTGATGATAGATGGCGCTAAAAGTAGATTTTCAACACAGACGTATAATATAGTAGCAGACCTAACATTAATAATAAACGCATAGAGTCGACTAACTTGCCACGCTATTTAATACCTATGTTTGGTCTGCTACTTAGTAATAATTAGTCGGCACTCGAAGTGTTACCAATTCAAAATGCTGTAATTTTGACAATTTTGTTTCTTTTTATTTATAAACTTCAATATATAGAAAGAAAACATTTAAAATTAAAGAGAAAAAGTTATTGTTCGATGTGGCCACCTTTAGCGCGGATAACAGCATCGAGTCTATCCGAGAAGGCTTCACACGCTGCACGAATGTGGTCTGCTGATATTTTGTTCCATTCTCGGCGAAGAGCAATCTTTAAGGCGTCGACTGTCTCATATTTTTTTGCTAACACTTTGGCCTCTAGAATTGACCATATGGAAAAATCCATTGGGTTTAAGTCCGGTGAATATGGTGGCCATTGTTGCGAAGAAATGAAGCTCGGAACTTTTTCTTGCAAAAAAATTTGGGTTTCACGGGCTTTGTGGGATGGTGCCGAGTCTTACTGAAACGTCCAATGGTTTCTACCGAATTTCTTACGTGCCCAAGGTAACAAAGCATCGCTTAAAATCTTTTTACGGTAGATTTGCTGGTTTAACTTTTGCACCCTGCTCAATGAAAACGAGAGGTGAACGTCCCGTAGCAGTTACCGCGGCCCAAACCATCACTGATGCTGGTGCTTGCTTTCGCAGAGCAATTCGTTGGTCTGAATTGTCGTTTGATTTACACTTTAATCATACGCGATCATTTTGTTTGTTCACATATTGCTAAACCGTAAAAATTATTTCATCGGAAAATACCAAATTTTCAAGCTTGCTATCAACGTGCAAGTGCTTTAACTCCTTAGCTCTTTCTAGGCGAACTGCCTTTTGTGCAAGTGTCAAGTCTTGCACTTTTTGTATTTTGTAAGGCTTCAGTTTTAGTTTATTTTTTAATATGCGTCCCATGCTCCCGGCAGATACATTAAGACTTTTCGCCAATTTAACTGCGCTTTGTCGTGGATTTCGTTCAATTCTAGCCTTTACCTTTCGAACCATTTCTGATGATGTTGCTGTTGTTGGATGTCCACCTCCATGGCGTTTCTTGATGCTACCCGTATCATTGTAACGCGTGATGGTCCGATACACAAACATTTTATTCAGATGTAAATGTCGTAGCGCATTAACAATGGCTGGTTGCGATTTTCCAGCCAAATCAAAGTAATGACACTGTGGCGTTTGAATTCCATCTGGATAACTTTTTTTAGCAGCGACGAAAAACAATGAGCTTGTGTATGTTTTAGGAACAATACAATAGACTTACGACTGTGAAAAAATGGGCGCCATATTGTAAACAGTTTGGTTGATATAGCAACTTAAAGTTGGTAACACTTCGAGTGCCTACCCCTGTATATGTCTGTGCTTTTCAACCTTTCCGCACCGAGTTTCATTTGTTGATTTAAAATGTAAGTCACGTGACAGTCCACACTCGTACACCCACGTTTCACCGACGATTATTACGCGCGATGGGCGGTTTCTTCGGGCACAAATATGTATCCACATGACGCAAATATAGGTGAAATTACAGACTGGATAATTTTTTTGTACTGATTATGATACTCGTCAGTTAATACTTGCGATTGCCAGCACTCGGTGAAACGTAATCATTACTAAATGATTAAAATTAAAAATTAAAAAATTACTGTTTCACATCATTTTGTTGGGAGTTATACCTAAGTATACTCGGTGATAGATTTACTCCAAGTATAAAGGTTGAAAATGAACCGCCTAGCTTTATTGATATCTATGAATCAGAATCTCGGAACAATAATATCAGAATCAATAAAAGTTTTGCAATTCAGAAATTCCGTGGAAATTTCGTAATAAGTGTACATTTCTGAGAAAATTAAAGCTAAGAAGCCTGTTTTTTCGACAGCACCGCAGATTTCTGGAGGAGATATTAGTTTCAACTGGATATCTCTCACGGGGATCGGGAAAAATGGTCTTAACAGACGGACAAAAGGCCAACAGCGATCGTATAAGGGTTCCGTTTTATAAATTAGAGGTACGGTACCCTAG
Organism: Ypsolopha scabrella; assembly: GCA_910592155.1. Lineage (NCBI taxonomy): Eukaryota > Metazoa > Arthropoda > Insecta > Lepidoptera > Ypsolophidae > Ypsolopha > Ypsolopha scabrella. Next base: position 3,901,230 of record OU342972.1, on the reverse strand, counting down.
AAACAGCCTTTAAATACACTGTTCTAGTGAAACTTTCAAATAAACTGCTGTAATTAGACCTCTAAAGCCTTAATGAGTTGGTCCTTCAACTCGAGGTACCAAGAATTGCTAACCCTATTATATAAGATTCCCTCCATTTAACGGAAACGACGGTACTTTAACATTCTTATTCAAATAAGTACTGGCTTTCGCTTGTCCAATTTTCTGATTTTAGGCCTTTAATTAGAGACCTTTTACATGTGTTTAGTTACTTTGGTACGAATCGTACATACATACGTACATATGCTCACGCCTGTCTCCCAGAGGGGTAGGCAGAGACTACAGATTTACATCTGCTACGATCCTGACACACCTCTTTTGATTCTTCTACATCTATCAATCTAGTCATTTACTCTTCTATTATCCGGGTAGAATCGTCTTAAAATATTAAAACCCTGTAAATTGTAAAAAGGTGAAATTTTATATTTATTTCTTGTAAAAGATATATGTATGTATAAAGTATCTGTAACTGCTTTAATGACAATACACCCGAATAGCTTAATTAGAATATTTGCCTGAAAATAAGTTTAAACTATACATTAAGCAGGACCTACTTAAAAAGCTTATTATAAAATCAATGATTATCTGGACGATAATGAAGCATGGTGTAATAAATAATAATAATCTTTATCAAAATTGTGAGTCATAATTAGCAAATTTTAATACGAAATGTTTGATTCCTCTAAAGGCTAATCTTAAGCCCTTTATAGTTAATTAATATGTAAACTGACTTTGCTGTAAAAGGTAATAGACAATGTAAGACGGATTGACTAAGATCAATATATAATTTTTTTCTCTTGGACATAATTCCTACGGTTTTACGCCTTTACTTAAGTAGGTATAATAAAATTGTATAGATTAAGTTTATGTTACAAATGAAAAAATTCATGTTTGCTAAGTTTCTTGCCCTTCTTCTTAGCAATACTAATCGAATGGTGCGGATGGTTAGGCATTATGTATATATAATATTTTTATTCCTGTATTTCTTTATTTTATGCAGGTTTATAACTTTATTACATTTTAGTAGCCCAACCTAAGATATAGTTTTTGTATGTATTTCCCTTATTAGTACATACATATTATTTTTTACATTTTTTATTCTAAAGATATTTATTGTAAAGATTAACTTTGACTTGTAGAAAGTATACTTTATGTATCTATTTTACAAAATAAATATTTTGATTTTGATTTTGCAATTCCTTGGAATGGAGTTATTAACAGCTATCTTGGGTATATCACTTAACTGTAGGTTTTTCAACATGACCGTTGTATATGTTACGGATAAAGCCCGAAAAAAGTTAAAATAGGTGCGACGACGAGCAAAAAAAAAGATTACCCGGGTAAACCTAGGTTAACCGTTTCTTCTAGTATTACCCGTAACATACATCTACATCGCTTATGGCTCGTCGGATCTTGAAACCGGTTGGGAGTATTATTGTAAATAAACCTGTGAAACTAGTACAGGTGCATTTAATCATGATGTTTTCGAAGTTCCACAAAGTGCCGAAAATCGCAAGTATATGTTATGATATAAAATATAGCCACTGCCTGAAATATTTCACATAGAAAACTTGATCTACACTCATATTGTAAAATTTTGATGGACTCAAAAATAATGAAATATTTCATTTATGAACGTCTCTATTAAAACGAAAAAAATAAATAAACCATGATTTAATGTTTTTGCAGTAAGTTTCTTTTTTTAAGGGCTCCATACCTCAATAAAAAAAACGGAGCCCTTATAGGATCACTTTGTTGTCCGTCTGTCTGTCAAGACCCTTTATCTCGAGAACGCGTGGACGTATCGAGTTGAAATTAAAACCATATACTCAAGTCTACAGTCCCTTGAAGCTGTGAAAATATCAAACTTCTAAGTTGACGTAAAAAAAGATACGGCCGTTTATGCCGCAAAAAACGTACATTTCGACACTCTCAAGGGAATCAAAATTCATAGGGTATTTCCCGTTGATCCTGAACTATGAAATTTGGCAAGTAATACCGTCTTATACTACAAGTTTACGAAAAAATCTGAAAACTATACATTTGTAATTAAATCATAAAAAAATGTAGTCTTTAACGAAACCCTCGGTGGGCGAGTCCGACTCGCACTTGTCCGGTTTTGTTTTCGAGAAACAGATTTCGAAAGGCTAGTACGTACAATAACTTAAAGCTATATTTCGGCCCCACCGAAGGAGTGCAAATAATGATACCTGTTTATGAGACTGTTGGATACAATACTACAAATCAATCTAAAATCGTTCGATCCAAACGCGATCATGTGAAAGGGCTCTAAGGCCTGTGAAAATTAGGGTGCCCTCTTTTTGGGGTCAAATTCAAGCTTATTAAACTGTTCTTCGGCGAGGGGTGTAATTTAATTTTCTGTAATGAATAATATTCTTGAATTGCGGTCATATCTCAGGATTCCAAGAATAATATTCTCTGGTTTATGCTACCTTCGGATTGCTTCTGGGTCATGAGGAGTGAAGGCAAGTCAACTTGCTAATAACGGTGTCAAATTTCATCGAGCCAAGATCTTGACTAAACGTAATGTGTGTTGACTAATATTATTTATGAGTAGTTGTTATAATATAGTAATATGGGTATCGTTGAAAAGATAGAAAGATGAGCAACAAAAAAAAAAAAATAATAATAATAATAAAAAAATGTATGTTGTAATTTTGAGACCCAAATTTTACGCCTACCCGCTTTAATTAAACATATACGAGTATATGTATAGAGTTATATAGAATATATATATACATATTTTTTATTATTTTTCTACAATATTATGAAATTTGAATAGACATATATGTATATACAGTATATATTAATATATTGATATATGTAACCAACATTTTCTAGAGGAGAAATTCCACCCCCCCCCCCTCTTTCTCAAATAAAAAAAAAGGTTTTTTTTGTTTCTTATAGAAATTTATTCACGTTTTAGAAAAAGAAAACCGCATTAGAATCTGACCGCTACTTCTAGAGATATAGCCAAAAATTAAATTGGCGGGAAAAATTGGCGAAAAAGCATAAATTGCAATAATTCTACTGGGTAAGTAAAACTTGAGTGAAATATGTTCTTGTTTTATTTATAGATACAAATTATTACAAATATTGAAGCCGATTCTGAAGGCTTCAATTTCGTTTTAGTGCTGTCCATACTAAATTTTCTTCATTCCCAATTAGTTCCTCAGTGTTAACAATTGAAAAAACTTTAAAAAGCTTTTTTACTTTGGAAAAATTCAAGTTTTGACAGCACTAAAACTAAAATTAAAGCCTTCAGAATTGACTTTATTAAAGCAATAAAAAAACAATGTCTGTACTTCGAATATTTTTTCAAAATTTTGAATGTTATGGGTAATTACATTAGTATTGTAAAGCCAAAAGTACAATTTTAGAATTTTTGTCTGTATGTATGTATGTTCCGTTTTAACTCGAGAACCACTGAACGGATTTGGATGTGGTTTTTTTATTATCATCGTCGTGACTTTGGTCAACATATTTAGGCTATAAGGGGTGTTTATAAAACAACGTCCAAGCCGAAAGCGGGGCAAAGATTGAATTAACACGGGCAAAAACTAGTAAACTTTAAAATTATGTGTAAAATTAATTTTATTAGTACGTAGGTAGGCATTTTAATTTATGGACGTGTACCGTCTAAGAAGAAATGTGAAAATTATTTATATTTGGTTATTCAAGAAGAAAAAAAACAGCTTAACCCTTTGGATACATGAAAATTAATAGATTGTAAATGTCAAACTAGTCTGGTCTTATAACTGCTCGTGGAATACGTTTGTGTTTTAAACGTTATGTACGGAACCCTTAGAGTAGAGAACGAGTCCTAATCGCACTTGACCAATTTTTTAATGATACAAATCCATTTACACCCTCTATCTTTTTAACCTCTTGCCAAGCGGATTTTCAGGGGTCTAGCACGCGTCGTCGATACAGTATCTTTCCATCATACTTGCTCCCTCGCACAAATAGATAGACGCTGTATATCTCGGGCGCGTGCTAGATATACAGGCGGGTTATTCCGGAAAAACAGTATAAGCGAGATTTCCAAAACTCGACCTAAATGTTTCGAGTTCGACAGATAAAACGGGTTTTTACGGTCGAAAAGGCCATTTCAACAGACTGAGAATTTCCTTCCAGCCTGGTATATTGTGCAATCAACAGTGATGGAGTCTGGCAAGTTTGTCAGAGAGCCACTAACCAAACCCAAACGTACCTCGAACCAGACTAATGTAGCGTATCTTAATAGGAATCTTGGTCTCATAATGTCCAAGTCATCAGCGGTTTCCGAAAATGCCCATCTTGAGTAACATCAGAGACTTTCTGTTGATAGGGAACACTTTAATAAGTACACTTTTATATTCGTCCCTTTTGACCTTTTTAATCCTCTTTAAGACTGAGTCACTGAGTTTCGTGGTATTATTATTAAAAGGCAGTCGTTATGTTAAGGCGCAGTGAGTACATTGCATAATTAAAGAAAATAAAAGTATTGAATGTAACTTTAATGTATAAAGCCAAATTCAGATATTGTCTACTTGAAATTCAAATTCTATTTTTTGGTTCACGATTCTAATAACGAAACTACCTCTTTTGTTTAAAATAAAATAAATTAGAAAACCTAAAATGCAAGAAATAATAAAAATTATAATAATAAAATAAAAATAAAAACTAACCTCAAAAGAAAATCTATAAGTAAAAAATTTGGTCCAGATCGCTGCCCGAAAGTATTTATTCACTTTACAAGTAACATTTTATACACTTAATAAGTAATAACTTATAAGGTTCTATTCTGAAGACTTTAATTTTAGTTTTAGTGCAGTCCAAACTTGAAATTTTCAAAAGTACAAAATCCTCTGTTGTTAACACTAAAGAACAATTTTGGAACAGAGAAAATTTAGTTTTGACAGTACTAAAACTAAAATGAAAACCTTCAGAATAGAACCTATAATAAGAAGTAATCTTCTTCTTCTCTGCATATATATAAGGCAAACCCGACTGACTCATCTATCAACGCACAGCCGAAACTACTAAACGAATTTCGCTGAAATTAGTAGTTGTGATGACGTAGGCATCCGCTAAGAAAGGATTTTTGAAAATTCGCCCCCTAATGGGGTGAACCGAACTCCACGCAGACGAAGTCACGGGCAAAAACTAGTAATAAATAATCATGAATAATGAGATAAACATATCTGAGAAGTAGTACGGTGTATCAAGAGAATGGATAATGCTGTTATTGAATTAATACAATTTTATTTAATATAAATTCACACAAGAGCGTTTTAGGAAAAAGCTTTGCTATATTTTAGATACTGGGTAAATATGTATAATTAAAATATTTATTAAAATATTTATTAAAATATATATGTATAATTTAAATATTTGTCATTATTGAAATTCTTACTTTATTAGTTTGGATGGACTTCTGTTTTAGTCTTAATGCATAATGAAGGCCGAAAAAACTGAATTTTGCATTTACTTTTTTGATGCCGCGATTTTTTCTCAATCACATTTCGAGCTTTGTAATTGTTTAGACAAAGTTCTTCTATGTAACTTTTTTTTTCAGAACTCTATCTATTGTTTTTTATCACATACGTCCGTCGCGTGTCGTTTTAAACTTTAAGTAAGCTGTCGAATTTTGGAATTTGTTTTTTCTCTTTCGATAAAGCCTGTAAAGGTTAAACGATATTGTAGATACCTATAACCTGTTTAAAATTAGCTTTATTAGACATCCCAAATATTTACTTCATATACATAAATTACAAAAATTTAATATATTAAAAATTAATTATATTAATGAATTATTCACAAAAACATATGACTGGAAATGATAATGATGGATTGGGGCGATTTTATTATATTTATTTTAATCTCGCCTCTTTAGCCGAATGGTAGAGCGCTCGCCTGGTAACCCAGAGGTCGTGTGTTTAAGGCCTTACCCCTGGTACACGATAATCTTACTGAGCAATTTTGAACTTCAGTATGTTGTCAGAAAGTCTACATTAGAACGTTCGCTCGAATTTTCGAGGTTTTTCTGGCTTTTACGAAAAAGTAAACTGTAACTTATCGTGGACTGCTCACGTGAATGAAGTCAGTAGAAGAGTTTTTGCCACTTTTTACTCCCTCAAGCGTCTCCAGCGATTTCTGCCCCATAGAACAAAGGTAACTCTTGCACAAACCCTTCTATTGCCAACCATCGACTATGCGGATTTATGCTTCCTAGATGCCAATGAAGAGTTGCTTAGCAAACTACAACGTCTTCAAAACCTGGGGATTCGGTTTATTTTCGGACTGCGTAAGTTTGACCATGTGTCTCATTATAGAGAGGAGCTGAAATGGCTTCCTATTCGTCAACGACGAAATTTTCACATTTTATGTTGCCTCTTTAATATCCTTAGGAGCCCTACTACCCCTCCCTATTTGCGTGAACGCTTTAACTACCTTCTTTCCAATGACAAACAGAACAGACCACACACAGTATCTCTTTTAAAAACTCCATGTCATAACACGGGTGCTTTTAGAAATTCTTTCACCGTGACATCCATCAGACTTTGGAACTCCCTACCGCATACGATTCGTGACTATCCTACGATCAGCCTATTCAAGAAGAAGCTTAAAGAGCATTATTTATAAATATTTTTCCCTTTAAAATATATATTTATTTATTATTTATGCAGGTATATACACTGTATGTATTTATGTTTATATTTGGTATATACTAAATTCTTGTTTTAAACATATATTTATGAATACTTTTGTTATGTAGGTTTATGCCCATGTTTATATTACAGTATTTAAGTATGTTTGTTCTTTTTATATTTAAGTAATTATTAATTAATTTATTATGTAAGTATTTATTTAAAAGTTAGGTATATTTATGGTAGTTTTAAGTTCATATTATCTCCACATTTTTATTTTTTATATCACTTGTTTCTTTATGTGTGCACATTTGATCACACACTTTTAGTTAATATTTCCTTAGCACCTAGGTTTTGCTGGCAGAAATCTCTCTCAGAGATAAGCTCGCCTATAGCACGTTTAATTTATGACTGCTTGTACGTATAACTTTTCTGTGCAATAAAGAATATGAATATGAATATAAGTATTTGATGTCGGAGTTTTTCCACCTGACATCAGAAAATAAACCATGTTTTCTTGTTATAGCAGTAATTTCAGACATAAAACTCAAGCCGTTTAGACATAAAACGAAATAATAACTCAAAAAGGCATAATTTTGAAAAATAAAATCTATCGAGCGAAATGTGTCCAATTAGGTAACCGACCTGACAACGGAAAGACAAAGGTCTGAAAAAACACGTGTCCAAGTTTTACATTGATCAGATAAGTAGTTGACTCAGCATATTAAAATAAAAACCGTTGAAATATCCAATACATGCCCTTAATTTGTGTCCGAAGTACAGCGATAGGGCTCACCACCCTTCACGTTTGGGACGTAATAATCGTCGGTGAAAATAGAGTGTAGGTACCAAGTGTAGAATGTGACTTGCATTTCCCAGTTCACACTCGGGAAACACCTCTGACACCCCCTCGGGAATTCATGTCGTGACGAAGATTTCTATGTTCAATTATGTTTTTACCTGTTTTACACATTTCCGAAAACAACGCGTGTTAACAACGTAACACGCGTGCAACAAGGGCTATCAAATCGATTTTTTATTTGATTGATCTTTGATTATCCAAACTATTTTTTGTTAATTACTAAATTAGTTAAATTAAACGAACCAATAACTCCAGAGCTTGAGAGTTAAAAGATTTTTTTTTTGTTTTTTCGGAATTTCGCCAATAACAAAACAAAATATCAACAAAAACTGTAACAAACGTCAAAACAAATAGCACTTAAAGCAACCGCAACGAAAACACAAACCGCATACAAGATGTACTCATACTAACGCATAGAGTCGACTAACTTGCCACGCTATTTAATACCTATGTTTGGTCTGCTACTTAGTAATAATTAGTCGGCACTCGAAGTGTTACCAATTCAAAATGCTGTAATTTTGACAATTTTGTTTCTTTTTATTTATAAACTTCAATATATAGAAAGAAAACATTTAAAATTAAAGAGAAAAAGTTATTGTTCGATGTGGCCACCTTTAGCGCGGATAACAGCATCGAGTCTATCCGAGAAGGCTTCACACGCTGCACGAATGTGGTCTGCTGATATTTTGTTCCATTCTCGGCGAAGAGCAATCTTTAAGGCGTCGACTGTCTCATATTTTTTTGCTAACACTTTGGCCTCTAGAATTGACCATATGGAAAAATCCATTGGGTTTAAGTCCGGTGAATATGGTGGCCATTGTTGCGAAGAAATGAAGCTCGGAACTTTTTCTTGCAAAAAAATTTGGGTTTCACGGGCTTTGTGGGATGGTGCCGAGTCTTACTGAAACGTCCAATGGTTTCTACCGAATTTCTTACGTGCCCAAGGTAACAAAGCATCGCTTAAAATCTTTTTACGGTAGATTTGCTGGTTTAACTTTTGCACCCTGCTCAATGAAAACGAGAGGTGAACGTCCCGTAGCAGTTACCGCGGCCCAAACCATCACTGATGCTGGTGCTTGCTTTCGCAGAGCAATTCGTTGGTCTGAATTGTCGTTTGATTTACACTTTAATCATACGCGATCATTTTGTTTGTTCACATATTGCTAAACCGTAAAAATTATTTCATCGGAAAATACCAAATTTTCAAGCTTGCTATCAACGTGCAAGTGCTTTAACTCCTTAGCTCTTTCTAGGCGAACTGCCTTTTGTGCAAGTGTCAAGTCTTGCACTTTTTGTATTTTGTAAGGCTTCAGTTTTAGTTTATTTTTTAATATGCGTCCCATGCTCCCGGCAGATACATTAAGACTTTTCGCCAATTTAACTGCGCTTTGTCGTGGATTTCGTTCAATTCTAGCCTTTACCTTTCGAACCATTTCTGATGATGTTGCTGTTGTTGGATGTCCACCTCCATGGCGTTTCTTGATGCTACCCGTATCATTGTAACGCGTGATGGTCCGATACACAAACATTTTATTCAGATGTAAATGTCGTAGCGCATTAACAATGGCTGGTTGCGATTTTCCAGCCAAATCAAAGTAATGACACTGTGGCGTTTGAATTCCATCTGGATAACTTTTTTTAGCAGCGACGAAAAACAATGAGCTTGTGTATGTTTTAGGAACAATACAATAGACTTACGACTGTGAAAAAATGGGCGCCATATTGTAAACAGTTTGGTTGATATAGCAACTTAAAGTTGGTAACACTTCGAGTGCCTACCCCTGTATATGTCTGTGCTTTTCAACCTTTCCGCACCGAGTTTCATTTGTTGATTTAAAATGTAAGTCACGTGACAGTCCACACTCGTACACCCACGTTTCACCGACGATTATTACGCGCGATGGGCGGTTTCTTCGGGCACAAATATGTATCCACATGACGCAAATATAGGTGAAATTACAGACTGGATAATTTTTTTGTACTGATTATGATACTCGTCAGTTAATACTTGCGATTGCCAGCACTCGGTGAAACGTAATCATTACTAAATGATTAAAATTAAAAATTAAAAAATTACTGTTTCACATCATTTTGTTGGGAGTTATACCTAAGTATACTCGGTGATAGATTTACTCCAAGTATAAAGGTTGAAAATGAACCGCCTAGCTTTATTGATATCTATGAATCAGAATCTCGGAACAATAATATCAGAATCAATAAAAGTTTTGCAATTCAGAAATTCCGTGGAAATTTCGTAATAAGTGTACATTTCTGAGAAAATTAAAGCTAAGAAGCCTGTTTTTTCGACAGCACCGCAGATTTCTGGAGGAGATATTAGTTTCAACTGGATATCTCTCACGGGGATCGGGAAAAATGGTCTTAACAGACGGACAAAAGGCCAACAGCGATCGTATAAGGGTTCCGTTTTATAAATTAGAGGTACGGTACCCTAGAAACAGCCTTTAAATACACTGTTCTAGTGAAACTTTCAAATAAACTGCTGTAATTAGACCTCTAAAGCCTTAATGAGTTGGTCCTTCAACTCGAGGTACCAAGAATTGCTAACCCTATTATATAAGATTCCCTCCATTTAACGGAAACGACGGTACTTTAACATTCTTATTCAAATAAGTACTGGCTTTCGCTTGTCCAATTTTCTGATTTTAGGCCTTTAATTAGAGACCTTTTACATGTGTTTAGTTACTTTGGTACGAATCGTACATACATACGTACATATGCTCACGCCTGTCTCCCAGAGGGGTAGGCAGAGACTACAGATTTACATCTGCTACGATCCTGACACACCTCTTTTGATTCTTCTACATCTATCAATCTAGTCATTTACTCTTCTATTATCCGGGTAGAATCGTCTTAAAATATTAAAACCCTGTAAATTGTAAAAAGGTGAAATTTTATATTTATTTCTTGTAAAAGATATATGTATGTATAAAGTATCTGTAACTGCTTTAATGACAATACACCCGAATAGCTTAATTAGAATATTTGCCTGAAAATAAGTTTAAACTATACATTAAGCAGGACCTACTTAAAAAGCTTATTATAAAATCAATGATTATCTGGACGATAATGAAGCATGGTGTAATAAATAATAATAATCTTTATCAAAATTGTGAGTCATAATTAGCAAATTTTAATACGAAATGTTTGATTCCTCTAAAGGCTAATCTTAAGCCCTTTATAGTTAATTAATATGTAAACTGACTTTGCTGTAAAAGGTAATAGACAATGTAAGACGGATTGACTAAGATCAATATATAATTTTTTTCTCTTGGACATAATTCCTACGGTTTTACGCCTTTACTTAAGTAGGTATAATAAAATTGTATAGATTAAGTTTATGTTACAAATGAAAAAATTCATGTTTGCTAAGTTTCTTGCCCTTCTTCTTAGCAATACTAATCGAATGGTGCGGATGGTTAGGCATTATGTATATATAATATTTTTATTCCTGTATTTCTTTATTTTATGCAGGTTTATAACTTTATTACATTTTAGTAGCCCAACCTAAGATATAGTTTTTGTATGTATTTCCCTTATTAGTACATACATATTATTTTTTACATTTTTTATTCTAAAGATATTTATTGTAAAGATTAACTTTGACTTGTAGAAAGTATACTTTATGTATCTATTTTACAAAATAAATATTTTGATTTTGATTTTGCAATTCCTTGGAATGGAGTTATTAACAGCTATCTTGGGTATATCACTTAACTGTAGGTTTTTCAACATGACCGTTGTATATGTTACGGATAAAGCCCGAAAAAAGTTAAAATAGGTGCGACGACGAGCAAAAAAAAAGATTACCCGGGTAAACCTAGGTTAACCGTTTCTTCTAGTATTACCCGTAACATACATCTACATCGCTTATGGCTCGTCGGATCTTGAAACCGGTTGGGAGTATTATTGTAAATAAACCTGTGAAACTAGTACAGGTGCATTTAATCATGATGTTTTCGAAGTTCCACAAAGTGCCGAAAATCGCAAGTATATGTTATGATATAAAATATAGCCACTGCCTGAAATATTTCACATAGAAAACTTGATCTACACTCATATTGTAAAATTTTGATGGACTCAAAAATAATGAAATATTTCATTTATGAACGTCTCTATTAAAACGAAAAAAATAAATAAACCATGATTTAATGTTTTTGCAGTAAGTTTCTTTTTTTAAGGGCTCCATACCTCAATAAAAAAAACGGAGCCCTTATAGGATCACTTTGTTGTCCGTCTGTCTGTCAAGACCCTTTATCTCGAGAACGCGTGGACGTATCGAGTTGAAATTAAAACCATATACTCAAGTCTACAGTCCCTTGAAGCTGTGAAAATATCAAACTTCTAAGTTGACGTAAAAAAAGATACGGCCGTTTATGCCGCAAAAAACGTACATTTCGACACTCTCAAGGGAATCAAAATTCATAGGGTATTTCCCGTTGATCCTGAACTATGAAATTTGGCAAGTAATACCGTCTTATACTACAAGTTTACGAAAAAATCTGAAAACTATACATTTGTAATTAAATCATAAAAAAATGTAGTCTTTAACGAAACCCTCGGTGGGCGAGTCCGACTCGCACTTGTCCGGTTTTGTTTTCGAGAAACAGATTTCGAAAGGCTAGTACGTACAATAACTTAAAGCTATATTTCGGCCCCACCGAAGGAGTGCAAATAATGATACCTGTTTATGAGACTGTTGGATACAATACTACAAATCAATCTAAAATCGTTCGATCCAAACGCGATCATGTGAAAGGGCTCTAAGGCCTGTGAAAATTAGGGTGCCCTCTTTTTGGGGTCAAATTCAAGCTTATTAAACTGTTCTTCGGCGAGGGGTGTAATTTAATTTTCTGTAATGAATAATATTCTTGAATTGCGGTCATATCTCAGGATTCCAAGAATAATATTCTCTGGTTTATGCTACCTTCGGATTGCTTCTGGGTCATGAGGAGTGAAGGCAAGTCAACTTGCTAATAACGGTGTCAAATTTCATCGAGCCAAGATCTTGACTAAACGTAATGTGTGTTGACTAATATTATTTATGAGTAGTTGTTATAATATAGTAATATGGGTATCGTTGAAAAGATAGAAAGATGAGCAACAAAAAAAAAAAAATAATAATAATAATAAAAAAATGTATGTTGTAATTTTGAGACCCAAATTTTACGCCTACCCGCTTTAATTAAACATATACGAGTATATGTATAGAGTTATATAGAATATATATATACATATTTTTTATTATTTTTCTACAATATTATGAAATTTGAATAGACATATATGTATATACAGTATATATTAATATATTGATATATGTAACCAACATTTTCTAGAGGAGAAATTCCACCCCCCCCCCCTCTTTCTCAAATAAAAAAAAAGGTTTTTTTTGTTTCTTATAGAAATTTATTCACGTTTTAGAAAAAGAAAACCGCATTAGAATCTGACCGCTACTTCTAGAGATATAGCCAAAAATTAAATTGGCGGGAAAAATTGGCGAAAAAGCATAAATTGCAATAATTCTACTGGGTAAGTAAAACTTGAGTGAAATATGTTCTTGTTTTATTTATAGATACAAATTATTACAAATATTGAAGCCGATTCTGAAGGCTTCAATTTCGTTTTAGTGCTGTCCATACTAAATTTTCTTCATTCCCAATTAGTTCCTCAGTGTTAACAATTGAAAAAACTTTAAAAAGCTTTTTTACTTTGGAAAAATTCAAGTTTTGACAGCACTAAAACTAAAATTAAAGCCTTCAGAATTGACTTTATTAAAGCAATAAAAAAACAATGTCTGTACTTCGAATATTTTTTCAAAATTTTGAATGTTATGGGTAATTACATTAGTATTGTAAAGCCAAAAGTACAATTTTAGAATTTTTGTCTGTATGTATGTATGTTCCGTTTTAACTCGAGAACCACTGAACGGATTTGGATGTGGTTTTTTTATTATCATCGTCGTGACTTTGGTCAACATATTTAGGCTATAAGGGGTGTTTATAAAACAACGTCCAAGCCGAAAGCGGGGCAAAGATTGAATTAACACGGGCAAAAACTAGTAAACTTTAAAATTATGTGTAAAATTAATTTTATTAGTACGTAGGTAGGCATTTTAATTTATGGACGTGTACCGTCTAAGAAGAAATGTGAAAATTATTTATATTTGGTTATTCAAGAAGAAAAAAAACAGCTTAACCCTTTGGATACATGAAAATTAATAGATTGTAAATGTCAAACTAGTCTGGTCTTATAACTGCTCGTGGAATACGTTTGTGTTTTAAACGTTATGTACGGAACCCTTAGAGTAGAGAACGAGTCCTAATCGCACTTGACCAATTTTTTAATGATACAAATCCATTTACACCCTCTATCTTTTTAACCTCTTGCCAAGCGGATTTTCAGGGGTCTAGCACGCGTCGTCGATACAGTATCTTTCCATCATACTTGCTCCCTCGCACAAATAGATAGACGCTGTATATCTCGGGCGCGTGCTAGATATACAGGCGGGTTATTCCGGAAAAACAGTATAAGCGAGATTTCCAAAACTCGACCTAAATGTTTCGAGTTCGACAGATAAAACGGGTTTTTACGGTCGAAAAGGCCATTTCAACAGACTGAGAATTTCCTTCCAGCCTGGTATATTGTGCAATCAACAGTGATGGAGTCTGGCAAGTTTGTCAGAGAGCCACTAACCAAACCCAAACGTACCTCGAACCAGACTAATGTAGCGTATCTTAATAGGAATCTTGGTCTCATAATGTCCAAGTCATCAGCGGTTTCCGAAAATGCCCATCTTGAGTAACATCAGAGACTTTCTGTTGATAGGGAACACTTTAATAAGTACACTTTTATATTCGTCCCTTTTGACCTTTTTAATCCTCTTTAAGACTGAGTCACTGAGTTTCGTGGTATTATTATTAAAAGGCAGTCGTTATGTTAAGGCGCAGTGAGTACATTGCATAATTAAAGAAAATAAAAGTATTGAATGTAACTTTAATGTATAAAGCCAAATTCAGATATTGTCTACTTGAAATTCAAATTCTATTTTTTGGTTCACGATTCTAATAACGAAACTACCTCTTTTGTTTAAAATAAAATAAATTAGAAAACCTAAAATGCAAGAAATAATAAAAATTATAATAATAAAATAAAAATAAAAACTAACCTCAAAAGAAAATCTATAAGTAAAAAATTTGGTCCAGATCGCTGCCCGAAAGTATTTATTCACTTTACAAGTAACATTTTATACACTTAATAAGTAATAACTTATAAGGTTCTATTCTGAAGACTTTAATTTTAGTTTTAGTGCAGTCCAAACTTGAAATTTTCAAAAGTACAAAATCCTCTGTTGTTAACACTAAAGAACAATTTTGGAACAGAGAAAATTTAGTTTTGACAGTACTAAAACTAAAATGAAAACCTTCAGAATAGAACCTATAATAAGAAGTAATCTTCTTCTTCTCTGCATATATATAAGGCAAACCCGACTGACTCATCTATCAACGCACAGCCGAAACTACTAAACGAATTTCGCTGAAATTAGTAGTTGTGATGACGTAGGCATCCGCTAAGAAAGGATTTTTGAAAATTCGCCCCCTAATGGGGTGAACCGAACTCCACGCAGACGAAGTCACGGGCAAAAACTAGTAATAAATAATCATGAATAATGAGATAAACATATCTGAGAAGTAGTACGGTGTATCAAGAGAATGGATAATGCTGTTATTGAATTAATACAATTTTATTTAATATAAATTCACACAAGAGCGTTTTAGGAAAAAGCTTTGCTATATTTTAGATACTGGGTAAATATGTATAATTAAAATATTTATTAAAATATTTATTAAAATATATATGTATAATTTAAATATTTGTCATTATTGAAATTCTTACTTTATTAGTTTGGATGGACTTCTGTTTTAGTCTTAATGCATAATGAAGGCCGAAAAAACTGAATTTTGCATTTACTTTTTTGATGCCGCGATTTTTTCTCAATCACATTTCGAGCTTTGTAATTGTTTAGACAAAGTTCTTCTATGTAACTTTTTTTTTCAGAACTCTATCTATTGTTTTTTATCACATACGTCCGTCGCGTGTCGTTTTAAACTTTAAGTAAGCTGTCGAATTTTGGAATTTGTTTTTTCTCTTTCGATAAAGCCTGTAAAGGTTAAACGATATTGTAGATACCTATAACCTGTTTAAAATTAGCTTTATTAGACATCCCAAATATTTACTTCATATACATAAATTACAAAAATTTAATATATTAAAAATTAATTATATTAATGAATTATTCACAAAAACATATGACTGGAAATGATAATGATGGATTGGGGCGATTTTATTATATTTATTTTAATCTCGCCTCTTTAGCCGAATGGTAGAGCGCTCGCCTGGTAACCCAGAGGTCGTGTGTTTAAGGCCTTACCCCTGGTACACGATAATCTTACTGAGCAATTTTGAACTTCAGTATGTTGTCAGAAAGTCTACATTAGAACGTTCGCTCGAATTTTCGAGGTTTTTCTGGCTTTTACGAAAAAGTAAACTGTAACTTATCGTGGACTGCTCACGTGAATGAAGTCAGTAGAAGAGTTTTTGCCACTTTTTACTCCCTCAAGCGTCTCCAGCGATTTCTGCCCCATAGAACAAAGGTAACTCTTGCACAAACCCTTCTATTGCCAACCATCGACTATGCGGATTTATGCTTCCTAGATGCCAATGAAGAGTTGCTTAGCAAACTACAACGTCTTCAAAACCTGGGGATTCGGTTTATTTTCGGACTGCGTAAGTTTGACCATGTGTCTCATTATAGAGAGGAGCTGAAATGGCTTCCTATTCGTCAACGACGAAATTTTCACATTTTATGTTGCCTCTTTAATATCCTTAGGAGCCCTACTACCCCTCCCTATTTGCGTGAACGCTTTAACTACCTTCTTTCCAATGACAAACAGAACAGACCACACACAGTATCTCTTTTAAAAACTCCATGTCATAACACGGGTGCTTTTAGAAATTCTTTCACCGTGACATCCATCAGACTTTGGAACTCCCTACCGCATACGATTCGTGACTATCCTACGATCAGCCTATTCAAGAAGAAGCTTAAAGAGCATTATTTATAAATATTTTTCCCTTTAAAATATATATTTATTTATTATTTATGCAGGTATATACACTGTATGTATTTATGTTTATATTTGGTATATACTAAATTCTTGTTTTAAACATATATTTATGAATACTTTTGTTATGTAGGTTTATGCCCATGTTTATATTACAGTATTTAAGTATGTTTGTTCTTTTTATATTTAAGTAATTATTAATTAATTTATTATGTAAGTATTTATTTAAAAGTTAGGTATATTTATGGTAGTTTTAAGTTCATATTATCTCCACATTTTTATTTTTTATATCACTTGTTTCTTTATGTGTGCACATTTGATCACACACTTTTAGTTAATATTTCCTTAGCACCTAGGTTTTGCTGGCAGAAATCTCTCTCAGAGATAAGCTCGCCTATAGCACGTTTAATTTATGACTGCTTGTACGTATAACTTTTCTGTGCAATAAAGAATATGAATATGAATATAAGTATTTGATGTCGGAGTTTTTCCACCTGACATCAGAAAATAAACCATGTTTTCTTGTTATAGCAGTAATTTCAGACATAAAACTCAAGCCGTTTAGACATAAAACGAAATAATAACTCAAAAAGGCATAATTTTGAAAAATAAAATCTATCGAGCGAAATGTGTCCAATTAGGTAACCGACCTGACAACGGAAAGACAAAGGTCTGAAAAAACACGTGTCCAAGTTTTACATTGATCAGATAAGTAGTTGACTCAGCATATTAAAATAAAAACCGTTGAAATATCCAATACATGCCCTTAATTTGTGTCCGAAGTACAGCGATAGGGCTCACCACCCTTCACGTTTGGGACGTAATAATCGTCGGTGAAAATAGAGTGTAGGTACCAAGTGTAGAATGTGACTTGCATTTCCCAGTTCACACTCGGGAAACACCTCTGACACCCCCTCGGGAATTCATGTCGTGACGAAGATTTCTATGTTCAATTATGTTTTTACCTGTTTTACACATTTCCGAAAACAACGCGTGTTAACAACGTAACACGCGTGCAACAAGGGCTATCAAATCGATTTTTTATTTGATTGATCTTTGATTATCCAAACTATTTTTTGTTAATTACTAAATTAGTTAAATTAAACGAACCAATAACTCCAGAGCTTGAGAGTTAAAAGATTTTTTTTTTGTTTTTTCGGAATTTCGCCAATAACAAAACAAAATATCAACAAAAACTGTAACAAACGTCAAAACAAATAGCACTTAAAGCAACCGCAACGAAAACACAAACCGCATACAAGATGTACTCATACTGACGCGATCCTATATGATGGCCACATCGATTCATCGATATATTTTCGATTATGTAGTGTCCGTACCTATGGGTTAGCGTTCCGATCCACGCATCACGTAGCAAAAAAACATTATTATTTACTGAATCTTTTCTTCGTTAAATTTAACCAATACACTAAGATTTTTGTTCCGATTTATACAGGCATTATTTATTGTGTTTTTGCAATAATTATGTACATTATTTCTAAAACCTATTATTTTCTTTTGTGCCTGGGTGTATGTAGTATGGTGTGAGTGGTATAGGTGAAACGGAAAATTACGAACTGTCACCCATATCATGATATCTCGGACAGCCTATAGTTCGTAATAGGCATGATGACATTTTTTTTAATTAGTCCGTCAGTTAGATAATCAGAAAATATTGAACACATATTTTTTCTTTTTTCAATTAAACAAACAATGATGAAGATATAGCCCGCTGAAGTTCCGTGTGCGTCACATCTAGGTACAATTTTACTTAGAAGTGACGTCATTTTCCCCCACTCCCAAACTTTGACGCGCTTTATCTCTGTAATTTTTTGTTTAATTGACAAATTAAAAATACATGTTCAATATTTTTTGATAATCTAAATGACGGTCTAAATAGAATAATATTTTGTTTACCCTGTCTACAAGCCTATTGATATTTTCTAGTTTCTAATAATATTTAGATTAGAGATATAGAGATTTTGCTATAAAACGTATAAAGTAACTTCTTGAGACTCGGCAAGTGATCAGAACATTACTTTATTCATTAATATTAATTCAATGACTCTGTTTGCGAAGTAACAATATTTTGCGTATTTTACAGAAAGGGTAATTGAACTAACCACATACCTGGTCTCCAGAATGAATTTGGCTGTATCATAATTACTTTCTCAGCCACAATAGAAAGCTTAAAAACAAAATACTGCCGAAGAAACAAAAGGAATAAACTGGTCGACATAGTTTACGAGTTATCGACATAGTTAATGTCTCGGAAACAATATAATATTTTTATTACAATTTAGGACTCCGCTTTATTGGAGCACGAACAAATCTAACCAAGGTCTATTCTGCGGGCCTATTGTGTTATTTTTCCAGCCACCAAAGACAGATAAAAGCTAAACTTTCAAAATTACCTTCTGTATTGAAACTATTTAGGAACTGTGACGTCACTTCAAGTGACACAGAAGTTTCTGCCACTGGATACGAAAATAATGTTAGCTCAACAATCTCTTCTTCTTCCTTCCCCTTCTAGATTATGTCGATGTTGCTTATCTAAATCCCACTGAAGAGCACAGGTTTGCGTTTGTGCAAACACCAAAAAAAAAATCCAAATTCCAAACTACTTTAGTTTTTGAGATAGAACCCGTTTCAAAAATCGTCTGAAACTGACAACTATGACGGCAAACCATTTCTTCATTTTTTTAAATAGAAACGCCAATATGTACATATATTTGTACTCCATTGGATGATAACTGCCCACATGTCGGGGCAAGAAAAAAAATCTACTAATTTTTCATGCATAGGACATCCCCTAAAAAAATATTTATACGAATTTCAATTAAATATTCGGTTTTAGGTCAACGTTCGACTCAAAATATCATAATTTCTGGTCTGTTACTCACTCGTCTGCGAACGTATGCAGACAGACAGCAGTGTGGTATCATAAATATAATATAATATAATATAAATATAATATAATATAAATATAATATTATTTTGCCCGGCAGAGAACCCTAAATAGTACATTATGATACAAGTGAGCTGCTTTGAACAATACAGTCGAGGTGGGATTGCAGCCCGAGCCGAAGGCGAAGGCGTAATGGAGCCGAGAGTGTAATGTTTATAATCTAATGCTCACGCGTTTTATACGACGTTTTTCAACACACTTGCGAGCAAAAATAATAAAATTTCACTGTCTTATTTTTCCACATAATCAAAACCACAGACCACAACAGCTATGAATTGACAAATTTCTATGAAAAATGGCGGCGGATAGTATGGCAGATGGAAGTAGAGGCACTGACGCACCCGCCAAACAGCCAAATATTAAATATTAACAAACTGAACATTTATGTATTTACAACAAAAATTAGTGCTAATTCGATGATAAAAATTAATAATTTGATAAAATGAAATGAATTTTTATAATAATTTAACTGAGACAGCTTATTTATTCGCAAAAACACTTTACTATTTCTCAGACATCAAAACTCTTTGCTAAGGTTTAAAACAATACTGTAATGTAAAAACTACTAGTGCGATAATGTAAAGTAAAAAGCACGCGTTTGTTATATGGTGCATTATGACTATGATTATAACGCTGCACACTTTATAAGCAAGTGTGTTGAAAAGGATATTTTCGAGTCCAATTCCAAGATTCGTCTCTCCCATTTATTTTTGTTTCATAAATTATTTATTATCATTCGAGCCCCCGCAATAACGTAGTGTTTTTATTACTGTCCTACTCGCAATGGTTACTGCCCGACGACGAATGTAACGACGTACACATTGTTTGTTGTGGCCGTTAATGGCGCAAATAATATTTAATAACATTACGTTAATGCTCTATGTTTCACTTGTGTTTGTTCTACGGTTTATTCTGTGATTATAGTGTGAAAACACCACATTATTGGATTAGCTGCTTCCCTTTCCATAAAATGAATTTTTAATATGATAATTATTCTTTTTACGAGCAATTTCATCTCGGCTTCAAAAGGTAGTATGAGCACATACGGGCCTAGGCCAAGTGAGTGTCATTGTTGTAGGTTGTTTGTGGTTGTTGTTGTTGGGAAGTGGCATAAAGTTGGTCGGTTTGTAAGAATTGATGAACATGCGCCATTTATGTGTTGTATTGTTTCTGGAGCTGAGCTGAGTGGTATTTTGAGCAACTTTGAAACAGCCTTATAAGCATATTATGCGTATGCCCATTCTAAACTTTCCTACGGCATAGCCCTATGGGGAAACTGTAGTGAATATTCATACTACAAAAAAAGTGTACAAGGATACTAGCCCATATCAGTAACTTTGAATCTTGTAGGCCTTATTTAAAAAAATACAACATACTGACTCTTACATGCGTATATATCTTGGAATCATGAAAATTTGTTAATAAACACCCAAACCTATATTCCCCTGTAAATAGTTCTAATATCAAATGCAACAATCGAAACCAAAATAAAATGAAAAGCTCGGTAAGAAAATTAAAAAAAATCAGGACCACATTCAATGGCTATAAAAATTTATAATATTTGCCGGATTATATCAGGAATATAGAAAAAACTATAGTATTCATAAAAAAGACGAAAGAATTTTCAATAAGTAATAGTACATTACGATACGAGAGCGATGAATCATTTTCTGACGAGTGTGAGTTTGCGGCACGAGCCGAAGGTGAGTGCTGCAATCACACGAGTCGAGAAAAAGTTTCTCGCACGAGTATCGTATAATATTTTATAGCACACCGTGCGGAAAATGCCGACTTTACGCAAGCGCAGCGTGCGTAAAGCGGTCATTTTACGCACGGTGTGCTATAAAAGCTATTACAAAATAGAAGAATACTTTAACGATAAATCTATGGGACACACACAAACTATATGACAAATTGGACATTAGGACAACTCTGTAACATCTAGTGGCTGTAACACCTGAAGGCTCGTTGTATCTCTATCAGTGGCTCTAACCTCTATCATGTACTTTAAACATGTCATTTTTGTTTTTGTCATATAAAAATAAATTTAATAGAAAATTTTCTTGTAATTAGGTAGTTAAGTAGGTAGTGGCATTTGTAAAATTGTGACTTTGAATTTGACTATGAAATATGATAATGAATTTAATAAATCTAGAAATTAAGTTTTAAAATATGGCTACGCCCTAACAGGGTATCACATGAAACCGTATTACTTTTCCACCTGTATTTTACACTGCAATAAACAATCTGAATCTGAATCTGAGCTCTACTGCACCGTCGACAAGTATCTATTGTGTTTGGTATTTTCATTATATACTATTATATTGTAATTGCGTGTTTCAGCAACTTGGTCCTGGATGGCGAGCATAAACCCTCCCGTCTCAGGGAAGAGCTCACCGCGACTGAGCCAGATTCGTTCGACACTGTCTTGTGGCGACCTTAAGGTGTTAACGGAGGATCTCGGTGCAAAATGCACATCATAATATTGGTTTCCTTACTTTTGGATAAAAAGTTTGCAATAAATGCGTTTGATAGAAATTCGCGCAAACTGCTAGTTAATAATTGAGTGATCACATGAAAATTATTCAAATTTATGCGTTACATTTTAGCTGCATTACATTACAACTGTAAACACGCTTTTAAGTTTGTTAATGTAATGCAAACAAAATGTAGAGCTAATTGGTAGAGCAACCACCCGGTAAGCGAGAGGTCACGGGTTCGAATCCCGGTTCAAATCTCCTCACGTCCAGATTTACTTTTCTATACCGTAATGATATAAATTTAATTTGTTATCTCCTCACGATGGATAAATCGCCAAGTGTTTAAAAATATAGAAATTTATTTCTATCATAGTTTCAAACAAAATGTAAAGTACGTATTTTTTTAAGACTATATTATTAATCAATTATTTCCGCAAGTTGCTTTAAAACACATTTATTGCATATTTTCTATTCAAAAGGAAGCAAAACAATATTATGTTGCGCATTTTGTATCGAGGTAAAAAGTTACCTCCATAAGTCTATGTTTGAACTCTTTCTGCGAAACGGATTTTACTTCTTTATAATTTATTTGATTAGACTGATTGTAGCCCAGATATTTATAAGCCTCGTTCTGATCTAACGGGTCTATTTGCTCTCCGGTTTGCATTTCGTATGTGTGTTCGTAGTTTTGTCCTGCTCTAACTGAATCAATTTTGCATTTGTCTATACCGAAGTTCATGCTTGCAGCATGGGAAAACTTTCATGTGAAAACAGAAAATGGTATTAAAATCCGTTGAGTGATTTCATACATACAAACAGACAATACATCTAAAATTGTCTGTATGTATGTTCCATTTTAACTCGAGAACCACTCAACGGATTTGGATGCCGTTTTTTTATTATCATCGTAGTGATTTTGGTCAACGTGATGTTCACAAAATAAGGCCCAAGCCGAAAACGGGGCAGAGTTTGAATAAACTCGGGCTAAGCGGGCAAAGGATATCTACCTACATCGATTCGGCAAATGTCTCAGTCAGAAAACAGTTTCCCCATTCCTACCCCCTCCACATGTGACCAGGAAATTAATACGAGAAGTTGGCTCAAAAGATAAAGTTTTCCAATCAGCGTCGTAGGCTTTGTTTGTGCCGCAATTAATGGCCTCTGCCTCCCCCAATAATGTTATTATGATAGCTTATTATTATTATAAGCTCAAAGTTATACAGTTGGTAGAACTTTTACTCAAGATAATCAAGTTTCTAACTTAACCGAGCTTGCTTAAAAATGTGTATGCCCAAAAAGAGGGTTCGTTCGATTGTTTATTATTAAACCCCTTAAAGAGGCTTTAATAAGCTAAATTAGCAGCTCGATGTGTTGGTACAAATATCGACAGAAACGACATTGAAATAACGTTCATATTAGCGTGCATTGCAAAGTGGCTGTTACGACGATCGCTGCGTCGCCGGATAGCGAAAAATAGAGAAAATTATACTCTTTGTAGTTGATAAATTACGTATTTATAAGTTTTAAACATCATTGTGCTAGTTTTTTGTTATAAGTTTTAACTTAGTCCATATATATTAAAAAAGTTCAAGCATTTTTATCAGTTTTTTAAACCATTTGAAAGGTATTTGTTTACTCGTTGTAGGTTAAAATCTTTACGGTTTTTAAACATCACAATTACAGGACATAAGTCAATAAACGCCATATACTCGTATCTTTTTCGAAATTTTGTAACAATCATATAATATTAATAATAAATAATAAAATAATAAAATTGCACATTAACATAGATTAGCACAGAGGCGAACTTAATGCTTATTAGCATTATCTTCCTGTTAACCTTGGGTGTTGAGGATTATTTAGGGTAGTGCCAAGATTATGAGAAAGCACTCCAAACATAAAACGGGAGAAGGGAGATTTATACAAAATAAACATAATTAAATATAAATACACAAAATAAAATATCCTAAGACTTCTATAGTACATAATAAAATAAATTGATAAATATTGGACGTTATTCTGAGAATGACCCGGGCACAGAGCTGGTTACACTTTTAACAATTTTGCAGTGCTAAATAGTGAAGGAAGACTTCCCTTTTAAAAACATTAGTTGAGGGTGATTCTCGAACATACAAGGGCCGATTATTCCAGAGACGGATTGCAGATACAGTGAAGGAGAAGGTAAACATATCTGTCTTGTGTGTGGGAGTACGAAGGAGAAGTGCTTTACTAGGCCGCTGAAGGCGATCAAGCGAGACAACGTTAATAAATCTGTCTTTGAGATAAGGGGGAGAAAGGGGGTCATTTAGAATATTGTATATAGAAAGTCTAAAGCGATTCAAAAAACAAAACATTCTTCTCTAAACGGAGTTTAGCTTCGGTGGCCCCTTAATTCACAGTATGTATTGCTAAATTAGTTTTAAAATAATCGATAGGTACTGAAATTAAACATTTTTCCGAAGTTATGAATAGTCACCTTCCGGCAAATAAGCCCATAATATCAAAAACGTAACTTTACCGGAGAAATAAAAAACTGAAATAGCATTATAATTTAAAAACAATTAATAGTTCTGAAATGGTTCCGGCATTACTCGAAAACCATTTTTTTTTGTTAGCAACTTATAAGAACACTATAAATTTTAACTTTTAATTGATTTTTTATTCTAAGCCGAAAACAGTCGATAATACTTTTAATCAAACGCACAAATAAAAGATACACTGATTGAAAAAGCTGCGGGCAAAAGCTTGTAAATAATAATGAAGACATTGGTGGTTTATGCGGTAAGCGGCGCACATGTCTAAAATAATAAAAAAACAATTTTAAAGTAGTTAGTAAAACAGAATCTCCGTGCAAAATTTTCCTCAAATTTTAAAGCATTTCGCGGAAATTGCTTTTTAATAATTCGATTTTCACAAGAATATTGTGTCGTTTTATGCATTACATTTGATTGAATTATACTAACAAAAAAAAGTGTGTTTACAGTTGTAAACTAAGGGGCCCTGATTTGCTAATTTGCTCTTTAAATTGACTCTTAGATTAATTGCCGGCTATATGTAGTTAACTCTCACAAATAAACGTCTCCTAAATTATTATTAAATACGCGCTTTAACACTCAGGTATTATCATTGTTGACTGCATGCCAACTGTTTCACCGAGACACTTTTGGCATTTTCAAGGCGAATGTCGTTAGGACGACGACGCGGCGTTCACCGAAGGCTCCTTTTTGGGTGAATTTCATGGTTTTTGGATTTTTGTGCTTTTGTGGGAAGTAACATTTTTTCCGCTTTTGTTGCATGGATGTAAAGTTCAAAAGCAGATGAAATTGGTATTCAGGAGTAAGTATGGTGATGTTAATACCATGAATACCATTTTTAGCGTTCCGTACCTCAAAAGGAAAAAACTGAATCCTTATAGGATCACTTTGTTGTCCGTCTGTCCGTCCGTCTATCTGTCAAGACCCTTTATCTCGGAAACGCATGGAGATGTTGAGTTGAAATTAAAACCATATAGGTACTCACCATATAGGTAAACTACCACTACCTTTAGAAAAAAATACAAAAAATTTTTGCTAAATGGACAAAAGGATCAAAATCTGTTTTATCTTTAATTACTTTAGAAATAACTTGCCCAATATTTGTTATCCAACCTTGTTTTTTAATTCCACCAACAAACTTTTGCCCTCGTGTTAAAGTAATCGGCTCCATAACATTTTCTTTCTTGTTTTATCTCTGATGATTCCACCCTCCTTAATTTATAGGTACTATTTCTTATTTCTAGTTGAATACGAGTACCTACATTTAACACTTATTTAGTCACCGTTCAACTGTTGTTGAATTATTATTATTTATTTATTTGTTTGTTTGTGTACACGTTTCCGCAACTGCGAGTCACTCACACACGCTCGGCTGCAACAGAATACCAGCGTTGTGTCGAGATGATTACCTACTTCGTAGGTATACCATGTCAACACAGCATCATGCTGAGTTGCGACCATTTTGGTAGCACCAAACACTTTTATTTAGATTTAGTTTTTAGTAGTCATAAGTTTATTTTATGTAACTTTTCTTTTTTAATTTTTGTTTTTTTCATTTTGTGTGTTACCGAATAAATTTATTTTCTTTCTTTCTTTCTTTCTTTTACTCAAGTCTACAGTCTTCTAAGTTAACGTGAAAAAAAGATACGGCCGCTTATGCCGCAAAAAACGTATATTTCGACACTCTCAAGGGAATGAAAATTAATAGGGTACTTCCCGTTGACCTACAACCTATTACCGTCTTATACTACAAGTGTAGCGAAAAATCTGAAAATTATATTGAAAACATTTTACAAATGTTAATAAAATATTTATTATATGTAACGAATTTGTAGGGAACCCTCAGTGGGCGAGTCCGAATCGCACTTGTCCGGTTTTTCTTTATTTGATATCATTTAGCTTCGTAATTCGTAATTTATATTCGTAATTTCATTTTCTTTTAACCGAGTCTGAGTATTTGGCCACGTAACACAGAGTCACCTTGTATAATGTCAGTATTAATATTTATGAAGGCCCAAGTTCCCAGGTTCAAGGCAGATCTTCTAGCTCACCTGTCGACCTGGCATTCCGCAGACAGAAGAAATCTTCTACTAATTCCGCCCAAGATGGAAGCAAAGTGAATAATTTCGTGTAATTCATTAAATCTGGCGAAGCTGACAGCTGTAGTTGCCTGAAGGTTGTGTTGGAAGAGGAAGGTTCTTCATGTTGTAGATACGACGCGGATTTAACAAGAAGAAAAAAAAATACACGATCTTGCTAAATTTCTTGCCTTTATACTCAGCAAGACAAACCATGGCGGTCTAAGGCAATGTATATGTTTATATTTTATAATCTACTAGCTTTTGCCCGCGGCTCCGCCCGCGTCGAAGAGATTTTCGGGGAAATAAGGAAAACAAAAGAATATGATTTTTTGAACGACAATATGCAACGGTCACAATGTTTTACCAAAGTGCTAATAAATACCAATCAAATAAGCCCAAACTCCAAGGGTTTGCTCTTGTCCGTTTAGGAGATCCCGTACCCATCTTCCAGTCACATCATCAGACCCTGTTCACGTTTTTTTTTACTTAAGAAAATATTCATTTTAAACAAAAAAAAGGGGAAAAAAATTACCAGTCGGGGTTTGAACCCACGACGATCGGCTACGCTACGGCGGCGAACCTTCCATGTTTTACTAAAACTCTCATTGCGCTGCTCCAAAAGCACAGCGTGATGATACATAGCCTTAAACCTCCCCGAAGAAATACTTTATCTTTCAGTGAAAACTGCATCAAAATCCATTCAGTGGTTCTCAAGTTATAAGCGAACGAACAGACAGACAGACGTTGTACTTTATATGTATAGAGATAGAGAAGAAGAAGATTAATATGAGTATGTGGTATACTTATTAGTAGCTAGCTAGCTATCATGTGTATCATGTTTTTATAAGTATGTATACCTTTTCATTCTTATTCTCATTCTCACTTATAAGTTATATTATAAATTTATAACAGTAGTCGTAAATATTGAAACTTAGATAAATATCTCACATATCGTGAAGACATATGCGTCTAACCCGAGGGCCACGGGCAACGACGCTCCAAGCGAATTCGCTCTTGGCTGCAAGCGTCGGCGTCAAGCTCATACAAAATTGTAGCAGCGCAGAGCGTATTAAACAATTTTATATAATTAATTTTACATATATATTTTTATAAAACACACAAAAATAAAGATACAAGATATTATTATATTGCGTGTAGTATATAAATACTATTAATTAATACTAATAGTATTTATATACTCAACTGATGCCGGGTCCAGATCGGACCCGAAATATATCTTGTATCTTTATTTTTGTGTGTTTTATAAAAATATACCTATATATGTACAATGAATAATAAAAAACAATTTTGTATGAGTTTGACGCCGACGCTAGCAGCGCAGAGCGATTTCGCTTGGAGCGTCGTTGCCCGCGGCCCTCGCTTAAAGGTGTTTCCGAGTGACTACTGTCAATAGAACAATCAACACTCGTACACCATCTTTTCACCGACGATTTTTACGTTCCAACGTTATAGATGGTGAGCGTGATCGCCGTACTTCTGGTGCCAGAAAATACGCTGTATAAGTTATGTGCAATTTTGCCTCACAGTGTTTTCTTTCACCGTTCAGCAAGTGGTAGGTATAGGTACTAATAATAGAGCCGAATCGGAAGGCTTTAATTTTAGTTTGAGTGCTGTCAAAACTAAATTTGGTTATTTGCAAACTTAAGTACTAAAGTATAAGGAACAGAAGCTACATTACTTTGGAAAAATCTAAGTTTTGACAGCACTAAAACTAAAATTAAATAATAATATAATATTAGTTTTATTGCTGTCAAAACTAAATTTTCTTCATTCCAAAATAGTTCTTTCCATTTATCCATCAGCCTGTTTCGTCCACTGCTGGACATATGCCTTTCCAGGATTTCGCTACTCTTGGCGGTCCTCCTGGAACAAATTTCAATACTCACACACGCTGGGCAGGTGGGTTGGTGAGCGCGGTGCTGAAACCCTTCACCTTGCTGCCCGTCACCAGTATGTTTTATATAAGGCCCGGCAATTGGGGATGGATATACCGCCATCCATCGGTCCCAGGCAATGGTGGGCCGCCTGGTTTTGCCTGAGAGCTGTTCATCATCATCATCATAAATACTTTATTGCACAAAAAAATAAGTACAAAAAGGCGGACTTAATGCATAAAGCATTTTCTACCAGTCAACCCACAGATGGTACAAGATAAATAGGTAGGTGGGCGTGCAAGAAGAGTAAAAACTTAAAAATTACAAATTAAATGAAGATGCTACTCTAAATTAATAACTATAGGTAACAATACCTGAAAAGAATATATGTTAATACATAAATAAATACAAGTTTTAATAAGTATATTGTAAATAAATACATACCATGACTGCAAAAAATAATAAGAATTAAAGAAGTTCATATTTGTGTGTTTTTGGAGAGGTAGTGTCTGTGCACAGAATACTTAAAGGAGTTACGGGAGGGGGGGGGGGGGGGCTTTTCTGACATCGTCGGGAAGTTCGTTCCAGAGACGAACAGCAACCACACTAAAAGAATTGGATACAAATCTGGAATGATGCAAAGGAATCGAGAGAAGAAGGTTATTTGAGGATCTGAGCATTCTATCGTGATTGTCAGACAAGAAATGTATCATTGACTTGAGGTATGAAGGCAAAAAATTCTGAAGGTATTTGAGAAGGCAAAAAATTCTTAGGTTTCTACGGTCGCGAATAGGAAGCTGAGTTTTGCACGAAACTCTGAAACGTGGTCATATTTCCTCAAGCCAAATATGAAACGGATGCAGGTGTTAAGCAAGCGTTTCAGTTTATTGAGATGCTCTTCTTTAGCATCCAAATAACAGGTATCAGCGTAGTTAATAATATGGATGAGAAGGGAATTGGCGATAGAGATTTTCGTTGTAATAGGTAATACGTTTTTCAGACTTAAAAGAGAATGAAGAGAGGCATAAAATTTTCGAGAAACTTTTTCGATTTGAGCTTCCCAATTAAAATCCTGATCGATAACTAAACCTAAATCATTAACGGTAGAAGAGAAGCTGATACCGCAATCGTTATATTTCAACTGTGGCAGCGTGTCAAAGTCAATTTTTGTAATTTGTCGTGAACTTCCGACAATGATAGCCCGACACTTGTTTGGGTTTACCGCTATACCGAACCGCTCTGACCAGAATTGTATGCTACGTTAACGTTAAGATGGTCAATACAATCGCGAAGGTAGTAAAATCTTGTAAATCTTATACCTTAGCCTGCCCATAAAGCTGGAGGTCGTCAGCATAAAGATGGTAAGAACATTTAAGGTAGGGTGTAGCTAAATTAATAAATATTGAAAATAACAGAGGGGAAAGAATGCTACCTTGAGGAACACCAGCATCCAAATCACACCAATCAGACAGGGTCTGATCACAGCGAATGGCCTGCCGGCGTCCTTGGTTACAACGATTTCTCGTAACTTTATAAGCAGACCAATTTGCATCTGACCGATCCTTCTTGTATTTTCGAAAAGCACGATCTCTCAATGCCATGGCTTTGCGAATACGATCATTGATCCAAGGTGTAGGCCGATGTTTCATTGTGACAGGGCGAAGGGGAGTGTGTTTATTGAACAATAACAAAATATTATTGCAGAGAAAAGAAACCTTATCGTCTACATTATCAAAATCTTGCATATCACTCCACGGTATAGCCGCCGCATCAGATCGCAGTTTATCCGAATCCATCCTTGCAAAATTCCGCTGAAGTCGTGTTACCGGTTTGACCTTGGGCCTACGTAGTCGGTAAGAACAAAAAATTAAATCATGGTGTGAGAACACAGGAGCAAGATATTGACCGTGATCAGCGATAAAGCTGTCATCAGATGTTAAGATAAGATCCAGCAATGTATCGTCAGTATCATTATTATGGTGAGTGGCCGATAAAGGAAGGATCTTTAAATTAACTGAGTCAACAAGAGCATTCAATTTTCGGGACCGAGAATCGACACTTAAAAGGTTGGTATTAAAACCACCCATTATCAGGTGATGGGAATAGTTAGAAACTAGATTTTCGAAAACTCCCTCAAGCAACGAAAAATAGTCCTTAGAGGGTGGGCAATACACCACTCCAAGAAACAGTTTCATCCCGAAATCTACCTGCTGTTCTCTTACTCTTCCCCGAATAAATTTGAGAGGATTTGCGAGTAAGATGGTGATACCTCCACAGTCGAGCTCGGCATCAGCTCTACCACCTGTAAAAAAATAAATAGTTTTTTAGTGTTAACTAATTTAAATGTAAGTTTTGACAGCAATGAAACTAAAATTAAAGCCTTCACAATCGACTTTTTAACCACATATATTCTCAAAAACTTTGGTGCCATATACCCGTAGTTTTGACAGAATTCACGACATGCGGAAAAAATAATATAAAATAATAATAACATAAAATAATCATAAATAACATAAATAATCGGTGAGCATCACTCTATAGACACTAGGAAAAAACATAAACTGGCTTTTCCAAAAATTAGGCTTGCAAAAGTAGTTTGTAGGACATGGTATAAGATTTTACAATAAACTTCCAAAGGAGGTCCTTAGTTTTTCAGAAAATAAGTTTAAATTATATATTAAGCAGGGACTCTTGAGAAAAGCATATTATAAAATTAATGACTATTTGGATGATAGTGGCGCTTGGTGTCGTGAGAATATTGATTGATACTACTGTTCGTTTATTTTCTAACTGATTTGTGCTTTTTAAATCGTTTGTTTTTATGTAGAATATTTTTATATTGTTTTTTTATTATTATTTTGACATTTCTTTTTACATATTGACGTGATCATTTTATAACTTAAACTTAGCATTTATTAGTTGATAATCTGACTATAAAAAAGTGATAAACTATATGAGACAGGTGGATGATGTTTTGCTTAGTATTTTAACTGACTACCTCATTAGACAGGTAGACTAAGATATATATAGTATATTTTTCCTCATGACACAATTTCCTTCTGTCTTTTATATTTTTATCATTTTTTAATATATTGTTTAATTTTATTTTATATAAGTAAAAAAAACTGTAATAGTATTAAGCCATATTCAGAAAAAAAATACTGATAAAAAAAGACATGATCTTGCTAAGTTTCTTGCCCTTCTTCTTAGCAAGATTAATCGAATGGGCGGATTTAGGCATTATATCTATTTATAGTTTATTCATCAACTTATTTATTAATTGCATTGTGTAGTTATAATAATATTCTTATTCCAATAAGTCTTTATTTTATGCATATGTACTTTATAACTTTAGTAGCCCAACTTAGATATAGTTTTTTTTATATATTTCCCGTATCATATTTGTTTCATTATAAAATATTATTTTTATACAGATTAGATTTGACATGTAAAACGTATACTTTATGTATCTATTTTACAAATAAACAATTTGAATTTGAAATATTTTTCTGAGCCTTTCCGATGACTTACGGTTGAATAATTTATAAAATAAAAGGACCGCTAGCGGTGCCGTAGCCACTTCCTGTATTTAATAATACTTAATAATTAGTGTCCTGTCATGGACGTATATAATGGGGCTTAGGGCGGTCTGGACCTCCTTTAGGATGTGTGGAAAAAGATATATTCGCGTATTTACATTTTGTATCCGTTACGGATTATCCACGCCATAAAATACAAGGTCACATTAATTTATGCAGCCAAATTCATACTGAGGACTCGGAAGATGTTTGATGACCCTTGCTGTGAAATTCGTATATTATTTTTTTGGTGTTCCTTACAAACGCAAGCCCAGCCCCGAGTCAATTACTACGGGAGGTCAATATTTTATTTTGCATTTTTGTATCCTTAGAACCCCCCACGAGAAAGCTATAGCTACGCCCATTAATCCTATCAAAAGTGTTGGTAGTTTCACTGAGGTTCCAATAACTGGTTCCTCGCTTTGAAGTTGCCTTTTGCCTCGTAGCGGTCAAACTAGAATTCAAGGCAGTGTCGCTTCTGAATGTTTTCTATTCTATATCCTTCACAATGTTTAGAAATTCCACCGTCAGAGCTGGTAGCAGGTGTGAACCTAGCCCTTTTGTGCCATAAGCCTACATACTGATGAATTTGTAGAACATCATTTTAGTGTAGATATGGGGCGGTGTTTTATTGTATTTAAACATAGAGAGAATCGACAACATTTCATTTTAGTTAATCATTTGTTTTTAATATTTATATTGAAAGTCTACGTAAAAAAGAAGCTCAAGTATTTTTTCATTTTGTTTTATTTCATGTTTTTCCTGCATAATTTAATGTTTTCTTATTCACTCATTCTAAAAGGACGTAACGTAAGTTGCATCTGAGGATTTCAAAAGTCGATGTTCATTGCCAATGGAATATTAAAAAAAAAGCTTGGCATGTTTATGTCTGCTGTCACATGGCATGTAAGTTTTTTTGTAAAACAAACTGTACTTAAAAGCAAAGGTTTTTTTAAATCTTGTGCTTACCATATTTTTAGTTTTTTTAAATATCTCTTTATTTAATCACGATTTAATTCTGAAAAAAAAATATGACGCTCAGAAAGCCTATATCTCGAAATGTTTTTCAGTTTTGCACCAATTATTTATTTGTAATGTTGTCGATTGGCGCTTTCTTTAGGTAAAATAGGAAGCATTAGTTAAAATACAAACTAAGTCACTCTATAGGATATCAAACTTAATAAATTGGCCAAGTGCGAGTTGGAATTGCGCACAAAGGGTTCCTTACCACCGCATAATACAGGTACCCTAAAAACATACATACTACATACAGATGCTACAAGGCGCCGTGGGTACTATGGGTGCTTCAGTTTTGGTTAGCGAAATTCCTTCCGACTTTTTTTGTCTTTTTATGGTAGAGACAAGATTTTCTTACAACTATATTATTAGTATAGATTCTATTATTATTTATATTATTAGTTTTGGGTAGAATCGTAACATATTATTGCATGTGGTAATTGCACCCTCTGTGGATAAAATACACACGCTTTTTTCTTCAGCGGTGGCGGTAGCTCAGGGGTAGAACGCTGGCCTCTCAAAATTTGAGATCTAGGTTCGATCCCCGGCCAGGCATGCACCAATGAATTTTTCGGAATTTCTGTGCATAGTATTTGTGTTCTTACCTAACACTTACCGCTTGCTGAATGGTGATGTAAGACATCGTGAGGAATCCTACATGCCCTTAAAAGCGTGTATTTGTCCTCACGACCCATCACGTCGGGGCGTAATAATCGTCGGTGAAACGCGGATGTGCCGAGTGTGGACTGTGACTTGCATTTCTTAGTTCACACCCGTTCAATACCTCTGAGGGGATTCATGTCGTGACGATATATTTGTATATTTTACTCGTGTCTCATCTCTTTCAGATTACGTAAGTTCATAACGCGGATAAAAAATATCTCATATAAGATACATTTTCTTTTACCCAGCCAACCAGAAAAATCTCTTCCAGCTCTCTATAAAGTAAATAGAAAACCTTTGACACAAAACTATAATCTGCGACGCGGCAAAATCAATCCCATTTCATATTCGCTTTAGATTCGTACAGCAGTAACGTATATTCAAGGTATACACGCCCGAGATAGCGGAAAGGAGCGTAAATTTCAATTGTAGGAAATCCGTAGCGCCTTGGAGTAAGCCGTGGTGTAAATCTTGCATGGAGGTTGGCCTTATGCAACCTTGCACGGGGGGCGATGCTCGGATTCGAACTGCAATACGTTGCTGAAAGCACACGTCTCAAGAGCAACTTTCTGCGGGTTTTGCGTTTGGGGTTTCGAGCAATTTAAA
The DNA here is from genome assembly GCA_910592155.1 of Ypsolopha scabrella. NCBI lineage: Eukaryota > Metazoa > Arthropoda > Insecta > Lepidoptera > Ypsolophidae > Ypsolopha > Ypsolopha scabrella. Next base: position 3,866,714 of record OU342972.1, on the reverse strand, counting down.
GGATACTTTTTTTGCGAGCCTAAATATCGGGCCTTATCCTTATGTGTTCCGAGAAAAATATTTTTTTTTGAAAATTATTATACATTTTACTAGCTTTTGCTTGCGGCTTCGCTCGCGTATATGTGTCTTTCAATTAATATAATATCTTGATGGGCGGTTATTGACACTATTGATACCCCTTATAGGCAATACCGGGTGTAAAAGAAAAATCAAGAATCCTTTAAGGGTGTCTTAGTATGATAGGTAAAGATATTATTTTAAATACTGGGATCTCTAAATCAAGTACCAGTACCTCACAATAAGACGATTTTCTTTACTCAAAATACACTAATCGCGTGGACACCCTCACTGGTCGCTGGCCACTCGGATGAGGGGTGCGGGTTGCGGGGTGCAATTGGGTGTGTGGGGAGGCCGATGAGCTGCGTAGCCATAGCTTAGAAAAATGATGGAATTTTTGGTGAAAATTCAAGGTATATTTTTTTTCTCGTAATGACATCAGAATCGTGTATACTTTCATGCCGTAAAGAGATTCTTGACTTTGCATTTACACCCTGTATTTTGATTAGGGCCACTATGATGATAATAATAATTATAATAAATTGGTTGAATGGTTCTCGAGTTAAAACGGAACATACATACAATACAGACTGAGAGATAAACGATAGAAAATGATAACTTTACCAAACCTGTCTTTAAGAAAAAAGTGACAAATTCCTTATTAGGGTGTTGTGATTATTAAAATAAAATTAATAAGTGTTCACTGAGAAAACTAGTCATTATAAAATAAAGTTAATTCAGCTGAAATTATGATGATTCACGTAAAGTATACGGACATCACGACAAAATACGATGAAACTACTGTTGCTGCTGCTAGCGTTATAATATGACGTACTTTCACTATGACTTTGTAGAAAGCAGATAGAATTATGCGCTCCGTCACAGCTTTTATAGTGACAGTAAGCATACCGTAGTGTGACGGACCCCTTTTATGGGGAAGGCATGATGTAATACGAAAATGATATTTTTTTTCTCTGGCCAATTTTCCGGTGATCTGTCATCATAATATTGCGTTACTTACCTTAAAAGCTCGATTATTTCCTCAAAAGTTTTAATTACAGCTTAATATTTTCCAATTATCACCAAATTTAAAAACAATTTATCGTATTTTAAACTTATGTAATGCTATTTTATAATGAAACCAAAAAGACATTTTTCTCAGTGTTCCCCTAACTAATTGTTAAGTATTTATGTAATGATTAACGAGAGCATCAACGGCCAATAAACTGCCCTGCAATTTGGCGGTGCTAAGAAAATGAATTTCCTTTTGTATTATGAGAATAAACGTTTTTGAATTTGAATTGAAATTTTGGCCTCAGTACAGTAATAATAAATAACCTATTTCAATTAAAAATTTCGTAAAAATAATAAGTGTACAGACACGACTTTTTTATTACTTTATTAATAGTAAAAAAAAAAAACGCAAGTTGTGTATTTTGCACCGAAACGAGACGAACAACAGTCTAAAGCTTCTAGTAAGCCCTAAAATATAATTGACTAGCTTTTGCCCGCGGCTCCGACCGCGTGTTATACGGTTTAACGACATACTTTTTTCGGGATAAAAAGTAGCGTATGTGTTAAGTTAGGGTATAAGCTATATCCATTCTAAATTTCATCCAAATCCGTCCAGCCGTTTCAGCGTGAAACAGTAACAAACATACACACACACACACAAACTTTCGCATTTTGAATATTAGTGTGAAGTGTGATGTGATTTTCTGCCCTGTAGAATAGTCCCCCTACTCATGGATTTTGTAATTCCAGTGGAGGTGTATTTGGAATCCATTCAAGCGTTTTAGAGGCTCATTCACTCTCTAAATATAGATTCTATTAACTCATAGTGCATTAGAATATGTAACCGGAATTTATGTTATTAAAATCATAACTCAAAGACATTATTATTAAAATAATACAGCCTTATTTCTTTTTAATTTATAGCAACGTGGTAGCTATCTCAGGCTTTTATTTAAATAGAGAAGTTAAATGCATAAAAAAACTGGTCAAGTGCGAGTCGGACTCGTGCCCTGAGGGTTCCGTACGCTGCGTTTGAAACACAAAGTTATTCCACGAGCAGTTATGAATGACCAGCTTAACTTTATTAAACTCATGTAACCATAGAGTATAATTAAGTTGAATAATAATTAAATATTTATAATTTTCTGATTTTGCACGGACGCTTGAAGTCAGTTGCACACGGGATCCCTATGCTTGCTATTTCATTCTACATGCAACTTCGGATTATAGAGCACTGACTGACTGTTATTGGTTGGCACGAACGTTCATCTCCCGAGCTCGTACGGAACTAACCGAACACTAAGCTAACGTGAGACAAAATTCATGTCTTGAAAAAACTCGAGAATGGTTTTGGGTCTTCCTATGATTTCAGGAGAAATATCCCAAAAATCGAAATAAAACAAAAATATTTTTGAATAGTATAAAATATACTATGCTGTGAACCTAAAATTATTTGATTTGTTGTACCGCTTCTAGGACATTACGGTACATAAACATTTATCAAAATATGTGTAAAATCCAGGACTTTTATACGCTTGTAACTTTTGTATGTATTTGATTTTGATAAATGTTTTAGTTTCAAGTCATGGATATTGTATGGGATATGTTGAAAAAGAAAAAATAATAAGCAAGTACCTATAAATAAGGATATGATCAGCGAACTGCGCTAGTATGGGAGTTCAGGCGAATAGAGTCGCCTTAACACCTACTTGTGAACGGAATTACAAGTTTACAAGTCAACTGGAAGTACCCTATAGGTTTTCATGATGAGCCAATTTGTATGGAATTCATTACGTAAAGAGCAACGTAAAGTAAGAACTCAGAAAAGTAACCAATGTTTAATTATTGTAAAAGATATTATACCAACTTAATTAGACCCGTCAGATACATAGAGTTTAATAGATCGTAAGTGTCAAGTTAAGTGTGTATAATACCTCACTTCGCTTCGCATGATCCTGCTTTATACCAACATATACTGCAACAATCACTCTGAAATCAATATATGATAAAGTTGAGGACTAATGCTATGTGCATGTTGTTGTAAAAACTTGATTCCATTAAATTTTATCTATAGAAATAAATTACAAAGTTACTTCCAAACCGTACAATAAACCGATAGCATTCAATGAATACTTGAAATTAGATCTGAAACTTTGCTTAATATAACTGATATTAGTATGAAGCAGCTGCAGACTGTAACATAAAATTGAAATAACCATCAGTGTAGCCGCGATTTCAAAATAACTGATGTTTTTGCGTGCGCGGCATCTGATTAGAGTAGGATAGACAGTTAAAAAGCAGAAACGTTGGAGCAGGACTGCGAATTGAGGTAATATGATCACTTTGTGTTTTGAGCCTGACTCCTACATGCACTTGACCACTTTTTTTAAATATCGAAAACAAAATACCTTAGGAAATGTCATTTATTAGACTGAAGTGAATTGACATACCTACTGGAGTTTTTAGTGTTCCGTACCTCAAGAGGAAAAAAGCCAGCCAAGTGCTAGTCGGAATCGCGCACGAAGGGTTCCGTACCATTATCTATAAGAATGGCAAGGAAATCGTGTCTGTTGTATGGGAGTGCGCAGGTACGACTCGCACTTGGCTGGTTTTAGTGTTTGTTGTTATAGCGGCAACAGAAATACATCATCTGTGAAAATTTCAATTGTCTAACTATCACGGTTCATGAGATACAGCCCGGTGACATACGGACAGACGGATAGACGGATAGCGGAGCCTTAGACCTTGTCCACATGCCGCGTTTTGCTCGCGCGGGAGCTCGCGCGTAAGCACTCACGCGTAGTCGAAGTACTAGGCTCCAATACATTGCGTCTACATGACTCGCACGTACCTACGCGAGAACCAACGCGGCGGACGCAACGGACGCAATGTATTGGAGCCTAGTACTTCGACTACGCGCGAGTGCTTACGCGCGAGCTCTCGTCCGTCTGTCTGTCCGTCCGTCTGTCTGTCAAGACCCTTTATCTCGGCAACGCGTAGAGGTATCAAGTTGAAATTAAAACTATATACTCAGTTCTGCAGTCTCTTGAAGCTCTGAAAAAAATCAAACTTCTAAAAAAGACGGCCGTTTATGACGCAAAAACTTATATTTCGACACTCTCAAGGAATCTGAATTTATAGGGTATTTTCTGTTAACCTAGAACTATGACCGTCTTATACTACAAGTAGTATAGGGAAAAATCATAAAAATATAGTCTTTAACCGTGAAAGTTTGACGGAACCCTCTCGGTGGGCGAGTCCGACTCGCACTTGTTCGGTTTTTTTTTCGTTTTTCAATAATGATCTCTGTCGAACTAAGCAATAAAGTAAGAATGTCACTTTTTGAAGCATAATCCGAGACTGTTCCGTCATAAATGTTGTTTGCTTGTAATTACGGTTCATTTGATACTCTAAATCATTAAAATACATCATTACGACATGAATCCCTAAATGGGTATCATGTTTCCGCAGTGAGGACTGAACGCAAGCCACAGTCCATAGCCGTACATCCACGTTCCACCGACGATTACTGCGTCCCAACGCAGCGTGATGGGTGGTGAGCCTTTTCGCTGTAGGTATATCGGACACAAGTCAGACCCACAGCGTAATGCTGTAATGCAGGATATTGTTCGATAGATAGAAGAAAAGTGCTGTAAACGAGTTCTGGATTTATTGTTACTGAGGCTGGAGGCGCTGCAGTCACCGAATACGTCCAGCAAACAATTTGGTCGTACAGCCAAGCGCTTATACGCCCACTGATTTTATAAACGTTTTTTTACAGTAATGTTGCTAACATTTTGTCTTATAGTGGTACATAATGGGTCTGCTTAGTTTTATAAGTTTCTTGGCATATAATAATGTCATAAAGACGTCTTTTATAAGACACTTATAAACTAGTCCCCACGACATCGTCTATAAGTCTCGTTGACGTGTAACGGTCACGGTTGTGTCGGTTATAAAACATTTATACGACCAGTGGTCGTTTATACGTCGTGATGCTAATAATTATAAAACAAGCGGGTAAAGAGTTACGATTGCGTCTTTTATACGTCCTCCAGAGAGCTTATACGCCCGCTATACGTCAACTAGACTGGTAAACGTTTTCAAATAGACTTTTATAAAACTTAAAAATTTTGAATGTGTAAAAGAAACAATGTAATGCATTATATCTTATTTAGTGCAAGTCAAGTGAAATAATAAAGATAATGGCTGGTTTTTTTTTATTAACCCTAATTCTACTGCAATGGCGAAAGAATTATTTTTGAACAGACAATATATAAGTCTGGTAGACATATAAAGTGCGTATAACATGGTACAGATTAAAATTTGAATTAAAATATCATAATACTAAGGAATTTTGGGACCGCATGAAAAAATTGTTTCAAACCTGCTTCATATTTATCAATAAAATTACCTTCCCAATAGATTGCAGCTGAGAAATACGCTATTTACGTACTTTTCATAAGTTTTTCAATGTCAATATGGCCACTGAGATTAATAAATATGGCGTCATCGGTACCTGGGTCATGTGCAAAATTTGCGCCCGTAACGAAAATGATAATTTAGGTAACGGTAATGATAATGTAACGAAAATTATAATGAATTGTTTCGAAAATGAGAAATAAAGGTACATACATAGGAAACAATTTTATTACGTTTTTGAAGTCTTTTTATTAAAAATAATTCCTATAGATAAGTAAATCTACATTCTGCGCAAAACCATTTGGCACTTGATTTTCGAGAAATCCCAACACAAGCATAGTGATACCACTCTATGCGACAATTTTTATTATCACATTTCTGGCAAGTACACTTCTTCATATGGACCATCATCAGAATCATCATAAGTTACTTCCAAAGTGCAGGAGTCATCTAAAAATGTTTTGAAAGAAATATTATTATATCGTTATAAAATCGCACTTTTTTGTTCCCTTTGTAAATGCACCTTTATGCAACGTAACGTAACGAAAATGAGAATTTTTGGCATAACTTTCAAGTCAGGAAAGGTTTTCACCAATATGTTACTTCGTAATAGGATTCCCACATGTATGTTGGCTTAGTCCTACCAGATACTATCTAAATGTAAGAAAATAAAAGGGTTTGATACTTACTGATGAGTCCAAAACCTTGTTACTAATAATGAAGTTTTTTTTTCACAAATCTCATGTTACTATTTCCCACAAAATTTAAAAATACAATGTCAACACAGACAAAAGGCGCCATTGATAGCAAGGGCAATGTTACCAGCTAGCGAAAAGGGGAGGGGCAAATATTTCGATGCATTCATATTACACATTTTGCAATAATTAAGGTTGAGTTACTAAAATTAGAAAATCGTAGGACCATTGTTAAATTACGTTATTAAGTACGAAAATCATCTAAAATAAAGTAAAAAAAATATAATAACATAAGGTACAATCAACCTTAGCATTTAGAACGTACAAATTATATTCATTAATAGAGATTTGCTTCTTTATATTTTTTTTCCAAACTGCACTTCCAAAATGGACAGCTAAAGTATGTATGAAGTGAAACTAACGGAAAAAATAAAAATCACTGATTATTCATATATATGTATCTCTTTGGGTATAAACCTACAATTGAATTTGAATTTGAATTGTTTGTTTAACATTGTTATTTTTTTATAAGTAGGACACGTATTTTTTTAGTAATGGGCGCTTTTTTTGCACTTGACCTACCTAGCAATTTTAATTTTAGGTTAGGCTACGCTAGCACATTAATACGATAAGCCACCCCGTTCTATAACGGTCTCATTGCGGACCATTACCCACCTAGTGGACACAGCACGATGTAAATACGTCGACTATACGTCTAAGTTAGACTAAAAAGAACTGTTATACGATGCTCATACGATGGGGGGACGTATCAAGTGAGCCCAAAGACGTCTTTGAGTCACTTATACGATGAGCTTATAAAACAAGGGGACGGGACGAGGACGTCTACCGGACCATTAGATTGTTTACTGGGCGGAGTAATACTTTATATTCTCTGTCGAAGACAACAAACTTCAGGCCCTTCATGTTCCAGCTTCCGGCGCAGCACAAGGATATATTCCTGGGTCTAAAGTTTTGGCCTGAGGGCATTTTATTTGAACGGTACAGGGAGCCGCGATCGAAATGAGAAAGTCCTTGATTGTAAAGTGTACGATTAAATTTAAAATGGAGAAATTTGAAAATGTAAATATTTTAATGTTAATTTGTCACTACTCTATCTCATTAGGTTTAAGCCTACATAGGTACATAAATAAATAAACAAATAAATAATTAAATAAAAATAAATAAATACCTTCTGTAGCACCAAATGTACCTAGTGTATTTAATATTCTAAGATTTTGTGTTCATACCTCTTTGTAATATGAACCCGCGTCCTCCGGGTTAGTAGTCAAGCACTCAAACCACTGGACCATAGAGGCGGTCATAGCAACTTATGTTCAAAATTTGACTCCTAATGCTCCCAAATCCAAGCCTAATTTTCTACATCTACAAATTTCAAGCGCAATTAGTCAAATTCGCTTCAAAGGGTTCGGCTTTTTACTGGACTCTAAAAGAAGAAAAAGAGTATGATAATAAACGAAGCTGGATCTAAGATCAAGGCTCCCGAGAGGAAAAATCTTGATAATCTCAAACGAAAGTGAAATAAATTGGCCGCTAAGTAAATTTAAACCCGGAAAAGAATAATAGCCTCGGGTGTTTTTATCCCTGAAATGTTTTTCCGCGGTATTCAATGTTTAAATAATCCCAGAGAAGCTATTTATTTGATTGAAGATTATGTCGATTATTTGTATGATTGTTCGGTAATAAACATGTATGTACAGTATATTACTATGTATTATTTAGTCTATGCTGTCAGCAAGTAGAAATAGACACAAATTCCAAAAAGTACAGGCTCGATCAGCAAGATTCGAACCCTGGTCTTACAATTAAGAGTTCAGCGTCCCAATATCATACATTTGAAAACCCTTAAGGCTTGGCTTATGGTGTGTCATGGTGCACGATAATATTACTGAGTGATTTTGAACTTCAGTAAGTTGTCAGAAAGTCTACATTAGAACGCTCGCTGCGCGCGCTGCCGCCACGCAAAATCAGTTAATTTTCGAGGTTTTTCTGGATTTTACAAAAAAACATGTTTTCTTGTTATAGCAGTAATTTCAGACATAAAACTCGAGCCATTTAGACATTAAACGAATGAATAACTTAAAAAGGCATCATTTTCAAAAATAAAATCTATCAAGTGAAATGTGTCCAATTAAGCAACTGACCTGACAACGGAAATATAAAGGTAAAAAAAACGTGTCCAAGTTTTACATCGATCAGATAAGAAGTTGACTCAGCATATTAAAGCAAAAACCGTTAAAGGAATAAAGGCAATCCCTTAAGGCGACAGCTACTGCTGGTAACCTTGGCGCGTGCGTCTCACTCTCTCACACGACTCGTCGCGTACTTATCTTTCTGTCGTTCGAGGGGGAACCAAGCTGCGAACGCGCTCAAATTTACCTAAATAAATAACTACCTACAATTATTACAAGATCATGGACTCTCAGACCATAAGTCAGTGAATGTTGTATTAAACACAAAAGATATCAAACAAAATAATATAAAAACGTGGTATATTGAAAAAAGAAACTTTACAAATGACAAAATAAAAAGCTTTAAAGTATCATTGCAAAATATTAAATAGGGCGAAGTATTATGTAAAGATAAAAACATAAACTTAAATTATAATTCATTTATTACGTTAATTAAAAAACGTCTTGAGGAATACATTCCAGTCCAAAGAATTAAAATAAAAAACACCAAAAAGAAAGGCTAAATAAAAGTATATTAAGAATTATCCTAAATGAAACTAAAAGCGAAGTTATAAAAAAATATTACACCTTAACTAGTAGAATATTAAAAAAGAGCGTTAAGTTAGATAAACAGCAAGATTATATTAGACAAATGAAAAAGTCGGACAACAAAATTATAACTATGTGGAAGATTATTAATAATAAGACCGGAAAAACAAAAAGAAAGCAACACAAAAATATGAAATTAGAAATAGAAGATAAAATGTTGGAATGTCCTAAAATAATATCAGAAACTTTTAATGCATTCTTTGCGTTGATGGGTGAAAATAAATCTGTTAACCAAAATCAGGATCACTCCGTAATAAACCCCCCTACTAATTCCATGTTTCTTCGATCCGCGAACGAACAAGAAATTCAAAACATTATAAAATCAATAAAAAATAAACACAGTTATGGTATTGATGACATCCCACCGATATTAGTTAAACAATGTGCAGAGGAATTAACTGTACCCCTTACATTCCTCATTAATCAAATTTTCGAACAAGGTCAATTCCCAGATTTACTCAAAATAGCTTTAATAAAACCCATCCATAAAAAAGATGACGAACTCTCACCAAATCACTACAGACCCATAGCAATGTTACCAACTTTCTCAAAAATTTTTGAAAAAGCCATGTGCAACCGATTATACTACTTCTTAGAAAAACACAATATCCTCGATGATAGCCAAAATGGTTTCAGGAAAAACAGATCTACCTCATTAGCAGTACACAACTACATACAAATGGCACTTCAACAGATAAATGATAAAAAACGTGTTTTTGGTCTACTTTTTGATACGCCGAAAGCTTATGATAAAGTGTCTTTTAATATATTACTAAATAAGTTATATGGATCAGGCATTCGAGGTCAAACATACGAGTGGTTCAAGTCATACTTGCATCGACGGAAACAGATAGTACAAATAGAACATCTAGATCCGGAAAAGAGTGAGATAAGAATAGTACGTTCCGAAGAAAGACTTCTCACAAATTCAATACCCCAAGGGAGCGTCGTAGGCTGTGTACTATTTTTACTTTATATAAATGATCTCCCAAAAGGTCTAAATAAAAAAGTTGCTTTTCCAATTCTTTTCGCAGATGACGTTTCCATATTGATAAATTGTGATAAAGATTCTGATCCTAAAATTATAATAAATGAAAATCTTAAACTAATACAAAACTGGCTTCAAGATCACAACTTAGAAATAAACTTCAATAAAACAAGAGTCATGCATTTCAGACCCTATAAAACACAACCATTTAATATTGATCTAAAATTTGAAAACACAGTTATTGAAAAAGTAGATACTTTTTACTTACTTGATATTAATATAGACACGAACTTAAATTGGAAAAACCACATAAAAGTTACGAAAGCCAAATTATGTAGATTTATCTACGCCCTATTTGAGATCAATAATAGCACCAACACAGAAACAGCATTATCAGCTTACTACTCGTACGCATATTCGTGGCTTAAATACGGAGTAATATTGTGGGGTAACAGCGTGGATGCTGATGATCTGTTTCTAACTCAAAAGAAATGCATCAGAATAATTGCTCGGATTGATAACATGACTAGCTGTAAGCCGTATTTCATAAAATATAACCTTTTAACCCTACCCGCAATTTATATTCACGACGTATGTACATTCGTATTTTCAAACCGTGAAATATTTTTACAAATAAAAGATACGCACAATATTAACACTCGTAACAAAAATAAACTACGTTTACCACAATCAAGATTAACAATGCTGAACCACATTCCATATTATATGGCAATAAAAATATTTAACAAGTTATGTACCAGAAAATATTATTTTAAAAATGCCCATACTCAATTGATGAATATTTAACTCAGTCAAAATAAATAATTATATAAAATAAAAAAATTACATACGTAGGTATAAAGATAATATACATGATAACTACATTAAATATTGAACAAAAAATATCGATGCTGTATCCTATTATTAAGTGTTTAAGATGTAAGGAAGAATGTTAAAATTTACCTTATTTTCAAGTTTTTATATGTATCTACCAGATATTTGCTGTGCCTAGAAAAAGGCAACTAAGTTGTAAGATCCTATTTTTATTTCCATCTTTTTGTACACTTGGTTTGCAATAAACGTTTGACTTTGACTAAAATTCTTCAAAAATAATTAAGGGAACTCGTTTGTATTATATAAGGTCCTACAATTCAAAGTGAAAAAAAAATTAACAGATGATGGAGTATCCCTAATAGAACACATTCCACAGGAAAAAAAATTTTTGCACGTACTTATTTTTTACCTTTCCATAGAAATTTAGTTAGCTGATTGAACCACTTTGTACTGGGAAGTGCAAAAATTATTTGATCAAAACATTTTTTATTCTTTTGGAATTTGATCAGTTAACGATACATGATCTACCCTAGAATTATTTTCACTTATTATCGTAGGACCTTATATAATCCACAAGTTTTCATTTCTGTAAAGGTAAAAAAATTAAAAATCTATGGAGATATCTTTTAATTCTTATTCCGAAAAGCGTTTGAATATATTTTTTATTCCTTAGTTCTAGAGATATGTTGAAAAAAATACAAATTTTAATTACAACACAAATTTGCTTATCAATAAATAAAAATACTAGGTGTCAGTTACATTTGATATACATATTAAGCTCTATGGTCATGCAATTTCGTTTTGGTCCGAAAGTCATTATGCCTACAAGACTTTTGTTGAATATTCAAAGTTTAAAAAAATTATTTAAGTATGTAAAAATCAAAATTTTGGAAAAGGGATATATACAAGTCCCTAAGCTTTTTACCTACTTTATAAATAGCTAATGAAATTAGCGGGTTAGTATTTTGAAATGTTATGGATTATACTAATATCTTCAGTTCGACTTACGTTTGAATTTGTTTCTTTGCATACTTAATTAATTAAATCGGATCTTAAAGTTAATCTTAAAGTCTTAAGTTATCTTATTTTAGACTTTGCTTTGGTATTTATTTAGTCAAAGTTCTTGATAAAATTCAAAAATACGAATCAAGGCACATAATTTCAGACATTCTGTAGTGTATCATTGTCAAATACAATTTTCAAATGTTTTACTCAAATGACATCTTAATTATACCGGTCCTTAATGGCTTTCAAGGTCAAGAACGTTAAGTATCGCGAACTACAATATACCTATAAAGGCCCCAATACACGTTGGCCGATGCGTTGGTGCGCTAACCAGAGTGAAAAAGACAATGCTATACGAGTCAGTGGAATGTACGATTTGTTACTGCGTTCTTCTCGCTCACTCGTATAATATTGTCCCTCTCACTATGGCTAGCGCACCAACGTGTACTGGGGCCTTAACATTGAGATTAACTTTAGCTTCGTATCGTATCCCAAACACTAATTTGCGACCAAGGTCAGACCCCAAACTTCTGCCCACAATATTAAGAAGTAAGATGCCATGGGGCGATAATAACCTCCAGAAACTTTGATCAGATATGTCAAAGTCGAAGGCTATTCAATTAGACGCGAGTTGACAAAGTTCCGCTCACTTTCCGCGTAGTGCTTTCAGTGATTTATCTCTGAACGCACTATTTTACGCATACAGACATCCTAAAATTACATGTATGTATTAGGTACATACGCACACTCTTCCATACTGCGCATATATATAAATAAAATAAAAGATACTTTATAAAATTTACGATGATACTAATGGATAAACTGGAGCGTCTTCAAAACGTCTCTATTCGCTTCGTATTCGGCCTTCGTAAATTTGACCAAGTGTCCAATTTTAGGTCACCGCTTCACTGGCTTCCAATCCGTCTTAGCCGTGATTTTCATATTCTTTCTCTTTTGTATGCTACACTGTTTAATTAATCCCTAAACCACTTTACCTTACAGACTAAAATTCTTCACTTTACCTTACAGACTGTTTTAAATATCTTCTCTCTACTCATGACCGTACCTTACGATCTCTGAAACTCTTCTTCTGGCCACTCCATCTCATTCTTCCACATTTTATAGCAACTCTTGGAGTTTTAAAGCTATACGTCTGTGGAATGATTTACCTTTACCCTTGGAGGTGGTTTGGCAACATAAAAGGGAAACTGTAATACTACCAGTCCATGGTCGCTCATATCATCGTTATGAATGACTTTAATCGATGAAGGGAGACAATTGGACCTTGCAAAAATTAAGACAATGAGCGTTTTACTATTTTTTGTTATCCTAGTCGGTTGGTTTACTAATTGGTGTAGTTTATGTGATTCAGTCATTGGATTAAAACAAAATGGTAACATGACATTACCATCAATATCTAGACAATTGACATTAAAGTCACACATTAAATATAAATCTTCGTACTGAGGAGCCAATAATGATAATGACTCGTTTAAACGGTTGATAGCGTCACCCACTCCTAACGGTCTAGTAGGATGGGCAGTACTGAGAATAGTCTTTCGCTTACATGAAGTAACTTCAAACCAAAGCTGTTCCAACGCACTAGTCGTCGTCGTCGGGTGATTGAGTCGACGCACGCGCAGCCGTTCCGTACATACGCGCCTACACCCCCACCGCGACTACCGCGCAATTTGTGTATTAGTACATACATATCCAGAGATGTTGTAAGCTTTTATAACGGAATCTGGCTACAGCCAGGTTTCGTTGAGACATAAAACATCGAAATCAGTAGGCATTTAATAACCCAAGTGTTAATTTATTTCTCATGTTCTTAAAAACTATTAATCACTCGAATCTGAATGTTTAAGCAAAATACGGTAAGGGAATAAAACGACAATTGTAATGACAAAAATATGCAATGAGGTCCTAACCAACTTAGGGGCCGTTCAAGTATTACGTAAGCAGATTTATTACAATTATTTACCCCCCCATCCTCCTTGTCAGCAAAAGTAAGCAAAGCTCTTACCCCTCCCCCCATGCTTACGTAAACATTTTTCAATTATAAATATATATTTTTTTATATTATAATGTTATAATTATAATTTTAAAAATAAGAAAATAGATTTAGAATAGAGATTAGATTTTACTGATACAGTATTCAACATAGAGTAAGGGGCAAAAATATACCGATGACGTAATCATCATCTAGACTCCCCTACCCCCCATGTCATCGAAAATAAGCAAAACAAAGACCCCCCCCCCCCATATTGCTTACGTTATACTTGAACGGCCCCTTATATCATAATCGAAATAATATTTTTTATATTACGTAATAAAAGGCGTACACACTTACTCGCAGGCAACACGGTCCAAACAAAAATAAACAAGTCAGCTGTAATAGATGACAGTGGTTTTATATCATGGATTAATTTTGTAGGTATGGATTTAATGGTTTTAAATGATTTTTTTTCGACGCGAGGTCCAGAATGCAACTTTGCGAAATTTTTTAAACGGCGTTTGTTGTAACGATTATTCGTATGGTAAGTAGTGATGCAAATAAAATAAACAGTATTTCTACATAAAATACAAAGAGAGCTAGTCAATGCGAAGAAAACAAACATGGTATAAGAAATAATTTTCAACAATATTAAAGCTATATCAGAGAAGCTAATTGGTATAGCTTGGATATTTATTTTTTATCTGACATAGACACGACAGTTGCTTGTCTGCTTGAATTCGTAGATAGTTCTGGAGCTTTCTCGCTTCCCGAAATACTTCACGGTAATACGGTGTGAGGTTTTCGTGCATGAAAATAGTCGGTTTATCACCAACGTATCCAATTTCCACAGGCTTAATACTCCTTCTTTTCCTTAAAGCACGAAGTAATTCGTTTTTTTGGTCCACTTGAACGAACTTAATAAAAATAGGTTTAGACTTCTGTATCGTGACTCCAGCCAGGTTTGCAATACTCTGCACAATCTCAGTCAGCTGTTCATTTTGACGTTCCGACAAGCCATGAATTTCAAGGTTGGCGACACGCTCCGACTGTTCAAGGTATGTGTTTCGCTCCTCAAGAGCTGATACTCTTAATTGAAGGCCACGTATCATATCTTCCAGTTTTTCTAGCTCAGTTAGTTTAGCTTCCGCGACGCTAATTCTCTCCTCCAAGCTTTCCCGTGGTGGCTGACAGTCCGAATTACGCATCGAGCTCATTTCGGAGATCCCTAACAGTAATTATAATATCTTCTCCATCCAAAAAGGCTGGTGATTGAAACATGGGACTTTCTGTTTCGGCAGTCTTTTTGGTTTTAGGCAACTTGCGTGCTCTGCACATCCATTTGGTCGGGTCTTTTGGAACTTATTGACGACGTGGCGATTATAATACAGAATGTAGACCCGCCTTTGTGGCCAAGTGGTAGAGTGCTCACCTGATAACCCGTAAGTTGTGGGTTCAATCCCAGCCACGCGAATTAATTCGTGTTCGGTCTGCGCTTCGGAAGGCATGATTGGTCTATTTGTGTTTTAGGACTCACCACTCATCACGTTTGGAACGTAATAACCGTCGGTGAAAAGTGGGTGTGTCGACTGTGACTTGGATTTCAGTCTATACTCGGAAATACCCCTGACAACCCCTCAGGGATTCATGGCATGACGAGGCGAGGAGTAAATCAGTATTTCCAGGGACTTTCGTAAAAATCTACGGAAGTCAGTAACGGACGAATGGCTGAATTTACGCAACTGCATGTAACCACTCCCTCAGTACGGCTACTTACGATGTCATGCCGAACTACAAGGTGCGGCGCGAAAAACTTGCTGATTTGAAAGGTCCATAGTACAGATATCATTATAATTTGATTTGTTCTTGTAAAATACATCATTTAATATTTTTTTACAACACACTTGCTTATAAAGTGATCCGTATTGCAGCGTTTTTAGGGTCATAAAGTCATAATGCAGCATATTAAACACGCGTGCTTTTTACTTTACATTTTAAATCTTAGCAAAGAGGTTTGATGTCTGAGAAATTTTAAAGTTTTTGCGAAGAAGCAATCATTTTATCAAATTATTTATTTTTATGTACAAATTAACACAAATTTTTGTCAGTTTGTTATTGGCTGTTTGGCGGGTGCGTCAGTGCCCATATTTCCATCTGCGCGCGCATAAACAAAATCTCCGTCGCCATTTTCATAGAAAATTGTCAATTCATAGCTGTGGTTTTGATTATGTGGAAAAATAAGACAGTTAAATTTTATTATTTTTCCTCGCAAGTGTGTTGAAAAACGTCGTATGAAACGCGTGAGCATTAGACATTACAGTCGAGGTGGTATTGCAGCCCGAGCAGAAGGCAGCTCACTTTCACTTGTATCATAATGTACTATTTATAACGTATTTTTAAACATTGGATCGGTCAAATGACGGCCCTCTTGGTCAATGCATTCAATGATCCGATTTCTGAAGTTCCGTTCAACTCTTTCAAGCATAACGACGGGGGGTATGTTGGCGATCGCTTGGCGTATACTTTTTATGGGATTATCTGAAATCTATCGTTTATAGTGAAATGACAGTCCAAGGACCTTACCTAATCTTAAAAACAACATACGCCAAGCGATCGCCAACATACCCGTCGTTATGCTTGAGAGAGTTGTACGGAACCTCGGAAATCGAGGGCCTTCATTTCACCGGTCTAATCTTTAAATACCGTAGTAAACATTTCAAATTATATATTTAACGAGAAATATTAAATTATAACGATATATCCACAACTTTTTTATTTATTGACCTTTCAAATCGGAAAGTTGCCGTGCCCTGTATTTACTTGGCTCCAAGTCTATTCCAGTATTTCCAGAGTTTTAAGCTTACATACAAAGAAACTTGTAAATATAAGTAGAGATATCGATAGAGGGAGGAATGATAAACGAGCTATGCATTTGCATAGCACAGACTGTACCCGGATGAACGACTGATAGCGACCATTTTCTCCGGTTCTGCTTGAACTAAGTTATTTTACTCAGTTGTAGTTGGGGGCGTGACATGATTATCTGACATTTGTATCTAGATTTACTATCTGGAGACCTGAATGGGAGCACGTGAGGAGATTATGCCCAGCTTTCTTGTTTGAACAAATATTGCCTCCGCCCCATCACGATGAGGCGTAATAATCGACTGTAGAACGTGGGTGAAAACACCTCTGACAACCCCTTCGGGGATTTATGTAGTGACGATGTATAAAATGTATCTCTTTTGAGTAGATTATAGTGTTTAGGGTTCCGTACCCTAAGGGCAACATGGAGCCCTATTAATGTCGCTCTGCTGTCTGTCCGTTTGTTATTTTTATGTATTTCCCGTATTATATTGTTGTCCATACGAACAACTTTTACTATGGAGCCAACCCTGAAATCACGAAAAAAAATATCAGCTGTTCTATAGAAAAGTTAAATACCTACTCGACCGAAATGGATGAAACAGCTGATATTTTTTTCGCGATTTCAGGGTTGGTAAAAGTTGTTTGTATGGACGAGTAATATCACCAGTTTCCGGCTCCTACAACTTCATATTAACACCCAGTACACCCACAGACTTTCGTGTGTTTGGCCGGGTTCGTGCTGGGGACTCGGGCCGGGGTTCGGTGACCCTGCTTGCGAAGGGTGAGTTTTTTTTTGTGCCCATACACTTGTTTGAGAACAACTTCGTCTCAGTGTAGGTAGAAGGTCTGAATTTGTATCATTCCGATCAATTAAGCATTTGATTATAACATGAGTAAATATTCAGGACGGCTATTCTGGCATTTTTTTTTCACTCGCAATGTCATTTGTTCGACTTTTATGTTTACAGTATGATAAATGTCATGCAATATAAAGTGGGATAAAAACAATGGAATATACTTAGTGAACTATAGGTTTTTAGTAAAAAAATCAACAAACTTCCCTGCAATATCCATTTTAAAATCACCCGAAATCAGCAATTTTTCTGCACGTGCCAGAATTGTCGTCAAAATATAAAATTATCCTTCGATAAACAAATCCTCCTGGAAGTGAGCTACAAGTTCTGAACATGCCCCTTATTCTTTATATGCAAACAAAGAAATATCTACTTTAAACCCTCAAAAACACGAAGGAAACGGCTCGAAAAATATTATTCATTTACGTGATGAATTAAATAAGACATCTTCCATGGTTCAGCCTGGATTAGTCGCATGCATTTATTGCGGTATTCGTAGCTAAAAGTAAGTGACTAAACTTTGTTAAAACAATTCAAATATTTCTGAAGGAGTGTCAAAGGTTTTTCTGAGTAAAACACTATAACACTCGTGACACCTTATTTTCATCGACGAATAGAACGGTCCAACTGCACGTAACTAGGTATTAAAACACTCGTGTGATACTGTTAAATAACTCACCCGGGGATCGTTTTTTAAACTCACACTCGTGTTTTAATAACCTTTTTATGTATCAGTTTCATAAACTACTACTATAGCCATTATCTTGTTAAGGAAACTATACTATATTTAATTATTTTTCCAATATGCACAATTTTAAAGTTCATAATCAGGATTTTACGACAGGGTAAATACGATATATAAGGTGACTTGTTTACAAACCCAAATTGACACTGGACACATGGTACGTGGTCAGAATCAAGGTTCAATTACCCTGTTTGCGAACCACGAAAACATTTTGTGCCCCTATTCTTGTTTAGGAACCATGTCAACCAATTAGTATAGGAAGTCGATATTTTATTTTGCGTATTTTACATAAAGGGTCATTGAACCTCGGTCCTGACTACTTAGCGAGTCTCCAGTGTGAATTTAGCTGTATAATTAGAAGTCACCTTATATGATTACTAATTTTTTTCAACGACCCTAATTCCACTTCTATTATAATAGCCGTTCTCAGAGTGTAACAGTTTCACGAGTAAGGTCTATCCATTACGATGGGGAAGTCCCTGACCCAGATTCGTTCACAGCAATTAGGAGTTCCCATAGAGAACAGGAAATCCCTTAAGGCGTTATACGATGAGGGTTCGCTTGTATTACGGGATATTAATATTGATATTGTGAATTTGTGACTAAATCGTGAATATTATTAGAGTGCATTAAAAGATATAAAATTCCATTTTTTATTATAATATTTATACAGGTAGAAAATGAACCCCTAGCTATAACAAAGAACTGTTCTGACTTCAAAATAAAAAATACACGTTTTGTACCTTTGTCATGGTTCATCAATACTTATAATAAAACAGTAGAAACCCCTGTGTCTGTGCATTGAATAAAAGTAATACATATAAATAGAAAGGGGGTGACTAAAGAAGAGTAATAGAACACAAATCAAACGATTTTTAGAATTATTTTGTCTGTCTGTCTGTTTATTCACGCACATCTCTGAAACGGATTTTCATGTAGTTTTCACAGCTGTACAGAGCTTAATTTGGAATAGAATATAGGCTTTATATAATTAAAATCGAATCACGGAAAAAAAATTTACTTACGGATTTTTGGAATTTACTTTTCTACTGGTAGTAATTAGAAGTTATGGTACGGGATCTCCTTAACCGACAACAGCAGAACCTTCGAGTTTGGGCTTATTTTATTGGTATTTATTAGCACTTTGGTAAAACATGGTGACCAGGGTCTGCTGATGGGATTGGAAGGTGGGTATGGGATCTTCTAGCAGACCCTTCAAGTTTGGGCTTATTTGATTGGTATTTATTAGCACTTAGGTAAAAACATGGTGACCGTTGCATTTTGTCAATCAAAAAATCATATTCTTTTGTTTTCTAATTTCCACGAAAATCCAATATAAAAAAAAATATATCGACCGTCAAAAGAAGCACTAATACTCCGGTACTTGATAATAGCGTATGTGCATTATTTACCGCCGGAAATATGTACGGTCTATGGTTGGCCATTCATTCAAAATAAGGGAACCAATAAAAAATATGAAAAAAAAACTTTTTTTATACTTTTTATTTAACAGTTGTGCTAAAACCAACAATAAAGAAATCTTTTTACTCCTGCACGGCGCAATAAGGCCTGGTAAGCTTTCAGTGCAAGCAAATCCTACAAAGGATGGGTAGATCCATTGAAATGGACCGAATCATCTCGATTCTCCTGTAACAGCTTGAATGGAAAAGAGCCCGGTCACCAAACAGGTTCAGGGGATAAGGCATGTTAGTTCGTAATACAACGTACATAAAGCTTTCACTGCGGGACTTCCTTGGTGGTGCCTTGCAATCCTAAGTGAAAGGTATTCTCAATATTTCATGTATATTTTATTCTTTTCGCAGTTGTTTACAGTATTGTTAGTTGTGTGTTCCTTTTGTCAAGTTAACGTCGAACACAAGATATGGGTTCCGTACACGCTTCATTAGACAACTAATCCGAAGTCGATACGGGTTCAAATCCCGTAAAAATCCCGGCACATAAAAGTGGGTGTATTATAGTGATCACAGACATATAATTATTACAAAGTAGCAGACCAAACTTAAGGATTAAATAATGTGTCAAATTTCCGTGCATAAAATAAGCTACATTTAGGCTTCATGGTACGAAGAAACGTATAAAAGTGGGTTATTTTGACTGGCTTATGCTTGGAACATATTTTGTTAATTCCTAAACTAATCTCTAGTGTATATTTTGTTTGGAAACAAGCAATATTTATATTTAAAAGAGCCCGAAGTTCACTGAGCTAAAATTGCGCACGCGTCGACTCTATGTGTTTATTTATTAATGTTAAGTCTTCTACTATATTATACGTATGTGATAGTGATCTCTAGTTCCTTAAGAGCCCGGTCCGCGACGACGACAACTTTGATGAAAAACAATATGTTAAATAATTTTCTGGCCTTTATCACGATGTTTTAGGAAAAACTAGGGACATACACCACTTCATATTAGCCGTCTTTATTTATTTATAAAGGCCTAGAATTTATTTGATTGAATTGTTTCTCTTCGCTCCGAATCGTTATTCATAATATCTAAGTATCAAAATAACACGCAAAGGAGAAACAATTGAATGAAATAAAATTTAGATCTTCATTTAGATGGCCAATATCGACTGGTGTATATCCCTGATTTTTACAAAAACATCGCGGCAATTACAAGAAAAATTATTAATATATTGCTTCGCATCAAACAGACGAAAAATACGGAGCGGCCTCTTAATGACTATCTTCAATATTCATCGCTATAGCCTTCAAAACTGTTGTGATTGGCTATAAATTATGTGTGATGTCATTTCTAGCCAATCACGGCGCGTTTGAAGGCGATTGCGTTGGATGACGATATAAAAGATTGTGGGAGCCTCTCAACATTGACTAAGTAAACTAAAAACATATTTGACAAATAAAGCTTACTCTTTTATTAGTGACTTTCATTAGTAATTAATAAATGTATTTTTTATTATCTTGTAATTTTTGACATATTATAACATTCCTATATATGTATATACTTAACTATTTGACATAATTGTAATATCTTATTTTAATAATATTATGTTCTAATTATTTTTATTGGTTTATGTTTTCATGGTTACATTTTGTTTTTTTTGTTTTGTTTGATGTAAGTATTTTCATATTATGTTTAATTTGCCTAAAGTGTAGTTTTACTGAATAAATGAATACCAATATGAATATGAATTATTTTCTTTTGTCACCCTTTCTTTCATTCCTCCTCTCTATATTCCTAAACTAAATACA
Organism: Ypsolopha scabrella; assembly: GCA_910592155.1. Lineage (NCBI taxonomy): Eukaryota > Metazoa > Arthropoda > Insecta > Lepidoptera > Ypsolophidae > Ypsolopha > Ypsolopha scabrella. The sequence continues at coordinate 3,845,205 of OU342972.1, read as the reverse complement.
TTCACCTACTTCAACTATACTTGTATCAACGAGTACCTACAGTTATCACATAAAACAATGGTTAATTCGTTCAACATAAATCTAATTTTAAATTGAAGTTTCTCCTACTATACGGAGTTCTATTATCTTCTGTGCTTCTACGCTAGAACATTGATCTGGAACTAGTTATAAAGTAGAATCAAAACATTTAACTTGTCTGTTGGACAAGACTCTACCATTAATACTAACGACTGAAATTGGAAGCGTATCGAATTCGCTTCTGATTTTAGTAAATAGTTTGACGCTAGATACTACAAAAAACCGGCAGCTAAGCCCCCAATATTCTATCCCGTGCCCTGGGCAATACTCACACGCGTGTCTTCCAAAGGGGTAACTACAGATTTCCATCTGATACGATCGCGACACACCTCTTTTGCTTTTTTTACATCCATCAATCTGGTCCTACAAGCTCTTCTATTCCAGGTACTTTTTACTTTGCCCTTTTTCGGTATGGCTCCTGTTTCCTCGACATATGTCTTTTTAGGGCGGCCCGGCCGGGCTTTACCTTCCACTTGCTCATCATACTTTCGTCACTCTACTTTCATTCATCCTTTCTATATGCCTTAACCACCGAAGCATTTTCTTTTCTATTCTAGTCACTAGATCTTTTTTCAGGCCGCAACGATCCTGTGCCTCGATATTTTCTCTGTATCATGCAATGTCAATACACAAAAACTCCGTAAGGAACGCATTTCCACTGCATTCACTATACTTCGTACTGCGTAGGAGCAGGAGCCAACACTCCATACTTAATCAGCAATCGTACAAGTACAGTCAAAATCTATATTTTATGGAATAGTGTCCCCCTAATATTTTTACCAAGTCGGCGGCGCCCCTGTTCTTAGATATTCAGGACCAATATCTCCGTAGCTGACACCCCAAGTTGTATCCCCAGAATGTAGGACCGATATTTTAAAGACGTCCCCAGACTTTGTCACTGCTGGAGAAACTTTCCCAACTGTCATCTCATTAAAAAGTGGACGAGAGTTGCACAAGTTAGCTGTCTTCGACCGTGGTGGCGAACTTTCTATCTCGTTGTCGGATGTATAAAATGCTTTTCATTGTTGAAACTCCGGTAAAATATTTTAATTCAATACGCATGCTAATCGATGCTTTACTATTTTATTTTTATACATATGTTGGTATATTATATATTTGGTTAGGCATTATATTTATTAATGGTCTGTTTAGTTATTTATCAACTTATTTATTCATTGCATTATGTATAATAATATTCTCATTCATATATTTCTTTATTTTATGCATATGTATAACTTTATTAGCCCAACTTAAATATAGATTTTTTAACAAAATTCCCGTATTTTGTTTGGTTCATAATATTCTAATGTTTTTTAAAGATTAAATTTGACATGTAGAAAGTATACTTTATGCATCTATTTTACAAAATAAACTATTTGATTTGGTTTTGATTTGAAGCTTTCTATCGATGTATTCGTATAAATTGACAGTGAACTCTAAATTTAGGCTTTTAAGGCGGGTGATAAGCTTGTTATCGCAGTAATTTCAGACATAAAACTCAAGCCGCTTAGACATAAAATGAATTAATTACTTAAAAAGGCGTCATTTTCAAAAATAAAATAAATCGAGTGAAATGTGTCCAATAAGATAACCGACCTGAAAACGGAAAGACAAAGGTCTGAAAAAACACGTGTCCAAGTTTTACACTGATCAGATTAGTAGTTGACTCAGCATATTAAAACAAAAACCGTTGAAAGACTGAAGGCGAGCCCTTAATGGCACTATGCGACCATAGTTCTTCCAGCAAAGTTGTGTTATTTTATGCGCTGTAAATAATCATGGACAACAACTATAAACTAGTGTCAAATAAGTAATTCCATGAATCACATTTGCTTAAGGGTCAGCGCTCCTTGGAAAAAGCCCTGCTCTCGCTTTTGTTTTTTAACTATCTATCTCGCTCTTGTCAAATCCTGTGCACGCATTACCTCCATTATTTTGACCTTTTTGCAACATTTTAACATGTTACAGAAAATCTATAAGTTGTATTAGAAATATTGGAATACTGTTTTTTAAAATCACAAAACTGAGAATTCGGTAATGCTTGTTTTTTTTCTGTAGTCACTATAAAATTTTACAGCAATTTGTTTTATGATCTTGTACTTTATTTTATAGAATAGTAAGAGGTTATTATTTTGTTTACACATTTTAATATTTAAAGTGAGAACGCTGGACACGGTTTTCGCCCGATTAAGGAACTCCGACCCTTGATACTTTTTATTAAAAAATAAAAAAACCACTATAAGATTATGCTATTTACTATAGCAAAATCCTAATCAATTAGAAAAAGTGCGCTACAGAAGTGAGGTTACGCGGTGTAAGAGAGAGGTCGCACGTTCGAATCCTGAGAGCTAAGTGCGAGTTGTCTATCAAATAACTTTACTACCGCGCGAATCAATTAAACCGGGTTCCCAGCGCGTGTTTTGTCCTACACACTAAACAAAAACAAGTTCACAAAACATTGATTTGCTACACATTTTTGCTGATAAGCATGCTGGAGACACGGCTTATCAACAAAAAATTATGTAGCGAAACAATATTCTGTGTTGACGTTTTGGTGTAGTGTGTATGACAAAACACGCGCTGGAAACCCGGCTTAAGGCGAGGGTATCCGGAGAAAACTGTCCTGCTCCAACGCTTTCATTTTACACATGTTTATCCTGCTTAGCGGATACGGGCCGCTTAGAAAACTTGCGATTTCGAGGTGTTTTTATTTATTATTTTGGAATTAGAGGAATGGGATTTTAGTATGGTGGCCGCCGTTTTATATCACATTTTTACGGCGTTGATTTTGGTATACGTTTTAGTGTCCAAAACTTAATATAGCTCAAAAGAAACTATATTTAGATCATAGTTTAGACCTATCTTTGCGATTTAATTGGATGGAGGAAAATGTAAATAATCGTGTATCTAACGAGAGAAATATTAAGATCAAAGAGTAAAATATGCTATATACCCAGGGTCACTACGATGGTAATGAAAAAAACGCATCCAAAAGCGTTTGAGTGGTTCTCGAGTTAAAACGGAACATATATACATACACACACAGACAGACAGACAGAAACACAGGCGGACAAAAAAAAATATTGTTTTTGCCTTAGTACAATACTAATAACGCATTTCAACTAAAGTTTTGCAAAAATATTCAATGTACAGCCACGACTTTTTACTGCTTTATTATTTGTTTGTGTTATAAATATACATTAGTAAAATAACCCAGTCCATGGTACTGTTTGAACCTTACCCATTCGTTCACTGAAAACTACAGAATCTACCTTGTGAGTATGGTTACTGCTTTTGGAGTCATGCTTCGAATGAAGCAATGCATTAGAGAGAAATCCAGGTACAATTTAAAAACAGTAGAACTCTCATACTACAATAGATAGGGCTCTGAAAAAAAAAGTTATAATTATGGCCTTTTCCAAGACGATAACAGAGCTCACAACGTGACAGAGAAAACTTCGATGCAGAGCTGGTTTTTCAGTAGTCCGTCCAAAGTAATAAAGTTTAAAAAAAAAAATGTCTGTTATAAACATACAAACCTATTATCTAAATCAGGTATGGGCAACCTTTGCGAAGTTGCGGACCAAACAATCATATGCTCATGAATTCGTGGGCCATAGGTTGATGCGTTTACTATACAAAACAACGACGCAATCGGTGAACCTAGGTTTCATTTTTACTTATTGAAATTCAAGTTTCGGTTAATTTTGTTAATCGCTTCCATAATCGAGGGTTTTCTGGTAGAAATCTCTTCCAGAGATAAGCTCGCCTTTTACATATACTGTTAGACTACTGTAACTTGTTATTAATTTATATATTGTGTGTAATAAAGTGTTTTGAATTGAATTGAAGTTTCATAGTTTTGTAAAACAAAATCCGCACCTCTTTAACAAATTCAAAAGTAAGCGTCTGCAACAAATGTTTGCAGCATTTCCATCAAACACGGCTCTATTACATAAAAGTATTTTGGGTATGGCTCCTAAAATTTATAACAACATACCGAGTTCTATTCGTGACATTAAAGCCTTTTATACATTTAAGAAAACATTTAAAAAGTTATTAATTGACAAAGCCTATTAAAGTACTCAAGATTTTCTTTTGGACAATTTTCAATATTACATGTACACAATTATTATGGCTTTACCTTAGATTATAATTTGATCCAAAATCCAGAATATTACATTATTTTGATCTAAATTAAAATTTGATTGTATCAAACATTTTTTTATTGAAATTTCATGACATGACATGAAAACTATCCCTGACGAAGTTGGTAATACAAAATGTTTTATGGTTTTTGAACGCAACCTGGTTCGATTTGTTCAATTTTGTTGATTTGTTTATTAGAAATATTTGTATTGTATTGTGTTTGTAAAAATTTACTCTTATTACCATACTTGTCTTGTTTGTTTGAATTGTAATTTGTTTGACGTTGTGTTTTGACATTTAGTTTTGTATATTAATTTGATTTGACCACCAGTGTATCATGTCTGCAGGTCAAAGTTGCATGATAGATCTTTGCTTGTTAGCTCTTCATTTATGTTTTTTATTGCATGTGTAAAATATTTGTACGCCCTGCAGGGCAGAGCTGAGAGGAGACATAATATTGTTATCTACACACACTTTTATACCTTGATTCACAAATAAATAATCTTGAATCTTGAGTAAACTAGAAAAGTTACAGTGTAATATATTTTCAGATGCAAGACTACTAATATTAGAATCAATCCCACTAATAAACAGGTAAAAAATTTGCATTTTTTATAGGTCAGTCTGGTTCTTGACTTGGATTTATTGATTTTCATGCCTACTTTTGTACATATTTGAAGCTCTCACTAACTCGCTTCTTACTCAGATCGGTAAGAATTTAAGCGCAGCCTGTACTTAACTATTTTAGTAACACGGATCGCCCAAAGACGTGGTTCTATTGTTTATTCTTTTCTGTCTCGTTATGTCCGTGGAAGTATTAAAGTTGCAGGAAAAAGACGAACCAAGACTTTTTGGTAAAAATGTTAATCCGATTTTAAATTATTCCTCGCCGCGGGCCGTATTAAAAACCGTTGCTGGCCGGTGGTTGCCCATATATGATCTAAATCATGAAAATGCTTTTTTTTAACGCTCTCGTGTATTTTACGTATTATTCACTAAAAAGCAGCAATACCCAACCTTTTCTTGCTTCACCGCACTTCTCGGACTCTCACATTTTCAGGGGGCCCAGAACGAGGCACAAAAAGAGTGTCTTTTGAAAGAGTCTTCAACTGTCAAACTAGATTTTTTTATATGTAAATATTATGACGGAAATATTTTTTCAAAAGACACTATTTTTATACTTCGTTCAAGGCCCCCAGATATGTTTATCTCTTTCGTTGTGCGATATATTGCGCCTTAACATTACGTTCCTTTACATTAACGTTCCTTGGGTAATTCGTAGTATGAACATAGAGGAGTAAACTGGACCCAAGTGTCCTTACAGAACGTACTTATATTTTATATTATTATACAGGGTGTAAATGCAAAGTCAAGAATCCCTTTAGGGTATGAAAGTATACACGATTCTAATGTCATTACGAGAAAAAAAAATACCTTGAATTTTCACCAAAAATTCAATCATTTTTCTAAGCTATGGCTAAGCAGCTCACCGGCCTCCCCACACACCTAATTGCACCCCGCAACCCGCACCCCTCATCCGAGTGGCCACCGACCGTGAAGGTGTCCACGCGATTAGTGTATTTTGAGTAAATAAAATCGTCTTATTATGAGGTACTGATACTTTATTTAGAGATCCCAGTATTTAAAATAATATATTTACCGATCATACTAACATACCCTTAAAGGATTCTTGACTTTGCTTTTACACCCGGTATAAATGTAAAATTGTAAGAACCTTCGAAGGTTCATTGAACGGCCAATCTTATCCAAATGGCTGTTGAATAGCAGTTTAAAACAAGCAGATACATACATTTAATCTCCAAAAGCCACACAAACAAGAACGGTCACATAAACCAGGCAATGTGACAAAAATGCGGAAATATAACAGCTGTATAAGGGATATATAACGGTTACAGCCGAGGCCGTAAGTTTGCGTTATTGCGAAAAATAAATGCAACCTACGGACATTTACGTTCTTATCTTGAGCGAATAAAAAAACGAAATGTTCCGTTTTAATGTTCCGTTTCTTCCTTCGAGCCATCGGTCCCCGTCCGTGTCGACTAGTGATGGGACGTCGTGGCTCGTTTCAAAAAATGGATTTAGATAGCAGCAGCATCTATGAATAATTTGGCCAAGTGCGAGCTGGACAGGCGCGCAAAGGGTTCCGTATTAGCACACAATACGGGTACAGAACTCCAATATAGATGTCAAAGAGGGTATTAAATAACAATATCCTCTTTTCATCGACGATTTTAACGTCGAAACTCCCAACGTCATAGGAGTGAACCTTATCACCGTGTACAGCCAATGGAGAAGGTTGAATTTAAGGGGGTAACTTTTTACCTCGGTACAAAATGCACGTCATAATATTGTTTTCCTTAGTTTTCAATAAAAAGTATGCAATAAATGTGTTTTAAAGCAACTTGCGGAAATAGTTTAATAAGAATAAAGTCTTCCAAAAAAAATTACGTATTTTAATATATGACATTTTGTTTCCACTACATTAACAAACATAAAAGCGTGTTTACAGTTGTAATGTAATGGATTTAAAATGTTACGCATAAAATTGAATAATTTTCATGTGATCACCTAACTATTAACAAGCAGTTTGCGCGAATTGCTATAAAACGCATTTATTGCAAACTGTTTCTTCAAAAGTAAGGAAAACAATATTATGATGTGCATTTTGCACCGAGATCCTCCGTTACCACCTTAATGGATACTGGGTAAAAAGTTAGAATATAAGTATATAACTTAATAACAAATGAATAAAATTCAACAGAACCTCTAATAAATGTATACTCTTATTAATATCTTTCTAATAATAAAGTAGCAAAAAATTCGTGTCTAGTTTTGTGAAAGACTTGTTTTATTATATTGAGGGCAAAACTAAAATTTTTTGAATTTCTGTCTGTTTTATCTGTCTTATCTGTCCTTTTCCGCGTGTGCTTGGGGGTTGTTCCCCCCCCCACCTCCCTCTCCTTATATACACCCATGGTAAGTGGTCAGTATGGACTTAAATTCCGAAAAACTCATTGGAGTATACCCAGATGACAGGATTTGAACCTGGGTCTCAAGATTGAGAGTCCGGGGCGTCCTACTGACCGGGCTTCAGCAATTATCTAGAAAGACAAAAGTAGTAAAGGATAGACTTATAACTCTTAAAAGTTTCATCTCATAGCCCACAAAGTGCAATTATGAGTCGACAATCGCATGTTGCTTCCCGTAAATGTGTTAAATGTTGCAACTTTGTAAAGTTATGTCGTCCTGGTATTAATCTAAGGAAAAATTTCGCTCCTGCATGTTGTTCTTTCGAGTGCAGATATAGTGCTAATACTTGCTTTTTCTTCGTGACATATCCATGACACTATAATATCTCTCTATTCTGGTAAGATTTTCTCATACTTAATCCTATATGGAGTAGAACGAGTAACTATCTATACATTATACAATAAATACAATAATACAATAACTTTAATTGAACCAAAAAGGTGTAACAACAGGTTTAACAAAATATCATATTAGTAAGATGTGACTTGCATACTTATACTCAAAAATAATAATTAAGAAGTTGTTCCCGGATAAGCAATATCTGGTAACAGTTAATCTAATACCAGTTCTTCAATAAATAGAACAAAAATTTGTTAAAGGTTCCCTAGCACCCGAGCTAGACCGCGTACGATCTGTATTACGGTTGCCAGTTACCCAGCTCCCCGGAGAGATGAAAATAAATAAGTAGGTCAGCCATTTTCATGAATCATGTCGTGACATTTTTTACATAAAATTTTAGAGTGTGATACAATAGAAAGTCTTTGCAAAAACTTAATTATATTAGATAAGAGACGTAAGGTCTTTTATTTAGAGAAGGAGATGACGAAAATAAAATAAAAATATTACAGAAAAACACTAAACAATGTTATGAACAATTTCTCTTGCAAATTAGATTTAAGGAACACAGTCGTCTGTGCTCTGTCACCGAGACCGGTCGTTACCTGCGCGCGCTAGTGAATTATTTTTCCACGTGTGAAATTTCTTTTTACCCTCATTGTGTAAAGTGCCTAATGATGGAATCGGACTTTTGTTTTTTCAATAAGTGACAACATCGCAACTTGCCAACTGTTTCTGACTACAGGAACAAAATGAACTCCCAAACGTTAGACAATAACCCCAGTTATGCTTCTGTGACACAAAACACCATGTTCCCTAAAAAGGACCAAGCAATTGTAATCGATGCTATAGAAAACATCCAAATCAAAGATTATGCTCAAGCTTTAGGAAGAATAATCGACCCATCCCAAATCCGTTTTTTATCAAGAATATCAAACAATAGAATCTGTATCTACGTTTCCTCAAAGGTAATCGCTGATGAGATCATTGGCAGTAAAAAGTATGTCACAATTCAAAACCAAAAACTACCCATCCGACCGCTGATCAGCAGAAACAGACGTATCATCATATCCAACGTGTCTCCAATTATACCGCACATCAAAATTGAAAAGAAATTGCTAGAAATGAATATCACGCCACAGTCACCCATCTCTTTTCTGCGTGCTGGTTTCAATGAAACGGGCTTCAATCACATTCTAAGCTTCCGAAGACAAATCTACGTAACTCCCGAGGATTTCACCCGACTTCCAGACAAGATAAGTATTGATTTCGAAGAAACAAATTACTGGATTTATTTTTCCTCAGACACAATGACTTGTTTTGTATGCAAAAAAGATGGTCACGTAGCCTCTAAATGCCCGGATAATATCAACGACACGAATGCTGTTTACCAAAATACACAGGATACTACGGAGACACCAGTTTTCAAGCGTCCACATCCACCCACTGAATCTTCCACTACAACTGATTTCATGGAGTCCGAAACAACAAAAGAAAACTACATGCCTTGCAACGAATACAGTGATGAGGACTTTGATGATATTTCTTCCCAATCCAGCTCAGACGAAGTTTACAAATCCAAGAGTGGAAAGAAACACAAAAGAACACCTCATAGCGATCTGGAATCAATCGATTGGGACCACTTGGAAAACTTTACAACCGTCTCCGGCAAATCGTACCCCTTATCTGGAAAACAAGTTAAAGAGTATCTCATTCACACATATGGAGTTAAGGACATATCAGAAATCACTTACAGTTTCACAGAAGAAATTGGTGCCTTGATTGAAATGTTTACTGACTTGATACCGATCATCTCGTATCGTAGTGTTAAGAACAGACTTTCACGTATTATAGGTAAACTAAAGCTCTTATCTCGTAAGAAAAATCCTAATATAAGTAAGTAAGTTACTTTTAGGTAAGTTCCTTTTTTTTTTTTGTTTTGTGTGATTTAATGGATTTGAGTATAGGATTCAAGCTTAATATTATTCAATGGAACTGTCAAAGCCTAATACCAAAATTAAGTGAATTGGATTCATACCTGCATAATGAAAAAGTACATATATGCATTCTTTCTGAAACTTGGCTGCAATGCGAACACCAAATTAATTTAGCAGGTTACTCTGTCTTTAGAAAAGACCGAGCAGATGGATATGGAGGCTTAGCTATCCTGGTCCACCAATCTATAGATTGTAGTCTAAAAATCCTTCCAAGAAATTATAATAATATTGACATTTTGTGCCTTGAAGTCCTTAATAGCAATAAACTTCAACATATCCTAGGGGTCTATTCTCCGACAAATGTCACAGTGAGTGTGGGGGACTATCAGGACCTTTTCAGACACTTTTCTGAGAAAACCCTAATAGTCGGAGACTTCAATGCCCATCACACGGCTTGGTCATACACAACTGACACACGGGGTAGGCTTTTATCGGACACTAGCATAAAACATAATTACGTATTTCTTAACAATGGAGACTTCACCCGTTGCGCTAAGCTTAATGATAGTATAGTATGTACATCACCTGATGTCTCTTTTTGTAGTGCTGACCTCTCACTCGACTTTAATTGGAACGTCACTAACGAATCTTTTGGCAGTGATCACCTCATTATTTCTATTAAAACGTTAGACAGTACTCAAAATAGCTCCGAATTGAAAAGGAACAGCAAAAAGGCCAACTGGGTAGAGTACACTCAACACATAGAATCCGCATGTGAGGGTTTAGATTTCGGAGATAATGTCCAAAGTAACTACGATAAGCTCATAGAGGTAATTGAAGAAAGTGCAAATAAAAACATCCCATATATTAAAACCGGTTTTAACCCAAAAAAATTCAAGCCAAAACCTTGGTGGAATCCTGATTTATCGAAGGCAGTAGCTGAGAGACGATTATCTCTTAAAAACTTTAGGAAATTACGCACGGTCGAAAACTATTTAATTTACAGAGAAAAAGTAATTAATGCTCGAAAACTAGTAAAACTTGCTAAAAGGAACTCCTGGCAACAGCTCTGTGACAGCATAGACTGCAATACCCCCAGCCGTGAGGTCTGGAGGAAACTCAGATGGCTTAAAGGTTACCGAAGTCCTAAACATTACTTACCAGAAAGTGCCGCAGTCTCCTTTGTAACAGAACTCACTCCAGATAGTGTTTCCTTTCAGCCCCTAGATCCCAGTATAAATGGTTCCAATCCTGTTTTATTTACACTTTCAGAACTTACCTTGACGGGCTACACAAACGTACGTCTGTACGAAGTTATTTTAAAAGGGACAAAATTATGACCGTAATTTCATTATTTATTTACAACTCTTTGATCGAAACTTATTTACAAAAAGACAATTTACCTAAAAAAATGGACATTCACAGATATAATACAAGAAATAAAGAGAAATTCATAACACCAAAAACTAGACTAAAAAAGACGCAAAAACAAGGAAAATATATTAAATTAATTATGTTTAATAAAATACCTACAGCTATTTCAAAGTTGCCGCTCTTGGAGTTTAAAACGAGGGTGAAACGTTTTTTGGAAAATAAACCGTTTTACTCAATTAATGAGTTCTTGAATTTAAAGCTAAAGACATGTTCATTTTCTGATTATACAGTTAAAATATAAATTTATTTTTAATTATGACATTTTTAATTTATTTTTAATTTAAACCATTATTTTATGTAAATTTTTATAAATTACATTGTGTATGTACATTGTACATATTTTGTATTCCGTGTAAATTTCTTATGTATTGACAAACCTTTTATAACGGACATTGTTATATGGTGAATAAATATCTTATCTTATCTTATCTTATCTTAAAAGAGTAGATACTTCGGCTGGTTTAGATACTATTACTTATTCTATGATTAGTCATTTACCGGATAACGCGAAAGTATATCTCCTGCACATATTTAACACAATTTATAAAAAAGATGAGATACCAGAGCAGTGGCGTAGGATCAAACTTATTGCCATACCAAAGAGAAATACTGATAAGTATCGTCCTATCTCACTCATGAACTGCCTTTGTAAGACTTTTAATTTAATGATAACTCGTCGTCTTGAACATCATTTCGAAAACAACAAATTATTTAATAGCAGCACGTTGGGTTTCCGCCGTGGACTTTCTTGTCAAGACAATCTTAGTAGGTTCATTGTAGACACAGAAACTGCTTTTACACACAAGGAATACGTTTTGTGCGCCTACGGAGACATAAGTAACGCTTATAACAATGTGGCAATTGAACCTCTTATAAACTCTTTAGTTGAATTTGATGTCGATCCGCTCATATGTAGATATATTAGAGAATTTTTAAAAGAAAGAGTTTTGACATATAGGCTACGGGACGGTACTGAAATAACAAGATTAAGCAGACAAGGTTTAGCGCAGGGTGACCCAATGTCACCCATTTTATTTAACATAGTCACAATTAAATTATGCAACACACTCGTTAGGACAGTTAAGGTCTCACAATATGCCGATGACTTTGCTTTGTACTGTATTAATCAAAGTATTGATTTTTGTACTAATATAATTCAATCAAGTCTTAACACCTTTGTAAGAATGTTACAGGAAATTGGATTAGAAATATCTCTCTCAAAGACTAAAGTCTGCATCTTAACTAGAAAATATAAAGTGTCTCCCATTTGTATACTAATAAATAATACTGAAATTGAGCTCACTAATTGTACAAAGTTTTTAGGTGTTTGGGTGGACAGTCGCCTGAACTGGACCCGACATGTTTTAGAAACTGCCGAAAAATGTATTGCATACGTTAATGTCCTTAGTTGCATATGTAGTTCAAAGTGGGGTGTCCATCCAACTCACTTAAGAAGACTTTATTTATCACTGGTGCGATCTCGACTCGATTATGGATGTATCATTTACGGTAACGCCAACCCTAGGCTCCTCCAGAGGCTGGACGTGATTCAAAACCAATGTCTTCGCCTTTGTGGAAGCTTTATTCGAGACACCCCAATTTTTGCAATGGAAAGCGAACTATGTATCCCACCCTTGAGTCTTAGAAGAATATATTTAAGTGACAAGTACTTTTTGAAACTTTCTTCCAGAACATCCGACCATTTGAAAAAACAGCTAGAAACATTAAACAACTCGTTAAATTCCGACGCAAGATATTGGCGCAAAAACCAAATTCCACTTCTGCTTGAGAGTTTCAGAAACTATTCCAACTTACCTATGTCAAAATTTGAGATTTTGCCCCAATTTTCGCTCTCCTTTGATATGAAAACACTCCCCTGGGATAAAATCATAATGCATAGAGTGAGCACTATTAATAAACCTAAAGCTCAACTACCCATTCACGATCTCAAGCAACGTACCGAAGATATGATAGACATACAGTTCTCAGATTACATTCAAATTTACACTGACGGGTCCAAAACAAGAGACGGTTCTAGTTGCGCGTTTTACGATGAAGCTGCGGATTTTGGGGCTAAATTTCTTATTGAAAATCCGTGTATACCCATAATGGGAGTTGAACTGACAGCAATTAATGAAGCAGCACATTACATAGAGTCGACAACATACCATAAAATTGTAATCTTTACAGACTCTAAGAGCAGTCTACAACATTTGCTAAGAAGTGCTAAGGGCGGTAGTGTTGGTAGAAACGAAGCTTACCTCATTATTAAATGTATCCATAGATTGATACGTAGCGGGGTTGAAGTTCGTCTACAATGGATTCTCTCACACGTGGGAGTCAGGGGTAACGAGGTAGCAGACTCACTTGCATCCAAAGCTCTACAGAACGGCATACCTCTCGACACCATACCGCACTATACTGATCATCTTCCAAAAATTAAAAACGACAATTATGTTAAATTTAAATCCTATTTTGATGAGTGCTCTCAAAGCAAGGGCATCTGGTACAGGACCATTGTAGACGAACCACCACGCGAACCTTGGTTTGCCTCAAGAAACCTCAACAGAAAATATTTAGTTATTTGCTTCCGAACTCGAACTTACCACATCCCACTTAACAAGTTTAACTTCATCATGAAAAAAAGAGACGATCCAAACTGTACACGATGTGAGAGAGAAGAGGACCTCCTACACTTAGTCCTCGAGTGTAAAATCAACGAACAATGTAGGTTGGATTTTTTAAATGAAACTCGGTGCTCTACTGGCGACTTCCTCTTCTTTCTCCATCAAATCTTAATTTCGGGGTTCACTGCCGAATATAGTGATAGATTTGTAAGTTTTATAATAGAGTCACTGTACCTTAGATCTGAATATTATAAAAATACTCAGTAAGTACCTAGAGTAATCCCAACTGTTATACACACCATCATAACATCTAAAGTTTAAGCAATATTGTAATTATTTTTAAGCTGACTTAATCTTAAGATATATGGCTTGTAAAATAAACAAGATTAAAAAAAAAAATAGATTTAAGGAATGAATGAATGAATAGGCGTGTAAAGGTGAATGAGTAGATGTAGGTAAGAGAGTGTACCTCCCAAGTCCTACGACCGCAGACCATTTTGACATAAGAGATTAATTGTTATAAGTTGACATTGCATGTACTCATTTCAGTGGCGGTCCGAAGAAGGAGGGGGGGTGTCACAGGGGTCATTACCCCCCCCCCCCGATCATCACCATTGCTTAACCTGTTTTACTGTTAAAGTTGGCTTCTTGAACAGTATTTGAGCCAAGATGACCCTCCCAAAATCTTGAGCTGCGACCGCACCTGACACTTTTTTACATAATTTAACATCCTTGTTTGACTTTATTTGTTTGAATACAGTGTAATTAAATTTTAATTCATGTTTTACATTATATATTAATAACATAACATTATATAAAAATTACCAAATTTTATATAAAAAATTTCAGCTTTACCCACCCAACAAAAAAGTAAAAGTTGATTGTTCTAATGTACACCGTAAGATCAATTATAAATCCTTTGGAAATGCGATAAAGGCGAAACCGGTCAGGAAATAAATAAATTCGTGGAATGGTACAAAAGTGGTAGGTAAATAGGTGGTAGAGCTGATTCCGGGCTCGACTGTGGAGGTACCACCATCTTACTCGCAAATCCTCCCGAAGTTATTTGGGGGAGAGTAAGAGAACAGCTCTCAGGCAAAACCAGGCGGCCCACCATTGCCTGGGACCGATGGATGGCGGTATATCCATCCCCAATTGCCGGGCCTTATATAAAACAGACTGGTGACGGGCAGCGGCGTCACTGGTGCAAGGGTTTCGGCACCGCGCTCACCAACCCGCCTGCCCAGCGTGTGTGAGTATGGGCATTTCTTACAGGAGGACCGCCAAGAGTGGCGAAATCCTGGAAAGACCTATGTCCAGCGGTGGACGAAAAAGGCTGATGGATGGATGGATTCATTATTTTGCGTTTTTTTTTCACCTCAGTAGAGTATGTTGTTGAACTTAACATTATTGACATGTATATTTGTGAATGGATTTTATTTGAGCTGATGGCGATGTAGCACTGTTCTCGTAGCACGTAGGGTGCTATGTTCTCACGTAGCGGTAGCGTTTTGTAGAACATTTGTAGCTCCCGCTGATGTATGGCAGCTGGATTCAACACGAGGCGGGCGTATCTAGAGTAATAATAATAATACATAATTTATTTCGAGCCATTATACTCAGTAAATTATTAGTTACACACATCACATAACTTTTTTTAGGGTTCCGTAGTCCGACAAGGAGCCCTTATAGTTTTGCCATGTCCGTCTGTCCGCGGATTAGCTCCGAGACTAGAAAACTGTAATTTGGTATGGGTATACATATCAATTACGTCAACAAAATTGTAAAATAAAATTTCGAAAAAATATAAAATAATAAAATATAAAATAATATATAAAATATCCCATACACTTAAATTGAGGATATTTTTTTCTCGACTATCCCATAGTGTGGGGTATCATTGGATAGGTAGTTCAAAAACATTATGCATGTGTGAAAACCATTTTTCGATTTAGGGATCCGTTGGTGAAATATTAAGCTTGGCAGTGCTAATTTTCGTTAAAGTCAAGCGTCTCCCCTTGCTGGCTAAACGGTTAAACGGTGGTGCGTGCATACGCACTTTTTTATAGTGTGCGTAACCTCGGGTGCGCTACCACAGCATAATTAAACCATGCAGTATTTTGTCGCGGCAGTGTCCTTGAAATAATTACCTACAGCCGCTCGGTACGTAAACACGCACTAAGGCTACTTACTGACTGTCTTTCTTGGGTTATTTCTGGTTCCAATATATTTAAATTTAAATATCTGTACCCTGAACAAAATAATATATTATACATTTTTGTAGTGGTGTGCATAGAACTTTTTGCTGGAAAAGCAATGAGAAGGTCTAGTTTGACAATAAAAAAATATGAAAAAATTTAAATGTCACTTTAAAAAATCACTATTTGTATGACGCCAGGGTAGGCACTCTAGAGTACAATAATGATTTCATACGAAAATATATAATTTTTAATTGTTTTATAATTTTTTTCATGTCACTTTTATCGTCAAAATTGACGTTCTCATTGCTTCTCCAGCAAAAAGTTCTATGCACGCCACTGCATTTTTGCCATAAATGCGCGGGAGCGTCTCATATTGTCAGCGTCCGTACGTAACCGGTGCTCACTAGTAGCGACTGCCGTGTTCCGTAGTTCACCGTGATTTGGAAGCGCGTCGTTTCGGCCGTTTCTATGAAGACGTAATACTACTCAATTTAATTATACTGCGGCGCTACAAAACTCATAAAACGTGGTTATCTCTACACGTCCCTACTGCAACCATAGCAAAACGGTCTCCGCGAAACTTAATATCTGCAGCGCAAACCGTTTCCTAGTTTCTTCCGTGTTACATCTCTAAAGCTACATCAATGTCGAATGTGTATTAGCAATTTATGTATCCGGAGATATGGTTTAATAAAAGCAACTCTACTGGGTGTATTTCACTGGTAGCGGCGGTAATCTCAAATTCTCTTTTTGTGGATAAAACTCCATTCTCACATCATAGGAGTTACTTCAAACTTGGATGGAATTTTCGACTTTGTACAGTTTGTTTTTAGGGTTAATCTAAGTTCGGGGAATGGGTTTATTTATGAAGTGAGAGCTTTGATACGGATTATGGTGGAAGTTATATCTGAAAGTTTCGTAGAGATAAAGTTAATAGCTTGTTTGTGCTGCAAAATTACGATTTTGGTGTATCAAAGAACACTAATAATAGGTCTTACCTTTGAAATTGCCGTTTTGTATGGATAATTTAAAGAAAACACAGTTTTCAGAATTGTTTGCGAATGACACAACATTAAGTTGTCATAAACTATAACTACATTTTTTTAAAGTGTCACCCTTTGAAAGTTTTTACAAATCTATCTTGAAAACGGGTGACACTTAAGACGAACTGTCTTTGAAGACTTAATTTTAGTAATCAAACTGAAAATGAAAACAAAACTTAATACGGAGATATAAAATATTGAAATCAACTTTCAAACAAAACAATGGAAATTGCTATTGATTTACAGGAATTATGAAATCATGAATATGTAAGAAAATTTCGGCAACTTCATAGGTAAAGACCTATTATATCTAATTTTCAGTTTTGTTTTATGGTTAAGGAATAGTTTTATTGTTTTTGTTGTGTTTACGAAAGCTTTGACCGAAAAATTAAACAACTTCAGCTTTTGAACTTGCGAAAGCTTTTCAACTTTCATTTCGACAAAAACAAAGCGCTTGACCAAAAGACCTCCGAAGTCCATTGAAAACAGATTACAATAGCTGCTTTGTTGGCAACTTTGTCGCTTCAAACTTGCTATAAAACATTTGGAGTCCAATTCTGCTAAACTACATACAATGTCCATTGTCTACCTGTACAATATGATTTGTTTTAAAAATATAGACTATTTGGAAAAAAAACAACCCCTTAACTCCTCAACGCGTAGCAAAATGTGGTCGTAAGCGTCACACAACACCCAGAGATGAACGAAAAATTAGGGATTTCTGCTTAGACAACAGGAAGAAACCAAGAAGAATACTCACAGCAATGATTAGAGAAGCGGGCATTCCGATCTCAGATATGACTGTCCGAAGACGCCTTGCAGAACAAGGCTTCAAGGCATGTCTTCCGGCAAAGAAGCCCAAACTGACAGAGGCAATGAAGAAGAAACGTCTAGAGTGGGCAAAAGAACATAAAAACTGGACTATTGAAGACTGGAATAAGGTATTTTATTTGCTTCACAAAATAATATTTTGTTGCCACTCTATAAAACATTAGCAACTGGTTATAGAGAAACTATACCAACTATCTGCAGCGTAAATTTTTTTTAAAATATTTTATCAACAAACCGTACAGCCCAATAAATAAATGACGTCGTAATGGAAAAATCAAATACCTATTTAATAAATATAAATTTTATTTGTATTCAAATCAGAAATCACTTTATTGTCATCAGTATAGTTTTTCAGTACAATTTATAGATTTTCTGCACTACGTGAAAAGGTTGCTAAAAGGTCACAATAACAGAGCCTTTGCGTGCACGGCAGTTGATTAGGGCTAGATAGTAAGTTGAAAATCAAAATTGTAAAACCTTCAGAGCAGGACTTTCTCCAAGCAGCGCTGATCCTTAAACGAACGATCAAGCAACGATATTGCTTCGAACCTCTAGCCGTTCAATTTTCAGAATCACCGTTCAGTTTTTTCAGCGTCACGTAACGAGAACAGGAGAAGGCACTCGCTGCTGGAGTGACTCTTCATTCGCTGGAGGGCGACGACTCGACGAGACAAGCTTAGCTCGTTGAGATTATGAGTTACAATGTTTTAAGGGCCGATAATACCTCAATTCGCAGTCCTGCTCTAACGCTTCTGCTTTTTAACTGTCTATCCTACTCTAATCAGACGCCGCGCACGCAAAACATTAAGTTATTTTGAAATCGCGGCTACACTGATGGTTTTTTCATTTTTATGAAATAGTCTGCTGCTGATTTATACTAATACCAGTTATATTATGCAAAGTTTCAGATCTAATTTCTAGTATTCATTGAATGCTATCGGTTTATTGTACGGTTTGGAGGTAACTTTGTATTTTTTTTTATCGAGAATTTTATGTGATCAAGTTTTCACTATTATGTGTTTTCACCATTGCATGGACATAGTATTAGTTCTGAACTTTATCATATATTAATTTGAGAATGATTGTTGTAGTATTTGTTGGTATAAAGCAGGATCATGCGAAGCGAAGTGATATACATCCTTAAGGCCCCAGTAGACGTTGCCCAATGCGCTGTGAAGTGATAATGCTACCTATGCGAGTGAGCGAAAGAATCGCAGTACCTATATAGTCCACTTACTAACACAGGTTTGCCTTTTTCAGTGACCAGCGCGCCGAGGTATATAGTGGGCCTTTATCCCAGCGAGGTATTTGTTTCAGCAATAATTTTCCACTTATTTTTAATACAAATTAACGATACGATATGTATAATATATTTTTATTAAATCGATTTACGAAGTCAATGTTTAAAAGAAAAAAAAATTAACTGAGGTGTAGAAGTCAAACATATTTTATATGTTAAATATACCTTTAATTAAATATATATATGTACATCTTAAAATAAAAACTCATATAAAAATAAAACCTACAAATAAATAATAATCTAAAATTTAACTAATTCAAAACTCTGGTTATTAGTCTACAACGATTAGTAATTTAGTAATTTGAAGTTGTGCAATTGTAATTGTAAACTTCAAATGAGCATGTCACATTGTGAAACTTTGTTAATCGTTATAGTAAATTAAATTTAAATCACTGCGGTACAGAAAATCAGAAAAGTAAATCTGGACGTGAGGAGCTCTGCACCGGGATGCGAACCCGGGACCTCTCGCTTACCGGGCGATTGCTCTACCAACTGAGCTATCTAGTTCTCAACATGACCTGCGAATTTACGCTTATGCTTTCCCATACCGCAACGATATGTATAGGTACTCACTTAGTAGTGAGCCTCTTGGCTTTCTATATCGCAGTGATATAAATTTAATTTGTTATCTCCTTGCGATTGATAAATCGCCAAGTGTTTAAAAATATAGAAATTTATTTCTATCATAGTTTCGGTATAGTAAAAATAATATAGATAGCAGACTATAGGGCTGATAGATTCATCTTAGAAAAAACGCAAAATCTTTAAGTTCGCTCAATAGAAACAATTACGAAGTTACCTCTAAATTTCATGTTGTTTGAGTGTTGAAGCAGCCTTGAAATTTGTGTTAAAAATAAGTTAACAAATGACATGAATGACTTTAATATATACAGCTAAACTCATACTGGAGCCTTGGTAAGTGATCAATCAGTAACACAGATCGAAAACATTTTTTGCAAATTTTGCAAAATAAAATCGTGACGTCCCATAGTAATTGACTCGGGGCTGGGCTTGCGTTTGGAATTTGGCTGCATAAATTAAAGTCACCTTAAATAATAATTTATTATTCGTAGGAAACCCCATATTCTGTCATTGCCGTCGTCCGAAGTCCGAACATTGGACTGCAATACCACAATGCAGGTATAATTATCGATGTGTGTGTGTGTGTGTGTGTGTGTGTGTGTGTTCGACTATTACGTGTCGGTGTCTGTATTCCGCACACGAAACAAGTTGTACGTCGAGCCGTCCCTCTGCTGTTCTAAACTTGCTTTAATCTCTTCCTGGTTACAAGTGAAAGGCGGTAGCGTGTTGCTTTGTAAAGACGGGGGAAAATAAAGTACTGTATTTCACAACGGCGCACCTACCTAATAGGACAAGCCTTTCGTAACTTTTCCGATTTATTTAGAAGACATACGTAAAATGTTTCTTTTATTTGCATTTAGCCAACGCTCAGGCTGATACATTTTTATTACAAAATACAAATATTAAATGAAAAAAATTCAAAAATTTCCAGTTACATATTAATTTAGTGACAGTTTCAGCGTGAAACAGATACACCTACACACACACACACACAAACCCTCACACACACACAAACTTTCGCATTTATAATATTAGTGTGATGTGTTAAGGATAACATTTCTGAAAGCGAATCAAAGCGTTTTTTTTTTGAAAATTTGCTTTTAAAGGCTTACAGACGTGTTATTACGATATAAATTAAAATAGAAACTTGTTTTCTGGTTAATGCATATTAACTTAAATTGATAGCTTAAGTTGTTCCAAAAAAGGGTGTTGATTGTTGAGATTGTCCGCACTCAGTGGAATTTATCAAATATTGTTGTGATGAAAATTCTTGCAAATATGTATTTACTTTAATTTAAAAGCCACTAATGATGCTTACGTAGTGAAACCGGTTGGGTAGTGTAATGTTAATTAATATTTGTGGAAAAGTACAAGTGTTTTTCATCACAACAAAAAAGGGTCTTAACACACGGACACACGGACAGACGCACAACAAAATACTCTTTTAAGGTTTCCGTTTTTCCATGATGAGGTAACAATAAAAAGGGTATCAGGTAAAAACCGTTTAAGTAAACGAAGTATTGGTGAAAGAGAGTCATGGACATGGACCGTTCAGTTATTGATTTTCAATAACATTTTAATAACATATGGAACGTGATTGCGCCTTCTGAAATTAGACAAGTTAAATTCAAATCTATTTATTTATTTCATAGGAGAAAAAACAGAAATAGATACATGTTTGACAGTAACAATGGTGATTACATTAGTTTAAATATATCTAATCCCTTAACATTTTCACAAATTATTCACAGAGATAAAAATGAAGCAGATGAAGAAAGTAATAGATAAATGGTTTATGACAATATTGGCTATAAACCCAAAGTCAAAAATACAGACTAAGCAAAAAACCTACAGCATGCACATGCAAACTTAAGATAAAAAATCATTAAAACTAAAAATTAATAAAGAAAAAGATACATTATATATTTACCTAAGAATAAGATATATATTTTTGCTTTACCCTATTTCTTTTGTTTTATTTCCTTTTTTTTCATTTCTATGAATGCTTTCTTTACTTTATTTTTATATCTGTTACGAGAGCAGTTAAAGAAATTTATATTTAAAACATTATCATTGTAATAATTGCACATACGATATATCGGAGCTCTTTTTCCATTCTGAGTTCTAGTTCTTCTGAGATGAAAGAGATATTTGGTTATATTACCGTTATTATAGACGGAGACTGGGTAGTTGGAAGTTAATCTGACTTAAGAGGTCTATATTTCGAAGAATCAAAGCGAACAAAGATGCGAGAAATCGATTGTAACTTTTAAATAGTATTAATTATGTTGCTCAGTGATTGTGTAGCAATAAAAACAAGATATTTATTAAATTAAGGATTTTAACATTTGTATACATCGACCGTGCCCTCGGTTATTTTGGAAGAATCGTTTTAGGGTTCCGTACCTGAACAGTGCCTAACAGGACCCTATTACTAAGCCTCCGCTATGTGGAGTGTATTGAACTTTCTGCTGAAAATGCAATGAGAAGGTCAAGTTTGACGATAAAAATAACATGAAAAAGGTTACAAACGAATTTGAAAAAAAAAGTGTGAAATCATGTACTCTAGGGTAGGCACTGCCTACCCTGGAGCGTCATACAAATAATGATTTTTGAAAGTGACATAAAAATATTTTTCATATTTTATTTTATTGTCAAACTTGACCTTCTCATTCCATTTCCAGCAAAAAGTCCAATACACGCCACTGCTACTATGGCACTGTATTTTTTAACGTTATTTGTTTCAGCTCTATCTTAAATACGGGTGTTAATACAATTTTCAAATGTGGAAAAGTTGTTGTACATATTCTAAAGTAAAATAATAAATATTAGGGTTCTGTACTCAGAGAGTGTTGAACTGTCGGCGCTACCATTTCAGTGCCTTATTTCTTGTCGCCTTAATGTTGTTTTTATATACCATAATGTTTTAAGGGTTCTGTACCCGTATTGTGTGGTGGTACGGAACCCTTTGTGAGCGAGTCCAACTCGCACTTGGCCAAATTATCAAGTTATATTAAATTGCACGCATAAGACAGCTCTACGCCAATGGCTTGGACCGTTGATCAGTTTAAAGCAGCACTATGCTCCGCACGTTGTTGCTCATTTAAGTTTTTATTCCTCGGGGAATCCCCAACTTAAAGTTCCAAATGAGTGTAATTTTAAACTTTTAGTAAAAGACGTCTTAATTTAAATTTCTGCGAGTTTTTACAGAGAGCGCTGTTGTTACGGCGTTGACTAGTTAGCTTCTGAAATTAGTACGAGCGAAGTTCTCGCTGTTAATTATAAATTCTTTGTCTGAAAGCTTCTAATTTCGCCGCAGTCAGCTCAGAGCGCAAGTTATCGCTTGCAATTTTGCATAAGCTCCAAAAAGCTTGCGCTTCATAAAAGTAATCCCAAATCTGTCATCTTTAGAGTGGCTTTTCTGGCTATCCTCTGGAGAGGTCTGATGGATGAGTAACCTTTGATTCTGGGATGATACAAAATATCTAACCAGTTGGTTTGTGATTTTTGTTTTGGGGTTCTGTAACTTGAATGAATGCAAGCCCAATGATGTTTCACGGGAAATGATCTAAAATAATACAAAAGTATTTTTTTTTCCAAAAATCAATTCCATCCATCCATCCATCAGCCTGTTTCGTCCACAGCTGGACGTCGGCCTTTCCAGGATTTGCTCACTATTGGCGGTCCTCCTGGAAGAAATGCCCATACTCATACACGCTGGGCAGGCGTGTTGGTGAGCGCGGTGTCGAAACCCTCGCACCAGTGACGCCGCTGCCCGTCACCAGTCTGTTTTATATAAGGCCCGGCAATTGGGGATGGATGTGCCGCCATTCATCGGTCCCAGGCAATGGTGGGCCGCCTGGTTTTGTCTGAGAGCTGTTCACATACTCTCCCCTGAATAACTTCGGGAGGATTTGCGAGTAATAAATCAATTAGAGAAATTTAATTAGAGGTAGAGACACATCGTGCAGGTATACTGTCCAAGTAGGTTTGATATAAGTAATTATAGTAATTTTTTGTCTCCTATTTGACTGACTTTGACTTTGATTCTGAATAATCCAGCAGTGTACGAACACGGGCTGATGGATGGATGGATGGAATGAATTAATGAATAGACACTTTATTGTACACACATGAAATGAAAATAAAGAATACACAGTATCGTACATAGGTGAACTTATCACTAGAAGCAATTTCTTCCAGCTGACCTTTAGGTGGCGAAGAAATAAGTGTATATTTATATACCTATATTTATGAATGCCATTTACATATTAAATACATAATATATATACTTTATATACCTGTGTGTCCGACCAATTTCCGCTAATTGCTTTAAAACGCAGTTTTCGCATACTTTTTATAAAAGTAAGGAAAACAATATTATGATGTGCATTTTTCACCGAGATTCTGTTATACCACCTTAATGTTTACAGTGAATAAATATTGTTAACGACCGCTAAATTACCGTTTTTGGAACTTAAACTTGACAGCCTAGCTCCTGTTTGTACAGCGCAACGATTCGTAGTCGAAAACGTTTTTGAAAAACCAGGCAAGTGCGAGTAAGGACTTGCGCCCTGAGGGTTCCGTACCATTCGAGTAATTTCATAGACATAAATGATTTAAGAAATACATATTTATCATACAAACAAAACTGCAAAATTAAGTTTTTCCACTATTACTTATTAATTTGTAAAGCCTGCTTTGCTTTGATAGTTTTCCTTTTAACTTCCTTATATTCCTATCTATACTACTGCTCTTAGTTTTTTAACATATCCAAAAACAATCGTTTAGATGGCTAACAAATATTAGCACTTTAAAGCTTAATATTTCGCAAACGGATTCCTGAATGGAAAAAATGTATTCACACACCCACAATAATTTGGAACAACCTATCCAACGACACCCCACACCATGGGATAAACGAGAAAAAAAATCATCCTCACTTTATGCACATGGATACCCCAAAAAAAAACATTTTTCATGATTTCATTTTACCACTGTGGCGGCGTAATTAATTTTAAGGGGCATGGAGGAGAACTACCTTAAATCCTTTAGTTAGCTCATTTTACTGAAAGGAAATATTAGTTTATTTTTTTCAAGATACAAAACTGCATTCAAAGACATTCTAAAATTCGCTTGTCTCACCAGGGAATCGTACCAAACAAAAATTAAAAAAATAAACCCTCGCTAATTTACTATACGAATCGGTAGGATATTTAAAAAATAAAGGAATGTTTCCTTTCAGTAAAATGAGCTAACTAAAAGATTTAAGGTAGTTCCCTCCAGGGCCCTTGAATTTTTATCACCCTATATACCCATGCCAAATTTAAGCTTTCTAGTACTAATAGTGTCTAAGCATAGAACATGCAACAAATTTATTGATAATTGTACATTACAGGCCACTTATAAATAACTATCAGGTACTTTATTAAATTGTCACTTATAAACACGGAATTTCAATAAAATAAATTGCATTAATAATTAAACAGTAAAAGAGAATTCAAAATAACCACTAATTGTAAACTAAAATTAATTAGTTTAAATCTACCCTTCAAAGAATTCCTCCGCACTGTAGAGGTTCCGCTCAATTCGGTTGTTTTTTAAACACCGATGTGCTATTTTTGTCTGCTTTTTGGAATAAATAGATCTAAATTGAATGTCATTTAAATATTATATTTTTTCGTGCTTTTATACCGATTTATAAGCACTATAAGTATTTTAGTTTTTACAGGAAATTACGTCAAAATCAAAATATTTATTTTTGCTAAATAGATACTTAAAGTATACTTTCTACAAGTCAAAGTTAATTATAACAATATAATATATCTTTAGAATATAAAAAAATATATAATAATACGGGAAATAAAATATACACCTGCATAAAATAGAGGAATCTAGAAATAAAAATATTATATATACATAATGCAATGAAGAAATAAGTTCATAAATAAAAAAGGGAAATACATACAAAAAATATTAAGGTTGGGCTAATAAAGTTATACACCTGCATAAAATAGAGAAATATAGGAATAAAAATATTACATATACATAATGCCTAACCATCCGCACCATTCAATTAGTATTGCTAAGACGAAGGGCAAGAAACTTAGCAAACATTCCTTTATTCAAAATAAAACATATGATACAAAATCATTTACATACCTACTCAAGTAAAGGCATAAAAAAATATAAGACTGCAGGAATTAGTCACGAGAAAAAAATATATCTTAGTCAACCCGTCTCATATTGTCTTACCTTTAACAAAGTAAGTTTACATATTAATTAATTTTAAGCCTTTAGAGGAGTCATACAGTATTAAAATATGCTAATTATGAATTACAATTTTGAATAAGATTATTATTATTTATTACACCATGCTTCATTATCGTCCAAATAATCACTGATTTTATAATAAGCTTTCTTAAGTAGTCCCTGCATCATTAATGATGACTCCTCATAAATGTTTAATGTCAGATCCTTGCCAAAATTTAGGATGCGTTCAAGAAATTTTGTTTTTCGTCAGGAAATGTGTTGTGATGCGTCACTGAAGGTCAAATGAAAGACATCGCTTTTTTCATTTAATAAAGTGTTCGGTTTAAAAGCGTTCGGAACGCGCAAGTATGTGTCAGATTCTATTTTATTGAGATGGCAACACGGGTTGTAAAAAAGTGAAATGTCAAAGTTGTTTTTTCCGGTTTACTGTCAATCTTGGTCTCGAGAAGATGCGTGTAAAAATGTAATCAACCAGTGTTGAAAGAATCATGGGTTTCAAGGAAACAAACGTTTAAAAAGTGGTAAAATAACCCAATTAATGAGCATTAATTGCGAGCCCTATTGTGTGTCCGAACAGTCTCGGGAATCGGTCGCCGGTGGAAAGCGATGTGAATGGATTTTTGGATTTTCATTAGCACGATTCACGGAAATCGTGGTAGAGGTCTGGGTCGAGCTAGCTCGGGGTTAGGGGTTGAGTTTAGAGAATTCCTCCGCAAGCTGCGGGCGGGGCCAGTAGTTTGTTGAAGACCTGTGACGCGCCAGACCGACGAGAGGACAACGCTGTCTGCCCAGACACCAAGATTGAGTCTGGTGGTCTGAATCCAGCGCAGAAGTTCAAGAAGTAAGGCTGCATCCAAATGTGAGTCTTTGAAACATTTACCCTTCAGAAAGGAATTGCAGTATATAAGAACCCCCTTTGTATGGGAAGCCCCTTTCTGACAGGTTTTAACCTCCTTATAATATTCAAATGGGTCCAGCACGCGAGGTTTAAACCATATCTGTGGAGAGGGGGGCTTCTCACATGCATTTTCTGGTAGCATCGCGCGGTTAAGTTGTTTAATATCGGATAGTAAACAACCCCGGACCAAGATATATTCTGTTTATATAAGCCGAACCGATATAGTAGCTCCGTTGGCCTAAGATAATTTGTGAATTATACTTTGTTTTAGGTAGGTAGTTTGGAACTTTGTAACCTAAAGCGAGATCAAATAGAATATTTTGTTATTTCTTATACTACAGTACTCGGACTGTGTATATGAATAGGTTTATGTAAGCTGGAAGGATATTTACACAGCTCCTTTAGCTTTAGGTATTGTATTATATGTTGTATTGTGGATAAACATATAACTTTATAAGCGCGGTTAAGCCTAGTGAACCCGGCGACAAAACTATAATAGTTTGTAAATTCATACAGCATAACCATTGCTAGCAAGCGAAGCGGCTTAATTATTAGTTATATAGTTGTTGAAAGCCTCGGCTTATATTGTAGTATATACGCTTTGAAGACATTGTGGGTGTCTCGCACACGCCCCGGGAGTGAGTGAGTCGTTGTTGAGCGAGCGTGACGAGTAACCGCGGTTTGTGTAATCGAGCCATCGTGTGTAATCAGTGTCTCAAAAAGTAGTGACATTACATGTGGCGACGAGAGAAAAGGTATGTTGTACTTTTAAATAAAAAGTTAGTCAAATTGAAAAGCTGAAAAATTTTATTATCGTAGGTACGAGTACTTACATAATCGTGTAAAATAAGGTACTAGTGGTGTGTGCGTGCGCATTACAAAATGTAAGTAAGATGAAAGGGTTTGAATGAGTTGGATTGTAAAGAAAAGTTGGAGTAAGTAATCAAAACAAAAAAAAAAAGATTAACATGAGTTTGCAAAGATGGCAGAGTAAAATTCAGGTCAACTTTTGTATTTTTGAATGAACCCAGTATAAATTGAACCATAGTCGTTTGCATGGAATGAGGCCGTGTGGGTCAGCTTAAGTTTGCTAGCCTTGCTCGGGTGTCGTCGTGCCCGACAATATGGCGCCAGCTACTTAGTTGCCGCGACGAACTAGTCAAATCAGGTTTTAAAATGGAAGTTAACATTATTTATTGATTATTAATAAGAAATAATTTTCATTTTACTGCTTGGTGACACCATCGCTCAAATAATTGTCATAGCAATAAAAAATCACAAATGATCTAGTAGATATTCTCGGATCGGAGCAAACCGGCGGAGCCGCCAATTTTTAAATAGTGTTGTGTTGTATTCTCACATACGAGTATTTTCACTAGGATTACGAGATCGAACAAACTAACCATCGGCGTGAATGTCGGGTTATATCTCAAAATATGTAATGCATCCTGAAAAATTTTTGAAATTTAATGAATTATTTCGATTATACGCAAGAAAAACAAACAGGAATAAAAATATTGAAAAAAAAAAAAAAAAAAAAATAGCGAATGTTGGAGGTTTTTTCCGGTCAAGTAACCGATTTTATGGCGACACTGTTACAAGTGAAGCGGGTTTTAATTCAATCGATCTGTCCTGTCCACGCACCGTAGCGCAAAGCGACAATGATTTGCCTGGAAAAAAAAAAAAGTTGAGGCGCTAGACAAACAAAGGTTTGTGTCCGACAAAGGTTGGGGCGCTAAAAAGATTAGTTGTTGACAAAGGTCAGAAAAAAAAGTAAAAGTGCTAGACAAACAAAGGTTTGTGTCCGACAAAGGTCGGGGTGCTTAAACAAAAAGATCAGTTGTTGACAAAGGTCAGGAAAAAAAAATGTAAAAAGCTAGACAAACAAAGGTTTGTGTCCGACAAAGGTCGGGGTGCTTAAACGAAAAGATTAGTTGTTGACAAAGGTCAGAAAAAAAAAATTAAAGTGCTAGACGAACAAAGGTTTGTGTCCGACAAAGGTCGGGGTGCTTAAACGAAAAGATTAGTTGTTGACAAAGGTCAGAAAAAAAAAGTGAAAGTGCTAGACGAACAAAGGTTTGTGTCCGACAAAGGTCGGGGTGCTTAAACGAAAAGATTAGTGGTTGACAAAGGTCAGAAAAAAAAGTAAAAGTGCTACACAAACAAAGGTTTGTGTCCGACAAAGGTCGTTGTGGTAAAAAACAAAGCCTGGTTGGCTGTGTGTATGATTGCTTGACAAAACAAAGGTTAGTAGCAGAAAATCTCCACATTTTTGGTCATTTATCCCCAGGTAGCCCTAAACGTTACTAAGATGGCACAGTCACTTACCCTCGAAAAGTTCGATTGTGAAGGAGATGCCACTTCAGTGTTAGTTCGGTGGGAGAGATGGAAAAGGGCATTTTCTATTTATGTAGATGCGACAGGCATTAAATACAAAAACGTGCGAGCCTTTTGCACCTTGGAGGACTAGAGCTCCAAGAAATATTGTATAATATACCAGGGGCTAACATAGAACCAGCTGAAAATGTAGATGTTTTTGAAACTGCAATAACAAAACTGGACGATTATTTTGCTCCAAAGCAAAATAAAATTTATGAACGTCATCGTTTTAGGTTGCTCAAACAAGAATACAACGAGAAATTCAAGAAATTTTTAATCCGTTTGAGACAACAGGCTGATAAATGCCAATTTCATGACAAAACCGAACAGATAATTGACCAAATTACGGAAAAATGTTCATCAGATGAACTTAGAAAAAAAAATCTTCAGATTGGTGATTCTGTAACACTAGATACCATAATATCAGAAGCAAATTCTTTAGAAACCATAGCATCACAAATGGAAGATTTCAAAAAAGGAGATTCGTCATCCCAAGAAGTGCATAAAATACATCTCAAGTCAAACCAAATGTCAACAAATACTTCAAAGCAAGTATGTACAAGATGTGGAAGTTTTAAACACCGCCCGGACGATTCACGATGCCCTGCTAGAAATAAAAAATGTTTTAACTGTGGCAAAGAAGGGCACTATGGACGATTGTGTAAGACAAGGGGAATAAAAAGAAAATACGAAGGAAAAAATTAAGAGAGTAGTAGAAAGTGGAAAAAAAATAGGATTTGATGAGAAGTCTACGGAAAAAACAGGTAGAATTAACCAAGTGACAGAAAATGAAGGTGTTGATTATATTTTTCATTTAGATGATGATATTACGGTGGATTGTAGAATTGGAGGGGTTCAAGCAGAGATGTTAATCGATTCAGGCTGTAAGCACAATCTTATAACAGCAAAAGCGTGGCAAGAGCTAAAACAAGACAGAAAGTTTTTCTTTACTGAAAAGAAGACTCCTGATAAAACATTCTTGGCATATGGAAGTAACGTTCCTCTAACTCTAAACGGATGTTTTCAAGCAAATCTTCAAGTGGGAGGAAAATCCGAGAATTCTACGTTCTATGTAATTGAAGATGGTACAAAAAATCTTTTGGGCAGGATAACAGCCACTTCATTAGGAATATTAAAAATTGGCTATGACGTAAATCAAGTAGATGTTAGTGTTTTCCCGAAGTTCAAGGATGTCAAAGTTGAAATACCAATCGATGAATCTGTAATTCCAGTAGCACAACCCTACAGAAGAATCCCTATACCACTGGAAGAAAAAGTTGAGAAAAAAATATCTGAGTTAGTAGACCGGGACATAATAGAAGAAGTTAAGGGTCCTTCAAGATGGATATCACCAATTGTGCCAATTTTAAAAGACGATGGGCAAGTACGTCTCTGTGTGGACATGAGAAGAGCAAATAAAGCAATTTTGCGTGAAAACCACCCACTTCCAACAATGGATAAGCTGTTGCCAAAAGTGAGCAAAGCAAAATTTTTCAGCAAATTAGATATGAAAGATGCTTTCCACCAAATTGAACTGCACCAAGATTCCAGGCACATCACAACTTTTATCACAGGTAAAGGACTATACAGATACAAACGTTTGATGTTTGGGATATCTTGTGCTCCAGAAATATTCCAGAAAACACTTGAACGAATATTGCTAGGATGCGAGGGTGTCGTTAATTTTATTGATGATATTCTTGTGTTTGGACAAGATATTCAAGACCATGATACGAAGCTTCAAAAGGTTATGAAAGTATTACACGAAAATAATGCTGTACTAAAGACGGAAAAATGTCTCTTTAGAGTAACAACAGTGGAATTCTTGGGACATGAATTGACAAAAGACGGTATCAAACCACTGGATAAATACATAATGGCCATAAAAGAATTCAGAGCTCCAGTCACGGTTGGAGAGCTGCAAAGCTTTCTAGGTTTAGTTAATTTTGTTAACAAGTGGGTTCCAAACCTAGCAACCACAACAGAACCCCTAAAAGAATTACTTAGAGACAAACGAGGTAGTACCTTTGATATTCAAGATCGATGGGGTCAGAGCCAACAGACAGCCTTTGAATCTCTCAAAGCGCTACTCACCAAAATCCCTACACTAGGGTACTATGATGTGAAAAATAAAACGATAGTAATTGCAGATGCTAGTCCAGTTGGACTAGGTGGGGTCCTTATCCAAGTAGACAATGGTGATCCAAGAATTATTGCTCATGGAAACAAGACTCTTACAGCGTGCAAACGTTGCTACTGCCAAACAGAAAAAGAAGCGTTAGCACTTGTTTGGGCGGTGGAACATTTTCACATATTTCTGTATGGTAAAGAATTCGAATTAATAACGGATCACAAACTTTTGGAAGCAATATTCTCACCAAAATCTAAACCATGTGCAATAATGGAAAGATGGATTCTTAGGCTACAAAGCTATACATATAAGGTGAAATATCAGCCAGGCAAAAGTAATATTGCAGACCCTTTGTCAAGGTTGAGTGTTGCTAAAACAACGAACGAGGTAACTGACTCAAACGAGACTCATGTTCATCAAATTTTAGAATATACTAAGCCAGTTGCAGTTCAGCTGAAGGATGTCATGAGTTGTTCTAAGGAAGACCCAGAAATTAGGAAAGTGAGGAAAGGATTGTACAATAACCAGTGGGAAGATAAAGTTAAAGTGTACAAAATTTTCCAAACGGAGTTATGTTTCTATGAAGGGATACTATTGAGAGGAACAAGAATAGTGATTCCCAAAAAACTACGTCAAACGATTTTGGATGCTGCACATGAAGGTCATCCAGGCATTGTAGCAATGAAAGCACGTCTGAGAACTAAAGTTTGGTGGCCTAAATATGACAAAGACGCCGAAAATATGGTAAAATCATGCAAAGGATGCACTCTTGTTTCCGCACCGAACCCTCCAAACCCCCTAAAACGACGCGAGTTACCGAATTAATCATGGGTAGATTTAGCAATGGATTTAATGGGACCATTGCCTAGTGGTGACTATATTTTTGTTGTCATCGATTATTTTAGCCGCTATAAGGGGGTGAAAATCTGTCGCAAAATTACAAGTTTAGATATAATTTCACACCTTAATGAAATTTTCAGTCGCTTGGGATATCCTCTTTCAATAACGGCGGATAATGGAAGGCAATTTTGTAGCGAAGACTTCAAGCAGTTTTGTAAGGACAGAAACATAGCCCTTTATAATACAATACCTTACTGGCCTCAGCAAAATGGCGAAGTAGAACGTCAAAATCGTGATATACTGAAACGGCTAAAAATTTGCCAAGCTGAAAAACGAGACTGGAAAGAATGCTTGCTAGAGTATCTAATGATGTATAACAGTACACCGCATTCTATCACAGGAAAAACACCATCTGAGCTTTTTTTTAAAAGGCAATTTCGAGATAAAATTCCAATGACAGGCGATATGAGTCATCGTCCAGAAGAGGAAGACGTTAGAGACAGAGACAAAGAAAGAAAGGAGAAAGGTAAAGAATATAGCGACAAGAAAAGAAGAGCACAATATTGTGAATTGGAACCGGGTGACAAAGTTTATGTAAAGAATACACACAAAGAAAATAAATTAAGTCTAAACTATGAGCCTACCACCCACACAGTGGAAAAACGAAATGGAGGAGATGTAGAAGTTCGAAATGATGATACAGGGATGCTTTACAGAAGAAATGTGGTTCACTTGAAGAAAGTCGAAGGGAAATGGAAAGCCATTGGGGATGTTGATGAGGAAAAAATTAATAATAGCGAATCTGAGAGTGAAGGTACCGTAGTGTAAGTTAATTGATCGATAGTAACAGAATGTTGATAATTAAAATGATTAAAAGTAACAAATGAAAAACCGTGTTTTACTATCCTAAGAATTATATTAATTTCCGTTTAAAAAATTATAAAAAGGGAGGGATGTAGTATATACGCTTTGAAGACATTGTGGGTGTCTCGCACACGCCCCGGGAGTGAGTGAGTCGTTGTTGAGCGAGCGTGACGAGTAACCGCGGTTTGTGTAATCGAGCCATCGTGTGTAATCAGTGTCTCAAAAAGTAGTGACATTACATATATAAATTACAAAGTACATAGCAGGGCTAATGTGTAATGTGTAGTTTTGGTTAGTGAATCATATTAACTAAGCGAGCGCTTAGGTATAATATTATAACAACGTACATAGGTTATGTTACAACTTGGAATTGTTAAATTTGTTTGTTTTGGAGTATGTTTAGTCTTTAACAAGTGTTTAATGTGATTACATACTTTCAGAAGCCAATTACCTTTGGATATACTGTTAGTTAGTGCTACAGTTTGGTTTATATTGTTTATTTTGAATGAAAACTTCTTGACACTTGCGATTGAGGCTTGGACATAGTTGTTTGTCAAAAGTGTAGCATAAATGTAATTTACTGGTTTATGTTGTATGGATTATATATATATAGCAGCAGAAACGGTCTGTCTGTCTGTTCATAAAGTTATGATATTGTGTTTATTTGAAAATGTTTGAGTGATATATAGCAACAGAAAAGGTCTGTCTGTTTGTTCATAAAGTTATGATATTGTGTTTGTTTGTACACATTTGAGTATTAAAAATTGGTTTTGGTTGAACTCGCATAATTGAACAACAGGGTTGTATTGTGTATTAATGTACTGAAATTAACATACTGACTAGAGTCTAGTATATTTGGGTCTACAATATTATTGTATACGGGGACGTTTGTGATTCGTGCCAGAGTTAGTTCGGTTTTTAATTGTTGGTATTTTCTTTGATTTCCCGGTCTACAATGTCGAGGACTTCTCCGAGGAACATCTTGGCCAGCCAGCTGCGCTGGTTTGTCAGCGTTCAAGGCTTGTTGGCTCGAGCTGATCGGGGCGATGCAGTCCTGGAGCGGTACTCACAGATGGAGCATCGCCTCGAGAAAGCTGAGCAGGCGCTCATCGAGCTGTTGGACCAGGAGCTGCCACCGGAGGTAATGGCTAGCCCTAATAATGACATGGATCAAATTATGGATATTTATAATGAGGTCACACAGGTCGCCTGTCAGATTAAAAAGCGACAGTCAGGTGTTTCAAGCACACCTGATGTAAGACATGCAGCGCAAGGTACATCGTTGCACAGTAGGCTCCCTACTTTGGAGTTGGGACATTTTGATGGTGCCATGGAGCTGTGGGTGGCATATAAGAATATGTTCACCTCGTTGGTTGACAGTAGGCAGGATTTAACCAACGCACAAAAGATGGCATATTTGATGTCCACTTTAGAAAGTAAGGCAAAGAGCTTAGTGCAACATTTAAGAGTAGAGGACGATTCTTATAGCATAGCGTGGGAACTATTAAATAATAGATATCAGAATGTCCGTCTGTTGGCCGATGCTCATACGAGCCAATTGTTAAGTTTGCCTAGGGTAGGTAATAAGGCTCAAATTCGAACGCAGTTACTGACCCCGGTTACAGTAGCCTGTAACGCGTTAAAAATGTTAGGTTTGCCCGTGGATGAGTGGTCGTTCTTGTTGGTACACATTATTTTGGGTAAGTTACCGTCTGATACTCGTTCACGTTTCGAACGTGAGACCGCGGAAAGGGAGGACAAGGCTCTTCCTACTTTCGCTGATTTGATGAAGTTTTTAGAATTTGAGGCTAGGGCCGTGGAATCTTCATCGACTTCGGAGGTGGCGCCACCTACCGGGAGTTTCAGGGAACCTGCCGGTAATTCGGGGCGAAGGGGGCCACAGGGAGTGCAACCGCTTCGGGGACGCGTTGCTGCACGTCTGGCTGCACTGGCCGCTGTGGCTGAGAGCCCAAATTGCCACCAGTGTGGACGCCCAGGACACGCGTTATCGCAGTGCCATGATTTTGCTGCATTACCGGTAGTGGACAGACGGCGATTAGTTAAAATTAATAGACTGTGCTATTTTTGTTTAGAGGACCACTTAGCGCGCGAGTGCTCCAGACAGCGAATGTGTAGAGAATGTGGCCGGCCACATAATGATTTAATTTGTGCGAACAGGTCTGGAGCCTACGGTCACGCCACGAGCGGGGGAGCCGCGGCGCAGTCCACCTATCAGTCACGTCCGTCGAGTGGCCCCTCTCAAGGACGAGGAGCGCACCCGTCAGAGAGTGGAGAGAGCCCTCGCGTGAGTCGTGCTCAGTTTGATAGTGGTGTGAATCGTGCGCCTGCGGTACGAGGCTATATTGCGGACCCGGGTGGGGGACCCCTCATGGGGGGGGGGTTCAACGGGTCAGGGCCGCACTCAGGATATTAGGAGTGGACCCCATGCTTCCGCGACAGCGGGCCCGAGTAGGGACCCCCCGAGGGGGGGGGGGGCTCCACGGGCGGGGGCCCCACTCAAGGTTGTATGAGTGGACCCCAGTTTGCCGAACCAGTGCCTGCGCCCACTGTAGGACAGTATAGCAGGGCGGAGCCACAGCGATACTCTTCGCCGATACACGAGTATCCGCGGTTAGAATATTACCCGCCTTATTCGAGATATGGTAGGGCAGCGGGTTACGCACCACCTCGGATGGCATTGTTTATACGCTCACCATATATAGGGCAATGGATGCACCCTGAATTGGAGGGGCCGGGCCCCCAATAATTTGTCTGCCCCTGTACCGGTGCGGAGCCGAGGACAGTTCTTCGGCCCACCATATTAGTTAGTAGTTGGGGCCCCCCGGGGGGAGATTCAGTTAGAGTAAGGACCACTGTTGAATTTCGGGACGTGTATGCATGATCGGATAGTCAGGTTGCGCGAGCATGGCTACGCGCATCCCCACGTACTTTAGAGATTTTTGTAGGAAACCGGGTTTCACAAATTCAGAATATAGTTATTCATATTAAATTGGAGGCACGTCCCAGGTGAATGTAATCCTGCAGAGTGCGCATCTAGGGGCTGCACAGCGCCGGAGTTGGTGTCGCATCATGTATAGTGGGGGCCGGAGTGGTTTAAAGAAACAGATTTCTTGGCCTGTCCAGCAGTTGGATAGGACACCCCAGATTTTACCCGGGTTGCGTGTGCATGCTCTAGTTCTAGGGACCAAACTAATTCCTGATTGGACGCCGTGAGTTGGGTCACCGTGCGTTGAGACGCTGGGGCGTCGCGACGGTGGCATCGGCACGGTGTGCGTCGGGTCGGAGCACGCAAGTCGCCATCCTTTGTTGTTACCCAAGGAGGGCCTTTGATGAGGCGTTTGCTGTCCGACCGACATGTTTGTAACTCACACGCGGGATGAAACGTGTTATTGGCGATTTTACAGCGAGAGTTTTGGATTTTGTCAACTTGCCGGGTAATTCGCAATGTTCTCTTCTCCTGTGTTCTTTGTTACAGGCTGCGAGCCTTGTCGATGCAGCCGCAGATAGGAGATCTGCCAGCTGATGGGATCACACAGTCGAGACCTTTTGATGGAGTGGCTACGGACGTGGGGGGACCGTTCCTCGTCCGAACGTCTAGCCTTCGCAACGCTCGGATTGTTAAGGCGTACCTGTGAGTATTCGTGTGTCTGTCCACCAAGGCCGTCCACTTGGGATTAGAGTCCTCGTTGTCCGTGGAGGCCTTCGTCGTTGCATTAGACCGATTAGTATCGTGTAGAGGTTTGCTTTTTTAGTTAGTTCAGACAACGGCACGAATTACAAGGGTACCGCAAATTACTTGAAAAGATGTATACATTTTAGAAGATAATTGTATTTAGTTAAGTCATGGTTATTATGTGAAATCGGCCAAGACCCACCTCCGCCGCGTCATCGGGGATGTAATCTTATTGAAAGATGCGAATTTGGAATTCTTTGTATTGGCGACGTGGTCGCATTATTAAGTTGATAATAGGCGGGGATGAGACTCCTCGCGCCGCTGAGGTGATTGGTCGAAGGTTTGATTCTGTGACGAGCCTTGGCGACTCTCTCCCGGCTCCCGGTTGAGTAAGCTAGCGGTCTGATAAGGATAACAGCCCGGAGCGGGGGATTGTTCGGTTTAAAAGCGTTCGGAACGCGCAAGTATGTGTCAGATTCTATTTTATTGAGATGGCAACACGGGTTGTAAAAAAGTGAAATGTCAAAGTTGTTTTTTCCGGTTTACTGTCAATCTTGGTCTCGAGAAGATGCGTGTAAAAATGTAATCAACCAGTGTTGAAAGAATCATGGGTTTCAAGGAAACAAACGTTTAAAAAGTGGTAAAATAACCCAATTAATGAGCGTTAATTGCGAGCCCTATTGTGTGTCCGAACAGTCTCGGGAATCGGTCGCCGGTGGAAAGCGATGTGAATGGATTTTTGGATTTTCATTAGCACGATTCACGGAAATCGTGGTAGAGGTCTGGGTCGAGCTAGCTCGGGGTTAGGGGTTGAGTTTAGAGAATTCCTCCGCAAGCTGCGGGTGGGGCCAGTAGTTTGTTGAAGACCTGTGACGCGCCAGACCGACGAGAGGACAACGCTGTCTGCCCAGACACCAAGATTGAGTCTGGTGGTCTGAATCCAGCGCAGAAGTTCAAGAAGTAAGGCTGCATCCAAATGTGAGTCTTTGAACCATTTACCCTTCAGAAAGGAATTGTAGTATATAAGAACCCCCTTTGTATGGGAAGCCCCTTTCTG